>OX463299.1:3767500-5017500 GCA_949820665.1 Scrobipalpa costella
GATGCTGCTGGCACATTCTACGTTATTTTATCGCTCCCAGTGCAGCATGGAAGCTTATTACAGATGTTACAACTTATCACTAACACACAACAAATCATTATTTACCAAATCGCTCATATTACATACATACATATAATCACTCCATTACCCCTAATAGGGTAGGCAGAGCGTAAACGACCTAAACAAAGGTCGTTACGCTACATCCGACAACATTTTGAGGGTAATTCAAGATAGATTCGTAGGTATATTGCCGTAGTGACAGGTTGTCAGCCCATCACGTAAATAGGCAATATACAGAAACCCTCGGATCCCTTAACCGGTTTTTTTAGCATTTTTCTCTCGCTCCCAGTCCAGCATAGAAGTTTGACTCGGTTAAAGTAACAAAAAATGGATACGTCCATGATCTAACAAGTTTCCTACTTAACCCATATTACACGGATCACTTAAGTTGAGTTTGGCTTGTAAACGGAAAACTATTTGCTCTTTCGCACACCAATATGAGTGACTTTCATGCTGGACTAGGAGCGAGAGAAAAAGATAGAATTGCCAGCTGCATTTCCTCCCAGGGATGCTGTATACCTATCAAATCTATCTTAAATAACCCTCAAAACTTTATCAGACGTGGCGGGACGGCCTTTGTGTAGGTCGTTTACGCTCTGCCTACCTCATTTGGGATAAAGGCGTGATTATATGTTTGTAAGTTAATTTAGTCAAAACAAAGAGCTCATGTGTATTGTGTACAAAATATTAAGTTTTTTAAATTATATGTTTGTCGCACAGTCATTGCTGGGCAAAGGCAGCTTTTTGCCGCTTCCATGTTTCCCTATCTTGTTTCATCTTCCGGTTATGACTTGCTGAGGCGTTGAAAGGTTGAAGCTCTTCTCGCCATTTTTTTCACGGTCTACCGCGTGGCCTTCTGTCAGTCTGTGGTTTCCACTGTGTAGTAACTTTCTCCGTGGTCTAGTGGCTAATGCCATGGACTCTCGATCCGGAGGTCCTGGGTTCGATTCCCAGGGTGGAAACACAAAGTTGATTTGAGAATTTATTACTTAAAAAAAATTACAGAGTGATAAATTGTCGAAAAGAAAAAGATTTCGTGCTTCGGAGGGCACGATAAGCCGTCGGTTCCGGTCGCTGTCTTTGATAGTGGTCGTTACTTAAAACCATGTTAGAGGGCTGATAGTTGTGCTACTAGGCGGTTTCAAAACTCTGACACCAGGGTTCATCGGGTCGATAGACTCGATACCCACTCGACAGAAGAAGACTGTGTAGTGGTTTTGGAAGAAACAATAGATTAAGATTATGACGGACACTAAAAGTAAAAATCAAATTACAAATTTCAGGTACCTACTGGGCTTACTTCTAGATTCAACCGGCTAAACTTACAAAATAATAAAATTGAAAAGAACAGGCGATTTATACTCTATGGCTTTACACTTTGTCTGCTAGATTTTGAGGCGTTTTGCACATTTACATAACATAACATAAAAATACTTTATTGCACGTAAGAATACAAATCATACAACACAACAGATAACAACAAAAAACAAGTACAACATAGGCGGCCTTATTGCTAAGGTAGCAATTTCTTCCAGGCAACCTTTGGGTCAAAGAAAAATGCGTAGCGGTAAGCGGGATATTGCAAATCTAGTAAAATATGTATCCTAAATACATTACATTACATATAATACATAAACTAGTTACCCAGTATTTCTGTCAATTTTATCTTCCATATCATATGACGGCGGATGAAAATAACAAATAATGCATAAAACCACCGACTATAAATCAAAAACTGGAGAAAATAGATCTTTAGTCTTCAAATAAATAGATCATATATAAATAAATTAAATAGATTTTTTCCAATGTTTTTAGTCTGAAAGTGACAAATTGATTTTAATGTTAGTTTTAGTCGGAAAATCTAGAATCGAAACCATTATCTAAATTCAAGCGATACAAAATTAAACTGTGACTTAAACTGGCACATGCTCGTGTCGACGAGGAGTGAGAAAAGAGGCCAAGGGCGCTTATTCTCGCGGCAAACATCAAAGCAGTCGGCTTCTTGACAAATTAAGCAAATATACGTGTGTATGTTTTAGTTAAATATTAGAATAGCATGAGATATAATTTGTTAGCGTCATTGTTCTTCACTCCTGCTGATTTCGTTATAATAATATCAAAGGTTAAACTACGGGGCTGGCATAATGTTGTTTAATCATTTTATTTATGGATTATTAATTATTTACATTGATTTTCATATTTTATTGATTTCTTAAGTTGGCAATTATAATTTTCTTCGAGTGGCAACATTTGGGTTGATTTATATCATTCAAACGGTGGCGCTTAGAAGCAATTGAGGTTATGTTGTAACGGACCGAAGTGCAAGAGTAGGTACATGAGTGTCAAGAGAACAAATGAATTTTATTCCTGTCTTCCCTTGAACCCATAACAAATTATTTAATGGATAAATTATATCAAATCTCATCAGAAACACATTTTGTGACATAAGACCAGGGTTATGTTAAAATTACAAAACGATATGTGGATAATATCAGAATTGTGTGCCCGTGACTTCATACGCCCAGTTTATATGAAAACACACAGTGTCGAACATACTGAAATGCTTCATCGCGCGGATAGGAGCGTTATCCACGCGCGGAAACATGTTTCTAATTGTCAGATCTTTGTCACTTCAATGCTGTACTGGAAGTGGAAGAAAACATGGAATGTTTCAGCTGCATTTCCTCTCAAGCATGCTGTTAAAACCAGCTAAGGGATCCGAGGGTTTCAGTATATTGCAATTTAGGCAATAGGCTGACAACCTATTACTACAGCAATATACGTACAAATCTATCTTAAATAACACTGAAAACTTTGTCAGACGTCGTGGAATGACCTTCGTTTAGGTCGTTTACGCTCTGCCTACCCCATTAGGGATAAAGGCTTGGTTATATGTATGTGTGTATGTAGATCTATGTCTTTGTATGGAAAACTAGCTTTTTCAGTACTGCGCGTTTTCCACACAAACTGCGGCACTTACTCAATGCTAAAACCTATTCAATGAGTCTAAGTAACAAACAATCAAAATATTTTTTTTTACCTATGCCCTAAATCAGGAAGCGTCTCTGCGTGTTCATTTCTATTCTACACTTGATTACAGGTAAATAAAAAAACACTCAGTTGAACAAAAAAAGTCACTTCAAAATAGGTTATAAAACAACCAAATTTAATTTCCCGCCTACTCCCTAAGTCAGATGGCGTGATTATTTTGAATCGTAAGTTTCACTCCATAAACCATCAGTCAAATAAAAAAAGACCCAATATAATAGGTCAAGTAGTTTTGGTGTGATGTGGTATACAGACAGACTAACAGACAAATATTCAAAAATTGTTGATTTGGTTTTGGTATTGCTAGTAATGCTTGTTGCAATTATTTTAGGTAAAAATATTTAATGTACAGACAAGACCGGTGTATTAAATTGAGAAATGAATAAAAATGCTTTTTTTTTTTTTTTTTTTATATATATATATAGGCGAGCATTTGTCCGCCATCTCACCTGGTGGAAAGTGACGATGCGGACTATGTTGAAGCATACTCACCTATGTAGTGCCTATTCACTCTCGCCTTGAAAAGGCCCAGGTTATATTGTTCCGGAAACAGATCCGCCGGCAGGGAAACAAATTCAAACCCCAATACGACACTACCAAAACATAAAATAAAAATTCAGATTTTCCAAACTTTGATTGGAATGAAAAAATACTGAACATTCAAAACAAAGTTGGTGCCCAAACAGGTGGGAACGACATTTTAATCAAAACTGCGACGAATTTCAACCTAACCAATATATACAATGGCAGTCCAACCAATTTTAGAAAACTGAGAAAATTTATGGTTGAACCAAATTGTTTGAAAGTTCGTGAAATTTTAGTGAAAAAAACGATTGACCAATGCGTGTTTAGAAGGCGTTGATTAAACGCGACTTTAAAATATAACTTACATATATACATAAAATCACCCTTACGGGGTAGGCAGAGCGTTAAACGCCACGTAAAGGGCGCTTCCGCCACGTCTGACAAAAATTGAGGGCAATTTTAGATTGTAATTGTATTGCTATAGTGACAGGTTGTCTGCCCATCGCCTAAATTACAATACACTGTAACCCTCGAGTCCTTTTTGCTGACTTCTACAGCATACCCGGGAGGAAGGGCAGCTGGAACATTCTATGTTTATCTATCTCTTCCAGTAACTTACAATATCTTTTTTCATAGTGATAATGATAAATGGATAATATTTAACCGATGGTCTCGGACACAAACTTCCGGACTGGGAGTGATAGAAAATCATAGAATATGCCAGCTGTATCTCCTCCGGGTATGCTGTATAATCAGCTAAGTAAGCCTAGTAGCACAACTATCAGGCATTAGGGATGAGGACGTGATTATATGTATGTATGTAGGTATGTTTGCGGGTGCAACTTTCGTCCCATGACTTTTTATTATTTCTAACATACATACTCGTACATATAATCACGCATTTATCATTCATCATATAAAGATGGTCCCGCCACGCCTGATAAAATTTTGAGTGTTATTTAAGATAGATTTGTAGGTATATTTCTGTAGTGACAGGTTGTCAGCCCATCGCCTAAATTACAATATACTGAAAACCCTCGGATCCCTTAACTGGTTTTTACAGCATGCCCGGGAGGACATGCAGCTGGCACATTCTATGTTTTTCTCTCGCTCCCAGTCCAGCATTATTATTATACATACTCAAATTCTTGTTCTCTTCTCATAACAAGAACTTCAACTACATACTCTATATTACTGCAATGAAATACGACAAACACATGAAAGAGTACTTCTGAAGTAATTTGCGCCGTAAGGGTTAGTTCACACCGGTAAGCGACGCGACACGACGTGATCACAGCGCATATACAACATTGAATTTTATTTTAGCATAAAAAGGCGTTTCTGTACTTTTCCGTATCCGATCTGTATCCGTACGTATCTAATACGATTTGGTCTTCCTAGTCTTTTTCTTCCTTTCGAGAAGGTCCCTAGTGGATACATAAAATGTTAGGTTTTATAATCGTTTTAATGTCAAGTACCTTAGTTAACCTACAAATACCGTTTCCTCTGAGTTTACCAAAGGTTGACTGGAAGAAATCCATTAGAAGATACCATTTTTATCTTCTGTGTTATGTTTAAGTGTTCCTTTATTTTAGATACATGAGGTGCAATAAAGAAATTATTACTTACATAAATACATACACATCGGCTACAGAAAAGTACACAAACTCCCAAACGGTAGAAATTTTATTGACAGAACTCAAAAATTACAGCCTGTTTCTTCGCAGTACTACAAGATCCATCTTTTTTTTTATTAATAATGGGTTTGCTCTTGACTCTAACCCCTAGGTCAGGGATGGCCGTGACAAAGTCGACGATGGCGCGAGCTCACCCAGATGATGCCTGTTTTGGCACTGGTAATCACACGCATCGACGGAACACAGCAAGCTGTTTGGCGCCGGACTCCAGTGTGAGGGTGGTTGAGAGCCTATTGTTATCTTTAAGTAGCTTCGCGCCGTGTCGCGTCGCGTTGCTTCCCAGTGTAAACTGACCCTAACTCAAGCTGCAGCAAGCGGCGTTGTTTATGGATAAAGTTAGATGACCCGTGACGTCACGTCCCGTCGACACGGCCCCCATAAAGGAACTTCAGAGGTGCCTCATAAAATAAACTCCTCATGACACAATATTGTACTTTACCGGGGTAAGTTTTAATTCGTACTTGAGTTTGTTGTATTTGAAATGGAGTACGTGAGACAGTCTATCTCCTGTTGGTTTTTGTTGGTTAATTTAAAAGTTTGGTATTTTTAGAAGACTTTTTGTTAAGTAGTTACATTGCAATTGGAGATTGATACAAGTATGCGTGCAATTTAATTGTTATTTACTTTTTTTTGTAAATATGATTCGTAACAATAATCCAATATACGCTTATGGGCAAAACTGTACGATCTAGATAATGTAAAAAGAAATTTTAATCGATTGAAGAATTGGGATTAAAAATATCAAATTGACTTATATAAAACGTCAAAAAGGATTTGAAAATCATCCTAGTTCATTGAGATTTTTCCATAGTTCATTAGTTTTTTTCTAGGGGGAATTTTATGGTCAGTATCGCCTCCAAAAAAATATTATTGCGTCATCATTATTGTATCACACTAATACCTCCATGTTTATACAAATAGGTTCCCTATTCTCCATAATATTTTGCAATTTGAATAGAAATCGAACTGAATAGAACATTGCAAACGGTTCGGGGATTTTAACACACAATTTCCAATTTACCCGGAATTTGGTCAATTCGTTTGATACATACCAATTCATGGTAGATACTATACAACAGAGGGTATTTTAAAAATGTCCGTAATTATTAACAGAGTTGCATAAATATACCCACCAGCTGTTACTATAGTCATAGACAGTATTGTGTTTTCATTTTCATTCCACGAATGCGGAGCACGGAATAATCACTTCCAAGAAAAGGAGGTTTTTTCCTTCATGCTGGCCTGGAAGCGAGGGAAAATCAAAGAATGTGTCAGCTGCATTTCCGCCCGGGCATGCTGTAAAAACCAGCTAAGGGATCCGAGGGTTTCAGTATATTGTAATTTAGGCGATAGGCTGACAACCTATCACTACAGCAATATACCTACAAATGTATATTAAACAACCCCTGAAAACTTTGTCAGACGTGGCGGAACGACCTATGTTTTAGGTTGTTTACGCTCTGCTTACCCCATTAGGGATAAAGGCGTGATTATATGTATGTATGCATGTATGTAAGAAAAAGAGGAACTCAGTATCAACTTTTATGTCTTTCCGAACGCAAACAAACCTGATCTATTCATTTTTCTTTTTTTGTGATCATCATCATCAATATCATTATCTATTCTGTCACTTAACAAAGTTCAAGAAAAATACCGCGAGTATTCAATAGAAAGTACGTACAAGACTATTGGTATATATATCTACATTCAAGGAGCACCATTAGCCAGTAACTTGATTAAATAACTGTTCCTGTTTTTAATCGGAGGTTTTCAGAGGAGTCACGTAGAGCATTTTGACGTTTTCTTAACAGGCGAGTTTTTGGCACAAAATTGCTCTAAGATGAGATTTAATTCTTCCAAGAAACGACCTTTGAATAAACAATGAGGCAGTTAAATACTCAAGCTGATGCGGAATATTAAAGACAGACCTTTTAATAAGTGAAATTTTAAGATACGTTTTTTATGAAAGGAATAAAGAAATTTGTGGCAATCATGAACGAAGTATTTCTTAGCTAGCGTTGTCACTTTCTTAACTTTGCCAAAAGAACAGGATAGCAAATGAATATAATAACTTTAACATTCCCAATTTGACGTAAGACGCTTTAAATAAGAACTGAGCATAGAGCATGCGTCCTTATTTTACGTCAAATAAGCCGTCTTATATCAGATCAGGAATGTCAAAGTCATGTGTTTATTTGATATCCTGTTCTTAAGTGAAAGTCAAAAAAGTGATAGCGGTAGCTAAGAATTATAATTAGGATTATGTCTGTTCTCCTGTAACACTTTTTAGACGAAGTCAATTATTTAATTAGAGATAATGACTGAAGGTTTACAAAGTACTATTAATTTATTAATGCCATCGAAAGAGGCTGTAACTTCTTCTTAGCTAGAGGATTCTCGAGTTGAACGACCCGATGAGCTCTGGTGTCAGAGTTTTCAAACTACCTCTGACATAATTGAGTAACCATAATCAAAGACAGTGACCGGGACCCACGGCTTAACGTGCCCTCTAAAGCACGGAATCCTTTTCTTGAAGGCGAACAAATTACGTAGATACGACAAAAACACAACGCAGCAGGAAAAAGCTGGAATTTTAATCAGATAATTGCAGACAACCTGTAAAAGCATTTCGACTTATGATTCGCGCTGATCGTTTTTACCAAAATGACTGGGGTATACCAAGGACGAAATAGTTTTTCATGTACCATAGTTAATTAGTTATTCTTTAAATATATTAGTATAGTTAAAATTTTATTATATATGCAATATTATGGACCTTAATGTAAGTAAAACAAGATCGAAAACGACATCGTTTGTGCATATCCATACTAATAAAGTAACTTTGTCTGTCTGTCTGTATGTTTGTTGCTCTTGCACGCATAGACGGCAAAACCAATTTTAATTAAATTTGGCAAGACGCTAGATGGTAACTTGGGGACGGGCAAAGGTTACTTTTTACCGAGGGAAAATATCTCATTCCCACGTGTAAGTTTTCAAACGGACATCATTTAATTTTGACTATGACTGGGAATAGTAATAAGCACACTTTTATCGAGGGAAAATATTTAATTCACATATAACACTACGGAGCGAAAAGCCAGTTATAGATAATTTTGCAAAAAATCTAATTCTGATACCAGCTTAACAATAGATGTCCGTCTTGAGAGCTCAATCATAATATTGGATAAATCAATGTAAGAGATGCTACCTATCATGACACTATTACTATTGTTATATTTTATTTTATTCTTATCTATAAATTGCTTCATAGAAATAAGCAGTGCCTGTTGTGTCTTTTTTCTTTGTGTTTGAGTTATTTCATGTATATTATTGTGAACAATAATTAGTTAAATAAATATTACAATGAAACAGTTATATAACTACCATGCTGGCCTGGGAGCGAGAGGAACACAGAGTGTGCTAGCTGCATTTTTTCCTGGGCATATTGTAAAAATCAGCTAAGGGATCCGAGGTTTCAGTAAATTATAATTTAGGGGATGTGGTGACAACCTGTCACTACAGCAATATACGTACAAATCGATCTTAAATAACCCTCAAAACATTGCCAGACGTGGCGGAATGACCTATGTTTAGGTCGTTTACGCTCTGCCTACCCATCTATAGTATCAAATCAATAGTACCTCATTTCTACTTGGATTATCCTTCCGGTACGTCCCGTCCCGTCTTTACCCATCACCGCCACAGCCCTCCGCCTGGCTCGAGCAGATAAAACCCTACACCGCATTAAACGAGGCTTATTGAGTATTTCCCAACAATTTACATAAGTCAACAAATAATAAGACCCTTGCTCTACTCAAATTAAGATTTCGGAATGATCCTCTTGGCATTGGCAGGGTATGACGATAGCTGGGGCGAGGTTGGGGGTATAGGATGTATAATTGCGTCTGTTTTGCGAGATATAGGACATTGCTATTGATTCTATGAGGATATACACATACATACATAAATCACGCCTTTATCCCTTACGGGGTAGGCAGAGCGTTTAACGCCTCGTAAAAAGCGCTTTCGCCACGTCTGACAAAAATTGAGGGCAATTTTAGATTGTAATATGTATTGCTATAGTAACAGGTTGTCAGCCCATCGCCTAAATTACAATACACTGTAACCCTCGAGTCCCTTTTGCTGACTTCAACAGCATGCCCGGCAGGAACGGCAGCTGGAACATTCTATGTTTTTCTATCTCTCCCAGTCCAGTATGGAAGTAAGGATATGTGAGGATATGACTCAACTAAATCTTAACTCAATTATTGGCGTCTCTTTCCTTACTTTCATGCATGATAAAAAAATACAGGTACTAATATTAGTCAAGATATGATAATTTTGTGCGCATCCGAATTGCCACTACAGCGGCATGGTATCACGTTATATTACAGGCAAATGCATAGCAGGAAAAAATAATTAGAAAACGAGCTACAGGATACAAGAAGATGAGATTAAATAGCTTCAAAAAGATAAACAGCGTGCTAATGCTCAAATATTGTGAGTGACTAAAAAAGATTGAATGTATAACTACTTCAAACCTAAATAACTACTTAAGTTTATTTTTCAATACCTCGCAACTAATTTAGAAGGATTTTGTAGAAAATAATGTTTCCAAATCATTTAATGCGCTTACCGAATATACAACTCGGACACGCTGAGTGGGGAATAGCGTGCAGCTCTTAATGCTACACAACATCGCACGTGCATTCATTTCTGAAGGATTATATACATACCTATAATCACGCCTTTATTCCTAATGGGGTAGGCAAAGCGTAAACGATCTAAACAAAAGGTCTTTCCGCCACGTCTGACAAAGTTTTGAGGGTTATTTAAGATAGATTTGTAAGTAAATTGCTGTAAAAGGTTGTCAGCCCATCGCCTAAATTACAATAAAACTGAAACCCTCGGATCCGTTAGCTGACTTTTAAAGCATGCCCGGGAGGAAATTCAGCTGGCACATTCTACGTTTTTCTATCGCTCCCAGGCCAGCATGGAAATATTATTATTGTGAGTTAGTATTATTGAAGGTCAATGCAGGTTACTAAAATATTTAACTGCTTCTTCAATTATCAAACTGAAAAATCTAAAATGTAAAAAACAACCTGAACATGCTCTTCTCTCGGCGTTCATCAACTAGAAACCCGAGTCGATAGAAAAATAAAATTACTTCTCTGCTGCAAGACTGAATTGATCTGAATTAAAGATAAAACATGAAACACAGCTTATAAATAAACGGACTCTAATCCTAAAATGAAACCTGCTGGGTATCGACCACTTGTTCTAAATCAAATTAATTTGAATCGAATTTCAATCTCTATTTCTCCAGCACACAGACTCGGGCTCCTAAATCACTCGGGCCGCAGGTAAACAGCCTTCCCCAGACTTTCCTGACAGCTCCACTCTCTGTTTACCCCCAAACCACATTCCGGCTACGTTGAAAACTTAATTATGACTTTGATTCAGAGTCCTACACTGAGAGAAGGAATTCTTGTACCAATAGTGGTATTGCTACATTCGTCTTCATTGCCTATATATTATAAGGTTTTTTTAAAATCTTTATTTAAAGAGTTTAGTCACAAAGAGCAACTATGACACTCTGTTTCAATCAATTTACTTTTATCATTTATACTTGGCCTGTTAACTTATTCGCGTGAGTATACATACATATAATCACGCCTTTATTCCTAATGGGGTAGCCAGAGCGTAAACGACCTAAACAAAGTCTGTCAATTTTCGAGGGTTATTTCAGATAGATACAGCCCATCGCCTAATGTGGAAAATACAGAAACCGTCAAATCCCTTAGCTGGTTTTTACAAAATGTCCGGGAGGAAATACAGCTGGAACATTCTGTTTTTCTATCAGTCCCAGTCCAGCAGATATACATGGGATTTAATACATGGGATAAGTTACTAATAATTTAGTTTATTGGAAAGATTGTAACTTATAATAACATATATAAGAAGAAGTGCCTTCAGAGTATCAATTCCTTTGGTATAATTACTATTGGAAGTCCCTGGAGAATAAGTTTCTTATTAAAATTAAATATTCATCAGTAGATCCGGGAAATGGAGATAGTTTTCTTTGACTGATACTTTTATCTTGATTGCCACCCATTAAACATTAGGAAATTGCATGGTTTATTCAATGCGATAACTTCAAATAAGAACATACAAACATAAAGTCTCACTGTATGCTTTCAGGGGAGGCAGAGTGTCAACAATTTCATTAAAAGGCATTTCCGCCAACACTGAGAAGTTTTGAGGCTGATCAATTCAAAAAATGATCGGCCAAAGTGTGGAACTCCCTGCCTGCGGATCTATTTCCGGAACGTTATAACCTGGGCCTTTTCAAGGCGAGAGTGAACAGGCATTTTCTAGGCAATCATGCTCCATCATAGTCTACATCATCACTTACCATCACGTGAGATGGCGGACAAATGATTGCCTATCAAATATTTAAAAAAAAAAAATTAAACGGAACAAACAATGAAATGTAGAGCCCATCCAATAAATTGCAATACACTGAAACCATTATCTTTCTCAACTGACTGCTACAGTATGCACAAGAAGAGAAGCAGCTGGAATATTAAATATTCTTTATCACTCCCATTCCAGCATAGAAGCAACCTTCAAACAAATAATATTTCGAACTTAGGCTTAGAATTCAATCTTGGCATAGTACAAACCTTTAACTAGTAGTAACAAAAATTGTTGGGTTACATTTTCTTAATGTCATTAAGGGTCTATTAAGTGGAGTGGTTACACAACCCATGAGGCTGAATGTGTGTCGGTTAGTCTTGGAAAGCCGAGGGCTGTAACCACTATTTGTTCAGGAGTCAACAGGGCGTAATCCCGGATGCAAAAAAAACCTTTAATAACTAAAGAGAAACTACGTAATGATAGTAATTTGTAGTTGCAAAAATCCCCGATTTAACTAATATAAGTCTATACCAGTAATTTTCTATCATGAGAGAATAGAAAGGGACGGCAACAATTTTAGTCCAGATTTTGTTAAGTTGTGTCCTTAAGGAATCGGTACCACTATCTACTACTTGACGTAGTACAAATCTTTACTCAAACTTCTATTAAAGTTTCCGCGGTACATTTTCTGAATGTCATTAAGGGTCTATTAAGTGGAGTGTTACACAGACCAGGAGGCTAAAATGTGTGTCGGTAAGTCTTGGGAAGCCAAGGACTGTAACCACTATTTGTTTAGGAGTCAAGGGGGCAATTTCCATATACGTTCCGTTATGTATGAAGAAGAAGAAAACGTTTATACAACTAAAGCGAAACTACGTATAATCAACTACTTAACGTAGTGCAAATCTTTACTTGTATTCCTACCAAAGTTTCTGCGTTAAAGGGTCTATTAAGTGGAGTGTTACATCGGTCAGAAGGCTCAATGTGCGTCGGTTAGTCTTCGAAATCGGAAGACTGTAACCACTACTTGTTTAGAAGCCAAGAAGGTGAATTCGCGGATGCAAAAAAGACCTTTAATAACTAAAGAGGATCTTCTTAAAATCTACTATTTGACGTAGTACAAATCTTTACTCGAATTACTACTAAAGTTTCCGCGTTACATTTTCTTAATGTCATTAAGGGTCTATTAAGTGGAGTGTTACACAGCCCAGGAGGCTAAAATGTGTGTCGGTTAGTCTTGGGAAGTCAAGGACTGTAACCACTATTTGTTTAGGAGTCAAGAGAGCGAATTCCCGGACGCCATAAACATTCCGTTATGTATGAATTGTGGGAAAATGTTACTGTGTTTCCTTGTTTAGGGGTAGGAATATGCGTGTTGTAAACCGAAAATACCTGAATTTGTTAGGAAGTACATTTACAGTTCTTCCATGCTGGACTGGGAGCGAGAGAAAAACATAGAATGTGCCAGCTGCATTTCCGCCCGGGCATGCTGTAAAAATCAGCTTAGGGATCATAGTGTTTTTAGTATATTGCAATTTTATCTTAAATAACCCTCAAAACTATGTCAGACGTGGCGGAACGACCTTTGTTTAGGTCGTTTTCGCTCTGCCTACCCCATTAGGGATAAAGGCGTGATTATAATATGTATGTATGTAGGTATGTAGGAAGTACATCAAGAGTATCAAGAGTAGTTTTTTTCCCTTTTTTTGTGTTTAAGGCCAGCCATCACAGTAATCGATACCAACTTATTTTGCGGCCCATAAAGTGCTTTTTCTTTGAAACTAAGCAGAAGTTCGTATTTTAGAACCGCATGCAAATCTATGTTTTTCGGTTAACTTTCTTTAAAATAGTAAAGCAAAACCAGGTTATGGGATGCAAAACAAGTTAGCACCGATAACGCAACGTTAAAAAAACGGAGTATACATATAAAAACGTATCGAGAGCCCCATGGTGTAGTGGATAGGTCTGCTGCCTCCTGAGCGGGGAGGTCGTGGTTCGAATCCCTCCACGTACCTTTGTGTTTTTCGGTTTCCGATTTTCATATGTACGTTTATTCGGCGCTTTTTCCGTTCTTCGGAAGGTACGTTAAGCCGTTGGTCCCGGTTAATATCGTTTAATACCGTAGATATTAGTCGTTAAGCCATGTCAGAGGTCAGTGCTAAGCATCGGCGGCTTGATAACTCTGACCTAATCTAGGATTGGGTCTGATTTCCCTTCTGGGTTGAGGAGGTCAGATGGCAGTCCTCTGTGTAAAAACCAGTACCCTTGTTCAATCCCCTAGATTAGGTAGCTCACCCCGTGATATACGGGATAAGGCTAGGGAGATGATGATGACATATAAAAAAGTATGAAAAATTGGCTTAAAATTTTCTTACAAATAACAACACTTATAGGCATGTTCTTTTCTAGTTATATTTTTAATATTGCTTTTATATTACGATTACCTTTTATTCTGCCAAAAGAATCTTAAACCGTGATGGTATAGAATAATGGCAGCCCTTCTAAAAATATTTAACTTTTAAAGCTAAAATTAACTAAAACTTCATCTCTTTGCGATCAAATTGCTCTTGACTCTAGTCATGTCTAGACTAGATCATCCGTCTAAATATAGCAAATCAATCAGTAATATTGTACCAATCAAAACCATTATACTCGTACGTAAAGTTTCTAGCAAGCTCCGTGTTTTTCAGCCGTAAAAAGTAGTAAGATCTAATGGGTGAGCCAAGACAATTGTGCTCTTTTAATGGTCATTTTAGTCTCTATATATTCAGTTAAACCACAATGGAGACTTGGGAATCCGTGCCTCTTGATTATTCAAAGATTTATGTTTAAGCCACGAAAATACATAAACCTTGCTATATTTCTTTTATTTTTTATGTTCCTTGCTGGCCTAGGAGCAAAACAAAAACATATAATGTGCCAGGTGCATTTCTTTCCGGGCATGCTGTAAAAGCAACTAAAGGATCCGAAGGTTTCTTTATATTGCAATTTAGGCGATTGGCTGACAAGCTGTCAATACAGAAATATACCTACAAATCAATCTTAAATAACCCTGTTAACTTTGTTATACGAGGTGGAACGACCTTTGTAAAGTCGTTTACGCTCTACCTACCCCATTTGGAGATTAAATCGTGATTATATGTATTAAATTAATAAAATATTTACATAAACCTTGCTTTATTTCTTTTACCAACTCGTAAATAAGTTACGTATAGAAGTTTAGTTCCTTCTGGTGTTACGTTTGAGCCACGCGACGCTAGAGTCGGCAACTTGTACACCTTTTGAAATAACTTCCGTAAGAACTTGTATAGTACTTGTTGTTTGTATAACAGGTTTTCTTTACAAGTAGTGTTTTATTATTCATGCAGCTTCGCTAAGAGAATTTGTGTACTGCACTCGAGAGTAGAAGTTGTGATTTATTTGTATTAAGATAAGATATAAAAAACCTTTATTGCATGTAAGAAAACAAATCGAACAACACAAAAGATAACAACAAAAGACTCCGGAAAGTATAGTATTGGCGGCTTAATAAGTAATAATTAATACTGAAATCTCCTTCTTTTCTATCTTTTTTTTTCTCTGTGGGTAGCTGCAGAGATAACAACACCTATTAGTAGCTCCTCAGTTATTTATTATTTAAAAATATATACTATCATAAATAATTAAATATTTATGCTTAATTGAACAGTGTACCCAGTGCTACTTGCCTGCAATATCCTTTCGCCTCTCCAAAAATCTGCACATCACACATCATCACTATCACTATGATGGACAGCAGCCAGGTACTTAATTGCATGCCATCCACAAGAGAATTTCTTGCCAACAAGATCGCAGAGTTTCAGGCTGAGCTTAAGCAGGCTGGACGAAAGCAGCCAGGCACAGTTGTTGCTCTGAATGAAGAGTTTCAGGCCTTCAAGAACTTTGTCCTGAATGCACTCAGTGCTCTTTAGGCCCAAGTAGACGCACTCGTCAAGGGCCAGGACAGACTCGAAATGCACTCCCGGCGTAAAATACTGCTCGTTCATTGTATTGCTGAAGAGAAGAAGGAGGACACCACTTCTCGCGTCATCGCTGTTCTGTCTTCCGAAATGCCTTCGGATGCTGTAAAGACGGATAGTATTCGCATAAGCCACGGAATGGGCAGTTTGAAGCCTGACTCTAACAAACCGCGGCCCATCTTAGTAAAATTTATAGATTTATCGCATCGCGACTGCATCTGGCACGGTAAGAAGGCACTTAAGAATAGTGGAATAACTCTTTCAGAGTTTCTAACCAAGTCGAGGCATGATGCTTTTATGACCGCCAGGAACAAGTTCGGCATCAAAAATTGCTGGACACAAAACGGCTGGATACATATTAAGACGCCGGCCGGAGCAAAGTTCAAGGTTGAGTCTATGATGGATCTCAATAAACTCGACACCGAGGCCTCCAAAGCTTAGCTGTTGTCCACATACTTTTTTACTTTTGTCTTTCGTGCACAATACCCACTATATCATAATTTTATTTGTGTTTACTTTTTAACGTCAGGCTAGAATCATGTCATATCCTATCATAGACAACTGTCAATGTCTTTTTTTTTTTTCTCTTTTCTTTTTTCGGCTAGGAATCTCGAGGTGCGTTCAGAAACTTTTTGTCATAACATGCTTGTTATAAATACTTTTATTTTTATTTTATTATTTATCTTTCTCGCACCCTCCCTCTTTGTATTATGTTTTGTTTTGATGATTGGTATGTGTATTTACTGTATATTTCGTTTTATAAACATTTTATCTGATTGTTAAGTTTACCCTTTCAGATTGCCGGCAGGTAGTAAGGATACTGTTTATACATATATTAAAAACTTTATTATAGGTATTTATTAATATACATCTTATTTTATATATATTGTATGGTATTTATAATAATATTATAATTGATCAATCACACATAATGCAAACTAATACTTTAGACTGTAGCAATTATTCCGGAGAAGAGTATGACTTCTTCTCTGCTTCTTCAGCTGACGAGTCATTAGGTAGCTTTCAGAGTGTTTCACAATCCCTTGACTCACAATTAAACTCAGAGTTTTCACATCGGCCAAAAAACTTTAATGTGGTGCACATTAACGCACAAAGTATTCCTGCACACTATACCGACATGCTTGCTACGTTTTCTAACCAAAACATACACGCGATTCTAGTCTCAGAAACCTTTTTAAAACCCTGTCTGCCTTCAACTTCCTACTCCCTTCCCAGATTTCACATAATTCGCAATGACAGGACTAACAAAGCAAAGATTGCGGAGGTGTTGCTATATACCTGAGAAGCCATATCCCGTTTAAGATTTTGAGTAAATCTCCTTCTGAATATTCGGAGTCAGCCGAACATATCCGTACAAGGCGTGAATAGGTTGATAACTCGACTTGTATGAATTATTTTTTAATTGAAAATTGGCATCTGGATCACTTGCTTTATATGGTGAATAAATGACTAAGTCGAGAGGTCCGCTTTTAACGCACACACCCAACTTGTGAATTTTTGAACAACTCTCTACTAATGAGTAATAATATGACATCTGAAGATATCAAAAATTTATTTGATGAATAATTGAATAACTGAATATGTAAAGTTAAGCCTGCCATTTATTTAATGAAACTAACAAAATAACTCGAGATATTTAATTAATCACGCTACCCATATTTGCGTGTTCAGTAGTACAAATCGAGTTGTCAACTTATTACCGCATCAATAGAGCGATAGATTATCTGACAAGTAAACATATCCATTATTGTTCTTATTGACCGTTATGTGTGTAATAATGAGACAAAGCGATACGTTAGAAAGTGAAAGGTGTAGATTTATTTGTTCTATGAAAATTTTATACCTTTCCCGCCTCTGTTTTGTTCCGCACTTGCTCCTTGATCTTGTCGTGTGCGATTTGTTTTGATTCGGCGGGAATAATTACAATTTATCTGCATGTTTTTGATTGTTAAACGATAATGGCGGGAAGAAGATACCGTTTTTTAGAGGAATTACGTCAGAAATCAGTTAATTATTCTAGTGAACATTTTGAATCGAATATGACTGAAGATTGTAACGAGAATTCTATAGATTCCCCATATCATAAAGGAAATACAACCGGAGGTAAGTACCTACCTATCTACCTAGCTTATATAAGTAACTTATATTATCTTTCAGTAGCTTTTTAGTTATATTATAATGCTCGACACAAGACTGACTAGTTAGGTAGGTAGAGGTACCTATTTGTCGTGATCTGATGGTTAACTGAGGACCAAGCTAGACTGGCACCTACCTATATTTATTACAAAGACTAGTTGTGCCTGAGGCTTCACTCGCATTAAATAGGTTTAGTTGATTATGAAGTGAGATATTATTTTCCTAAAATAAAGAGCCTACCTACAGTCACAAATAAGCAAACAAATTTACTTACAATATTAGTAATGAGTACACCTACTAGTTATCGTATAGATTTATAGTACAGTGAGGTGATAAGATACCTGGGTCCTTACTACTTAGGTACCATCTCTTATAGCAGGACCTAATCAACATTGCCTCCACCAGTATAAGCTGAGCTCTGACTTGTACTGCGCTCCATACAATATGGGGCCGGCTTACACCAATCAAAGCTCAGCTTATACTGGTGGTTTCAAGCGTGACCATTTCTTGACTAGGTATAGTTTTAATAGGGCAATGTTGATTAGGTCCTGCTATAAGAGATGATTGTGTGTGTGTGTGTGAGTGTGTGTGTGTATGTGTGTGTGTGTGTGTGTGTGTGTATGTGTGTGTATGTTTATGTAATGAATAAACTGAAAAACTACTAGACCTATTTTAAAAATTGTTTCACCAATAGAATGCTACATTATTCGGGATTAACATAGGCTATAGAATTATTTGAAAAATTTAGGGTTCCGTATGAAAACTTCGATAATTTAACTAGGTCTCGGATGTTTTGTTTGTCTTTGTGTGTGATACAAGGGAAACCTTAGTGTGGGCCTGTGTGTGTGTGTGTGTGTGTGTGTGTGTGTGTGTGTGTGTGTGTGTGTGTGTGTGTGTGTGTGTGTGTGTGTGTGTGTGTGTGTGTGTGTGTGTGTGTGCGTGTGTGTGCATGTATGAAAAAACTGTAATTTTACTTCTAAACTCCGTTGTAGACAGTTGTAAGTAGGTGTACAAAAAAATAGGTTATTTAGAAATTCATTTTCTTACAGAAACATCAACTAAGGAGACGTTAATTGGAGATAGCAAAGAATGTGATGTTAATTCTTTTAGTTCTGAAAAAGAAAATGAAGAAGATCCAGGGATCAAACAAACTAACGATGTGAATCTAGAGGAAGACTTATATCTTTCCGATGATAGCGTGGCAGATCCGGACTATCAACTACCCGAAAACGTCCATGTGCCCAATGCAGACATAAATGCAGACTCCGATAGTGTCATATTCGAATCTAGAGCAGAATCAGGTATTCAAATTATTACCTCGGCCGAAATTCATGTAACTTCACCACCCGAAGACCAAGATGATGACAGTTTTTCTATTCTCAGAAGTGATTTTGACACTGATATGATTCATACAAGTAACCCAGTAAATAACAGTTCTTCTATCAATAATTTATGTATTCTTGTGAATAATATAGTAGACCGTGAAAACGAGATTACTTGCGAAGTGCTCTCTGAAGTCTCAAATGAACGTACTAATACTAATAAAAGGAAAGGAAGATCAAGGAAGGAAAGAGAAGAATGCAAGAAACTAAGAAATTCTGGTCAAAGTTACGTTACTGAAAAAGGTAAAGAAATTCCTGAGAGACAGTTAAAATCACTTAGTAAATGTAGAATGAAATGTGTCGACCGCTTTCCTGAAACAGAAAGGAAACAATGTTTTGATGCATATTGGGCTTTAGGAAGCAGAGATCGAAGAGCAATGTACATGGCCAGTCTGATCACTATATTACCAAAAAAAACACAAAAAACTGACAGCAGAACAATTAAGAGAGATTGCTACTGCATTTATAAATTAGTAACAAATAATATAGAAAAACCAATTTGTAAAGAATGTTTTTGCAAAACTTTCGGGGAAACCAAAGGTTTTGTTAACATTGTGATGGACCAGAAAAAAAACTCTGTAAGTGGCATTATTCCAGCTGATACAAGAGGACGTCAACCACCTAAAAATAAAAAAACTGTAGACGATATAAATTCAGCCAAGGACCATATATTATCTTTCCCGAGCTACGAAAGTCATTACTGTAGAAAAAGAACAAACAAAAAATATCTATCTTCGGACCTTTCCATAGCAGCTATGTATCGTATGTACAAAGAAATTTGTCCAAATCCAGTTTCACTGAAATTGTACTCACAATGTTTCCATGATTTAAAGCTGTCGTTTAAAATGCCATCCAAAGATACTTGCCACACGTGTGATCTCCTTAACACAAAAATAGAGTTAGCTGTTGGCGAAGACAGATTCAATTACGAAGTTGAGCTTCTTGAGCATCAATCACAAGCTGAAAAAGCTTATTCAGAAAAAAGAGTGGATAAAGATGAAGCCAAGCGCAATCCGTCTTTTGGAGCGTATACATTTGACCTGCAGCAATGCCTGCCTACGCCTTACCTGAAAACTTTTGTTGCTTTTTACAAACGGCAGCTATGGTCTTTTAATCTGACAGTACACGATTTAGCTAATGATAAAGGTACATGTTACATGTGGGACGAAACTATCGGTGCTCGAGGAGCTAATCAAATCGCGTCATGTTTGTGGCATTTTCTTATGAATTTGCCTCCAACAATCAAAGAAGTAACGTTTTATTCAGATACATGTGGAGGCCAAAACAAAAACAATGCTGTTGCAATGATGTTTATGGTTTTACGGCACATGCATCCAACGCTAGAGACAATCAACCATAAGTTTCTCGTCAGTGGACACAGCCACATGGAGTGTGATTCGGATCATTCTCTCATTGAGCGCACAAAAAAGAAAACGCAGATAAAAATAAACCACCTCAATGATTGGATTCAACTGGTAAGATCTTGCAAGATTAATAATGCATTTAACGTTGTACCAATGAAGCTTGATGATTTTCTAAATTTTTCGGAATTAAGTTCGAAAAAAGGACCATTCACAATGAAAAAAAAGGATACCTCTGGTAATAAATTCTTATGGCAACCTGTAAAATGGCTGCAATATAAAGATCCCATAGGAGAAATTCGTTTCAAGACAGATTTGGACAATGAAAGCTCTTTTAAAGTAATAAATTACAGAAAAAGGGGCAAACAAAATTTTGACAACATACAGCTGGAAGTTGTATCCAAAGACACTTTACCGATAAGTAAAGAAAAAAAGAAGGATTTGATGAATCTATTACCATTAATAGATCCCGCATTTCATGAATTTTATAAAAATATAAAGACCGATAATAGCGCTCCCGACAGAGATCCAGATTTAGATACGGAAGACCCCGATGTACAAGAAAATGGAGAAGACTGTGAATAATTACTATTTCCGCTTTGATTTTATTAATTTGTTAATTTAAAAATTTATAATTTGATTTGTTTTTTTTTAATAAATAAATAGTATATCCTTTATATTTTTTATACTTACCTTACCTATATACCTATATACTTACCTACATACTACAAAAAATATATTTTTTTAATTACCTAGGTACCTACTATTTCTAATATTCATTTTTAATTACATATTGTGATAACATTCATACTTATTAATGTTAATATATTTATGTTTATGCCTATTTTTACGTTCGATTCGTACGTAGAAAATTAAATTTTGAATTCGGGTCTAAATTCATTACGTGAATACATTGACAAGTCGTCGGTGAACGACTTGATATGTCTGTTTTTGTTATGATAATAATCAAAATAATTAAATTCTATGTAATAATCTGAAAAGTCGATTCTTATAAAATATAATGCAATAAAAAAAACAAAAATACAAAAAAAATGGATTTACTAATAAAAAAGTAAACTTCAAAAGGCAGCCCTGAAAATTATGCATTTTCGACTTGTCAACCTATTCACGCCATGTACGGATATATTCATTGAAGTTTAGGTTGGGAGTTCTAAGGTCTTAATTGGTGTAGTATATAGTCCTTCTTTACATATTAATTATTTTTCGCAGCTTGATACTCTCTTAGAAAATTTTTCTCCATCCGTAGACCACACTATCATAATGGGAGACTTTAATACGTGTTTGCTGAAGCAGGACTCTTCTCGTTCTGCGCAACTGAATTCTGTAATTAAGCTGCCAATCTTAAAATTCTTCCTTTGTCCGCAACACATCACTTTCCTAACTGTGTCCCAACATTATTAGATCTTGTCATTGTTTCTTCCACTGATCATGTTCATTCTCACGGCCAATTTCCTGCTGATGCATTCTCGTATCATGATCTCGTTTTTGTGTCGTATAAAATAAAATGTCCTAAAGTCAAACGTCGGGTTGTCATGCAACGTGATTTCAGGAATATTGAACACAGGAATTTTATGAAGGATTTGAGTCAGATAGATTGGAACGCTGTCTTTGATGCCCTCACCATCGACGAGAAGCTTGATATTTTTAACTCACTCCTCATCCAGCATTTTGACGTTCACGCTCCTCTTCGTCCGGTGAAAATAAAACATCTTCCAGCAGATTGGCTTACAGAGGATCTCAAGCATCTAATACGAAAGCGGAATGCTGCCAAAGCTAAGTACAAGCACAATCCTTCTGACGAAAACCGAGACAAATACAGGAACCTTAGAAACCGCTGTAGCAGGTTGTGCAGAGATGCACAGCGGCGTTATATCCACTCTTCTGTTGAAAATGGTAACCCTGCAAAAGTATGGACCTTCCTTAGGACCCTCGGTATTGGAAAAACAAGAACATCCGCTATTGCCAACCTTGACATTGATGCCCTTAATCGTCACTTTACTTCCGGTTCAGCTATACCTGTATCCATTAAGCAGGCTACATTGCAAGCTTTGTCCTCCAGTGTCACTCCCTCCTATTAATCTTTCCAGTTTAGAACTGTATCTGAGCAAGAGGTGGAAAAAAATATCATCGCCATTAAGTCTGATGCAGAAGGAATTGACAGGGTCAGTCGAAAAATGGTGCTCCTGTCTATTAAAACTATTGTCCCTGTGCTCTGCCATATTTTCAATTTTTCTCTCTCCATTGGCTCTTTTCCTGACTGTTGGCGACAAGACGCAGTTATTCCCATTCCTAAGAATTGCAATCCTTCTTTTCCAGTAAACTTTCGTCCTATTTCCATCCTTCCATTCCTATCCAAAGTCCTGGAACAGCTTGTCCACCAACAACTCTGTGCATTTTTAAATTCTAACTCCATCCTCAGTCCTTTTCAATCTGGCTTTCGCCCTGGTCACAGTACGGCTACTGCCCTTATTAAGGTGTCTGATGACATTCGCCTGGGGATGTTAAATCAACTGGTCACTATACTCGTTTTATTAGACTTCAGCAATGCTTTCAATACCGTTGATTTAGATATGCTCCTTGCGATGTTATGCTCCCTTAATGTTTCCGATACGGCAATTGCATGGTTCCGCAGTTACCTTTACGGTCGAAAGCAGTGTGTTCGTACCGATGACCGAACATCTTCCTTCTGTACCATTACGGCCGGGGTACCCCAGGGCGAAGTTCTGTCACCTCTCCTTTTTCCCTTTTCATAAATTTTCTTACACCTCTATTAAAATGCAATTACCATCTTTATGCTGATGACCTGCAGATTTATGCACAATGCACTGTTCAAGATATTACCACTGGTATTGACAGAATTAACGCCGATTTATATGCCATACAAGTCTGGAGTCGTTCTCACGGTCTCTCTGTCAACCCTAGTAAGTCGCAGGTAATTGTCATGGGGGGACTAAGCAATTGGCTCGCTTCAAAATAAATGACCTCCCGCCTGTTGTCTTTGGTGGTGAAGCTCTTGCCTTTTCTAATGTCGTCAAGAACCTTGGTGTCTTATTTGACTGCTCCTTTTCATGGTCTCAGCAGTTTACTGAGGTAAGCCGTAAGATCTTTGCAGCTGCTGGCTCCTTGAGAAAGTGAAGACAAAAATTGAGCTCGCGCAAACCCTTCTTCTGCCAATTTTAGACTATGCTGACACCTGTTACTTGGGTTTGAATGAGGACATGTTGGACAAACTTCAACGTCTTCAGAATATGTGTGTCAGGTTTATTTACGGTTTGCGGAAGTTTGATCAAATATCTGCTTTCCGTGTTCAACTGGGATGGTTGCCGATCAGACTGCGTAGAGACGCCCATGCAGCTGCGATGGTGTATAATATTCTAAACAATCCTCTGACTCCTACCTATCTTTCTGAGCGGTTTAAATTCCTTGGTTCTGACCATGATAGAGTGCTTCGTTCAAGGTCTGATAACACTCTTCAAGCTCCTTTTTCGGCTTCGGGTTATTATAGGGAATCCTTCACGATAAAATCCACTTACATATGGAATGGTTTACCGTCGGAAATTCGTCACTGCACTTCGCTGGATACCTTTAAAAAAAAGGTACACCGATTTATCTGTTAAAGTCTAAATCAGTTTGCTAGTAATTTGTGTCCTTTCAAGTTATATATATTGATATGTATTTATATATATTTATGTATTTATTTGTATTGTTACATGCATTTATATTTCCATATTATTGTGTATGTATTTTATGAATACTATTATAGTAATTTTGTATTGCATAAACGCATATTCCTCTAAAGATATGCATATATTTATTTTAGTTTTTAGTTATTCTTATTTTCACTATTCTATTTTTGTTGTATTTAAAGTATTTAAATATTTCCTATATTTCAGCACTACTCTCTTCTCTTTACATTCTCCTCTACCCAAAGGTTGTCTGGAAGAGATCGCTTCCAGCGATAAGACCGCCTTTGTGCACATTAATTTAAGTTTATTTTTGTATTTCTTGTTTTTTGTGTACAATAAAGTGTTTTTACTTACTTACTCCTTACTCTAACAAAAAAAAATAAGTTTATTAGGGAGTATCACATAAAAATAGGCTTGTTCCCTCGAGTATATATATACATGCGCACACACATTCCTTAGAACATCTCATTACAGATAGGCTGATGCAATCTGCATCTTTATTAAAGACCCAACATAAGTTACAACAGCTGGACTGGGAGCGAAAGAAAAACATGGATTGTGCCAGCTGCATTTCTTAACTGGCATGTATAAACCAACTTAGGGATCTCGGATCGGATTCTGTATATTGCAATTTAAGCTGGGCTGACAACCTGTCAGTACAGCAATATACCTACAAATCTATCTTAAAGACCCTCAAAATTTTGCCAGACGTAGCGGAACGACCTTTGTTTAGGTTGTTTACGCTCTGCCTACCCCATTAGGGATAAAGGCGGTAATATATATATATATGTATGTTAATACTGTAGTTTCCTTAGTCTCATTGAAAAAAAATATCGTAGGAAAAGAAGATTGTTTCCTCAAATATAATATACACACATCCCTCAGGACATCGCATTTACGGATAGGCTGGTGCAATCTGCATCTTTCTTAAAGACACAATATCGTTACACCTAGGATAATCTTGGCAAATTGTTTCCCTTTGTTGACATGCACTAACTAGAGACAGGTAGCAGGCGATATGACTCTAGGCTACGCCAGAGGGGATACCTAGACATAGTATCGAAAATACCACAAGCTCACTATAAACTAGATGGTTTAGTGGATAGGGCCGCTGCCTCCTGAGAGGGAGGTTGTGGGTCGAATCCCACCACGTACCAATGTGTTTTTAGTTTTCGATTTTCATATGTACATTTATTCGGCGCTTTTTCCGTGCTTCGGAAGGTACTTGGAGCCGTTGTTTGTCCTGGTTGATACCGTTTTATACCGTAGATATTAGTCGTTTGGCCAAGTCAGAGGCCAGTGCTAAGCATTGACGGCTTAAAAACTCTGGCCTAATCTAGGATTGGGTCTGATTTCCCTTCTGGGATGTGGAGGTCAGATAGCAGTCGGTCTAAAACCCAGTACCCTCGTTCAATCACCTGGATTAGGTAGCCGAGAGATACGGTATATGGCTAGGGAGATGATGAACAAGCTCACTATAAGCCACAAAGGCTATTTGCTGCACATAGACAGAATACAGCAAGTAAGTCTCATGAATGAGATTAACTTAACAGCCCAAGCACTCTACAATATTACCTACGCAGTTTCTACGGGTTCATATTCAGATATATTAGGAAGTCAGCTTGTTTGCAAAACGGACATACTAACTTCTAGCAAGTTAATTAGCTAGCTCGTCTATGGTTGGTAGACTAGCAATAGATATTAATAATATGAATACTAGTTTATGTCAGTATACAATGTTGACGACATATTGAATGGAAACCGACTTGGAGCAGACCGTACGAAGTTCTAGTTTGAAGTCAAAACTTTATACTCTGCCAATTGCTGGCATTGCTTGATATGAAGATGTTTGTAGATACTGTGTTAGGGCGGTTTTGCACAGCTCCGTATTCGTTTCCGTATATGGAAAATTAAACGGAACCTGTCAAACATTTTCGCCCCAGTTCATACAATTTTCACATACGGAGCAGTGCAAATCCGCCCTTCGGGTAGTCAAAGTTCAACATATAAACCTTTACTATTTCCTAATCGAATAAATATGCAAACACAAAAATAAAACAGAAATTTTCATTTACTACAGCTTTGACTATTACGTATTTATAATCAGCACTTATAACTGACAGCGAGTTTGAGTTCGTATCAGAAATGTCATTTCAGTACAAAATGGCCTGAAAATTCATACCTAATATTGCTCTCAATCTTAAGATCGCTTTATAAATACAAGCCATAGGTGCGAGTGAAACAGCGGGCCGCGAGACGGAAAGCTAGTTACTCCTCATGGCCTCTTTACAATCATATCTATAGACGACAAGTTGAATGTATTAAGTTGTTAGTATTTATAAAACGCTCTCAAGATTGACAGCCAGTTTGAGTTCCTATCTGAAATGTCATTCCAGTATAAAATGGCCTGTCAAATCCATACTTAATAATGCTTTCAATCTTGAGATTGATTTATAATTACGAGTCTTAGTTACTTACAGTAGTACTTTCGAAGTAAAAAAAAGCAATATATGGGCAAGTAAATTTGCGTCTCGGCCTTCCAATGTAAATGATACCATATATTGCGTTTTTGGCTGAGTCTTGTATAGTACTTTTCTCTCATTTTGCGAGGAAACAACAAAAATACATACATACATATAATCACGCCTTTATCCCTAATGGGGTAGGCAGAGCATAAACGACCTAAACAAAGGTCGTTCCGCCACGTCTGACAAGGTTTGAGGGTTATTCAAGATGGATTTGTACGTATATTGCTGTAGTGACAGGTTGTCAGCCCATCGCCTACATATATTGCAATATACTGAAACCCTCGGATCCCTTAGCTGACTTTTACAACATGCCCGGGAGGAAATGCAGCTGGCACATTCTAAGTTTTTCTCTCGCTCCCAGGCCAGCATAGAAGTGAACAAAAATACACTTAGTAAGTAATATCAAATTTGGGGTTCCTCCATAATAGTTTGACATTTTAAATCTGCATGGCGCCTTTGACACGCGCACATTCCATTCATTCATTTTTATTTTCATTAATTTTTCGCATTCTGCCTTTAAAAACTACTTATTCTGAACATAAAACACAGAATCCATTCGCGTAGCGGTAGGTAATGGCCATTATTGTCGTTTGCGGACATTGCCGATCGCTATGAACTCGAATACCGAAAAGAGTGTATGTATGCTTTTTTGAAAAATAACAAGCTATTTCCGAGCAAGTGGGAGAAAATCAAATTTCCGTATTTACCTACGACATGAAAATATGCATGCTGGACTGGGAGTGAGAGATAAACATAAGATGTGCCAGCTGCATTTCCTCCCGAGCATGCTGTAAAAACCAGCTAAGGGATCCGAGAGTTTCAGTATACTGTAATTTAGGCGATGGGCTGACAACCTGTCACTGCAGCAACATACCTAGTAATCTTTCTTAAATAACCCTCAAAACTTTGTCAGATGTAGCAGAACAACCTTTGTTTAGATCGTTTACGCTCTGCCTACCCCATTAGGGATAAAGACGTGCTTATATGTATGTATGATAATATAAATTTTGATAGCACGGAGTACCAACATTGTTTGACGTCGTCGTGAACAACACCATTTTTACGGTCTGAATACAAACATTGCTATATCACTACATAGTATAAAACAAAGTCGCTTTCTCTGTCCCTATATCCCTATGTATGCATAAATCTTTAAAACTACGCAACGGATTTTAATTCGGTTTCTTCTAATGGGTAGAGTGATTCAAAAGAAAGGTTCATATGTATAATACATGCATAATATAGTAGAGAAATACTGATGATTTCCGTGCGAAGCCGGGGCGGGTCGCTAGTCACTGCTAAAATACAACTCTGTATGAATGAAGTACGATGGGTCCTCTCAATATGTTAACTGAGCTTTATTTTATTTTTACTCTTTAGTATAAAATATGAATTTTCTACTTCAAAATTGTATGCTCTTTAAAAGTTACGTTGCAGTGAAAACAAAAGAATATTGAGTGAGACTTAGGCCCATATTTATAATCAGCAGTTAAAGTGACGATACAAGCCTAACAGAACGAAAAGTTGCCGCTGGTGGCCGTTATTCGCAATTTTTCAAGTTGTTACTACAACAAACTAGACTAGTATCGTAACCTTAAGTCTGACAACTAATTTGAGTTCATATCAATGTCATTTCAGCAAAAAACTGTCTGTCGAATCCATTAATATTGCTCTCAATCTTGAGATCGCTTTATAAATACGAGCCTTAACCTCAGAAACTATTTCGTCCATGTATAGAGAATATACTTCTAGAGCCTGGATGTTAAAGTGATTTGGTGAATCAATCTGAACCAATGGCATGCATTCTATTGATTGCACGTGACAGAATATTTCGGTACAATATACTGAAACTGGTTTTAATAGCATGCCCGGGAGGAAATGCAGCTGGCACATTCTATGTTTTTGTCTCGCTCCCAGGCCAGCATGGAAGAACTAGTACCTTCATGATCTGCAAAAAAACCGTGAAATAGAAGTTATCAACTAGCAAATAGATTTCAAAATATAGTTAAAAGTTTGAAGAGAATTAATTAATAGCGTGTCTCTGTCGTGGCAGGATTAGCATGTGAAACTTCGCTTGCCCGCCGACCGGATACGGAATTTACCGGAAGCACTTTCAGTTTACCGGAAGTGATGTCATGGAAAGTGTCTATTGTTAGAAAGCCTTTCGATACCGTGAAAGCTTAAAGTTCATGTGTTTACTCTACTCTATCATTCTCAAAAGTAGTAACGGTTCGTATTTAATTAAGTAATATTTATAAATTATCAATAGAACATACAACGCGAAGCAAATTTGAACTGCAACTGCTATGGCCCTTTCTGGGTAAGCTCACTGCACTGTCTAACTAATCTGTCTCTCTCATCTAGGACCATTAAAGTAGAGGGGAAAATCATTTTGAACATGATGGCGGTGATTCTGAACGCACTATTCCTTAACTAATTCTAAGCTAGCGCTATCACTTTCTTAACTTTGACATAAGAACAGGATAACAAATGAACACATGACTTGGACATGCCTAATTTGACGTAAGACGC
Organism: Scrobipalpa costella; assembly: GCA_949820665.1. Taxonomy (NCBI): domain Eukaryota; kingdom Metazoa; phylum Arthropoda; class Insecta; order Lepidoptera; family Gelechiidae; genus Scrobipalpa; species Scrobipalpa costella. Next base: position 3,796,919 of record OX463299.1, read on the forward strand.
TTTAAATAAGAACTTTTGGGGTGCATGAAAGAAGCCTCCCCGCAGATGTACCAAAGCTTTGTACGTCGGGCGCACCCCGGGCAACAGTTGGCGATTCTCTAACGCTAACTGGCGAATCCTTTCACCACGATGGAACCCACAAATCCAGCACTAGAGCCGGCTTTGTGCGTAGTCTCGATTAACATCGAAGGTTTCTCGCAGGACAAGTCAGAAATTCTTTCTGAACTCTGCCGAACCACACGCTGCCACGTTCTGTGTGTTCAAGAAACCCATCGGGACGAAACACAAGGTCGACCATACATACCTGGACTAACGCTTATCGCCGAGACTTGCCACCCGAAGCACGGTAACGCAGTGTTTGTTACTCCCGGCGTAAGCGTAATATCCTCTAAGTGTTCGACCCAGAACGGTATCGAAGTTATCACCATTGACCTCGGCCACTGCACTGTCACATCAGTCTACAAACCTCTTCGATGACCAGCCCGTAAAAGTTGTAGTAGGTGACTTTAACAGCCATAGTGCTTCCTGGGGCAATAACAACACAGATACAAACGGTCAGGCTGTGGAGACATGGGCTGAGACAAATGATCTGGTTCTGATCCATGACCCGAAACAACCGGCTTCTTTTAATAGCGGCTGATGGAAGCGCGGGTATAATCCGGATCTGATATTTGTCAGCTCTACTGTCTGTTGTCAGTGCAAAAAGAGCGTATGCCCTCCAATCCCTCGTACACAGCACAGACCTATTATTTGTAAAATACAGCCTGTCGTCCAACCCATAAAGGTGCCTTTGAAGCGTCGATTCAAATATAATAAAGCTTACTGGACGCAGTTCTCGCAGCTGATCGATGATGCGGTCTTAAATATCCCTCCTCTACCGCGAAATTACGACATGTTCATTGATGTAGTTGCGAAAACATCCTTCAAATGTATCCCAAGAGGTTGCCGAACATCTTATATACCCGGCCTTACAAACGATTGCACAGAGCTGTTAAAAAGGTACGAGGTCATGTACAATAATGACCCTTTTTCCGAGGAAACCACATCGGCTGGTGAGGAACTGTTATCGCAAATAAGCGGAAACCGACGTGACGCGTGGATCAGTACTGTCACCAACATCGACATGACTCACAACAGTATAAAAGCCTGGTCTACGATTCGCAAGCTCACTAATGATCCACCTCCACCCTTATCCCCCAGCCAGGTTACCGCCAACCAGATAGCACACCAACTCCTATTAAATGGCAAATTGGGCCGGTCTGCAAAATGCCCAACCCTAAACAACTCTACGGGCCCGTCCAACCAAATTAGTACGCCCTTTAGCCTAAGTGATGTTGTTGCAGCTATTAAACATCTTAAATGCGGTAAAGCCTCGGGAATAGACAACATCTCTGTGGAGCAAATAAAACGTCTCGGGCCGGATGCTGTATCCTGGCTTTTGCAGCTGTTCAACAATTGTCTGGAATCTGCTCAAATACCACGCATTTGGAGAAAGTCAAGGGTCATAGCGATACTGAAGCCAAGGAAAACAGCAGACAATCCCAAAAGCTTTCGGCCAATCGGCTTTATCGACCCTAAACTAATCCCAGAGCAAGCAGGTTTCAGACCAGTCAAATCATGCTGCAACCAGGTCCTCAAGCTCACGCAACATATTGAAGATGGTTTTGAGTCAGGGATGATAACAGGCGCTGTATTTGTAGACCTTTCTGCGGCCTACGATACGGTGAACCTCAACCGATTGTTGTGGAAGGTGGATACCATGACCGGTGATCGTAAGTTCGTCATGGTTCTCCGAGAACTCCTCCATAACCGTCGGTTTCAGGTGCATCTTCTCTCTGACAAAAGTCGTTGGAGGTCACAAAGGAACGGCCTTCCTCAGGGCAGTGTTCTGGCGCCGCTCCTATTTAACATCTACACCAACGACCAACCGTCGAGCATAAATACGTCCCGCTTCTTATACGCAGACGATCTGGCGTTAACGTCCCAAGGCTCCAAATTTGAGGAAGCTGAGGCTAATCTCACTGCAGCTCTCAACGACTTGAGTAGCTACTACGAGGTGAACTCACTGAAGCCAAACCCTAGTAAAACGGAGTCTTGCGCGTTCCACCTGCGCAACAGAGAAGCAAAACGTAAGCTCAACATTGTGTGGCAGGGGGTACCTATATCGCACGGTGACTTCCCAAAGTATCTTGGCGTTTCCCTTGATAGATCCGTTACTTACAGTAAAAACTGCGAAAACGTCAAGAAAAAAGTGCACACAAGGAATAACCTACTTCGACGCCTTATTACCACCAAATGGGGAGCTACGCCGCGCGTGCTGCGGATGACAGGGCTAGCGCTTGCCTTTTCAGCTGGCGAATAAGCCTCCCCTGTATGGGGCCGCTCTGCTCATGCCAAGTCAGTGGATACAGCTTTAAATGACACCTGCCGGATTATTACTGGTTGTCTCAAACCGACCCCGATTTCAATGCTGTACCCACTGGCTGGAATAGCACCGCCAGATGTCCACAGGGCTGTGGCTAGTTCCACTGAAATGGCCAACGCAGACCGTGACCTACGACACCCCTTGCACGGCTACAATCCTGTGCCTCAAAGGTTGAAGAGCCGCCGTAACTTTTTCAAGTGCGTCACTCCGCTTACCATCGAACCCGCACAAGCCAGGTGTAACCTTTGGCGTGAAAAAGTATCTCTGCCTACCCAATTTGTCCCGCCTTCCGAGAATCTGCCTCCTGGGCATGAACTGCCGTGGCCGATCTGGAAGTCTTTAAATAGACTTCGGTCTCAGGTCGGCAGAAGCAAAGATAACATGGTCAGGTGGGGATTCTCGGGAAACTCCGAGGTCGACTGTGTTTGCGGTGCAATTCAAACAATGGCACGTCTGACATCGTGTCCTGCGTGCCCTAATACCTGCACGCAAGCGGATCTAATGAACGCCAGCCGATCCGCAATTCAAGTGGCAACGTTCTGGGCCACCACTTTGTGATAGTTACGTGTTCCATCGACACGATAAGAAGAAGAAGAAGAATAAGAACTGAGCATGAAGCATGCTTCCTTATGTATTATAATGTCAAATAAGTAGTCTTATGTCAGATTAGGAATGGCAAAGTAATGTGTTTATTAGCTATCCTGTTCTTATGTCAAAGTAGAAAAAGTGACAGCGCTAGCTAAGAATTAGAACTATGATTATATCACGAGAATTGACGCCACTGTAGATACTTACTAGCTAATAGCACATTATAAGATTAAAATCGCCATGCTGCCAATTCGTTGATACCAAAAGCACAGCCATAACGAAATACTCAGTAAATCGATAGAGATTGCGTTCCAACATTTTTTTCTTTCAACAAAAGCTCTGTAGGTCAACAGGGAAGTTGGCATTCGCTGTTCCCTACTCTTTAATTGAGGCGTGGAAAAAGTGCAAATGGGAAACTGGATAGCAGGAAACGGCGTCCTGCGGGCATTAATTAAAACTGCAATTTATCTCACTTAGCGATGCTTGCCCCCGCGCCTTGTGACACACGGGTGTTTAGTGGATACGTACCACTTTAATACATACATACATAAAATCACGCCTTTATCCCTTACGGGGTAGGCAGAGCGTTAAACGCCGCGTAAAAGGCGCTTTCGCCACGTCTGACAAAAATTGAGGGCAATTTTAGATTGAAAAGTGTATTGCTATAGTGGCAGGTTGTCAGCCCATCGCCTAAATTACAATACACTGTAACCCTCGAGTCCCTTTTGCTGACTTCTACAGCATGCCCGGGAGGAAGGGCAGCTGGAACATGCTATGTTTTTCTGTCTCTCCCAGTCCAGCATAGACCGCTCTAACATTGGTGCTATTTAGTTTTGTAGGAATTACTAATTCAGAACTAGTTCTAATGATGACTATTTTAACACTAAACTACAAACAAGTGTTATTCGTAATGAAAACTGATAATGAGTCGAAGGTTGCACTTGGCGGGCGGTGGAGTGTGACTTTTTTTTCTCCTTAAAAGATCCTCGTATAGGATCGAAAAATCATGTGCATCTGCATTGAGTGTTCTTTTTTTTAACTTTTAGTAAAAGAAGAGATATTTATGGGAAATATAGTAAAAAATTGTAAAATCTTAATGCATGGGGTCACAAATTTCTATGGTCGTTGGTCAATGTAGACGTGTGAATAAATTTGAGTTGTCTAAATCTCAGAAAGTACAAACTCTGTCATAACACTTTTTATTTTACAATTTAGTAAAGAATTTCTCAAATCTTTTAAGAAATTACCAACACGTTAGGATCTGATTTTATAAATAAATGGCGGTTTAAACGGAGCACTCCATTCATTAGGTGTCTTAACTGAGTGATCTACAAAATGTGAGTTTAATCGGAGAATTACGTAAATAGAAGATTTCTATGTTGTAATTTGACTCTCTTGCGAATTAGTAAAATATAAATAATGACTCAAACGCTTCATCATCTCCCTAACCTGATCCCGTATCTTACGGGGTCGGCTACCTAATCTAGGGGATTGAACGAGGGTACTGGTATTTACACAGAGCGACTGCCATCTAACCTCCGCAACCCAGAAGGGAAACCAGACCCAATCCTAGATTAGGACAGAGTTTTCAAGCCGCCAATGCTTAGCACTGGCCTCTGACATGGCTTAACGACTAATATCTACGGTGTTAAACGATATTAACCGGGACCAACGGCTTAACGTGACTTCCGAAGCACGGAAAAAGCGCCGAATAAACGTACATATGAAATTTGAAAACCGAAAAACACATTGGTACGTGGTGGGATTCGAACCACGATCTCCCCGCACAGGAGGCAGCGGCCCTATCCGCTACACCATCGGGCTGTTTAATATTTTTTATGACAGAGTTTGTAGTTTCTGAGAATTAGACTATTCAAATTTATTCACACGTCCGGATGGCGTGCTCCACTCTTTTGGTCATAACAGATTTAACTCAAGTTTTAGAAATTTGTGACCCCATCCATTAAGGTTCTACGATTTTTTACTATATTTCCCATAAATAACCCTTCTTTTACTAAAAGTAAAAAAAAGAACACTCAATGCAGATGCATATAAAAAGTCGAGGGCTAACCCTCCTTTCAATACAAACAAGTAAGCCGATCTGTTTTTAATTTGTTCTAAGGACTATTTTATTTAGTAAACCATGTCTAAGAAAGTCGGTATGTTGATAATTAGAGTTTCTTGACTTTTTTATTATTTAGGGTGTTTTGGTTCTGTACTATTTTATTATATTAAAAAGCTTTATGAATTTTGAGATTTTCTTTCAACTTTTAACCACACCTGCAGGTCAAAAAGCTTGTATATTAGGTCGCTATATAATTATATATAACATACTCTCCTACTCACTTGTGGCATTATATTTACTTTGCTTGTGGGGTTAATCGGACTTGTTGTTGGCTATCGTGTATGGTTGAAATGTCGAAATTAATACATCTGTCAAATCCACAATAAAATTGAGTAGCCAAGTATTTAATTTACTATTAAATTGTTCTTTTTTATTTACTAATTCTTATGCATGCCTGGGAGCGAGATAAAAACATGGAATGTGCCAGCTGCATCTCCTCCCGGGTATGATGTAAAAACCAGTTAAGGCATCTGAGGGTTTAGTATATTATAATTTGGGTGGTAGGCTGACAACCTGTCACTACAGCAATATACCTACAAATCTATCCTAAATAACCCTTGAAACTTTGTCACACGTGGCGGAACGACCTTTGTTCAGGTCATTTACGCTGTGCCTACCCCATTAAGGATAAAGGCGTGATTATATACGTATGTATGTAATTCTTATAGTCTTGCGGAGGTAGATTACGGTAAGCATCGCATCACGAATCTTTTATACCACAGCCAAACACCGCCACAGTTCTGTAATCCCCAATCACGGGTCTGATTAAACCGTTGTCAGTGTTTGCGTCAATCTCGAGCCGCGGGATTAAAGACTCCGCGTGATCCGGAACGAATTGCCCGGCTAATGAGATAGTGAGCGGGTTGGGAGTTGGTTAAATAAATTCATCAGAATTCTGGAATTGACCCATGTGATTGTGACGTGTGCATGCGTGTGAGTGTGGCTCTGAGTATTAGCGTGATTCTGAGATTAAGTGTGAGTGTGTGAGTGTGAGTGTTGACAGTAAAAGGCTATCCGATCGCTCCCTGTGAATGCGGTCCTTACCAAACCTTGTCAGAGGCGTATCAGATTATTTTAAACCGTTGTCAGTTTTTGCGTCAATCTCGAGACGCGGGATTAAAGACTCCGCGTGATCCGGAACGAATTGCCCGGCTAATGAGATAGTGAGCGGGTTGGGAGTTGGTTGAATAAATTCATCGGAATTCTGGAATTGACCCATGTGTTTGTGACGTGTGCATGCTAGGGTGGGGCGATGATGTATGGAAATATATATTTTTTTCGAATTCGCTTACCCAAGAGGTATGAAAAGTTCTTGTTTCTCATGTAGATTTTAATAAATAATTAGATTTCAAAAATATGTAGATCTTGAGACCTCTACCAGCCATCTAAAAAATATCAATTTCAAGTAAAATCGTAAAAAAAGTCGTTGGTTTAATTTCCTTCTTTTGTTATTCTAATTTGGTGCTTTTTTGGGCCCGGGTATATTATAAGTGAAAAGTATATATAACAGTAAGATTTCAGCAAATTGCTTCACATAGGCATTTTGCTACGGACAGCATCTCAATATTCAATTTGTTTTAACTCTCAAACAGGTCTAAACTTGCTATAACACACACACGCACACACTCATATTCGCGCTTATTGACAATTATATTTTCTTTTTTTATTTAAACTGATATTCTTATATTCCTAAATCTTTGTATTTTATGTTATGACTGGACGATTATCATATCTTAATTATTAAGAATGCAATGCATTTTAATTTCAACAAAATATAATTAAATGATTGATAACTTAATTTAGCTGTTATTTGTGAAATAAAATGTATTAATGTGAAATCTATTTTGGCAATCGAAATGTATTATTTATAATTTTCATGCAAATGTAATAGCTGTAAGATTTATTGCAATAAATTAATAAATAATTTATTTACGCGTAAATACAAGGTCTGTTACATCATATAAATTAATAAAATTTTCAAATCTTAACAGCAAACCAGATGTAACAATGTCGGAAAAGTAGGTATTTTTTCAAAATAAAACCGCTGGTAGAGGGCTAAAAGTAGTATAGGTGATTTTTTATTGTATTTTTCCTGTAATCTACGTACCCTTCCGAAACTTTCAAGTGGTCTTGTCTAACGAAATTCCAAAATTAGTGAAATCAACCCAGCCTTGTGCATGCGTGTCATTGTGACTCTGTGTATGAGTGGGATTCTGCATTTGAGTGTGTGAGTGTTGACCGTTAGTGGCCATCCGATCGCTCTCTGTGCATGCTGTCCTTACCAAACCCTGTCAGAGGCGTAACAGATTATCTTAAAACGTTGTCAGTGTTTGCGTCAATCTCAAGCCGCGGGATTAAAGTCTCCGCGTGATCTGGAACGAATTGCCCGGCTAATGAGATAGTGAGCGGATTGGGAGTTGGTTGAATAAATTTATCAGAATTCTGGAATTGACCCATGTGACGTGTGTACGTGTGCATGCGTGTGAGTGTGTCTGTGTGCGTGTATGTGAGTGGGAGTGTTGATCATAAGTGGTTATCTGACCGCTCTCTTTGAATGCGGTCCTTACCGAACTCTGTCAGAGGCGTATCAGATTTTAAAACGTTGTCAGTATTTGCGTCAATCTCGAACCGCGGGGTTAAAGTCTTCGCGTGATACGGAACGAATTGCCCGTCTAATGAGACAGTGGGTGGGTTGAATAAATTCATCAAAATTCAAATTTTAAGGTTTACTTTGAAGTTTGTGTGTGTTGCAAGCGTTTGAAAGTTTAATTAAGTATTTAAGTACCAAATGTGGGCAGTCGCTGCAGTTATTTCAGTTTAAAAAGAAAAAGAAGATCGTGAAAGAAGAAGACATTCCTCACTAGAAAAATAATATACCTTGGAACTTAACCTTGGAATTAAATATAAATTGAAAACAAAATACAATCACCTCTTTTTTAACGGAGTTTATATCATCCCTTATTTGAATCACTATTCCATACATAGCTTACAAACTGGACTAGTATCGATTTATTTAATTGAATGTACCAGCTGCTTCTATTCCCGTGCAAACTGAAACAGATCGTAGTAAAAGTATTTCAGAGTTTCAGTGTAGTGCAATTTAGCAATGAATGGACGACTTACTTAATTATCGATACATATAATAAATCTCTCGAAGGGTCGTGTCTGTACATTGAATACTTTTACAAAAAAAAAATTGCATCAGGCTTTATTAACGATATAAAGTCCAAAATGTTTTTCTTTTTGAAATTTTGTCTGTCTGTCTGTATGTTACCACATCACGCTAAAACTGCTGAACCGATTTCAACTGTGTGTTATCCTGGTGGCAACTTAGGATACCTAAAATCACGTTACCTGAGGGGGTAGGCAGGAAATAGATTTTTGGCTGTTTCTTAACCGATTTTATGGAACTTTTTTTATTCCACTGAACATAATTTAAAATCAAATTTACGATACAAATAATCGTGCCTCATGACTTAGGAGGTACGTAGAAAATTGAATTTCGGTCGTTTTTAACCGATTTTGATGGAATTTTTTTTGTTTGTGAGAGCATTGCTTAAACTCAAAGTTACACCTGACTTAGGGGGTAGGCAGGAAATTGATCTCTGATCGTTTTTAACCGATCTTAAAGGGACTTTTTATATGACCGATTTTTTTATATTACCTGGTGTCCAGCCTAGGTTAGAAATTATCTCGCAAACCATTGTAATATTGAGTAAGTACCCCTGTTTTTATGGAAAACACGCAGGTCCCGCTCCTACGCGTTGAGAAGCGTTTTCAGTATATTCGCCACTGCGTGTTTTCCATACAAACCGGGCGTACGAAGTCGCGGTCACAGCTAGTACAGTAATATACAGACAGTATTTTTGAATTTGCTTTAATGAGGTGGAACTGGGCAGGTCACGTCTGTCGTATGCCAGATGAATTATGGTCCAAAATTAACACCAAGTGGATGCCTAGAAGAGACCGACGTGGCCGGCCCAGACGCCGGTGGCGAGATGAGCTCGACTCCTTCCTCGAGTACTGGCCGGAGGAAGCACAGGATAGAGAGTCGTGGAGAGACCGGAGAGAGGCCTTTGCCCAGCAGTGGGACATTAACGGCTAGACAAGACAAGACAAGAGGTGGAAACGTTTGATAGAGTCCAAGTCAATAATTTTCTGTTTTCACATCGCAAAAGATTAAGCGATGACTTTTAATACCTAAATAAACTAAAACAGTCACAAAGTACCTTAGGCTGAAGTATTAGTATTGCCTATGTTGGTGTAAATATATACTGTGAAAGTAGCCACTATTGGTGACAATGTTTTATTGACTAGTTAATAGTTTTCTCAAAAGACGGCAATCTTATTGTCTACAGTGAGCAACAACAACAACAAAAACAGTGTACCTACTGTACACTTATTGGTTTAAACTGATTAAAAAAAAACATCCATGCTGGACTGGGAGAGATAGAAAAACATAGAATGTTCCAGCTGCCCTTCCTCCCGGGCATGCTGTTGAAGTCAGCAAAAGGGACTCGAGGGTTACAGTGTATTGTAATTTAGGCGATGGGCTGACAACCTGTCACTATAGCAATACATATTACAATCTAAAATTGCCCTAAATTTTTGTCAGACGTGGCGAAAGCGCCTTTTACGAGGCGTTAAACGCTCTGCCTACCCCGTAAGGGATAAAGGCGTGATTCATGTATGTATGTATGTATGTAAAAAAAAACAACTACGTTGAGCCTTTTTACGCCAGACGATAACAATACGATGATGAGATATCTTGTGGATACACATTTCAATCTGATGCGTTGCCTACCCCATAAGGATAAAGGCGTGATTATAATTAGGTATATATGGTATGTATTTATGTAATAAACAGTCTTGGAACGCGCCTTACCTGTATGTTTGAAGTACTAGCCGCGATAGTGCACTCCATGCACTAATAATATGAGAAATAACAAATAAAAAATTCAATCGCAGACAAGATTTGAATCCACGTGTTTGGAAAACCGTCCCAACGCTCTAAACCAACCGAGCTACTGCGTCCAATCCTGACCGAGGAAATAGTGATCAGCTATATATTAATCGCCATTACTGGACGCTAGCGACATCACTCTATCGTATAATATTACAACTATACTACGGAGTGTAAGGGACAGTGTCCGTGAAGTTGTTCAGTATGGTTGAATGAGCAATCCCTATCAGTTTGCGGAACGCTGTAGGGACAGCGTTCCGTATACCCTGTACTAACAAAATCTTGCCGATAACATCCCGATGTTGATACTATTAGAGTAGCCCCGGCCATACCATGGATATATTTCCAATTTCTATTTTCAAATTTTAAGACAAGCAATTCAGCCAGTGTCAAATTCTTGTGTCTCATTAATTTTATCATATCAATACACGAATATGTTGGACCAAAAGAAATTTTACGGTATAAGAGTAAAAGTAAATACCAGAGGTTCGAAACAAAAGACAATAGTCATCGTCTAATGTAAAATTTTCTTCCATGCTGGCCTGGGTGCGAAAGAAAAACATAGAATGTACCAGCTGCATTTCCTCCCGGGTATGCTTTGAAAACCAGCTAAGGGATCCGAGGGTTTCAGTATATTGCAACTTAGGCGATGGGCTGACAACCTGTTGACAGCATATAACCTACAAATATATCTTAAATAAACCTGAAAACTTTGTCAGACGTGGCGGATCCATCGTCAATATCGTCCGGTATCTTTAAACATAGAACCGGTCAAGTAGAATTTTCAACCAAAGCACAAGTCTTAGCTCCAAAAGATAGTATCAAAAACTAGTAAGTATTAGTGGAACAAAACAAGTCAAGTTTGACAGCAGTATAAATTATGAATCTAACAGGGCGTTTTATAATTAAAATGACATTTCTGATACGAACTCAAATTCATTTAAACAGGCCGCAGAATTACTTATTTTTTTGTAAGGTTTAGGTTTACTATTTGAAATATTACATTTTGAGTCGCATGTCACGCATAAACTGTAAAATACCGGGTGTAAGGGACAGCGTTCCGCAAACTGATATAAGTTGCTCAGTCAACGAAACTGAACAACTATCAGCCGAAAATTCATTCAGGAGATGAAAAAAAAACCTTTCCATACAAAATGATCACCTCGATCGGATAATTTGTATGGAAAAGCATTATTTTTTTCATTTCCCGAAAAATAATGCACATTGTTGTTTAGTTTCGTTGACTGAGCAACCCTTATCAGTTTGCGGGACGCTATCCCTTACAGCTCGTATAAAACGGATTTCATTCATTTTAATTTATTTATAAGTAGTAGATTTACTTAGGCCCGTAATAATAAACAGCACTTGAGACTGACAGCTAATTTGAGTCCGTATCAGAAATGTTATTTCAGTACAAAAGGACCTGAAATTTATACTTAATATTGCTCACAATCTTGAGATCGCTTTATAAATACGAGCCTTAGATAATAGCGCCAGCTGGCTCTATACAAATTCGACCACAAAAATGTACCTATTTATTACAAAATGTATCCAAACTTTATAACTTTACGTCTGTTATTCACTTTTTAGTTTAGCGTGATATGATAGCCTGTATCAGTAATAAGCCGGGGGCCCGTGTCATAAAATGCCGTTTCTGACCTGATCTGATGATGACCCGGCTGTAAAAGGCGATATTACGGCGAGGTAAGCTGCCTCGTAAAAACTGTAATTTGTGGACACTGCAAAACAACAATGATAGAGCAAAATATAAGAGAAATAAGAAATCAAATTTTTGACAAAGAAGCATGAGAAAACGTTTGTTTCCTAATAGTCAAATCAGCAACTTTTTATGAAATGTCAATACGCTTTTTGTACAAAAATATCGAGTTATGATTATTACTCTTGGTAGTACTCCTAGGCCCGTAATTATAAACAGCACTTAAGACTGACAGCTAGTTTCAGTCCGTATCAGAAATGTCATTTCAGTTCAACAGGACCTGTCGAATCCATACTTAATATTACTCTCAATCTTGAGATCGTTTTACAAGTACGAGCCCTAAAATCAATAACTTTTATATTTTGAACTCGATTATTAATTTTAAATGTTTTTTTTTATGATGAATGAGATCCACAATATCAGTTTAAAGTATAACGTTTTGTTTTTTTTTTGCCACCCAGTCGACACGCCTATTTGAAATACTGTAGTTTTCTTTTAGCTTCCATGCTGGACTGGAAGCGACAGAAGAACTTAGAATGTGCCAGCTGCATCTCCTCCCCGGCATGCTGTAAAAACCAGCTAAGGGATTCGAGGGTATATTGTAATTTTGGCGATGGGCTGACAACCTGTCACTGCAGCAATATCCAGTTCTATCTTAAACAACCCTCAAAACTTGTCGGACGTGGCGGAACGACCTTTGTTTGGGTTGTTCACGCTCTGCCTAACCCATTAGGGATACAGGCGTGATAGTATGTGTGTATGTATGTTTTCTTCTACGATACCCGCGGAAAGGCATCATGACATGACGCACCTGCAAACTATCGGCTCAGCTACATTCTTTGTGAATAATTAGGTATAACAACTTGTGCTGTTACTAGCTACTAACTGCCTCCGTGGTGTATCGGTCTGAGCCATGTTCTCTCGACCCGGAGGTCCCGTGTTCGATTCCCGGCGGGGGACAATGACTTTGTGATGTTTGGTTCGGACATGGCTGGCTGATAATCTGATTGTCCGAGAAATAAGATGATCCATGCTGTCGAATGGGCATGTAAATAGTCGGTCGTGCGCCTGATTTCTGTCTGGTCGTGTCAGTTAATCTGTCCCATCATAATAAGAGATTGAAGGAATAGAGAGTGCACCTTTTAGTAGCTCAAATACTTGGGCACTAAAGACTAGACCTGTGCAGTTTGCCGATCTCTGGAAGATTGGCCGCCATCACGAAAAATCGGTTGGAGGACTATTATGCCTAATATTGTCTATCATCTATGGACTATTATACCAACTTTTTCTCCACTTGCCAATCCGTCTAAAGTGTCTAAACTCTGAATTGTGCTGTGTGTGGCAAAATCCACCGAATTTTCGGGAGGTCTATTTTCTGCTATGAATTTTTAGACTGTTACAGTAAACGTACACGATCCTACATATTTATATTATAGTTAGGATATAACCCATTTTGCCACAACAATATCGTTAACCACGACCGCTAAAGCAAATTTCATACAACGTAGGTATTTTGGCTACAGTAATTATCATTGAATTTTAAAGTTTCAGCGGGTTGCAGCGGGACAGAACCACAGACCTAGATCAGAAGAGACCACGCAACTTTTAAAGTGCGTGTAAAATGAAAGCAAGTGTGTAACTTTTTCGTACATTCACATTGGGGGCAATTCGAATGAACACAAAATTACAAAATCTTGACCAAATTCTATCATTTTCTGTTATACGAAAACACAAAGGAACGGCAATAATTTATTTTAATTAAAACTTAGTTAAGTTGTGTCCCCACCGAATCAATATCATTGTGAAAAGAAAAATACCCATTTCTCTTTCAACTGTATTCGCAGTGTAATTGAAACACAATATTTTGTTTATGACTTTCGCGCTTTAATACCAATCTAAAAACAAACCGTGCTTCGACCTGATACGTTAAAATAATGTATTTAAACTCAATATTGCACAAATGTTTCTTTTTCACCAATCTATTACCGTAGCAACAGATGTAAACAGCAAAGTGAATTTTAGTTTTTTTGTATATTTGAAGTAGTTTTAATTGCTTAATCTCCTCCAATCAAAGTCTGTGGGCAGGACCCTCTCATTACGTATTTAGTGCGTTGGGGATTTTCGTAGGCTTTTAGGGTTTTCACCGGATCATCCGTTTCCCTGACCCCTCGGTTTTTAAACATACATTATAGAGTTCATAAGTTAACTAGGGTTTTGAAATGTAAGCAACATGAAGTTTGAAATGGTTTTACACTCTAATATGAGAGTAACTGTGACTACGTTTGAGGTAGCACCACACAGCTGCCGAGATAAGCTAAATAGGATTTTTTGACAAAAGATAAATTTCTACATATTTTTATAATTATACATACATATAATGACGCCTTTATCCCTAATTGGGTAGGCAGAGTGTAAACCACCTAAATCAAGGACACAGTTTTGAGGGTTATTTTAGTTAGATTTGTAGGTATTTTGCTGTAGTGACAGGTTGTCAGCCCATCGCCGAAATAACAATATACTGAAACCCTCGAATCCCTCAGCTTTTTTTTACAGCATGCCCGAGAGGAAATGCAGCTGGCACTTTCTATGTTGTTCTCTCGCTCCCAGTCCAACATGGAAAAATAAATTTCAAATAAGTGAGAATTTTAGTCTGGGGAAATAGATAAGCATTATCTCATTCAAATTAAATTTAGAATTCATGGGATGTACAGGGACAACTTTTAAGATAAAAATTACTGCGCTACCACTTCTACTTTTTATTTTAATTCCAATTTAGCAGTTTCTGACTTTTAGGCTAGTATCATGTTTTCAAATGTAGATCTAATCTAATCTATACTTGAGGCCAGTATGACAATTTTTTTTTGGAAGGACATCAGAACTTAAAAAGCCGTATGTACATACGTATTTTTAGTTTAGTGCATTTCAGAAACGGTTTTTTTAGCTAAGAATAATTATATGAGTTACGTTTTAGCTTAGTATTGGTAACTTACGGTTTTTAAGCTAGAATCACTGGGAAAATCAGCGCATTTACGTAATTTTACATATTGGTATTTTTATTACTGGGAATTTTGAATGAGTCCAAGAAAGTAAAACGCGGAAAAAATTGCTTAGTTGCCCTATGCTAAAAAGTCGATTTCGCCAAAATGTCAAGAAAACACCTTTTAGCTTAGCACTTAGGCGTCACTTACATCGTAAGTGTTACACTCAAGGTTGCGTCTAACACATTGTTAATGCTTTTTGCATTGCCAACAACACACATGCGTCACTTTACGCGATACGCTCGCGTATCGATTAACTCTACGTGAGCGCATCCTTCTGACAGTACGCGCGCGTAGCAGGTATGGTGACGCATGTGTGTTGTAGGCATTGCAAAAAGTATTGACAGCGATTTGAGTGCAAACTTGCGCGAAGTAAGTGACGCCTGTGTGTTGCTGCCCTTATTTAGAACTAGGTTGTCAACTTTGAAGAATATAGGTACTTTAAACTTATCCTCCCACAAGACTGACTTCTACGGAAAATCTTTTACCGTCCGAGCAGTCAAATTGTGGAATTCCCTTCCCGAAAACGTTCGACGAGCACCGTCTATCGAGACATTTAAAGAGCGAACAAGAAAGTTCTTCTTAGAGAATAATAATTAGTTATTTATCCTATTTCGCATTAGCATAATATGTATTAGTTTATTATAAATATATATTAGTTTATTTTATTTATGTATTTATTTAGTAGTATTTATATTATTTAAGTATTAAGATTAACTTAGTATGCACTATCCCGCTATCTGCTATATACTATCCTACTACCCAAAGGTTGCCTGGTAGAAATTGCTGCTTTAGCAATAAGGCCGCCTATATTGTACTGTTTTGTTCGTTACTTTTCTGCTGTATGTATTGGTGTTTCTTTGTGCAATAAAGTATCTTGTATTGTATTGTATTGTACCTGATACAAAAAAAAATACCTACGTTGCAATTATAGATCTTTAATACCACTATCATATTTTATCTACTATAGCTGAATTTTGCCCTTGACCACTTCTCAAAATCCGACTGGGGCTTTATGTTGTAAAGTCCAGGAGAATCCTCTAATTTTTATTCAACATTTTCTTATTAAGGTTTCTGACTTTTCAATTTGTTTTTCATTTATTCTGAACAATTACACCGTAACAGTTAAAGCTTCAACTGAACGTGGCGTATAGAGGAACTAGCGCCGCCATCTTGGATTTGTCAGTTCTCGACGGGGTGCAAAGGACAGCGACCCGCATACTGATAGGGGTTGCTTAGTCAACAAAACTGAACATTCACCAAGAAATTCTTTCAGAAAGCGAAAATAAAAATTGGGTTTTCCATACAAAATGTCCACCTCGATTAGTATGGAAAATCCATTTTTTTTTCACTTCCTGAAAGAATTTCCTGGTGGAAGTTGTTTTGTGTCGTTGGCTGAGCAACCCCTATCAGTTTGTGGGAAGCTGTCCCTTACGCCCCGTATACTGCAGCGCTCTCGCCCACGTTCATTCAAAGCCCAGACATACCGTACACAAACAGAGCGCGAGAAACCCTCTAATCCGGCGCTAATTACATCCGTTATTGGTAAACACAACTTGTTTACGTAAACATTTCCAAGTAGAATATTTACGTCAAAATAATTTATGTAAAATTCGAATTTTATTCCAGGTAAAACTGAATATATCCGTTTAAAAGATATTATTTGTATCAATAAACGATGTCATTCAAAAATATTTTGTGTGAAACAAAACCATTGAAAAAAACCTGATGTTCTTTTTACTTTGTATTATAAAATTTTAGAAAAAAACAAGATGATACATGATATACATTTATTGAAAAAGTACGTATTTCAGCAAAAACAGAAAATTTGAAAATCTTAGCGTACAAATCAGTTATTTAAAAAAATATCTGATTGCAATTCGTTGAGTCCAAAAATTATTAATCTGGAAAGAATGTGCGCCTACGTGTAATGCCAAACCACCCAGACACAACACACAATGCTTTACATCCTGTTTACATCTGTGTCCGGTCCTTCAGCTTGAGATTGACGCTTCCACAGACAATGTTTTGAGCAGATCTATGACTGAGGATTACGGAGCTCTTTCGTCATCTTGTTGCGGTAAAAGATTGTGCACTAAAATCATGGATAAAATGCTAACTTTCACAGACATGATATGTCAGCCAGTCAGTCAATCAGTCATATAAATTGGATTTTTCAGAATTAATATTTAAATAACCGTTTCAGTTATATTCATAAAATTTTCAGTGCTTGTTTATCTAGGAAATCTCAATATATGAACCAAATTTGGTGTATTTAAGTTTAGTAGTTTTTGAGTTATGAAGGGGACAAAAGTGGCTCCAAATGGTTCCTATAAATATACATACGGTGCTGCCGGCCAGTTCTCTTCGTTTGGCTCGAACTTAAAAGCTAACTTTTACAGACATTACAAGATAAGTAAGTACAGAAGCACAACATTTTGAAGCAACCAACTAGGGCGTTTGTATTTATCCGTATCCAGTACATATCCATACATATAAAACGTATAGAATGGTCAAAATGGACTAAATATGGATATGGATCGGATACGGGTAAGCCACAACTATGTTAGCGAGGAACGTACTACTAACCCACCCGTGTGTCGCTAGGCGCAGGGGCAAGCTTCTTCTTCTTAGTGAGTGGATATTCAACTTGAAGAACCCTGGTGTCAGAGTTTTTGCTAAGTGAGATAAATTTGAAATTTTAATCAATGCACGCAGGACGCTGGTTCCTTCCATTCAGTTTCCCATTTGTTGTTTTTAACCGCCTCAATTAAAGAGCGGGAAACAGCGAATGCCAACTTCCCTGTTAACCAGCACTGCTATTAAAAAAGGTTAAAAGTTGAAATTCTTCCACCCTGGCCTGGGAGCGAGAGAAAAACATAGAATGTGCCAGCTGCAGCTGCTTCCTCCCGGGCATGCTGTAAAAACCAGCTAAAGGATCTGGGGATTACAGTATATTGTAATTTGTGCGATTTGCTGACGACCTGTCACTACAGCAATATACATACATACAAACATATAATCACACCTTTATCCCTCATGTGGTAGGCAGAGCGACCTCACCCAGAAGATGCCTACTGCTGCAGATGCACTGGCAGTCTCACGCACCGACGAAACACAGCAAGCTGTTTGGCACCAGACTCCGGTGAAAGGCACGCTTTTATCCCTAATGGGGTAGGCAGAGCGTAAACGATCTAAACAAAACTCGTTCCGCCACGTCTGACTTACACTTACAAATATCTTAAATAACCCTCAGATCTTTGTCAAATCCCTCAGATCGTTGGAAAATTTTGGATGCCATCGACACGACAAAAAAAAAGAAGAAAAAAAATATGACACAATGCAAGTGTTTAAAGCTATCAAAATCACCTACGGTATACACCGACGGTAGACAACCTCGATGACGTCACATCCAGGAAGTTCAAAGTGTTCGTGATCCGGCCGGTGGGAAAGCGAGCTTATACAAGCTAATCCCAACGCGACACTGAGACTCTGTTTATTTATTCTTCATTTCTGTTTGTGACTTGACTTCAATGCTGAACTGGGAGTGAGAGAAAAACATATAATGTGCTAGCTGCATTTCCTCCCGACCATGCTGTCAAAACCAGGTAAGGGAACCGAGGGTTTCAGTATATTGCAATTTAGGCGATGGGCTGACAACCTGTCACTACAGAAATATATCTACAAATCCATCTTAAATAACCCTCAAAACATTGTCAGACGTGGCGGAACGACCTTTGTTTGGGTCGTTTACGCTGTGCCTACCCCATTAGGGATAAAGGCGTGATTATATGTATGCATGTAATATGTATGTATTTCTGTTTGTAGACATTGCTATATGAAGGAAATCAAGGTATAGGTAAAGATTCGTAACTTGCTACAAATCTACATTGTTGTAGCTGTGTTGTTAGCTTTTGACAAGATTTTGAGTTCAATATTTAGTGGTTTATTAATCACATCTCATTGATACGCCTACCGCTACGCATTTTTCTTTGACCCAAAGGTTGTCTGGAAGAAATTGCTACCTTAGCAATAAGGCCGCCTATGTTGTACTTGTTTTTTGTTGTTATGATTTGTATTCTTACGTGCAATAAAGTATTTTTATGTCATGTTATGATAACAAACAAAACGCAAGGCCAGCAAATTTAACTCAGAACTCACTCTCACATTTATGAATTATTAAGTAGAGTGAAATTTATGCTCGGTTCCCAATCTAGTTTCCACTCATTATATCCTAAAATTCATAGACAGTGTACAATCATATTCAAATATTCATCTACCGGCCTCTAAACCATGCATAAATCAACATTATTCCACATTGTTCATTGTTCAGTGAGAGGCGTTCGCAATCACGGCGAGAAATTATGTTTTATGATTCAGAGTTAGAAGTACCTACCAACACCGATATAGCTAATTCAAAATATGAGGGTAAAATAATATAGTTATCTAAGTGCAGCAACACAACATAACAGGGGATGACAGGGGAGTCTAGTTCTGGCAACAAACTGTTGTACAGTTTGGCGGATTTATTGTTTAGTGTAACACGCTGTCTTATGTGAATATTTTTTTTTTTTTTACACAGGCGCCACTTACTGCGTGTAAAGTTATGCTCAACACGCTGTTAATGCTTTTTGCATTGCCTACAACACACATGTGTCACCTTACGCAAAATAAGTATTTCCTTGGGAATGGATTGGAAATGAATCAGCCGAGAATAATAAATAATATGTGTTAAAAGTAACATTGCATTTTTTTTCCATGCTGGCCTGGGAGCAAGGGAAAGACAGAATGTGCCAGCTGCAGTTCCTCTCGGGCATGCTGTAAAAACCAGCTAAGGGATCCAAGGATTTCAGTATATTGTAATTTAGGCGATGGGCTGACAACCTGTCACTAGAGCAATATACCTACAAATCTATCATAAATAACCCTCAAAACTTTGTTTACGCTCTGACAACCCCATTAGGGATAAAAACGTGACTATATTTTATTGTGATTATATTTTACTGACTGTTCTATACTTTTTGGCTACCAGTCCAACACGCTTTTTTTTATTACTGTACAAAATACAGGAGCTACAACGCAGATCTTCTTCTTAGCTAGTGGATTCTCGAATTAAACGACCCGATGAACCCTGATGTGAGATTTTTCCTAACTGCCTAAAAGCACACCTATTAGGGCTCTGACATAGTTTGAGTAACAACCACTATCAAAGACAGGGAACGGCTTAACGTGCCCTCCGAAGCACGGAATCCTTTTCCTTTTCGGACAATCAGGTGATTCAGCTTGCGATGTCCTAACCAAACAGGGGAAAACCTCACAAAGTGATAAATTGACAAATACCAACTTGGAATCGAACCCAAGAACTCCGGATCGTAAACCCATGGCTCTGACTAATAGACCACGGAGGTAGTTAGAATAGAGAGTCCAGTTGGAATTTTGAACTGGCGAGAACCAGCCTCACTTATTATTGGAAGCTTTATTGACTCATGAATAAATAATAACGGCTATCCGCTCTTTCTTTTCCATTTATTTTATTTTTAAGGTGTATCCTGCCGGCAGATGAGTAGGTAGATTTCAAGATATGCAACTATCGACCGTAATGCTTTAGAAGTGGCGGTTACGTCCGTGGCCGCCTCAAAAATGTGCGAAAAACGCTCAAAAAAACGAATTCCATAAAAACTACAAGTCGAATTAAAAAAAGCTATGTTGCGATATCGGGTAATCATAATACGGATAATTTCCCGAAGTTACCGTGAAAGCACTCCTAATAGTTTAGAAGGAATATAAATTTACTGAGAAGGAATATGAATTTAAAAATAAAAACAGCTTTAAGTACAGTTTTTTTTAGTATACTTATTTATGAATTAGAATATTTTTAAATGTTGCAATTGTATGCCATGAACTTATTTCTTAGATGTATATTTTTTTTGAATTTACCTATGATTTGTTTAGGAGAAATAAACTCTTCAAAACAACCTTTTGCCGTTAGGAATCGCCTTAAGTTTTAATATCGCCCCGACTGGTTCATGAGGCTTCATTTCAAATACAATGGAAAATTATTGCCAGGTATTTGTTTAGGTACTTTGTCGGTAAGTTATATAACTTAGCTACCATTTAGTCTTCTTCATCTTAGCTAATGGATTCTCGAGTCGAACGACCCGATGAACCCTGGAGTCAGATTTTTGAAACCGTTATAAGGCCTCTGATGTGGTTAAAGTGACCTCTGAAGCACGGAATCCTTTCTTTTAAGACAATTAAGTGATTCAGCCTGCAATGTATTAACCAAACTGGGGAAAACCTCTTAAAGTGATAAATTGACAAATATCACCTTATGTGTTCCTGGGAATCGAACCCAGGACCTCCAGATCATAACCCCATGGCTCTGACCACTAGACCACGAAGGCAGTTTACCATCTAGTTAAAATACCAAATAGTAAACTTACGTATATTTACGAATACAGAAAGCCATGAAAAATATAAATAAAGAGGATTAGCTATCCCAAACCCCTAAATACTTGGATAAAAAAAACAATTGCAAAAATAATTTCTAGTAGCTTATTTCAAGCACAAAATACTGGAAAACATACATACATACATATAACCACGCCTTTATCTCTAATGGGGTAGACAGAGCGTAAACGACCTAAACAAAGGTCATTCCGCCACGTCTGACAAAGTTTTGAGGGTTAATTTTTTATTTATTACATTTAAAAAGAAAACTACACAGCGATTAACATAAGGCACGCAACAAAAACCTGTATATAGGTGCGCCCTGATATCGTCATCACCATCGATAGGTATGTTGCTGTTAAATTACAATTGCAGAAACAGTCGGCATTCCTTGCTTGGGCTGATGCTCGTGCACGCAAAGCTCCGAATACTCGCGATCTGAAGAAAAACTATAACAAAGCCACCAAGTTAAGCAAAAAGGAATTACGCAGGGCTCGATTTGCCCACATAGGCCGAGTAGGCGCTAAGCTTGCTTCCTATCCGGCTGGCAGTAAAGCATTCTGGTCGCTTGCGAAAGCAGTGGAAACAAATTTCTGCCAGCCATCTTTACCGCCTCTGCAGAGACCTGATGGGTCGCTTGCTCATACTGCGGAGGAGAAAGCCAATCTTTTTGCCTCCTATTTTGCGGAAAGTTCGCGTCTTGATGCCGCAGGTAAAATACCACCCCCGTTACCTCCTGTCGACTGCTCTATGGCAGCCGTACGCATCCGGCAAAAAGAGGTCCTTAAAACCATGCGAAATCTAGACGTGAATAAAGCAAGTGGCCCTGACGGTATCCCTGCAATCGTCCTGCGTAACTGTGCGCCTGAGTTGTCTCCGGTGTTGACACGCCTGTACCGCCTCTTACTTGAGACTGGTGTTGTTCCCAAATCGTGGAAGCTTGCAAATGTGCAACCTGTACCCAAAAAAGGTAGTCAAGCAGACCCTGTCAACTATAGACCCATATCGGTAACCTCTATACTCTGCAAGATTATGGAGCGTGTACTGAATAATCGGTTCCTGGCATACCTTGAGGATAATGATCTCCTTAACGATCACCAATACGGCTTCCGCCGAGGGCGATCGACGGGGGACCTCCTCGTGCATGCCACGCCTTTGACAGGGTCTGGCACGCTAGCCTTACTGGCAAGCTTCCCGCCTACGGGTTACCTGCTGGCCTTTGCAACTGGATTTCGGACTTCTTGAGCGAACGATCCATTCAAGTGGTCTTAGAAGGCTGCTCCTCCGGACAACAGGCTATTGATGCCGGAGTTCCTCAGGGTTCTGTCCTGTCTGCAACCTTATTCCTGCTGCATATCAACGACATGTTTACACCCGATACCTTTGGGTACGCTGATGACAGCACGGTTGTTGACAGATATCTGTCCAGTGCAAGGGCCAACAGTGAAACAATCCAGTCTTGTCGGGAGTCCATGGTGGATCGTCTGAACTCATCGCTAAGGGTGATATCCGAGTGGGGCGATGCCAATCTCGTCAAGTTCAACGCATCCAAAACCCAGGCGTGTCTATTCTCGACAAAACGGAGTCCTTTTCACCTGGTTCCAACTTTCCGGGATGTATCCGTACCGATTTCTGACCATCTTGAGCTTCTTGGTATGAGCCTTACGTCCGACTTGAACTTTGGACGTTACATTGAGTCTCTGGCCACAACAGCTGCCAAAAAACTTGGTATCCTCTCGAAGGTGAGGCGATACTTCACACCGGGACAGCTATTGCAGTTGTACACAGCTCAAGTCCGATCGTGTATGGAGTACTGCTGCCACCTTTGGGACGTTTCAGCTAAATACCAGCTGGCTGCCTTAGACTCAATCGAGAAACGCGCTAAGAAGCTCATTGGAGACTCAGCACTGGTTGAGGCAAAACTACAGAACCTTGAGCACCGTCGCAGAGTGGCGTGCATGTCGGTATTTTACAGGATACATTTCGGGGAGTGCGCGTTAGCACTTCATGACCTTATACCCCCCTCCCCTTTCCATCTCCGGAGCACGAGGCGTGGACAGGGGTTCCACCCTTATGTCGTGGATATACCACAAATTCGCACGAAGCGGTTCGCTTCCACATTCTTAATGCGAACGGCTAAGGAGTGGAACTCCCTGCCGGCGGATCTGTTTCCGGAACAATATAACCTGGGCCTTTTCAAGGCGAGAGTGAATAGGCACTACATAGGTGAGTATGTTTCAACATAGTCCGCATCGTCACTTTCCACCAGGTGAGATGGCGGACAAATGCTCGCCTATATATATTTAAAAAAAAATATATATATATACTTAAACCCTTGGATCCCTTAGCTGGTTTTTGAAGCATGTCCGTGAGGTAATGCAGCTTGCACATTCTATGTTTTACTTTTGCCAGCTTGGCCAGCATGCAAAACTGGAAAACATAGGTAATTAATTCGATAAGCAATATATTTACATATCTATCTTATATATATTATTGATAGCTGTTTGACAGATTT
Source organism: Scrobipalpa costella (assembly GCA_949820665.1). NCBI lineage: Eukaryota > Metazoa > Arthropoda > Insecta > Lepidoptera > Gelechiidae > Scrobipalpa > Scrobipalpa costella. The sequence continues at coordinate 3,820,740 of OX463299.1, forward strand.
GAAAGATAAATGAATGTGGTCTAAGAATGAACGAGTTACTCGTCAAATGTCTTCTCTACGCTGACGACCAAGTTATACTTGCGGCCACGGCTGAGGAGTTACAGGAGATGGTAAATTGTATGCATGAAGCTTTGAAAAAGAAAGGAATGAAAGTGAATGTTAGTAAAACCAAATCACTGGTTTTTGAGAAAGAGGATAGAATGACAGAGTGTAACATTCTGATAGGAGATGAAAAGGTGGAGCAAGTGAAAGAGTTTGTTTATTTGGGTTCATTGTTTACAGCAGATGGAAAGTGTGATAGTGATATTGAAAGAAGAGTGCACACCTTTATGAACTGCCAGATGGTGTCCAAAAAGGCTCGTCTGGCTGTGCATAGAGGAGTGTTAGTCCCAACACTTATGTATGGCAGTGAACGTTGGGTATGGCAGAAAAGACATGAAAGTAGAATAAATGCGGTAGAAATGAGAGCATTAAGAAGTATGATTGGTGTGAAACTGAGTGACAGAATAAGAAATAGCGTGATAAGGGAACGTTGTGGTGTGAAAGAGGATATAGTGACAGGTATAGAAAAAGAAATGCTGAGGTGGTTTGGTCATGTTGAGAGGATGGATGGAAAGAGATTAACCAAACAGATATACATGGCGAGTGTGAGTGGGAATGTTGGAAGGGGAAGACCTCGACGAACGTACCGCGATCAAATCGGGGACGTTCTAGGGAAAGGTCAGGTCAGGAGTACTCTAAACCAACGAGCGTGCATGAAAAGATTGATGAATGTAGATGAAGCGAAAGAAGTTTGCAAGGATCGTAGCAAATGGAAGGATGTGATCTCTGCCTACCACTCCGGGAAAGAGGCGTGACGTTATGTATGACTATCTTAAATAACCATAAAAACTTAGTCAGACGTGGCGGAACGACCTTTGTTTAGGTCGTTTACGGTCTGTCTACCCCATTAGGAATATAAAAGGCGTGATTATATGTTATGTTATAACTAATTTAATGTTTCAATGGGATAAATAGCATTATTATAACACCTATTATAATAATTAATTACGTATCCTAACTGTAACATGAACCTTTATTTTAATAGGCATAACATTGCACCAGCTGACACTAACATTAGCTTGATTTGATTACTAGCAATTAATCTTAATACTTAATTGAATAGTATCATCTACAGCATGTCATGATATTCATAACCAAACTATTTCTAATCCAGGTATTACTTATTTGCCCAAATTTAATAGAGATCGTTGAAATTTACCAATTATTCAGAGCTTTAGAAGAAAATCGTTCTGCACAGGCAAATCTATAGAGCGAACTAGCGTTTATAGAGAACAAAAGGGCTGGCATGTACTCATCGTACAAAAACCCTCTAAAACCATTAGAAAAAAAAACATATGAGGCTATATTATGACCAATTTATCAGTAATATGATACACAATAGACAGAAAATATATTAATTAGATTTAGAACATTTCAAAAACAGAGGCTTGGTGCCAACGTAGCTACCCAAAACCCATATTGATTATAAGTAGATTCGTACATAGAGCATCTTCCATACTGGACTGGGAGAGAAAGAAAAACATAGAATGTTCCAGTTGCCCTTCCTCCCGGGCATGCTGTAAAAGACAGCAAAAGGGATTCGAGGGTTACTGTGTATTTTAATTTAGGCGATGGGCTGACAACCTGTCACTACAGCAATACACATTACAATCTAAAATTGCCCTCAATTTATGTCAGACGTGGCGAAAGCGCCTTTTAGGAGGCGTTTTACGCTCTGCCTACCCCGTAAGGGATAAAGGCGTGATTTTATGTATGTATGTATGTACGTACATAGAGCATTTTAATTGTTTTCCCTTATTAAATCTAGTATAACTGGACTTGAATTGAGAAATACTACCATTTTTTAAAGTCGGTTAAAAAATGCCAGTTCTATACCAAGCAATTTACTGAAATAAAAAAACACATAGTTATTATTCTCCAATTTTTAAGAGAGCAGTCTTTAAACTTAAGTTTGGTACTAAAACACAGCACAGACTGCCTCATATCACGTATTGCCAGCAATTGGCAGAGTGTAAAGTTTTAGTTTCTAAACAAGAGGAACTTCCTTAGACCTAAATAAGAGAAGATCCCACAAGTCGACAACCTTTTCCTTGTCGAAGTTTTTGGCCAGTGCTTGACTTGCTTTTGGTACTTTTCCACCATACGGCATGGCAACAGCTGCCGGGGAAGCCAAAATGTTTGTAATTGACGGAAAAAATCGTAGGTGAAAAATATGTTAAGAGCGTTTATGCACTTATCCGTATCCGATCTGTGTCCACAACATATCCAATGTGAAATGTATATGGGTGATTGCACAAGCTCACATACAATTACTAGGAAGGCCAAAAGGCTACGCTTAATTTAATACATTGTGACGCCATTAAAACTAACACCCACTCGACAGAAGAAGATACAGTTCGAAGAGGTTGCATTTGCATCATCTTCTCCAAGCTAAGTCAGTGGACAATTCGAACAGTCTGCTTCGAGTCTGTTTCAACACGTCGTCGACATATACTGTTACTGCAGTTTGCCCGCGAAATGCATTCACAGTCCATTTAACTGCAGTTAAATGTTAAGTTTTATGTCTATTCCATCTCATAGTTTCCTTCTCCATTTTCTCCAACTTTGTGTCACTTTGTCGAAATATAAAATTTCATTACTAATACAAATAAATATCACGTGTGTACCAGGCCACTCAGAAAGTATTGCGATAAATAGTTTTTATATATGGCAGACTGGCCGGTTAGAATCTTTTTTGAAAATATGATTACTTGTAAGTAAAAATATGTGTGTTCCATTTTCAAAATTTCCCTCCACATTTTTTGCGAGCCAATTCAAAGTATCGTGTCTTACTGAAAAATGGATCTGCGCCTGGAACATTTTAGAGCTATGATTTTTTACGATTTCAAGTGTCGCCTGAAACCGGATGAATCGTTCGATAGACTTCAAATGGCATTTATGGATGAAAGCCCCTCCAAGGCAACCGTGTATCGTTGGTATAACGAATTTAGGGGATGAAGAAAGAAGCGGTCGCCCTTTGACGGCTATTACGGAAGAAAACGTGCTAGCAGTGAAAAATTAAATCCAAGATATTAGGCTAATTACATATCAGGAGATTCAGCACATATTAAAGATTGGATCGGGAAGCGTTTACGAGATTCTACACGGGCATCTTCGCGTGAGGAGGATAGTATCGCGCTGGGTGCCGCACTACCTCACCGACGCTCAGAAGCAGGCCCGGGTGGAATGGTGCCGTGATATGCTGAACAAATTTTAAGCAGGCTCGTCTCGGCGTGTTTACGACATCGCAACAGGTGATGAGTCCTGGATTTATCAATACGATCCAGAAACCAAGCGCCAGTCGACAGTTTGGTTGTTTCAAAATGAACCAACGCCTACCAAAGTGAAGCGATCTCGAAGCGGGGGGAAGATTTTGATCGCCAACTTTTTTAATTTGACTGGCCACTTGGCCTCAATTCCCTTACGAGATCAAAGAAGCATTAACGCCGAATGGTATACTACCAAATGTTTACCAGAAGTTTTTTCTGTTGTGAGCAACAAGCGACCAAACACAGGGCTCCGCGGACTACTGCTCCACCACGACAATGCGCCTGCACACACCGCGCTCAAAACGAGGGACTTCCTGGACAGCACACCAGTCAAACTCCTGGGTCACCCTCCTTACAGCCCTGATCTAGCACCGTGTGACTTCTTTTCATTTCCAAAAATAAAAAATCAGCTCAAGCGGATACAATTTTCGTCGCCGGAAGATGCGCTGGCTGCGTTCGAGCAGGCTGTAAACGAGGTGTCTACGGCGGACTGGAAAAAGTGTTTTGAAAACTGGTTCAGACGCATGAATCTTTGTATAGAGGCTGGTGGAGAGTACTTTGAAAAGATTTAATAAAAATATATGTACCTGTAGAACAATTTTTTTTAGTGTCGCAAATCTTTCTGAGTGTCCCACGTATAGTGCTGGATCAAAATTTCTTGAAAAAGTAAAAATAGCGATTTAACTTGATGTCGACTCGATAGAAAAAGAAAGTTTACCGAAGACCCATAAATACAACATACATACATAAGAGCGTCAACGACCTCTAAAGCCTGGGGACGGAGATTAGCATCCAAATAAAATTACTTTGAATCAGATTTCAATTGAAATTTCTATAGCACACAGTCCTAAATCACTTTGTCCACAGGTAAACAGCCTTCCCCGACTTTCCTGTCAGCTCCACTCTCTGTTTACCCCCAAAACCACATTCCGGCTACGTTGAAAACTTAATTATGACTTCAACGTCGTATACCGAGAGTTCGTAGTTCAGTTAGGATACGTAGAATAGAAACATTGAAATACCTATATGAAGCTTCATCAACGTTTATGATGACCGCAGCATTAAATGAATGCATTGTATTTTTTAAATCAGTAAAAAGCGTTTTTTTTAATGAGTCGTAATAAAATAACACGATTTATTTAACAGGAAAAACTTCTCATTTACTTCGATGCCACCGCCAGTGATAAAAAATACAGGCACGAATAGGGAAAAAGTTGTTATAAGCTATAAATCAAACTAAAAATTATTAGTTTGTTGGTAAGAAAACAACTGCAACATGAGTACATATTTTCCATTTATAGCATCGTTTTTCCCCATTGCAACCCCAAAACAAGGAAAAACATTTGCTCTTAATGCATAAATAAGGGATCGTGACTAGTATCCGGGAATCCACCCTCTTGGCTCCTAAACAAATAGTGGTTAGGCGCTGGCCACGAGAATCACTGCAGCGGTGCGGACGGCGGAGTACTTCGGGTAAAAAAAATATACCAGGTGTATATAAGGTCATTTTAAATCAAATACTATTAAAACGTGTAAATCTACCCATGAAACTGTACAACTTTTCCTAAAGAACATAAGTCGAAAAACGAATTAAAAAAAATTGACCTGTAGGAAAAATGTTTCATTGACTGAGTAAGAGTAAGCCCTATCAGTTTGCAGTTCGCTGACCTTTACAACCTGTATACTATAAATATACGACTTAATCGTAGAGAGTTGTACTACCTGGCGCGGCAGTGACGGAATCAAAATGTGTAGAATACGGATGGCCAATGCTACGCAGTCAAGAGGCAGATGAGGTAACTCGTCATCTCATCCGATAGTTATAGAATACGGATGGCCAATGCTACGCAGTCAAGAGGCAAATGAGGTAAGTCGTCATCTCATCCGATAGTTATAGAATACGGATGGCCAATGCTACGCGGTCAAGAGGCAGATGAGTTAAGTCGTCATCTCATCCGATAGTTATAGAATACGGATGGCCAATGCTACGCGGTCAAGAGGCAGATGAGGTAAGTCGTCATCTCATCCGATAGTTATAGAATACGGATGGCCAATGCTACTCAGTCAAGAGGCAGATGAGGTAACTCATCATCTCATCCGATAGTTATAGAATACGGATGGCCAATGCTACGCGGTCAAGAGGCAGATGAGGTAACTCGTCATCTCATCCGATAGTTATAGAATACGGATGGCCAATGCTACTCAGTCAAGAGGCAGATGAGGTAACTCATCATCTCATCCGATAGTTATAGAATACGGATGGCCAATGCTACGCAGTCAAGAGGCAGATGAGGTAACTCGTCATCTCATCCGATAGGATAACTACGATAACTGCCTCCGTGGTCTAGTGGCTAGTGCCATGGACTCCTGATCCGGAAGTCCTGGGTTCGATTCCCAGGGGGGAAACACAAAGTTGATATTTGAGAATTTATCACTTTGTGTATTTTTACCCAGTTTGGTTAGGACATTGCAGGCTGAATCACCTGATTGTCCGAAAAAGAAAAAGATTTCGTGCTTCGGAGGGCACGTTAAGCCATTGGTCCCGGTCGCTGTCTTTGATAGTGGTCGTTACTCAAACCATGTCAGAGACCTGATAGTTGTGCTACTAGGCGGTTTAAAAACTCTAACACCAGGGTTCATCGGGTCGATAGACTCGATACCCACTCGAAAGAAGAAGAATTTATTTTAACTGTAGTATTTCAAAAAGCATTGTTTGAATTTTCTAGTATGGTAACATAAGAAATACGAGCATGATTATACTTCTGAACCCTGTATTATCTTAATTTACTAGTTACTAGGCGGTTTAAAAACTCTGACACCAGTGTTCATCGGATCGATAGACTCGATACTCACTCGACAGAAGAAGAAGAAGATCCGATAGGTGTAGAATACAGATGGCCAACGCCACGCGCTCAAGTGGCAGATGAGGTAACTTGTCATCTACATAGCTCCTTTTCTCTGGCGCAGTACATAGCATAGCAGTTGTAGTAATGGTTTTACGTTGTTTACATGTTTCACACGTTGTTGTAATTAATAGTGTTACCTGTTTTAAGATATTTTGTATACTGTTCTATGATTATGTTGTGTTTTGTACTGTGAACCGGAGAATAATGTGTTTTCTATTCTATTCTATTCTATCTATATGATATGATCGGTCGGTACCACCCTTATCCAGCGGCTTCACGTCACTATGAACAGTAGTCTGGGTACGCTTTGTTATCTCGTCGAACTAAACTTCTTTCTATTCATTTGTGTATGAAAGTATTGCATGTATGTATGGTATGTATGTATGCATACGATACAGCTCTTTCTTTAACTGATCTCTAACCCCCACTGGTATTTTTCTAATAGGGCATATGCAAGGGTTTGCATTTTTTTCTAAACAAATCGTCATATTCTTCTAGAGTAATTGAATATATTATTTTCACTAATCCTATTTCATCTAAAGTGAATTTTCCTAGGACACTTTGACAAGTCATCATCTCCCTAGCCTTATCCCGTATCTTACGGGGACGGCTACCTAATCTAGGGGATTGAACGAGGGTACTGGTTTTTACACAGAGCGACTGCCATCTGACCTCCGCAACCCAGAAGGGAAACCAGACCCAATCCTAGATTAGGTCAGAGTTTTCCAGCCGCCAATGCTTAGCACTGGCCTCTGATATGGCTTAACGACTAATATCTACGGTATTAAACGATATTAACCGGGACCAACGGCTTAACGTGCCTTCCAAAGCACGGAAAAAGCGCCGAATAAACGTACATATGAAATTCGAAAACCGAAAAACACATTGGTACGTGGTGGGATTCGAACCACGACCTCCCGTTCAGGAGGCAGCGGCCCTATCCACTACACCATCGGGCTCTACACTTTGACAAGTATGCTCAGATATTATACAACAGTAAGCATGTATAGTATGTAGGAATATTGTATTCTTTATTATATATAGTTTATGCTTCTGTATATATTATGTAAGTATAAATATTTAATATCTTTATACTTACTTGTTGTATACTGGAGTATATATTTAATTTATTTTCATGTTTGTTGCACTGACCCGCGACAATTAATTTTATTCCTCTGTTTCCTACTGCCTGGTTGCCTGAAAGATACATTAACAAAAAGGCCGCCAATTGTACTACTTTTCTATATATGAAATTTGTAATTTCTGTGTTTTTGTGCAATAAAATATGTTGTATTGTATCATTGTGGATGGCCTACTTTCACCGCGTCTACCTTTCCGTAGTCGTCCCTAGAGAACTTTTCTGAACCAGGGCAATACAAACATACATATAATCACGCCTTTATCCCTAATGGGGTAGGCAGAGCGTAAACGACCTAAAGAAAGGTCACTCTGCAACAGCTGACAAAGTGTTGAGGGTTATTTAAGATAGATTTTAAGGTATATTGCTGTAATCACAGGTTGTCAGCCCATCGCCTAAATTGCAATATACTGAAACCCTTGGATCCCTTAGCTGGATTTCACAGCATACCTATGAGGTAATGCAGCTGGCACATTCTATGTTTTTCTTTCGCTCCCAGTCCAGCGCAGTGTTCGTCGGTATTACCAACAGCTACCGCCCCTAAATTCGCACCGCCAATTGCTCCTCTCGTTCCCGTGGCCAGGCTTTTATGGGTCTTGGTTTTCAAAGACTAACCGACACGCATTTAGTTTCTTGGGCTTGGGCTGTGTAACGCTCCATTTAATAGACCCTTAATGATATTAAGAAAACATAACACACAAAGTTAGGTGACTTCGAATTTGTGTACTACACTTTGTCTATAAAAGAAAAGACCCTAGCTTTTTTCACATCATTCGAATTAAATGCGAAGTATTTCCTGGTAAATAAATCTTGTTATTTTATTACGACCCATTTAAAAATAAACAATTTACTATTTAAAAAATCTTTTATTAATTTAATGTTGCGGTCATCATAAACGTTGAAGAAGTTTTATATAGGTATTTCAATGTTTCTATTTCTACGTATCCTAACTGAACTACAAACTCTCGCTATACGACGTTGAAGTCATAATTAAGTTTTCAACGTCGGAATGTGGTTTCGGGGATAAACAGAGATTGGAGCTGTCAGGAAAGTCGGGGAGGGCTGTTTACCTGTGGACGAAGTGATTTAGGAGCCCCAGTCTGTGTGCTGGAGAAATTTCAATTGAAATTCGATTCAAAATAATTTTATTTGAATGCTACTCTCCGTTTCAGGCTTTGTATTATTTAAAGAAAATTAGAGACCCTTAAAGGGCTCCCTTGGGTTAAGTGGCGCCCTCTTCAGTCAAAATATCATACTTTACAATGAATAGAAAATCCGGTGGATCAGATAGAGGTTAAAGCAATGAAGGTCATTTAGAACCTCATATAGTTACAACTTATAGTTTGTTGTAGTTACAGATAGAAAATTTGGTAAAAACGGCCACTTTTAGCACTTTTGCTATCTGTAACTGCCGTAAACACTGAATTATTAATTTATAATGCTTAAAATAAACTTCAGTGCCTATACTTCAATCTGATAAACCAGATTTTTTAATTTATTGCGTTTTCAATGTGTAATGATTTTTTAAATGATGAGGACGCTGGCGTGCACCTGGGATCCCTTAACTGAATTGCCTAGTAAGTAAATTACTATCAGTAAAATCGTAACATCTGGAATTCCCAATGGAGTAAATAGCATTGGCATTGATGGAGCTGCAATGCGTCGGTGAAATTAAGGCTCGTATTTAAAAAACGATCTCAAGCTTGAAGTATAGATTTGACAGGCCATTTTGTACTGAAATGACATTTCTCACCCGAACTCAAACTCGCTATCACTCTTGAGAGCTGATAAAAATACGAGCCTTATACGAACAACAGTGTATTCTAGGGAAAATAAGCAGCTGGTACATTCTAGTTTTTTTATCTTTTCCAGTCCAGTACACTAGAGATTTTAACTGCTATTAGTAATTTAAATGGCGTTACTTCACTTTACTACTTATAATAATAAATGTTCATGATTTAAAACATTTATTACTAATTTTGGAGATTAAGTGGGCTCGATTCTAGATTTGCAGGCTAAAACTAAGATTAAAATCTATTTGTCACTTTCAGACCATAAACATTGGAAAAGAACAGGAGGTCTATTCTCTCCGGTTTTTGATTTCTAGTCGGTGGTTTTATGCGTTATCTGTCATTTTTATACGCCGTTATATGATATGGCGAATAAAATTGACAGAAATACTAGTAAAACTTGCAGCTGCGCGTCGAAATCTAGCGGACAGAGTGTAAAATCACAGAGTATAAATCGTCTCTCCTTTTTCAATTTTATTATTTTGAAGTGACAGATAGATTTTAATTTTAGTTTTAAATAGCCGGTGGTATCTAATCGAGCCGAGTAAGTAATATGATTTTACACAGCTTCAACATCGTTTACTTTACTTCTAATTACATCAAGTTAGACTTTCTCAGCTGAAAATTCTTGGAAACTCCTATACACGAGTTTTATGTCGTGAAAGTATCGTGTTAGTGATAATAAGATTCGTGTGTCATTAATCATTTTAAATCAAGGGCGTAATAGGATGACGACGCCTAATTATAAAGTCGTTTTATTCGATTACACGAAGCATGGGACAAAGTAAAAATAAAAAGACGAAATAAATAAAATAATGTTATTAGACAAATACTTAATAAAATCATAATTCACTGCAAACAAAATCAATCCGAAATCCGGTAGATCAGATCGAGATTAAAGCAATAAAGGTCTTTAAGAATACTGAATTAAACTTGAGTAACTTTACTTCAATCTGATTTACCGGATTTTCGATTAATTGCGTTTTCAGTGAGTTTTTTGAGGGCGCTAGCGTGCACCGGGGATCCCCTCATCATACTTTTTCTATTTGATGACTTTTATAATAGTTTCGGAACTAGGTACCATGCTGTCAACACCTAGTAGAAGACCCAATGAGAATAAAATTAATTTCCGTGGGACTTACCTCCGCCATACGGACTACTGATATGTACTTGTTCGTCATATTTTTCTGAACATAAAAAATGCGGTAGTCACTTCCTAGGGGTATGGTAATACGTATAGACGTATTAAATTCAAAACGTAGATTAATAAAAAAAAAAAAAAAAATTACCTAATTATTGTCGTCAACCTCATCAATATCACCAATATTTTCATAGTTAAACTGATTAAAACATTTGTTTCCGACATGACATATCCCTTCCAAGCACTTTTGTTTTTTGGCACTACATCCACAACGGGATGAACGACAACCAGCTTTACATTGACATGATATCAGTTCGAGGTCCTTCAATGAGATTGAATTAACTGATGATGTAACAGGCAATAGAAAACCGTTGTCGTCCATCTTCCAGCCACAATCTATGGGTTTAGGTAGCGTGGGCTTTGCCACGTTAGCATTCTGCCAACAAAATGCTTGGTAGTTAGCTCTTAGCGCATGCTGGCGAAACGCAAGTCGTGTCGGCGGTAGTTTATCAAGTTCTTTAATATTTTGGAACATTGGTGCTCTCAAATTATCTATGTTGTCTAATTCTTGGAGCCCTGTTTTCTTGTTTGTATACATTAAAATGACGAATCTTTCAGCGTTAGAAAATTGTTCTTCTGTTAATTGCGGACTTGAACCAAAATTTGATAATAGTTCATAATGTTTTTGGAAAATCGGCCAGCTTGATTTTTTTGTGTGACCTGATAAAGCGCTCGTAGTATCGCATCCAGTTAGACTGTGATAAGCCAGCAATGACTTCCTTGTATCATTAGCCATATTTTCTTGTATATTTTTAACGTTGATAAATTTTGGTTTTTTGTTAGTGCCAGATTTAATCCACACATCACTCGGTAGTTGGTCATAAAAGTGGATAATGAGGAGAAGCATATCAGTGTCGCGACAATTAACTATTAACCGCTCAAAACCCGATTGTTTGCAATCAATCCCGTGTATAATGAAACGGGTATCAGCTTCTTCTTGAGTACTTTTCAAATGATCCACGTTTCTTTGTGTATTAGTACTGACTTTTTTTGCGTCCGAATATCCACCTGAAGTAAGAAGTTCCTGCGTTATTGGTAGTTTTGATGCCCGAATGGCAATTTCTTTTGATAGAAAATCGGATAGACGGGCTTTGTTTTCAGTAGAGTGTATGAATCTATTCCATCTAGCAGGCAGAAGTGTTTCGCGTCCTGATATTTGGTGCTCAATAGGAACGACAGATTGTCGTCGCTTTTCACGAGTGCTAGACTTGATAGAAGTTTTATCATATCGGTCGAAAAGAACGTGCACTCTCTGAGAATCATTTAAATTGAAGTTTGAAACTACAGACCTTACAAAAACGTCACTTAAATCTCCGAAGGTTTTGGCACCTTTTGGCTTCCCAATACTTTGCACCAGTGCTTGGCCATCGATTAGGGTAGCAGTTTTCATATTTGCTTCAATGGTCATAGTCTCAAATGTGGATTGGTCTGCTAACAGATTACTAAGAACTGCTTTTGGTGTGTGTCTGATGAGTCCATTTGTGTCAAAAAGAGATGGTGGCGGATCTCACAACTCGTTTTTCATTAATTTCTTCAAATCAATTTGTCGCCCGCTCTTTATTAACATGTGACGGACTAACATGCTTGTATCCACAGTATTAACTATTTTTCCAGATTTTCCACCTGCAACGTTTGTAACGTGTAAGTGCTTAAATGTTTTCGATTTCACTTTTTTGAGTGCACTGTAAAAGTCTGTTTGTTTGTCTATTAAACGTCCCTTCAAAAAATCTTCGGATATCTTAAGCTCACGGGATTGGGCTGAAAGTAGATCTTTTATAATCTCCTCAGAAGCTATCTCGCCAGTAAAGATGTTACATAGTGTTGTGTTCGTTTGGTCGAATAATTTTATTTTATCAAATGATTTCACAAGTTTTTGCACGTCAGCGTCATCTTTTTTAAGATTAGTAGTGAAGGTCTTTTCAGAAGCTTCATCGTGTTGGACTCCAAAAAGGTTTCTTCCCTTCTCTGATGAATGGGAGCGATAATTGAAAGTTAGGCACCATCGATCACGTGCTGTGTCGTTTCTAGTTATTCCAAAAAGACCGCCAGCTATTTTATGGATTTTGTTAATGTGTTCCAGTGCTTGATCCGGTGATTTTTCATTAAACGTATTTCCAGTTTCTTTCACTACAAAATGTCCATTCATAAATTGAATATATACCTCGTTTGCAGTTTCTGACAATGATTGCATATCGACAAGATATATTGTACCCCAGCGTGCATAATTGTTGTGATCGTAAACGAAAAACCACGGCAACATCTGTGCAACAGTTTCAAGGTGCAAGGGCCAGTTTCCTTCACGTTCTGCACGTATAAATTTTAAAACGAGGCCAGCTAAGTCCAGGTACGATCTCCAAAACATATACATTTGGTTTGCCTCGTTTTCCTTATCGAACTCTTTAACAAGTTTGTAAATGATATCAGCTTTATCCTTTTCTAGGTTATCCCAGTTGCATATCAATTCCAAACTGGGTTCATGACAATTGCCTAAGTTTTCTATTTGCGTGAAAATGTCTGCAGGAAACGTTCCCTTTTCACTGGTCCACTCCTTAATATTGCGAAATAAGACTCTCCACAAAGCATCAGTTGTCAATTTAAGTGCTCATATTGCGCGATTATAGTGCCTGCCATCCATAATACTTTGGGCGGTAGATTCTCCATAAATACCAGCTTCAATCCAAATGTCTGAAAGACCAGAACTGCCAAAATGTTGGCCAATTATACGCAGAAAGTTTAGAACCCAATGAAATCCTCCAAGGCGTACCATAACATCATTGTAATTGTCATTGTACCACTGAAGTTGCTTAATGTTACAGTAAAGTGCTTCATCACATGTTAAAACAGTGTGGTTTTGACCAAGGGCTTTGGTTATATCTTTGCAACGTTGTAATACTGCTACCAATGTGTCCGTTTCATGCGCAGGATGATTGAGAATCGGAGTGTACCCAACAGTCGTAGTTTGGTGAGACTCTTGACTTAAAATTTTGTTCATGTCTGTCCACGATGGTATCAACTGATCTTTATTGGAAAATGAACGACATGTAAGCCATATAATATCACGATTATTTATTGGATCTTTACGTTGGCTTTCAGCTATGATATTTATTTTAATCTCTGGTGGAACCCTCATTACAGGTTTTCCGATGTCAGGTACAGGATCTACTTTCAAAAGTTCTTGAGGTATATCATGCAGAGCACTTGATCTACCTAATGTCACTACAGAGTTTATTATTTTGGAAGGGCCACGTTGAAACGCTACTAACTGTGTGCCATGAAAGGTACCTTTTCCGTCGATGGTCTCTTCCAGGATATCGATATTATCTGTGGCAAAATGGACAAAGTGTCGACCATTTTGTGTTTGACATAAATTTTCCGGAATAAATATTCTATTATCTTCAAACTTTTTTAAAAGATCATTGGCTAAGGCAGTGTCAATGCGCATTAAGGTTTGATAGCTGATACAATTCCCAGCAGCATGTATCATGTCTACCAAAGACTTAGATCTAGTAGCCTGATGAATGGCTAATCCAATACCAATGTGCTTGGGTGTAAGATTTCGATTGTTAAAGGCGTATACTATATCTTGTCCTATTGACATAACTTTATTTTCAATGTTCTCCTTGTTTTTATTATTGTCACCTAAAATTAAATTTAACAGTATTTGCAGAATTTCAGGGACTATTTTACTGGCTTCTTCTTTTGTTAAATAAGTGATATTATGTAATCCTTTTGAAGATTTCAAGTCACTTTTTATTTTTTGAGAAACATGGTAGAATATTCTTTTCATAAACTGGTCTTCCCCTGTTTCTCCAACATTAGTCTGCATTGGGATATTTTCACCATGTTCCTGGCAAAGATTCTGCAATTGATAAATAGCATCAGCAACAGTTTTTTTTGAAAAAAAAAGGGTAGACTGGTTTCGTCGACTCGATGAGGCAGTGTCAATGCGGTCTCCAAAATGCTCTACTATTCTTTTTAATAACAACTTTTTGGATATTTAGGATCCTCTACGTCCATCAAAAGTAAGATATTATTGAAAGCTTCGGATAATGTAGTCAGTGAATATACTTGTCCTTTATCAAAGCCTTCATTGATTTCTTCAAGTAATTGTTAGAAAGCCTGATCATATAACGAGGTTTTTTTAGATGCAGTATCTATGTCTTCCTGGCAATATTTTTTTAAACATGACCTGTGATACATAACCTGTGCTGCTATAGGATCTAATGTACCTAAACGACAGTTAATTGTACTGTCACTCATAGCAATTTTACGATTTTTTTCAGCCACAATGTTCGTTTGAACTTGTACTATACTTTCTTCAATTCTTTGCTGTATTTTCCTTTTCTGGCATAAAATGCACATATTCATGTTCATGACAGTCTTACTTCTTGACATGCGTTCATCCCGTTGTGGTGGCTGTAAATAATTGAATAACTTTATGTAATTGCTATAGTATACAATTTCATAGGCTCTGAGCATATCGAGGAAGTGGAGCGGAGTGGCGGCAAAGAACAACTGTGTCACCATACTTGTATATGTAAGTAGCTTTTTCAAAAAAAAACCAAAGACAACTAGTTCTAAAAAATACAAGAACTCAAATATTTGACTACTCATTGCGTTAAATCTTCTAAACAAACATACATAGTTACATGCATACATACGTGGGACACTCAGAAAGATTTGCGACACTAAAAAAAATTGTTCTACAGGTACATATATTTTTATTAAATCTTTTCAAAGTACTCTCCACCAGCCTCTATACAAAGATTCATGCGTCTGAACCAGTTTTCAAAACACTTTTTCCAGTCCGCCGTAGATACCTCTTTTACAGCCTGCTCGAACGCAGCCAGCGCATCTTCCGGCGACGAAAATTGTATCCCCTTGAGCTGATTTTTTATTTTTGGAAATAAAAAGAAGTCACACGGTGCTAGATCAGGGCTGTAAGGAGGGTGACCCAGGAGTTTGACTGGTGTGCTGTCCAGGAAGTCCCTCGTTTTGAGCGCGGTGTGTGCAGGCGCATTGTCGTGGTGGAGCAGTAGTCCGCGGAGCCCTGTGTTTGGTCGCTTGTTGCTCACAACAGAAAAAACTTCTGGTAAACATTTGGTAGTATACCATTCGGCGTTAATGCTTCTTTGATCTCGTAAGGGAATTGAGGCCAAGTGGCAAGTCAAATTAAAAAAGCTGGCGATCAAAATCTTCCCCCCGCTTCGAGATCGCTTCACTTTGGTAGGCGTTGGTTCATTTTGAAACACCCAAACTGTCGACTGGCGCTTGGTTTCTGGATCGTATTGATAAATCCAGGATTCATCACCTGTTACGATGTCGTAAACATGCCGAGACGAGCCTGCTTCAAATTTGTTCAGCATATCACGGCACCATTCCACCCGGGCCTGCTTCTGAGCGTCGGTGAGGTAGTGCGGCACCCAGCGCGATACTATCCTCCTCACGCGAAGATGCCCTTGTAGAATCTCGTGAACGCTTCCCGATCCAATCTTTAATATGTGCTGAATCTCCTGATATGTAATTCGCCTATTATCTTGGATTAAATTTTTCACTGCTAGCACGTTTTCTTCCGTAATAGCCGTCAAAGGGCGACCGCTTCTTTCGTCATCCCCCAAGGTTGGTCGACCGCGCCTAAATTCGTTAAACCAACGATACACGGTTGCCTTGGAGGGGCTTTTATCCATAAATGCCATTTGAAGTCTATCGAACGATTCATCCGGTTTCAGGCGACACTTGAAATCGTAAAAAATCATAGCTCTAAAATGTTTCCGGCGCAGATCCATTTTTCAGTAAGACATGATACTTTGAATTGGCTCGCAAAAAATGTGGAGGGAAATTTTGAAAATGGAACACACATATTTTTACTTACAAGTAATCATATTTTCAAAAAAGATTCTAACCGGCCAGTCTGCCATATATAAAAACTATTTATCGCAATACTTTCTGAGTGGCCTGGTACATTGCAAGTTAATTAAATATAAAGTAAATTAATCTTAAGTTCAACATAAAACTGACTATATTTATTGGAAAATGTTTTTTTGAAGCAATAAGAAAACATTTGAAAGACTTATATTTATAATGCGAGAGTATCGGAGAGCCCGATGGTGTAGTGGATAGGGCCGCTGCCTCCTGAGCGGGAGGTCGTGGTTCGAATCCCACCACGTACCAATGTGTTTTTCGGTTTTCGAATTTCATATGTACGTTTATTTGGCGCTTTTTCCGTGCTTCGGAAGGCACGTTAAGCCGTTGGTCCCGGTTAATATTGTTTAATACCGTAGATATTAGTCGTTAAGCGATATCAGAGGCCAGTGCTAAGCATTGGCGGCTTGAAAACTCTGACCTAATCTAGGATTGGGTCTGGTTTCCCTTCTGGGTTGCGGAGGTCAGATGGCAGTCGCTCTGTGTAAAAACCAGTACCCTCGTTCAATCCCCTAGATTAGGTAGCCGTCCCCGTAAGATACGGGATAAGGCTAGGGAGATGATGATGGAATGGAAGGGTACTACTCTCCCTGCTAGCCTTTTCTGGCAGTAGCCTCATCAATCGGGAGACAGAAACAGATGGTTGACAGCAGACACACCCTTTTCAATCACCATCTTCCCCCTGTTCGGTTAAAAAGCCGGCAGAGTTTTGTAGCTCACAGTCAGCCTTTGCAATCTGACAAAGATGCAAGTGATGCTAGGCTCGAGCGGTGGGTAGAAAAGTTACTACCTACCTACCTTACCTACTAGACGTGTGCGCCGATTATTGTAAGACCGGCGGCGGCTAATTTATTTAACTGTAAATTATTTCCATCGAAACACGATAAAAAGGCATAATTTAGTCTTGCCGAGGTCACATTTTTAATCACAATTAGACTTTGTTCCACGCCGATTTCACGCCGGTCACACCATCGGCGGCGGCGGCGTGGCCAAAATCGTCGGCGGCGGCGGCGCGGCGGCGCGGCGCACACGTCTACTTCCTACTACCAAACTATAAAAAGGAGTGATTAGTATAGATTAAGTATTATATCATAAGTATTTACTTACTGTTGATACGCTGAAATAAGTTTCCCCACGATAAATCATTACACTTCTTGCGAATATTAAAGGATTCCTTAGATCGATCTAATCCGCTTTGTGTGGCTTTACTTAAATCCATTTTGCTTTTTACATTACAAATGAGACACAATTTCCAATTGTGTGATGGTCGTTGGGGCACACTTACACTGCACACAGGTTCTATATCCATTTTTTACACAAAATAAACGCAAATAGTTTTTATTCGTGTCAATACTTCATAATAGTCCGATAGCGCTAGGTTTTGAAGTTTCAAAACTCTTAAAGTTTTTTGTTTTTTGCATACAGTTTCCGGACCATTTGCCCAACCTAATACATTATTTTGTGTCATCCTAGGTACTTGCATAGGTAGAAATTTAGGTATTTGTCTTTTCGATCAGTATTGGACGAAAAGATAATTAGAGATGCAAATATTACTTTCATGGTAATAACGAGATAGTTATTGATGTACATAGGCATTTTGTGCCATATATGTCCACGAGAATCCTAATATTTAACCAGTACCTAATACGGCACCAACTAGCTCTAAAATAATATTACAATAGGTAAAATAGGTGTTACGCGTTTAAGAATACTGATATCTGTTGTTTAAAATATTTTGTGTCGAATTCATCGACGACGTTTATAGATATTTTTTTTTTCATTACTACAGCCTGTAAAATCCACAAAAGAAATGGCAAGTTATTAGAGTTTACGTGCTCTTTGTTATTATGGTGTAACAAAAAACTATTCATAATTTGTGTTGTTTTTATCCACGAACTTCTAATATTAGGTACGTACCTATATAAGAATGGCGAGCGCAGGGACCATGGAGCGCGCGGAACATCGTGCGCGGGCGGGCGCGGGCGGCGGGGGGCGCCGGCCAGCCAAAAGCGCGGACGCGTGCTATTTGTTTACATTCAGTCTTCTTGGTGCAAGTTGCGACAAGCAATTAGTAAAAGTTAGTTATGAAACTGTGACAGACTTAAATGGAAATCGAAACTGAGTTATTACCCGACCGGACCAACGAAGAATAATGAGATTTTTGTTCGTTTTTTACTGTAAATCACGCCTGTTTTTACTAAATTGTTACTCCTGTGTTTGTTTTTTCGTAATTCCACACTGAGATCTCTTATTGAATCAAATCCGAAAAAAATATATGTCACTCATAATTAAAAAATACATCAGGACTAAGTAGGTATATACCAGTGTTGTTGCAATAACAATAGTTTCACAATGGATAGTTGACCTTGAAAAAAAGTATAAGTAGACTATCGCTATCGCAAAAAAGCTAGTGTGTGCTAAGTGATATTAAGGTAAAGATAGGTAGGTATTTGTTTGATACACTTCTTTTTCTCACTTACTGTCATAAAATCTTTCGTTTGCAAAGTAAGGTAGGTATGTTTCATTCCACTGCATGACTCGGAGAGCCTGCGGGAGGGAGGGTATAGGTGAGGGGCGGGGCGGGAAGCACGCTTAGCGGCTTTGGCGCCATCGCGCGCACTCAGTTGCCACTTTGATCTCATTCTTACATACATACACGTTCATCTCATACTTAGGTATTAAGTAATAGAAACTGTTTTTTTTTATGTTAAAACTTATATTTAATGCAAAAACCATAAAATAATCTTAGTTTTTGGAATAAAGTATATACATATAGCTATTTATAAACAACCGTTTCTCCCCGGCTACATTCGCCCAAAATGGTTTTTAGCCGATTTCGACGTTTGAAACCGCTTGGTTGAACCGACTTTACATCTATAGTAGTGGGTAAAAACCCATTCAATCCACCCGGGTTTAAACCGGGTAATAACCCAAATCACCCGGTTTTAATCCATTATCACCCAATTTTTGGGGTTACATACATACATACATACTATCACGCCTGTATCCGTAATAAGGTAGGCAGAACGTGAACAAACCAAACAAAGGTCGTTCCGCCACGTCTGACAAGTTTTGAGGGTTGTTTAAGATAGAACTGGATATTGCTGTAGTGACAGGTTGTCAGCCCATCGCCTAAATTACAATATAACCTCGAATCCCTTAGCTGGTTTTTACAGCATGCCAGGGAGGAGATGCAGCTGGCACATTCTACGTTCTTCTGTCGCTCCCAGTCCAGCATGGAAGCTTTTTGGGGTTACAACCGGGTAATAACCCAAATCACCCGGTTTTAATCCCTTATCACCCAATATGTCGGGTGAAAACAAGGGTCAATAGTCGATAAAAGCTATGGAACCTCCGCCAATTTTGAAGATAGGATCTTCCAATTTTGTGTTATTACTCTTACTCTACTCTTATTCTATTACTCTTTTTCTTCTCCTAAGCCTTCTTCCCATTATCTGGGGCCGGTTTTCCTTGTCTGCCTCTTCCATTTTTGTCTATATTGTGCTGTTTCGGCGTCTATGTCGGATTCTTTCAGCGTCATCAGCCAAGTGGCGGGGTGTCTTCCGCGGCGTCGCGTCGTCGTGGGTAAGTTTAGGACTATTCGTACCATATGGTCCTTAGGGCGCCGAAGCACATGTCCATACCATCGTAGGCGTCGTTCTTCGACCTTGTCTATAATTGGGTCAATTATTTATCTTCCTCTGATGTGGACATTGCGAACTTTGTCCAGCAGTGTGACACCCACTGACCAGCGTAACATGCGCATTTCTGTAGTGTGAAGCTTTGACAGGTGTTGTTTAGTAGATGCCCAACATTCTGTACCGTAGAGGTAGCAGGTCTTATGGCCATTTTGTACAGTTTGCCTTTAAGCACAGTTTGGACATTCCTAACTACCATGTCATTTCGACAGACGGCATGTTGCACTTGGCATGCGTTTGTGTGTGTGTGTGTTATAAGGGTTGACAAATTTTGTTTTACCGGTCATAATCATCACTTGATAAACCAACGTTTTAAAGTTGTTCACTGTAACTGAATATTTAGAATAGATTAGGTTCTTACATTTTGTATGTATTTACTTACCGTCTGTGATCACTGTGGAATCAAAAAAAGTTCCTGTTGGAGTCATCTCTTGTAGTAGAAAGACATCCGTACACAGAACAGTACCTAACCATCTTTGGAACACAAAACTTGATTATTTCCGTTACACTGGGAAACATGCGTGCGCGATACCCGCTAAGCGTACGCTCAATGTGGCCCACAATCCGGCGCGGAGTGTGACGTATGTCGGACAGGGGAAGGGAGGTAAATGACCATTCTGTATGTAATACTATTATATATTCTGTGCTTTAAGTTTAATGTGCATCTTCTTGTCACACATTACACCAGTGAGTTGTCTCAACTTCATCCATCCCGTAGTTGTTCTATGGGTTACATCTCGCTAAATTTTTCCGTCATTGCGAATGATTGATCCCAAATATTTATGTATGGACGCCCCGCCCCGTCTATGAAAAGTTTTATCTGGCTCATGTCCGTGTGACCATCAAATATACACGACATATGCTCTGTCTTTTTGCAACTAATCTTAAGACAATTATCTTCAAGTGACTTCAGCCAGAGATTAAAATCAGTCTGTAGATCTTCCACTGAGTCTGATATCAGAGCAACGTCATTTGCATACAGTATTATTCCATGGTGTTCCATGGTACAGGTTTTTGGCAGCGGTTTGTGAGATAGTCCTTGGTTACATTGGTGACGTTAAATAACAAAGGGCTCAAAGCCGACCCTTGATCAACGCTAACTGTAATTGACAGTAATATATATATGCCTGGTGGACAAACGACTTGAGTTGTAACACCATTGTACATATCCTGTATGAAGGCGATGTATTGTTCTGGGACATTTTGGGCTCTAATTGCATCCCAAATAAGTTCTCGGGGCACGTGATCGAAAGCCTTTTCTAGATCAATAAATATCATGTGTAGGTTTGTGTTATGTCCTCTGGCCTTTTCCTTTTTGTATCCGAAGGACGAGTTGAGTGCCTTTCGAAGCTAAGCCGTCCTGGTAAAAAAAAGGTTGGTTCTGTCCTGCTACTCTTCATCATAGCTAACCTTCAGTCGGTATACGCTTTTATATCCAGAAGTTTCTGGACTTCACAGGGCCGACGATAGCTGCCAGGAGAGATATTGTAAACAAATTGTGTAAATACCACATGGACTTGTCCGGATGGGATATTGATGGGAAGGTGATGCCAACCTCAACACACAACTGGTCTTGGGATCGGTGACTTCAACTCACTAGCCGCACAACCAAACAAATCCCCCATAACTAATAGATCTTGCGGTGGTCAAGCCAGAGGTCGGTCTTATAATTTAAATCACATTTAAACCTTCGACAACTGCTGCCGTCGAGGCAGAAGATACTCACACGGCATACGGCACGAGGTACAGAATACTGCCGGGAACCACTCTCAACACTAAAGGATGTAGATGAGCTCACAAGCGAGTTCGCGACTGCAATTCAGCGAGCAAAGGAATATGCTGCCGTTCTCTGCTAGAAACTCCCGCATGCTTGCGCATGAGGATTGGCGTCCATAAGGCGTGAGAACCCGTCTTGCGTATGTCGCTCTAGCATGGTATGCGTATGTATCTGAGACTAATTGCCAGGGACTGCGGGCCCAGGAGTCGAAGGTGGAGCGTGCCATTACATTACATACTTGGAGAGACCTATGAGACCTTGGGTGAGTTCGTGTCCAAGCTCTCAATCGAAATGTTTGTGCGCTGTGACTGGTCACATTTCAAATACTTTCAAAACGATACCAGGTATCACGTTCATACCCTGATAAAAGAAACAGAGTTATGGAGAGACAGAGGTAGGGACAAGAGCGGAGGGACGTTATGCTGGGATGGGTAGGAGCAACGGGAGGGACGTGAGCGGAGGGAAAGAGGGATGCTTGGACGTTGAGGTAGGAGGGACAGATAGGATTGGTAGAATGGGTAAGCCGAAAGAAAGGAGATTATCGGAGAGACTGAGGGATGGATAAGCGGATGAACGGATGAAACGATTACGGTTGAACAGAGGGACAGAGTGACGAAGAGACTTTAGGGTAGAACGTTAATGGGCTGGGAACGTGAGAGACCAGAGCGGGAATAACTGAGAGACGGAAAGGATCTCTAAATCATCTATAACTGATTATTCTACTACCTCCATGCTCGTCAATTTGTCTGCTAAATGTAGAGAGGCTTAAGCAATTTAAAAGAGGTCCCGGGACATTGCCGTCTTCTGCAACTGCACTGACAAGAGATAAGGTTCTGACATATAAGATTGTTGCTGGCAATGCACATCTCCTGTAACTACTGTTACAAGCCAACGCATGACCACCACTGTATGGAGCAGTGGCTACGCCCAACTATTTATTTCGTTTTATTTAAAAACTACTGTAGGATATTAAAATATATTAAATATCATTTTTTACTCCATAGATTATGAACAGTTTTATAACGAAAAAATATTGTATAATGCCAGCAGGGCACACTCCTTGATCATTTTGTCTTATTCCATACAACAAAAATTCAAAAGTTTTTTTCCAGACAAACTATCTGTCTTAGACAAAAACTTGTTATCACAATTATTTATGAGAATGAAAAACCGACTGATGGGTATCTTAAAATTATGAAATTTAATAGTAAAAAACCCTATGTCCCTCATTTAGCAGTTTCGACCCACTGTGCGGCGGAACTCGAACCTACAACCTCTAGCTTCGTAGGCAGGAAGCAGGGTCACTACCAACTAGGCTATCCGGCCGTAAAAATCTAGTGGATTTTTAATCGGCATACCGCTTCTCGTTACATCACTTGTACACACACACACCTATGTACTCTGATGACTACATAGGTACCTATCAGAAACTACTCCGTCAGACTGTTCAAAGTGGTCACACCACACATAACAAAAATATTAAGTAATTCTTTTTAATTCGTGTATATTTTGTTTCACTGACTGTACACTACCAGGCCTGGTTCACTCGCGAGTTTAGGTAGGTTCGGCCGAACTGCCGCTTGGAGCGGCTAATGTCAGTGGGCTGCCGCGCGGCTCGCAGTTCGCACGCTAGTCGCGTTGCGTCAATTTCTTTTTCGTGATTTTGCTGGTAAAATCAACAAGCAATATGGCATCTAATAATAAAACCAAAGCTAAAAGTTATAGTAATCCGTATAAAAGGTATTGTTGCTCTCTGACTATAATGCGTGACTTCATGAGTCGTGGGTTTTGTCAATAATAATTATAGTTTCACAAATTACTTAAGGAAATTTATACTGGTTATAGAGTATAACCAGGTAGATACAACCAGTATATATTGGTCCGCCAAGTAGATAACTCGACCTGCTGCCCACTGTACCTACTTATTCGTATTCATAATAAGTCTAGGTTATGGATTCGTTGTGTATTTATTATGCTAAATAATTTATTGATTCGTAGTTTTCTTAGTTACACATAATAATGTCTTAGTTTAAAATCAAAATCGTATGTATGAATAAGATTCAAAAAGTTCGCAAGTGACAACCTTTGCGATCGCCGGCGGCAACGTCCTTGAACTGCGGCGCGCAAACAACGTTCACAGTTCGCGCGCTGACATAAGGTACAATTTAGCTTGCAGGCAAGCGGCGCTGGGAAGTGTAGGTATCTAATCATACCTAAACATGCTGTTTCTTAGGGAGTGAGCCTTCTGTACGCTAGTACTATTATATATTCTGTGACACTACGTACCTACTCGAAGTGGGGCGCGGGACATCGAGAAGCGTTATATGTAGCGAAAAAGCTGTAGGTAGGTATGCCGATAATTATTCAGGTTCTAATCGTCGCGTCGTAAAATAATATTGACCATATTGACCGTCTAAGCATTGACCATTGACATACGTGGATATTGAGATTGCAGGCGTGCGTTTTATAAAAATGCATTTAAAAAATTCGCACGGCTTTTTGTTATTTTATTTTTATGTCTATGCTAGCTGTGCCTGCGACTCCGTACGCGTGGTGGTTATGATTTTAAACAGCAATGTATTTCTTTGTTTTAAATTTTCTTTACTCTTACTTATTTGTGTCATTTTGAATCGCATTAGATAAGCCTAACACGTGTATAACACTATACTTGTGTGCGTAATACGACTTACCGTATTCTAATGAGATTTTGAAATAAAACAAGATTAAATTTTCTGCCTACTCCCTAAGTCAGGTGGCGTGGTTTTATACGTATATCTATAAAGTTTTACGTGAGTTAACATTGAGCCGAATAAAAAAAACATCAAATCGGATAAGATACAATCAAAATTTAATTTCCTACCTACCCCTCAACTCAGGTGGCGTGATTATTTGTACCCTATGTTTTTTCCTAGATAACAATCAGTCGAATAAAAAAAGTTTGATCGAAATCGGTTAAAAAACAGCCAAATTCGAATTTCCTGACTACCCTCTAAGTGAGGTGGCGTGATTTTAGGTATCCTAAATTGCAACCCGGGTAACACTGAGTTGAATAAAAAAAGTCCCATTGAAATCGGTTAAGTAGTTTTGGCGTGATGTGGTAACATACAGACATACAGACCGACAAAAATTAAAAAAAAAACGATTTGGTCTTTATATCGTTAATAATGTCTGCTGCAGTTATTTTTTTGGAATAATATTCAATGTACAGACACCATCCTTCTAGAGATTTATTATATGTATAGATAGATATAACTGTATCAGGTCATTTTAAATCAAGTGCAAATATTAATCGTATTAAACCCATGAAACTAAACAACTTTCCCTAAGGAACATAGGTCGTAAAACGAATAAAAAATTGAACCTTCCATACAAAATGCTCCAGCTGATAGCGCACTTAGTATGGGAAGTAAATTTTTATTTTTCGTAATACGACCTATGTTTCTTAGGAAAATTGTTCAGTGTCATGTTTAGATTCACACGTTTCAATATTTGCACTTGATTTAAAATGACCTTATAGTACCTACGTAGTGGAGATAACCGTACCCTATGAATGTGTGCGTGCGTATGCCCTCCGCCCGCTGCCGCCGGCCCGCGTCCGCCTGTTGACCGCATCTATTGTTTTTGTGTTTTATTCATTTAAATATAGTGCATGAAAGTGACACAAATTTAGAATGATGATTATTCATGCATTTTTGATATTGAATAAGTAAACTCTAATAATTGTAATATTTTTCTGGAGCTACGGAAGCTTGGAAAAACAAATAAATTAATAATCTTAAAAGTGCATGCCCTAATTAGGCACAAATTTATTAAATTGGCATATGAAAGTGATTTGAGTAAGGAAACAGTTATTTCATCAATTGTATTTTTTTTTGCACTGTTTTTACATAGTGACCCTAAGATGTCAGTTTGCACTGGACGAAGATGGCACAAACCGGGTTTGCATACTCCGCAGGCTATCCTAGATATGATATTATAGTTATTTTAAAGTTTAAATTAATTTTGCCAGTTTTAATTTGAATAAAAAAAAACAACTACAAATCATCGATTTACTGAAAATGCAAGTACCAGATGTGACACAAAATGCAAAAAATATGATTCGTAAATACGACTGTATCCACAGGCAAGAAATAAACAACTTTAGAGTTTTTGAAACTTATGGTGTCAAAATAGACCAGCGCTATCGGACTAATAACCTCTTGTAACCATTTGGTTATTTGAATTTGCTATTTGGTTAGATGATTTCAAATGAATGAATGAAGTGACAAAAGCCAAAGTTCACGGTGCAGGGATTCCCCGGAATGAATCGGTCTCAGTGTTGCCGATGTAAAAAATATAATGGCTGCTAGCTATACACTCTCGCACGTGAGACATGCCTTTGCCTCGATCACGTCCGTTTACACTTAATCAAAACAGACAGTACCATTGAGTCCTTTGTTTTAAAATATAACGCAAGTACGTGCAAGTACGAAGAGTTTTATTTCGATACGATACAAAGCGTTATTAGTTACGAGAATTTTTCAAGTTAGTTCGCAATAAAATGAAAAAAAAAACTTGAAAAATCACACCATGAAACATTTTTTTCATGATATGAAAAAAAAATAAGTTGCCTGTTCATAATACTTTTTTATTTTGCTGTGATTCTACCCGTTTTGTTACGTTATTTTCAAGTTTATGCGTACCAAAATCTAAGTACTGCAGTCAGTTCGGAGCTACACACGCTCACTTTGACGACTGCAGTTCCGTTGTTCACAGCTCGATTTTAATGATTTGAGGTTCATTAAAAAGCTGACAATTGTAGCAATTTTTTTTTAAATTTGTAAGTTTTCCATAATCCTAACGGTTTCCGAGTTTTTCACATGATAAAAAAAAAATTGCTTTTACAATATTTAGTTTTTCGAAAATATTTCATTTTGTTTTAGGTTTACATCATTGAATCTAAGTAAGAAAATATTGTTCATTTAATTATCTTTCATTTGAGACCCTATTTGAGTAAATCGGTTCAGTAGTTACCTAAACATAGCGTAAATAGAATATGCCCAGCCGCCATCTTGGTTACGTCATAGCCTAGCTCCATACCACTAGGAAGTGACTACCGCACTTTTTATATTCAGAAAAATATGCCGAATAAGTATATACCAGTAGTCCGTATGGCGGAGGTGAGTCACACGAAAATCGTTATTTGAAGACTTTTTTACAAATGGGTCCCGCTCTAACCTGATGTAAGATAAATGTAGGAAACTTCTTAGGAGATTTTTTCATAAAATAAAATACCTTCAAAATAAACGTTTGATGCACATTGTTTACTCATTCCAAATCACTGCTCCTCTGTTTAAATTATTCGGTTGAAAGAACCTAAAAACGTTTTAGGAAGTTAAATTTAATTTGAAATTTCAATTACCTGTGCACTCTGGGGTAAATAGATTTACTATTTAAAAATAAATATACTATTATTAACATAAATTAAATTTTTTGCAGTCACATATATTATGGACTATGGGCTTCAACTTTTTAACTGCCTCCGTGGTCAAGCGGTCTGAGCCATAGGCTCCCGACCCGGAGGTCCCGGGTTCGATTCCCGGCAGGGACAATTACTTTGTGTTGTTGTTTCTAGTTTGGTAAGGACATTGCAGGCTGATCATCTGATTGTCCGAAAAGTAAGATGATCCATGCCGTCGGATGGGCATGTAAATAGTCGGTCCTGCGCCTGAATTCTCTCTGGTCGTGTCAGTCAGTCTGTCCCATCAGAATAAGAGATTGAGGGAATAGAGAGTGCACCTGTGTGTAGCGCAAACACTTGGGCACTAAAATCAAGTCCTGCGCAGTTGGCCCATCTCCGGGAGATTGGCCGCCATCACCGAAAATCGGTGGGAGGACTATTATGGGCTTCAACCTGACACTACAGCATTGTACGTACAAATCTATCTTAAATAACCCTCAAAACTTTGTCGCTCTGTCTACCCCATTAGGGATAAAATCGTGATTATATGTATGTATATGTATGTTCTTCTATGCTGGTCTAGGAGCGATAGAAAAACATAGAATGTGCCAGCTGCATCTCCTCCCGGGTATGCTGTAAAAACCAGCTAAGGGATTCGAGGCTTTCAGCATATTGTAAGTTATTCGATGGGCTGACAACCTGTCACTATAGCAATATAGG
Organism: Scrobipalpa costella; assembly: GCA_949820665.1. Classification (NCBI taxonomy): domain Eukaryota; kingdom Metazoa; phylum Arthropoda; class Insecta; order Lepidoptera; family Gelechiidae; genus Scrobipalpa; species Scrobipalpa costella. The sequence goes on from OX463299.1 coordinate 3,848,703, forward strand.
TACATAATTATCTGTAATAAAATAACCCTCAAAACTTGTCAGACGTGGCGGAACGACCACTATTTAGGTCGTTTTTGCTCTGCCTACCCCATTAGTGATAAAGGCGTGATTTTATGTTATATGGGTATGCTGTAAAAACCAGCTAAGGGATTCGAGGCTTTCAGCATATTGTAAGTTAGGCGATGGGCTGACAACCTGTCACTATAGCAATATAGGTCATCTGTAATAAAATAACCCTCAAAACTTGTCAGACAAAATCGACCTAAATAGTGGTCGTTCCGCCACGGAACGACCACTATTTAGGTCGTTTTTGCTCTACCTACCCCATTAGTGATAAAGGCGTGATTTTATGTTATGTATGTATGTTAAATTCACATTAACTCGGAGCAACACCCTATCATCAACACAAACCAAATTCCTTTCCCTTGCCAAGAGGATCATTCCCATATCTTAATTTCAGTGGAGCAAGGGTCTTATTATTTGTTGACTTATGTAAATTGTTGGGAAATACTCAATACATACATACATAAAATCACGCTTTTATCCCTTACGGGGTAGGCAGAGCGTTAAACGCCTAGAAAGGCGCTTTCGCCACGTCTGACAAAAATTGAGGGCTATTTTAGATATAAGCCGTGTTTAATGCGGTGTAGGGTTTTATCTGCTCGAGTCAGGCGGAGGGTTCTAGCGATGCAGTAAAAATTTACGATAGATGGTGCCTACACAATAAGACCAAGAATACGGGACAGCTTCCCGCAAATTGATAGAGGTTGCTCAGTAAACGAAACTGACGAACATTCACAAAGAAATTTTTATCATGAAATAAAACAAAAATTCTTCCATGCTGGACTGGGAGAGATAGAAAAACATAGAATGTTCTAGCTGCCCTTCGTCCCGGGCATGCTGTTGAAGTCAGCAAAAGGGACTCGAGGGTTACAGTGTATTGTAATTTAGGCGAAGGGCTGACAACCTGTCACTATAGCAATACATACGAGTATTACAACGTTAAACGCTCTGCCTACCCCGTAAGGGATAAAGGCGTGATTTATGTATGTATGTATGTATTACAATCTAAAATTGCCCTCAATTTTTGTCAGACGTGGCGAAAGCGCCTTTTACGAGGCGTTAAACGCTCTGCCTACCCCGTAAGGGATAAAGGCGTGATTTATGTATGTATGTAAAACCAAAAACTTTTTTTATGCGTAAAAGTGGTTTTCCTACCAGTTGAACGGAAGCTGTCCCTTACACCTGTGCATAGAGCAACACGGCCTTCCATCCGGGACGAATCGTAAGGTAGTGTTGCTCTAAGACCCTTAGTGATAAAGAATAACAAACTTTGCAATCAATGTTTACTTCCATGCTGGACTGGGAGCGGGAGAAAAACATAGAATGTGCCAGCTACATTTCCTCCCGGGCATGCTGTAAAAAACAGCTAATGGATCCGAGGGTTTCTGAATATTGCAATTTAGGCGACTGGCTGATAACCTGTCACTTCGGCACACACCTACAAATCTATCTTAAACAACCCTCAAAACTTTGTCAGACGTGGCGGAACGATCTTTGTTTAGGTCGTTTACGCTCTGCCTACCCCACTAAGGATAAAGGTGTGATTATATGTATGTATGTTTTCTTGGAAAAGTAGACAGCAATATACCTAAATGCGAAAGTTTGAAAATTTGGATTTGATTTAGCTGTGGGCAGAATCGGTTGGGGGAAAACAAGTTTCTTATATTTACCTACACAAATCCATCAAACCAAAAGACCATTCGCTATCGTCATGTGTACAGCAAGTTTAATTAAGTTTCGAATGTACAAACAAGTTGCCCAACTAGTTACTGGCTTAGCAACTAAATAATTAAAGTTACGGGTGGTTATTACGAGGTAGACAGATGTTATGGTTCCCTGGTGACTGCCTTCTTATTTTGCGGCTATGTTCAGGTTCGTAACATACATAAAAGCAATTCCATTTGGGCACAGAGTTACTAATAATACTAACGTACAAATTTGGGGTAAGTAACGTAGAGCATCAAGTCCTAGTAATATAATGTTAGAGTAAGTATGAATATCGCCACCTATATCTTCAAACTGGCAACAGGAAAAGCAATTAGTTCCGCAAAAAGCCACAAGCTGTCGCCTCTTTGTATTATTTCTAATCAAAATGGCGGGGGTTACGTCAGCATCGTTAGCCAATCACAATCGCCGGAAGACATGTTGTTGCATCACCTCATGTCTTCTGGCAGTATTGACAGTGTATTGAGAGAAATTAGGCGCGATATTGTAAAATATTTTGATAAATCTGTGTGATAAATGAATTCTTGGATAAAACAGATAAAATCTCAACTTCTGATCGCTAAAAGCCTTTACTTGTCGTTTTAGAATGCAATTAATATGACAGGAGTAAAGTAGTGACAGGTTTTTAGTCCATCGCCTAATTTTAAAATTTTACACAATAATTGGTTCCAAAGGATCACGCCCAAAATTCAAATACTGCTCGTGTAGAAATTTCGACTCCTAGCTGTGCCGTAGCAGCCGTGTCTCTGTCCAGCCATTGGTTGCTTTATTTACCTATTTATTCATTTCCTGACCCGATTTTACCGTGTCTCGCCATTAAAATCCAGGGAAAACACGTTTTATAAATAAACAAACAAAAACATTGTGTGAAAGTAATTTCGAATAAAAACAAGACGACTTGGTTTCGTCAGCTGGCGTTCCTTTGTGTATGTAGTCGCGGTTGGTGTTTGTTCGCGGTAAACAATGAGGCTGCAATTTGCGAACGTCTCCTCTCTTTGTTCGTTCCAATCAGAACCTCACTTGACTTGGTACACTGAATTTGTTAATTTTAATTAATAAGTTAGTACACTGGATATGATAAGTTGCCACGACGTGTTCGAGCTGTGCCGCGCAGCACGAAACCTCTGGCCACTTCAAGCTGCTTCACGCCGCGTTGAGTCGCGTCGCTTCTCGGTTTGAACTTCTTCTTAGCGAGTGGATTCTCGAGTCGAACAACGACCCGAAGAACCCTGGTGTCAGAGTTTTCAAACCACCTAGTAGCACACCTATTAGGCCTCTGACATGGTTTGATCAACAACCACTATCAAAGACAGCGACCGGGACCCACGGCTTAACGTGCCCTCCAAAGCACGGAATCATTTTACTTTTCAGACAATCAGGTGATTCATCCTGCAATGTCCTATCCAAACTAGGGAAAACCTCACACAGTGATAAATTGTCAAATATCAACTAGGTTACAAATTTCATCCCCACTGGGTTTCTTACCCAGGTCTTCCGGATCGTAATCCCATGGCTCTGACCACTAGACTACGGAGCCAGTTCGGTTTCAACTGACGTTGAGGGATATTTAAGGAACTGGCAAAAGATTCTACTTTAAATGGAAAACTTTGCAATGCACTCGCCAATCCTTTTGTCAACTGTAGTGAATATGTCGATGGGAATCAATCACCAATCACGAAAATGTCCAACAGTAAAATAAATAAATATATATAAATAATTATTATTTGTAGGTGTACTTATCAGTATCACGGGTCCACAGGTATTATTATTATAGTGGACTGGTTGTGGCTGATATTGTTCTGTCTCTAGTGCCATGCCCTCTAATGCCTTTATTACATCATCTCCCTAGCCTTATCCCGTATCTCACGGGGTTGGCTTCCTAATCTAGGGGATTGAACGAGGGTACTGGTTTTTACACAGAGCGACTGCCATCTGACCTCCGCAACCCAGAAGGGAAACCAGACCCAATCCTAGATTACCAGACCCAATCCTAGATTACCAGACCCAATCCTAGATTACCAGACCCAATCCTAGATTACCAGACCCAATCCTAGATTACCAGACCCAATCCTAGATTACCAGACCCAATCCTAGATTCTCCTGATATATTCTTTTAGATCCTCTAATGCCTTTATTACAATACCTCGTTAATAGTTTTATCAATTTTGTGTAGACTTTTACTCTTACTTTTACTTCCATGGTTGTATATATACGCATACCTACAGTAGCGACATCTATCGGCGAGTAATTAAACGTCACTTGGTTAGTGTCGGCAGTTTGCGTCGTGTTAGTTAAACTTTGTACGGTTTCCGGCTGCTAGCAACGCAATTAGCAATATCATCCGCTCTGAGAGCTCACGCATACTATGACCATGGTTTTGGACAAAAAAATGTAGTGTATTTTTTGTTTTCTAGTCTGACTTGTCCAACTGCTGGGCAAAATATTCTTTTGGTAAAAATAGAGGGCACACCGAAAGCTGATTAACTATAAATTTTCCCTTATCTCATTTAATGTAACTAATAGTTCAACTTCTTCGCCACCTTATTTAAGCCACTGATTAGGGAGTACTAAATCCCAGCGCCTTTATCTATTTTGTGTTTAGGGTACAGACGAACTCGATCCTTTTTTTAAAGCAAAAATATGGTCTTAGACACACCACCATATCTTCTCTTAATAATCCAGGATATGAGCAGCCAGGTGCTCATTGTTACTGTAAAAATAACATCCGTAATAGGTATATGCCAATCGCTTGTCATGCGACGTATGCATAGCAAATACCTCCCGATCAGGGGAGGCCTATTTAATTGTATCCAAGCTGAGCCTAGTCAAGATGGCCACTCTACTCACCCGGAAAGCTATAAGCGCCCGCTTTGCTTAACATACTGCAAATTACATTGAATTGGTTACATGCAAATAAGCCAAAACAGTTTGAACGGGTAAGGTAAATACCTAGGTCGTTTTATTATGTAAGTAAATACCTAGGTAGCTTCATTTTGTTCTAAAAGTTGGCTTGCATTGTTTGGTACATGAATTTTGAAAGTGTCCTAGATGCAATTAGGATAGCAAACAGTTTAAATACAGATTGCAGTTAAAAAACCTTTGCTCGGAGAAAATATATGGCCAACTAGTAAATGAAGATAAAACAGGGTTCAGAAGTACAATCATGCTTGTATTTCTTATGTTACCATACTAGAAAATTCAAACAATGCTTTTTGAAATACTACAGCTCTGTTAAAATAAATGAAAACCAAACAAAAATCTTTGCAATCTTCATCATGAATTCTGCGTTTTGCTGAAATAGCTAGAATAATAAGAGCTTTTCTATCCCGCAGCTTTCCTCGTAGTTCTTCAGATATTCTGAAACCCTGAGTTACTATTGTGCGAATAAATCTTAAAAATCCTTCAAAATAAATCCATAACTTACCATAATTTTTGACTGCAGCAAATGCGCTGGAAACATCGAACGGTTAACTAGAGCAATCCATTTAAAATAATAGTTGTGTAGCTTTTGGCTTGGTTGGCGATTTGACCACTCTGATTTTCGTATCTTCTAAGGCTCGTATTTATAAAGCGATCTCAGAATTGAGAGTAATATTAAGTATGGATTTGACAGGTTCTTTTCTACTGAAATGGCATTTCTGATACGGACTCAAACTAGCTGTCAATTTCAAGTGCTGTTTATAATTACGGGCCTAAATTCATATGACTGGTACCGTTGGATTTGTCTGTATCCACAAGGATTTTACTTATATTTATTTATTTTAACCGCCATCTCGTTCTTGTCTGTAACAGTCAGCAAAATGCAACATTAAATAAATTCTAAATTACTTCCCATTCCCAGAATTTAAGTTTGTGCCATCGAATAACACGATATATTCCATAATGGTTCTATACAGCTCGTGCGGGTAAAATGCGATCTGAAATTAAAACGGAATCCGATAATTTGCCGTTTAATCGTAAATCCAAGGCAATAGGTGCCTTTGCCGCCGTGGCCTAGCGGTCTGAGCCATGGGCTCTCGACCCGGAGGTACCGGGTTCGATTCCCGGCGGGGGACAATGACTTTGTGTTTTTTGTTTCTAATTTAGTTACGACATTGCAGGCTCATCACCTGATTGTCTGAAAAGTAAGATGATCCATGCTGTCGGATGGGCATGTAAAGGTTGGTTTGTTTTTTTTTCATAGCTTCTTCACTACATAGTATAAAACAAAGTGGCTTTCTCTGTCCCCTTATCCCTATGTATGTATAAATCTTTAAAACTACGCATCTGATTGTTTATATGTATACTACATGCATAATATAATAAAAATAAAAATCTGATAATTTCCGTGCGAAACCGGGGCGGGTCGCTAGTTTTAACATAAATTGTGGCTGGTATGGTAAATGCTATACTCTGTAAAATTTAGAAAGGTACCTGTGACAGATGACCATTAGAAGGAAAACAAAACAAACGTATCTGAAATCTATAAATTGGATTGCATCATTCTTGATTCCGGAATTTCCGAACGTATCAGCGTATAACACGATATACGATAAATCCGTTCCATAATGGTTCCATACAGCTCATGCGGGTAAAATGCGATCAGAAATTAAAACGGAATCCGATAATTTGCCATTTAATCGTAAATCAAATGCAATAGTGCCATTGGTCGATGTAGAGCGAGTTAAAAGGCCTTGGGCGCCGCCCGCCAAATGAAGATTTGTGGCGCCCAATAAAATGGCCCGGGCGTTGTACACGTACTTCACATTATGTTGTACAGGTTGATTTATTTACATTACCTTCTTTATGTCATCTTTTCTTCTATGCCGGACTGGGAGCGAAAGAAAAACATAGAATGTGCCAGCTGCATTTCCTCCCGGGCATGCTGTAAAAATCAGCTAAGGGATCCGAGGGGTTTCAGTTTATTGCAATTTAGACGATGGGCTAACAACCTGTGACTACAGCAATATACCTATCTTAAATAACCCTCAAAACTTTGTCAGACGTGGCAGAACGACCTATGTTGAGGTCGTTTACGCTCTGCCTACCCCATTAGGGGTAATGCCGTGACTATATGTATGTATGTATGTACCTTTTTTTTATTAATCATAGTTGTGGCTGTAGTGGTAAACGGTACTATGTTTTTTTAAGTAACGACTTAGAAAGTACACAAGTAGTACGTATGTATATGCAGAGCGTCAACGACCTAAACAAAGGTCTACGTCTGACAAGCTTTGAGGGTTATTTCCAAGTTATTTCAGAAATCAGAAAGATCTGCTTATTGCTGTAGTGGCAGGTTGTCAGTTTTTCGCCTAAATTACTCTGACACCCCCAAACTTGGCGTTATCTGGGATCTATTACGGATAGGAAGCTATAAGATAACCACAAATCTCATTACTAGTTATTTACGTTGTAAAAATCTGACAGGTAGTCACGACGAACGTTCTGCCTCCATAGTAGAACCGCAGGAATATACTAAATAACCTTTTAAATATCAGATACTTCTAAAACGCCCTGTATAATATTACGCATTAGTATCGAATTGCTGACGAAATTCCGGCTCAACAGGAAATTGCGTGTTAAAACCTCCACAACAATTTGCAACGCTCTATTCAATTCTATTTCTATTGAAATTGTTAAATGTTTCGGTACATTAGAGTAGAATTACATACATATATAATCACGCCTTTAACCCTAATGGGGTAGGCAGAGTGTAAACGACCTAATCTTCTCACGTCTGACAAAGTTTTGAGGGTTTGTACGTATGTGTATTGCAGTAGTGACAGTTTGTCAGTCCATCGCCCAAAATGCAATATACTGAAACCATCGGGTTCCTTAGCTGGTTTAGACAGCATGCTCGGAAGTACATGCAGATGGCACATTCTATGTTTTTCTCTCACTTCCAGTCTTCTTCTTCTGTCGAGTGGGTATCGAGTCTATCGACCCGATGAACCCTGGTGACAGAGTTTTTAAACCGCCTAGTAGCACAACTATCAGGCTTCCGACATGGTTTGAGTAACGACCACTATCAAAGACAGCGACCGGGACCGACGGCTTAACGTGCCCTCCGAAGCACGAAATCTTTTTCTTTTTCGGACAATCAGGTGATTCAGCCTGCAATGTCCTAACCAAACTGGGGAAAAATTCACAAAGTGATAAATTCTCAAATATCAACTTTGTGTTTCCCCCCTGGGAATCGAACCCAGGACCTCCGGATCAGGAGTCCATGGCACTAGCCACTAGACCACGGAGGACTCTACTTTGACTTCCAGTGCAGGATGGAAGTAAAAGTAGAGTAGAATTTGTAAAGAAAAATAATGATGCAATTGAAATAACTCGCTGCTATGAGCTATTTATTCAAAATACTTAAAGATTATTGTTTTGGATATAGCCCACAAGGACGTGGGAGCCAGCAAAACTTCTGGCACCTGAATTTGACATGCACCTTTGGTCTCACACAACAAACAACAGGTACCAACAAATTATAATCTCTTGTTCAATGTTATATCATGATGAGGAGTATGATATACACTTCAAGTTCCTTTATGGACAGGACGTGACTTCACAGGCCATATAACTTTGTACATAAACAACATCGTATGCAGCAGCTGGAATGATGCTGCAAAGAAAGCTCCCCCAAAAGTTTTAAATGCATTGGCATTCCCATACACTAACAGACCAGTGCCATCTGCTTCCAATAAAAATATTAACATTGTTGACCGTAAGCAAGTTGGCCTCTTTCTTTTTTTTTGTAGGAATGTATATTCTATGCATCAAACATTACTAACAGCCACCTGTGTCAGCCAGTCTTGTCTTGTTTTATTTAGCCGTAAATTTCGCACTCCTGGGCAAAGGCCTCTCTCCGATCTCTCCACGATTCTCTGTCCAGTATTTGAAGGCGTCGAGTTTGTCTCGCCAGCAAGTAAATTAAATTACATACATGCATTAATATAATCACGCCTTTATCCCTAATGGGTTAGGCAGAGCGTAAACGATCTAAACAAAGGTCGTTGCTCCACGTCTGTCAAAGTTTTGACGGTTATTTAAGATAGATTTGTAGGTATATTGCTGTAGTGATAGGTTGTCAGCCAATCGCCTAAATTACAATATACTAAAATACATTACTAAAATCCTCGGACCCCCTCGGAACCTCTCTCTTAGCTGGTTTTAGCAGCATGCCCGGGAGGAAATGCAGCTGGCACATTCTATGTTTTTCTCGCGCTCCCAGGCCAGCATGGAAGCAAATTAAATTAACAGTAGAATATAAACATATTTTAACCATCATCATCATTACCACCATTTACGCTCTGCCTACCCCATTAGGGATAAAGGCGTGATTATATGTATGTATGTATCATTACCATCACATTACCCTGATACCTTACTTAAGTATATTCAGTTTGTTAAGAGGCAGACTTCTTTGATGTCTGCCGCGAGAGTAAGTGCCCTTGGCCTCTTTTTATACGCCTTGTGCACACGAGAAAGTGCCAATTAAAAAAAAAGCTTCGTAAGTAGTTTGTTTTTTAAAGGAGTGAGCAAGAAAATCAGTATAGAAAATTACTTGCAGAAATATTTTGTTAGACATTCTTGCGGCGTTCTATAACTCTCCTACATCCATACTACATATTATATTATAGTTGCTCTTTCACGCCTAAACAGCTAAACCGATTTTGATGAAAATTGGCAGAACGATAAATGGTAACATAGAGACGGGCATAGGCTACTTTTTTTACAACAGGAAAATATCCAGATCACACGGTAATAATTTCAAAAGGTATTTCGATATTGACGGTATTTGATAAACAGATTGACTATGACGGGAAATAGCAATGGACAAATATTTTCCGCGTGAAAAAAAATGATTCCCACGGAAAATCTCATTAAGCCGCGGGTGAAAACGTGGGACGGAAAGCTAGTAGATTATATTAAAGCATGACCCTGACCACAGCTCTGACTAAAAAGACGGTAGAGAGAGAGACAGAAGATTTGCAGAAGATTAAATATGAGAAGGGTTTATGAATTTAATAAAAGCCCTTCTCTATGGTACATCAATGGTAAGTATTTCTAGTTACCGGTCAGAAGCCCGCTATATACACAAATACATATATTAACGCCTTTTTTCCTAATGGGGTAGGTAGGGCGTAAATGACCTAAACGAAGGTCGTTCCGCCCCGTTTGACAAACTTTTGAGGATAATTTAAAATAGATTTGTAGGTATACTGCTGTAGTGACAGGTTGTCAGCCCATCGAATAAATTACAATACACCAAAACTCTCTGATCCCTTAGGTGGTTTTTATAGCATGCCCGGGAGGAAATGAAGCTGGCACATTCTATGTTTTTCTCTCACTCCCAGGCCAGCATGGAATCTGCCAGGCTGCTATATACGAATTTTCTATTTCTATATAAATTCATCAACAAACGAGAAGGTAGATGCACACACCTACTATGAAATCTTACACTAGGCCTGCTATTCTAAGGCTCAGACATGAGTAAACAGCTGTTGTATAAACAACTCCAAGTTCTGACTTGACTAAAACAACAAAGATATATGTGTCCACGCCCTTAAGTCAAGTTTCCCACTTAACCCATATTACACGGATCACTTAAGTTGAGTTTGGCTTGTAAGCGTAGAACTATTTGCCCTTTCGCACACCAAATGAGCGTTTTGGATAAATTATGATATGTGGTATTGAGGAAGTTGTAGCTGTTGGTTGTATTAAAGCAACATGTGTCTAAAGTTTAGGTCATACCGGGTGTAAGGGACAGTGTTAATGAAACATAATTGATTATATATATATGCATAACGTAACGCCTCTTTCCCGGAGGGGTAGGCAGAGATCACATCCTTCCATTTGCTACGAACCTTGCAAACTTCCTTTCGCTTCATCTACATTCATCAATCTTTTCATGAAAGCTCGTCGGTTTAGGGTACTCCTGACTTGACCTTTCTCTAGAACGTCCCCGATTTGAACGCGGTACGTCCGTCGAGGTCTTCCCCTTCCAACATTCCAACTCACATTCGCCATATAAGGTGACTGACCCATATAAGGCCTAGTCCCCAATAAGGCCTGTTTTTAAATTTCCCGCTTCGGTAATTCAATTGCCACCAGATTGCGTCTATGTGTGCGTGTATGTATTAAAAGTACACAGGCATAGCAAGCGGCTCGGGTCCCGAACGTGTCGGAACCTGCAGTCGAAAACAACCGGGACGCGGTGTGCACGTACGATTTTATAAAATTCCTTCCGAGAAAACTGTAAGTATTTTTATTTTAATGAGTGTTTGGATGGTTATAATTTATTTATAGTTATATTTCCTTAGTAGCGACCACGTAATATGCGTTTCAAAGTTATAATATCGGTGTATTCTTGTGACAGACATTTTTTTTTACTTGTAGGGTGGGGCTCAATAAAGCCTATAAAAAACCAGCCGAGGCCTAATTAAGACATAGGTGTAGGCCACATTAGGGCTTAGTTTTGTGATGGCTACGAAGACTATGACAATTTTTGATTTTCAGTTTCGCCATGGAAGATGGAACACCAGTTGACACCACAAAGAAAACAAGAGCTCCGTGGACTTCTCAGCAAATGGAAAGCGCTGTCAGAATGGTAAAAATAGTGTCAACATACGCTGCTGCAACCAGATACAATATTCCAAGAAGAACATTTCGTAACCATCTAAAAAGTGGTTCTACAGTACGAAAATTAGGTCGATCAGCCATTCTTACTGCAGAACAAGAAGCCGGTCTAGTCAGAAGGACCATTTTGGCTGATGTAGGAATGCCATTGACCTCAAAGATGTTGCGTGTACAAGCATTCGCTTTCTGCAAAATGAAAAACATACCACACACCTTCAACGATGCAAAAAATGCTGCAGGGAAGAAATGGCTGAGATTGTTTCTCAAACGAGATCCAGAACTTGCACGACGTAAGGCACAAACGATGAATCCAGCTCGTGCACAAAAGCTGAGCAAAGATATTGTTGGTGACCACTTTCGTAAATATAAAAACGTGCTGGACAGACTTGATATTGAACATAGACCAGAGACTATCTATAACGTAGATGAGAAAAAGTGCCGCATATCATTGCACCATCAACAGCAAGTTCTGACCGCAAAAGGCAAAAAGAGGGTTCATCAAATAGCAAATGAACATGCTGAGAGCGTCACTGTGGTTAGCTGTGCGAATGCTATTGGCTCAGCTATTCCGCCTATGATATTATTCAAAGGTAAAAGGCTGAAACCGGAGTTCGAAGACAACCTCCCACCTGGCTCTCTAGTTAAGATGACGCCTAGAGTTCATCAAGCATCTAAATTAATTTTGAACAGCAGGGCCGTGCCTTCTTGTATTTGATGGTGCAAAGTGTCACTTGGATTTCACAATAGTAGATGAAGCTGAAAAATGCGGCATTACTTTATACTGTCACCCATCAAATACAACCCACGAATTGCAGCCAATGTACTAATCTGTATACCGATCTTTTGAGCATCATTGGGATCAGGAGCTGATAAAATATGTTAGCCAGCATCCTGAAAGGACAATCAATAAGACGAGCTTCAATGTGATTCTCTCGCAAGTATGGCCAAAGTGCATGACAATGAGCAACATAATGAATGGGTTTCGCGCGACAGGTTTATATCCTTACAACCCTGATGCCATTCCTGAAGAAGCATTTGCACCTTCTGCTTTGTCAGAACTCCCGAATCCCACAAATAGTGAAAATAATCTCTCACAGGAAATTCAATCGAGAGAAATTGAAATTAATAATAGCGCAATTGATGATTCTGGTACAGATACTGAGAATGTTCCGCTTTCCCTGCTAGTTAAAAACCAAGTAGGTCAGAACTGTGACACTCCGCGCAAAACAGAAGACCCAACCAGAACTCAGTGTGATAAGACTAAGTCATTTATTTCTAAATCGTGGTCTGACTTACCCTAAACATAATAGAGTCCGCAATATGATATTTATAAAATGAGAATTGAACGCATCCAGAAAAAGTTTATTAAATTCATTTCTTTCCGCCTTAAACTGCCCTACTACCCTGATCTATATCTTGAACGATGTAAAATTATGCATATTCTTCCTTTGGAGAAGCGTCGGGACATTGCCGACATTATTTATCTTTTAAAAGTTGCTACTAGTATTGTGGATTGTCCCGAACTTCTTTTCAAAATCAACTTTAATACACCTCGCAGATATAGGCGTAAGGTTCCACTTATTGTACCTTCGGCAGGTACTAATTATAGGCAAAATTGTTTTTTGTTGAGAGCCAGCAAGCAATTTAATACTTTATCGCTAAAATTCGATCTTGACATATTTAACACTAGCGTGAGCATTGCGAGAAAGCTTCTAAGCGAGAGTTTTTTTGGTGAATAGTATTTTTTTTTTTTTTTTATTCTATAAATATTTTATTATGTACCAAGTTTTATATAATAGATTTCGTCTTTTAAAAAACATTGCTGTACTGCACATTCAGTTATGCCGAATTCAGTGATCCTTGTTTCAATGTAATAGGATAAATAATATTATGTTAATTTATGTTAGTATTTATGGTTTTGCTCGTTTTGTCTATTTCGTTTCCTATATGTGCAAATCTGTAAATAGCTTTCTGTTTTGTATATTTTTGTATTATTATTTTATTGTCGCTGATGATTTGCCAAATAAATAAAAATAAAAATAAATAAAATAAACAAATTCATCTAAAGGTAAAATTCGTTTAAATAAAGGATTATCTTGGTACTGTCCAGCATGTAAAGAAGATTGAGTTGATGATATGCGGCAATGTCTTACTTGTCTTGTCTAGTTTCACGAGTTGTGTGTAGGCCTTACAGCTGCAGACAAAGAATTCTATTGCTCTGGAGATTGCTTAAAAAAGAAAATTAAGAAGGCTGATTAACTTAAGATTATTATTCAAGGCTGTTGCAATCTTAAAAACTGATTTATTATGGTTATGATACTGATATTTGTATTATTGTGATCTCATTGATAGAAGTTAGTAAAATTAAAATTGTTCAAATTACAATTTAAGTTGATTATTAAGCGTTAAAAAAATGTAATTGTTACTTAATTTTTATATGGCCTTTCAATGGTACACGGTTCCAAATTAGGCCAAAACAACATTTTCAAATATTTTTTTCACATAAGCGTGATTTTAGTTTTTAAACCGAGTTTGTTATATTTATTATAAAGTTTCATTAATAAATAAGTGTATTTCAGAAGATCACTGTTTTATTTTCATAAAACTGTTTATTATAAAATAACATAGTTAAGACAGGCCTTATTTTTTGACTTTACCTTATAATATATGTTTAGTTAATATCTTTTCATCCATCCTCTCAACATGACCAAACCACCTCAGCATTCCTCCATCATTGAAACTTTAAATAATTGAAACTTTAAACTATTGAGTTTATTAGGTAAAAATGCACTTTTACATTAAAAAAATTAGGGCACATGGGCGACTTGATGCTAGGAAAATGACAGATTAAAAAGCAGCATTGCCATTTCTTATATGTTCATTTTGGACTGAACTGACAGCGTCCCGTGAACTGATAGGGATTGCTAAGTCAACGAAAATGAACAACTATTAGCAGATATTTTTCCAGGTAGGGAAAAAAACATACATACATACATATAGTCACGCCTTTATCCCTAATGGGGTAGGCAGAGCGTAAACGACCAAAACAAAAGTCATTCCGCCCCGTCTGACAAAGTTTTGAGGGTTATTTTAGATAGATTTGAAGATATATTGCTGTAGTGACAGGTTGTCAGCCCATCGCCTACATTGCAATATACTGAAACCCTCGGATCCCTTAGCTGCCTTTTACAGCATGCCCGGGAGGAAATGCAGCTGGCACATTCTATGTTTTTCTCTCGCTCCCAGGCCAGCATGGAAGTTAAAAAAATGTTTTGCTTATCCATACAAAGTGTCTAATCGAGGTGGTCATTTTGTATGGGAAGGTTAAATCTCCAGAATGAATTTCCTGGTGAAATGTGTTCAGTTTCGTTAATTGAGCAACTCCTATCAATTTGCGGGACACTATCCCTTACACCCGGTATCTATACTCAATTGCTTTCTCACGAGTGCTTCCCGCCACACATGTATGTGCAAATGTACGTGCAGCTACACGTAACTGCCTCGGTGGTCCAGCGGTCTGAGGCATGGCCTTTCGACCCGGAGGTCCCGGGTTCGATTCCCAGCGGGGAATAATGACTTTGTGTTGTTGATTCTAGTTTTGTTAGGACGTTGCAGGCTGATCACCTGATTGTCTGAAAAGTTAAATGTTTTTATCCCTAATAAACGTAAACGACCTAATCAAAAGTCGTTCCTCCACGTCTGACAATTTTTTGAGGATTATTTATGATGGATTTGTACGTATGTTGCCGTAGTGACAGGTTGTCAGCCCATCGCCTAATTTTCAATATACTGAAATCCGTTGGCTGGTAATTACAGCATGTTCGGGAGGAAATGCAACTGGCAAATTCTTTGTTTTTCTCTCACGGGAGTCTAGCATTGCTGAAAAGCAGTCGTGAGATAAATCTCTTTATAATAAATATAAATCACTTTATAATAAATATAAATAACTTTACCTATTGGAGTTCCACCCAGGACAACGGTAATACAGCATTAAATCTGCATAACACATTTGTGATAATACTGTCTCTGAGGCTCTCCCGATCCCCACCGTGTGAACACAGAGCTTGCTGAGATTTTCCCCATAATTGTTGAAACAATGCAGACTTAATGCAAAGACTTCTATATAAACTGAGGTAGACGCGGCTTACTAAGCAAATCGTTACTCAAAAAGCGATCCCAAAACTATATTCATTTGTTCACGCGCTATTGAACACTGAAGGATTGCTGAAGGGAAGGCTGCCAATTTCCCCTCGATGAAGTGCTTCAACTTTTGGTGCATGTGCCGCATATACCTGGGTTTATACAACGTGTAACAGAAAGGGTATATGCACCCGCAAGGATATGAACTAGCCCATGAAACTGAACAACTTTCCCAAAGGAACATAGGTCGAAAAACGAAAAAAAAGTTTGATTCCCCATACTACACACGCTATCAGCTGATGCATTTTGTCTGGAAGGTCAAACTTTTTTTTCTTATTTTGACCTATGTTCCTTTGGGAAAGTTGTTCAGTTTCATGGGCTGGTTCATATCCTTTCTGGTTCATATTCCATTTCTGTTACACGTTGTATAGATGTATTCGACTGTATCGCCTGTTTGTCTATCAAGGATGAGGATCATGTGCTGGGAAGAAGAAGATCTGATCGATTTTAAATTTGTTTTATTTTATTTATGAACCTGTGCTATCTCTCTTTCTATCGTCTTGGTTCTCTTCCTACCTTTTATTCATTCATCGTTCTCACTATACTTTCAAAAGTGCGTTTAACCCATTCCGTGACCTTGCTCATTGTCAATATGGTTATGGTATGGTGCTAAAAATTTTCAAATTAGTCGCAGTTCTACTGTGTTAAAGATTTTTTAGTAAGGTAACACTATGTTATGTATGTTTTATATAGTAAAAACATAATAATAGTCCTGTTTCAGAAATTAAACGACACTAACTTGGTTAAAAAGAATACTATTTATTTACCTTTGTTATGCAAAATGGAAAATAATGATTGTAGCTACTAATTATTAAAATTATTATAACTTTGTATTAATGTAATAACTAATGACTTGTAACTATGTTGTTATAGGTTGTTATTAATAAAAGTATTGTATTGTATGGTCTTTTCAAGGTCATAAATTTCGTTTCTAAACCGACAGATAACTTTACATGATCTGTCATTGTATGGAAAAGGAGCTTACAGATCGACTGCGATTTTTGTTCATCTGTCAAGTCGCCACAGCTGCCATTGCTTCAATCGCTGTCAGTATAACCTAGACAAAATTTAGTTCCTAACATTGCCGCCTTAACAAATATTACAGTCGATCTGTACATCTGTATGGTTATGCGAAAAAAAGTTCATTGACAGATCATGTTCTGCTAAGCCCAAGCCCACTATCAGAAATATAGGAAACCTCTTACTTTTTCTCTACAAATGTACTTTGGAAAAGTCCTAATTCGCCTTTGCTTTAATTTCAAGATTTACCAAATGTACTCAAAATTCAATTAAGAATAATTGTTATCCACGTCGTCTTCTGTCATTGATAGGTGAACATAGGTAACCAGTATCAAAACCTCTGTGTAGTTTTGAAATAAACTAAAACAATCCTCCCAATAAAGCGTTCACCTTCGCCTCCGGGATTCAATACATGTTAAACAAGTTAGCATCGTAAACTAGATCGCATTGCCCCGGATTGTTTTGAACAACAACTGCCGTTATTCCGACTCATGTGTCGAGATACTCACAGTGTTGCCATATTCCAACTATGTGACTGTGACTCGAATGGAAAATAGGATGTCATCTATACACGAGTAACTTTAAAATGTTGCTGATTTAAAATCTAAAAATTTAAATGGTTTCGTTCATAATCATAACCAGCGAGTTAATTTCTTTAAAGTATACACTTACAATTACTACACTGATAGAATTTTTAGCTTTCTCCCATATTAAATTATCAGATAAATAGGGTATTCCCTACAGTAATCCCCACTTTGTAAAAGTTTTTCCGAGATAAACCCCGTTTAAATTTGTGTAATTTTTAATAAGTATCCTACCGTATTTCCAAATACGACTTCCATGAAAATTTCGGAAGTCCGTGGTGGCTAGTGGCCGTATTTGTAATCAGTTCTCAAGAGTGACAGAAAGTTTGAGTTCGTATCAAAAATGTAATTTCAGTTCTAACTGGCCTGTCAAATCCATACTTAATATTGCTCTCATGTTTGAGATCGCTTCAAAAATACGAGCCTAGGACTAGACACAATTATGTTGTTAAGGTTAAAGTCATTATTTTTCATTGTATTTCTTTTTGGAAGGCTTTGAATGAATTAACTAATAGATATTCTAAACATTGAAAGAGTAAGCTCTTTAAATAGCTTCCTCCAAAAAGCTGGTTTAAATATGGTTTGGTTTGATGCCATTTTTGGTGTAGAAATAAAAACTCCAAACAAAATTTCACCCAGGCCATGAATAAATCATGAAACATTCAAGAGAGTTAAGAATGCTCAAAGTAAATTAAGCAAAGAGGAAATATCCACAGGAAATATCGTAAAAACTTCTTCACAGCGTATCTCATAAATTGCTTAGAGAATTTTTATTCTGCAAATCCGCAACCTCAACAAAGGTCGTTAGAAATATTCGTATTCAAAATTTTCTAGCATGATTCCAAGAATGCTCAAATGGTACAGAAAATGGCATGTATTTGCTGTCGTTTCAAGCACTTTTCTAAATTATAAGCATTGGTGAAATGGAAAGTTGCCAAAGAGCAAAAACTTTCGAGTATTGTTGCCTAGTTTCGTCTTCTCTCACAACAAATCAAAACTTTGCTATTAAGTAGAACGAGTGCCTGGTTCACAAAAGTAATTTGAATAAGAGTTTCCACTATGGACGACATTATACACGTATTTTCTTCGACGTAATGAGTTACAAAAAAAATTACCTAAGTAGTTTCAGTTTGTAGGTATATGAGAATAACATTTTTGTTGCACTGAAAATTGAACTTAGACACCTGGTTTGTTTTTTTCTCAAATATATCTTTACAAGATTTTCCTTTACGTGTATGACCCATATAATATACCTACAAACCTATCTTAAATAAACCTAAAAACTTTGTCTGACGTTGCGGAATGACCTTTGTCTAGGTCATTTACGCTCTGCCTACTCCATTAGGGATAAAGGCGTGATTATATGTATGTATGTATGAGGCATTCTCGTCTCCGTTTTCAATAAAACGTAGACACATCAATATGTGAGCGATCATTATTGTTATAAACATACATACTCTCACGCCTGTATCCCTAATGGGGTAGGCAAAGTGTCAACTTACCCAATAAAGGTCGTTCCGCCACTTCTGACAAGTTTTTAGAGATCGCCTAACTTAGATACAATATGCTGAAACCCTCGAATCCCTCAGCTGGTTTTTACAGCATGCCCGGGAGGAGATGCAGATGGCACATTCTCTGTTTTTCTATAGCTCCCAGACCAGCATGGAATCTATTGTTATAGAGTAACAATTAATTGATACAAAAATAATAAATGAAAAGAAAAGCCCCGGATGTTTGCTTTCGATACGAACACAGTTATTTTCCAATCTGGCTGACGATGTTGGAGCCAAGCCATATCAGATAAAAACAGGATTCGGTCAGCACTATACACGAATTTTATTTTTATTGTTAGTTGTCTGAGCAACCCCTAGCAGTTTGTAGGATGTTGTCCCTTACACCCGGTTTAATTATTATACTTACTCAACTGGGTACTCAACCGACGACGATTACATAATTTACTTGCAGCAGCACATGAGATGATGCCGTCTTTGTCACACCTTAAAAGCCTACTAGCCAAATTTTGGCCAGCTAGTATCCAGTCTAAAATAAAAAAAGTTTAATGCATTCCGTCTCGCTCGCACCTGCACCCGAGAGAGGGGCGCCTGCACTCCTGTCATTACGTGATTTTGTGTCGTCGGAGTCATACCGTTAATTTTCAAGTTCTAGATTTCGATTTTTTTTTCAAAAGTGTAGATTCTCAAAATGGGTAGGAAACGTAAGCGTTCGCGTTCGCGGTCAAGTGATTACGATAGGATTCGTAAAAAAGTGAAAAAAATGCAAGATAGTCTTAGAAGGTACCACAGACGACCTTCATATTCGTCATCTTCTGAAGAGGATTATCGGAGTGATCGCTCACCGTATTACCGGAGATACCACGAGGATAATTATCCAGACTATCAGGAAGAACCAGGTTAGTTTTCTGAGACTGTTTGTACCTATAATTAGTAAGATTAATCCAGTTAAAAACTCGTTAACTTTCGATTGTTTGTGCATACTCTTCGATCTCGTCGAGCTCGATTCATTGTTATTGTACTTATTACCCTTTGTAAGAATCATTACGTAAGAATTTTGTTTACGAACAAAGTGTGTAGGTTCGGATCCAAAGTGTGATTGAGCTGTCTATATAGAAAAAATATATACCCGGTTTTAAACTAGTAAGTACCACGGGTATAAATACAAGTAAAATGTTAAGAATTAGACCTAACCTAACATATTATTTTCTTTATATGTTTTATTATTACGCGTACAACGTGTTATGTTATTGAAAATTAGGTAATTTTATCTTATTACATATATCGTAATATTATTTTTTCTCCACGTAAATCGTATTGAGGTTAACTTCTCTCCTTGTAAATCTTGTGAGAGGAAAATACTTTCTTCTCCACGTAAATCGTGTTTGAGACCTATGAAAGTAGTTACCGTGTTTCTTTTTCCCCACGTAAATCGTGATGGGTTTGTGAATACGGTGTCTCTTTGCAGACGAGCAAGACCCAGAAGTTATTGCACCGGATGAAGATCCTTCATCAAGTAGTAAAGCTACTGCAGATATGGTTCCAGCCTCATTAAATCAGGATAAGCAAGATCTACCAACGCTTGAATGTCTAGATTCTGAAATATTGCAAATTCTGGGAGAAGATCCCTCTGATCAGAAAAACTATGGTGACAATTTACACAAGGATATTGCCACTCGTTGGGCACATATTTTGACTAATGGTTTATCAAAAGAAAATAAAACTGAACTTTTAAAGCAGTACTTGCCATCTGAAAATTGGATTAATATGAAAGCTCCAATATTAAATTTAGAAATCAAAGCTGCCTTGACGGAGCTAAATGTCAAAAAAGATTTGTTCAGTCAAAGTAAACAAAACCAGCTATCCAGCTGTTTATCAGCGATTGTTAAAGTTCTTAATTGGGCCCTGTCGTCCAAGGACTCGCAGGCGCAAGACATAATAAAAACCACTGAGCGACGCGGGTCGACTCCTTTGTGATTCACATTATAGAGTATCTCAGTCAAGACGCTACGCTATACTCAATACCTTGAATAAACAAACTAGAGATGCAGTTAAAAACACCAAATTAGACAAACACTTGTTCGGAGTGGATCTGGCAGAACATTTAAAGTCCTCAAAGGCCATATTGAAAACAGGCTCGGAAATGAAGAGCACTATTCACCGTCCCCAATTTAAACAGCCTCCGACAACACAAAACCTTTAAACTCGAGGGGGGTAACGCGGGTACAAGCTGGCGGCGAGCCGCGTCAGAACCCCGGTCCTCGCAGGCCGCCAGCCCCGAGGGATCGCCGCTTCGACCGCTACGACCAGCCGCCGCCGCCGGCGTCCATCTCCCGCCGCCATCCTCCCCCGCGGCAGCGGATGAGGAGGCGCTGAGCTCCATTTCTCAGGTACCTGTAGCTGGTAGATTACAGTACTTTTATGACGCGTGGCGCAATATTACTGATGACGTCAGAGTATTGTGATGGGTAAGTGTTATAGAATTCCGTTCAAAGAGGAACCGGTACAAATTTATTCTACGAATAATTCTAGTTTTACTACCTTACAAAGTAATATAATTAACCAGTGTATTTCAGAATGACTTCAATCGGATTTTATTTCTCTATGTGAACCTTGTGAAAAACAATTTTTATCACCGATATTTACAGTTCCGAAACCTAACGGCGATCATCGTTTTATACTAAATCTCAAGCAGCTTAATAAGTTTATCAACGTTGAACACTATAAAATGGAAGATCATAGAACTGCGCTAAAATTATTAGGTCCTAATTATTTTATGTCAACGATCGACCTAAAAGACGCTTATTTTTTAATATCCATTGACCCCATAGATAGAAAAATCACAAATCACAATCACGGTTTGAATGGAATTCACAGTTATTTGAATTTAATGTTCTTGTTCTTCCATTTGGACTTTGTACTAGTCCCTTTGTGTATACAAAGATGCTCAAACCAGTACTACAATACCTACGCTCATCCGGTCTGATATCAGTAAATTACTTAGATGATTTTTTATGCATAGGTACTTCATATGATGTTGTATAATGTTAACACTACAAAAAACCTTTTAGAGTCCCTGGGGTTTGTGATAAATATGAATAAAAGTGTCTTAGTACCTAGTAATGTATGTAAATATTTAGGATTTATTTTCAATACTTTAGATATGACGATATACTTACCGGACGAGAAAAAACAAAAAATATTTGATAAAGCTGTTGAGTTTCTACGTTTAAAAAAGTGTTCAATTAGAAAATTTGCAGAATTTATAGGCCTGTTGACCGCCGCATGCCCAGCTGTCAGTTACGGTTGGATGTATACTAAATTATTCGAAAGAGAAAAGTATTTAGCTTAAGATTTCTCAGACACTTATAATAGAAGGATGAATATTTCAAAAAACTTAGATCAAGATTTTAAATGGTGGAGATATAATATGGCGGAAC
This sequence comes from Scrobipalpa costella, assembly GCA_949820665.1. Taxonomy (NCBI): domain Eukaryota; kingdom Metazoa; phylum Arthropoda; class Insecta; order Lepidoptera; family Gelechiidae; genus Scrobipalpa; species Scrobipalpa costella. The sequence goes on from OX463299.1 coordinate 3,870,861, forward strand.
GCCCTTTGTTTAGGTAGTTTACGCTCTGCCTACCCAATTAGCGATAAAGGCGTGATTTTATGTATGTATAATAATTATAGTCTATGCCTGGCTACACTCACCCTCTCCTGTAACTTCAAAATGTTTCACGCCTGCTATAAGTGCAGTGAGTATAAGCAAATAGTATGCATGAAAAAATATATTCGTTATATTTTTATTTTATATAAAAACGTACACTGCTTGAAACAGAACTGCCTGAACCAATTACAAATACCAAAACCCACAAAAACAACAGGTGAGTGATTTCCATAGAAGTATGTATAGCATAACTACGTTACGTTACGCATGTAGCGAGCGGTATCACATCAGTAACAGTCGGAAGCAGGAGGAGCGGAAATGGTTTTTGGAGTAAAACAATTTATATTTTCAGATCAGAGAAGCAACGTTATATTATCTGTCTGTTGCACGTAAATAAAAAATGGTGAACGTCACTGTTTATTTTCAAGTCTCGATGTGCAGTGTTAACGGCCCCGTACAGTGTTTCATTACAAAAACATACTTACATAGTTTATCAGCTAGTGTGACTCAAATGAAAGTACAATTGTTACTTATTTTCGGATTCGGTGGTGCAATGTTTTATAGGTATTATATATAATACCTACCTACAACTTGCGTTCTTATTCAGATTTCTTTGTGATACGCCAAACAAGCGAAATTCATTAAATAACATATTTAGTTGTAATAAAGCTCTGATTCCTTCCATGCTGGACTGGGAGCGATAGAAAAACATAGAATGGGCCAGATGCATTTCCTTCCGGGCATGCTGTAAAAATCAGCTAAGGGGTTCGAGGGTTTCAGTTTATTGGGCTGACAACCTGTCACTACAGCATATATAGATCTATCTGAAACAACCCTCAAAACCTGTCAGACGAAATTACCTTTCTTTAGGTCGTTCACGCTCTGCCTACCCCATTAGGGATAAAGGCGTGATGTATGAATGAATGAATTAATAATACGCTACCGCTTCCGCTCTCACTAATGTCGTCACCGCAGCCTAACGTATGTAGTACGAGTACGGAATACTGACGTCACGGAACCCAATCCAATATTCAGATTTATACCGGAAGCAATTTGCGCGCCATTCACACACGCCTGCTTGTTTGGGAACTGTTGTACCGAACGGATACTGAAGCAACTTTCGTTTAAAACGAAAATATTTTACAAACACTTCTCTTTTTTATTCATATTTTTAAACTTAAGATAGTTATATACATTATTCGTGATTCGGAAGGCACGTTAAGCCGTTGGTCCACATTAGTAGTGGTAGATATTAGTCGTTAAGCCACAGAGGCCAGTGCTAAGCATTGGCGCATGGCGGCTTGAAAACTCTGACCTAATCTAGGACTGGGTCTGGTTCCCCTTCTGGGTTGCGGAGGTCAGATGGCAGTCGCTCTGTGTTAAAACCAGTACCCTCGTTTAATGCCCTAGATTAGGTAGCCGACCCCGTGAGATACGGGATAAGGCTATCTAGAAGATGTAGATGATGAGTTATATACATTATTAAAAAATAAATCTAATAATATTATACCATTAGTTTACACCTATATTTACATCTAGTCGAAGAGCCTCCCCCCCTCCCCGAATTGTACCAGACGCAAAAGTGCCCATCACGCTTATAGCGTTGCCACGTTGGATGGCGATGGACAACCTTTGCGCCAAGTAGAACCCGGATCGGGCGTCCAACCCCCCCTCTCTCTAAGTCGGCAGCCAATTTCTTTAATGAGCTTCCAGGCTTCTGACCCCCAACAACCAGTGGTTTCAAATGCCGCAGGCACAAAATAATACCAGGCCACTCAGAAAGTATTGCGATAAATAGTTTTTATATATGGCAGACTGGCCGGTTAGAATCTTTTTTGAAAATATGATTACTTGTAAGTAAAAATATGTGTGTTCCATTTTCAAAATTTCCCTCCACATTTTTTGCGAGCCAATTCAAAGTATCGTGTCTTACTGAAAAATGGATATGCGCCGGGAACATTTTAGAGCTATGATTTTTTACGATTTCAAATGTCGCCTGAAACCGGATGAATCGTTCGATAGACTTCAAATGGCATTTATGGATGAAAGCCCCTCCAAGGCAACCGTGCATCGTTGGTATAACGAATTTAGGCACGGTCGACCAACCGTGGGGGATGAAGAAAGAAGCGGTCGCCCTTTGACGGCTATCACGGAAGAAAACGTGCTAGCAGTGAAAAATTTAATCCAAGATAATAGGCGAATTACATATCAGGAGATTCAGCACATATTAAAGATTGGATCGGGAAGCGTTCACGAGATTCTACACAGGCATCTTCGCGTGAGGAGGATAGTATCGCGCTGGGTGCCGCACTACCTCACCGACATTCAGAAGCAGGCCCGGGTGGAATGGTGCCGTGATATGCTGAACAAATTTGAAGCAGGCTCGTCTCGGCGTGTTTACGACATCGTAACAGGTGATGTCCTGTCCTGGATTTATCAATACGATCCAGAAAACAAGCGCCAGTCGACAGTTTGGGTGTTTCAAAATGAACCAACGCCTACCAAAGTGAAGCGATCTCGAAGCGGGGGGAAGATTTTGATCGCAGGTTTTTTAATTTGACTGGCCACTTGGCCTCAATTCCCTTACGAGATCAAAGAAGCATTAACGCCGAATGGTATACTACCAAATGTTTACCAGAAGTTTTTTCTGTTGTGAGCAACAAGCGACCAAACACAGGGCTCCGCGGACTACTGCTCCACCACGACAATGCGCCTGCACACACCGCGCTCAAAACGAGGGACTTCCTGGACAGCACACCAGTCAAACTCCTGGGTCACCCTCCTTACAGCCCTGATCTAGCACCGTGTGACTTGTTTTTATTTCCAAAAATAAAAAATCAGCTCAAGGGGATACAATTTTCGTCGCCGGAAGATGCGCTGGCTGCGTTCGAGCAGGCTGTAAACGAGGTGTCTACGGCGGACTGGAAAAAGTGTTTTGAAAACTGGTTCAGACGCATGAATCTTTGTATAGAGGCTGGTGGAGAGTACTTTGAAAAGATTTAATAAAAATATATGTACCTGTAGAACAATTTTTTTTTAGTGTCGCAAAACTTTCTGAGTGTCCCACGTAAGTGTCACCTAGAGTAGAGTATTAGACAATTTTGTACTAGCTGGTTTGGACTATTAGGATATTTTTTTACAACATACTAGCTTTTTTTGAACCTGCTGCGGGCTCAAGATCCGGACCGGTTGATTATCAATTTTTTTAAACTGTTCATGGTCTGGTTAAGATGTTGCAGGTAACATTATTTTTTTATCTATCAACTGCTTTAAAGAATGGCGTGGTAAATACCTAATGAGTAATGATAGCATACTCATTTATCTTCAACATACTTATGAATCGTAATGTTTCTGATTCTATAAGCAGAAAATACCTCAAACTAGAATATGTCCGATTCAAATCTAGCCTTGCGATATTGTTGCATTTCGCAGACTTAAGTAGGAAGACCAACTGACTCGCATTTTTTTATAGGACAAGCAACCCTCGGGTCTTAGGCTGTACACAACTGCTAACACAAATGCAAGATTTGTTCCAATATCTCGTACTCACACCTCCATTAATTAACTATCTATCAAGTAACTAAAACAGCGCAATAGTGAAGTTTAAAAAACTAACATTAAGTTTTCTACCAGAAAATTGATTTTATAGCATCTAAGAGTATATGGATTTTTTATTTAAATAAGGAGTCATAATACTTATAAGCTGTACTATTATAATTAACAAGTTAGGTGTGTATACCCGTAAAGGTAGAGATAATTTATTGTAAGCAATTGTAACTGCTATTGTAATCTGAATTCATCGCACAATTAATCATTCATTTATTTATTTATTTATTTATTTAACAGTTTATTGTACACAATAAAATACAAAGAACATATACATATAAAACAAAAACACAACAGGCACAGCTTATTTCTAAAAAGAAATCTCTTCCAGCAGACCTAGGCTAGTGAAATAGCATCCTGAGAGGCAGATACGACGTGCACAATTAAAAAAATATTAAAAACAATAAATTATAATTAACTTATCACTAAAAAAATAAAAACAAACACAATTAATTGAAAAATATGCAAAATAATCCTACTAATAAATATTAATAATATATACTTATGAAATAAATAAACAATATACTGCTATATAGATTAAATGCATACATATAATTATATAAATAATACATATATATATATATATATATATATATACATATACTGATTAATTGGAAAGTGAAAGATAATGCTCTTTTACTCGCTTTTTGAACACAGAGATAGATGGACTATCACGAACTGTGTGCGGTAGTGCGTTCCACAGTCTGACCGCATGTACAGTAAAAGAGTAACTATAGAAGTCAGATTTATGGCTGGGAAATGAAAGAATCGACCTAATACGAGAGCGGCAAGGTTTATCCTGGGGTCGTGAAAAATTAAAGCGCTCTTTAAGGTAGGAAGGAGAAGAGGGACTGTGAAGTACGTTAAAAAGGCAGAACAATACATGAGTATTCCTACGAAGTCGGATCGGGAGCCACTTGAGTTGCGTACGAAACTGTGAGACGTGGTCGTATTTTCGTAGACCGAAGATGAATCTGATGCACAGATTCTGGAGACGCTCAAGCTTGTTTAACAGCTCCTCAGTGGCATCAAGGTAGCAGGAATCGGCATAATCAAACAGAGGGAAAAGAAGAGTTTGAGCAAGGTTGATTTTAGTTTTCAAGGGTAAAAAGTTTTGGAGACGCTTAAGTGAGTGGAAGGCGTAAAATACTTTTTTACTCACTTGATTTACCTGAGGTGACCAAGTAAGATTGCTATCAAGTAAAATGCCAAGATTTTTTGCAGTCTTAGTATAAGCAATAGATGTGCCATTGTAAGTTACAGGTGGGATATCAGTATCATCTAATTGGCTACACATGTACCGGCCACCTATAAGCATTCATTCTTAAATAAATCACTCGTATTTAAAATAAAAACAAACACACCCGTTTCAATATTATTTTATTTGTCAAGTCTTGGCTGGAACAGGTACAAGATAGGGGGTAATGGAAGCAGCGGAGAGGGACCTTAGCCCAGCAGTAGGACACAATACATACATACCCTCGGATTTCTAGGTATATTGCTGTAGTGACAGATTGTCAACCAATCGCCTAAATTGCAATATACTGAAACCCTCGGATCCCTTAGATGGTTTTTACAGCATGCCTGGGAGGAAATGCAGCTGGCACATTCTATGTTTTTATCTCGCTCCCAGTCCAGCATGTAAGGTGACACAATAAGGTGGACCATTCAAACAAGATTGTCCCCCTACTGATGAGATGAAGCCCAGTGGAGCCTACTGCGATGACATAGATTTGGCAAGAGAAATACGCTTGTACTCTAAACATTTTTCATTTTAAAATTCAATTGGCTGGCTAGGTTTCAAAAGATTATCTTATAGCGGTCATACAATCTGATAAGTAGACGTAGAAGGAAGAAAATTGAACCTTTGAGCCAAGCTTTAAGAACCACATAATTATGTTATATATCACTACATAGTATAAAACAAAGTCGCTTTCTCTGTCCCTATATCCCTTGTATGCATAAATCTTTAAAATGCAAAAGCTTCTTGCGTATGTTTTGATAAGCACATACTTATTACCATACATACATACAATCACGCCTATATCCCTAATGGGGTAGGCAGAGCTTAAACGACCTAAACAAAGGTCGTTCCGCCACGTGTGACAAAGTTTTGAGGGTTATTTAAGATAGATTTGTAGATTGCTGTAGGGACAGGTTGTCAGCCGATCGCCTAAATTACAATATACTGAAACCCTCGTTTCCCTTAGCTGGCTTTTACAGCATGCCCGGGAGGAATTGCAGCTGGCACATTATATGCTGTTCTCTCGCTCCCAGGCCAGCATGGAAGAAATAAAATACTTATTACCGGCCATGGAATAGGAATGACCACTAAACATTTTGGTGGAATTGAATATACCTCTTAGTGGTCTCCCCAGGCAACGGCATCACAGGCTCTCCTGTGGATAAATCCGGATGAACGACCCAACAAAGCGGTGGTAGGCTCCGCAAGGGGCCGTCTAACTCGCAACCACTCTCACCGGAGTCCGGTGCCAAATAGCTTGCTGTGTTCCATGGGCGCGTAAGATTGCCAGTGCCATAACAGGCATCTTATGGGTGAGCTCGCTCTATCGTCGACTCTGTCACGGTCATTCCTGAATGTCGAGAATCAAGAGCAAACCCATTTCTAATTTTAAAAAAATATGAATATCCGCACATCTCAATCCTTGCGTGAAACCCTGAAACGATCAATTATCATTGTTTATATCTAGTGACTTTGAAGCCTATTACAAGTAAGGTAATTTCGCATTATCGTTCACAAGTGCGTTTATAGAACTATGACCAATACCCGATTCATGGTACTGGCCCTAAAAACGAAAATGGGCTAGATTCTAAATTTGCTAAAATCTATTAGTCACTTTTAGACTAAAAGCTTAGAAAAAAGACAGGAGATCTATTCTCTCCGGTTTTTGATTTATTGTCGGTGGTCTTATGCGTTATTTGTATTTTTTATCATATAAATAGATGAAATTGACAGAAATACTGGGAAATCGTGCAAAAGTGCGTCAAAATTCTCAAATCAGTGGTCAAAATCTAGTGGACAAAGTGTACAACCGTAGAGTACACGTGTCTGTGAGTATTTTTTGCCGGTGGTATCTAGAATCGAGCCCAATATAGTTATTCATATTCATAAGGTTTGTCGCCTTTCTTCGTGAACCCATGTTCTCGCAGAAAGGCGACAAACGCATAAAATGTGTTTTTGTATCCTTTGCTAAGTAGGTATGTATATTACATTTCGGTCCAGATGATTGTTCCAAAGGGTGCTAGCTTCAAATCCACAAATCTTACATACATACATGTAACCACGCCTTTATCCCTAATGAGGTAGGCAGAGCGTAAACGACCTAAACAAAGGTCATTTCGCCACTTCTGACAAAGTTTTGAGGGTTATTTAGGATACATTTGTAGGTATATTACTGTAGTGACAGGTTGTCAGCCCTGAAACCTTCGGATCTCTTAACTGGTTTTCACAGTATGCCCGGTAGGAAGTGCAGATTGCATATTCTATGTTTTTCTCTCGCTCCCAGTCCAGCATGGCATAAACCTGTCAATGGCTAAGGATCCTACTTGAATTTATGGATGTGGATAAACATATGACTCGTAATGTTTATCTACATTATCCCTTTTTTGATAGAACTGTTTCTAATCCATTTTATTTTGCCAAGTATAATACATAAATACTTACATAAATAATCGCTCCTTTATTCCTTACAATGTATGCCCTATACAACGCAGGTGATTTCGCTATTCAGATTATAGTACCTTTTAGAAACGCATTTCCTAATGTTAAGGCCATATTTATAAAGCTATCTCAAGATTGAGAGCAATTATAAGTACAGTTTTGACAGGTCATTTTGTACTGAAATGACATTTCTGATTCGAACTGAAACTATCTGTAATTTTTAAGTGCTGATTACAAATACGGGCCTTAGTCGTCCAGTGAGATCCTTATGGCTCGATTATGTCCGCTACAAAATGGTCTGTTCCTAAATGAATTAACAAGAGAACAATACTGCAAGATTATTGCTTGGACAATATTGCTGTTGAGAGCATATTACGTTGGTCTATTTCAAATCGTATTCTGCAGGCCGTTTCGTTTAGTTCCAACATCAGTTTGTGGACTCAAAGGGATTTTTTTTTTTTCTCTTTATTTAGAAAACATACAGTTTTTAATAACAATATAAAAATAAAGAACATGTTTTCTTACAAACCTAGAGTTTCCTTAATTATACAATAACATTGAAATAACAATTTTAAGTACTCGTTAGCAAAAAAAAATACGCAGGGATAAACTCTTTGTATCTAAAGAACTGAAAAATTAACCAAAGTTGTTTTTGTGTTTGTGCACTACATAGTGATTAATTTATTTATTAGGTTCTAAGACAGTGTCGAGGTAAAAACCCCATCCAAAAATAATAATAATATAACTGAATAATATACCTACAATACCAACTCTAAGTATAATATTATAGTTACTCTGTGGTATAATCGAATAAGGGTTAGCTTTGTACCCCCCTCTGGAGTTCACAAGCAGTCTTTCTTCTTTTTCTTCTGTCGTGTGGGCATCGAGTCGATCGACTTGATAAACCCTGTCACAGTTTTTACCCCGCCCAATAGCACGTCTAACTTGGTTTGTGTAACGACCACTATCAAAGACAGCGGGACTGACAGCTTAACGTGCCCTCCAAAGCACGAAATCCTTTTTCATTTTGGACACTCAGATAATTCACCCTGCAATGTCCTAACCATATAATCATATACATATAATCACGTCTTTATCCCTAATGGGGTAGGCAGAGCGTAAACAACCTAAACAAAGGTCGTTCCGCCACGTCTGACAAAGTTTTGAAGGTTGTTTAAGATATAATTTTAGGTATATTGCTGTAGTGACAGGTTGTCAGCCTATCGCCTAAATTGCAATATACAGAAACCCTTGGATCCCTTAGCTGGTTTGTCCAAACCAAACTGGGAAAAATCTCATAAAGTGGTAAATTGACAAATAGCAACATTGTGTGCCTCCCCTGGGAATCGAACCCAGGACCTCCGGATCGTCAGCCCATGGCTCAGACCACTAGGTTACGGAGTTAGTTAAAAACAGTCGTTTACTATTCAGTATGCTGGAATACTACGTTTTAGGCTTCCGAATGAGCTGGTTACGTATCCAACTCTGTCATCCCTGGCCTGTACTAGATCAATAGCAACGGATTAAAAACTCTGTCACCAGGTTACATTGGGTCGTTCGGCACGAAGAAGAAGCAACAGGTTGAATATCATGTTTGATTTTTAAATAAAGTACAAAACTGTGAAGTTAAAGCTAAAGTGTAAACCATGTTCCTTTTGTTCCTTGCCTAACCTAACCTAACCTAACCCTTTATAGTGTCCAAATCGCATCAATTTCTTCCACGCTGGACTGGGAGCGTGAGAAAACATAGAATGTTCCAGCTGCATTTCCTCCCACGCATGCTGTAAAAAGCAGCTAAGGAATTCGACGGTTTCAGTATACTGCAATTTAGGCGATGGGCGGACAATTTGTCACCACAGCAATATACCTACAAATCTATCTTAAATAACCCTTAAAACTTTCCTAGACTTAGTCTTTTACGCTCTGCCTACCCCATTAGTGATATAGGCGTGACTATCTATGAGTCCAAATCGCATCAAACAATTAGCCGGCACAGGTTGCAGAGCACGCTCACAATCTGCTCGTGTCCAACATGACAAGTCCAATATTGGCATGTACTGTGCCGGTACAGGGACTCTGACAAATGCTGCCCAATCGTCATGCTGGACTAGAAAAAATAACAAGCATACATACATATAATCTCGTCTTTATCCCTAATGGGGTAGGCAGAGCGTAAGCGTAATAAAACCTAAGCAAAGGTCGTTCCGCCGCGTCCGACAAAATTTTGTGGGCTTGCCATAGATTTGTAGGTATATTGCTGTAGTGGCAGGTTGTCCATCACCTAAATTGCAATATACTAAACCCTCGGATCCCTTAGCTGGTTTTACAGCATGCCCGGAGGGAAATGCAGCTGGCACATTCTATGCTTTTCTCTCCCTCCCAGTCCAGCATGGAAGTTAGGAACAATAAAAAAGATAGAATAAGCAACCGCTTGTCTTGCCACGGGCACAGTATAGAAACCAGAAGAGGGAGATGATGTTTAATTTAGGCGAGTTGACATGAATACCTGTCACTACAGCAAATTTCTATCTAAAATCACCCTCAGAGTAGCAGACGTAGCTCTTTCAGTAAACGTTACGTTCTGCCTACCCCGTAGGTACAAAGGCGTGTACACAGAGACTAAATTACCTGCGTCCGCTCACAATAATTGTCCTGTTCTGTGCCGGTCGGTGCACGAGACTGCCAATTTGTTTGTAGGTATAACAATAGCCACGCTTTTATTCCCTTTACGGGGTAGGTAGAGCATTGACCGGCTACAAAACGCATTTGCACCACGCCTAAGGGAAATTTTGAAAATAAATCTCTCGCGTCACTCTATTGGTTTCTACATCATTCCCTGTAAGAGAAGCTGCTGAAACATTCAATGTTTTTATCACTCAGAGTCCAGCATGGAAGTAACTGCTCAGTACAAGCGCAGCAAATCGTTCCAGCAAACAACAATCCTGCGTAGTTAAAGCATCCGCTCACAATCAGGTCCAAGAGCCGTATTTTTGTAGCACTCGAACTCTAAGGCGCATACGAAAGGGTAACTTTCGCATGCGATTTTCATACAATTTGCCATGGAAAAGTAAGTCTTTCTTCCATGCTGGACTGGGAGCGAGAGAAAAAACATAGAATGTGCTAGCTGCATTTCCTCCTGTGGCATGCAGTAAAAATCAGCCAAAGGATCCGAGGGTTTCAGTATATTGTAATTTAGGCGATGGGCTGACGACCTGTCACTACAGGAATAAACCTACAAAAATATATATTAAATAACCCTCAAAACTTTGTCAGACGTAGCGGAAATACCTTTGCTTAGGTCGTTTACGCTCTGCTTACCCCATTAGGATAAAGGCGTGATTATATGTATGTAAGTCTTTCGTATGCCAAATCGTTTCGGGTGATAAAATACGGCTCCTGTTCTATTCTGCTCGTCTCCAACAGGACAAGTTCAATATTGTCCTGTACTTTACCGGTGCATGGAACACTGACAATTTGCCGCCTATTATTGTAGCAATACAATAGCCCCAGTAGCAATAGGTTTTATTCCCTTTACGAAGTAGACAGCCTATTTAAAAATAAAATGTATTTACGCTCTTACAAATATTTTAAAACTAGCTTTCTGTCAGCGATGTCACTCGCTGCTAAGTAAGTTTTCCCGTGAGAACAGTGTACTTTCCCGCGGTAAAAAGTAGCCTTTGTTTCTAAGGGTGAACGTAGCTTTCTAATGGTGAAAGATTTTTATAAATCGGTTATGTAGGTTTTGAGTTTATTCGTTACAAATATGTATATACACACACACACACACACACACAATAAAATACAATGTTTTCCTCTTTATAATATTAGTAGACTAGCGACCCACCCTGGCGTCCCACGGGTAAACATAAGTGCCAAAGATTTGAAATATAAAGTAAGCGCAAAAAATCATCACATTAGAAACCTTTAAATTTAACAGTGTTTCACTACTAAATTATGCAGGTGATATACATATAAACCTTCCTCTTGAATCACTCTAAATACCAGGTGTAAGGGACAGCGTCCTGCAAACTTATACGGGTTGCTCAGTCAACGACACTGAACAACTATCAGCAGGATTTTTTTCAGGAAGTGTAAAATATTTCCTTTTCTATACAAAATGTTCACCTCGATTAGAAAGTTAGTATGGAAAAGCCATTTTATTTTATTATCTTATATATTATATAGCCATTGTATGTCCCACAGTTGGGCAAAGGCCTCTCTCCGCTCCCTCCAGGACTTTCTCTCTATTTATAATTTTACTCTTCCTGAAAAAAAAAACCTGCAAATAGTTATTCAATGTCGTTGACTGAGCAACCCTTATCAGTGATAATTTCAGAAATGAACGCGTCTTTCCTACATCATGCCCGCTCACAATCTGTTGTATTCCATTCTGCTTGTCTTCTACAGGACAAGTACAATATTGTCTTGCGCTGTATACACTGCCGGTACACGGGACTCTGTCAATTTGTTTGCATTCTGGAGAATAATTTTGCTGCCTCGACTTGTTGGTTTGAAATTATGTCAGTAATTATGGCTCAGAATGTGTCGCATTAAATCTGATAAGTAACTGTCCTGTAAATTAAGCAATTTAAAGTAAAATTAGTTATTAAAAGTAAATAAAAGTACATATATACATACATACATAATTACGCCTCTATCCCTAATGGGGTAGGCAGAGCGTAAACGACCTAAACAAAGGCCATTCCGCAACGTCTTACAAGTTTTGAGAGTTATTCCAGATAGATCTGTATATTGCTATAGTGACATGTTTTCAGTCATTATGTAAATTTATGTTCCTTAATATGCAAAAACAACGTAAAATATCTTTGGAGCAAATAAAAAAGAAATCTTTTATTGTTAGTATTTTTTCTTTTTATTTTATAAACGGTGTAAGCCGCATGGAAGCGAACGTTCCTGTAGAGAGTCCCAGGAGACGTACAGCTCGGTATCGTCGCGAATAAACGGGTAAGCCACATTCTTGTCCGGGACAATTCAGTAAAGAACATTAATCACTACAATAATTTGTGAGCAGAGTGGTTATTATATTCTTTACTACCGACCCGCCCCGGCTTTGCACGAAAATTATCAGTGTTTCTCTACTATATTATGCATGTATTATACATAATAAACCTTCCTCTTGAATCACTCTATCCATTAAAACCGCATCAAAGTCCGTTGTTTTAAAGAATTATGCATACATAGGGATATAAGGACAGAGAAAGCGACTTTGTTTTATACTATGTAGTGATTGTGTACATTGAGTATAAAATAAAAAACAATCTTAAATTTAGTTCACAAAGGTGAGCTTGCCTCTATAAAATCTCTTCCAGCGAATCTGTAAAACTGAATATGAGATAACAATATATACAGGGACAAGACTGTACACGCAACAGACTTCTACATATACATATAACCTACATAAACATACATATATATATAACTATAATACTACTACTACTATAATATTGTGGTTGTAAGTGGGACATGATTGTAAGCGAGATATGATTGTTTGACGCAATCACAGGACGCAATATTCCTCCCCACTTATACTTATTTAATAACCTATGAAATCGGCTTGATTTCAAGGGTTAAACATAAAGTTGCTATTTGTCAATTTATCACTATATGAGGTTTTCCTCAGCTTGATTAGGACATTGCAGGCTGAATCACCTGATTGTCCGAAAAGTAAAGGGATTCCGTGCTTCAAAGCATGTTAAACCGTCGGTCCCGGTCGCTGCTGTCTTTGATAGTGGTCGTTACTCAAACCATGACAGAAGCCTAAATAGCTGTGCTACTAGGCGATTTGAAAAATATGACACCGGGGTTCTTCGGGTCGTTGTTCGACTCGAGAATCCACTCCATCTCTACGTGCGTGTTAAAACTATAGAAGTTAACATGCGAACTGTTAATGAAATAACGAGCACTGATGGCACCACCGCCGCAACCTTTAACAAGTTTGCAACCCCCGAGTTAAATGTTCGATTGCCTTTCCGGTTTCTCGCGTTGGTGAATTTTGTTTCGCAAAAAAGACTCTGTAAAAAAATCTCCATTCTGACTGGATACGACAAAATACGTAAATTCTATTTCGGTTGCTTTTCTTTCCGAATATATTTAAATCGCCGAAAATTCAGGTTGTGAAAACCCATCGTTACTTCACATGCAGCAGTATAATGGAAATTTCGTCAAAAGGCAGTATTTTTTTTATCGTATGGCATTTTTCCTGCGAGGTCCAGAGGACAGGTGCAGCAGTTGGTTTTCCTACGTACACGGAGCAACATCATCCAGTAACGACCACTATTGGAAACAGTGACTGGGACCGACAGCTTACTCTACGCACGGAACCCGCCTTACTTCAGCCTGCATTGTCCTAAACAAATTAAGGAAAAACTCACAAAGTGATAAATAGGTAAATACCAACTTTGTCCCCCCTTGGGAATTGAACCCAGGTCTTTCAGATCGTAAGCCCGTGGCTCTGACCACGAAGACAGTTCAGTCAAAAATCAGTAAATAGTTGACTCTTCATAATTATGTAATTTCATTAAAATGAAACCAAATATTTCTTTGTATGTTTCACCGTTCTTGCTCGTTAAGCTATAATAAACATTATAATTAAGCCTGTTTTGGTCGAAACTGGGATTGGTTTAACACATCGACGCAAATTTTGTTTCAAATTGAGCGCACATGAGACCACAACCATTGTTCGTTGTATTTTGCAACAATTTAAACTGAATGTAGTATTGCAATGAAATTACCAAATGACATACATACATACATATAATAGCGCTTTTATCCCTAATGGGGTAGGCAGAGCGTAAACGACCTAAACAAATGTCGTTCCGCCACGTCTGACAAAGATCAAATGATATTCAACTTAATATAGCAACTGTGGAATATATTGGGCATAAGTAAATACAGATTATGATAGACAGCAAAACAGCTATCTTTTCTACCAAAATATAGCAACTGCAAGGTTTGTCAAGGATTGTCTTGAAGATAATAGCCAGGATAAAGGCGATTTTAAGGACTTTTTCGTTCGTAGCCGTGAAAAAATATAAATGGAAGCTGTCATACTTTTTTGCGCCAATCCATATATTTTTTCACGGATACGAATCGAATATGGAGCAGTGCAAAAAACGCTCTAAAAGTTTAGTGTTTGCTCTAACTGCCTCCGTGGTCTAGCGGTCTGAGCCATGGGCTCTCGACCCGGACGTCCCGGGTTCGATTCCCGGCGGGGGACAATGACTTTGTGTTTTTGTTTCTAGTTTGGTTAGGACATTGCAGGCTGATCACCTGATTGTCCGAAAAGTAAGATGATCCATGCCGTCGGATGGGCATGTAAATAGTCGGTCCTGCGCCTAATTCTCTCTGGTCGTGTCAGTCAGTCTGTCCCATCAGAATAAGAGATTGTGGGAACAGAGAGTGCACCTGTGTGTAGCGCAAACACTTGGGCACTAAAAACAAGTCCTGCGCAGTTGGCCCATCTCCGGGAGATTGGCCGCCATCACCGAAAATCGGTGGGAGAACTATTTTACAAGCTCTACGAGCTACGACGAATCCTAGTACTTATATCGGCCTGTAGGCTGTGCTGTAGGTACTAACCTATGGTACAGGAAGTGTGTGACATTAGCATATGTTCAAACCCGAAAAAATCTTTCTACTAAACAATCCATATAATATATATTCACCAAAACAATAATATTTTGACGATTTTTAGCACTCACAGTGCAATTTTTATTTCATATGATATGAAAGAAATAAAATAGAAAAAAGCATTTCTGGCAGGACTCAAACCTGCGTCTCAATAATTTCGGTCCATCACTCTACCAACTGAGCTACAGAAACAGTAGCGGGAGTGACAAATTTATCATAGTCTTTCTTATGCACACGTCATAGCCACTATGATAAATTCGTCACTCCCGCTAGCGTTTCTGTAGCTCAGTTGGTAGAGTGATGGTCCGACATTCCAGACACAAAGGTTCAAGTTCTGCCAGAAAAGTTTTATTTTCTTTCTTTCATAGTGCTTGTAAAGCCCACTATTATTAAACGCCATCGCGCTTTAATTTTCACACTTAAATTCCTAGACAACAAGAATTCCCGCGATAATAGCTTTATTTTCCACCATTATCTAGCGATGACATAATAGAGGCATTCCCTGGGGATGCCCCACTATACTCCAATTTTATTTTTATTGTTAGTTGTCTGAGCAACCCCTAGCAGTTTGTAGGATGTTGTCCCTTACACCCGGTATAATTATTATCTTCCATGCTGGCTTGGGAGCGAGAGAAAAACAAAGAACGTGCCAGCTGCATTTCCTCCCGGGCATGCTGTAAAAACCAGCTAAGGGATTTGAGGGTTTCTGTATATATCAATTAAGGCGATAGGCTGACAACCTGTCACTACAGCAACATACCTACAAATCTATCTTAAATAGGCTTCAAAATTTTGTCAGACGTGGCGGAACGCCCTTTATTTAGGTAGTTTACGCTCTGCCTATCCCATTAGGGATAACGGCGTGATTTTATGTATGTATAATAATTATAGTCTAGTCCTGGCTACACCCGCTCCTGTAACTTCAAACTGTTTCACGCCTGCTATAAGTGCAGTGAGTATAAGCAAATAGTATGTATTGCTTGAGAAATTATATTTGTTATATTTTTATTATATAAAAAATCCTACTTTGCTTGAAACAGAACTGCCTGAACCAATTACAAATACCAAAACCCACAAAAACAACATGTGAGTGATTTCCATAGAAGTATGTCTAGCATGAGCCTTCCCCATTAGGGATAAAGGCGTGATTATATGTATGTATGTATAGCATAACAACGTTACGTTACGCATGTAGCGAGCGGCATAACATCAGTAACAGTCGAAAGCAGGTGAAGCGGAAATGGTTTTTGGAGTAAAACAATTTATATTTTCAGATGTGTATCGGCTGAGTTCGCTTTCAACATACAAACATACATATTTCTTCTATGCTGTACTGGGGCGAGAGTAAAACCTAAAATCTGCCAGCTGTATTTCCTCCCGGGTTTGCTGTAAACACCAGCTGAGGGATTCGAAGGGTTTCTGTATATTGCAATTTAGGCGATAGGCTGACAACCTGTCACTACAGCAACATACCTACAAATCTATCTTAAATAGCCCTCAAAGTATTGTCAGACGCGGCAGAACGCCCTTTGTTTAGGTCGTTTACGCTCTGCCTACCCAATTAGCGATAAAGGCGTGATTTTATGTATGTATAATAATTATAATCTATGCATGGCTACACTCACCCGCTCCTGTAACTTCAAATTGTTTCACGCCTGCTATAAGTGCAGTGAGTATAAGCAAATAGTATATATTGCTTGCAAAATTATATTCGTTATATTTTTATTTTATATAAAAACGTACTCTGCTTGAAACA
This sequence comes from Scrobipalpa costella, assembly GCA_949820665.1. Taxonomy (NCBI): domain Eukaryota; kingdom Metazoa; phylum Arthropoda; class Insecta; order Lepidoptera; family Gelechiidae; genus Scrobipalpa; species Scrobipalpa costella. Next base: position 3,887,612 of record OX463299.1, read on the forward strand.
GAACTGCCTGAACCAATTACAAATACCAAAACCCACAAAAACAACAGGTGAGTGATTTCCATAGAAGTATGTATAGCATAACTACGTTACGTTACGCATGTAGCGAGCGGTATCACATCAGTAACAGTCGGAAGCAGGATGAGCGGAAATGGTTTTTGGAGTAAAACAATTTATATTTTCAGATCAGAGAAGCAACGTTATATTATCTGTCTGTTGCACGTAAATAAAAAATGGTGAACGTCTCTGTTTATTTTCAAGTCTCGATGTGCAGTATTAACGGCCCCGTACAGTGTTTCATTACAAAAACATACTTACATAGTTTATCAGCTAGTGTGACTCAAATGAAATTACAATTGTTACTTATTTTCGGATTCGGTGGTGCAATGTTTTATAGGTATTATATATAATACCTATAAAACATTATTATATATAATACCTACCTACAACTTGCGTTCTTATTCAGATTTCTTTGTGATACGCCAAACAAGCGAAATTCATTAAATAACATATTTAGTTGTAATAAAGCTCTGATTCCTTCCATGCAGGACTGGGAGCGATAGAAAAACATAGAATGGGCCAGATGCATTTCCTTCCGGGCATGCTGTAAAAATCAGCTAAGGGGTTCGAGGGTTTCAGTTTATTGGGCTGACAACCTGTCACTACAGCAAAACAACCCTCAAATATCTGTCAGACGAAATTACCTTTGTTTAGGTCGTTCACGCTCTGCCTACCCCATTAGGGATAAAGGCGTGATGTATGAATGAATGAATTAATAATACGCTACCGCTTCCGCTCTCACTAATGTCGTCACCGCAGCCTAACGTATGTAGTACGAGTACGGAATACTGACGTCACGGAACCCAATCCAATATTCTGATTTATACCGGAAGCAATTTGCGCGCCATTCACACACGCCTGCTTGTTTGGGAACTGTTGTACCGAACGGATACTGAAGCAACTTTCGTTTAAATCGAAAATATTTTACAAACACTTCTCTTTTTTATTCATATTTTTAAACTTAAGATAGTTATATATGTTACAGTCAAAACTCATAACCGGTCAAAACCACTTTTAACTACAAAAAACAGGCAATAGTGGTTTTGACCGATGCCCTTGGTTAAAAACAGTTTTGACTGATTTTCGTAGTCGAAAGTAGTTTTAACTAAGGGCATCGGTCAAAACCACTTTTGCCCGCAAAAATATTGGGTAATAGTGATTGTGACCAAATTGAATCGGTTAAAAGTGGTTTTGACTAAGATTGTTAGTCAAAACTACTTTAACTGGAAATATTGAATAAAAATCATGGGTAAGTATTACAAAATCGTTTAATTATTGAACTAATTAACATTAATTGAATTAAATGAACATTAATTGACATACAAATAGAAAACATCTATTAAATAACGTATTACTTACTTAAGTAAGGAAATATTAGCATCATCAACATAAAAATGTAATACCTAGTTTTTGTTAAACATAGGAGAATATTAAGAGAAGTAACTAAAAAATTGCTGTTGTAGGTACCTATTTATTTGCACAGCTTAAGCTGTTATGGCACTTGGAATTACATAAGGAACCTTTTTTCTTGCACAAACATCTGTTGTTGTTACATCCTTTGTAACAAACGCATTTTGCGTAACCCTGTCCGGTTCCAATTGCAGCTTTCCTTGCAGCAGTTCTTAATGTGATGGTGACGTTTGGCACTTCATCCTGGCAGATGAATTTTTCGCAACAACTGTCAAATTCCGACCTAAAAAAATATATAGGGTTACATTTTAGTCAGTACGTAAACTTCTACCACGGTATCAGTAAATGGGCCCGATGAATTTCTTATTTTGTATGAAAAATCAAAAAATTGTTTTGCGAATTTCCAAAAGTCGTAGAACAAAAGTTGTCCAGTTATCGATTCTGATACCATGGTAGAAGTTTGCGTACTGACTAACCCTGTTATTATGATATGCTCACACCCTTATATAATTACCGTCATACACACGCACCACCCATCATACAAAACACTCATACATCATGTCATAAATTAAATTAGGTGCCATCAGAGACAAAAGTGCAGTAGTCATTTGTCCGCGACGAACGATTGAAGTTTTTTTTTAAACCGCTGTTATTTTTTATTTTTCATTGTATTTAATAGCTCTAGACTAGTTTCACAGTATCTCGAAACAATTGATTAGAAAGAGTCACGAATTTAAAAGAAAACTTCAATCGTTCGTCGCAGACAAATGACTAAATTTTTGATATTGGTAAGCACATAACACCTTCACACCACACACCTTCACACACACTCACACACCCTCACACAAACAACTCACTCATACATCATGTCATAAATTAAATTAGGTGCCATCAGAGACAAAAGTGCAGTAGTCATTTGTCCGCGACGAACGATTGAAGTTTTTTTTTAAACCGCTGTTATTTTTTATTTTTCATTGTATTTAATAGCTCTAGACTAGTTTCACAGTATCTCGAAACAATTGATTAGAAAGAGTCACGAATTTAAAAGAAAACTTCAATCGTTCGTCGCAGACAAATGACAAAATTTTTGATATTGGTAAGCACATAACACCTTCACACCACACACCTTCACACACACTCACACACCCTCACACAAACAACTCACTCATACATCATGTCATAAATTAAATTAGGTGCCATCAGAGACAAAAGTGCAGTAGCCATTTGTCCGCGATGAACGATTGAAGTTTTTTTAACAACTGCTGTTATTTTTTTATTTTCCATTGTATTTAATAGCTCTAGACTAGTTTCACAGTATCTCGAAACAATTGATTAGAAAGAGTCACGAATTTAAAAGAAAACTTCAATCGTTCGTCGCAGACAAATGACTAAATTTTTGATATTGGTAAGCACATAACACCTTCACACCACACACCTTCACACACACTCACACACCCTCACACAAACAACTCACTCATACATCATGTCATAAATTAAATTAGGTGCCATCAGAGACAAAAGTGCAGTAGCCATTTGTCCGCGATGAACGATTGAAGTTTTTTTAACAACTGCTGTTATTTTTTTATTTTCCATTGTATTTAATAGCTTTATACTAGTTTTACAGTATCTCGAAACAATTGATTAGAAAGAGTTACGAATTTAAAAGAAAACTTTAATCGTTCATCGCAGACAAACGACTGAACGTTTGTCTCTGATAATTCTTACCTGCAGTATAATTTATCCAATATGCCATCCTTTGTTCCAATCTTATACAGTTGTGCAGAAGTGACTTCTAGTACTACTCCAAGAATATTCCGAAGATCTGCTTTTCCTTTATCTACATCTGGAATTGGTATGGTTACATTATCTCCGACTTTCAATGGTGGATGAGACTGGTCACTTATTTTTTTCATTCTTTTTGCCTGTTTTGACAAATTATAGTGCGCCTTTTGTCTGGCTGTTAATATCAAAGACTCCTTGCTGTTCAAATCAATTATTCTTTCTTGGTCTTTATTTTCTTTCATTTTTTCGCATTCTTTTTCTCCTTGACTTTCCTCGTTTACATCTTTTTCTGCTTGATTTTCTTCATTTTCATATTTTTCTGGTTCGCTTTCTTCATCGACTTTTTCATGGTCGTCTTTCTCTTGATCATTTTGGTTTTCTCCATTATCTTCAAAATTTTGACGCATCTCCGTAATAGCAACTTCCAAATCTTCTTCATTATTTAGGCTGCTTATTAATTCCAATGGTAGATTTGATGTTGTTAGCCCCACTTTTGGCTCTGTACCAAACATTGCTCGATACGGAGATTGTTTTATTCCTGAGTGCAGTGCTCTATTTTTCATAAATTGAATAAATCTCAGCCCATTTGACCAATTGCTTGTTTTATTGTCCTGCATCCATGATGCCAGCATCTTCTCCACATCTTGGTTCGCCCTTTCCACCGAACCTTGGCTTTGGCTGTGACGCGGCTTCCCATTTACAAGTTTCAGTTCAGGCCAATATGATGCTAACTCCTTTATAATCGAATTTACAAATTCTCTCCCATTATCTGAATGTAGTATACAAGGGGCACCAAAAGTTAAAAAAATATCCATCAAATGATGCGCCACTTCAGCTGCTCTTTTTGTAGTGAGAGCTCTTAAAACCACAAATTTAGTCAGATGGTCCTGATACACCATAATAAATTTATGTCCCCGATCCTCTTGAGACTGCATGTCGATTAGGTCTACTTGGCATCGACTATTCATTTCGGTGTGCAAAATTGGCTTCGAAACCAAACCTCTCTTTTTCTTGCTTTTATTTCTTTGACACACTTCACACATGGATAGAAAAATACTAATCATTTCCTTGGTAATATTAGCATATTTCTTTCCCGTTTCACTTTTAAGTCTATCACGGCCTCCATGTCCAATGGAAATATGAGCAGCATCAATAATATCGTAGATCTCTTCAGCAGGTACATAATACTTCATTGGTTCGGTGTTTGTTACTAGCTTCTTAATACCACACACTTCAATGACATTAAAGCGTTTTAGTCTATTGTAATGTACTGGAGTCTTTTTCTCCGCGAATTTTGCGTCTTCTACCTCGATCACAAATTTTTCAAATTCCTCTTTTGCCATCACATTGTAGTGACTATTCTTCATATCTTCTAACGTCTGAAGTCTTAATAAAAATCGTTCGTTCTTTTCGTTCCCACTCATTTTATTTTAATTCTAATTTCTGCTAAGTATAATATTTTAGGTTAGTGTAACGTATAGTGGCTTTTATACGTGTTCCAAAATTCATGATTTTAGAACACGTATAAAAGTCACTTGTACATGTACATGGCATAGGTTGTGTTTCTACTGATGTGAAGCTGGGCGGAGAGAAGCGGGCTTTTTATACATTTCAATGTATGAAAATAACGCACTCCATTCCGCCCAGCTCCACATCAGTTGCTGTTCATTTAGCATTACCCGGGGGACACGTGTGGAATTAAAAACCCACGGACGCGAACAGCTCTATCCCCCATTAACTAACAATATATCTAAATTTCTAACTGCGAAAGAAATTTCCAGCTCGTATTCCTGCGTGTTTGCAATTCACAGATGTCGTACAATGCCGACTGAATTTTGTATGCACAAAGCACATACACTTTACACCTTAAAATTGTTTTATAACACTTTTTTTTATGAATTTCCTGGTAATTATCACTGACTACCTTAACTTTTTATGAATTTTGACCGATAGTCTGAATTATAATCAGGCAAAACCACTTTTGACTGAAAAAACCAGTCAAAACTGTTTTTGACTAAAGGCATCGGTTAAAACCACTTTTGCCCGCAAAAATCAGTCAAAAATGTTTTTAACTAAGAGCATCGGTCAAAACCACTTTTGCCTGTTTTTTTTAGTTAAAAGTGGTTTTGACTGGTTATGAGTTTTGACTGTAACATATACATTATTCGTGATTCGGAAGGTACGTTAAGCCGTTGGTCCCTTAATATCGTTTAATACCGTAGATATTAGTCGTTAAGCCACAGAGGCCAGTGCTAAGCATTGGCGCATGGCGGCTTGAAAACTCTGACCTAATCTAGGACTGGGTCTGGTTCCCCTTCTGGGTTGCGGAGGTCAGATGGCAGTCGCTCTGTGTTAAAACCAGTACCCTCGTTTAATGCCCTAGATTAGGTAGCCGACCCCGTGAGATACGGGATAAGGCTAGCTAGAAGATGTAGATGATGAGTTATATACATTATTAAAAAATAAATCTAATAATATTATACCATTAGTTTACACCTATATTTACATCTAGTCGAAGAGCCTCCCCCCCTCCCCGAATTGTACCAGACGCAAAAGTGCCTATCACGCTTATTGTGTTGCCACGTTGGATGGCGATGGACAACCTTTGCGCCAAGTAAAACCCAGAACGAGCGTCCAACCCCCTCTCTCTAAGTCAGCAGCCAATTTCTTCAATAAGCTTCATGGCTTCTGACCCCCAACAACCAGTGGTTTAAAATGTCACAGGCACAAAATAATAAGTGTCGCCTAGAGTACAGTTTTTGACTATTTTTAACTAGCGGGCTCAGGCTATAAGGATATTTTTTTACAACATACTAGCTTTTTTTGAACCTGCTGCGGGCTCAAGATCCGGACCGGTTGATTATCAATTTTTTAAACTGTTCATAGTCTGGTTAAGATGTTGCAGGTAAAATTACTTTATTATCTGTCAACTGCTTTAAAGAATGAGGTGGTAAATACCTAATGGGAAATGAATGATAGCATACTCATTTATCTTCAACATACTTATGAATCGTAATATTTCTGATTCTATAAGCAGAAAATACTTCAAACTAGAATATGTCCGATCCAAATCTAGCCTTGCGATATTGTTGCATTTCGCAGACTTAAGTAGGAAGACCAACTGACTCGCATTTTTTTATAGGACATGCAACCCTCGGGTCTCAGGGTGTATACAACTCGCTAACACAAATGCAAGATTTGTTCCAATAACTCGTACTCACACCTCCATTAATTAACTACCTATCAAGTAACTAAAACAGCGCGATAGTGAAGTTTAAAAAACTAACATTAAGTTTACTACCAGAAAATTGTTTTTATAGCGTCTAAGAGTATATGGATTTTACATTTAAATAAGGAGTCATAATACTTATAGGCTGTACTATTATTAATAATTATAATTAACAAGTTAGGTGTGTATACCCGTAAAGGTAGAGATAATTTATTGTAACCAATTGTAACTGCTATTGTAATCTGAATTCATCGCACAATTAATCATTCATTCATTCATTCTTAAATAAATCACTCGTATTTAAAATAAAAACAAACGCACCCGTTTCAATATTATTTTATTTGTCAAGTCTTGGCTGGAACAGGTACAAGATAGGGGGTAATGGAAGCAGCGGAGAGAGACCTTAGCCCAGCAGTAGGACACAATACATACATACCCTCGGATTTGTAGGTATATTGCTGTAGTGACAGATTGTCAACCAATCGCCTAAATTGCAATATACTGAAACCCTCGGATCCCTTAGCTGGTTTTTACAGCATGCCTGGGAGGAAATGCAGCTGGCACATTCTATGTTTTTCTCTCGCTCCCAGTCCAGCATGTAAGGTGACACAATAAGGTGGACCATTCAAACAAGATTGTCACCCTACTGATGAGATGAAGCCCAGTGGAGCCTACTGCGATGACATAGATTTGGCAAGAGAAATACGCTTGTACTCTAAACATTTTTCATTTTAAAATTCAATTGGCTGGCTAGGTTTCAAAAGATTATCCTATAGCGGTCATACAATCTGATAAGTAGACGTAGAAGGAAGAAAATTGATCCTTTGAGCCAAGCTTTAAGAACCATTTAGTTATGTCATATATCACTACATAGTATAAAACAAAGTCGCTTTCTCTGTCCCTTTATCCCTATGTATGAATAAATCTTTAAAATGCAAAAGCTTCTTGCGTATGTTTTGATAAGCACATACTTATTACCATACATACATACAATCACGCCTATATCCCTAATGGGGTAGGCAGAGCTTAAACGACCTAAACAAAGGTCGTTCCGCCACGTGTGACAAAGTTTTGAGGGTTATTTAAGATAGATTTGTAGATTGCTGTAGGGACAGGTTGTCAGCCGATCGCCTAAATTACAATATACTGAAACCCTCGTTTCCCTTAGCTGGCTTTTACAGCATGCCCGGGAGGAATTGCAGCTGGCACATTATATGCTGTTCTCTCGCTCCCAGGCCAGCATGGGAGAAATAAAATACTTATTACCGGCCATGGAATAGGAATGACCACTAAACATTTTGGTGGAATTGGATATACCTCCTAGTGGTCTCCCCGGGCAACGGCAACACAGGCTCTCCTGTGGATAAATCCGGATGAACGACCCAGCAAAGCGGTGGTAGGCTCCGCAAGGGGCCGTCTAACTCGCAACCACTCTCACCGGAGTCCGGCGCCAAATACTTGCTGTGTTCCATGGGTGCGTAAGATTGCCAGTGCCATAACAGGCATCTTATGGGTGAGCTCGCTCTATCGTCGACTCTATCACGGTCATTCCTGAATGTCGAGAATCAAGAGCAAACCCATTTCTAATAAAAAAAAAAAACCGCACGTCTGAATCCTTGCGTGAAACCCTGAAACGATCAATTATCATTGTTTATATCTATTTATTTAATAATTTATTGTACACAAAAAACATCATAAACACAGGACACAAAAAAACAAAGACACAACAGGCACTGCTTATTTCTAAAAAGAAATTTCTTACAGCAGACCTACAGAAGTGATAATTTTAACGAAACACGGATAAAACGTGCACAAAATTTAATACCTATCAATAAAATAATACTACTGTAAAATACTTATATAATGTAAATATTTTACATAAATATAAACAAGAAATAAATAAATACTTCTAATTATATAAATAATCAAAAATAAATAAATACTTATAGCTATTTATATACAAAAATATACCCTAAACACGGATTACTTTGACAGGGAAAGATAAAATGTTCTTTAACTCGTCTTTTGAAGATGGCTTTTCTAGTGACTTTGAAGCCTATTATTACAAGTTAAATATCTTCACATTATCATTCACAAGTGAGTTCATAGAACTATGACCACTGCCCGATTTATGGTGCTGGCCCTAAAAACGAAGATGGGCTAGATTCTAGATTTGCCAGCTAAAACTAAAATATATTTGTCACTTTAAGACTAAAAACATAGGAAAGGACAGAGAAGGAGATCTATTCTCTCCGGTTTTTGATTTAATGTCTGTGGTCTTATGCGTTATTTGTAATTTTTATCCGTTGTCAAATTATATACATATATATATATAATCATGCCTTTATCCCTAATGGGGTAGGCAGAGCGTAAACGACCTGAACAAAGGCTGTTCCGCCACGTCTGACAAAGTCTTGAGGGCCATTCAAGAACGATTTGGACGTATATTGATGTAGTGACAGGTTATCAGCCCATCGCCTAAATTACAATATACTGAAACCCTCAGATCCCTTAGCTAGTTTTTACAGCGAGCCCAGGAGGAAATTCAGCTGGCACATACTATGTTTTTCTCTCACTCCAAGTCCAGCATGGAAGATTCAAATTATATGGCGGATAAAATTGACAGAAATACTGGGGAAACGTGTAAAAGTGCATCAAAATCTAGCGGACAAAGTGTAAAACCGTAGAGTATACACGTGTCTGTGAGTATTTTTAGCTGGTGGTATCTAGATCACGATTCTAGAATCGAGCCCAATATAGTTATTCATATTTATACACAAAAACCCGCCTTTCTTCGTGAACCCATGTTCCCGAAGAAATGCGAGAAACGCATAAAATGTGTTTTTGTATTCTTTGCATTAAGTAGGTATGTATATTACATTTCGGTCTAGATGATTGTTCCAAAGGGTGCTGCTAGCTTCAAATCCACAAATCTTACAGACATATAATCACGCCTTTATTCCTAATGAAATAGGCAGAGCGTAAACGACCTAAACAAAGGTCGTTCCGCCACTTCTGACAAAGTTTTGAGGGTTATTTAAGATAGATTTGTAGGTATATTACTGTAGTGACAGGTTATCAGCCCATCGCCTGCAAACCATCTATTGAAACCCTCGGATCTCTTAGCTGGTTTTCATAGTATGCCCGGGAGGAAATGCAGCTTGCACATTCTATGTTTTCTCTCGCTCCCAGTCCAGCAAGGCATAAACCTGTCAATGGCAAAGGATCCTATTTGAATTTATGGCTGTGGATAAACGTTTGTTTGTTCCCTTTAATGATAGTGCTGTTTCTAATCCATTTGATTTTTCCAAGTATAATACATAAATACTTACATAAATAATCGCTTCTTTATTCCATATGAGGTGAGCCCAGTAAAACGAAGGTGATTTCACTATTCAGAATAAAATAAGTACCTTTTAGAAACCCATTAATTAATCTTAGCCCGTATTTATTAAGCTATCTCTAGATCGAGAGCAATCATAAGTACATATTTGACAGGTCATTTTGTACTGAAATGACATTTCTGATTCGAACTGAAACTATCTGTCATTTTCAAGTGCTGATTACAAATACGGGCCTTAGTCGTCCAGTGAGATCCTTATGGCTCGATTATGTCCGCTACAAAATGGTCTGTTCCTAAATGGATTAACAAGAGAACAATATTGCAAGCTTATTGCTTGGACAATATTGCTGTTGAGAGCATATTACGTTGGTCTATTTCAAATCATATTCTGCAGGCCGTTTCGTTTAGTTCCAACATCAGTTTGTGGACTCAAAGGGTTAGCTTTGTACCCCCCTCTGGAGTTCACAAGCAGTCTTTCTTCTTCTTCTTCTGTCGTGTGGGCATCGAGTCGATCGACTTGATACACCCTGTCACAGTTTTTACCCCGCCAAATAGCACGACTAACTTGCAAATAATCTCGCTTTTATCCCTGATGGGGTAGGCAGAGCGTAAGCAACCTAAGCAAAGGTCGTTCTGCCGCGTCCGACATAATTTTGAGGGAGATTTGTAGGTATATTGCTGTAGTGACAGGTTGCCAGCCCATCGCCTAAATTGCAATATACTAAACCCTCGGATCCCTTAGCTGGTTTTACAGCATGCCCGGAGCGAAATGCAGCTGGCACATTCTATGCTTTTCTCTCCCTCCCAGTCCAGCATGGAAGTTAGGAACAATAAAAAAGATAGAATAAGCAACCGCTTGTCTTGCCACGGGCACAGTATAGAAACCAGAAGAGGGAGATGGTGTTTAATTTAGGCGAGTTGACATGAATACCTGTCACTACAGCAAATTTCTATCTAAAATCACCCTCAGAGTAGCAGACGTAGCTCTTTCAGTAAACGTTACGTTCTGCCTACCCCGTAGGTACAAAGGCGTGTACACAGAGACTAAATTACCTGCGTCCGCTCACAATAATTGTCCTGTTCTGTGCCGGTCGGTGCACGAGACTGCCAATTTGTTTGTAGGTATAACAATAGCCACGCTTTTATTCCCTTTACGGGGTAGGTAGAGCATTGACCGGCTACAAAACGCATTTACACCACGCCTGAGGGAAATTTTGAAAATAAATCTATCGCGTCACTCTACTGGTTTCTACATCATTCCCTGTAAGAGAAGCTGCTGAAACATTCAATGTTTTTATCACCCAGAGTCCAGCATGGAAGTAACTGCTCAGTACAAGCGCAGCAAATCGTTCCAGCAAACAACAATCCTGCGTAGTTAAAGCGCCCGCTCACAATCAGGTCCAAGAGCCTTATTTTTGTAGCACTCGAACTCTAAGGCTCGAAAGTTACCCTTTCGTATGCGATTTTCATACAATTTGCCATGGAAAAGTAAATCTTTCTTCCATGCTGGACTGGGAGCGAGAGAAAAAAACATAGAATGTGCTAGCTGCATTTCCTCCTGTGGCATGCTGTAAAAACCAGCTAAAGGATCCGAGGGTTTCAGTATATTGTAATTTAGGCGATGGGCTGACGACCTGTCACTACAGGAATAAACCTAAAAAATATATATTAAATAACCCTCAAAACTTTGTCAGACGTAGCGGAAATACCTTTGCTTAGGTCGTTTACGCTCTGCTTACCCCATTAGGATAAAGGCGTGATTATATGTATGTAAGTCTTTCGTATGCCAAATCGTTTCGGGTGATTCAAAAATACGGCTCCTGTTCTATTCTGCTCGTCTCCAACAGGACAAGTTCAATATTGTCCTGTACTTTACCGGTGCATGGAACACTGACAATTTGCTGCCTATTATTGTAGCAATACAATAGCCCCAGTAGCAATAGGTTTTATTCCCTTTACGAAGTAGACAGCCTATTTAAAAATAAAATGTATTTACGCTCTTACAAATATTTTAAAACTAGCTTTCTGTCAGCGATGTCACTCGCTGCTAAGTAAGTTTTCCCGTGAGAACATTGTACTTTCCCGCGGTAAAAAGTAGCCTTTGTTTCTAAGGGTGAACGTAGCTTTCTAATGGTGAAAGATTTTTATAAATCGGTTATGTAGGTTTTGAGTTTATTCGTTACAAATATGTATATACACACACACACACACACAATAAAATACAATGTTTTCCTCTTTATAATATTAGTAGACTAGCGACCCACCCTGGCTTCCCACGGGTAAACATAAGTGCCAAAGATTTGAAATATAAAGTAAGCGCAAAAAATCATCGCATTAGAAACCTTTAAATTTAATAGTGTTTCACTACTAAATTATGCAGGTAAAAAACCTTCCTCTTGAATCACTCTAAATACCAGGTGTAAGGGACAGCGTCCTGCAAACTTATACGAGTTGCTCAGTCAACGACACTGAACAACTATCAGCAGGATTTTTTTCAGGAAGTGTAAAATATTTCCTTTTCTATACAAAATGTTCACCTCGATTAGAAAGTTAGTATGGAAAAGCCATTTTATTTTATTATCTTATATATTATATAGCCATTGTATGTCCCACAGTTGGGCAAAGGCCTCTCTCCGCTCCCTCCAGGACTTTCTCTCTATTTATATTTTTTCTCTTCCTGAAAAAAAAACCTGCAAATAGTTATTCAATGTCGTTGACTGAGCAACCCTTATCAGTGATAATTTCGGAAATGACCGCCTCTTTCCTACAGCATGCCCGCTCACAATCTGTTGTATTCCATTCTGCTTGTCTTCTACAGGACAAGCCCAATATTGTCTTGCGCTGTATACACTGCCGGTACACGGGACTCTGTCGATTTGTTTACATTCTGGAGATGATTTTGCTGCCTCGACTTGTTGGTTTGAAATTATGTCAGTAATTATGGCTCAGAATGTGTGGCATTAAATCTAGAAAGTTACAGTTCTGTCCAGAACTGAAAATTGAGCAATTTAAAGTAAAATTTGTTATTAAAAGTAAATAAAAGTACATATATACATACATACGTAGTTACGCCTTTATCCCTAATGGGGTAGGCAGAGCGTAAACGACCTAAACAAAGGTCATTCCGCCACTTGAGAAGTTTTGAGACTTATTCCAGATAGATATGTATATTGCTATAGTGACAGGATGTCAGTCATTATGTAAAGTTATGTTCTTTAATATGCAAAAACAACGTAAAATATCTTTGGAGCAAATAAAAACGAAATCTTTTATTGTTAGCATTTTTTCTTTTTCTTTCATAAACGGTGTAAGCCGCATGGAAGCGAACGTTCCTGTAGAGAGTCCCAGGAGACGTACAGCTCGGTATCATCGCGAATAAACGGGTAAGCCACATTCTAGTCCGGGACAACTCAGTAAAGAACATTAATCACTACAATAATTTGTGAACAGAGTGGTTGTAAGGAGTGGGACATGATTGTCAGCGAGATGTGATTGTTCGACGCAATCACAAGACGCATTACACCTACCTACTTATACTTATTTCATTACCTACAAAATGGCCTCGATTCCCAGGGGGATACAAAGTTGATACATACATGTAATCACGCCTTCATCTCTAATGGGGTAGGCAAAGCGTAAACGACCTAAACAAAGGTCGTCCCGCCACGTTTGACAAAGTTTTAAAGGTTATCTAAGATAGATTTGTAGGTAAATTGCTGTAGTGACAGGTTGTCAGCCCATCGCCTAAATTGCAATATCCTGAAACCCTCATATCCTTTAGCTGGTTTTTACAGCATGCCCGAGAAGAAATGCAGCTAGCATATTCTATGCTTTTCTTTCGCTCCCAGTCCAGCATGGAAGAAAAGTTGTTATCTGTCAATTTATCACTTTGTGAGATTTTCCCCAGTTTGGTTAGGACATTGCAGGCTGAATCTCCTGATTGTCAGAAAAGTGAATGGATTCCGTGCTTCGGAGCACGTTAAACCGTCGGTCCCGGTCGCTGCTGTCTTTGATAGTGGTCGTTACTCAAACCATGACAGAAGCCTAAATAGCTGTGCTACTAGGTGATTTGAAAAATATGACACCGGGGTTCTTCGGGTCGTTGTTCGACTCGAGAATCCACTCGCTAAGAAGAAGAAGAACCTATAAAATTAGCAAATTAAAAACCGTATAATTATCTAAGCTCCACTTCTAAACGTATCTACAAGTCTATCCACTCAGCTGAAATATTTTCCATCTCTACGTGCGTGTTAAAACTATAGAAGTTAACATGCGAACTGGTAATGAAATAACGAGCACTGATGGCACCACCGCCGCAACCTTTAACAAGTTTGCAACCCCCGAGTTAAATCTTCGATTGCCTTTCCGGTTTCTCGCGTTGGTGAATTTTGTTTCGCAAAAAAGACTCTGTAAAAAAATCTCCATTCTGACTGGATACGACAAAATACGTAAATTCTATTTCGGTTGCTTTTCTTTCCGAATATATTTTAATCGCCGAAAATTCAGGTTGTGAAAACCCATCGTTACTTCACATGGAGCAGTATAATGAAAATTTCGTCAAAAGGCAGTATTTTTTTTATCGTATGGCATTTTTCCTGCGAGGTCCAGAGGACAGGTGCAGCAGTTGGTTTTCCTACGTACACGGAGCAACATCATCCAGTAACGACCACTATTGGAAACAGTGACTGGGACCGACAGCTTACTCTACGCACGGAACCCGTCTGACTTCAGCCTGCATTGTCCTAAACAAATTAGGGAAAAACTCACAAAGTGATAAATAGGTAAATACCAACTTTGTCCCCCCTTGGGAATTGAACCCAGGAATTTCAGATCGTAAGCCCGTGGCTCTGACCACTAGACCACGAAGACAGTTCAGTCAAAAATCAGTAAATAGTTGACTCTTCATAATTATGTAGTTTCATTAAAATTAAACCAAATATTTTTTTGTATGTTCCACCGTTCTTGCTCGTTAAGCTATAATAAACATTATAATTAAGCCTGTTTTGGTCGAAACTGGGTTCGGTTTAACACATCGACGCAAATTTTGTTTCAAATTGAGCGCACATGAGACCACAACCATTGTTCGTTGTATTTTGCAACAATTTAAACTGAATGTAGTATTGCAATGAAATTACCAAATGACATACATACATACATATAATAGCGCCTTTATCCCTAATGGGGTAGGCAGAGCGTAAACGACCTAAACAAATGTCGTTCCGCCACGTCTGACAAAGACCAAATGATATTCAACTTAATATAGCAACTGTGGAATATATTGGGCATAAGTAAATACAGATTATGATAGACAGCAAAACAGCTATCTTTTCTACTAAAATATAGCAAATGCAAGGTTTGTCAAGGATTGTCTTGAAGATAATAGCCAGGATAAGGGCGATTTTAAGGACTTTTTCGTTCGTAGCCGTGAAAAAATATAAATGGAAGCTGTCATGCTTTTTTGCGCCAATCCATATATTTTTTCACGGATACGAATCGAATATGGAGCAGTGCAAAAAACGCTCTAAAAGTTTAGTGTTTGCTACAGCTACGCTACAAGCTCTACGCTCTAACTGCCTCCGTGGTCTAGCGGTCTGAGCCATGGGCACTCGACCCGGACGTCCCGGGTTCGATTCCCGGCGGGGGACAATGACTTTGTGTTTTTGTTTCTAGTTTGGTTAGGACATTGCAGGCTGATCACCTGATTGTCCGAAAAGTAAGATGATCCATGCCGTCGGATGGGCATGTAAATAGTCGGTTCTGCGCCTAATTCTCTCTGGTCGTGTCAGTCAGTCTATCCCATCAGAATAAGAGATTGTGGGAACAGAGAGTGCACCTGTGTGTAGCGCAAACACTTGGGCACTAAAAACAAGTCCTGCGCAGTTGGCCCATCTCCGGGAGATTGGCCGCCATCACCGAAAATCGGTGGGAGAACTATTTTACAAGCTCTACGAGCTACGACGAATCCTAGTACTTATATCGGCCTGTAGGCTGTGCTGTACTAACCTATGGTACAGGAAGTGTCTGATATTAGCATATGTTCAAACCCGAAAAAAACTTTCTACTAAACAATCCATATAATATACACGTATATTCACCAAAACAATAATATTTTGAGGATTTTTAGCACTCACAGTGCAATTTTTATTTCATGTGATATGAAAGAAAGAAAATAAAAAAAAACATTTCTGGCAGGACTCAAACCTGCGTCTCAAGAATTTCGATCCATCACTCTACCAACTGAGCTACAGAAACAGGAGCGGGAGTGACGAATTTATCATAATCTTTCTTATGCACACGTCATAACCATGATAAATTCGTCACTCCCGCTAGCGTTTCTGTAGCTCAGTTGGTAGAGTGATGGTCCGGCATTCCAGACACAAAGGTTCAAGTTCTGCCAGAAAAGTTTTTTTTTCTTTCTTTCATAGTGCTTGTAAAGCCCACTATTATTAAACGCCATCACGCTTTAATTTTCACACCAAAATTGCTAGACAACAAGAATACCCGAGATAATAGCTTTATTTGCCACCATTATCTAGCGATGACATAATAGAGGCATTCCCTGGGGATGCCCTACTTATGTAAATTCTTCCTTGAACACAATAAGGGTCGTTATTCATAAGTGTTCCATCGTACCAAACCTCATATTTCCTTAATGCTACTGCGAATTATTAGATGCCGCAGTTTTGCCACAGATTTTCCTGTTTATCTAATTGATATCATGTTTGTGGATTACGTGTTATGTAAGTGACTTGGGAACGTATTCACGTTCACGTTTCGTTAAGGTTTTCCGATTGATATTTAATCAGTAATATTGCATGCCTTCGTGGTCCAGTGGTCAGAGCCATGGGTTCATGATCCAGAGGACCTGGGTTCGATTCACAGGGGGAAACAGAAAGTTGTAAATTTATTACTTTGTGAGATTTTCCCCAGTTTGGTTAAGACAATGCAGGTTGAATCTCCTGATTGTTTGTAAGAAAAAAAAAACCGGGAATCGGACGGCACGTTAAGCCGTCAGTCGCGGTTTTGATAGGGGCCGTTACACAAACCATGGCAGATGCCTATTAGCTGTGCTATAGGCGGTGTATAAACACCTAGACCAGGGTTCATCGGGACGATCAACTCGATACCCAAATGACAGAAGAAGAAGATATTGCGTGGTTGAGTTACACAACTTATAAGTTTTGAATTGTTCGCGGTTATTTACAATAATTACCCAATTTAGAATGTTGCCATTAAAACACTTGTACTTGTTTCACTTATAGCATCATCAGGGATTTTGTGTATGATGTGTATAAAATCTCTAATGATGCTATAAGTTAGCACAATCGGTAGGATTAAATTATATTAAGTAAAACAGTGTTTTAGAAGAACATTATATATATGGAGTTTCACCAAGTGCCGACAGTTGCAAGTATAAATTGTACACAATTTAGTTTTGAGGGCCCATTGAGACCTTTTAAAACCCATCGGCAAAACTGCTACCAAAGTTTCATCAAAAATCAGAGGTATGTTTTGTAAACTGTAAACTAGAAATGACAAAGTACCTAGTAAAATTATTTTTATGTGAATTACACTTCTATAAAACAGTCCCCAGTAGCCAGATATATAATTGACATAACAGGTACCTAAGCGGTTCTGTATACTTTTAAAAAATCCTTTGAATCATGATAGAATTGTTTGTTATGATCGTCCACCGGTGCATACACAATAGCGAGCAAACATTTCCTGAATATCAAATTTAGGGCATTACAATAATAGATCATGTCCGAATTACTTCCGGTTGAGCTGAGCTATAGAATTACCCGTAACATTATATTTCTAAGCCCCTTCCTCGGCTCTGTTGCAGCTTTATTCAGAACAAATATCAATATAGATGTCCTTTTTGATTAGATTGTTAAGTTTGAGAACGGATAGGTATTACCTACTGAAGTATAAATCTAATAGTCCTCCCACTGATTTTCGGTGATGGCGGCCAATCTTCCGGAGATCAGTCAACTTTTTTCTTTTTTTTTTTATATTTGATAGGCAATCATTTGTCCGCCATCTCACGTGATGGTAAGTGATGATGTACTATGATGGAGCATGATTGCCTAGAAAATGCCTGTTCACTCTCGCCTTGTTCAACTGCGCAGGACTTGTTTTTAGTGCCCAAGTGTTTGCGCTACACACAGGTGCACTCTCTATTCCTTCAATCTCTTATTCTGATGGGAAAGGAAATCAGGCGCAGGACCGAATATTTACATGCCCATCCGACAGCATGGATCATCTAACTTTTCGAACAATCAGGTGATCAGCTGAATACTGAAGTATAGACCTATATAGTATGCAAATATGCAAATACTTCCATGCTGGACTGGGACCGAGAGAAAAACATAGAATGTGCCAGCTGCATTTCCTCCCGGGCATGCTGTAAAAACCAGCTAAGGGATCCGAGGGTTTCTGTATATTGCAATTTAGGCGACAGGCTGACAACCTGTCACTACAGCAATATACCTACAAATCTATCTTAAACAACCCTCAAAACTTTGTCAGACGTGGCGGAACGACCTTTGTTCTAAACACGTGTACGCTCTGCCTACCCCATTAGGGATAAAGGCGTGATTATATGTATGTATGTAGTATGCAAATAAAATATCCTGTTCCATTAAGATACGAGTAGCTTAAGGTGGTTTGAAAGCTGCGACAGTGGCGCCATCAGTTTTATATCAATTGTGCCTGAAATACAATCTTTTTCATGAATTACGTTTTGCTTAGTGTGATTTATTATATTATGAATTATGAAATGGAGGATTAGTTGAGATTGTCGCAGAACGTAATATATTCATGAAAATGGTTGTATTTCAGGCACAATTAGTTTATTACTTTTGAGGGCGCCACCTATGCTCTGCTATCACCTTAAGGTGACGATACTAGCCAAGTGGCGCCCCCCTTAGTAATAAAAACATAATTTACTAAAAACGCAGTGAATCGAAAAACCGGTCCAACAGACTCGAAAATTGCGAATAACGGCCACCAACAGATTTTTTTTTTCCTATTACTACATCAAACTATGAATTGCTAATTTAAAAAATTCTAAATTATCTTAATTACTATTGTTTGAGTCTATTAGACCAGTTTTTCGATTTACTGCGTTTTTAGTGAATTATGATTTTTTTTCTAACGAGGGCGCCGTTTATAATGGTTAGTCCAGCAGCTGGATGCCAATTTATTTCTAAATCAGAAGTAATCATACATACATACATACTATCACGCCTGAATCCCTAATGGGGTAGGCAGAGCGTGAACAACCCAAACAAAGGTCGTTCCGCCACGTCTGACAAGTTTTGAGGGTTGATCAAGATAGAACTGGATATTGCTGTAGTGACAGGTTATCAGCCCATCGCCTAAATTACGATATACCCTCGAATCCCTGAGCTGGTTTTTACAGCATGCCCGGGAGTAGATGCAGCTGGCACATTCTACGTTCTTCTGTCGCTCCCAGTCCAACATGGAAGCAGAGTAATCATACCCATTTCAAAATCCACAAAATAAAAAAGTTCCTTTTATACATACATATAGTCACCCCTGTATCCCTAACGGGTCAGGCAGAGCGTAAACTACTTACAAAAAGGTAGTTTCGCCACGTCTGGCAAAGTTTTGAGGGTTATTTAAGATAGATTTGTTGGTATATTGCTGTAGTGACAGATTGTCATCCCATCGCCTAAACTGCAATAAACTGAAACCATTGGACCCCTTAACTGATTTTTACAGCATGCCCGGGAGGAAATGCAGCTCGCACATTCTATGTTTTTCTCTAGCTCCCCAGGCTAGCATGGAAGAATCGTTTTATATCAAATACAAACTTCGTATGAACACTACTATCACGGAAGTGTTCTCGTGGAGTTTACAAAATGATTTCTTCCGCGGATTATTCTTATATCACACTTACGAGGGTTCAGAGAACGTTCCTGCATTAGATTACAAAAACTACAGAATAGAGGCATGGAATAATACCAGGTGTACGATTTATATTTATTTATTTAACAATTTATTGTACACAAAAAAATATCATAAACACAGGACATAAAAACAAAGACACAACAGGCACTGCTTATTTCTAAAAAGAAATTTCTTACAGCAGACCCACAAAAGTGATAATTTTAAAGACTATATTTTTTTTTCTATTTGACGATTCAGTACCTATTTAAGTTAAGTTAGATAAAAAGTTACAATTGTTACATTGTTAAGCAAGAATAATTGTAAACAGTTTTCTTTTTGTGTGTGTGGTAAATAAATGGTTTAAATTCATTCTTCGTCTTCTGTCGTGTGGGCATCGAGCCGATTGGCCCGATGGACCCTGGTGTCAGAGATTTTAAACCGCCTAATAGCACAACTAATACGCCTGTGACATGGTTTGTGTAACGACCACTATCAAAGACAGCGACCGGGTCCGACGGCTTAACGTGCCTTCCGAAGCACGGAAACTTTTTTCTTTCAGACAATCAGGTGATTCAGCCTACAATGTCCTAACCAAACTGGGGAAAATCTCACAAAGTAAAAAGTTTACAAATAGCATCTCCGGATCGTAAGCCCAGGGCTCTGACCTCTAGACCACGACTCATTGGTTAGCAATGAAAGTATAAAAAATAAAGTTGTCATTAATTTTGTAACAAAATATAAGTGTTAGCTTACAATTTTTTAATTTTCTTATTACCTTTATTTGTACGTTAGTATAGTTTACCAGGTGTAAGGGTTAGCGTTCGTTCATTCAGGAAGAGAAAAAAAAATGGCTTTTCCTTACAAAATGTTCACCTCGATCTGACAATTTGTATGGAAAAGCCAAATTTTTTTTCACTCCCTGAAAAAAAATCCTGCTGGTAGTTGTTGATTTATTATTGACTGAGCAACTCCTATCTGTTTGCGGGATGCTGTCCCTTACACCCTGTATAATATACAAACGTACAAATAAAGGTAATGTGAAAAATTAGAAAAGTGTAAGCTAACACTTACAAAAACGTAATTTTGTTTCAATTCCAAATCTCCAAAAAATCATGACAACTTGATTTTTTATCTACTTTCATTGCCAACCAATGAATTGTCAAATAGAAATCCTTAAATAGGAATCGTAAAATTAGGTTAGCTCTAGTAGTCAGAGCCATGGCCTTATGATCCGGAGGTCCTGGGTTCGATTCCTAGGGGGACACAAAGTTGATATTTGCAAATTTTCCACTTTGTGAGGTTTCCCCAGTTTAGTTAGGATATTGCAGGCTGAATCACTGATTGTCCGAAAAGTAAAAGGATTTCGTGCTTTGGAGGGCACGTTTTCTCGTCGGTTTGGTTGCTGTCTTTGCTAGTGGTCATTACTCAAATCATGTCAGAGGCCTAAAAGCTATGCTACTAGGCGGTTTGAAAAGACTCTGATACCAGGTTTCTTCGGGTCGTTGTTTGACTCGAGAATCCACTAAGAAGAAGAACTCTTTTTATACTGTTTCAGGTGGCTTCACTATAGAATTTCCCGTGCTACGTCTTTACATTTATTTTTTTTGTCAGCCAAGACACTCACACTCTAACCCTGGCCGCTGTTTCAATGTGATTTAATGGTATTGTTCTGACACGTACGTAACTCTTGGAGTCGGGGAAACTTCACTACTCCATAACAAAAGCTGTACGTACTCAAGATATGGAGTGCGTAGTTATGGCGGGAAAAGGCTTCACGTTTGCTTCAATGCCTTCAAAATTTAAAGCTTAGAATGGCACTCGAAACTTAAAAAAAATCTCCTAAACCGACTTCGCATGCAGCATTTAATCTCATAAAATAGAACCATTGGGACTTGTTTTTTGTTTCAGAGAGCTTGGACCACATACAAATGCTTATTCTATATTCCTTCAATCACTAATTGAGTTTCCAGTTTGGTTATTATAAAACTAGCGACCCGCCCCGGCTTCACACGGAAATTATCAGTGTTTCTATTCTATATTATGCATGTATTATACATATAAACCTTCCTCTTGAAACATTCTATCCATTAAAAGAAACCACATCCAAATCCGTTGCGTAGTTTTAAAGATTTATGCATACATAGGAATATAGGGACAGAGAAAGCGACTTTGTTTTATACTATGTAGTGATAAAGCAGGGTGATTCTTTGCGGAAGCACCTTATGAATATCAAATACGAAGAACATATTAGATATTTTTTAAACTCTCAAAAGTACCAACTCTACACTAATGTCCAGTTTATCTACTTCAAGTGGGCTCTCCCACGTACTTTGCCTTATATATGATTGAACGATTATGTCGATTATGATAAATATACACGCCATGATCCGGCAAAAACTTTGACGTCATGAAAAGCTTTTTGCGTAGCTTTTGTAAAAAAGTGTAATTCATCATTTTAGGCCCGTCGACTGTGCCTACGTTGACATTTATTAAAGTTGCTACTTGATACCCGTCGATATGGGCTTGTTCAATAAAAAAAACTACTTTAAAACGTGTGTTTTTGAAGTTTGTAACACAAAATAAGTTGGTCGCATATATACGGGTTTAAATACAGCCTATATTTTCATGTCGCATCATTTCTCCGGCGGCGGTGTGGGTGACGAATGCGAGTGCGGACAGTCGCCACAGACTATGGTGCACCTGTTAAACTGCCTTGCATGTCCTGACAGTTGCACTATGGACCTTTATAACGCCGTCAGAGTGGCGGAGTTCCGGTCCTCAAAAATTTAAATTGAGTTTGCCTCGAATCGAAAAGAAGAAGAAGAAGATGTCCCATCAACACCACAGGTCCCAAGGCAATTTAAAAGACAAACCACTTTCGCCTACTTTGCGATTTGTAGCGTCCTAACTAATAATAATTAAACGAGCGACCTCTATAAAACAGACACCAAGAAATTATCTGTTCTGAACAAAGTTTATGCTCAAGCAATTAACCGGCGCTAGATCTTCTTAAATTGCTGCCACCAAGTAATTGTATTCTCTTCTTAATAAGGAACACCGTCTTACCTCGTAAATATAAAGCGTTTAATCCCATTTCGTTTGTTTGTTTACAAAGGATACTTTCGAAATGGCAGAGGTATATTCGTAAGTAAGTACTTACTGTGTTCGGTTCTAGATACCACCGGCTAAATGTAAATTAAAATCTCTCTTTCACTTTCAAATAATAAAATTTAATAAGGACAGGTGATTTATACTCTATAGGTTTAAACTTTGTCCGCTAGATTTTGACGCGCATTAGCTCGTTTCCCCAGTATTTCTTTCAATTTTATCCGCCGTATCGTATGGATAACGCATAAAACAACCGACTATAAATAAAAAACCCGAGAGAATAGATCTTCTGTCTTTTTCCCATGTTTTTAGTCTGAAAGTGACAGATAGATTTAAATTTTACGTTTAGCCGGATACCTGTTTTTTAGCCTTACTTCCATGCTGGACTGGGAGCGAGAGAAAAACATAGAACGTGCCAGCTGCTTTTTTTCCGGGCATGATATAAAAACCGGCTAAGGGATCTAAAGGTTTCAGTATATTGCAATTTAGGCGATGGGTTGATAACCTGCCACTACAGCAATATACAAATCTATCTTAAATCACCCTCAAAACTTTGTCAGACATGGCGGAACGACCTTTTGTTTAGGTCGTTTACGCTTTGCTTACCCCATTAAGGATAAAGGCGTGATTATATGTATGTATGTTTTATCGAAATGAGACATCGAAGTGAACCCTCAATAGAAAAAGACGTCACAGAAGCGGTTAAAGAGCGATCGTGTTGTTTCACATATTGCGTCATTAATCTCCTCGAAGAAGCCACGACAAGTATATTGGCTCAGTATGTCTTCGTTTTCATAATGTACCTCAAACACGCGCGTACCTACGTTCTTATTTACTTCACAGCATAAAATCACGCCCTTATCCCTAATGGGGTAAGCAGAGCGTACACGACCTAAACAAAGATCGTTCCGCCACGTCTTACAAAGTTTTGAGGGTTATATAAGATGGGTTTGGAGGTATATTGCTGTAGTGACAGGTTGTCAGCCCATCGCCTAAATTGTAATATACTGAAAACCTCGGATCCCTTAGCTGGTTTTACAGCATGCCCGGGAGGAAATGCAGCTGGCACAATTCTATGTTTTTCTCTCGCTCCCAAGCCAGCAAGTTTATTTCACAGCAATAGATGTAAATGCTAATAGTAAAATTTCTTGTTACATTATTTACTAGCGATCCGCCTCGGCTTCGCACGGAAATTATATATAAACCTTCCTCTTGAATCACTGTATCCATTAAAAGATATCGCATCAAAATCTGTTGCGTTGTTTTAAAGAATTATGCATACATAGGGATATAGGGACAGAGAAAGTGACTTTATAGTGATAAGCAAATTGTTGATGAGCTAAGGTTTTTTTTTCAGGCATCAGTAAAAATGCCTTTCAGGCACTACTTAAATCTGAAATGACTTGAAGGTCTATGATGATAAGGTTATTTATTAAAATTTCATAAAATTGGTACTTAATAAGGTTTGATGAAGATTCGCCGCTCTTAAAAAAATATTAAAGCAGAAATTAAGTCAGCACCGCGAAACAATCAGCTACAAAATATGCAGCCATATTATTCAGAAAAATCTATAATTACTTTACGGGCATGTTATGTCTGGAGATAGGGTAAGTTAAGTTTCATCATAAACAGCTCCTCACATTTAGATAATGCAGGTATCTGATGAATACGATTACCTCACATGGTCTAAACTAAGAGGTGGTTGACGTCCTGCGTTCCTTTACTACATACGAGTAGTATAAAACAAAGTCGCTTTCTCTGTCCCTATATCCCTATGTATGCATACATATTTAAAACTACCCAACAGATTTTGATGCGGTTTCTTTTAATGGATAGAGTAATTCAAGAGGAAGATTTATATGTATAATTCATGCCTAATATATTAGAGAAACACTGATAATTTCCGTGCGAAGCCGGGGCGGGTCGCTAGTATAATTATAAGAGATATAAGGAACGCAAGACGTCAACAACCTTTTAGAGCATGTGAGCTAATCGGATTCATTCTTTAATAAAAACTATTTAAATGAAAAATAAAACAATATTTCATTCATTTCGAAACTCTGAACACATGCAAACGACATTTAATCAAAACTTCGAATTCAAACAAAACCAATTGCCCACGGATCATTTTTGCAATTATTTACTTTGCAGTTGCAATATTTTTTCACAAACAATTTTTTAAACTATTGTTATGTTAGTGACGATGTAGACTTTGTTTCGTGCATCTCATACAATGATGTTTCAGCGAATGAAAAATCTGTGCGAATGAGTAACACGCATTTGACACCACAACGTGATTGTGGTCAGAGTCTTAGCTTCACGATCGTTGTGTGCTTTCCGCATTCCACATGAGATTCAAACATTACATGGGAGACACGGCCCACGGTACACATACTTATACATGTACCAAATTAATATAATTTGTACTCTTATTGTCTGACAAGTACTTTAGTGTTCCTGTGCTTTAGAGGGCCCGTAAAATTTTATGTTTCTCTACCACAAATCATATCTGGTAACTCTTTACCGGAATGTTCGGCTGAAAGACTTGTTTCCATGCCAAGACATCGCGGAGCCGTCAAAGCATGTAACAAGGTAGAATGTGGCTCATAAATTGATTTACAAGATCGGTTAGAGTGGCTCCAACTCTATTAACCCTAGGCTCGTAATTATAAAGCAACCTCAAGATTGAGAGCAATATAAAGTAAAGAATTGAAAGGTCATTTTGTACTGAAATCACATTTCTGAAACAAACTTGTTGTTAATCTTGAGAGCTGATTATAAATAGGGTCCTAGTCTGCCATTGTAGTCTAGAGGTCGTGACTTAGCGGTATATAGCGGAAATGAGTTCTCGATTTGGGGACTATGGGTTTTATCCCCGATTGTTAATATATTTGAAACTTCGAATTTCAGACATTGCTACACAAAAAGAATTAAGCCACTGGTTCATTGCAAAACCCAAAAGCATAGGTACTTTAAAAGCGAAAAGCTGTAACACCTATATTTAATGAAAATAACTTTAAAAATAATATTAATACACAATTCTTCCATGCAGGCCTGGGAGCGAAAGAAATACATAGAATGTGCCAGATGCATTTTCTTCCGGGCATGCTGTAAAATCAGCTAAGGGATCCGAGGGTTTAAGTATATTGCCACTTAGGGCTGACAACCTGTCACTACAGCAATATACCTACATATCTATCTTATATAACCCTCAAAACTTTGTCAGACGTGGCGGAACGACCTTTGTTTAGGTCGCTTACGCTCTGGCTACCCCATTATGGATAAAGGCGTGATAATATGTATGTATCATTTGCTATGTGCATTACCTCATTTAGGCAACATGCATATTATAAATTTAACTGAAACATAATAGTTTTTACAGCGCCACTGATTGCTTTGGTCACAGTAATGAAATACTACGAACCACCATTGGTTTCCCAATTTGCTGTGTTAAAATGGACGTATTATTCTGAAGCTAGAAGTAGACTTTTTTCATTCGTTGAATATTACGAGAATGTTAGTGTAACACATAAGCGCTATATTTGAAAAAAACAAGGAAAATATAATTCGGATATATCTTAATCACAGCTCTACATAACGTGTACAAAACAATGCAAAGAGTCTTTAATCTGGGGTCTTTGCATGACTTTGTACATCCATCACTGCATGCCTTGTCTTGTCATGTCATGTCATAACTAGGTATGACTTACTATACGTGTACTGTACACAAAAAACGCTTGAAAGTTGATTATTTACTCAGTGCTATACAAAGTTTTATTCATCTGTGGTGCTATATTCTTTGGTCATAAAATAAAAAACTGTACAAATAAAAACATAACAGTTTTAAGTTGATGCTTGTACAATAAATATTGCACTATGTCAAACATATCATTTAAAGGGTCTATGGATAGCGGGCCGAGCAGCTCTCAAAGTCGGAGAGGCTCAAGAAAATTGGATTTGCCAATTTTACTTCCGCAGGTTACCGACTTTTTGATTATACCTACTCATCAATCTCATCATTCTTCTTCTTAGCGAGTGGATTCTCGAGTCGAATGACCTGATGAGCCCTGGTATCAGAGTTTTCTAACCGCCTAGTAGCACAGCTAATAGGCCTCTGACATGGTTTAAGTAACGACCACTATCAAAGACAGCGAATCTCATCATCATCATAGCGTATGGCATTCCCTGCTTGGTTGAAACGTCTATGTCCTCCTCTTTGCCTCATGGCTGACTTGTGCAGCTTGGCGATGCCTTCGGGAAAACAGCGTAGTAGACACTCGTTCACTACATGGGAAAAGGTTTGGTCAAGTGCCCCGCAGTCGTAATTTGGTGACTTCCTTAGGCCCCATTTGTGAAGTAGTTTGTTCTCCCGTGATTGGTTATACACTGATAAGGGTTACCAAGTCAAAGAAACTGAAAAGTTAAAGATGTTCAGTTTCGTTGCCTGAAGAACCCCTATCATATAATTTTCTAGTACGCTGTCCCCAAAAGTTACATCCATGTTACATCATTGAGTTCCCCGTTCAAACCAACGTCCTCTATTAGAAAAGTAAAGCAGCAATATCAGTCGCTTGATCATCATGAGACGTCTACTGCTGGACAAAACACAGAACACGCTTTGAGCCGACTGCATCCAACTGCATTTTAAAAAGAGACTGAAGCAACATTTGATGACCGATGACGTATAAATTATATATTTTATCCATATTAACATCATTTATATATCAAATATATTTTAATGTATGAGTTTATTTAATTATATTTATATGTGTATTTGTATTGCAAAAAATCTAGGATAAGCTCGCCTATTGTTTTAATTTTAAGTTAAACTGTATTTTTAATTCTTAAAACAATGAAGAATATGATAATAATAAATGCGACCCACAATTTTCCCAAGATTATCGGTCCACCCAGCAGGAGGTCGTCTCACTCTGCGCCTTCAGCCCCAAATCGTTCAGCCTTTTCAACAGGAAAGCCTACATACATACATACATACAATTACGTCTTTTATCCATAATGGGGTAGGCAGAGATGTGGTGCCGGGTTAGAATAGCATCACCATATAACTTCCCGAGGGTGTCGTAAAAGATAACTAAGGGATCAATTCAGGGAATGTGAAAATAAATAACTTCTACTGCATTCACCAACCCGCCTGCCAAGCGTGGTGAGTATGGCATATACCCCCAGTTTTGGGGAGGCCCATATCCAGCAGTGGACTGTTGTGGTTGATGTTGATATTGGGTAGGCAGAGCGTAAACGATGAAGCAAAGGTCGTTCCGCCACGTCTGACAAAGTTTTGAGGGTTATTTAAAACAGATTTGTGTATTGCTGTAGTAACAGGTTGTCAGCCCATTGCCTAATTTGCAATATTTAGAAACCCTCGGATCCCTTAGCTGTTTTTTAAAGAAAGCCCGGGAGGAAATGCAGCTTGGCACATTCTATGTTTTTCTCTCGCTCCCAGTCCAGCATGGAAGAATCTCTCGTTCCCAGATCAGCATGAAACAATTTATATTTTCTCAGGAGGACTACCCAATATGGCTGACAAAAGAACGCGTGATGGGCTGTATATACTCCTTACCGAATGATCCATGGTGGAATGCTTTGTTCTGCATGTATGTCCTCACTCATGTCACCCTGAGCACCGGCATACAGCTCCATCCACCTTCAGCTCCCAAGCCTGCCACCCTTCAGGACTTCGTCAACATATTTCTGATGGAGATCCCCTTCATTTTCCATGTGATCGTGATCATGTTACATGATTACCACAGAGTGCAGATGGGAGGTTATCGTTCACTTTACACACGTAAGTAGAATTTGAGTCATTAATTCTCAAACGATATTTGATTAAGTTCATAAAAATGTGCAGCAATCTTATTTACAGACTAACTTTCAAAAAATGAACACTTGTGTCTAAAACCTGCCTGTGCCTTAACCTGCTTGTGAGAAGTACCTATTTTCCTAATCGCTTGTAGAAAAGTTCATCTACAATTTTTTTTTCAGTTGGCTATGTTTTGGATGCGATATCTCTGTCTATGCCTTTTATCATAGTTGGAGTCATGGGGATATGCAAAAACAGCCAATTGTTAGTTTTAGCAGTGAATTCGTTGCGCATGCACAGGCCCTTTAGATATCTATGTAAGTATCTTTTGTGTTCAAAATTTGCACCGACACAATACAAAAACAATATGGCTTCATTAATGGAAAAATCATAAAGCAATCTTAAATATTTAAGACTGCTACTAACATTTCCTGTAATAAATTTTACCATAATTGGTAAACTTCCCCGCAGGACTGTAACCAAGGAATTGAGATACTCTGAGCTACTCTGAAAACCAAACGTATAAAATTGATTAAATACATATAATCTCGCTTTTATCCAATGGGGAAAGCAGGGCGTAAACGACCTAACCAAAGGTCGTTCCGCCACGTCTGACAAAGTTTCAAGGGTTATTTAGAATACATTTGTAGGTATATTGCTATAGTAACAGGTTGTTAACCCATCGTCTAAATTACAATATAGTGAAACCGTCGGATCCCTTAAATAATAATCAAATATTTTACTGGGAGTAATAAACGTACGAGGCCATATTTTAGGGTGGTGTGATTCTACTCATGAAACTGAAAAACTTTCCCCAGAACATGAAAAAATGTGGCCCTCCCTTACAAATTGGCAAATAATTAACTTATTCTCAAAAACATACAAATTTATCCTCAAAAAAATCATTTTCGCCGCAAAATAATTTCGAACCTAACCTAACCTAGGTTAGGTTAGTATTTTTGTGAGGAAAGTTGTTCAGTTTCATGGGTAGAACACCCTAAAATATGGCACGGTATTTTGCAGGGTTGCTGAACTACCATTTAAAAGGAAGCATAATATTAACATTGTTCAAATATCTCTACTTGTCATTAGCAATGCGTGTATTTTACACTTTTGTGTTCTATGCCCATGAAGAGATAATGGTAAGATTAAAGGCTTAAAATTAAAATACTTTTATTTGAGATAATTTTGTTATGGTACTCGTACGTTCCTATCTTTTGCTAGGTTAGAATTGCAACATTTTTAAAAAGTTCAATCACATTTCCGACGAGTATCTTTCGCAAAATCTTTGTCGACTGAGCCGCTCTTTGTAAGCTGGATACATTTTACTATATCGTCAGGGTTAGCAGATGATTTAGCGGGCATTGGCGCAGCTACACAACCCATCTTGCGCAGTAGTGTCCAACTCCTTCGGCTAGATTGCGTGATAGTGTCCAACTGCTCCGCTTAGTCCACCAACTTCTGTCGTCTGGACTCATCTAGTGCAGTAATTAGATTGTCGGCTGCGTCCGAATTTCTGGAGACCAGGAACTCCTGGTAAGCCTCTTCGGCTGTTTTGTTCTATCCCGGGGTATATTCCCCGAGGCATCTAATGACGGTTGACTCGTACAACCCCAGTTTGCTTTCGAGAAGCTCCAACGAGCTTTCGGCACCGACTTAACTAGTGGCACCTCTATGCCTAGTTTAATGAAAGCCGGGCGGTATTGGCTTATTGGAAAGCGGTCCAAAATTACACGAGTAACCTGTTACTCTGTATAGGCGTTCCGCGCTGGCTCTCTGAGGTGAAACAGAGATTCAGGATTTGTGTCTCATTGCCATCGAGCTGAATGAAGGGATCCTTTGCTCTTAGGATCAAAAACGAGATGGAGCCTTTCCTGTTGTGCCCAGTCCGCTTAAATGATCCCGTTGGTAACATGATTGAAGTAACCCCAGGACGCATGGTGGATATTAAAGTCACCGACGTAGATGGCGGCTTATAGACTGATATTATTGTTATGTTTTCAATTTTTACAGTTAGTATTTCAAATTTTTTGTTGTTACTATTACCAATGACGGAAACGTTTATAAGACTTGATTTAGAAACACTGCCGACCCTTAAATGGGTGCCAGTGTAACCGGGGATGTGAGCCCGGGCATCAAGATTACTTATATTTTCGACGTAATGTTCTTGAAAATATTAGAAATAACAAATCTTCTCAAAAATTCGACCGCTAACGGGATTTGAACCCGCGTCTTTGGAAAACCGGCCCAACGCTCTAAACCGTTAACCTACAGCAGCCATGTCCCGAGTGACGAATCAGTGATCTGCTATTTAGAACTCGTCATGAGTGGACGCCATGTTCTTGTATAACAATCACATCGACATTCTTATCCTTTGCCAGTCTGGCTCAATAGTCACATTTGTATCTAGAAGATCCTTCAATGTTCAGTTGAAGAATGTGGACAGAAGATTCTTTGTCAAAGTGGTCTTAGAAGGGCCTTTTGAGCACATTTGTAGGTTAATGACAGCAAGGTAAGCTGGGAGTTTCTGAGGGAGCAGATCCAGCGGGCCGTTGAAAGTCAGAATCTTTAGCCGTTTCCACGTGAATAAAATTCGTGAATACGTTGCCCGGGGTGGACTACTGGTAGGAAGATTCCGACAAATTTTCACCCCTAACTTTATTGAAAACCCCTATTTTAAGTAATAATAATTCATTTAGTTTTGCTATTATACTCGTATGATACAATAGTATTGTAAATGTTACTTAAAATTATTATTATTTAGTTTTTATGGCTATACCATCTCGGCTTATTGAAAACCGGTATTTCAGACGTCACGGGCTTATTATTATTAATTATTATTAACTTAAAAGGCCATTGAAAATATATTTTTTTAAATGTGTTTCATTAGTTACAATCTTACTTTTTTGTTGTTATTATACAACGTGCAATGATTTTACATACAGACACACCGGATTGATAGTTTTATTATGTATATTGTATTGTAACAATAGTAACTGCACTATACCGCATAATATTAGCAAATTACTCCTTTATCCAAAGGTTGCCTGGCAGAAATTGCTACCCTAGCAATAAGGCCGCCTAATTGTACTCTATTTGTTTTGTAATGTTTGTTCCTGTACAATGTGTTGTTTGTGTGCAATAAAGAATATTTGTATTGTACTGTATTGTGTTCAACCACTAAGAAACCTAATTTTTAGTTTGATACAAGCAAACTGGAGATGCAATACGAAGATGCTATCGGCTGGTTTAAACATAAACCTGAAAGTGTAATATTTCGATCCTTCTACGAAATTAACAAGATTTTTATACCCGTCGGGTAAGTAAAACACTTGTATGAATATATTTCTTCCATGCTGGACTGGGAGCGAGAGAAAAACATAGAATGCGCCAGCTGCATTATCTCCCGGGCATACTGTAAAAACCAGCTACCTAGAGTTTCAGTATATTGTAATTTAGGCGATGGACCACCTGTCACTACAGTAATATACTTACAAATCTATCATAAATAACCCTTAAAACTTGTCGGACGTCGTGGAACAAACTTTGTTTAGGTCGTTTACGCTCTGCCTACCCCATTAGGGTTAAAGACGTGATTATATGCATGTATGTATGAATATAAATGTTAACCAGCAAAAAAAAATCTGGTCACTACAGCAATATACTTACAAATCTATCATTAATAACCCTCAAAACTTTGTCGGACGTGGCGGAACAACCTTTATCTAGGTCATTTACGCTCTGCCTACCCTATTAGGGATAAAGGCGTGATTATATGTATGTATGTATGAATATAATGTTAACCAGCAAAACAAATACGGGGTGTAAGGGACAACTTCCCGAGGATTGTTATCGGTAGCTCAATCAATTAAAATGTGTTCAACAACTTTCACCGTTTTTTTATAAGAAATAACAAAAAAACTTATCTTGTATGGGGATGGGGAAGCCATTTGTATTTTCATTTCCTTAAAGATTTTTCTGGTGAAAGTTTTTAAATTTCGTTGACTAATCTACACCTATCAGCTAAAAAGTCTTACACCTCTTTTCTTTTAATTTTCAGGCCAGAAGAAAGACCAAGAAGCAAGAAAACCCGTATGCTATACATCATCATGATGTTGTCTGGTGTGCTTCTAGTGTTGGGTATAGCTATCGCATCACTCTCTCTGATAATCAGTCTTTATATGCGGCCTGAGGAAGAGTTTCGCGCCAGATTTCGGTTAATAATGAGTGATATGGTTAGTTCTCCAAGGTTCTTCATTCAATTATAACTGCCTAACTGCCTTATTAAATTTCTTCCATGCTGGACTGGGAGCGAAAGAATAACACAGAATGTGCCAGCTACATTTCCTCCCGGGCATGCTGTAAAGACCAGCCAAGGGATTTAGTATATTGCAATCTAGGCTGACAACCTTTCACCTACAAACCTATCTTAAATAACCTTAAAAAATTTGTCAGACGTGGCGGAATGACCATTGTTTAGGTCGTTTACGCTCTGGCTACCCCATTAGGAATAAAGACGTGATTATATGTATGTATGTATGTATAACTGCCTCCGTGGTCTGGTAGTCAGGGCACACGACCTGGGCGTCCCGACGAATGTGTTGTTGTTTCTAGTTTGGTTTGGACATTATTGCAGGCTGTTGGATGGGCATGTGAATAAGACGGTCCTGCGCCTGGTTTCTCTCTAGTCGTGTCTGTCAGTCTGTCTTAGCAGAATAAAAGATTGACGGAATAGAGGGTGCACTTGTATGTTACGCTAACACTCGGACACTGAAAACTAAGTCCCGTGCAGAAAATCTCTAGGGAAGACTACCATTATAATATATCTTTATTTTTGTTAGAAAAATACTAAGCTACCGGAACAGCTATGCAAAAAAGTGGAGACATTTTATAGAATGTTCTGGCATAAGCAGAAGGCAGTGTCTGTAACTCAATTGCTGCCAACTTATCCTCGTTGCTTGGTTAGCGCTATCCGCACTAATATTTACTTTGAAGCCATGCAGAAGGTAAACAAGGCAAATACTACCTTTGCTCTAGGATGTAGGTTGTATAACACGACTGCTGCTTTGCCATACTTCTGTGTGAAGTTTTCCATGCTGGACTGGTAGCGAGAGAAAAACATAGAATGTGCCAGCTGCATTTCCTCCCGGGCATGCTGTAAAAACCAGCTGAAGGATCCGAAGGTTTCTATATATTGCAATTTGGATGGGCTAACAACCTGTCAATACAGCAATTATACCTACAAATCTATCTTAAATAACCCTCAAAACTTTGTCAGACGTGGCTGCATGACCTATGTTTAGGTCGTGTACGCTCTGCCTACCCCATTAGGGATAAAGACGTGATTATATGTATGTTTGTTTTAAATATGTACCTTCACGTTACGTTGCTTTATAAGTGAGTTTGCAAAGTAAACCCAGTAGACCTATAGTTACGCTACGCACACAAAGGTGCATGTCCGCACGCACAACCACAAGGTATGGACGGGCGGCAGCCGCAGTGGCTAGCCTAGCAGTAGTGGCTACTAGTAAGTAAGCTGTCAACAAAACTGAACAACATTCACCGGTAAATTCTTTTGAAAAAATAAACTATCCCATACAATTTTTTACCTCGATTAGACAGTTTATATGGAAAAGGCTTTTTTCTTATATCCTTAAAGAATTTCCTGGTGCTAGTTTTTCAGTTTCGATGACTGAGCAACCCGTATCAGTTTGCGGGACGCTGTCCCTTACACCCCGTATAGTTACGCTATGCACACAAAGGTACATTTCCATACGCACAACCACAAGGCAAAGCCGGGCGGCAGTCATGAGATAAAACACCTATACAGTAATGGCTACTAGTAAATACTTGGCTTGAGCCTTGATCTCTCGATTCATAAGTTGTCGCAAGTAATATTACGTAGGTTCCTATATAATAATACCATAGCACATATATGACATTTCCACTTGTTTCCAGCTTAGTCAAAACAATGCATACAGAATTTATTTTTCTGATAATAAAATTCATTGAGGGGTAAAAGGGAGGCCTTTTCCCAGCAGTAGGACAACCTATAGGGTACAATAAAATGAATATCTTGTTCTAAAATACACCTATTTTATTTCCAGAGTAAAATCATAAGAGATCTATCAAACCCATTTCTGGCAGAACTTGCAAAACACATGGAAACAGTTCATTATATACCAGGAGATTTAATCATCAAGAGGAATTCCAGCAAATCTTCTATGTTCTTCATCAGTTATGGAGATGTTGAGGTAAATTTTTCATCTTAACACTAACGATAAACAAGTGTTATTCATAATGAAAACTGATCGGCTTACTTGTTTGTTTTAAAAGGAGGGTTAGACCTCGACGATTCGATCCTATACGAAGATTTTCATTAGGATAGAAGAAAGTCACACTCCACCGCCCCCCAAGTGCAACCATCATCATCATCTCCCTAGCTTAAGTGCAACCATGACTGATTAAGATTCTCGTATAAACGTCGAGGGTTAATCCTCCTGTAATTTGATAAATTTTCAGTATAAATTTGTCATGTTACAAATCTGTTAATTCAATATCTGCAAGTCTACAAATTGTCCTTCATTTTGGTTTATAAATAGACTATATTTTCTACTTAACTACTTCCGTTCTCATAAGCACCTCAGGAGATCGACTGTGTGACTTTTGCCATTGAAACGAAATGAAGACAAAGCACTTCAGTTCTAAATTATTCTTATATCCCACTGCTGGGCAAACTAATCACGGTCTAATTATAATAGAACCGCAGTCCAGTCTTTCAGATAGGCGTCTTTCGCCATTTTTTTCGAAGTCAACCTTTTCGTCGAAATTCGCCTTGAGGCACTCAATCATCACATTGATACAGGTGCATTCGACAAATATGCCCGGACAACTCCCATTTTAGGTTGGCGGTTTTGAACTCTACACCCCTTACCCTCGTTATTGCTCGTAGCATAGTGTTTCGAATTCTTGAAAATATTAGAAATAACAATTCAAATATTCAACCGCTGACAGGATTTGAACCCGCGTCTTAGGAAAACTGGCCCAACCTTAGATCAAATTCGATCTAAAGGCCCAACTCTCTGAACTAACTTAGCTACAGCAGCCATACCTAAACCTAAACGACTAATTAGTGATAATATTTTGAGTAATAAAATAGCACTGTGAGTGCAAAAACCATTATAAAATTTTGATTATTTCCGTTCTTTTGACTATAAGAACTAGCAGTCCAACTTTATCCTGTAACATGACCATAGTCAAGGTGACTGCAAACAATCAGGTGACCCGTATGCCGACATCCATATCTATCTAAAAAATATTGTCGTTGTTTTTTTTTATTACAGTTATTATCAGCAGAAGACGACGAGACACCTCTGTTGCGGTTTACTCGCGGGACAATCCTGAACCCTTTCGGGGGCTATCCGGAGCTGGCTTGCACTCGTTCCTATGTGGCTATAGGAGCTGCCACATTCTGTACTGCACATGTCCTGAAAGCCGAAG
Organism: Scrobipalpa costella; assembly: GCA_949820665.1. Lineage (NCBI taxonomy): Eukaryota > Metazoa > Arthropoda > Insecta > Lepidoptera > Gelechiidae > Scrobipalpa > Scrobipalpa costella. Next base: position 3,923,777 of record OX463299.1, read on the forward strand.
ATCTGTGGCGAGTGGCTGCTAAAGACGGCTTGATCGGCCAATCCTTCATCATGCATGCCGCTTTTGTTGTAATTTTATTTTCATTAACTTTTGTCTTGCCTTTACTCAGTCTAGATCGGAATGAACAACACAGGATCGTTTGAGCCAGACGCCTTAAAGTCTATTGCATTCCCACTTATGAATACAACAATGGAAAGTTATGGAGGCTAACTAGAAATTGGCATACATTTGCTCTTTTGCGGCAATATCCGTTTGGCTGCCCGAGGGGCCTCTTGGAAACTAACGACCCATGGAGGACCCAACTCTCAGCGCCCTGAACCACAGAGGCAGTTTCTTAAGTCAGCCAAATTCAATTCTAGAATAAATTATACCACATATCTTTTCAGGAACATTTGAAAAATGTAAAATTTCATTTCTCGAAAAGAGTTCGTCCTTCATTTAAGTAAGTCTTTAAACATACATACATACATACATAAATCACGCCTTTATCCCTTACGGGGTAGGCAGAGCGTTTAACGCCTCGTAAAAGGCGCTTCCGCCACGTCTGACAAAAATTTGGGGCAATTTTAGATTGTAATAAGTATAGTCTAAGTAATATGTAAGTCTTTAAACACTTTTTAAAATTGGAAAGAAACTGTTCCACCAAGACAAACACGTCAACACGTCAATAACGGAGTATTTTTTTGTGCATTGGGTTAACAAACAGAGAAATTTTGAGTATTATTTAAGATAGATTTGTAGGCATTTTGCTGTAGTGACAGGTTGTCAGCCCATCGCCTAAATTGCAATATACAGAAACCCTCGGATCCCTTAGCTTAGTTTTTACAGCATGCTCGGTAGGAAATTCAGCTGGCACATTCCATGTTTTTCTTTCGCTCCCAGTCCAGGGTGGAAGCATGCAAGTAAAGATACTATGTAGAATCAACGACGGAGCGAACTGACACAGTCTTGAGAATAGAGTGACTTTTTAGAGAGTTAACCATTGGATTAGCGATGTGGATTGACATTCAGATTAGGTTCAATCCAAGATTGAAGAGGTAGATCCAATCTCACTCTTATCTACATTGCTTAATGATATCGACAGTGGAAAGCAAAAACTGCTAACACGCCACATGTCAAACATGTCAAATTGAGCTTTGTATACTGAAAAGCTCAATTTCAAGTACTGACGATGTGGCACTTCAGCAGTATTCGCTCTGGAAAGCGAAAACTGCAAATACGCCACATTTCAAACATATCAAATTGAGCTTTGTATACTTACTGTACATAAAGTTCAATTTCAAGTACTGGCGATGTGGCGCTTTAGTATGATTCGCTTTCCAAAGTCGATATTGTTTTTAATTTTAGGTACAAAAGCAACATCATTCTGCTAAAACGTGCGTTAATGGATCTAAAGGAAGCTAAAGACGAAGACGGTAGACTCTTGCTGGAAAGAGCTGATCGGTTCATCAATATAGCTGGGTGTTATGTGATGAGAAATGTTAGTAATATTCTATCTAGTTGTTGAGAGAAATAATGTAAAAAAATATAAACCAAGAGAAATAAACAAAATTAGCTAAGCACAAGATAATTGTCATCATAATATTATCAAACTATTCCTTTACCCAATTGTTGCCTGAAATAAATTGCTACCCTAGCAATAAGGACGCCTAATTGTACATTTTTTGTGTGGTATTATCATCGGCTGCGCCGTCGCGCCTTAGTGTACGTGCCGTAGAGTTGGGGTAACTTATTACTGTTTGATGAATTTAATAATTATTTTTTTGTTTATTTTATTTACTGTGTGTAGTGTGTTGCATACCACTAATGCATTACGTGGTTTAAATAAACGCAGTACTTTTTTTTACATCCTGTTTATAATCCTACGTATTTATCTTTTGCTTTGCTCACAGCAAGCTGACCTGTCGATGACTGAAGAAGCAGATGAAATCTGTTTGCGACCTACATTTCCATGCATTCTTCAACCAGAGTCCTCTCTACTCTTCACATGGAATTTATTTGTGGCTTTGATCACTATCATTGTAGCTTTTGTAAGTATAAATTACTTTCTTGTGCAATGTCGCTTACTAGGTCTGCTGTAAAAAAAAATATTTTTAGGAATAAGCAGTACCTGTTGTGTTTTAATTCCCTATATACTTGTTCTGTAAATGTTTCTGTGTACAATAAACAGTAAAATAAATTAATAATAAAAAAAATGCATTTACTAAGTCTTAGAGATTATGTTCAAGCCTTTTCATTGTTTAACATAGGGATCATTATGTCAATGAATGGGGTTGGAGAATGATATAGGCAGAGAGTGCACTGTTTTGTAGCCAAGTGAAATCACAAGGATAAGTTGAAAATGACAAATACTTCACTAAGATTGTGAGTGTACTAGCGTACTTTCACTGTTACTTTTTGTTGTCTTTTGAATCGAGCGATTATTTAAGTTCTTTGATTCGAATGTTATGTTTATACTTTTTCTACCCATATACATATAATGACGTCTTGGCAGATCGTAAACGACCAAAACGAAGGTCGTTCCGCCACGTCTGACAAAGTTTTGAGGGCTATTTAAGATATATTTTTTGGTATATTGCTGTAGTACTAGTATCATGGTTATGTTTTGTGATATCTTATGTTTTCATAATTTTCTACAATTATTAATATTTTATAATTTAACAGTGGCATCCATTTGTTACAGGTCCATCCATACTATTTGGTGTTCATAAAAGATGTGCCCGTTGGGTTCAAATTTTTCAACTACATGGTTTCTTTGATATATATTTTGGATACGATTGTACATCTGTCTACTGCTACCAAAGTTGAAGAAGGTATATCTCTTATTTTACAGTTTGTTTATCGTGTTGGACATCATGTTTAATTTAAAGAATTTATTAATACTTGTAGGAGTACCATTGACTTTCATGCAGACCTCCTCAGAGCAAATGAAGAACTTCTGGTTCGTCATAAACATGATCAGCATCTTGCCGATCTTTGAACTGATTGATGATGGCCACTATTCCGGCATAAATAAGCTTGCCAGGCTACCCCAGGTATTATTATGATAATGGTCTTGACCGATTTTATAAAAAAATATATTAAAACCGGACAAGGTTCTTGTTTCCCTAAGAGCCGTATTCTCAGTCAAATCTCGAGGATGACTCAATCTGAAAAAAAAACAGCACTAACTTTACTCAAAAAATTCTAGGATAATAGCCGTGTGTCATCATCTCCCTAGCCTTCTCCCGTATCTCATAGGGTTGGCTACCTAATCGGATAATAGCTGTGTGTGACAGGTGCAATTCTTATAGATATCAGATAATTATTTTTCTGTTTTCTTTCTGAATGACATCTGTTGCAGCTAACAAACTAAAGTTAACACAGTTATAATTATACGGAATTACACATTTGAAAATAGCAATGATCTATACAAACCAAATATATCTCCAAACAAAGCACGAAAACAAAAAAGTAGGCGGCGGCGAGCGAGGATGTGATGTGAGACAGGCCATATCCTGTCCTTGTTCCACGTCAAAACAGATCAAGCGATCAACGCGACTTTGACATGGGCAGAGATCTAATAACTGGGGAGCTAAAAAGTTGGCTTGCGTAGATTTTTGCGGGCCATTGTGGCATTTTTATTTTAGTAGTCATGCGTTGCTAAATTAGTCTGTTCCATGTTCCTATTCTATAAAAATAAGTATCTTTATTTCTTCTATTTTCGAACAGGTATTTAAAACGCTGAAGTATTTAGAAGATTTGTGCGTTTACCACAGCAACGCTCTAAGATTATTGTCCTTCTTCATGATAAGCGTCGTACTGACTTACCTTGTGGGAGCGCTAACACAATTCTTCAGTTGTACTACGTAAGTAAAAAAACTGTAGTTTAGTGCATTAGTTTTTTGTCGTACTGATAAATTAACGACTACTCACTTGTTTGTTTAACGGAGATGTTAGACCTCAGCGTTTCGACTCTTCACAAGAGTCTTCTTCATGGAGACTGAAAATCACACAATACCACCCGCCGTGTGTGATCTTCTAACGTTGAGGTCTAACAGCTCCGTTAAATAAACAAGTGAGTAGTCGGTTATTTATCAGTATGATTAACACTTGTACGTCATTTTTGTCGTACGTAAGCTTTTTCGGTATTTTTTCAAATACACTATCAACAGTATTATAACATTATTATAACTTTAAACTTGTACATGTTGGCATGAATAAATGAATTGAATTGAATTGAACATTCATCAAAATACCGGGTGTATGTAATAGGGTTTGCTTAGTCAATGAACTGAACAACTTTCACTATAATCTTTAACTGCCTCCGTGGTCTAGTTGCTAGTGCCATGGACTCCTGGTCCTGGGTTCGATTCCCAGGGGGAAAACACAAAGTTGATATTTGAAAATTTACCACTTTGTGCATTTTTCCCCAGTTTGGTCAGGACATTGCAGGCTGAATCACCTGATTGTCTGAAAAAGAAAAAGATTTCGTGCTTCGGAGGGCACGTTAAGCCGTCGGTTCCGGTCGCTGTCTTTGATAGTGGTCGTTACTCAAACCATGTCAGAGGCCTGAAAGTTGTGCTACTAGGCGGTTTAAAAACTCTGACACCAGGGTTCATCGGGTCGATACTCGATACCCACTCGACAGAAGAAGAAGACTATAATCTTTCAGGAAACGAAAATTACTTTCCTATACAGTAAAGTAGTTTTCGTTTCCACCTCGATCAGACAAGGCTTCCAAAATATTTTAATTTTCTGAAAGAATTTATCTATGGAAGTTTTTGTTGACTAAACAACCCCTTTCAGTTTGCGGAAAGCTCTCCCTTACACACTGTATAGCAAAAAAAGATTATATTTATTGCAGGTATGGCTACTGTTTAGTGACAAACCTCACCCACTCACCGTTTTGGGAAAAGAAGCCACTGGACAATGGTCCGGTCGATGCTCGTCTTACTTTCAGCATGTATTATGCAATCTCCATGATCACATTTACAAGTATGACCACTATCTATCAATCATACTTATTGTTTTGAAAGTGTAACCTAGTAGTGTAACCTATCAAATTAACTTTGAAAACAGACGGTTAGTTAGTTTGAGGTCCGTAAGACAAAATTAAAATAAAAAAATGAAAATTACTGAAGTTTTTGGGAGGGGGTGTCTTAAAACTGCTATAAATCTTAAATTTAAGGGCGAGTTCTTAATTAAGTTTTAGTTCAGTAATTGAGGTCGAGACATTTTCGGTGATGGAGCTAGTCTCTATATAGGACGTCCGCATGCCACTAGCATTCCTATTCCCACGTCTATTTTGGTTTGATTTTGTAAGAGAAGATAAGCAGAAAACTTGTTTTATTTAAAAGCTAGCCTTTTACACCAACCTTTCACACCCGGCTTTGTATTTCCGTAGGAATCAGATATTTTCCGGCGGTAAAAAATAGCATAGTTTTTTCTGGGTGAACGAAACTTTCCTATGGTGTTTTGTTTTTTAAAGCGATCCAGTAGTTTTAAGTTTATTCGTTACAAACATACACACAAATTTACATACATACATACATACATAAATCACGCTTTTATCCCTTACGGGGTAGGCAGAGCGTTTAACGCCTCGTAAAAGGCGCTTTCGCCACGTCTGACAAAATTGAGGGCAATTTTAGATTGTAATATGTATTGCAAATATGTATTATTTACAAATTTAAATATAAAAAATACAAATTGTCCCGCAAACTGATAGGGGTTGCTCAGTCAACGAAACTGAACAACATTCACCAGGTAATTCTATCAGGTGATGAAAAAGAAATATCTTAAGGAAAGACTATATTTTTTTATCACTTCCTAAAAAATAATCCTGTTTATAGTTGTTCAGTTTCGTTGACTGAGCAACCCCTATCAGTTTGCGGGACGCTGTCCCTTACACCCGGTAGAAGTATATAGATGACTATATCTTCTTTATCCCAACAGCTCACAAAACAGCTCAATTTGTAAAACCTCTCTGGCGATACCAAGTATTCGTTTTGGTCTTGTTGGAGGTTTGCTGCGTCGTGCACATCCTGATTGAAGGAACTTACTCCGCTACTATCATGGTTACCGAGATGATGAGGTCAGTAATCTATCTAATAAAACAAATCATTATACATACCTACATATAATCACTCCTTTATCCCTAATCGGGTAGGCAGAGCATAAACGACCTAAACAGTCGTTCCACCATGACTGGCAAAGTTTTTAGGGTTATTTATGATAGATTTTTAGGTATATTGCTGTAGTGACAGGTTGTCAGTCCATAGCCGAAATTTCAATATACTGAAACCCACGGATCCCTTACCTGGTGTTTACAGCATGCTCGAAAGGAAATGCATCTGTTTGGTATTTTCAATTTACTTTGATATGATTTCCAGGACTGTCTTGTTTACAAATAACTAGCTTTTACCCGCGACTTCGTCTGCGAAGTTTTTTTTTCTCCTTCGTCTCCCCGTTATTATCTGCAGCGTCTTGTGGGTCTGGTCCAAAAACGTGACGATGGTGGCGGTAAAAGTAGGGTCAAACCCCGTCTACCGTCATCGTTCCTCACATACCTACCACAGGTCCCTATCCTTTCCGTCACACGCGTCCCTAAACAGTCATCAAGTCTGCCCAGGCCTTTCTATTCCTCCTGTCCATGACTCGCTCTAGTCGCTTCTGTTCCCTTTCCTCCCGTCCATCCTGAAACTTATATCGCTCCAATGAACGTGTATAAAAGTTTCACAGATTAGTAAAACACAACACACATTATGAATTAAATTGCTGCCAACATTTTAACAACATAGCGAGATGCACTTCATAGCACTCTTTATTCTGGCTGCTACATATTATAAACCACGTCAGAGGCGTGTTTTGTTATTTTGACAAAGTAGGTTAATTTTGATAATCTATTGAAAATTTACAGAGACCGATACAACACATACATAGACACCGTGAAAACATTTCTAGTTAAAATACACATGGACCCAGTTCTACGTCACCGTTTCATAAACTATCTACAGTTGTGTTGGCACACCGATAAGGTAAGAGAACAATTTTTATTTGTGTTTGTGTGTGTCACCGCAGTAAATAAAGATGCAGTATGGCTCGGCAGTCTAGCGCCTACCTCCGTGGGCTAGTCGTCTGAGCCATGGGATCCGGAGGTCCTGGGTTCGATCCCAGGAGGGACGGACACTAAGTTAATATTTGTAAATTTATAACTATGTGAGGCTTTTTCGAGTTTGGTTAGAACTGCAGGCTGAATCACCTGATAGTCCGAAAAGAATAAGTTCGCTATCCATGATAGTGGCCGTTGCTCAAACTATGTCGAAGGTCTAATAGCTGTGCTGCTAAGCGGTTTGAAAATTCTGACACCAGGGTTCATCGGGTCGTTCGACTCGAGAATCCACTCGCTAAGAAGGAGACTAGGCAGTGCCCTATCCTGGATGTCCCTGACTGCATCAGTTTTCCAATAACATTTAATACTAAAGCCTTTGGTTAAATTTCTGAGGGAGGACGATGACTTTCTATTGTTTTCTCTAGTTTGGTTTGGACTTTGCTGGCTGATCAGCCGATCACTGACTTGTCTCTGATTTTTCAAGTCGAACCATGCTGTTTGATGGACACCAAAATATTCTCGACGCCTTTACCAAAAAGCTTTACACAGAGAGATAGAACTTCAAACTTCTACGTCTTTTAAGTTAGTTCTTGCTTAATGCTTCGATATTTCAAATTTTCCAGGCATACAGTATAACTCATGAGAAAAGTTCAATTCTTTTTGATCTGCCGTCCCATGTAAACGAAGATATTTTGACTATGCAACGCAGCAAGTATTTCTTGAGTATACCATTTATGAAGGTGAGTTTTACACGTTTGAAGGAAGAATCGAATATTCAGAAAACACAAATAAAACAAAAAGTGCAACCAGATCTTTTTGCTGAGGTACGTAATTTTCCCAGCAGAGAGGCCTTTGCCCAGCAGTGGGACATATAAAGGCTACATAAGACAAGACATAAGACGTAATTTCCTATTTTTTTTAGTATCTGCCGAACGATGTGCTGAAGAAAATATCTTCTCAAGCTCGCCTATTCTACACAGCGCCTGGTGAAATTTTGCTGAACACAGGTGATATTGGCAACGAAATATACGTCATAAAAGAAGGAGTTTGTGAGGTACGTATCAAAATTTGTATAATTTTCCAAAGAACAGAGACCGCAGCTTGGAAAAATAAAGATTAGTTGTTTTCCATAAATTAGAATTTTTCCAAATATTTGGTAAAATCTACGAGTATAGACTCTAGCTGCTAGAAGCTTTGACTGAGTAGGTAATTACTCGTACTTGGAGCCTCCTAATACTGGGCTCAACTTCTCTCTATTTGGACAGGTCATTGATCCTAAAACGAAAAATGTTGTTCGAGTACTGAGAGCGAAAGGATACTTTGGCGATTTAGAATGTTTACTGCGTAAGTTTACAAACTCTTCACAACTAATAATCAGCTCCTTGAATCAGGGCGATCGGGCTCTTGTCGACCACGTAGAGTAGGCTTAGTATGAATTAGTCAACTTCATGTTCACACATATCACATAAACATAACCTTTGAATTTCTTCGCAAGTGTATGCAAGTATCGTATGAACGATGAAATTCGGAAAATTCGAACCACGACGACCACAGGAAGCAGCAGCCTTACCCACTACATTACTACACCACCGAGCTTTTAAATCAGTAAAACTTGCTAACTAGGAAAATTTCCTTTAATCATTATTTATAATTTCAGGTTTCCCAGCTTATTTTTCTGTAAGAGCCGCTACAACTGTTCGGCTTTACTCAATTTCAAAAAAATATCTCGAGCAATGCCTTTCAGTGCCTAAAATTAAAGATGCTATTCATTTCGCAAGGGAACATCCCGTAAGAAAATAAATATCTTATTTATTATTATTATTATTATTTAATAATAGCCGAGCAGCAGAATTGCTGATGTGGCTATATCCGTAGCTGGTGTGTGCGCTAGTATTTGATTAAAGTCCATTGTATGATTCACTTGAAAGTCTTACACATTGTATGTTATTTTATTATACACTTTTTAAATTTTATTATTAATTAACCACTTGTCAAGTCTATTTTTAAAAGTGTTTGTGGAGGGAGCATCAACAATATCTTGAGGGAGATTGTTCCAAGTATTAATGACTCTGTTGTTGAAAGTGTGGTAGCCAACATTTGTATTGGATCTTGTCCTTGCTAGTTGTGCATTATTCATATGCCTACTTCTATGTACAGTGCTCTTGTTTAAAATATCCTGTAGACTTGGGCAATTATATTTTCCAGATAGGATTTTGTACACCTCAATGAGATCACCACGTTTCCTTCGGTCTTTAAGGGTTGGTAACTTAAGAATTTCCAGCCTCTTTTCATAGCTCTTTTTCCTTAACTGAAATGGCATCTTGGTGGCCTTCCTCTGTACACTCTCCAGAAGATTAGTGTCTTTTGCAAAATAAGGGTTCCATATCTGAAAGGCGTACTCCAGTAGCGGTCTAACATATGTCTTGTAGATTTTAAGAAAGCAGTTAATATTGATATGCTGAAATGATTTCCTTATTGTGTAGAGTAAGGAATTTGCTCTCTTGACGATTCCTTCAATATGTAAGCTCCATTTCAGGTCTGATGAGATTGAAACACCTAAGTCCTTTTGCATGCTTGTAGACAATACAGGCACATCTCCAATTTTGTAGTTATCTTTGGGATTTTTACCACCTATATGTAAAACACTGCATTTGGAGGGGTTTAATTTAATTATCCAGTCCCTTGTCCATTCCTGGATGCGATCTAGATCCTCACGTAACGTGCCACCTTGTGTTAGGGGATTTCCGAAATATTTCACATCATCAGCAAAAAAACAGGATTCGGACTGGAATACAGAGCAAAGATCAGTAACGAAAATGCCAAACAGCGTTGGGGCAAAGACTGCACCTTGCGGCACACCACTCAACACGTCAAGACTAGTCGAAAGCTGGGTCCCCACTTTCACTTGAAAGGTCCTTCCAGTAAGATAGTTTTCCAACCATTTCAACAGTGCCCCACTTATACCATAATGGTTAATTTATATCGTATAAAAAGGACACAAGAGCCAAATAAATAACTACCGACCCATCAGCCTTCTCTCCCAGGTGTACAAACTTTTCGCAAAGGTCCTGTGCAATCGATTAACCCGGACTCTAGATGAGTATCAACCAGTGGAACAAGCGGGCTTCAGGAGTGGATACTCTACTGTCGATCATATACATACAATCAAGCAAATGATGGAGAGATGCAGGGAAAATAACCGGCCCTTATGTTTCGCCTTTGTTGATTACGAAAAGGCTTTCGACAGTGTCGAACATTGGGTCGTATTTCATTGTCTCCATCGTTGCGGCATCGACAGCGGGTACGTGAGTGTCCTCCGGGAGCTGTACAGCTCAGCAACTATGCAGGTGCAAATGCATGATCTAACTAGTCCTGTGACATTAGGTCGGGGTGTACGTCAAGGAGACACTATCTCCCCGAAGCTCTTCACAACGCTATGAAGACTCTAAATTGGGTGGAGAGAGGAGTCAGTGTAAATGGCGCTAAGCTGTCGCATCAGAGATTAGCAGATGACCTGATACTCATAGCTGAAAGTGTCGTCGATCTCACAAATATGCTGGAAGAGCTGCACGCAGCATCACTAAAAGTCGGCCTTAGGATGAACTTGTCCAAGACCAAAATTATGTTGAGTCACTCAACAGTACCAAACATAATCGTTGGTAACAGTCCGATTGAGGCGGTGGATAATTACGTTTATCTTGGACATTTTTTATCTTTTGGTCGACAAGCACATGTCAAAGAGGTCGAAAGGCGTATTCAGTTGGGTTGGGCCGCCTTTGGGAAACTTAAAGACGTCTTCAAGTCCAAAATCCCGCAAAACTTGAAGACCAGAGTTTTTAACCAATGTGTCTTGCCCACGCTCACATACGGTGCCGAAACATGGACGCTCCCTAGGGAAAGCGTACACAAAGTAAAGGTCGCTCAAAGAGCCATGGAGCGTTCTATGCTAGGCATCAAACTTCAGGATCGTGTTCGGAATGAAGAGATAAGACGCCGAACTAGAGTCGTCGAGGTCGGGAAACGAATCACGAAACTGAAGTGGGGGTGGGCAGGACACTTGGCTCGTCGGGACGACGGACGGTGGACCAAGGCGATATCGGACTGGCTGCCGTTATCATCAAAACGTCCAGTAGGCAGACCACCAGCCAGATGGACCGATGATATAGTGGCGATCGCGGGGAAACAGTGGGTGCAAGAGGCACAGGACCGGTGTAGGTGGCGATCAAAAGAAGAGGCCTATACTCAGCAGTGGGTAGATGTAGGCTGAAATGATGATGATGACGATGATTTATATTCATATTAAAGATATTTCAGCTATTGTAATTTCTGCATTTCCTCCCAGGCATGCTGTAGAAACCAGCTAAGGGATCCAAGGGTTTTAGTATATTGCAATGTAGGCGATCGGCTGACAACCTATCACTCTGTAGAATATTGCTGTCAATATACCTACAAATCTATCTTAAATACCAGGCCACTCAGAAAGTATTGCGATAAATAGTTTTTATATATGGCAGACTGGCCGGTTAGAATCTTTTTTGAAAATATGATTACTTGTAAGTAAAAATATGTGTGTTCCATTTTCAAAATCTCCCTCCACATTTTTTTGCGAGCCAATTCAAAGTATCGTGTCTTACTGAAAAATGGATCTGCGCCGGGAACATTTTAGAGCTATGATTTTTTACGATTTCAAGTGTCGCCTGAAACCGGATGAATCGTTCGATAGACTTCAAATGGCATTTATGGATGAAAGCCCCTTCAAGGCAACCGTTTATCGTTGGTATAACGAATTTAGGCGCGGTCGACCAACCTTGGGGGATGAACAAAGAAGCGGTCGCCCTTTGACGGCTATTTCGGAAGAAAACGTGCTAGCAGTGAAAAATTTAATCTAAGATAATAGGCGAATTACATATCAGGAGATTCAGCACATATTAAAGATTGGATCGGGAAGCGTTCACGAGATTCTACACGGGCATCTTCGCGTGAGGAGGATAGTATCGCGCTGGGTGCCGCACTACCTCACCGACGCTCAGAAGCAGGCCCGGTTGGAATGGTGCCGTGATATGCTGAACAAATTTGAAGCAGGCTCGTCTCGGCGTGTTTACGACATCGTAACAGGTGATGAGTCCTGAATTTATCAATACGATCCAGAAACCAAGCGCCAGTCGACAGTTTGGGTGTTTCAAAATGAACCAACGCCTACCAAAGTGAAGCGATCTCGAAGCGGGGGGAAGATTTTGATCGCCAGCTTTTTTAATTTGACTGGCCACTTGGCCTCAATTCCCTTACGAGATCAAAGAAGCATTAACGCCGAATGGTATACTACCAAATGTTTACCAGAAGTTTTTTCTGTTGTGAGCAACAAGCGACCAAACACAGGGCTCCGCGGACTACTGCTCCACCACGACAATGCGCCTGCACACACCGCGTTCAAAACGAGGGACTTCCTGGACAGCACACCAGTTAAACTCCTGGGTCACCCTCCTAACAGCCCTGATATAGCACCGTGTGACTTCTTTTTATTTCCAAAAATTAAAAATCAGCTCAAGGGGATACAATTTTCGTCGCCGGAAGATGCGCTGGCTGCGTTCGAGCAGGCTGTAAACGAGGTGTCTACGGCGGACTGGAAAAAGTGTTTTGAAAACTGGTTCAGACGCATGAATCTTTGTATAGAGGCTGGTGGAGAGTACTTTGAAAAGATTTAATAAAAATATATGTACCTGTAGAACAATTTTTTTTAGTGTCGCAAAACTTTCTGAGTGTCCCACGTAACTCTTTGTCAGACGTGGCGGAACGACCTTTGTTTAGGTCGTTTACGCTCTGCCTACCCTATTAGTGATAAAATCAAGACTATATGTATGTATGTAATTTATCGAAACAAGACTCTACTATAGAGGACGACCATGACAAGAGTCGATAATAGAGCAAACTCACCCAAAAAGCACGTGTAGAAAAATACATCAACGAAACACAACAAGCTACTTCATCCTCTTTTGAACGGGTAAACTAATAGTAAATCAATGGCTACCGCTCATGGATACCTGGAACATCCAGTAGGGTCACAAATTTGTTACCTGCATTTTCATACGATTCATCATTTCCCTAGCCTTATCCCGTGTTTTACGGGTCGGCTACCTGCAATCTAGGGGATTAAACTATATTTTACACAGAGCGACTGCCATCTGATCTCCACAATCCAAAAGGAACTCCCGAACTTAAAACCCGGAGCCCTATAACCCCACAAAGACATAATGGACTATTAAAACTTTATATGGCAGTCGAAGTCCGTGTTTGGGCTAAATAAAGTCTCTGATCTCCCTGTCAGAGGCTAAGTGGCAGATAATACAAAAAAAAAAACAAAAGGGAAACCAGACCCAATCCTAGATTAGGCTTTTCCAGGTTAGTGGTCAACCCAGCTGTCAGAGATTTCAAGCCACTATGCTTAGCAGTGGCCTTTGACATGCACTGATAGCTAATATCGTAAGGCTAATATCCACGATATTATTGTTTCCAGGAATACAGTTCTGTACTAAATGCTCAAAAAGCGTTCCTCAAGTATGAAGCACCGCCGAAGCCACCTAACCGGCAATACTTTCCACTAAAAAGAAAACACGAAACCGACTACGAGTTCTTGCACCCATTTTATAAGTTTGGATACCTCTCTTTTTTTAGGTTAGTGTCTGAAATGAAAATGTAATATTGCACCTTTCATAGATATATAAGAGGAGTATCTAGCGCTCCTGATAATATGACAGGTTATATGATGGGAATGTTTGTGAATATAAGTAATTAGTCTCCACGAATCTTGTAATAGGTTAATTTTTAGCTCTATTCTAAGTCGAGAACAACAGAGCAGAGTCAGAGCCTCACGAGTGTCACGACCCTTTGAAACCTAGCGTATTCATACAGACCACAAGCCTAAGATGTCCAGCATGTCCGTGTTCCACTGGTAGGTTGATGATCTCCAACCCAATCTTTCTTTCTTCAGCGATAACTTGTTTCAGATACGTGTTTCCCCGCTACACGTTCAGGCCAGATGGGCGGTACCTAAAGCGGTACGAACTGTTCCGAGCTGCTTGTGCGCTGGCCTCAGCGCTCATCTACCCAACCTACACGTTCTTGGTGTTGCAGTTTCCTTGCTTAGAGCAGATATCATGGTTGCTGGACATAAGCGCGTATTTTGACATGTGAGTTGATCCTTCCTGCGACAGTGATACAATCTGTTCCGAGCTGCCTGCGCGCTAGCCTCAGAGCTCATCTGCCCCACTAAAACCTTCTTTTTGCTACATTAGCTCAGGCTACAGCAGGTATTTTGGCTGCTGGACATAAGCGCGTATTTTCACATGTAAGTTCATTATAAAACTACCTTTCTTCAGGCACTTTAGAGCCAATAACTGTAATATCCACTTGGTGTGTTAAGTCTATTTCCCAAAACGTCCACTTCTTTGCACGTGTCGAGGTACATCCATCTATCTATAATATGACCTACTCGGCCCGAGGCCAGGCATTTATCGTCGCTTACTATTGGAAGCCGAACAAAGAAGAAGAAAAGGAAGAAGAAATGAAGAATGTCCACTGCTGAATCCGAAAGAACCTTTTTTTTGATCGGAGGGTGATTGCCATATATTAAACACTTTACTCTTTTCAACGAAATTAAAAACGTGCTAGTCTCCTCCTTCCTAATTAAGGCACAAAGAAGGGGAACTAAAATAAAATACTCATCTCGTAAATTTTGTCAGCAGTTTACAACGAATGTTAGTAGGCTACTTCAACCAAAATGGCATCCTAATTTACCACCCAGCGAGTACGTTCACCCACTACTTGAAGGGAGCTTTTCTCGTAGACTTGATTGGCTGCCTTCCACTGGAGTATCTTGATTATGTTAGGACGACGATTTTTTGTAAGTGCTGTTGTTTTAATCAGTAGAAACTCAAGCGTTCCAATGTCAAGTTTATGTAAACGCAATGTGAGACCTGGTCAGTCAAATGGTGTTGGACATATTAGGTGTCTTGTTCTTTGGCTCTTCACTTCCAATTTCTTCTTATGAGCCTATAACCAGCAGACTCGACTATGGTGGCCAATTGCCAGGACGCTGGCAACCGGCTGGAGGGTGTCTCATACTGTATTTGCATAAACTTGTAGTCACCATTCAAGAACTAGTCTGCTCTATTTCCCATTTTATGATTATGATTATGACGTACATACACAGTCTGCCATTGTTTTTTTTCTAGTCAAGGACAACGCATATAGGATACCGTCGACGTTTTCGTCCTTGATGTACAACAGACTGCTGCAACTTTATCGTGTGCCCGACACATTGGACATTTTTGACGAATACATCGACCGGCAAGATATTATACTCATGTAAATATTTATATGATTGTGTTGGTACACTTCGCATAATATGTCAGAAGCTGCAAAAACCAAATACTCAGAATAAGAGTCAATACTAATAGGAATTCACTTCTTTTACATTTGTAACTTAAAAGTAATATGGTAGTTAAACGGCAACAACTTATCATCCTTTGTACAAGTTTTAAAAATATACATTATTATCACGTCTTTATTTCAAATGGGGTAGGCAAAGCGAAAACAACCTAAACAAAGGTCATTCCGCCACGTCTGACAAAGTTTTAAGATAGATTTTTAGGTATATTGCTGTAGTGACAAGTTGTCAGTCCATCGCCTAAATTACAATATACTGAAACCCTTGGATCCTGTAGCTGGTTTCTACAGCATACCCGGGAGGAAATGCAGCTAGCACATTCTATGTTTTTCTCTTGCTTCCAGTCCAGTATGGAAGAATGTACTATTATAATATCACAGATCTCCAAAATTCATGACCATCAAATTAAAATATTTCATGGTGTTGATCTGTTACTTGCAGGATCAAAGCGCTACCAGTGTACATGGCACTGCTAGGTATTGTGACGTCACTAATCCTGGATGCTACTCTCACGAAATGGAGAGTGGTCACCGGCGGTTGGAGACTGGAATTTATAAGAGATCCAGTTCATGGTAACTGGATCGAAAACAATGTGGCTGAGAATAATGGTAATAAAAAATAAAGTCTTATTACAAACAAGTAGCTAGATAATTTATTATTCACCATCTCTATCTTGATCTTTCAAGTAAGCTTGGAATAGAATCTTTTGTTTTATCTCTTTTGAACAAATGATAAAAATCCCTTGAATCCAGACTACATGAGGAGTAAACGAGAAAGAGTCCACGATGGAACAAACTTGTTTAGAAGCATGCGATCCCTTAGAGAGGATAAAAAGGTTTACCTTCACCATCTGGGACTCTGTTGTTGATCATCGTATCTCACGTATCTCACGATATATCGTATTTCACGGGTTCGGCAATCACAAGCTTATTCTGAGACCAGCAATTTAATAGTTTCAGCTGGAAGCCAAACTATGGTGCGGGGCGTAAGGTACAACATAACAGAAACACCATGGAACGCTGTGTTAACCACGTTCTACTGGGTGGTGTATGAGACTACGAGCACAGGCTTCAACCTGTTCCAGCCAAGCAGACTGAAGATTATGGGGTTGTTGATCTTTGGCATGCTCTTTGGTCAGTTAACACTAATATTAATAGAAGGAATTGCACTTCAACTACAGAATTAACTGATGATATCCCGCAAGTGCAGATCCGTTGTCCTTTATCAATTTTCTTCTTCTGTCGTGTGGGTATTGAGTCAATCGACCCAATAAACCCTGATGAATAGGCCTCTAACATGGTTTGTGTAACGACCACTATCAGAGACAGCGACCGGGACCGACGGCTTAACGTGCCCTCCAAAGCACGGAATCGTTTTTCTACTAGACAATCAGGTGATTCGGCCTGCAATGTCCTAACCAAACTTGGGAAAGTCTCAAAAAGTAATAAATTGACAAATATCAACTTTGTGTTCCCCCCCTGGGAATCGAGCCCAGGACCTCCGGATCGTGAGCCCATGGCTCTGACCACTAGACGGAGGAAGTTCCTTTATAAATACAAAATATCTAATCATTTAATTCTTCTTTTGTTTACTTTGTTACGTCTGTCTATAAATGCCTATCTCTGTTTTATATTGTCTTTATTCTCCTGCTGACGCTGACTTCTACATATAGAGGGACATTTCTGAGGCGTCATAATTTAGGGCTTTCAAAATGGGAATGTTTCTTCAGAGACAGTTAAGATATTGAGATGCTGAGACATCAACTCCGGAACTCCGGATTATGACCATGATTATGACTCTTCACTTTAAAGCGAATGTCAAATATTTTTCACAAACTATTCCAGGAACGGTAATCACAATTTACTATGCGGTGCGTGTGATAAGTATACGATCAAACGTAAACCAAGCCTTGGGCGAGTACCAGGAACACATGAAAGATATAATAACCTTCATGAAAAGGGAGAAGCTAGACAAAGACTTGCAAAGGTAAATACATTATTTTATAAATAACAAGGCAAATTCTTTTTAAAAATTGAGTCAAGTTACAAGCGACATGGATCTCATCTCTCCGTATATTTAGGGCCACAATGGTTCTTCTATGCTGGACTGGGAGCGAGAGAAAAATATAGAATGTGCCAGCTGCATTTCCTCCCGAGCATGCTTTAAGAACCAGTTAAGGGATCTAACGGTTTCTGTATATTGCAGTCTAGGCGATGGGCTGACAACCTGTCACTACGGCAATATACCTACAAATCAAACATAAATAACCCTCAATTCTTCGTCAGATGTGGCGCTCTGCTTACCCCATTAGGGATAAAGGTGTGATTATATGTATGTATGTACAAAGGTGCCGTGACCAGGATCAGTGACAAAATATGTGGATTATGTTTACAGAACAGTAATTGCGCATTACGAACATCAGTGGAAGAGAATGGGTGGTACGAACTACAGCAGTATTCTCAAGCTTTGTGACCAAATCACCTTGCGCACTGACGTCATCCTTCACATTTATGGAGAAACGTTCACTAAGGTTAATCCAACTAATAGTATTCAGTTTTAAGTATGTTACACTTTGTGTTGTAATTTCTTGATGGAACTCATAGTATTGTACCATTAAGAAACCACTATTCACACTAGTTCAGTTATTTATTTTATATATTCATTTGCCTATGCAAGCACTATTGCTTAAGGATTCCTGTTTACTTTGTAAGTTTACTGCAAATAAATAAATAAATCAGCATCTGTACAATTTATTCCCCTCGATCGCTAGAGATGTCTGTCTTTTTCTTCTGTCTAGTCTTTTCCCGGCCTAGTGTTGGAGTCCACTTTCAAGTTTCGCTTACTTCATATTCGCTGGTTTATACCATGAAAGAATAATCTTATGATCATTCTCCTTCATGTCCGCTTTCACGACTTCCAGCAGCCAGCGCTTCTTCGGCCTATTCTGATCTGACCTACAGCTCTTTTTTCTACGTAATCTATCATTATGTATTTTCCGTACAGTGTCCAATCATACCCAATGAAATACCACTGCTGCGCAACGTGGGCCGAGCAGTGGAGAGTATTTACTTGCGGGAGAAGATGACCATAGTCGATTGGGATGACGTCATCAGTGAGATGTATGTCGTTGACCGCGGTTTCGTCAAGATGTTTGGATTAGACGACGATGATGTTACTATTCTTCCTAGAGGAAGGTATTCTTTTTTCCTACATACATGCATACATATAATCACACCTTAACAAAAGGTCATTCCGCCACGTCTGACAAAGTTTTGAGGGTTATTCCAGACATATTTGTAGATATATTGCTGTAACAGGTTGTCAGTCAGCCCATCGCCCATACTGCATTATACAGAAAACCTCGAATACCTTAGCTGATTTTACAGCAGGGAGGAAATGCATCTGGCACATTCCATGTATTTCTTTCGGTCCCAGTCCAGCATAAAAATAATTATAATTATTTATATTAATCTTCCATGCTGGACTGGGAGCGAAAGAAAAACATAGAATGTGCCAGCTGCATTTCCTCCCAGGCATGCTGTAAAAACCAGCTAAGGGATCCGAGGGTTTCAGTATATTGCAATTTAGGCGATGGGCTGACAACCTGTCACTATAGCAATATACGTACAAATCTATCTTAAATAAACCTCAAAATGTTGTCAGACGTGGCGAAACGACCTTCGTATATGTTGTTAACGCTCTGCCTACCCCATTAGGGATAAAGGCGTGATTATATGTATGTATATTAATTATTTTTTTCCTTATCTTGTAAATTTACGGTCACATGCTTTCCTTTTACACCTATAAATACTGATAATAGGATATATGCGTTGGGCCCCCGAGAATACTAAACTAGAGTCTTAGGCTTCGTCAAGAGCAAATCCTAGAAATCAAATCAATGATAATCAAATGATAGAAAGAAAATTCTACACCTGCAATGCTTAGCAGCGGAATTTTATTGGAAAGTTCAGTCGAAGAATTATAATATTAGTTCTTATATGTAAACTACACTTTTTTTGTTGTAGCGTATTTGGAAACCTAGATTTACATACAGTGGTTTGTCCAACCAAATTTGTATCTGGATCAAGTGTGCATCTTCTCCAAATTAAAGCAAACAAGTTTCAGGGTATTATCGAAGATTTCCCAGTTGTCAGCGATTTGATGGCTAAATATCGACCTAACAATGAGGTAAGAGAATTTCAACATTGAGTAGATTATTTACATACATAACATAATCATAGATAGATAGATTACATAACATAATCATAGATAGATAGATAGATATATTCTTTATTGCACATATAACAAAAACAACAGGAAGTGAGAACAAATGAAATCAAAATTAAAGTACAATAAAGGCGGCCTTATTGCTATGGTAGCAATTTCTACCATGCAACCTTAAACATACATACATATAATTACGCCTTTATCCCTAATTGATAGGCAGAGCGTAAACGATCTAAACAAAGGCCTTTCCGCCACATCTGATAAAGTTTTGAGGTTATTTTAGATAGATTTGTAGGTATGTTGCTGTAATGGCAGGTTGTCAGCCCATCGCCTAAATTGCAATATACTGAAACCCTCGGATCCCTTAGCTGGTTTTTACAGCATGCCCGTGAGGGCCATGTTTAATGCAGGTGGCATACTCTATGTTTTTCTCTTGCTCCCAATCCAGCATTTCCATGTCTTCCGACAAACAAAGAAAATAAAATAAAGTCACGCATTTATCACTTACGTGGTAAGTAGAGCGTAAAACACTCTGTAAAAGGCGGCTTTTTAGATTGTAATGAATGTGTACCGCTGTGTAGTGTCAGCCTACAATATACTAACCCTCGAACTATTGCTCCCAGTCCAGCATATAAGAAATAGAAGATAGCCTTAATGAAAACCCAGTTTCAAACATAAGTGAGCTAGATCGATCAACTAAAATATTCATTATTATTAAACTTTTATGAAACTTTCAGAACGACACGTTTAAAATTTCATATGACCTATATTTTTGAAATTTGTCACCCGTAAAATAATTATTAACCGCTAAGCTGAAATAGGACTGGGTCGGCCACGTCTGCCGCATTCCGAAGGAATTGTGGGCAAAGACCACTTCACAGTGGAAGCCACCGACTGACAGAAGGCGACGCTTCAGACCGAGACGACGATGGCGAGACGAACTGGACGCCTCCAGTAAGGCATGGCCGGAGGAAGCCCCAGATAGCGAGTCATAAAGGGATCAGAGAGAGGCCTTTGCGCAGCAGTGGGACAGTTAACATAAACTATATAAGATACTAGCGACCCGCCCCTGCTTCACACGGAAATTATCAGTGTTTCTTTACTATATTATGCATGTATTATACATATGAACCTTCCTCTTGAACCACTCTATCCATTAAAAAAACCTCATCAAAATCACTTGCGTAGTTTTAAAGATTTATGCATACATAGGATATAGGGACAGAGAATGCAACTTTGTTTTATACTATGTAGTGATAAGAATAAATATTACGTATGTTTTTAAAACATTATAGATATGTTACCTAGTATAATACCTACTTAAATCTTTGCCTTTTGTTCTTAAACTATAAATGATACTGACATAAATAAAGTATTTTTTTTTTTAAATTAACGTAATTTATGTTATTTTCAGAATTATATCAACACCCAAGAAATAGCAAGTATTGATTTGTACAAGTCTAAAAGTAGACTTCGACTCAATACCCGTTGTGTGGCAAAATTCCTCCACTTTTTCGACAGGCACCCCAAAATTGTACAAATATATTCTATCATAGTGTCCATATGCTGCGTGTGTTTAGATATGTACAACGCTGGCTTTCACAGTAATAATATCGATATTTGGCTTATACCAACACTATATGGGTTGGACTTTTGTTTCTTACTAACGATCATACTAAAATTGTCTATGCCATTTATGGCTGAACGGGCGAGTTTTACAAGAGAAGAATTAGTGGCTACCAGGAAAAAGTGAGTCTTTTAATGATACTTTTTTGTAAAAATTGTTTATACTTTGTAAAATCAAGGATGGTGGCATGTGACAGATGGAATTTATTATGTCCGGGAAAACTGAAGAAAACATCCAAAATTCAGGACCACACTTTATTGTGCTAAGGAGCATGACAAGAAGTGGATTGTAAAAATATTAATCACAACCTACCCACCTTACAATATCTTATTCTATAATAAGGTAAACAAGGCATCTAATTCAATACATAACATACCTCCCCCTTTAAGCTGTTTATTTATACATAACTAAATCCCTAGCACATTTAACAAAAGCATACATAACTTTAAATACTATATAACTATATTTTTATGAAAATTAAAGAATCTCGAAAATAACAAAGATAAAGGTATGTGAAACTCTAACATAATAAAGTATCAAAAGAAACAACATAATCAGTTTTCTTAATCCTTAGAACCTGGTCTATCATAGGGTAACCTTACATGCACATTTAATTTATTTTTAATTTTCCCTGCACTCGAACTAGGCTCATCACTCTGTGGGATGCCCAACATCTCTGCCCACTGTTCAGGACTAGGAATCTGAACCACATCATCAAATTCTTGGCTAGAATCATCAACCAAAGGTTGTTCTCTACCTGCAGCCTGAGGCGCAGGTGATGCATCTTCCTCCTCCCTTAAATTTTCATTACCATGTATATTCTGGCCTTCCGAAGTAACTTTAACCAGCTGATCAATGTGACGGTTAACTAATAATAATAAATTTATTTCATAAAAATTTGTTTACAGTTATTACTTACGGACTAATATAAACTACAAAATTACTTATTATTTCATTAAATTATTTGCTAGAAAATAAAAGGAATGTAAACAATTGGCCATATAATTATAGTTGCTACTTAACATATATTAGATCTGAAAATTAGTGTTTCGATACCTAAACTAAGTAAATATTTACCTGTATCTTAGGTATCTCACACTAGTAATAAAAAGATGTTTTTTTTTTTTGTAATAATGGACAAATATTAATGAAGAATATACTAATTACTAATTTACTCTTATAAATTAGTGTTAGTTTTTTTCTTAATTCTATGTGTTAGTAGACAGTAAATAAGTTAGGTATATAATACTTTAGGCAACTACCAAAAGGAGTTCTTCAGTGTCTTCATAAGTTTTACCTATGAGCCACTTTTGTATGGACTTCTTACATGGATTTTTGTGCAAGGGATAGAGATCTAGGATGCGATTTAGCTTGTTATAGAGATGAGTGCCCAGAAAACTGTAACACCTTCATCATTTTCAACTGTGTAACTGGATGGACCACTCTTTTCAATTATTCTTCCATGTAACCAACGTGGTCCATTGCTAAAATTTCTATACATAACTGTCTGACCGACAGTTGTCTCTCTGTGCTTTCTAGACGCATTTTCAATCACTTGTTCTTCCGTCTTCCTATTTTTCAAATTATCTGGATGAATGGTGTCCAATAACGTGCGCAAACGTCTATTCATCAATAACTCTGCAGGAGATTTGTTTGTGCCAGAGCATGGTGTAACTCGTAAACCCAAAAGCATTCTTGGTAGTTTAACATCCCAAGATAAATCTTCCATTTTGCGCAATTTATCTTTCACCGTCTGTACCATTCGCTCAGCAAGGCCATTCGTAGCGGGATGGTATGGTGCTGTAGTCACATGTTTAATTTTATTAGATTCCAAAAAATCTCTCATTTCATTTGACACAAATGGTGTGCCATTATCAGACACCATTGTTTCGCAAAGTCCGTGTGTAGCAAATAACATTCGCAAATGGCGTATAACTGTCGAAGAACTCATATTATTAACAATAAAAACTTCTGGCCAACGGGAGTATGCATCAACAACAATTAAGAAATATTTATTCTGAAAAAGTCCAGCAAAATCTATATGAATTCGTGACCACGGCCTCGAGGGTGTAATCCATTCATGGACTGTTTTAGGTGGCATATGACGGTTCTCTAAGCACTGAGTACAACATTTTATTAATTTTTCTATGTCATCATTCATTTCGGGCCACCAAACATAACTTCTCGACAATGCTTTGGTGTGAACGATCCCGTTGTGAGTAGAATGCAAAATACGAAGGGTAGTTGCTTGTAGACTGGAATTATCACGCGACATCCCAATAACAAACAGCCTTCTAGTATCGATAACTCGGATCGATGTAACCAGTACTTGCGTAAATCGTTATCTGTCATTCTGTTAGGCCATCCACGTTGAACATAGTGTATAACCCGAGATAATGTCTTGTCTTTTCTAGTTTCAGTCTCTATTTGTGCCGTGTCAAATGGAAAATCTTGAGGTGTTTCAGCCATTAATAAAACCTCAAACATTTGCGGCTCTGGCTTATCTGGTACTGGCTGGGGCCATCGACTCAGACTATCGGCACTACCAATCTGAGGACCTGGTTTGTATCTAATTTGATAGTCATGAGAAGTCAAAGCTATGGCAATCCGTGTTAAACGTGGTGAAAGCATGCATGGCATTGGCTTTTTCGGATCAAAAATGCCAAGCAGCGGCTTGTGATCAGTCACTATAGTGAAAAATCTACCCATTAAATAATTATGGAATTTTTGAACGCCAAATAAAATTGCTGCAGCCTCTTTGTCTAGCTGTATCTGCGTTCATGCGTGTGTAGTGTGCGCGAGCTCATTGCAATAGGTCGTTCGTGACCGTCCTCCATGACATGTGAGAGCACTGCACCAACTCCATACTCAGAACTATCACAAGTCAGCACTACAGGTTTGTGCACGTCGTAATGCACCAATGTTAAATCAAATGTCAATTGATGCTTGGCCGTATCAAAAGCTTTCTGTTCCCGTGCTGTCCATTGCCATTCTTGAGTCTTGTCTAACAGACGATGTAACGGTTCCAAAATTGTTGCTTTGTGCGGTATAAACCTCTCATAAAAGTTGTAAAGTCCTAAGAACGCCTGTAATTCTTGTTTATTTTTAGGTGCCGGTGTATTTTTAATTGCTTCGACCTTGCACGACGAAGGGTGGATGCCTTCTGCATCTATTACGAACCCAAGGAACTCTACCTTTTCTTTGGCCCATTTGCACTTGTCTTTATTAAGTCGTAGACCAGCCTGCTCAATCCGTCCCAGAACAGTATCCAATCTCTGTTGCATCTGATGCATTGTCTCGCCACAAACTAATATATCGTCGATCAATACTGCTACGCCTTTGATACCAGCGAGCAATGACGTCATCAGTCGCTGAAAAATGCCTGGACTCGCCTTAACTCCAAAGGCCAAGCGATGTACGGAATATAATCCTTTACAAGTGTTCAAGGTCAACAAACTGGCAGTTTTGTCATCTACTGTCACCTGCGTGTATGCTCGGTCCAAATCTAGGGTAGTAAAATATTTACTTCCAGCAACAATAGCAAAAACTTCATTAGCTGTAGGCATTGGATATGTATACGACTCAGTTGCTTGATTCACAGTACTACGATAATCGCCGCACAATCTAATCGCACCCGTTTTCTTCACTATTGGAACGACTGGTGTAGCCCAATCAGAAAAAGATACAGGACGAAGAACTCCTTCATTCACCAAACGGTCAATCTCTGCCTCAACTCTGTCCTTGATAGCGAAAGGAACGGGGCGAGCTTTCAGGAACCTAGGTGTAGCATCAGGTTTAACATGTATAGTAACAGGTTTACCGCGGTATGTACCAAGTCCATCTTTAAATACTTCCGTGTGTTTGGACACAATGTTGTCAACCCCTGCGACAACTACTTCCGAAATCGCATTTAATTTTGGTTTTAAACCAAGAGGGCCGAGCCAATCGCGTCCGAGCAGATTAGGACCATTGCCTTTAGCAGCGATGAAAGTTAAATTTTCCTTTATATTGTTGAACTGCACAGGCGCTGTCACTTCTCCGAGTAAATCTACTGATGATCCTGTCCAGGTGCTCAGTGGAACCGAGGTGGGGTGCAGGGCGTCGCGCGGCAGGTGCTGGCGCAGCTCGTCCCACGTGCGCTCATTCATAACAGTAAAAGTTGCACCAGTATCCAAAAGCATAACAACTGGTTCTCCTGCTATTAATACATTAAGGTAGATTGGAGGCTCCCGACC
Organism: Scrobipalpa costella; assembly: GCA_949820665.1. NCBI lineage: Eukaryota > Metazoa > Arthropoda > Insecta > Lepidoptera > Gelechiidae > Scrobipalpa > Scrobipalpa costella. The sequence continues at coordinate 3,949,402 of OX463299.1, forward strand.
TGTGCTGCGTACAGTGTATATACCATTGAGCGTATTTTCCTCATCAAAGTCAGTGAAATTAATTTTACGATCGAAGTTGCGTTTCTTCATGGAGCATATTTTTTCTATATGGCCCCTTTTCTTGCAATAGTGACACATTGCATTTATGAATCTGCATTCGCCACCGTGTCTATCTCCGCAACGATAACACAAACGCACTTTTCCTTTAGATTGAATTGCGTTAATATCCATTGGTTCAGGCGCCGCGCTGGCGCAGGCGGCGGTGGCGCGGTCGCCGACGTCGGCGCCGGCGCGCTCGCTCGAACTGGCGGTGTTTTGTATCATGCGAACATCCTTCCCCGCGCTTTCAGACGCTAACATAGCATCTACAACGTCTGAATACTTCAAATTGTTCCTCTTCAACAGGTCGTATTGCAATTTGACGTCACTCATACCACAAACAAGGCGATCACGCAACATTCGCTCCAAGTCCGAAAAGTTACAACGTGAGCTTAATCTTCTTAATTGCGCAATGTACTCTGCTGCTGTTTCACCTCGTTTTTGATCGCGTTTGTAAAATGTAAACGACACTGATATTTCATTGAGATGCGGAGAGTAATGTTTGGTTAGAATTTGCACTATTTCATTGAAAGTCACTTCACTTGGTTTTTTTGGTGTAATTAACGCGGAACAGGTCTCAAACACTAGTGCACCACAAACAGTGAAGAAATTAGCTCGTTTCACTGTATCTTCTGTGATATTGTTTGCCTCAAAACAAAAGTTCAAACGATCAATACAGTTTTCCCAATTGTCCGTCTGGGAATTGAATTCACTGAAAAACACTGAGTCTAGTTTTTGTTAGCCATAATTTTCACTCGTCGCCACTATTATGTCCGGGAAAACTGAAGAAAACATCCAAAATTCAGGACCACACTTTATTGTGCTAAGGAGCATGACAAGAAGTGGATTGTAAAAATATTAATCACAACCTACCCACCTTACAATATCTTATTCTATAATAAGGTAAACAAGGCATCTAATTCAATACATAACAGAATTCCTATAGTTATAGTAATTCCAATTTGGTTTTAGAATAAATGTAAACAACATTTCATGTTTTTTTTATTCAAAAACACATTTCAAAAATAAATTATCCATTTTGGCAAATAAGTTAAATTACTAAAACTACATACTATTTCATTGTGTTTTTATATCTAATACCTAAAAGTTATTTTAGGAACAAGATCTTTGATTAAAGGCATTAAACGTTGTTTACCTTTATTCTAAAACTGAGTTGGAAATTATTTATTTTTTATTTAAGAGCCTGAGTTGGAAATACTGTAGATATTTTCTTTCGTTTTCCTTATAAATGGCATCATCTGTCACAGCTACCATACTAGATTTTACAGTGTATAAATATGGAACGTATTTGCACTGCCTCCGTGGTATAAGCTGCCTTTGTGGTCTAGTGGTCTAAGTCATGGGCTCCCGATCTGGAGCTTCCATACCACAAATCATCATCTCCCTAGCCTTATCCCGTATCTCTCGGGGTCGGCTACGTAATCTAGGTGATTGAACAAGGGTACTGGGTTTTTCACAGAGCGACTGCCATCTGACCTCCGCAACCCAGAAGGGAAACCAGACCCAATCCTAGATTTGGTCAGTTTTCAAGCCGCCAATGCTTAGCACTGGCCTCTGGCTTGGCTTAACGACTAATATCTACGGTATTAAACGATATTAACTGGGACCAACGGCTTAACGTGCCTTCCGAAGGACGGAAAAAGCGCCGAATAAACGTACATATGAAATTCGTAAACCGAAAAACACATTCGTACGTGGTGGGATTCGAACCACGACCTCCCGCTCAGGAGGCAGTGGCCCTATCCACTACACCATCGGGCTCATCCACTACACCATCGGGTTCCATACCACAAAGTTTATATTAAAAAAGGATTCCATGCTTTCTGAAGTGATGTACCTTCTGGGGCACGTCGGTCCCACAACCAAGCTAACTGTTAACTAATACGTTTCTTGTGGTATTTTATTTCTGAATATATGATGGTTTTAACAAGACGCGGGTTCAAATTCTGTCTGCGGTAAAATTTTTGATTTGTCATTTGGTCTGACACCAAGATTCATCGGGTCGTTCGTTGACTCGAAAAAATCACTTGATAAGAAAAAGGCCAGTGCCTTTGAGGTTTCTGGCTCTCTACATCCTAGACTCTTTGACCAGCTTTAGATAACCTAGAGTTAGGGTGTTCGTGCACTTATCCATATTAGATTCGTATCTAATTCATATCTGATTTGGCCTTCCTAGTAAATTGTAAGACAACATATGCACCTATCCATATGTTTTTTGACTACGAATTGGATACGAATCTAAATGGATAGTGTATTGATTGATATGCCCTAAGCTGTACTTGTACATTAGTATACCAGGTGTAAGGGACAGAGTTCCGCAAACTGATAGGGGTTGCTCAGACTAAGCAACAACAAGCACTGTCGCTTACAAACCGGATTATTATATTACTCCATGCTTACATGCCCTTCCAGTATTCATTGAATAAAGATATGTTTTTTTTCTATTTCCAGATACCAAGCAAAGTTGTTTAAGATCGAAATTGCATCATGCGTCCCCATCGAAACTCTATGTTTATTGAGCAAAACGCCTTCAAGTGTGTTTGTATTTCTTCGACTGAATCGGTGCTTGAGATTGGTAAACTAAATTAAAAATGATTTTATTTATGAGGTAGTTTTGAAAGGGTGGTTTCTAAAAATCCTCCGTCTAGGATTTTTTAGCGTTTGATCAAACGGCATAAGATTAAGGAAGTCCAAACGACAAAACAACCCATTTTTTTATTCAAAATTTGAATGCTTTTAAAATTGAGTGTTTATAAGTTTGGACTGGGAGCGACAGAAAAACATAGAATGTGCCAGATGCATTTTAATGTGCCAGAGGCATGCTTTAAAGATCAGCTAAGGGATCCGAGGGTTTCAGAATATTGCAATTTAGGCGATGGGCTGACAACCTGTCCTACAGCAACATAATAACCCTCAAAACATTGTCAGACGTGGCGGAACGACCTTTGTTTAGGTATTTTAGTTTATTAGGGATAAAGGCGTGATTATATGTATGTATGTACCAAATTTGCTGCAATTCTGCCATGAATGTTGCCATTACCTTGTATATTTATAAAAGAAATATGTGTTTTTGTAAAAAGTAACAATAAAATGTTTCAAATTGTAAGAGATCGTTCCACTAGACATGTCAGGGCTCAATATGCGGGCCAACTTTATCAACCTCCTTGCCACACATATATTTATATGAAAAATGTATATAACGTGTGCATTAATACATACAATAAAAATTTACTGGATCTAAATGAATTTGAAAAAATACTGACTGCGTGGTTATTAGACAAAAGTTATAACATTTATAATGCATAAGTATCTAGTTTTTAAGCCTTGACATTGAACTTATTGACATAAATTGTAATTAATACTATTTGATATAGTGTAATTGAAATATAATTGATTTGCACTGTTTATATGACATAGATGAATGTTTATGTAGTTATTTAATCATCAACTCTCTGTCAATGTTTAATTAAATTAATATACACCTACCTACTATTTGCATGCCTGGATTAGGTTGAATACTAAGACTTTCCTTTTTATATTATGACCTATGTAAATAAATGTGTATTTGTTTGCATGCTGGCCTAGGAGCGAGAGAAAAACATAGAATGTGCCAGCTGCGTTTCCTCCCGGGTATGCTGTAAAAATCAGCTAATAGATCCGAGGGTTTCAGTATATTGAACTTTAACCACAACAGCAATATACCTACAAATGTATCAAAAATGTAAATATTTGTATGCTATCAATAAGATGGCAAGTTACAGCGCACTACCTGTATCTTACAACACTGTTATATGATATTTTTTTTACCCATACCTAACTACAAATAAAGTTCTGATTCTTAAATAACCCTCAAAGCCTTGTCAGACATGGCGGAACGACCTTTGTTTAGGTACCCCATTAGGTATAAAGGCGTGACTATATGTTTAGTTGTAATAAAGGCTACTTCAAACCGCAGGGAAACTATGTTACTCTCACGTAAAATCTGTCAGCCTGCAGCAAACCCACAGGCCAATCAGCTTACGTCCGCCAGTGACACGCAACAGCGTCGACCATTGAACGCGGTCCCATACATATCAATAGTACGACCATGGCCACAGCCGCCTGTCGCACGAGGCAGATGTAAGCCTCAATGATCCAAAGTCAACCTTTACCAATTTTGCCTTTTGACAGATTTCCATAAGCGACAACATGACGCAATACCACAAGAACCTCAACATTAACCTGACAATGACCACAGTGGCATCAGTGGCTATGTGGTTCATGTTATTTGTACACACAGCTACATGTATCTGGCACTACTTGGGCATTGTGCAGGAGCGAAAACAGACATATTCCTCATGGATTACCCAAAGTAAGTTCTTCTTCTGTCAAGTCATCGACCTGATGAACCCTGTTTTTAACTGCCTAGCACAGCTAATAGGCCTCTGACAATCCGAAGCATGGTATCTTTTTGCTTTCAGACAATCAGGTGATTCAGCCTGCATTGTCCTAACCAATCTGGGGAAAATGTAACAAAGTGATAAATTGACAAATGTCAACTTTGTGTTCCTCCTGGAAATCGCCCAGGACGAGGACAGGTTCATGTTATTTAAACACACAGCTACATATGTGCAGGAGCGAAAACAGGCATATATCTCATGGATTACTCAAAGTAAGTTCTTTTTCTTCTGACGTGTCGATCCACCTGATTCATCTCTCATCCCTGGTGTCAGAGTTTTAAAACTGCCAAGCACAGCTATTAGGCCTCTGACATGGTTTGTGTAACGACCAACGGGCCCTCCGAGGAACGGATCTTTTTGCTTTCAGACTGTCAGGGTATTCATCCTGCATTGTCCTAACCAAACTGGGGAAAATCTCACAAAATGATGAATTGACAAATATCCCCCTCTGGGAATCAAACCCAGGACATCCGGATCGTAAGCCTATGGCTCTGACCATTAGACCACGGAGGCACTAAGTAAGTTAAACTAGACATCCACGCCTAGTTGATATTCCTTCATTTCGAACCATGCACTTCCAATAATCTTTCATAATGCCCTCAGTTAAAGAGTGGAACCCACTACGCGCACTTATGTTTCCGAATGCATACAACCCTCAACTCTCCATACTCGTAGTTATAATATTTACAGGCATCTTCTGGGTGAGCTTGCTTGCTGAGCTTGATTGGCGATTTGTCGTCACTGACCTAGAAAGTAAACCCATCATCATCTCCCTAGCCTTATCCCGTATCTCACGGGGTCGGCTACCTACTCTAGGGGATTGAACGAGGGTACTGGTTTTTACACAGAGCGACTGCCATCCGCAACCAAGAAAGGAAACCAGACCCAATCCTAGATTAGGTCAGAGTTTTCAAGCCGCCAATGCTTAGCACTGGTCTCTGATAAGGCTTAACGACTAATATCTACGGCATTAAACGATATTAACCGGGACCAACGGCTTAACGTGCCTTCCGAAGCACGGAAAAAGCGCCGAATAAACGTACATATGAAATTCGAAAACCGAAAAACACATTGGTACGTGGTAGGATTCGAACCACGACCTCCTTCAGGAGGCAGCGGCCCTATCCACTACACCATCGGGCTCTCCCTAGAGAGTAAACCCATTTTCATTAAATCATGTCAGAGACCTATGAGCTGTTCTATTAGGCGGCATAAAAACTCTGACACCAGGGTTCATCGGGGCGATTGACTCGATACCTACACGACAGAAGAAGAATTAAAAGAAAAAGAATTAACTTCTGTTTCTACCTATAGGAACTAATTTGTCTACTCGACTTTACCCGGTCTTCTACAACCACTGCTGGCACTCTTCTCGAATATCCGCCAAATTAAAATCCTAACTAATTTTAACTTTTTCACTTCTAATTATTTAAAGTTAAGTGAGACATTCTAAATAAAGATTTTATAGTAGGCTGTATATGGCATTAGCCCTCTCTGCTAAGAATCTCGGACAAAGATGACTTGTTTAATAAATAAATAATAATAAATTTTATTTGCAAAGCCAAAAGAAAGGTTACAAACAGTGAGCTTAAAACTAAGTAAATTGGCTGAATTTTGTATGCATAAAGTAAGTGTCCCCTGACACTCAAACTAGGTAAAAACCTGTGCGATGAGTCAGTGATCTCGTTTTGGTAGTGACTTTAAAAATAATACCTGTTTTGTGCACTTATCGTAAAATCTAGTATTACTGATGATCGTTCATATAAGTAATATTATTAACAGTACGTGTTACTTTTCTCAGGATCCAGAGAAAATAATCAAAAAATATGCCATGACCATTACATATGTTCAGTGTATTTTATAATAACTACATTAACCCTTAATGGGGTCGGTGATATTCTACCACAACAACAATCCGAGGTGAGTTATTGATATAATGAAAGAAATTGTAGTAGGAAAAAAGAAAGATAGGCTCGTATTTATAATCAGAACGTGAGTTTGACAGCGAGTTTGAGTTTATATCAGAAATGTAACTTCAAAACAAATCGATTCTTAATATCGCTCTCAATCTTGAGATCGCTTTAGCTCTCATGACTGACAGCGAGATTGAGTTCATATCAGAAATGTAATTTCAGTACAAAATGGCCTGTCTAATCTTTAGCTAATATTGCTCTCCGGTTTGATATCGCTTTATAAATACGAGCCTAAGAGTTTCATTGTGAATGTTGTTCAATTTCGTTGACTTCGAATCCCCTATCAGTTTGTCCTTTAGCGCAGATTACTTATGAGCGTGGCAGACACACATTATATTTCTTCTTCTTCTTCTTCTGTCGTGTAGGTTTCGAGTCGATCGACCAGATGAACCCTGGTGTCAGAGTTTCTTAACCGCCCAATAGCACAGCGAATGGACCGCTGACACGGTTTCAAAGACAGCGATCAGGACCGACGGCTTTACTTGCCTCCGAAGCACGGAATCTTTTTTTCTTTTCGAATAATTAGGTGATTCAGCCTGCACTGTCCTAATTAAACTGGGGAAAATGTCACAAATTTATAAAATATTTGTGTGTGTCCCCCTGGGAATCAAACCCAAGAACTCCGGATCGAAAGCCCATGGCCCAGACCACTAGACCACGGAGGTAGTCACCCTATATTTGATAACGATAGATAGGCACTCACCAATATGTTTTGTAAAGGTAATATTCGTGTGTATATTGATGATAATGTCGACTCTCATCTTCATGATCTACGTGGGTGAATTCTCTAACATCATTCAGTACCAATCCTTCCGTTATTACGCGTTTTACAGCAAATATATGGAGCTCCTGGTAAGTAATGATATAAATTGATTATTAGAAGCACAGGAACACCGCTTGGCTTGTAGCTTATTCAATTGTTAGGGGTTGAACCGTGCCGCGACGGTGGTGACACAGATTTTAAATAAATTGTGTCCAAATACAATATATTCTTGAATATTTTACGTGTAGCGGAAATCGCAAGTGTTTGTCCATTCTTATCTCATTAATTCTTCATAATTAAATTAGTATCTAAGTTTTGTATTACAAATGTACTAAAAGTGGCCACTTTTGGAACATTTGTAATACAAAACTTACATAGGTACTTTGTTTGAATTATGATATTATGTGTCATTAAATAGAGGCGATTTTAGCTACACGTAAAATATTCATGAAAATTATTGTATTTTGGACACAATTAACTTATTAGGTACTATTGAGGGCGCCACCTATACTCTGTTTCCACCTTAAATATAATATGTCAAAGTTTACCCTCTTACTAAATGCACACACAAAAAACACACAAAAAGTTTGCAATATCCAACCTAATTTTGAACTCTTAGAATATCACCCCATAACTTCTTGTGGGTGTCGTAAAAGGCGACTAAGGGATACATCCAGGGAATTGGCAGCAGTGTTCCCTGTGAATGGAAAACTTCTACTGCGCTCACCAATCCGCCTGCCAAGTGTGGTGAGCATATACCCACAATTTTGAGGAGGCACATGTCCAGCAGTTGACTGTTGTGGCTGATGTTGATAGTTTTAATTTCTTTTTAGTTCGTACCAATTATCTCACGCTCAATCTTTTGACATTTATTTCAGGCGTTCCTAAAAAATAACAAGGTGTCCGAAAACCTAATAAAATTAACCCAGAAGTACACTTTACACCTATGGCAACAAACACGAGGTCGCCAAGTGCCGCATTTCCTGAAGACTGCCCCTCAATGCCTCCGTCTCAACATTATGTCTGCTGCTTACATGCACCATCTGAAAGTTGTAAGATGGACATTTATTGTACCGGGTGCTTACAACTGCCCCTCAGAACAGCGTCCCGCAAACTAATGGGGGTTGTTTAGACAACGACAGCGAACAATTTTCACCGGGAAATTCTTTTAAGAAGTGAAAAAATATGGCTTTTCCATACAAAATGTCTGATGACGGTGAAAATTTTGTACGTAAAATCCATTTTCTTTTTCACTTCCTGATGAATTTCCAGGTGAAAGTTGTTCAGTGTCGTTGACTGAGCAACCCCTATCAGTTCAGTAATCGTAGTTCTCATACATACATACATAACATTTATAGCCTCTTTTCCGGAGAGATAGTACATATCTGTCTACCGCCTGACACTCGCCAGATTTATATAAAACTAGCGACCCGCCCCGGCTTCGCACGGAAATTATCAGTGTTTCTCTACTATATTATGCATCTATTATACATATAAACCTTCGTCTTGAATCACTCTATCAATTAAAAGAAACCGCATCAAAATCCGTTGCGTAGTTTTAAAGATTTATGCATACATAGGGATATAGGGACAGAAAAAGCGACTTTGTTTTATACTATGTAGTGACTAGCTTTCCGCCCCGCTGGGATTTAAATGTTTTCCCGAAGTAAACGTTTTTCTATTGCTATTCCCAATCATAGGTCATAGTCAATCTGTATATCAAATTTCGTCCCTATCTAAATACGATTTGAAAATATTCCTGTAGAAATTAGATATTTTCCCTCAATAAAAAGTAACTTACGTCCATCCATATTCATATTTATTTATCTCCAAATTACTATCTATAGTCCTGCTAATTTTCATCAAAATTGGTTCAGCCATTTAGGCGTGAAAGATTAATATATATAAAATTTTTTAACAAATTTTAGTAAATTAGTATTGATAAAAAATTTCAGCATCCAGTTTTTACAAAATGTGAGCTTTCGTTCCTGAGACAACTTGTTGGTCATCTTCAATTATGCCATTATAGTGAAGGTTAGTCCTTTAAAAATTGTGGGAGTATAATCTCCAAAAAGTAGTAAGATCTAAAAGCAAGCCCAGTCAAAGTTTTATGAAAGAAGGTAATAAATATTATGCGTACATACATACCTATAATCACGCCTTTATCCCTAATGGGGTAGGCAGAGCGTAAACTAACTAAACAAAGGTCTTTTCACCACATCATCATGTCCCATATCTCATGGGGTCGGCTACCTAATCTAAGCTAATCTAATCTAAGGGGATTGAACGAGGGTACTGGTTTTTACACAGAGCGACTGTCATCTGACCTCCGCAACCCAGAAGGGGAACCAGACCCAATCCTAGATTAGGTCAGAGATTTTTAAGCCGCAAATGCTTAGCACTTTCACACAGGTTATGTAAGATAGCTGTATTGACAGGTCGTAAGCCCATCGAATAAATATTAATATATTGAAACCCTCGGATCCCTTAGCTGATTTTACAGCATGCCGTGGAAGAAATGCAGCTGGCACATTCTATCGCTCCCAGACCAGCATGGAAGAAAAGAAAATTGAAAATATAATGACTAATGATAATGACTATTTTAAATTATATTGCAGACATGCACGTGGTGAAGGTTACAGAAATTACAAACGCCATGTATTTCGTCCACAAAGGGCGTGTGCAAGAATTTGACGAATTTTCTGATGAGTTCAATGATGACAAACATAATATTTATAAAGCTGGTAATTTTTTTGGAACGGTAAATATTATGTTTTAAATTTTTATTTTACGTATTTAATACGTGCCACTGAAGTTTATATTTTTTTTATAACATAAGAGGATTTTTCGTCCAAGGTAATAAGGCATAGAAAATATTATAATAAAAATCTAGTTAAATTTTACTTGTTTAACAGAATTATTATATGATTAATAGCATGTATATTTCTAGGATAATGGATTGAAGCGCAATGTCCCATTTAAGATTAGTTACAGAACAATAATTAAGTCTCAGATTTTGAGTCTATGTTTTGACGATTGGAAATACTTATTACAACATTTTCCAAAAAGCATGAGTATTATATATGGAGACACAGACAGTAATGATGATTCTCCTTCGTATGACATAATAAAATCTCTGAAGCGATTTAAAATCAATAAAAAGCCAACAATTCACCATCTATCTTCTGAACATAAATATTCCGTACTATCGAGTATATCACAAGAAATATCACCAATGAAAAATATTTCTATGGAAATAAAACATTCAACGGCAGCCGGCTCGACAGAACCTGAAGAACAAATTGAATCCTCCGATTCCAAACAATTATTCCCTAAAATAACAATGAATTCAAATGACGTTAAAGACAAATCTGGTAAAAATTATTCTAAAAGAACAGAATTGCAAAACTCTCCTTCGAGATTAGGTTTTACACCTAATAACCAGTGGCCAGACACAAAAAAATCTCCATCAATCGACTTTTACGAAGACCATGATCTTGATCGGTCTCCCACACCCCATCGCTTAAATGATAAATCTGATGAAAATGTTTCTAAAAAAATAGAATTGCAAAGGTCTCCAACGAGGTTAAGATTTACACCTGAAAAACAGTGGTCAGATACAAAGAAATCTCAATCAAGTACCAAAATAAAAGAACCTGAAGAAATAATTGAGGCCTCCGGATCCAAACAATTATTCGCGAGAAGAACAATTAATTCAAAAGAATTTTACGAAGAAACCAAAAAATCACAATCATCTACCAAAATAGGAGAAATAAACTACGATCTTGATCGATCTCCTACACTCCATCGCTTATTTAATAAATCAAAAATTGATATTACCTCTTCTGAAATAGAACTGAATAAAATAGAAAGCCAACCGCAAGTCAAAGAAGCTAGTCCTTCAGGGCCTACCAAAGAGCAACATTATAAACCAGAAGATTCTTTAGCGCCAACTAAATTGACTTCTAGTGTCCTGGAAAATATACCGGATGAAGAAAAATATGAAAATCTCTGGTCTATTGATATAAAACAACCATCGACTTCAAAGGCATACACACCAATTACAAAAACTACAGAGATAAAGTCACCAGTGCCACCAGAATATATGTCTTTGCCGACAACTACTCAAGAACAAACTTTAACTATAATGGAACCCGAAGAAATGCCAGACAATTTTGCAAGAAAGAAAGTAGAGGATCAGAAACTGCAACCTTCAGTTTCAGAGCAACTAAAGACTCAAGAAACTATTACTGGAACAAAAACATCCGCATCATTTGCATCAGCTGATTCAAGTACAACACCGTTTAAAAAATTAAAACTATCTGGTACACTTACACCAGACTCATATTTCAGTGAATCCTTATCCGTGGAAGAGTATATGGCAGCAAAAAGGGTTTCGAAGAAGTCATCACGATTTTCACGACATCCTTCAAACAAGCCTTCAAGACAATCCTCTTCTGTATCAGGTGTTAAAGATAAAGATGATAAAGATGAGACAGATAATAAAGATAAAGATGATAATGATAAAGATAATAAAGATAAAGATGGTAAAGGTGAATAAGATAAAGAAACAGAAAAAAAGAAGTCAAAGAAGTTTCTTTTAATATAACTTAATTAATTTAGATCTTATTTATTGTATGTCTTTTGTTACTTTTGACTGGATAAATAAAACATTAAAAGTCTGTTTTAAATTGAATTAGATAACTTAGTCGTATTGGAAAAAAACATATTTACAAGTTATGATTTTGTAACAACCTATCTCTGAGGATGAATGCTTTTAATACTACTCAGTTCTTTATTCCGACTGATTCGCGAAACCAATATTCTTTCATCAAACATATCCATTTTTTTTTGCATTTGGCAACAGAACTCATGACAAAAGCTTCAACATTGAAAAAGGCACGGCCAGTATTCAGAAAGCCTTTGAGGTTCCCTCATGTGGACGAATCTAGCTGTCGGGACGTCACGATGAAAGCAAAATCAAGTGTGCTCTTCACGTGTTGTTTTTTCTTTTCACATGAAGCCGCATGGGATCATCGGAACAATCGGAAAGATCTACCGCGCTGTCCAATAAATCTTTTGCCTTTGTGAAGTCGCGAGACAAAACGGGATTTTCCAATGCACATGAAGTCTCGTTTTTATGCTTTTTCCGTGACATATTACTTAGGTACCGTCAACGCGTAGTTTGAATTCTACGTTAGTCAGAAATTCGGGGTACGGAAAACAGGGTTACATACATATAATCACGCCTTTATCCCTAATGGGGTAAGCAGAGCATAAACGACCTAAACAAAGATTTGAGGGCCATTCAAGAAAGATTAGTACGTATATTGCTGTAGTGACAGGTTGTCAGTTGTCTACTAATGCAAATATTGCCTGAAATTAAATGATTTATTATTATTATTATGAATTGTTAACACAAAAAAAACTGTATGCAACGTGTGTCTAAATTACAGACGTTTTCACTGGAAAAGATACAAAGCTAAAAACATACATACATATAATCACGCCTTTATCCTAATGGGGTAGGCTGAGCGTAAACAATCTAAACAAAGGCCGCTACGTCTGACAACGTTTTGAGGGTTATTTAAGATACTCGTAGATTTGTAGGTATATTGCTGTAGTGACAGGTTGTCCGCCGATCGCCTAAATTGCATTATACTGAAACCCTCGGATACCTTAGTTGATTTTTACATCATGTTCGGGAGGAAATGCAGCTGGCACATTCTTTATTTTTCTCTCGCTCCCAGTCCAGCATGGAAGAGAGCTAAAAACAACGCAAACTAATTTGACCACTATACCAGATTTTACAAATACGTAAACCAATTACTGTCTGATTTGGTATTCGGCTAGGCAGCAGCGTGGCGCGTTTACGGGGAAAGCTATCAGCCAAATATTTGCCCAATTAGTGGATGTAATGCGTTCACGGAACAACAGTTCTAATTATGTCCGACGTACTTTGTGTACGCTGAAGAGTTGAACAGCTGAGTTATATTATAGGAATAAACACCAAGGAAATGTTACAAATACATACATTTAATCACGCCTTTGTCCCTAATGTGATAGGCAGAGCGTAAAAGACCTAAACAAAAGTCGTTCCGCCACGACTGACACAGTTCTGAGGGTTATTTAAGATAGATTTGAAGGTATATTGCTGTAGTGACAGGTTGTCAGCCCATCGCCTAAATTGCTATATACTAAGACCCTCGGATCCCTTAGCTGGTTTTTACAGCATGTTCAGAGGGAAATGCAGCTGGCATATTCTATGTTTTTATTTCGCTCCGAGTCCAGCAAAATAAATAGTAACTAACGCCATGGGTTTATCAATTTATCACTTTGTGAGGTTTTCCAGTTTGATAACGACAATGCAATTCACCTACGGAAGCACCTGATAGTCTATAAGAAAAAAGATAGCGTGCTTCGGAGGGCACGTTATATCGTCGGTCCGAATCGCTGTCTTTGATAATGCTCGTTACATACACCATGTCAGAGGCCTATTAGCTGTGCTATTACGCGATTTAAATGTCTGAAATCAGGGTTCATCGGGTCGATCGACTCGATATCCACAAGACAAGGAGGATACGAGAGATGAATAACTGTCTAAGGAAATATTTTGTTAACTTATTTGTAATTTAAAAATATAATAATACTAGCGGCCCTCCCCGGCTTCGCACGGAAATCATCAGTGTTTCTCTTCTATATTATGCATGTATTATACATATAAACCTTCCTCTTGAATCCATTAAAAGAACAAAAACCGTATCAAAATCCGTTGCGTAGTTTTAAAGATTTATGCATACAAGGGATATAGGGACAGAGAAAGCGATTTTGTTTTATACTATGTAGTGATGGACAGCCAAAAAGTATACAGCAGCAGCAGACAGCTACGCTCTAGCAGTTGTCTACAAACAGCGTAAGCGCAGCGTAACTGCCTCCGTGGTCTAGTGGCTAGTGCCATGGAGGAGGTCCCGGGTTCGATTCCCAGGGGGGAAACACAAAGTTGATATTTGAGAATTTATCACTTTGTGATTTTTTCCCAGTTTGGTTAGGACATTGCAGGCTGAATCACCTGATTGTCCGAAAAGAAAAAGATTTCGTGCTTCGGAGGGCACGTTAAGCCGTCGGTCCCGGTCGCTGTCTTTGATAGTGGTCGTTACTCAAACCATGCCTGAGGCCTGATAGTTGTGCTACTAGGCGGTTTTAAAACTCTGATACCAGGGTTCCTCGGGTCGATAGACTCGATACCCACTCGACAGAAGAAGAAGCGTAAGCGCTACGAACTGCTACGTACGTACTAATAAGCCCATTTTCGTTTTAAAAATAACTACGTGATTTTAGATTATTAAAGAGTATATTCAAGAAACTTTTAAGTACAGTGTTTATACTTAAAATAAGATGCTTAAATCTAAAACCTAAGTAAGGTTTATGCGAAAAGCGAATGTTGTCACATTAAACATTGATTTATAAATAAATAAATTAGAGGCAAAAAAAAATAACTTACATCAAGATAGTGTTTTTAGTATTACTTTGCAGTTCTCTATGTTATTAAATACATTCGACAGTACATCTTTTGGCAATTGATTAAGAATATTTAAAAGGATATATTCCCACGAGTAGTACGACTGGTCCCGTCCCGTGGCCAGCCAGTAAGTTAGAGCTCGAGATCAACTACTCAGGTCTTTATTCCGATTGATTCGCGAAACCAATATTCTTTCATCAAACATATCATTTTTTTTGCATTAGGCAACAGAACTCATGACAAAAGCTTCAACATTGAAAAAGGCACGACCAGTATTCAGAAAGCCTTTGAGGTTCCCTCATGTGGACGAATCTAGCTGTCGGGACGTCACGATGAAAGCAAAATCAAGTGTGCTCTTCACGTGTTGTTTTTTCTTTTCACATGAAGCCGCATGGGATCATCGGAACAATCGGAAAGATCTACCGCGCTGTCCAATAAATCTTTTGCCTTTGTAAAGTCGCGAGACAAAACGGGATTTTCCAATGCACATGAAGTCTCGTTTTTATGCTTTTTCCGTGACATATTACTTAGGTACCGTCAACGCGTAGTTTGAATTCTACGTTAGTCAGAAATTCGGGGTACGGAAAACAGGCTTACATACATACAAATATACATATAATCACGCCTTTATCCCTTATGGGGTAGGCAGAGCGTAAACGACCTAAATAGATAGATTCCGATTGCCGTTCCGCCACGTCTGGCAAAGTCTTGAGGGCTATTCAAGAAAGACTGGTACGTATATTGCTGTAGTGACAGGTTGTCAGCCCATCGCCTAAATTACAATATACTGAAACCCTCGGATCCCCTAGCTGGTTTTACAGCATGCTCGGGAGGAAATGCAGCTGGCACATTCTGTGTTTTTCTCTCACTCACAGTTCAGCATGGAAGATGAAGGAAAGAAAGAAAGAAGGAAAACAGGGTTCCCTATGTATACAACATCATACACTGCTATCACCAATATTGTTTGATGTGTGTGCTGGAGGCAGGGACGTCTTCAATGAATGTTGTATTTATTTTAGGTATTAAAAACGTTTATTTTGGGGGAAATATAAATTAATACATGGATACGAGTAACATAACGCTGTCTAGGCTAGTATATTAGTTCGTGTGACTTTAGCTGCGAGCCGCGCCGCAGTCTATCCAACACGGTGGTCGTCAACTTCACGCTGGTGTTAAGTTGGTTGGTTAGTTCGCATCATAGATGGCGTTAGACGTATGCAACAAATATAAATCTGCTAAGCTAGGAAATATTGCTGTATAGCCCAACAGCGTCCAAGATTTTAGTAAGTTAGAATTATTAAATAACTTGTTAAATTATTTAGGTTCTATGGACCTCAGTTAACATTATTTAACATCTTATAATGTAAATATTGCCTGAAATAAAATGTATTATTATTATGCATACATAGGAATATAGGGACAAAAGTAATGTAGTGATGGACACCCAAAAAGTATACAACAGCAGGAGACTGCTACGCTCTAGCAATTGTCTACAAACAGCGTAAGCGCTAGGAACTGCTATGTACGTACTAACAAGTCAATTTTCGTTTTAAAAATAACTACGTGATTTTAGATCATTAAGGGGCTCTCGTGATATTTCGGTCGCTTGCAAGGCCTATAAAGTATACTTTATCGTTACATAAAAAATATAAAATAATTATATGTTGTAGATTGGTCTCAGCTCTTCATTACACTCTTAAGATTATTTAAAAATATTGAGTAATTAATGAGAAATACGAATTCTTCTGGCCCTCTTTCCGTGTCTAAAACATTGACTAAACTTTTTTTATTTACTTGCACTTAACGACTTGCATTTATGATAATTATTTTGAACGTTATAAATCATAAACACTAAAATGTGATCTGCTTGTTTTTTTATTTCGATTATTATTTTTGGAGAAAAAAAATAAAATCTGATTTCTGGGAGGTTCGCAAAGGGCGGGTCCGTGCGCGGGCGACGGGCGGCAGACGGCCCACGGCCTTCGCGAGGGGAACCCGCATCGCTCTTGTCACGCAAAAATAGTTTTCGTAAGTTCTGTTTGGACATTTTGTGTTTAAGACTTTTAATATTCATTGTTTAATATTAGTGCGAATTATTCTTTATCTACTGATTATTATTGATGAGTTTCTCTAAAATTCTTAGAAAATATGAAAAAACAGTAAGTATATACTTCAACATAATATTATTTTGTTTTATTTTACTACTATTTTATTAGTCAGCTACTGTAGAATGTAGCAAATGGTTCAGCAATGTTTTTTTAGGAAATAACAAAAATATCTTGGTTCTCTAAAAATATTGATAGCTGTTTGATTGGAATGTTTTATTCTATCTGACAGCGTAAAGATTGCATATTGTCTACAAACCAATGCATAATTTCGCCAAACAAAGTGTCAGCCACATTAGTGCGGTGGCAGTGCTAGAGGCTTTCAATCGCTGTAGTACGAGATCGATCCTTACCAATATTCGATTCTAATTAATGCCTAATAATTGAAAATTGCATATTTTATACATAACGGGCGTAAGAGACAGCGGCCTGCAAATTCTTTCAGGAGATGAAAGTCTAGGTAGACCCATACAACATTAGAATTCACTTACCCAAGAGGTATGAAATGTTGTGGTTTCTCATGATTTTAAATACATAATTAAATTTTAAAAATATACAGATCTTGAGCCCTCTACAAGCCATCTAAAAATATTAATTTCATATAAAATGGAAAAAAAAGTCGTCGGTTTAATTTAGTTTTTTTCTTTTGTTATTGTAATTGTCATATTGGTGATTTTTTTGAGCCCGGGTATATTATAAGTGAAAAGTATTTATTATAGTAAGATTTTAGCAAATTGCTTCACATAGTCATTTTGCTCCGGACAGCATCTCAAAATTATATTTGTTTTATCTCTTAAACAGGTTTAAACTTGCTGTAATTAATTTACGCGTAAATACAAGGTCTCTTACATCATATACAGCAATACAATTTTCAAATCTTACTTAATAGCAAACCAGATGTAACAATGACGGAAACGTAGGTATTAAAAAAAAAAACTGCTGGTAAAGGGGTAAAAGTAGTATGGGCGTTGACTGCGGAACCTCTATCAGTTTGCGGGACGCTGTTCCTTACACCCGGTACATTTACATACATAGGGTTCATGGGGTCGATAGACTCGATACCCACTCGACAGAAGAAGAACATACATAAAAAACCGAGGTATATCATTTACCTAAGAAATTTTAAGGACTTGTTTAGACAATGAAACTGAACAATTTTCTCGATGGAATATAGGTCAAAATATGAAAAAAAAATCTATCGTGTCTAGTAAATTTTTTTCACCTTACGTTCCAAAAAAAAAAACAGTTTCATAATCTCACCAACAATAACAAGCCCTTAAAATTTCCTTAGTGAATAAAAATTCTTGCTGTATTTCAATAAAACATAATAATTTAATTCTTTAAAATGTTCGCAAGCTCTTGGACTATTTTATAGGATCATTTTGAATAAAGTGTAAATAATGATAACGGTGTGTTCTACTCATGAAACTGTACAACTTTTTCGAATAAAATATAAAATAATAATTTAATATTATTATAAACAATTATTTAATATTATATAAAATAATAATTTGGAAAATTGAATATGTACATAATAAATTAGAATCAGTAGTGTGGTAGTATATATCGACACATTTGTATTTTTTTTCATATTATTTCGACCGTTGTATGTTTTCTAGGAAAAGTTGTTTAGTTTAATGAGTAGAACACCAAGAGAACACCCGTAATATTTGCATTTTTAATTATAAAGTATTTTATGGATTACATGGTTCAAAAATATACCCGGTGGTAAAGGAGATGATCACAAACTAGAACCTATCGCGTGTTGTAGTAGTACAAGCTAAATCCGATAGATGGCCAAGTTTATTCTCCTTTACGTAACAAACATCAGGGGAAAGAACGGGTGGGTGGGGTGTCAGGTAAGCAAAACGCTCAAGGTCATTGAGACATGGGAGCGTCTTAAAGAGTATATTCAAGAAACTTTTAAGTACAGTGTTATACTTAAAATAAGATGCTTAAATCTTAAACCTACGTAAGGTTTATGCGAAAAGCTAATTTTGTCACACTAAACATTGATTTATGAATAAATAAAGTAGAGGCAAAAAAAAATAACTTACATCAAGATAGTGTTTTTTTAGTATTACTTTGCAATTCTCTATGTTATTAAATACATTCGACAGTACATCTTTTGGCAATTGATTAAGAATATTTAATAGGATATATTCCCACGAATAGTACGAATGGTCCCGTCCCGTGGCCAGCCAGTAAGTTAGAGCTCGAGATTTACAAGCAAATCTATGATTTTGTTAACCAAGGTACACTTCTTCTTCTTTGCGTGGCGCGGCGAATCAATTTTTCTCAGCCCAAAAGGTTACCACACAAATTGCGTTTGGAGTGGCTGCCCAAAGGTACACTAATAGGTAGATTCCATACCACCCTTAAAAACAATTCCAATATCCACTTAAGGTGGCGATATGGACTAAGTGGCGCCCCATCAGTAAAAAACTCATACATACATACATCAATATAATCACGCCTTTAAAAAACTCATAACTCATTAAAAATGCAGTGATTCGAAAAACCGGTCCAACAGACTCAAGAAATAGTAATTAAGATAATTTTAGAACCTTATAAATTAGCGATTTATAGTTTATTGTAGAAACGGGTAGAAAAATTGCGAAAAACGGCCACCATCGGCATTTTTTCTTTCTGTTACTACACCGAACTAAAAATCGCAATTTATAAGGTTCTGAATTATCTTTATAACTATTACTTGAGTCTGTTGGGCTGGATTTTCGATTCATTGTGTTGTAAGTGAGTTATGATTTTTTTACTTCCATACTGGACTGGGAGCGAGAGAAAAACATAGAATGTGTCAGCTGCATTTCCTCCCGGGCATGTTGTAAAAACCAGCTAAGGGGTCCGAGGGTTTCTGTATATTGCAATTTAAGCGATAGCCTGACAACCTTTCACTATAGTAATATACCTAAAATGTATCTTAAATAACCCTCAAAACTTTGTCAGACGTGGCGGAACTACCTTTGTTTAGGTCGTTTACGCTTTGCCTACCCCATTAGGGATAAAGGCGTGATTATATGTACGTGTTCGATCTCTAAGCAGACAGCTGTTGTTCTTAGCCTGTGAACTTCACAGGTGCACTCTCACCTGCGACATCAGTCGGGAGCAGTTACCGGCTGTTCCCACTTGTTCACTGTTCCCAGTTGTTCTATACGATGCAAGTGTTATTGTTACTGCACTTGGAACTGTAGTTACAGTGAGGTTCTCAAAGTTTTGCAAGTACGGAAGTAAAATTTTAACGTAGGTTAAAATTACAGCAGACTAACTTCCCGCAGGTGTCATAAGAATAAACCTTAGGGAATAGATAGTAGCGTTCCCTAGAAACATAACATATTGCTCTGCATACGCCAATTGCTCGTTTGTCTTCTTCTTCTTATCAAGGGGGTTGTGGTGAATTTTCGTGTCAACAGTCGACTCGATAAACCCTAGCACAGGGCGTGCACTCCATACAAGCCGCCGATTTTTGTACTACTTACGCAAAAATGTGTTCGTACAGGTTTTAAGTGAGTTTGTGGGTGTGTGCCGCCAAAGCCGAAACGGCTCGCGTACCCGTTGGCGCGGGGGAGATGAGGTGAGGTAACATTTCAGATCGGGGGTGGGAGTGCCTCATCTTTAGCGTTAGCTGATATTATATTTTTTTTAACCCTAGCGTCAGAGTTTTTAAACCGCCTAACGGCGCTTATGCATTCATCCAGATTGGATCGGAATCCAATTCGTATCCGAATTACTCTTCCTAGTAATCGTATAGTAGCTTGTGCACTCGTCAATATACGCGTAGTATGGATTTTCTTCTAATACGAATTGGATTCGGATTTAATCTGGATGAGTGCATAAGTTATGTGCATCTGCATTGAGTGTTCTTTTTTTTAACTTTTAGTATTAGAAGAGATATTTATGGGAAATATAGTAAAAAATAATAAAAACTTAATGCATGGGGTCACACATTTCTAAAACTTGTGTTAAATCTGTTATGACCAACAGAGTGGAGCACTCCATCCAGACGTGTGAATAAATTTGAATAGTCTAAATCTCAGAAACTACAAACTCTGTCATAACAAATTTTACTTTAGAATTTAGTAAAGAAATTCTTAAATCCTTTAAGAAATTACCAACTCGTTAGGATCTGATTTTACAAATAAATGGCGGTTTAAACGGAGCACTCAATTCATTAGGTGTCTTAACTGAGTGATCTACAAAATTTGAGTTTGATCGGAGAATTACGTTAATAGAAGATTTTTATTTTGTAGTTTGATGCTTTTGCGAATTAGTAAAATATAAATAATGTCTCAAACGCTTACCCTTGAAAAATATACTAAAGTTGTTTTTTTTTTAGTATCGTTTGAACTGAGTGTTCCATATATGTGGCTTTCTTGGACGAAACAATGGCTTTACATTTAAGCTAAATCTCGTACATTGAAGCAATTTAGATCAATGCTTTTTACAATTTTTTAACTATTTTTTTTAAATCATTCGTTGTTTTAGATGTAATACTTTAAGAGAAAATCCATTTTCAATATTTTCTCACAAGAAATTTTGTAGACATGATTTCTTTAGATTATTGGACAGTTTTTTTTCTACCCTCTTACACGGCATTCACATTAAGCAACTATTTGTATTTGGTGCTAACGTCGAATGCAGTTAAGTTTATAAGATCCTTCTCCTGGCAATGACAAACATAACTAAAAAATAATAAATTAGCGAAATTGGGATTCATTTTTATATAAGTAGGTACAAAGATTACTCTTTATTTATTATAATGATAAGGTTTATAATTAAAACACATTTTCAATATACGGTACGCTTTTTATATTAATATAAAACAAACACCCGACGAATCATCGTCCTACCGAATTTCATATTTTATTTTGTTATTTTATTTTTTACTATATTTCCCATAAATATCTCTTCTTTTACTAACAGTTAAAAAAGAACTCTCAATGCAGATGCACATCATAAGTTCCCTAAGAGAGTTTTTGCACTGCTCCGTATTTGGTTCGTATCCGTGAAATTATATGGATTGGCGCGAAAATCTATGACAGCTTCCGTATAATTTTAATGTATGTATTTATGTAGTTTATTCGTATATGTATGTATCAATATATTGTTTAATATATATGTATGTTTATTTAAGACTAGCTGGTGCCCGCGACTTCGTTCGCGTTGAACTATGTGAAAGTAATGAATAACTTTTGAAATCAAAGAATATCTCTATAAACTACATTATGTTTCGCAGCTTCATTCTTTGCGATTTATTGTTTACATATTGTAGTTGCGTTGCCACGCATCAGCCTTGCACGGATTTTAGAGATAAGTAGGGTTTTTTTTTTTTTTAAATACGTAATATTTTTTAGTTTTAAAGTGGCAACACTGGCCCCTACCCCTATCCCTGTCACTCGGCGTTCGCTCTTTCGGAATTCTCATCATTGTTCGTTTCCGTGCCGAAGCCTTCGCACGTCCACTCGGTAGTCCATATTTTAAGCGAAGATGGGGAAAAGGCGTAGTGAGCAGATCAAGGAAGAAGAAATACGAAAGAAGATAAGGAAGTTGGAGGAAGAGCTAAAAAAGACGTCGAAGAAAAAGGCTCACCGTATCATTTATTCGTCGTCAGATGAAGGTGATTATTTTTTTCTTGATTAAAGTGATACGAGTTTACCAGCGGGGTATCCTCTGTCACGCTTATTTTATGATACGAGTTTACCAGCGGGGTATCCTCTGTCACGCTTATTTTATGATACGAGTTTACCAGCGGGGTATCCTCTGTCATATAAACTTAATAGGAACATAATTATGTTCTTTCAGATGTTGCTGACAATAGAGGTCATATTCATACGATGATCCCACGCGAGCAGTCTCCACCACGTGAACGGTCTCCACCACGTGAGCCGTCTCCACCACGTGACCCGACACCACCACGTGAGACTGCACCACCTGTTGTGGAGCGTCGAGAGGCGCAAGAAGCGATTCCTGGACCATCTGTGGCAGCCGGAGAGAAATCAGATAAGTGCCTAGATGATGATATACTTTGTTTACTGGGAGAGGCTCCTGTGCCAGTTACAAAACTTGGAGAAAATATTCACAAGGATGTAGCATCCAGATGGCAGGAGATTCTTAGCAAGGGTTTGCCCAAAGAAACCAAGGAAAATCTTATGAAAGAATATTTGGTTCCATCTAATTGCGAATTCCTTGTGGCTCCTGTCTTAAACCCGGAAGTTAAGGCAGCACTCACAGATAATCTAGTGAGACGAGATTTTGGTGTGGCTGACAAACAGAAACAACTTGGCATAGCTTTAGCTGCTCTGGGAAAAGCTACACAATCGCTCGTACTAAAAGAAACCGCTTTACAAAATATTTTAAAGCCAATTAGTGATGCTAGCCGATTACTCTGTGATCTACATTATTCTGAGACAAAAACTCGAAGGTCATTCGTTATAACATCTATGAGCGGTGATATGAAAGATACTTTGAATGAGAGTGTGAGAACTAGCTTTCTCTTTGGTGATAATGTCACTGAAAAAGTACGAGCCACAAAGTCTATACAAAAATCTGGGGAAGCTTTGAAAGGTCAGCAAAAATCAAAATTCCATAAAAGTAATTTCGTTAATAAAAATAGGACTTACAATAACAGATTTCAATCAAAACCGCAGAACCTAAAGACTGCAGGCAGAACCGAAGCGGCCCGTGGACGCCTTGCAACAGTAGCCCGTGCCCCGAACCGGGTACCAGCGTCCAGACGGCCAGCCGAGCGCGAGGGATCCACGTCACCTCCACCGCGCAGCCGCCGCTATCGCCCGCAATTCAACAAGAGGAATTAGATGTCAGCGACCACATTAACTTTCAACATGAGGTAAAGTACGCAGGACGACTCCAATATTATTTATCTAAGTGGGCAGGAATCACCGATGACCCTACGATTCTTTCATGGGTTGAAGCTTACACTATTCCTTTTACACACATTCCTATTCAAAAAGTTGCACCGAGTACGTACTCTAAGTCTCTTCAAGAGGCTTCCGATTTTGATATTGCTTTACAAAAACTGCTTAGAATACAAGCTATTTCCAGGTGCAGTCACAAACCGAACGAATTTTTATCTAACATTTTTCTTGTTCCAAAACCAGATGGTTCAAAAAGATTTATTTTAAATTTAAAGAAATTGAATAAATTTATTAAGCCTTTACATTTTAAAATGGAAGACTACAGAACAGCAGCCAAAATGATAACAAACGATTCCTATATGGCTTCTATTGATTTAATGGATGCCTATTTATTAATAAACATTGATAAATCTCAAAGAAAATATCTACGATTTCAATATAATGACCAGTTGTTTGAATTCAATTCTCTTCCGTTCGGTTTGTGCACTGCACCTTATGTCTTTAGTAAGCTATTAAAACCTGTCATGGAACATTTACGTGCACAAGACTTAATGTCCGTAATTTATTTAGATGACATTTTATTAATCGACCAAACTTACCGTGATTGTCGTAGGAACATCACTGTCACTATATCACTCTTAGAATCACTAGGTTTCATTATAAATCACAAAAAGAGCTGCTTAACTCCTTCACAAAACTGCAAGTTTCTAGGATTTATTTTTAATTCTAAAGATATGACGTTACAATTACCTACCAGTAAAAAAGAAAAAATCAAATTTAATTTAGAATTTTTTCAAAATATTGAGCAGTGCAAATTACGTGATTTTGCTAGACTTATTGGTTTGCTGATTTCAGCATGCCCGGCACTGCAATATTCTTGGTTATATACTAAGGAACTTGAACGACACAAATATAAATGTCTTCTCGATAATGACAGTTATGAACAAACTATTTCTTTGCCAAATATAGTCAAGTTCGATTTGCAATGGTGGGTAGATAATATTGATAAGAATGTGGCCGCGTTCCGTTTTAATAATTTTCGTTTAGAAATTTTTTCTGACGCGTCAACCACGGGTTGGGGTGCGTTCAATAATGAAGAAGAAGCGTTTGGGTATTGGAAAGAAGACGAAATATCTCTGCATATTAATGAATTGGAGCTTAAAGCAGCATTTTTTGCGATAAAGATATTTGCTAAATATGAAAGGGACTGTGAAATTCTTTTACGAATAGATAATGTTACAGCTATTGCGTGTATAAATAAAATGGGTAGTATACAATATGATCATCTAAACAAGATTTCTAAGAATATATGGCAATGGTGTGAGCGACGCAGTATATTAGTTTTTGCATCATATATTAATACCAAAGACAACCGCGAAGCTGATTCCCTTTCTCGTAGAAAGTTTCAGGATACAGAATGGGAGTTGGCTAATTACGCATATGATCAAATTATTGAATCGTTTGGTGATCCTGAAATAGACTTGTTCGCAAGTAGGAGTAATGCAAAATGTCATACCTATGTAACCTGGAAAAGTGATCCAGATGCTTGGGTAATTGATGCATTTACTGTTTCGTGGAAAGGATTATACTTCTACGCCTTTCCACCATTTTCGTTAGTACTAAAAATGTGCCAAAAGATTATTCATGACAGAGCAGAAGGAATAGTTGTTGTACCATATTGGCCAACACAGCCTTGGTTTCCAATGTTTAAAAGACTAATGATATCTCAAGCTTTGTATTTTGAACCTGACCGTAACCTTTTAAAATCTCCTTTCAGGAGGGCTCACAATCTTCACAGCACCTTGCGCCTAGTTGCCGTGAAGCTATCCGGCAAACGTTGGTAAACAGTTCTTTGTCTTCGGGCGCAATTGAAATTATACTCGGTTCTCTTTCTAGCAACACTTATAAACAGTATGATTGTTGTTTTAAAGCTTGGTTTAACTTCTGTAAGGAGCAAGGTTACGATTACACTAAATCTACAGTTCCTATAATAATTAATTTTTTAACTAAAATATTTGAATCAGGGGCACAATATGGTACAATAAACTCTCAAAAATCTGTTTTGTCTTTGTTTCTGGGTAAGAATATTATGTCGGACGATAAAATTTCTCGTTTCATGAAAGGAGTTTTCAAGTTAAGGCCAACAAGACCTAAATATAATTTAACATGGGATCCAGCCGTTGTACTCAATTATTTGTCTTTACAATGGCCAAACGAAGATCTTGATTTGGAAACTCTTTCCAAGAAAACCATAACACTATTAGCTCTTGTGACAGCTCATCGCGTCCAAACGTTTTCATTAATCAACATTTCTAATATTGACATGTCACTACCAAATGAGGTTTTAATAAAAATACCAGATTTGATCAAAACATCCACTCCTAATTCCTTTCAACCTGTTCTACGGTTGCCTACTTATAACGAAAAACCTGAAATCTGTCCTGCCAGATGTATCAAGGAATATATTAATAAAACAAGAACATTGCGTAATAATTTAGATTGTTTATTTGTAAGTTTTAGACGTCCTTATAAAAAAGTGTGTAGCCAGACATTGTCTCGATGGATTAAAAGCTGTCTTCTTAGTAGTGGAGTGGACACATCTGTGTTTACCGCTCACTCCACACGTCATGCTTCCACATCGGCTGCTCATAGACTTGGAGTTTCCATTGACACAATTAAAAGTACTGCAGGTTGGAGTGATTCGTCACTTACTTTTGCGCGTTTCTATAACAAAAATATTACTGTAAATAACGATGATTTTGCACGTACTGTGTTATCTATAAGAAATGTAGAATAAATGTATTATTAAGTAAATAAAAAAAAAAAAAAAAACCTTTTTTGTATATTGATGTTTTTTCATTTCACATTTCATACACTCTAAACATCCTACAATATGTAAACAATAAATCGCAAAGAATGAAGCTGCGAAACATAATTAAAGATTAAACGAACTTACCTGAAGTGAAGTTCAATCGTAATTATGTGAGCAGCTTCATTCGACGCGATTTATACACACCCACCCTATATAGTTTCTTTAGTTACGTAGGTAACTATTAAAGTTTTATAAAACCCATCCCAGTGTAATGTGAAATAAAGTTGTCTTTTAACTAAATGATGAGAATTCCGAAAGAGCGAACGCCGAGTGACAGGGATAGGGGTAGGGGCCAGTGTTGCCACTTTAAAACTAAAAAATATTACGTATTTAAAAAAAAAAAAAACCCTACTTATCTCTAAAATCCGTGCAAGGCTGATGCGTGGCAACGCAACTACAATATGTAAACAATAAATCGCGTCGAATGAAGCTGCTCACATAATTACGATTGAACTTCACTTCAGGTAAGTTCGTTTAATCTTTAATTAGTAGCTTTTCCTGTTGGGGCTAAAACAAACAATTATTCAGCGCTACTTACTCCTGAACATGCCTCATACAGCTGGCCGTAGGAAAAGCAGTTGGATCTTAGATCCACCTCAGCAGCTTTAAGAGTTTGACCTTGGGATTTATTAATGGTCATTGCTAAGCAGAGACTTATAGGAAACTGTGTGCGCTTAAATTTGAACGGGAAATTGTTGGGAATAAGTGGAGTTCTGGGTATGAAAACAGTTTTGCCCGCGCCACATCCAGTGGGAATCTCAGCATAGATTATTTTTTTCTGCAAAGCACTTACTTTAAATCGGGTGCCATAACATAATTTGGGTGTAGTTAGATTTTTCGAAAGTTTTATGGACACTCTGACTTTAAGTGTGATTTTAGGTCCAGGACCATTCGCTGTTAGAGAGCTCAAAAACTCTATTGGGTAGTTTGTAGCATCGTCCTCGTTTACAACGGTGTTATAAGACGTGTAAACCACTTTATCACCAACAATTCCTGTCAAAATAATTTCATTTTATGCAGCAGATTGTTCGATTTTGGGTGTAAGTATGGCGCGTTCACATAACCAAGAATTAGTATGTTGCGGAATACCTGGAACGTATCCAAACACTGAATTTATCAGCTCATCTTCCGACGACACGACTCTGCCTAAAACTTCGGGAATGACAACTTGTCCTTCATTTTCAGGATGAGTACCCTCTCCAATTTCCAAAAGAATTTTTGAAAATGCTTGTGGCTGAGACTTTCCGCCTAATTGTGCTCGCATGTTTATTGTAAGACGCATTCGTTTTATTTGTGACCATAGATATGAACGCTTCAATGATGCATTTATTTCATCGGCTCGGGTTCCCAGAGTAACAACTGAAAGAGTTTTCCGGAAATCGCCAGAGAAAAGTAGCGTCACATTGGACTGTCGTTTCGGCGAATGTCCCGCAGTGTTCTATCCATGGCTTCAACAGCTTATTTATTTCCCATTGTGTACTTATCCCAAACTATAAGACAGCAATCCTAAAACATTTGATTTGCAACTGCACATGTTGGTGTTTCAGTGCTATTTAGATTGATTGGGATTTTTAACATTGCGTGGGCAGTTTTACCACTGGAAAAAGTGTAGCTGCAATTCCGGAAGATGCTACAGCCAAAGCTATCTTACCTTGTCACCTGAATTCTGCAAGAATCGCTTTCGTTAGGTAGGTAATTAATTCCAGTACCACTTGGAGCATCTAGGAAGAATATCTTTCCTTCATTATTAAGTACGCTTTGTATGACGATGTGAAATATTTCTCTTTTTATAAGTGCAAAATTTTGAAAATTGTCATTTACTACAGCGGTTAGGTCAGTTTAGTTATAGTTTATCTCCGTAGCAAACTCACGATTCAAACGCAGTATTTGGGGAGAGGGAAGACTTAAGTCACTCAAAGATTTACCACCAATTAATAAAAGCATTTCCTGAATAGAACGAAGGGATCTATTTATTACTCTTTCGTCATTCGGATCATAATGGGAGTTTAAGCCAGTAATTTAACTGTTACAGCCTCCACCGCGTGGATGTACTCCCAGCTTATGCTATTGTTTAGAGGTTAACAAAACACAAAAGCAGACCTACCTGCAACTCTAGGTACAGACAGTTAAATCAAGAAGTTTCATCTTAATTGGTTTAATACCATTCAGAGTTCAATTTTCTGTCAGTCAGGTAGCGTGATAATTAGTACGGTAACTTTGAGTCCAGGTAACACACAGTTGAGTAAAAAAAAGATCTATCAAAATCAATTAAAAACAATCCAAATTGAATTTCCTGCCTACCCCCTAAGTCAGGTAGCCTGATAATAGTATCATAAGTTTAAGTCCAAATAACACATAGATCAACAAAAAAAAACAATCAAAATCAGTTAGAAACAAACAAATTTCAATTTCCTGCCTACCCCTTAAATCACTTGGCGTGATTTTTTGTATCCTAGTTTACAGTCCAGGTAATACTTATTTATATAAAAAAGTCCCATTTAAATCGGTCAAGTAGATTCTGAGATTAGCCCGGACAGACAGACAGAAAGACAGACAGACAGACAGACAAAAAATTCAAAAACCTTATTTATGCTTTCTATTACTTGTATAATGCGCAATTTTTCAATAAAATATTCAATGTACAGAATTCACCTCGTTTACAGTTTTATTATATGTATAGATAGTAATATACGGAAGGTATTTATTCTATGTGTATGTATGTAAGTATTTTTTTTTATTTATTAGTATCTGTTAATATTGCTATTGTTCGTATCCGTGAATATATATATATATATATATATATATTCACGGATACGAACCGAATACGAAGCAGTGCAAAAACGCCCTAACAGTTTAGTATGTAGTACTTAGGAACTTAATTAATATGACTCAACAAGTATAAAATGTATACCGGGTGTAAGGGACAGCGTCCCGCAAACTGACAGGGGTTGCTCTCAGATTATTTCAGGTCATGAAAACAAAATCCTTCCCATACAAAATGACCACCTCAATCGGACAAATTATATGGAAAACCGTTTTTTTTTTCACACAAAAAATATCCTGGTGAAAGATGTTCAGTTTCGTTGACTGAACATCCCCTATCAGTTTGCGGGACGTTGTCCCTTACATCCCGTATAATGCTCTTTCTAGAGGTATTAAACTTGAGTTTCTTCCATGTTGGACTGGGAGTGAGTGAAAAAGATAGAATGTGCTAGCTGCATTTCCTGCAGGGCATGCTGTAAAAATCAACTAGGGGATCCGAGGGTTTCAGCATATTTCAATTAGGCGATGGGCTGACAACCTGTCACTACAGCAATTCACATACAAATCTATCTTAAATAACCCTCAAATCTTTCATACGTGGCGGAAGGAGCATTGTTTAGGTCGTTTACGCTCTGCCTACCCCATTAGGAATAAAGACGTGACTATATGTATGTATGTTAAACTTGAGAATCTCTGGCTGAATAAGTAATCTTCAAGAGAAGGAATTTAATTTAACCTCGTCAACATGACATTATTTACCTGTGACGTGAGTAGGTACCTCAGGTAAGTACAAGTCTCCATATTAATGAAGAGGGTTTGAAGAGTTTATTTTCCTTTATGAGAATTGTTTGAAATATCTTCATCTTGAAGTTAGTACAAAATTAAGTAGTTATTTATCTTATTAGGTAGACACGATAGTAGAGCCCGATGGTGTAGTGGTTAGGGCCGCTGCCTCTTAAGCGGGAGGTCGTGGTTCGAATCCCACCACCTACCAATATTTTTTTCGCATTTCGAATTTCATATGTACTTTTACTCGGCGTTTTTTCCGTGCTTCGGAAGGCATGTTAAGCCGTTGGTCCCGGTTAATATCGTTTAATACCGTAGATATTAGTCGTCAAGCCACGTCAGGGGCCCGTGTTAAGCATTGGCGGCTTGAAAACTCTGACCTAATCTAGGATTGGGTCTGTTAAATATTTAAATTAAAATAACACTATGACAACAAATAAATTGTTAAAACAAAAATAAAAGTTTTGTTATTCATTCCTTATTTGTAGTGTAAGAGAAAGAGATAAATTTATTAATAATTGTAAATTACAAGTCAATTTTTTTTAGCACTTATACTTAAGTATATCACATTAAGAATCATTTAAATGTTATTATTGTAACTATCATTAAAATTAATAAAATCATTATAACTATAGAATGCCTGTTCGACAAGCCAACGCTTAAGCCGTGAGTTATTCATACCACCATGGCGGTATTAGGTAGGACCTATGCCAACAACGTTGAAGCAAGCATTAGCAGTAAGTACTTATTGGGCGTTTTTCGACTAGACGGCACGGCGGCGGCAACGGCGACGGTACGGCACCATCGCGTCGACGGTACTGTGGAAGAGATAATCTATGAAAATTAATGAAATTATATGGACCGCTTTTTACTTGCCGGCACGGCAACGGCATGGCATTGATTCCCACTGGTGCGTCGGCGCCGGCCTGCTAAACTACATGTGTTTTGTATTCGTACAAAACACGCGCGTGTGTGTGCGCTCAGATTGGAACCAGGTGGATTTTACCGCGGCGTCTAGTGGAAAAACAGAGTCACGGCATCATGACGGCACCGTCGCCGAGCCATCTAGTGGATAAACGCCCATTCGCTCCTACGTAACGTAGTTCGATGTTACTCTTCTTCGAAAACGTTCTTCTTCCACACGATTTGCTCTTCTATGGTTTCAAACGTAGCGTCAGCACAGATACTGTCTGTATTAACATCACGTTAGTATGGCAATAGAGAGTGGATGAGGCGTGAACTTTGATCGTGTCGAGAGTTTACAATACCCTGTGTAAGATTACAGGTTGCCTTTACTAGGTGTAAGGGACAGCGTCCCGCAAACTGATAGGGGTTGCTCAGACAACCACACTAAACAACTATCACTAGGAAATTCGTTCAGGAAATAAAAAAAATATTCCTTTCCCATACGAACTGTCTGAACGAGGTGGTCATTTTGTATGGGCAAGTACTTTTTTTTATCTCCTGAAAGAATTTCCTGATGAATGTAGTTCAGTGTCGTTGACTGAGCAACCCCTATCAGTTTTCGGGACGCTGTCCCTTACACCTGGTATATTCTGGTGGTCTGAGCTTTGAGCTTTTGATCTGAATGTCGAAACTTTTTCGTCCTTTTTCCCACAGGTAACACACATACTTGATATTTCCACTTTGTTTTTCAGCTTGGTTAGAAAAATATACACTGAGTTACTTGATGGTATGGCAACTGAAGATTATTTCTTGCTTCGGAAGGCACGTGTACGTTACACACCACAAGTTTGAGGCCTATTATGAGATTTATAAACTCAGCCACCATTCCTATAGCCGTGGGGAAACTTAAGTAGAATGAGGGTTGAAAGCTCAATCAATTGTTTAACAAGTAAGTCGGCAAAGTGGGGCAAAGTTCGGGTTGATAAAATTATAAAGTGATTACCCTAAAACCCATTTGTAATGGAATCACTTCACTTTGACCTTCGAAAGCTATGACAAAGTTCCACTTTCATTGTAAAGTGCGTATTTGGTATCCAGGTGTCGTTTAAAGATAATTAAAGGTCTACAATTTTGCTGGGATTGTAAGGGACTTCGGCAAAACAGTTGGTAAAGTGATGAAACAATATTTCGAGACCACAGGTTTAATTTCAGTCTGAAACGAATTTGTGATTACTCAATCCTCAGTTTGTAAATTAAATAGTGCTTTGCAAGTACTTCGCTCTTGTGAACTTAGCTTGATTAGATCGGAACGGAATC
The DNA here is from genome assembly GCA_949820665.1 of Scrobipalpa costella. NCBI lineage: Eukaryota > Metazoa > Arthropoda > Insecta > Lepidoptera > Gelechiidae > Scrobipalpa > Scrobipalpa costella. The sequence goes on from OX463299.1 coordinate 3,981,855, forward strand.
CAACTCTTTAATAGCAGCCGTTAAACATGATCTCCGCAGAGTGGTCCTCCCCACAAGGGGGCCCTTTCCCACGTGTTTCCGTCGAGATAATGCAATGTCTAATGTAAAGGCACTTCGGCCTTTGTGAATGCGTTTCGTTTTCTCTCACAGTTATCATAAAGGCGAAAGGGCCTTTACACTACACATTAAATAGTGCTTGTGACGTACATGCATTATCACTACATAGTATAAAACAAAGTCGCTTTCTCTGTCCCTATATATTTATATTTGCTTAGATCTTCAAAACTACGCAACGGATTTTGATGCGGTTTCTTTTAATGAATAGAGTGATTCAATTGGAAGGTTTATATGTATAATACATGCATAATATAGTAGAAAAATAAATACTAGTGACCCACCCCGGCTTCGCACGGAAATGAGCAGTGTTTTTCTACTATATTATACATGTATTATACATATAAACATTCCTCTTGAATCACTCTACTCATTAAAAGAAATCGCAACCAAATCCGTTTCGTTGTTTTAAAGATTTATGCATACATAGGGATATAGGGACAGAGAAAGCAACTTTGTTTTATACTATGTAGTGATGATACATAGGGATATAGGGACAGAGAAAGCGACTTTGTTTTATACTATGTAGTGATGATACATAGGGATATAGGGACAGAGAAATCAACTTTGTTTTATACTATGTAGTGATAATGATTGCAAGCTACCCGCGAGCGACTTCACTTCACTCAAACCACGTCAAAGGCCTAATCGCTGTGCTACTAGGCGGTTTTGAAAACTCTGACACCAGGGCTTATCGGGTCGTACGACTCTAGAATCCACTCACAAAGAAGAAGAAGAAGAAGACTTAACTTTAAGTCGAGGTCCAGTGGCGGACAGGTGTCTCGTAGGCGTTGTAAACTAAACAACTGTGTTTCATTGGAATATCTCAATACTTTGCCTTGTCAATAGTATCTATTACGTTCCTAGTCCACAACGCCACACTGCTAATAGCAAACTCTTTAGTGCCAAACTACTACTAACTTAGATCTTAATTTCAAAAACAAAACAATCAATAATATTTCTTTTCTTCCGCTCACAAAACAACAGCTCTATAGTATTTCCAACTCAGATTTAGAATACAAAACAACTCATTTTAGAAGTAAACAAAGTTTCATGTCTTTTTATTCAAAAACACATTTAAAAAATGAATGATACGTGTTGGCGAATTGGTTAAATGACTAAGGCTCGTATTTATAACGCGATCTCAAGATTGAGAGTAATATTAAGTATGGATTTGACAGGTACTTTTGTACTGAAATTGCCATTTCTAAAACAGACTCAAACTAGCTGTCACTCTCAAGTGCTGTTTATAATTAATTATGTTGTTTTATCCAATAGCTAAAACTTATTTTAGAATATTTTCGATTAAAAGACATGAAAATTTGTTTACCTTTATTCTAAATCTGAGTTGGAAATACTATAAGATAAATACAAAAACAGAACAAAACACAAGTATACTACAGACTGTTTCCTCATATCACGTATTGCCAGCAATTGGCAGAGTGTAAAGTTTCAGTATCCAAACAAGAGGAATTTCGTACAGTCTGCGCAGTCTGTTTCAACACGTCAGAGACATACAAGATGTTAAGAAGACAATGCACAAACTAGAAACGACCTATTTTAAGAAAACATTATTTAAGTAAAGTTTGGTACTAAAACGGAGTGCAGTACTCCTCATATCAACATATTGCCAGCAATTGGCAGAGTGTAAAGTTTCAGTTCCTAAACAAGAAGAACTTCGTACAGTCTGCGCTGAGACTGTTTCAACACGTCAGAGACATACAGGGCGTTACGGAATCCTTACACAAACTAGAAACGACCTATTTTAAGAGAGCATTCTTTAAGTAAAGTTTGGTACTAAAACACAGTACAGACTTCTTCATATCACATATTTCCAGCAATTGGCAGACTGTAAAGTAAAGTTTTCAAACAAGAAGAACTTAGTACAGTCTGTACAAAATGTGTTTCAACACCTCAGAGGCATACAGCTTGTTAAAGAGACAATGCACAAACTAGAAACGACCTATTATTAGAGAACATTCTTTAAGTAAAGTTTCGTACTAAAACACAGTACACACTTCCTCATATCACGTATTGCCAGCAATTGGCAGAGTGTAAAGAAAAGTTTCCAAACAATAGGAACTTCGTACAGTCTGCACCGAGTCTGTTTCAACTCGTCGGAGACATACAGCGTGTTAAGGAGACAATGTACAAACTAGAAATGACCTATTCGTATTTATGTAACTAGTAAGTACTTTGTCTATGTATTCTATTTAAATTTCTAACAATAGTAACTGCACTATCCCGCATAATTTTAAAAAAACTACTCCTTTACCCAAAGGTTGCCTGGCAGAAATTGCTACCCTAGCAATAAGGCCGCCTAACTGTACTCTGTTTGTTTTGTAATGTTTGTTCCTGTACAACGTGTTGTCTATGTGCAATAAAGCATATTTGTATTGTATTGTATTTTAAGAGAGCATTATTTAAGTAAAGTTTGGTACTAAAACACAGTACAGACTTCCTCATATCCGCATATTGCCAGCAATTGGCAGAGTGTAAAGTAAAGTTTCCAAACAAGAAGAACTTCGTACAGTCTGCGCTGAGTCTGTTTCAACACGTCGCCAGCATAAAGGGGGTTAAGGAGACAATGCACAAACTAGAAACGACCTATTTTAAGAGAGCATTCTTTAAGTAAAGTTTGGCTCTAAAATAAAGTACAGACTTCCTCATATTAGGTATTGCCAGCAATTCGCAGAGTATAAAGTAAAGTTTCCAAATAATAGGAACTTTCTACAGTCTGCGCCGAGTCTGTTTCAACACGTCAGAGACATATAGGGTGTTTAGGAGACAGTGCCAAAACCGAAAACTGATAGGGATTGATTAGAAAACTAAACTGAACACAACTTTATTGTTTAGTAACTAAGTATAACTTTTTTGTTTAATAATTATCATCATCATTATCATATAATCACGCCTTTATCCCTAATGGGGCAAGCAGAGCGTAAACTACCTGAATGAAGGTCGTTCCGCTACGTCTGATAAAGTTTTGTGGGTTGATTAAGATTTTGTATGTATATTGCTGTAGTGACAGGCTGTCAGCTTATCGCCTAAATTGCAATATACTGAAACTCTCGGATCCCTTAGCTGTTTTTTACAGCATGCCAAGAAGGAACTGCAGCTGGCACATTCTATGATTTTCTCTCACTCCCAGTCCAGCAGGAAAGAACTAACATTATATATCTTTTAACGTAGGAAACGCGTTTGACAAATTCCACGAACTCTTTTCTTTTGTTTATAACCCACGTTTCACAAATGACTATTACATTAATATTACAAAAAAGAGTACCTACTGACATGAAATTGAATACGAGACTCTTACGAGAAGTTTCTAATAGCATATTCTTAAGACCATGTACAGAACTCGAAATAATTAAAATACCAAATTCTTTAAATAATACGACCGCTGTAGGATATGACCAAATTTCTACTTACATAATAAAACAATGCACTGGGTAAATTTCACATTGACCAGAACGGTTACCAGCCAAAAAAAATTGACAAGTTTGGCATGCTACTCTCTAATTGAAACTGTGACTGAAATGCTGGACTGGGAGAGATAGAAAAACATAGAATGTTCCAGCTGCCCTTCCTCCCGGGCATGCTGTTGAAGTCAGCAAAAGGGACTCGAGGGTATTAGTGTATTGTAATTTAGGCGATGGGCTGACAACCTGTCACTATAGCAATACATATTACAATCTAAAATTGCCCTCAATTTTTGTCAAACGTGGCGAAAGCGCCTTTCACGAGGCGTTAAACGCTCTGCCTACCCCGTAAGGGATAAAGACGTGATTTATGTATGTACGTGACTGAAAACATAGACAGAAAAATACCTACTGTTTCAGTGTTTTTTGACATGAGTAAGGCATTTGACTTTGTCAACCATGAAACCTTACAAACAAAATGCGAATTATACCTATGGCATAAGGGGACCGTCACTTGAATGGTTGAAGGGCTATCTTCAAAACCGCCAACAAAGTGTGCAGGTTAGTAAATTAAATTACGATAAAGTGCTCACACATTACCAGTCACTATTTCAAACAAATGAAAGAGGGGTACCACAAGATGGCATTTTGGGCCCGTTGCTCTTCATAATATATATCAATGACCTTCCAAATGCATGTGTTCATCGAACCATCCTTTATGCTGATGACATTTTAATCATAATACCGCTTTTTTGATACAATAATTAATGAAACGTAAGAGACTAAATTTATGGGTATTACCATTGATCAATACTGTAATCGGAAATCCCACATTGAAAACGTACGCAATAGACTGGAAAAGTTTGTTTTTGCACTTAGACGTTTGAGATGCTTAGCGGGCGAAAAAACTGCTCTTACAGCATATCATGGGTATATTGCGAGTACTCTGAGGTACGGTCTAGTTATATGAGGAAACTCCACAGATAAAGCTGGGGCATTTATAGCTCAAAAAAAATGAATATGAGCTGTATGTGAGAAATGGCCTCTTGAATCGTGCTTACCGTTGTTTAGAAAACACAAATTATTAACGTTAGCGATGTATATATTTGAAGAATGTGTCTTTGTTAAAGCCAATCAGGATTTTTTTACGCCAATAGAATCTAATTTAAGATTGCGCCCAAGAGATCTCTATCAATTAAAGAAACCTCAGTTTAAGAGTAGCTTTTATGGGAAAAATTGTCATATAATATCAATTAGAGTTTATAATCACATTCCTAGTGAGATCAGGCTTTAGACAACAAACATTTTAAAAGAAGGTTTCGTGAGTGGTTAGTGGAAAAATGTTTTTAGAACCTGAATGATTTCTTTTCTAACATCATGACATGACAGAACGAAAAATGTATATAGCGATTAATAATTTCAATGATAGTGACAATTTAGACTTTTTAATCAGGAATACTATGATAATTTGATAATTAGAAAATGTGATAAATATGATATGTTATGAATTTGTAATTGACATTTTATTTTATGAACTTAGGAATTAATGATGATTGGTTGTTATTAGTATTTATGTGCACCTGTTTTAATATTTTGCATGCCAATAATCTGGTGGATCATATTATTCTATTTAAATGTACCTGTGTAAGAACTCTGTTACTAAAGATATTCTATTCTTTTCTATTCTTCTTCTATTCTAATCTCGTAGAAGAATTTCTATATAAAAGTTATTCAGTTTGATTGTTTGAGCAACTCTTTTCAGCTAGCGCTATCTCATAAATAACCTGTATAGTATACCGGATGTAAAGCACAACGCACCAGAAATTGGTAGGGGTTGCTCAGTCAACGAAACTGAACAACTTTCACCAGAAAAATCTTTCAGGAAATAAAAACCTCGGTCAGACAATTTGTACGGAAAAGTCATAAAAATCACTTCCTGAAAAAAATACTGGTGACATTTGTCCATTTTCGATTACTAGACAACCCATATCAGTTTCTGGTACGCTGTCTCTTACACCCGGTATAATGTACCTACTGCCGTCCCACGGATTCGCCTGCAGTCCATTAAACTGCAGTTAACTGTTAGTTTAATGTATATTTCGTGTCGTAGTGCTGATGAACTTTAGCGGAGACTATCAAATGCCACTTTTACCGTAGCCTGAAGATGCTAATGAAAGTTTTAAATATTACTCTGTGTACTTTATTTATTATTTTGAATGGGTTTGCTCTTGATTCAAGTCTAAGCCAATGGTAATGGAGAGAGAATTGACATTAAAATAGAAGAAAACGCCCTCAGAAAACTGCACTGGCATTCCCATTCACTAACAATCAGGCAAAGCTAGGTGGACTTTTGTGGAGCCTCACAATTTCATTTGGTGGGACTGATTAGTATTTTCCTAGTCTATGATTTAATACCTGAGCCAAAAACCACAGGGAAATAGAGATCACATGCCACCCCGAATACCGTACAAAAAACAATAGGTGAGAATTTTGCGGTGCCAATACAAATAAAACACTATTGAATTTTTCACTTCGCCTATAAAATATGATATGACCTCCGGCGCCCCGGGATATGTAATCTAACTTTGTGGAGCAGCAAATATTTTGTTTTCCCTGCTTCTATTTTATTTAAAAGGTGTAGACATTGTTTCCTTTAAACCAATTGTTTAATTTTTCAGTTATTTTATTTTTCAAGGGATTGTAAGAACCTTGACCTGACACTCGAATGAATAAAGATAAACTTACCAACTTCTCACAAAAAGTATAAAAAACCCCGTGTTAGTAGAAAACCATAACCCAGCTTAGTTATGTCAGTTGTATTTAAGTACCATGTATGTACCTACCACAATGAAGTATGACAAGGAGTCATTCATAGCGACGGCGTAGCGCTTCAACTAAATACAATGCATTCGCGGGAGGAAATATGTTTGTCAGGTGCCCGTTTAATAAAACAAAAAAATGTACATTAGCGCCTTTTAAACTGTATCCCAACGGCAGATGAGCAGGTAGATTTCAAGATATGCAACCATCGCCCGTAATGCCTTAGAATATCGTTCAAATCAGCGCGCGCTACGGTGTGGCGGTTACGTCTGTGGCTGCATCAAAAATGTGCGAAAAACGCACATAAGTTTATTCCATAAAAACTAATACGGATATTTTCCCGTAGGAGTATCAAATTTACTGGTAAAAACAGCTTAACTTCCAGATTTTTTTTAAGCATACTTATTTATGAACTAGAATATTTTTAAATGTTGCAATTGCAGGCCATGAACTAATTTCTTAGACGTAATTCTTTCTTAAATTTTCCAATGATTCGTTTAGGAGAAATAAGCTCTTAAAAACAACCATTTGCCGTTAGGAATCCCCTTAAGTTTAAGTAGGATACTAGAACGGTTAAAACTCTAACCACCTGAGCAATGTACATCGAACTCTAGTTATATGAAAGGTACACATATACATTTGCCACTCGCTCGGGTTGTGTTTGTGTCGCGTCGAGTACTTTTCCCTCCACCCCCCTCTACTTCAAAGTGGGAATTCAGTTGCGTATTTATTTCAACCTCTTGTTTGTTTACAATGCAGTTGTTGTCTGCAAATAATGTCGCATGAGGTTCTAACGAGATATTTTTACGATAACATTTAGTTAAGATAACAATAAAGACACATAGTCACAGTAAAGTCCTAAGTTATTGCAAAAATATATAACAAAGTCCCTCAAAGCATCAGATCAGAAACGAAAGTTTCGACATTCAAAAAATATGTAAGAATAGAATTTTTAAATGATAAATCGTTAAATCATGATATTTATACCTATATAAATTAAAAACGTATTAATTCAAAAATGTATTTTTTTATCACCAAATGAGAATATTATGTAGTTAATGAACTATTTAGTTTTTTTTTATGACTACTGTGAAAATTATATTTAAATTAAAAATGTTATACTTGATGATTAGTAATTATTTTGAAATTTAATAAGAAAATCATATATAACTAGCCCCGGCTTCGCAAGGAAATCAACAGCGTTCCTCTACTTTATTATGCATGTATTATACATATAAACCTTTCTCTTAAATCACTCTATCCATTAAAAGAAACCGCATCAAAATCCGTTGCGTAGTTTTAAAGATCTAAGCGTACATAGGGATATAGGGACAGAGAAAGCGACTTTGTTTTATACTATGTAGTGATATGCAGTACCCTCACCCGGGTTCATATGAGAGACTAACTTATTTAGTAACAACTGTGTACCTACCATATGATTACAAAATAAATTATAGTTTTAGCAAGATAACATGAACAATTATAATTGCTCAGCTTCCTTAAATATTTCGATATATAAAACTTGAAAATAGTAGAGTTTTGTTTAATATTATACATACCTACACCAATACTTAAACACCTCGCTTTTGCAGTTAAAATCGACGGGAACTGCCTCCGTGGTCTAGTGGCTAGGGCCATGGACTCCTGATCCGGAGGTCCTGGGTTCGATTCCCAGGGGGGAAACACAAAGTTGATATTTGAGAATTTATCACTTTGTGAATTTTTCCCCAGTTTGGTTAGGACATTGCAGGCTGAATCACCTGATTGTCCGAAAAAGAAAAAGATTAGGTGTTTCGGAGGGCACGTTAAGCCGTCGGCCCCGGTCGCTGTCTTTGATAGTGGTCGTTACTCAAACCATGTCAGAGGCGTGATAGTTGTGCCACTAGGCGGTTTAAGAACTCTGACACCAGGGTTCATCGGGTCGATAGACTCGATACCCACTCGACAGAAGAAGAATCGACGGGATAGGCAGAGCGTCAAAGATTTTAAACAAAGGCCGGTCACCACGTCTGACAAGTTTTGAGGGTTATTTCAGATGAATCTGTATATTGCTGTAGTGACAGGTAGTCAGACCATCGCCTAAATTATAAAAACTTTTTAAACCCTTAGCAGGTTTTTACAGCATGCCCGGAAGGAGACGCAGCTAGCACAGTCTATGTTTCCCAATCGCTCCCAGTCCAGCATAGAAGCATTTCTTACTCAGTTAGTTCACCAAGATACTGACTTAATATTGGTGATCCTCCAAGCTCCACTAATCCTGTATGCTCAAAAGATTAGGGCATCCGCACCCAGCCTTTCGGAACTTTGATTAATTTAGCCCTAATCCCTTATTAGCCGGCCAATGACGTTGATTCTCGCGACATAATTCTAATTCTTAGCTATTGTTGTCACTTTCTTTAGTATGATATAAGAACAGGATAGCAAATGAACACATGACTTTAAAATTTTCTAATTTGAGATAAGACTGCTTATTTGACGTAAAATAAGTAAGCGTCAGTTCTTATTTTAAGCGTCTTACGAGGATTATTCGTCCAAGCTTACGTCAGATTAGGAATGTCAAAGTCATGTGTTTATTTGCTATCCTGTTCTTAAGTCAAAATTAGGTGACAGCGCTTGCTAAGAATTAGTTAAGGAATAGTGCGTGCAGAACTGCCCCCAATAATTTGTTCCGAATTGCGCTGCCTTTGATCGTTGTGATTTGAGGAATTGAGTGACATTTCAATCAAAACTGGGATTAAACTAAATTGGATTTAAATTGGCAATCGCATTTTATCTTATTATTAGTGTTAATAGTCAGCTTAAACGTGCTTCTAATTAAGCAACGTTATGGAATTACGTCCATAGAACACACAGTTTACAATACATACTTGCCTAAGTAAATGCTTTCATAAAATCTCTATAGAAATTGCTTCAAGGCGAAACAAATTTCCCGAACTTTTATTTATTATAGAATTTGTTCTTTTTCTACTTCCATGATAGATTGAGACTGCATACTGTAAAAAGCAAGCTAATCGAGAGTCGCCTAAATTGCAATTTACCAACCTGGCCAACCTGTCACCACAGCAATATAGCTATAAATCTATCTAAAATAACCCTGAAAACTCTGTCACACGTGGCGGAACGACCTTTGTTTAGGTCGTTTAGGCTCTACCTACCTCATTAGGGATAAAGGCGTAATTATATGTATGTATATAATTTGGGTATTGAATATTGGTCACAAGAAGTGAGCGAATATATTATCGTCGCCATCGCTATTTACCGAAATTTTAGGCACAAGTAGGCATGTTGACTGTGTAGCTAAAAAAAACAATACGTTTATACTTAAAACTGATGGCTAAAAATAAAGAGGATCTCAATCATAATTAAAAAAAAAATTGCAATCAGATTTATTAATCAAGTAAAAAATGTAGAAGTTATTGATTTGAGTAGTCAATAGTCTATATTTACTGGCGAGTGACGTTATAACCAAGTATTTTTCATATGTACGTTTATGACATTTCATAAAAAGTTGCTGATTTGACTAGTAGGAAAATAGCGTATTGGTCAAGTAACTGCACATGCACAAGTATAAAAAGACTGGAAGCAGAAACAGGTCGTGAAAACCCCCAACGCACTAAATTCACAATGAGAGGTTTTGCTCGCCAGGAAACTCGTTGAAACTTTAAAACTCAATGATAATTGCCGGCGCGGCATCGCAACAAATTCCGTTTCGTTAAATTTTATTCCACTGAATTCCGTTCCGTTGAATTTTGTTCCGTTGCATTTGTATCTGGCGAGGGTGACCGTTAAGGTTTGTTGTCGTAGCAAATGAACAGGCCATCAAATATACACCCTTTCTGGACTGGAAGCAATAAAAATAGTGAAACCTCCTAGATTTTACCCATGATTCTCAATAACTTACCCAATTTAATTAGGTCGAAATATGAAAATCTTTATAAGAAATAGAAAAGAGGTCGGATGTAAATAGCCGAAATTATTTAATACATTTGAGAAGGAGTTATGAAAATATTATTGTATTGAGAGTTCTCGGTATTCGGTTCTGTTATAAGGAGAAAGTTTCAGGATTTTTGATTTCAAAACCAACATAAAACTTCTCCCAACCTTCGGCCTTTACTCGAATATCATCAAATAATACATTCCATGGTAAATTATACAGGATGACCATAAATCACACGACTACTCGCTTTTGTATTTAATGGAGGTGTTTGATCTTAACGTTTTGACGTTTTACGAGAGACTTCTCCATGGACAGTGAAAATCACACACAACTACTACCGCCCGCCGTCTGTGACCTTTGACTGTTTGTGACCTCAAATACCTCTGTTGTAAGTGAGTAGTCGTGTGATTTATCAACACGAATAACACTTGTTTTCGTTTAGTGATAATTAACCCTTCAATTTCAGGTAGGACCTAGGTACAAAATGAAAAGTATGAAATCAATAAAAGTATAGTGGATTTTTTAACCTTATTTAATAATAGTAAAGAAATAGCATCGTGTTAACTATAAAAAAATAACTATAGAAAAATAATATCATTTAAAAAATGAAAACTTGTTAGGAGTATTAAATTGTTATATTTAATGTCTCCTTTTTATATCAACTTTTCTAACTACGTGCACCTCTTTGACGACCCGCGCAGCCTAGTTGGCAGTGTTTCTGCCTGCTACGCAGAGGGTCCCAGGTTCGATTCCCGGCCGGGCAGTCATGAATGATGAGTTTAAATGCCTAATTCTGGGTCTGGGTGTGGGCACACCAATACAGATAATCCTAGTGGGGGCTGTGAGTGTGATCGTGTTTAACCTTTAGTTGGCTAAAAATAAACCTTCCCATTGAACTTGTAAGGGCTGAAAGCTTTCATTTAATTTTCGTAGAAAGTATTCAAATCACTCCCAATCCACATGCGATAAGCGTTACGGAGGAGTGAGATCCCATCAAAGTTCGCAGCGGGAACGACCCAGTTGTTCCACCGAGCTACCAAACTATTGTTCCCTGTGACTTTCCCCCTCGATGTAAATAACTGCCTCCGTGGACCACTAGGTCTGAGCCATAGGCTCACGACCTAAATCTAAATCTAGAAAGTTCCTGAATATAATTGGACCTCAAATATATAATAAAATCCCGAAGAATATACTGGACACAACAACGTTTGAGTCATTTGTTAAAAAGTTAAAACAAAAACTAATTGCTGATGTATTTTTTACAGTAAATGAGTTTTTGCCATAACTTTGTTTTGACCAGGCCTGACATTATAGATAAAATTATTTAAATTAAATTAACTATCTTGTATTTTAAAATGACATGACATAATTCTAAAACAAACTTTATAATTAATTTATAAGTATAATACATTATGTGACGTGTAAAATTATTATTATATAAATAAAGTATTGAATTGAATTGACCTGGAGGTTCGATTCCCGGAAGGGAACAATGACTTTGTGTTGTTGTTTCTAGTTTAGTTAGAACATTGCTGGCTGATCACCTGATTATCCAAAAAGTAAGATGATCCATGCTATCCAGATGGGCATGTAAATAGTCGGTTCTTCGCCTGATTTCTCTCTGGTTGTGTCACTCAATCTGTCCCAACAGAAGTAGAGATTGGTGTTGAACATTTTGGAAAAGTAGTAGGTAAGATAATTCCTTGGCTCGCAGTGGAATAACCTTAACGACGGCAGTTTTTTGAACGCTCAACATATTGAAAGCTGCTTATTTTATATTACTCTTTCTCTTATCTTATGGTGTACTTGGAGCACGATAGAAATGATTCCTTAGCTCTTGGTAGAACAACCCTTACAACCGCAGTTTGTTGAACGCTCAACATTTTCAAAGCCGCTAACTTTATATTATTCTCTTTGGATAATAATTACGTGTGGTTTCGCTTTTATTTACCGTTCTAATCAAAAACAAACTTTCATGTTATTTGCTCTAAAGCAACTTTTTGCTTGTGTTCGATTCAATCAAATTTATGATGCTTCCGTTTATTGGTAAACGGAAGTGGTCTACGTTGTTTCAGTATTCTAACCTCTTAGCCGATGCTTTTTTATTATTATTTATAGAATTTACTTTATTTCATGGCGTGAACAAAAACAGTCGTATTCTGAGTAATTTCTGTCTCCTTTCATTATTCTCCGGCACCTTAAAAGTAGATTAGAGACAATATAGGTAAGGTAAGTAAAATAAATTCTTACAATGAATAAATAAAAGTCTACATTACTTCTGCATCATTATATAAAGCTTTTAAAACGTATTATTTTCTATTATGAAACATCCATACAGCTAAACGTTTTAAAACAGAGATTTGTCCACTAGCTGAAAGTTCTACTTGAACAAGTCCAGGTTTAAAGACACCGGACGATATTGACAATGGCGGGTCGAAGATACTCCACAGCTGATAGTTTTTTTATGTACCAAAGACATATTAGCCAAAGACACGGCTACCATCACCAGCTGTAGACGTTGCTATCACACACCAGTCAATAATTTGTACCTACACTATTTGAAAGTTTCTCTAGAACTGAACAAGTCCCAGTTTAAAGACACAAGATATTGACAATGGCGGCTCGAGGATACTCCGCAGCTAGTTTTTATTTACCATAGACCTATTAGCTGTAGATGCTGCTATCACACACCAGTCGATAATTTGTCCAGAAGCTGAGAGTTCCACTTTACCGGTTCCAATTTTAAAGACACAAAATGATATTGACAATGGCGGCTCGAGGATACTCCACATCTGAAAGTTTTTATTTACCAAATAAGTTAGTATCATCACACACCACTCAATAATTTGACCACTAGCTACGAGTTCCAGTTGACCTGTTCCAAGTTTAAAGACACCGGACGATATTGACAGTATAATTACTCTAGAGCTGATAGTTTTTATTTACCAAAGACCTATGAGCTGTAGATGCTGCTATCACACACCAGTCGATAGCTTGTCCACTAGATAAGAGTTCCAGTTGACCGGTTCCAAGTTTAAAGACACCGAAAGATATTGACAATGGCGGCACGGGGATACTCCACAATTGATAGTTTTTATTTACCGAAGACCTATCGGCTGTAGATGCTGCTATCACACACTAGTCGATAATTTGTCCACTAGCTAAGATTTCCAGTTGACTGGTTCGAAGTTTAAAGACACCGGACGATATTGGCAATATGAATACTCCACAGCTGATAGTTTTAATTTTCTAAAGATCTATTTGCTTTAGACTCGTCATATTTATCTTTTAAACACCTTGATAGAGATCCAATAGACCAACATATCAGTTTTTGGCAGCTGATAAAAGCTTTAGGTAAATGAGTAAGCTTAGAAAGCTATTTAATTTGGCGATATTTTTTGATATTTTAACGTGTCCACGTGAACAACAGAGTTAATCTAATCAGCTATCTAGCTGCTTGAATCCGAAGGATGGAAGGAAGGATGTTTCTACCCATGTATGAATAGATAATGACTTCACCAGCTTCCATGTTAGGAGCTCCACCTTCCCTATACCTTGTTGCTTGGTTTGCAGATGATAATTAAATTAGTCAACAATGAGCTAGATGTTATGTTCAGATAATATTTTTAACAATATATGTATTTATTGTCATGCGGCATCGATTTTTTAATTATAAAATGATGATCAGGAGCTCTGTCTGTCCTGCTTTTTTGCTGCTCTTTATTTTCTGTTTGCGCGGAGCCGACACGACGCCAATGAGTGTATTGCAGGTAAACAATGAGCTAGTTGTTCTGTTCAGATAATATTTTATACTAATTAGCAAACTATTTATACTAATGCGGCATTAAAACTTATATTAAATCTTTGTCCTGAAGCTCCAGCTACCCTATACTTCATTGCATTGTCTACGGATGATTTGTCTTTATTTTCTGTTTGCGCGAAGCCGACGCGACGCCAATGAGTGTACAAAGGTAAACACTGAGCTAGCTGTTCTGTTCAGATAATATTTTTGTTAAAGAGAAACTATTGTGTACAAACTGCTTTAATGAATTTTTGTTTTAATTATCTGTAAGCTATTAATAACAGACGAGTAGAAGAGAATGTATCGTTTAATTCGAAAAACCGGTGAAGGCAATCGAGGTGTCGGTTCATTACAAATTAGTTCAGTTGAGACAATGGACTGACAACCCATCACTACAGCAAAATACTGTCTGATTTTAAAATCAGAGTGCTTTATAGAATACTAGCGACCCGCCCCAGCTTCGAACGGAAATCATCAGTGTCTGTCTATATTATGCATGTTAATACATATAAACCTTCCTCTTGAATCACACTCTATCTATTAAAAGAAACCGCATCAAAATCCGTTGCGTAGTTTTAGAGATCTAAGCATACATAGGGATATAGGGACAGAGAAAGCGACTTTGTTTTATACTATGTAGTGAAGACTCGTTTTTGTCTCGACCAAAAAATGTTCACCAGTCCGTTCAGGTGGACATATCATAAGCCTCTCCAGAGAACCTTCATCATAACATCATGACTAATCCAATTCAGAATCCAAGCCCACCTAAAAAAACTTACCTACCACTAAGGCAGGCCGTCTGATTGAATCAACCTTTCTTAGAAATAAAACGGGAAGTTTATATTTACAGTTTTCTTGGAAAACAATACTTCCTGAGCGGAGATGTCACAATTCCTCGTTTCTTCACACAACTCCAAGCAAACGCCATACGTTTGCTGCAGATCTCGAAAGACGAGCAATTTATTTAATGAACCTAATAGTTGTTTCACGACGATTTTCACAGCATATGTGGTTCTGCCGATATCGTTATATTGCTATAATCACGTTTTTCAAATAACGAAAAATAAATTTCTTCCAAGCTGGACTGGCAGCGATAGGAAAAACAGAATACTCTAGCTGCCCTTTGTCCCGGGCATGCTGTAGAAGTCAGCAAAAGCGATTCGAGGGTTACAGTGTATTATAATGTAGGCGATGGGCTGACAACCTGTCACTATAGCGATAAACATTACAATCTAAAATTGCCCTCAATTTTTGTCAGGCCCCTTTTACTCGTCATTTTACGCTCTACCTACTCTGTAAGGGATAAAGGCGTAACTTTATGTATGTACTTATGTAAGTTCAAATAACGTAGGTATGAATAGGTTATGATTGATTTCTGGGACATCTGAGGAAGATGGAATCAGATTGAGGATGATGGGAGAAGGTGGATTAAGATGGTCCGCCTGATGTCAAGCGGGCAGCTAAAATCAGTTGATGCTTTTAATTCATGCCCTGTGTAGAAATCGGTCTGAGCCATGGGCTCTTGACCCGGAGGTTCCGGGTTCGATTCCCGGTGGGGGACAATGACTTTGTGTTGTTGTTTCTAGTTTGGTTAGGACATTGCAGGCTGATCACCTGATTGTCTGAAAAGTAAGATGATCCATGCTGTCGGATGGGCATGTCAATAGTCGGTCCTGCGCCCGATTTCTCTCTGGTCGTGTCAGTCAATCTGTCCAATCAGAATAAGAGATTGAAAGAATAGAGAGTGCACCTGTGTGTAGAGCAAACACTTGGGCACTAAAAACAAGTCCTGCGCAGTTGGCTGAAATCCGGGAGATTGGCCGCCATCACCGCAAATCGGAGGACTATTATTAGCGGTTTTCTACCATCGGTGGCGAGGAGAGTCATAGCAATCTACTTACCCACGCCAATAACAAACAAAACATATCAAAAGTCTAGCCAGAATATCCATACATACATACATATAATCACGTCTTTATCCCTAATGGGGTAGGCAGAGCGTAAACGACCCAAACAAAGGTCAACCTGTCACTACAGCAATATACTTACAAATCTATCTTAAATAACCCTCAAAACTTTGTGAGACGTGGCGTAACGACGTCTCACAAAGTTTTGAGGGTTATTTAAGATAGATTTGTAAGTATATTGCTGTAGTGACAGGTTGTCAGCCCATCGCCTAAATTACAATATACTGAAACCCTCGGATCCCTTAGCTGGTTTTTACAGCATGCCCGGGAGGAAATGCAGCTGGCACATTCTATGTTTTTCTCTCGCTCCCAGGCCAGCATGGAAGAAATAATACTGTATCTATGTATATATATATGTATAGAATATCCATAATACTGTATATCCTTTTTATACAAAATGTAATAGAATAGAATATAGCTGGGAACTGCTGGGAATAGCTATATCGTATGTCATCCTGCCACGGAAACATTACTGTAAGACATCACCATTCGTTCCACAAAATGGACGCGCCTAAAGAAGCCTTAAACGACAAATCCATACGTCGCAGGTGAAGCCGGAACTGTTATGTGGAAATATTCAAGAAAATTTTAGTAGCCACAAGGACTTGACAACGTAGGACGGACTACGCAAATCAACCTGTTCCTTTCACAAAACCATTTATATACCAGTCTCTACATTTTATATTTTTTGGATAGGGCACACTACGTCGATCAAATTATTTCAATAATATTACTCATCTCCCTAGCCTTGTCCCGTATCTCACGGGGTCGGCTTCCTAATCTAGGGGATTGAACGAGGGTACTGGTTTTTACACAGAGCGACTGCCATCTGACCTCCGCAACCCAGAAGGGAAATCAGACCCAATCCTAGATTAGGTCAGAGTTTTCAAGCCGCCAATGCTTAGCACTGGCCTCTGTAAGGGCTTAACGACTAATATCTACGGTATTAAACTATATTAACCGGGACCAACGGCTTAACGCGCCTTCCGAAGCACGGAAAAAGCACCGAATAAACGTACATATGAAATTCGAAAACCGAAAAACACATTGGTACGTGGTGGGGTTCGAACCACGACCTCCCGCTCAGGAGGCAGCGGCCCTATCCACTACACCATCGGGCTCTCCCGATGGTGTAGTGGATTGGATTTCTATAATATTACTAGTATCTTGAATAGAATAGAATTGGAGTTTTACAAAGCGCCGATAAGCGCAAGTAGTAGTAATTCTTCATGCTCTACCAAAATGAAGGTAATATAATCCACAATAATAAAAAGTTCCCCTGCTAAAATACATTTTGTGCTAGTTTTATCAAATTTCATTGATCCAACTTTTGAGTAAAATAAAATAGAAATATTACCAGTATTCAAAACTCCGTTTCTAAGAACTTTTCAGAAACGTATCAAAAACCTAGTAATTTGTATTCATTTTGTGGGTTTTCCTTTGCAGTTCCACGCTTTCTTTTTCCCCTAGAATGCATCCTTCATGCACGTCCCACTGCGGCGGTTTATTCCACATTATTTCCCTTGTACCGGTTAATATTCCGCCCGTGTAGGAGAGCCGGAGGGAATACAAATTCTGCATTTGTTGCACAAACTTAAATTATAGTAGAACACGCAACTTTTTCAAACCTATCGCTCGACACAGTATATATCACATCTATGTCTCAATCTCCCATACAATTTTGACAGATTGATGCGATATTGATACGTAGTACTCTTCAATTTCTGAAGGTCATGTCTGATCTGTATTTGTTTTGATAGGGTGCGAGGAGATTTGAACTAAGTTTCTTTATTCACTCCTGTCTTCAGCCGATTGAAGAGCTGTTATTATAGGCTTACACAGAACTATTTTTATCTGGTCACTCCAGCGTTGAGGAGATCTACCACGGGATCTTTTATCCTCTATTTTTCCTAAAATGATCAGCTTCTCCAGGTTATCCAGTTCTCTTCTGGCCACATGATCGAAATAACCAAGAATCCTTTGGAAACAGACAGTGGACAAAAAAAGTGTTATAAAATGGCTATGGGGGCTGATAGTATTTGCGATCCGAATGTGGGGTTGCGCAAACACATTTAAAAATATAATTTACATCAATGTGCAAAAGCAGACTAAACAGACATGCTTGACACGAACTTAAACTCCGATAACCGCAATGTTTTTCAATTGCAAAGTAAGTCGACTTGCGGTATCTTCTTCAATCTAGATCTTATTTGTAGGCTAACTATGAACCGGTTGTGGACGTCTCGGCGCTAACTCGCCGATAGATGGCAGTATCGTGTATACAATATGATTATTAGTAGACGTCCTTCGATTGTATTGTTCTTTTATTTATTTCTGCGATGTAGCAATCGCTACGATACGATATGATTATTTTAAAATGTGTTTGACTACAGCCATGCGTTGGGACTTCTGGACGGTAAGTGATACCATTGATAAATAAAATGAGGATGAAATTGACAAATAAACAGTTGTCGACAATATTTTATTAAAATATACAATAATACAAATTACGCTTAATAAGATTCAATAAATAATACTTAACATAATTACAGTTACCCTTAATTTACGATACATCCATAGGACGATAACCCTTAACAATTTCCTTTGAAATATTAATTTAAGGCGAAGTCGGCGATGGAAGGAATTAATTTATTTGTTGTTAATTCTCTGCCGCTGGGTCCCCGAGGGCAAAAGGACTCTCTGCGTTTGTCTTGAGGTAGTAAACCCCATCTTTCCTATAACAAAAATTATCATTTACTATCGTACATTTGGCGAGAGAACGCATTAACTTACATGGAGGCCCAAAGAGTAAAGTGCAAAAAAAAAATGGTTCCTTAGGTAAAAAGGAGCGTATAAATCAAGTTATGAATGTTTTTGATAATTAACAACGAATATCTGCCTAAGTGAGGTGATTCTTCCTTCCTGGACTGGGAGCGAGAGAATAACATATAATGTACCAGCTGCATTTCCTCCCGGACATGCTGTAAAAATCTGCTGAACGATCCGAGGGTTCAGTATACTGCAATTTAGGCGATGAGCTGACAACCTGTCACTACAGCAATATACCTACAAATATATCTTATATAACCCTAAAAACTTCAACAGACGTGGCGGAACGACCTTTGTTTAGGTCGTTCACGCTCTGCCTACTCCATTAGGGATAAAGGCGTGATTAAATGTATGTATGTATGTAAGTTGTCATTTTTTTCAAGATGTTTTTTCTCATATCATTCTTTTATAATGATTTTTTGTTTGTGACCTGTCTAGGGCAACACAATGGTATCTTTAGTGGTTGCTGTGGGTAATCGGAACCTGATTGCGAAGATGGATGGCGCAAAACTAGGTTTTAAGCGGGTCTGGCTTTAAGGCGTTTCCGTCGTAGTACAGTACTATACAGTACATTGGGTGAGAGCTGAAAAGCAGTGTTGTTCTTTATGAGCAATCATACACTGAGCTCTGACCCTCTGCATCGCTTCAGCACACTTGCAACAAAATGTAGGTACTACATATTTAACGTATAAGTATACTTTTTTTTAATGTTCATACCTGTTCTTTGTTTTTTCTTAATTTCTTACATGTACATACATATAATCACACCTTTATCTCTTATGGTAGGCAGAGCGTAAACGACCTAAACACGTCGGTTCGCCACGTCTGACAAAGTTTTGAGGGTTATTTTATATATTTTTTTAGGTATATTGCTGTACTGACAGGTTGTCAGCCCATCGCCTGAAATGCAATATACTGAAACCCTCGGATCCTTTAGCTGATTAATAAATTATGCCTGGGAGGAAATGCAGCTGACACATTCTATATTTTTCTTTCACTTCCAGTCAAGCATGGAAGAATTTCACTCCCAGTCCAGCATGGAATTGTTACACGGTGTTGTTTTTATGCAATAAATGTTTATCTATCTATTTACACGGATAATACTTCGAGTGGAACTGAAAGGTTTTCCTCGGCTTCCTCAAAGGTTGTGGTACACGAAGTAAGGGCCATGTCATCAGCATATAGGAAACGTGACGTATTAGGGCTTACTGGCTGGTGGTTGGTGTAGACTTTAATCATCTCTTTGGGGCTATATGACAAGTATTGAGATAATTTCAGAAATAACTTTTAGGAGCATTTCCTTGAGAGGCCAGTTGGCCTAGTGATGACGACGATGACGGGATGGGAAAAGGGTAATTACCCACCTGGTCGGGTGTTGTGACCAGGGGACCGGAGTCCGACTGGATTAGTTCGGAAGTTGTATATATGCAGATCGCCGAGCAAAATTCGATACCACGTTTCAGGACTGTTGTATCTTGATGTGGCGCCATCTACGTGCGCTACAAACTGTTTATTTCTGTAGTTTAAGGGACGGCATCCCGCAAATTGATAAGGGTTGCTCAGTCAACGAAACTGTACAACTATCACCAGGAATTTCTTTTTCGGAAAAGAAAAAAAAAATATTTGTCTGATCGAAGTGGTCATTTCGTATGGGAGAGTCATTTATCTTCCATCTCCTGAAAGAATTTTCTGGTGAAGTGAAGTTCAGTTTCGTTGACTAAGCAACCCTATTAGTTTGCGGGACGCTGTCCCTTACACCCTGTATATTAATACAGCGAAACCATCAACTGACTCTACCCCCAAATTCCTTTACTGCCTTTTACCATGCCCGGCTGATACATTCTAAGTTGAAATCCTTTTCAAAATCCAGTGAAAAATAATTTAAACTTGGCGAAAAAAATAACTAATATTTTCTCAATTCTCGCTACATACATACATATAATCACGCCTTTATTCTAGAGCGTAAACAGCCTAAACAAAGGTCGTTCCGCCACGTCTGACTTAGCTTTGACGGTTATTTCAGATAGGTATATGGCTGTAGTGACAGGTTATCAGCCCATCGCCTAAATTACAATATACTGAAACCCTTAGCTGATTTTTACAGCATGCCCGGGAGGAAATGCAGCTGGCACATTCTATGTTTCTCTCTCGCTCTCAGGCCAGCTTGGAAGAATGCAATTCTCGCTCCCTAGTATAAAAGGGTTGTTTGCGTTTGTCTTAAGGTAGTAAAACCCGTCCTTCCTGTAACAACAATGGCCGTTCATCTCGGAGATTTATCCTAATGCTGTAGCTAGTTTACAAACAAGGGTTCTTTGTTTAATTAAGGCGCATAGTACCCTAGCTAGCACTCAATTCATTGAGCATTCAGGCCCAGACTATTACTAAAACTTGTAACGTGTACTGGTATTTATTTATTGCGGTTTTAATAATAAATAAATAATAAATGTATTTATTCAAGTAAAATAAGACTCACTTTGTTAGTAGACTTAGTTTTCCGAATATTAATATAAAAAATATATAAATATTTTATAAAAAAATACGTAAATCCTTCCACGTGACGGAATTTGATTGAAACGCAAGTCTCATTTAATTTCAATTCTATCACATTTATTACCTAACATTGGATACACGTGTACAGGAAAAAAACACGATTCTTAAAAAGAAACGAACAAGATAAAAAATCGTTTATTTCATAAATAATACAATTTGAATGTGACTGTAGGAAATTTAAGTATGCAAATATCCAGTAGCAAAAAATCCTTAATAGCACCTAAGCTTTTCGATAATAATCTCTACCTAGCCCCTTTATCACGAAACGGCGAAACTCAACCATGTTCAGAAATACCTAGAACGACTGCTATTGTTCGCTTGGGTACGGATGAAGACAGTAATTTTGAGAGAATAGAGTGCACCTCGTATCGTAGATAACACGAAGGAACAAGGAAATTTTGGTCGGCTTAGGACGCTTGTCCACCAGACTGTCAAGACTTGTGGGAGGGAGGAAAATTATCGCTTTGCGAGAATGGAAAATTGAATTTCGTAACCAGAAATTATTTTCGCAGACAATGTCAGCAATACACTTTCATCGATATGTCCAAACAACAACCAATTACTCTGTATTCAGACACAAGTATTTGTATCGTTATGCCTTGCATCTTTATTACTGCAAAAATATGTGTGTATGTTAATTTGTGAGTGTGTTTATATAAGGTGTATATCTATGAGAAGTATTTAGTATAAACTTTTTGTAGAATTTTTACTACTGCAATTATATGAGAGTATATATGTGTAAGTGCCTATTCGTGTGAATTTCCCATGGAAAATCTCATTAAACCGTGGGGGACTCTGTATGACGAAAACCTACTTAGTGTCGAATTATCCTAAGAAAGAACTCATTAATTTGATACTCGTACATCTCTGGTGGACAGATACCTTTTTTGTTATAACTTTTGTCGTTTTCATTGTTGCATACCTGAAATTTATTTAGTTGTAGCGAAGTTGTGATGACACGAACAGTTTCAGTAACAATAACGCTCGTTTCAGTAATTGATGAGGTTAGTTGCAACTTCGAATGTTTCTTTTACTTCGCGTTAGTTGCATTGGTTTTATCTGATTAGTGTTCCATTTTTGAGTAAAACATCTTAACTATGAATTTATGAGTCTTGTGTGCCGGTGCCGGATGAAAATGAAAGCTCGGAGAAAAATATGTGGACTGGGAGAAATACATATGGACTTGGAAAAACATATGTGGACTTGGAGAATTTATGTGAACTTTGAAAAATATGTGGACTTGTAGAAAAATATGTGAACCCGTTTATTTATGCTTCTTACCCGTAATGTATATCAAAGCCACCCATGAGCAGTGTTTCACCAGTGCCCTTGCAGGGTCCAGTGTAATACAACTCGTCGTAGCCCTCAAAGCTGACTGCGATGAAAATCATGTGCGCTGGGAGAAAAATACTTGTACACGGAGAAAAATATGTGCACTCAGAGAATTAAATATGTGGACCCGGGGAAAAATGTGTGAGCTTGGAGAAAAATGAGAAATTTTAGTTTCTTACCCGTAATGTATATCAAAGCCGCCCATGAGCAGTGTTTCACCAGTGCCCTTGCAGGATCCAGTGTAATACATTTCGTCGTAGCTCTCACAGCGTACCGCGGTGAACGGGACCGAAGATATGATGGACTCGGAGAAAAACATGTGAGCTCGATTGTGGGCGCAAAGACCTGAAATATATAAAAAATATAGAAAGCAAATTAGATTGTGATACTGCCAGTTACCAAAATGTTTTATTTACCCATAAAGTTGATGCAGTAGTTGTCAAAATTATTGAATTATTGTCAGTAATAATTTTACCATGTATTTTATTGTCTGCAGATTTACAACAAAACAAAAGAGTATACAAAAGCGTTAATAGCATTGTACGGTCTGATGAGTTTTAATGGAAATATATCGTTATTTTACTTATAAAATGAGTTAAAATTAAATTGAGTTACCTATTTAATTTTATAAAAATCATCTACTAATAATTAAAGACATTAAGGGCCGTATATTTAATCAGCTCTCAAGAGTGACAGCGAGTTTGAGTTCGTATTAGAAATGTCATTTCAATACAAAATGACCTGTCAAATGTATACTTAATATTGCTCTCAAGTTTGAGTACGCTTCAAAAATACGAGCCTTAATAATAAAAAGCTCCCCATTACTGTTTCGTCAAATTTCATGACCATAAAACATAGACTAATCTATCTATCCATACATACATACATACATATAATCACGCCTTTATCCCTAATGGGGTAGGCAGAGCGTAAACGACCTAAACAATGGTCGTCCCGCCACGTCTGACAAAGTTTTGAGGGTTATTTAAGATAGATATGTAGGTATATTGCTGTAGTGACAGGTTGTCAGCCCATCGCCTAAATTACAATATACTAAACCCTATCCCTTAGCTCGTTTTTTACAGCATGCCCGGGAGGAAATGCAGCTGGCACATTCTATGTTTTTCTCTCGCTCCCAGACCAGCATGGAAGATATCTGTTTTTAGACCAGATAATGGTGTCGCAATGTAAAGTTCTAATTCGGTTCACACTCCTTGATGAACTAGCTGCCATTATCTTGTCGTGGTAAGCCTGCCATATATCTTGCTCTGGCTCGCCGACAACAGCAATTGAAGATGCTGATGATGCAGAACTGACCGCTACTGATGCAGAAGCCGTATTTTCCTCAGTTTCAGTATTTAAACATCTTTTCAGATAGATGATCGTCCTTGATAAAGCTACGGCGTCATCAAGATATTTTTTTTTTTGAACCTTGGATCCAAAAAGGTTGCCGTAGAAAACAGATGCACTTTCTGAACGTTTTCAAATCTTTTGTTTAATTCAGCTAGTAAAACTTCTTTCAAATTAATACCTAAATACGTTGTTGGAATAATTGTATCTAAAATACTCTTCAAACATTTTGTAATGGGTATAGCTTTACTTGCCGATACGTAGCTTTCTCCGCTCATTTCTACGGTAACTTTTTGAATTAGCTTCAATAAATTTTCAAATCATTTGATAAAAAAAATTTCAAAAATTTTTTATCTATCCATAACCTGTTTTATTTTCTTTTTTCACATGATAGTTGTTTTCAAATCTATTCAGTTGGACTGCGGCTACAAGACGTGCCTGCTACTACCATTTACTAGGCACTAGGCAGACAAGACGAACGATTCCTTGAATGTAAAGTGAATTGCAAGACAGTATGCCAGGGCGGAAAATCTTATGTATCCTTGGATGACATGTTTATTCCCAGACTGCCGGACTTGAGGTGCATGTAAAACCACTGGCAGTATGGTAGGGGTCAGTCAAATTTGTGTTAGATAAAATAACCTGTTATTTAATAGATGAGGCACGTTCATGTAAAAAGCCTCATAGAAAGTACCTGAAATAAATATACCAGCAAACAAGGATACAAACCTAAACTTTGATATGTGTCTAATCTGAGAATTTGTAAGCGTGTGTGTGTGAGAGAGAGAGAGAGAGAGAGAGAGTGTATGACTGAATGTGCAAGTGAGCGAGTGTGTGTATGAGAGTTTAAGTGAGTGATTAATAAGTGTGAAGGAGTTAATACGGGGTGTAAGGGACAGCGTCCCGCATACTGATAGGGGTTGCTTAGTCAACAAAACTTAACAACTATAAGCAGGATTATTTAAATATATGGTATTCCATACAAATTGTCTGACCGAGGGGGTCATTTTGTACGGAAAGGTAAAAATATTTTTACTACCTGAAAATAATTCCTGCTGATATTTGTTCAGTTTTGTTAACTGCGCAACCCCCCTATCAATCTGCGGGACGCTGTCCCTTACACCCGGTATGTATTAGTACCCACCTCGTAGGTCATACCCGCAGCCGGGCTGTCTGGTCCCTCCATTAGGGTAGAAGTCGATATGTCCGAGCGGCGACCTGAAGCCAAGGTACCCGCCGCAAGTATGAATCACCTCTACGTGCCTTGCATCGTGCTTGTCCAAGCGTGCGTCTTTGTTGCCGTATGTAAAGAGGGGGTAAGCTGGGTCTAGACCTGTAGAAAATTTACAGGTCATGTAAGATTTAAAGGTCCAATATATCCAAGCGGGAATATATTTCAAGCTCATAGTGTTTAGTTTCTTCCATGCTGGACTGGGAGAGATAGAAAAACTTAGAATGTTCCAGCTGCCCTTCCTCCCGGGCATGCTGTAGAAGACAGCAATAGGGACTCGAGGGTTACAGTGTAATTTAGGCGATGGGCTGACAACCTGTCACTACACATTAGCAATACACATTACAATCTAAAATTGCCCTCAATTTTTGTCAGACGCGGCGAAAGCGCCTTTTACGAGGCGTTTAACGCTCTGCCTACCCCGTAAGGGATAAAGGCGTGATTTTATGTATGTATGTATGTCATAGTGTATGGTACGGGTGTTAGTGCAATTCTCACCAACACAGCGCGCCTGTATCTACAGCTAAGCAGAAACAACCAATATAGCTTTTTTAACTCTAATTTTGGTGGTAATAACATAGGAATTTATCTTTTATCCCGATGCTAAATATGTTTCAATAGTCGTGGTCGTGGGTAGATAAATCTCGAGTGAACCGTATAACAAGTAAAATTACAGAAACAACCAGTTACACATCTCATTATGAATAGCGTAGAAATCAATGAAATTACTGACACTCGTGTGATAGTAAAATCCACATTAGGTCTCAAGATTATGATCACTAATGCACTTAGATATCAGCTGAGTGGCCTGAGTGCCGAATGTAGGTATATTAACATACATACATACATATAATCACGCCTTTATCCCTAATGGGGTAGGCAGAGCGTAAACGACCCAAACAAAGGTCGTTCCGCCACGTCTGACAAAGTTTTAAGGGTTATTTAAGATAGATTTGTAAGTATATTGCTGTAGTGACAGGTTGTCAGCCCATCGCCTAAATTACAATATACTGAAACCCTCGGATCCCTTAGCTGGTTTTTACAGCATGCCCGGGAGGAAATGCAGCTGGCACATTCTATGTCTTTCTCTCGCTCCCAGGCCAGCATGGAAGACCAGGTAGGAGGTAGTAGGTATATTAAAGTCTGATTAATTGCATACGGTGCCGCGTTTTCATGTGGGCCATTTGTTTTCACTTTTAATCGAAGCTTTTACTATAAAACAAACTTCATTAATAAACAACAATTTCCCATGAATAACATATTTCATCACTTTGTTCTGTTCTATAAAACTCTATATTTTAATCATTGTGATGGGTGATACAAGAATTTTCAATTATGCAATTTATATTCAGTGAATCGCTGAAATGCCTGTCAAGCCAGGTTATCTGTTAAATAAAACGTAAAGCAAACAAAGGTTCAAAAGCTGTTGTTATACAGAAATAAACAAACATTTTGGATATCAAACAATAGCTGAGCAGATCAGAATTTTATTTATTTTAGACCAGCTGTCACCACGTTATAAATAGCAGATAAATCAAAACAGGTCAACAGTGATTCGGGGATGGCTGTACTCTACACCAAATGGAAACAATGGGTTTTTAAATGTTCCAATATTTGTATGTGAATTGTAATTTCTTCCACGTTGGCCTGGGAACGAGAGATAACATAGAATATGCCAGCTGCTTTTCCTCCCGGGCATGCTGTAAAAACAAGCTATGGTTTCAGTATATTCTAAATGAGGCGATATTCTGACACCCTGTCCCTACAGCAATATACCTACAAATCTATCTTAAATAACCCTCAAAGCTTTGTCAGACGTGGCGGAACGACCTTTGTTTACACCAGTCTGCCTACACCATTAGGGATAAAGACGTGATTATAGGTATGTATGTATATGAGTATGTGCGTGCGTGGTGTGTGATTATGTGAGAGTGTGTATTCCGACTCACTCCAAGGAAGAAGATTATTCTTCTTATTCTTTCTTATGAAAACAAACCTGTAATAGTATCAATCGGTCCTTTCTTCACGAACGCTCCAGCTATTCCAACCACATGGGCTCCAAGACTATGACCTATCAGATGCATGTCGTCCATGGAAACCCCCTCCTCAATGAGGAAGTTGAGGAACTGAGTGAGGATCTTCCCCACCATAGCTACATTGTAGCTAGCTAAGATGTAGTTCACGTTGGCCGCTATTCCCCAGTCTACTACTATTATGTTGATATCACTCACGTTTAGGTAGGCTGTAAGAATACATAAGTACGTTTAATTTGATGATAAGGTAGATTTGATGAAAAGTTTATTTTGTTCGGAAATAAAATATCTACAAGGACACAAAGCTACTTTTGGTGGAGAGCCGAAGTGAAGTAAATCGTACGACTGAGTTAGGAAAATCTTTGATAATTATTTGGCTTAGAGCCAAAGCCAACTAACGTTCTAAGGCTTAGTAAAAGCTGTGCGTAGGCTTCTTTTGGGTGAGCTCGCTCCATCGTCGACTCCGTTTCAGTCGCTCCCGACCTAGACTGGAATCAAGAGCAAACCCATTTCGAATTTAAAAAAAATGCATGTAGGTGCCTATGTGCCTATTCATCTGTGGAAAGCTCGCCTAACGAAAGGAAATATCACCACTACTCCTATTTCTGCTGCCAAGTTTTTGCAGTTCTCTTCGCTTCATAAGTGTTAGAGGTTCTATAAATTAGATATCAACTAGGTACCTTCCTTGATAGACTCAGGCATAGGGCTGGAGCCATGGTTGAGCCACCCGTGGGCAAGCAGCTTCACTTTGTTGTTGAAGTTGAACAAGGAATTGTGCAAAGATGTGGAGTCATTGATGTTTATCACTTGGTATTCGTATGGATTGTTTCTGAAAAACATGAAATATGATATTATAGAGCCATGAAGAAAGAAGCAGGATGTTCTATTTAGTAGTCAGCAGTGGCGAGGCCGAGGGTGCAATTTATCGAGGGTAAGCCAAAGCAAAAAAAAACATTCAAGTACTTTATGGTGTAGGAGGAATTCTTGAAAGGGAAGCCGACAGGAATCGGCTTGTATGGACCCTTCGCCACTGGTAGTCAGTGTAAATGGTAGAGTCAGTTCAGGTAGTTGCGGATAAAACTCTTTGCTTACGTCTGTGCCATTAGGTTCCCATAAGTACCTAT
This sequence comes from Scrobipalpa costella, assembly GCA_949820665.1. NCBI lineage: Eukaryota > Metazoa > Arthropoda > Insecta > Lepidoptera > Gelechiidae > Scrobipalpa > Scrobipalpa costella. The sequence continues at coordinate 4,010,366 of OX463299.1, forward strand.
AAGGTTCGCTATTTGGTGTTATTAACTTTCGCTGTCGTAGTGAACAGTCTGAACAGTTGGATTGGTAGTCCAACTATCTCTGGCATACCCACTCGTCAACCAAACTTGATCACACCAAATTATCACGTTTAGTCTTACTCAAATAAATGTGACAGCAACGTGCTATGCTATGTATGACTGATATTTTATTTGTCTTACTAACCTATTATGATCTATTATATATTTGTTTTACTTTTAGTGAACAGCCTAAACTTGACATCAGTCTTGTACACCCAACCCCACAAGAGAGACAGCACCCTGGTCTCGTTGATGCTGGCAACTTGAGGGAACTCCTGTACAATCGCTAGCCATACAGGATCATATGGAGTCTAATACATACATACATATATTCACGCTTGTATCCCTAATTGGGTAGGCAGAGCGTAAACGACCTAAACAAAGGTGTCCCGCCACGTCTGACAAAGTTTTGAGGGTTATTTAAGATAGAATTCTAGGTATATTGCTGTAGTGACAGGTTGTCAGCCCATCGCCTAAATTACAATATACTGAAACCCTCGGATCCCTTAGCTGGATTATACAGCATGCCCGGGAGGAAATGCAGCTGGCACATTCTATGTTTTTCTCTCGCTCCCAGACCAGCATGGTAGTACGGAGTCTCAGTCAAATAAATATGACAGCTAAGATCACTTTGTAGTAGTATCAACTACTCTTACCTAGTAAACAGCTTAAACTCGACATCAGTCTCTTACCCCAACCCCACAAGAGAGATAAAACCCTGGTTTCATGGAAGCTGCCTTCTTGAGGGAACTTCTGTACGCTCGCCAATCATACAGGATCATACGGCGTCTTTACAATGAGTCTTAGTCAATTAATATTACAGCAAAGGTGATGCTACTCTTACCTAGTGAACAGCCTAAACTCGACGTCGGTCTCGTACACCCAACCCCACAGGAGAGATAAGACCCTCGTCTCATTGAAGCTGGCAACTTGAGGGAGCTCCTGTACACTCGCCAACCATACGGGGTCGTATGGCGTTGGGGCATCGAGTTTTGCTGCCGATGCTGTGGAAAGATCAAATGACTAGAATAAAAAAACATATATATGATGGTAAGCAATCCTATACAACGTGTAACAGAAAGAGTATTTATAATGAAAACGGCTTTCTTGTTTGTATTGAAAGGAGGGTTAGCCCTCGAAGGTTGCACTTGGCGGGTGGTGGAGTGTGACTTTCTTCTCTTCCGATGAAGATCCTGGTATAGGATCGAAACGTCGAGGGCTAACCCTCCTTTCAATACAAACAAGTAAGCCGATCAGTTTTCATTATTTATTTAGATCATTTTTTCACATGTTTATTGTTAGTGTTAAAATAAAAAGAGTACTTATTATGCATCCTGAAGGGTGTGAATCTGCCCATGAAACTGAACCACTTTCCCCAAACAACTAAGTGCGCTATCAGCTGATGCATTTTTAATAGGAAGTCGATTTATTTTTCGTATGATTTTCGCCTTCTTTGGAGAAAGTTGTTCATGTTCGGTTTAATGGGCAGTTTTTCAGCCTTCAGGATGCTACAAGTTGTACAAATGACAAATTAAATGTTTTTGCAGTGGTGCGTTCAGACGGCCTACTATAAAATTTATACCGTATGAATTTTAGACTATCGACGCACTAAACTTTGCCTCGCCTTCACCGCTGTCCGATGAAACTTCACTTCCGACTAATATCACTACATAGTATAAAACAAAGTCGCTTTCTCTGTCCCTATATCCCTATGTTTGCATAAATCTTTAAAACTACGCAACGGATTTTGAAGCGGTTTATTTTAATGCACAGAGTGATTCAACTTACTTACTTCCATGCTGGTCTGGGAGCGAGAGAAAACATAGAATGTGCCAGCTGCATTTCCTCCCGGGCATGCTTTAGAAGTCAGCAAAAGGGATTCGAGGGTTACAGTGTATTGTAATTTAGGCGATGGGCTGACAACCTGTCACTATAGCAATATACGTACAAATCCATCTTAAATAACCCTCAAAACTTTGTCAGACGTGGCGGAACGACCTTAGTTCAGGTAGTTTACGCTCTGCCTACCTCGTTAGGGATAAAGGCGTGATTATATGTATGTATGTATGTATGAGTGATTCAAGAGGAAGGTTTATATGTATAATACATGCATAATATAGTAGAGATACACTGATAATTTCCGTGCGAAGCCAGGGTGAGTCGCTAGAACGAGTATAATCTGTGCTTCCGAGAGTCAAAGTCAGAAAAAGTTTATAATAACTCTTGACTATCATACTGGTTACATTTATACTGATTATCAAATTTCATTGTAGAGACATAACATTACGCCTCTCAGTTTTCGTCGTGATTATATTGACGCCACAATCTTGTACAAAATCATTAACGATTTTATAGATGCGCCTGCGCTGCTGCATGCTATATCTCTTAGAGTGCCCCGAAGATCTGAAAGAGTTCGCCGTGATAAGCCCCTATTTTTCGTACCTAGAACTAATACTCGCTATGGTGATAACAATTTTATAAGACGTGCCTGTAGGTTGTATAATGATTAATTAGGTGATGTTAACATTTTTAATAAACCCTTACATAACTTTAAGTCGGCAACCCTAAGTTACCTTTCTGCATTTTATGTTCATTATAGTAATCAATCAGATTTATAAGTAATCACTAATCAGTAAGATATATTTTCTGTAAGATGTTTATACTTACACATTATGTTAATATTTTTGTAAAATATATCGGAAACTATAGGTCTACAACTTAAAACGTGCTTGTTAAAACTATATTTAAGTGACTGTTTGTTTCAAATTCAATAAATAAATAATTAATAAAGTTCACTAAAATATTTATATCACAAAATTATAAAAGTATTGTTTTGATCACCCCTTGAACTTCGGTTGATACATTTCATGCATGCTGGCTTGGAAGCGAGAGAAAAACATAGAATGTGCCAGCTGCATTACCTCCCGGGCATGCTGTAAAAAACCCTAGCTAAGGGATATGAGGGTTTCAGTATATTGTAAACTAGCGACCCGCTCCCGCTTCGCGCGGAAATTATCAGTGTATCTCTACTATATTATGCATGTATTATACATATAAACCTTTCTCTTGAATCACTCTTATCATTAAAAGAAACCGCATCAAAATCCTTTGCGTAGTTTTAAAGATTTATGCATACATAGGGATATAGGGACAGAGAAAGCGACTTTGTTTTATACTATGTAGTGATTAGGCGATGGGCTGACAACCTATCACTACAACAGTATACTTACAAATCTTCTTCGATTGATCTTAAATAACCCTCAAAAATTTGTCAGACGTGGCGGAAAGATCTTTGTTCGGGTCGTTAACGCCCTTACTACCCCATTAGGGATAAAGGCGTGATTATATGTATATATGTTTGTGAAGGTACCTATTGCCCGTGAATTTCAATTATGAACTCAATTCACTTTCTTTTTATTAACATTTACAAATTAGGTACCTAACCAAGACGTTTAAGGACCTTAGATCTTATCTTGCTAGTTAATAATTCTATAGGCATAGCTGTGGGTGGGTACGGATGTAAGAATTTGCTTACTTGCTTTCGTGGGTGTCGTTAAACCTGATTATGGTATACCTAAGTATAATTAAAAAGCAACAGCAGTCTCATACTGAACTCAACTGTTATCCAAAAGTTGACGCATTGCCTCCACTTTTACCAACGTTTAGATAAGTAAATGAGGTTTCCCGAAGGAATGAGGCATTTTTCCGTGGTTTAGTAAGCACAAACTGTAAAGTTTTAATATTTTGAAACTCATAGCTTTATTTAGGTATGCGGAAATACGCGTATAAGCACAACTCATAACTGCGTTCACTCTAGTCTAGACTGCGTCTAGATAAACTAGTTCTTGACCGACCGTTGCACTTTCACACTGATTTACAATCGCGGACAGCTTGATTGAACATAAGCATAATTATGTACATATCAATCATACCTATATCCCTTAAGGGGTAAACGGAGCAGAAACGGCCCATTTACTGAAAAGTGTTTTCGAACATCATCATAAGAGAGCCCGATGGTGTAGTGGATAGGGCCGCTGCCTCCTGAGCGGGAGGTCGTGGTTCGAATCCCACCACGTACCAATGTGTTTTTCGGTTTTCGTATTTCATATGTACGTTTATTCGGTACTTTTTCCGTGCTTCGGAAGGCACGTTAAGCCGTTGGTCCCGGTTAGTATCGTTTAATACCGTAGATATTAGTCGTTAAGCCATATCAGAGGCCAGTTGTAAGCATTGGCGGCTTGAAAACTCTGACCTAATCTAGGATTGGGTCTAGTTTCCCTTCTGGGTTGCGGAGGTCAGATGGCAGTCGCTCTGTGTAAAACCAGTACCCTCGTTCAATCCCCTAGATTAAGGTAGCCGACCCTGTGAGATACGGGATATGGCTAGGGAGATGATGTTTTCGAACATCATCATATCGTATGGCTCGTTTCGTGTCTGCGAATCCTCTTAAATTTTGATGTACAGTCGTTGAAGCCAGTCCTCCGCTGCTGGGGTTAGCTCTTGGAGCTCGCTCATGCCACCATGGAAACGACGCAAGGGCATTCTTTATTTTATTATTATTTTATTGATCACCAACAGAGTAAGCAACAATACAGACATAGAGGATACATACAATAAATTTTAAGCTAATTTCCACCCCAAATTATAGGTGATGACTGAGATGTTACATATAACAACTAATTAATACAAGGGAATTTAGTAAGTAAGTACTTACATGCAGTTTTAGTAAAATAAAAGACTAGGTACATAGCATATTGGTAGCTAAACATTTTAAATTAAAGTTGAGTTTTTTTTTTATTTTCGTTGACAATATGCGACATAATCTAAATTGCAGCCCCACAGTCGCATTCCGGCGACTTTTTAGCCCCCATTTACTTAGGTGATAGTTGCATCTCCCATTTTCAACAAATTAGTACCTATTAAATATATTTTTGGAATGTGAGTGTGCCCGGAATGAGGAGCAGCTGATACCTACTCTACATTGGTACCAATTCATAGTTGCAAAAATCACGACTTAACTAATATAAGTATATACCTGTCATTTTCTATCATGAGGGAACAGAAAGGGACGGCAATCATGTTAGTCAAGATTATTGTATATTTATTTTAATCGCTCTCAGTCCTAATCTAGCATTTAGAAAACACTATGTAACTAATAGATAAACAAGTAACAAACCTGCAGAAATAAACAGCAACACCAAAATCATTCCAGCACAATTTCACTAGTAAACACACAGGGCCTAACTTCCCACACATCTGTCGAAACTTTGTTACAGTCTAAACGGGTTGGCACGCTCATTTTGATGTTAAATCTAATTGGGAGACCGCCGGGCAGGACTCCCACATTTTCACTGCCTCGCACGGCCAAGATTGAATTTGAAATTTGCCTAGCGGTATCTCCGCATTAGGATTCATAGGGTGCTCTGTCGGGGTCCCATCGATCATATTAATCGCACCGTGGTATTGGCGGCGGTGGCTCGTGAAATAGCTTGTCCCACAAACCGTAATCAGAGATTTTGATGGACGTAAGTAGGCTCCATGAGTCGTCAGTTTTAGTTCGTCGTGTCGACCACACGGAAAATATGTATGACGTAGATGTGGCGTACACAACGCTTCGTCCTCATTGTTATTTATGTGTCTGTGTTCCTTTTACGTCCTCAGACGTGGCGGAAACTATTTTTAGCAATCCGTTGGCTGGCGCTCTACCTACCCCGTATCGTAGGTCCTACTTAGTTATATGCTGGATGGAAAATGTTTTGATCTCTCATTATAAATTAGTTTGTTAATTTTGTATGAAGGAGCAAAATTTTATAAGTAGGTATATTCTTCATATTTTGATCTTGTAAGTATTCAAAAAAAACTGTTGTGGTTGCCTTTTGCGAAACATCCTGTACAAGCACATAAGTTGTTTAGAAAGTACCTAGAGACTAAAATATACACTTTTACTTCAACATAATTATCATTCCTTATGCAATTGGTTTTATGAAGCATAAATTAAAATTATAGCTCGACTCGACCTAATCCTAAGAACGCAATTAAATATACTGGTGGTCTGTAATTGGCATACCTATGTCTGGAATGATAATTTTGTTATATTCATTTATATGGAAAAAATATTAATAAAATATAAGCTTTGAACTTTGCACGCACTAACGGTACTTAGCTTTTATTTAGTGTCTCTTGTGATATATTAGGTCAAACACGTTCAACGTAATTTTTCAAAATTCCAATATATAAACCATCCATCCCAACTTTTCAAAAGTTATTACAAGAAAAATCAATAACCGGAAATGACGTCATTGGGAATACGGAAATCATGTTTGTAATAGAGATGTGCTTGCCACATGTTTCCCTACCCAACTGCGATTGATAACTCATAAAGCTTTTGGTTCAATCATCATTAACTTCTCAAAAGAAAGAAGGCAAACAATTAACCAATTACAAAAAAAACATTACTTTTCTTTTATGTAAGTGAATTTGAAACACTTGTATTTAATAAATGCAAGAAAAAGTATTTTTTGAGAATCACTCGGTGAATCACATCGCAGCACTATCAATCAATTGATGAATTTATGACATATTTTGAAAAAAGGCGGGAACCTTGTCACCGAAAAGGCGCAATTTTGTGATCTTGCTTTGTGAAATATATTTAAAATTAGTTTTCACGCATTAATTTTGTTGTATATAGTGTAAATAGTTAATTGTACAATAGTTGTGTAAAGTTAATTCTTCCCCAACATGGGGAAGAGAAAAAAACCAAAATCATCGGAGGAACCTCCACCTTCGTTGAATGTGATGATGGATCCCCCGTTCTCGGAGTCTTCGGGACCTTCGGACACGGACGACTCCTTACTGGATCTGAAACACCGTGAGCCCAAGCAGAAACAACCATTTGGTGAACATGGGCAACAACAACGATCCGAGGACAAATATAAAATATATAAGACCCCCGGACATACCAGGAAGTATCCAGAAAACTCAAAAAAGAGCGAATTTATTGTGTTTTTGTCGCATGTAGACGAATCCAAGCCATTCACGGACAAGGATCGTTTGGCTCTTTCTAAAGCCATACGAGAGCATTGCGTGTCTGGTTTAATGCATCTAAGACCAATCAATAGATTCAAAGTGGGTGTCACTTTTGATCTATCCAACAACGCCAACGTATTCATTTCAAATAAAAAACTTTTGAGTGGACTTTCGTTCAAAGCAACGATTCCTGCGGGAGACACAGAGATCACAGGTGTTCTAAAGTCAGTCCCTGTTGATTATTCGAACCAACAAATTTTCTCTCTAATAGGCAGTTCAAGAAATGTCATTCAGGTTCGTCGTTTTATGCGCCGAGTACGTGAAGGTAACTCAGTCTCTTATGAGCCAACGCAGACAGTGGCGGTTACGTTTGCCTCCACTCAATTGCCGGATTATGTCTACTTGGACTCGTGGCGTCATGAAGTTGGTATGTACATTCCACCAGTTAAACAATGTCTTAAATGCCTTGCTTATGGACACATTGCAAAGTTTTGTCACAACTCTGACGTGTGCTCTATATGTGCAGAAAATCATAATTTTAAAGTATGTTCAGTCGATACTAAAGAAGCGAAATGTGTTAATTGCAAGGGAAATCATATTGCGGTTTCCTCGGCATGTCCGATTAAAAAAACAAAAATTGAAGAAAACCGAGTAAAGTCTAGAACTGCGAAATTTTCCGATCTGTTTAACGAACAAGCATTTCCTCAGCTGGCATCCAAAACTATTGACAATCAAATAAGTAACATGATGAAATCCGAAATTTTCATGACTATTCTATTAAATACGATAACAAAACTTTTAAACAATAAAATGAAAAATAATACAAGTATTACTGCAGGCTCTATACGAGAAGCTTTGCAAGAAAGCGTTAAGAATTCTTCTTCAACTAAATAATGGATACTTTAAATATAATTCAATGGAACGCCCAGTCTATAATAAGCAATAAATATGTTTTAACTCAATTTCTCTATGAGCACAATATTCATATCGCAATAATACAAGAAACATGGCTTAAGTCTTCTAAGCAATTTAACATTAAACATTATAATATAGAACGTAATGATTGTGGAAATACACATAATGGTGTAGCTATTTTAGTCCATAATAGTATTTCATATTTACTCTTCCAGCAACCGCGCACCCCGCCGGCGGGGTCGCGGAGGTCCCTCCTTTGCTCCCCACTTTGGGGTTTACCGGCACGTACCGGGCAGATTCTCTCCGATAAGGAGTCCCCAGGCAACGCCATAAGCCGAGGTTCGAGCCCTAGTGGGCGCCCTTAGGCAGTTGCCATTTCATTAAGGGTGTAGATTGCGTGTAGCAACTCCCCGCCTTAGCCCGGTGACGCATTATATACACTTTGTAGTATTTTGCAAACAGGTCCATTCAAAAAAAAAAAAAAAAAAGTATTTCATATTCTAAGATTGACACATTTTTTGATGATTCTCTCCAAAATATTTGCATATCTATTACAGTTAATAAGCAGCAGATAAGTATAGTTAGCTTTTATAGCCCATTGAACTGCACTCCTAATTTTAGTAAAATTAAACTGAATGCTTTAATTAAATCGATTCCAAGTCCAATGATTTTTGCAGGTGATTTTAATGCACATCACACTTCATGGGGGTGTAGTGAAGACTCTCCTCGTGGAAGGGATATTCTTGATTTGATTGAAAATAATGATGATTTAGTCCTGCTGAATGATGGTCAAGTAACTACTGTTGGCTCTTTAACATGGCGTTCCAATGCATTAGACTTATCGTTGATTTCTTCATCGTTGGCAATTAGTTGTGATTGGTCTGTTTTCGATACCCCTCTTGGTACAAGCTATCATTTTCCTATAATTTTAAAACTTTGTGTTAATGGTAATAGTTACAATATAAACCAAAATGTCTGCGCAAACACTGAACATTTGCCCACTCACCCAAATTTTAAAAAGGTGAATTGGCAAATGTACTCTCAAAACGTACAATCTTTATTAAATGATTTTCATCTTGAGGCGTATCCTGCTCAGGATGCGTATATAATTTTTCGGAACATTCTTCGTTTAGCTATAAAGAGATCGATTTCTGGTTATGTTGAGTCTGAATCTTTGAATCAACCTTGTCAGGAAAGAGTTAGTAAAAAACCGACGCTTCCTTGGTGGAATGATAAGTGTAATGAGGCAGTTTTAAATTTCAAGAGAGCTTATTTGCACTTTAAATATGATCCTTCTGAGATTAATTATTTGGAGTTCAAAAGGCTCCGTGCACTTAAAAAAATAACATTAAAAATAGAAAGAAAAAATAGTTGGGAAGCTTTATGTAAGTCCTTCAATAGATGTACTCCATTGTCAGTAATTTGGAAGTTTATGAAAAAGTTTAACAACAGTTATTTTCACCCCGGAGGTGGTGAGAATGGCTGGGTGTTGGATTTTCTAAAGAAATATACCCCTGATTTAGTTCCGAATAGAACTGATTTTGACTACACAAATAATAATATAAATTTAGAAAACTGTTTTCTCATTGATAATTTCACTTTGCAAGAGCTTAAGGCTGCAATTTTTTCCCGCAGAAATACTGCTGTTGGTTTAGATGGAATTCCTTATTTAATGTTTAAAAATCTTGATAACAATTCATTAGAGATTTTCTTGAAAATTTTGATTTTGCTATGGGAAAGTAACGAAATTCCAGCCGATTGGAAAACTGATTGTCTTGTTCCGATAATTAAACCAGATAAACCTAAATTTCAGCATCATTCATATAGGCCAATAGCCCTCACTTCATGTGTAGGTAAAATATTTGAGCAATTATTAAAACAACGTTTAGAATTTTATGTTGAGAAAAACAATATACTGCCTGCAAATCAGTTTGGTTTTAGGAGAGGTCGTTCGGCACGTGAGAGTATTTGTCAACTTCATCTCGACATACAACGTAGCTTGTCTTGTTATAGTTCATTATTGTCCGTCTTCTTTGATATATCTGGTGCATTTAATAGTGTGAATCCCTCTATTCTTTGTCAAGAGTTATTGTCAATAGGAATCCCTCCAAAGCTGATTAACTGGATTGCAAATTTCATGTCCGAACGAAAAGTCTTTGTAAAATATGAAAGACATTTATATGGGCCTAGGTTATCTTCTATAGGTTGTTGCCAGGGTGGTATTTTATCACCTTTACTTTTTATTTTGTATATTCGTCGTTTAAACTTGATTTTAGGACCAAAAGTAAAAAATCTTCAATTTGCAGATGATTTGGTTGTCTATGCATCGGGTACCAATCAAGGTCAACTTGCTGAAGTGGTTACTGATGCATTGAATAACTTAAATCAATACTTTAACTATCTTAATTTGGAAGTAAATCCGTTGAAATCCACGGTTGTTATTTTTGGTAAGAAGTGTCCAATTTTGCCTATTGTTAAATATAAAAATGTTCCGTTACCAATTGCTTCTGAGGCAAGATTCTTGGGCGTACTGTTCACTCGTAATCTTTCTTGGAAGGATCATGTAAATATGATTGTATCAAGAGCCAATAAAGCTTGTAATATATTAAAGTCTTTATGCGCCACTTACTGGGGCGCTGATCCCAAAATTTTGTTAATACTGTACAAATCTTTAGTTCGTAGTCATTTTGAATATAGTTTCCTGTCGTTTGCTGTAAATAAAAAATATGTTGATAGGTTAAACAAAATACAAAACAACTGCATGCGGATCATAACGGGTGCATTTAGATCCACTCCCATTGGCGCTTTGCAAATAGAATGTGGATTACTTCCTATTGAAATACGATTTACCTATCTAAAAGAAAGATTCATTCTTAAACTATTAAGTTCATCTAATAATAGTCTTATTCAAAATCTAAAAAATGCAGTAGCTGTTGTTGGTTTATCTATGTTTGTAATGCACGGTTTTATGTCTCTATTACAGTTATTCGCCAGTTTGAATCTTAAATCTACTCCACTTTTACCGTGTTACCAAGGGTTATTTAATAGTAAATTTCCGCATATTAAAACTTTCGTAGATTCTGAATTAACTACTAAAGAACAAGTTTACGAGATGTTATCTCAATTTGTTGGTTATAAATTTATTTATACAGATGGCTCCAAAAATGATGAAAGCGTTGCCTTTGCTCTTTTTGATCCAGATTCAAAATTGGGTTTTGGTCATAAACTTGATAAAAATGCAAGTATTTTTACTGCGGAGGCTGTGGCTATTTTATATGCCTTACAAGAAATAAAACGTCGAAGAGCTTTGAACGTTAAATGGGCTGTAGTTAGTGATAGTATGAGTGTTTTAAAGAATCTGGCAAATAATAAATTTAAAGCTTCAACTAATTACATCATTTATTCCATAAAGGAAGTGTGGGATGAACTTGCCACTTTCGGCATTTATGTAGATTTTATTTGGGTTCCTTCACATATCGGTGTTATAGGTAATGAAAGAGCTGATTTTTTGGCAAAATCTATTGTAAATGTAGATGAATTTAGTACCGATCGTAGTGTCGGTATCTCAATACCATTCACAGATGCTATAAGTGTTTTAAAACGTAGAATGTGTGAGAAATGGGGTGGTCATTGGTATAATTTTACGCAAGTTGAAAATAAAGGTTTGTGGTACTTTGCTTTAGATATTCAAATAAATAGTACACCGTGGTTCTCTAGAAGTAATTGTTATAATGATAGGAAATATTATGTTACTATATGTCGTCTACGTTTTGGGCATTGCAGGTTAAATTTCCATCTTCATCGTTTAAGGTTAGTCGACACTAATTTGTGCGAACATTGTCATTTGCAACAAATTCAAACAATAGATCATATTATATTTAACTGCCCATCTTTTGGCATTCAGCGCCTTGTGCTAATGGATGAGCTTCTTCGAATTTATGGTGCACCTGATTTGGTCCCGCTGTGCATTAAAACACTTTTAAAAAACAGTGAAACATATTTGTACATACATAACTTTATAATAAATACTGTAAATGAAATATAAAAATAAATGTAAATAATAAAAGAAAACTTAAAAAATAAAAAAATAAAAAACTAATTAACAGAACATTAAGAGGAAATGCGAAAAATACGTTTTTAAACTGGATATGAGATATAAATGATTTGATATGACCTTCAGTTATTGTTCCGAGGACACAACCCTTGGACATACTGAGAATTTTGACTAATTAAAATAATAAAGAAGACAAAACTGAATGGATTTGACTTGAAAACAAATACGAAAGAAGTACATTAAAATGGTTACGAAAGAAATATTTTCTATGATTTGACTTAAAATATATTACGAAAGAAGTTCATTTTAAAACACTACGACAGAAATATTTGACGAAATGAATAGGCGGTATGGCGAAAAGCTTTAGCCTGTCTCAATTACAAAATGAGACGAATTGAAAAAAAAAAAAAAAAAAAAAAAAGAATTTATGACATTTGATTTGACATTTCGTTTCGAGTCGCGTTTGGCTGCAATTCCGCTTCCGCGCGCTATGATAAATCGAACTTTACCTTGAGAAATTCGTGCTACGTAAGAAGAGCGAGGTCACTAAATAAGAGATACAAATAAAAATAAACGCGTAAAATGGCTCAACTAGTCGAAAACACAAAAATCCTCGAGTTCTTAGAATTGGTTGGTCGTTTGAAGGTACGTTCTATTCATGCTTGATCAAATTTCTGTATGCATTACATTGTATTTCCGTGTGGTATATGTATGAATCAATGAAGTATTGTTTGTTGCTTAGCACGAGAAGCGGACAGGCTGGGTACTATGTGATATAAACGAATGCGAGTCTATTGCTGGCCACATGTATCGTATGGGCCTGATGACTTTCCTTCTTACTGAGGAAAATAACCCAACTAACTTAGATCGGTTCCGGTGCCTTCAGATTGGTAAGTAATGCAATACTTTTGTTACTTTGTCGGTTGCATGGTAGAAAAATGAACCATTAAGTCATAAGGGATGCTAATGAGTACTTTTACCACCTTGATGACCCATTGTCTAGTAAGACCATATTGGTGGGTCTTGTTGGGATCACATTTGGTTTCGATGTTCTGCAAGAATCTTTTACTAATATATTTTTATATATTGTTGTAATAGCTTTACAGTTTGCAGCCTACTTTCTTTAACTTTCTCTTAACCTTCTTACCCACCAGTTTATGTAACAAAGCAAGCAAATAACTCTAATTAGAAAAAGCTTCAAAATCTACTTTCTTTGATAATCCACTTGTTCTACTAAAAGCCTTTCAAATAATAGTCAAACAAGACTATTGTAAAATTAATTTCTTTTCCATATTTAAATACAAAATACCGAGGAAGAGGTGACGAGAGAACCTGATTGACTTTGACCCAAACTAGTTGGTTACAGCTATGGAGTGTGAATAGGGAGGAAGAGAGGCCTTTGCCCAGCAGTGAGACAGTTAAGGCTTATATAATAATAATAATATAACTATTCAATTCCAGCTCTAGTCCACGACCTAGCAGAATGTATTGTTGGAGACATCACGCCGCACTGTGGTGTCACAGTGGAAGAGAAGCACAGGAGAGAAGACGAAGCTTTCCAGAAAATTGCCAGCCTCACCGGGATGGCTGGTGATAGGATGTACGAGTTGTACAAGGTTGGTCTTCTTCTGTCGAGTGGGTATCGAGTCTATCAACCTCGATGAACCCTGGTGTCAGAGTTTTTAAACCGCCTAGTAGCACAACTGTCAGGCCTCTGACATGGTTTGAGTAACGACCTCTATCAAAGACAGCGACCGGGACCGACGTCTTAACGTGCCCTCCGAAGCACAAAATCTTTTTCTTTTTCAGACAATCAGGTGATTTAGCCTGCAATGTCCTAAACAAACTGAAAATACACAAAGTGATAAATTCTCAAATATCAACTTTGTGTTTCCCCCCTGGGAATCGAACCCAGGACCTCCGGTTTAGGAGTCCATGGCACTAGCCACTAGACCACGGAGGCAGTTAACAAGTTACAAGGTTGGTGAAACTTATTAAAAGCATAGGATTGTATTATACCTACAAGTCATGTTAGACTTATAGTATTTCCAACTCAGATTTAGAATAAGGGAAACAAAGGTTTATGTATTTATTTATAGCTATTAGATATGTGTTGGCAAATTAGTTAAATTACTAAAACTACTATTTCATTGTTTCATATCTAATAGCAAAAAAATATTTTATCAACATTTGGCAACAGTGTGAATTGAAGTCATGTGTTTTTAGATACACATGACCTTAATTTTTTGCAACTTATCAAGATAAGAATCAAACCATTCTTTGATAACTGCATATTTTTTCTTTTATTTCTAAAACAATAATTTTCTTATGTCCGATTGCAGTTAAACATACATACATACATACATATAATCACGCCTTTGTCCCTAATGGGGTAGGCAGAGCGTAAACGACCTAAACAAAGGTTGTTCCGCCACGTCTGACAACGTAGATTGCTGTAGTGACAGATTGTCAGCCCATTGCCTGAATTGCAATATACAAAAACCCTCCCCCTTAGCTGGTTTTTACAGCATGCCTGGGAGGAAAAGCAGCTGGCACATTCTACGTTTTACTCTCGCTCTCAGGAAAGCATGGAAGAAGTTGCAATTAAACCCTATTAATTTTATGTATTTTATTTATATTCCAGGAATACGAAAACCAAAGTTCTCCAGAAGCGAAATTCGCCAAAGACCTGGATCGCTACGACATGATTCTCCAAGCATTTGAGTATGAAAAGAGGGAGAATGCACCAAAAAAGTTGCAAGAATTTTTCACGGCTACTGAAGGGAAATTCGCTCACCCTTTCATTCAAAGCCTAGTTGAAGAATTGTACAGACAACGAGCTGAATTCGAAGGGAAGTGTCTAGTAAATGGTAAAGCCTAGTATTAACTAGTACATTAATTAAACAGTACAAGAAATGTTACCTCATAGGCTGTAATACTGATTATTTTTCATGCTTCTGAAAAGTTCACTTTGAGGGCAAACAGATGACTTACTAAAGTCACAAATAATGGTATAAGTGAGAAGTTCATAACATTATTGGTGACTTTAGTCCGTTGACTGCTTTGCTATTGTAACTATTATAAGTTATTTTTCTTCTTCTTAGTGAGTGGATTCTCGAGTCGAACAAAGACACGAAGAACCCTGGTGTCGGAGTTTCCAAACCGCCTAGTAGCACAGCTATTACGCCTCTGACATGGTTTGAGTAACAACCACTATCAAAGCGACCGGGACCGTAACATTATTGGTGACTTTAGTTTGTTGAGTGCTTTGCTATTGTAACTATTATAAGTTATTTTTCTTCTTCTTAGTGAGTGGATTCTCGAGTCGAACATCGACCCGAAGAACCCTGGTATCAGAGTTTTCAAACCGCCTAGTAGCAGAGCTATTACGCCTCTGACATGGTTTGAGTTACAACCTCTATCAAAGCGACCGGGACCGACGGCTTAACGTGCCCTCTGAAACACAGAATCCTTTTACTTTTTCCGACAATCAGGTGATTCAGCCTGCAATGTCCTAATCAAACTGGAGAAAACCTCACAAAGTGATAAATTGTCAAATATCAACTTTGTGGGAATCAAACCCAGGACCTCCGGATCGTTAACCCATGGCTCTGACCACTAGACTATGGAGGCAGATATATATTTATAAGAACTTAGCAATATTACTTACATCTACTTGATTTTACTATCTTTTGACTTTTAGATCAATTTTCTACATACATACTATCACGCCTGTATCCCTAATGGGGTAGGCAGAGCGTAAACGACCCAGACGGGTCGATTTTCTACTTCATGTTAAAGATTAGTCATTTAGTTTACCCATCTGGTTAATGGGTGTATTTTTATAAGTTTATTCCTGTTGATTTTATGACTTCTAGAAGTTCAAATTACTTTGGTTTACTTTAATATTTTGTAAGATTGTTTTAGGAATGAGGAGTACAGTATTAAATCTAGAGAGTACCTCAGATTAGATTGTAACAAACAGAAAGCAACATCACTCACATTATTATAAGATTTAAGATACATCATTTGTGAATGACATAATTATAGGGCGCACTATTTTTCGCTCGCAATTTTGTATTTTGTAGCAATAACATTCAATATTTCTCAGATACGGATTAAACAGTAAACCAACAGCTGAGAACTTTTTTTTCTTAATCTTGAACACCTCTTTAAAAAAATGTTTAAAATTTAATATGAAGCTACTTCATCACTGGCATTTTTGGACATACATACATATAATCACGCCTTTATCCCTAATGGGGTAGGCAGAGCGTAAACGTCCAAAACGAAGGTCGTTTCGCCACGTCTGACAAATTTGGAGGGTTATTTAAGATAGATTTGTAAGTATATTGCTTTAGTGACAGGTTGTCAGCTCATCGCCTAAATTACAATATACTGAAACCCTCGGATCCCTTAGCTGGATATTACAGCATGCCCGGGAGGAAATGCAGCTGGCACATTCTATGTTTTTCTCTCGCTCCCAGGCCAGCATGGAAGTTACATTTAAATCCATGTTTAAAATTTAATATGAAGCTTATACTTCATCACTGGCATTTTTGGACTGAACAGAAAATAAATATTTTTCTTATAGTTTGTGCATTAAAAGCGCTATTTTAGATCAGTCATTCGTCGCTCGGGACATGGCTACTGTAGCTTAGTGGTTAAGAGCGTTGAGCTGGTTTTCCAAACACGCGGGTTCAAATCCCGCTAGCGTTCGAATTTTTGATTTGTTATTTCTAATATTTTCAGAAAATAAGTAGATACTGTTTCTTTACAATGCCTGAGGGCATCGAATTCTACCTAATCCAGTTTCTGTCGAATTCCGAATCTACAGAACGACACGTCAAGATCGACTTCCTATTGTGACCAGATCCATGCCAGATGTGAACCAGCATCTTCCTAGCCGTATCCTGTATCATGGGGTCGACTACCTTGTTTTTTTTTTACGGGTTTGAACAAAGGTACTGGTTTTTACACAGAGCGTCTGCCATCTGACCTCCGCAGCCCAGAAGGGCAACCAGATCCAATCCTAGATTAGGTCGAGTTTTCAACCCGCTAATACTTAGCACTGGCCTCTGATATGGCTTAACGACTAATATCAACGATATTAACCGAGACCAACGGCTTAACGTGCCTTCTGAAGCTCGGAAAAAGCGCCGAATATACGTGCATATGATACACACTGATGACTTCACCATAATGTGACTCAGATGACTCTGGGGCACTCTGGGCTTGCAGGGTACATACATATAATCACGCCTTTATCCCTAATGGGGTAGGCAGAGCGTAAACAACCTAAACTTAAGTCGTTCTGCCACGTCTGTAAAAATGTCGAGGATTATTTTAAATATACTTGTCGGTATATTGTTGTAGTGACATGTTGTCAGCTCATCGCCTAAATTGCAATATACTGAAACCCTCGGATCCCTTAGCTGGTTTTTACAGCCCGGAAGAAATCTCTTGCTCCCAGTCCAGCATGAAAGAAAGGGTGTAACCCGATAGAAATTATAACCTTGGAATACGAAGCAGTTGCTAACCAACGGGTTCAAATCCTCGGTAGTCAAGGGTCTCCAAGATCACTCTAAACGTGAACGTCGTCCGAAATTTCAATGTTTGCTGTCTCATTTCTTACAGGCGCTTACGTTAACAAGTAAGTTGGTCGAAAATATCCTGAAGCAGATTTAATGATAGGTATTTGGAGCATCACCTTTGGTGGTATTCGTTACAAGTCGATAAGATATTAAACTGTAGATTGCTTGGGTCTCTCAGATTATTGTTCCCTGACTGGCCTTATGCTTCTTCTTCTTCTTGTGTCGATCGACCTGATGAACCCTGGTGTCAGTTTTTATAGCACTGCTAATAGGCCTCTGACATGGTTTTGTGTAACGATCACTATCAAGACAGCGACCGGGATCGACGGCTTAACGTGCTCTCCGAAGCACGGAATCCTTTTTCTTTTCGGACAATCAGGTGATTCAGCCTGCAATGTCCTAACCAAATTGGGGAAAAACTCGCAAAGTGATAAATTGACAAATGTGAATCCAAACCAGGATCTACGGCTCGTAAGCCCATGGCTGTGACCACTAGACCACGGAGGCAGTGTTAGTTCGGCCTTATGCTAATTCGTCATGTTTCGTGTGTGAGATGTGTGATCCTTTGCATCTTCTTTACTTTGCTGATAATATTAGGTACGTCCAAAATATTTGTGTAATGAGTAGCTTAGAAACTTTATGAGTAGCTAAGAAACATGAAAATAGTCTTACAATCATACATCTGCCTCTACAAGTAAAACTACATACATACATAAATCACGCCTTTATCCCTTACGGGATAGGCAGAGCGTTTAACACCTCGTAAAAGGCGCTTTCGCCACGTCTGATAAAAATTGAGAGCAATTTTAGATTGTAATATGTATTGCTATAGTGACAGGTTTTACTATAGCATATCTATAGCCCATCGCCTATATTACAATACACTGTAACCCTAGAGTCCCTTTTGCTGACTTCAACAGCATGCCTGGGAGGAAGGGCAGCTGGAACATTCTATGTTTTTCTATTTCTCCCAGTCCAGCATGGAAGTAAGTGAAACTACTAGATTAAATTCAGAATATTTCCTAATATTTTGAATAATTGTAACCTTAGAAATGTCCCTTCGGAGCATAATGTACAAAACGCAAAATGAACACGACACTCAAAATGAACAAATCGCAAAATGTACAATACGCAAAATGTACAAAGCGCAAAATGAGCACAAATCGCAAAATGTGCAAAGAAGGCCTAAAGCCTCATACATGGCGTTGCGTTACATCTATCACAAATCCTTGACATATAGAGAACCTGCTATGTTAATTTGATAAGGTTAAAGAATTAATATTTGGCTAGGAATAATAATTAGAAAAGCTTTTAAATGACATAAAAAAAATTGTAGTAATTAAGTAAAACCCTTTGTTGTACTTTCAAGAATTTATTGTACAAAAATGGGTAATTGAATATTTATACATAAAACAACAATATACAAACCTATTCAGTCAAAAATAACATCCAGATTTGCTTAAATGCTTAAGACATTGGAGACAAAGTGCCACTCATTTCATTCAACTTCAGATCATAATAAAAGGCTTGATACTTGAAATATACATAATAATACTACATACAAAGAAAACCACAGCATTCTTAGTGGGTTTTGTTTATTATTAGGCTTTAGTCTAAAATGAACTGAAAATTTAGTATTTATACAGGTAATCTTATAAAAGGATTGCTTAGTTATCACTTCATAATTTCAGTTTGTATCATTATCATATCAGCCTCCGTAGAATACAGTCACAATAGTATTTTTTTTACATCTATCTGTCAAATTGTATGGAAATTTGACAGATAGATGCAATATACGGCTCGATTCTAGATACCACCGGCTTAAACTAAAATTCAAATCTATCTGTCACTTTCAAAATAATAAAATTTAAAAAGGACATGTGATTTATACACTTTGTCTGAATAGAATAGAATAGTTTCCCCAGTATTTCTGTCAATTTTATTCGCCAAATATATAAAAATGACAGATAATGCATTAAACCACCCACAATACATCAAAAACTGAAGAGAATAGATCTCCTGTCCTTTTCCAACGTTTTTTGAAAGTCAAAAATAGATTTTAGTTTTAGCTGGCAAATGTAAAATGGAGCCCATATTCCATCTTGGTTTGAGGCAAATTAACTGTAATATTTCTAGTACAGGCTAGAGCTGAAGATATAATATGCTTTATATTCATTTAATGACAAGCTTGTTTTGGTTGAGGTACTGCTACTTGTTCCTCTTTTTTTCGTTGTTTTTCTCTCATTAGTTCAGCATCCCTAGAAAGAAAAAACAACATAAATTAGTACAAAGAGAAAGGCCAATATATAAATAATAATAAATAAACATGCTAGCTAGGTAAATATTGTCTTGGGTCATTAACCTTTTATAAATAAACATCTATGATGAAACTTTATGAGTAGGTAAATAGACTTTCAGATCACTAAAAGAGCAAGGTCCAAGGTAGTCTATTACAAAATATTGCAACATTTTTGGTCAGCAAGGTATAGATTGTTATGATGATTTGATGACAAAATGTTGTACTTTGATTTTGTGATGGACATTTCAAATGAATGGTATTCACTATCAATGATTTACAGGCATATGGTATAGTTGAAATTGAGAGTATTAGGTGTGAAAAATTGCATTATGTGGCTCTGTTGACTACATTATGTAAACAGTATGAAGAAATGAGAATATACGGTAGAAAGCGAAATATTTTTTAGGTGTAAAAATTGTATATGTGGCTGTTATAACTAAGATATGTTAACGGTATGAAGAATTGTTATTTTACCTATGTTTCCTTTCCGTCAGGGACATTCCAGTCTTCTCACTGGCATTTTTTTTCTTTTGTGTTTCCTGTTGCTTCTTCTGGTTCTTGGCGCGGGCCAGCTCTCTCTGGTTACCTCCTGCAATGGCAACAAACAATATCAGATGTGTGGTAGAAATCCTTTGTTCTCAATTTAGAAATTTAGCACAACAAGCTTTCTAGGTCACATCATTAGCACATGGTTGTACAAAGATATCACAGGTATTGCGCCCGGAAAGAGTCGTTTTTTTATAATATTCTCTTGTGGCGTCATCCACTAATAGGTTGCTCGCGTTGTCATACATTCCAAACAGTCTAGAACGTTCGACACGAGGAATTTAGGTAAAGCGTAGTTATCTAATAGCGATATACATTAATTACAGACCAACAGATATATAATAAATCAGGCTTCTAGCTAATTAATTAAGTAAACTTAGTACTTACGGGTCATTGTGAATCACAGCGTCTATATTATTTATCCGTAACAAAAACGTACGTGGTCTAAAGAGCAACGGACGATACGCTATTTCGGCCGAAACCTGAGACAACGCACCGCCCTCCTTTTGCCAATATCAAATGAACTATAGAAACAACTAAAACAGAATCACTGGCTCTACTTGAAGATCATCAGCCAGCTGTCCATGACTTGCCAATCTTGCCACACCGATCACAAACATGAGTAGAAAAATGGCGGGCCAAATCATAGGCAATATGTATGTTATGAACTGGCACAAAAAGGTTGCTATTACTTTGATATTCTCCTAAATCATATTTTTATTAATCTTCTGCTCGTTAAGCAGGTCAAATCACTGGACCTGTTTTACTCATCTGGTAGTTCTTTCCTTTAATTAAATTATTTTTCTGCTCTTCTAGCATCACACAAGTATTCTGTTTTACTTAAAGCCGTGACTCATGGTCTCAAAGATTACAGAAAATATACCCCCGCGGAGCAGAGGGGAATGGAATTATTTGAGGAACCCTTCCCCTCTTTGCCCCGAAGGGGTATGTTTCGTGTTTTGTTTGAGGATAGGAGTCATGGGTTAACATGCTCATTTTTGGGATTAGATTAGCATAAAATATTATGGTTTTATGGCAACATTGCAGCTTGACCATAGACAAGAATTGTTCGTTTATGTATTTTTAAATTAGAGATGCGACATCAAACTGCTCCGAATACTTTAAAACAATGGAATATACATAATATTTTCATAATCATTCGATCTATTTTAGGACAGTAATTTATCATTTATGTTTGTATGTAGTGTGGAAGTGAATTTGCTGATGCATATTTCCCAATATAAAAAGAAACAATAACTTACTTAACTAGAACTTCACAACTGAAACCGTGGTGAAATGGAACTAGTATTTTATCACAATGACGGATCTGAGAATCTGATCACAAACACAACACAACATGCAGCAACAAAAAAAAACTAATCAAAACTGTCAAAATGTCGGTCAACGCGAAAACTGCTCAAATGCTGAGCAATAATGAAAATAATAAAAAGAACGATAAAACACTGAAACCGTTGTTCCCAAAATCAGCAGATTGTTCTTATGTGTCTTGTTATTGGTAAGTAGGTGCTATTTTGATGCGTTTCACAATGGTTTTTACAAAACAATGCATGTGCTTTGTTACGCATTTTCCCTTTTTACAGCGAAGAAAATGTTTGGAAACTTTGCCAAGATGCGTCAATAAGAGTTCCAGAGGAATTGGACAGGTGCTTTGTAGTTTTCATCTCAAATCCTTGCCGTACTGTGCCTTTGTGGAAACAAAGGGCTGGGCGAGAGGAGGACCGCCTAGTTATTTGGGTGTGTACTACAATAATTGTGTCACGATTTAATTACAGCTTTATCCTAGTTTCGAAAGCTCTTGACCTGTATTTATCGATTTTTCAGGATTACCACGTAATATTCCTTTACTTCTGGGATCTCAAAACTTGCCTTGTCTATGATTTGGACTCTGAGCTGCCTTTTCCTACATTCTTCCATAAGTATGTAACTGAAACTTTTCGCACAGACCAAGTACTGAAGTCAGACTTTCACAGGTAAGCTACAAAAACCAAAAACTATCAACCTTCCAAATATCACTGTTGCCTTACTTTTCAATTTTCAAGTTATTATTACCTACTCATTTCAGATTCTTCCGTGTAGTGCCTGCTAAGCAATTCTTGCAGCATTTTGCTTCGGACCGTCGTCACATGAAGAGGCCAGATGGCTCCTGGATTAAACCCCCTCCACCATACCCAGCCATTTGCACATCCAGTAAGTTATATTTTTTATTACTAATTGTTTTGTTCTTTGCTTTAGGTCAGAGATGACTACCATAAAGCCTGTTCGCTCTAAATTGAAAAAGATTAGGGTTGACTGCTTATCCAAAGAAGTTTTTATTAGTAAATATAATCCATCTTTTTGTTTAAATAACATAATTATTTTGAACAGGATTACCACAATTATATTTACCTGTATTTTTACTTGTGACCATAAATATAATCGTGGTAGTAATTTCTGTTCAAAATAATTATCTTATTGTAATAAACAACCACAAGACTCGCAAAACTTACATATTTTTTTGTGTTTATCTAATTAGCATATAGAGACAGCAAGCCTACTAAGTACCTAGATTTACCTACATTACATATGCATCTAACAGAGGAAACCAGAAAAATGGTTACATAAAGATTTGAATGCCAGACTGACGAACAGACTACTGAGAGTTGTCTTAGAGTATGAGTTAGTAACAAAAGTAGTCACATAAAAGTTTAGTCTTCAAAAAAAATATTGTAAAAGAAATATTTTATGAACTATATACTTGTGAAATTAAACAATTTGTATTCTATCTAATTTCCAGCGTCCACACACAATCTTGATGAGTACATCAATATGGATTTTGGATCGGGGCCAGGACAAGTGTACAATCTTACAGACTTCGTTCAACGATTCTATAAGATAGAAAAGTAGTACAAAAAACCTTATTAGATAGTAAAATATAATTTACTTACTATCCATTCTGACCATAATTTTTCATGGTATTAGATTAGTTGATTATGTTTTAATAATCTTTAGTTGTTCCATATTTGAATTTTGTTGAAGTTTCTATTTGATTATAATTATTTTGAACCATTTTATCATTTATAAATAGTTTCTTTTTTGGCACAAATGTGTCTCAAATATCATATTTAACTGAAAACACATTATAACACGGTTACAATTTTACTCATAACAATTCCTCAAGTGTAATTTCTTATCATAGCACAAGAAATGCATTTTTCCTCATGTCTTCACAAAGCAATTGTTTGGCACAAATATATATGATAATCTTCTTCCACTAGGCTTAATGTTCAAGTTTCTATGTAGGTTGTTGACCTGTTGTTTTTGTGATGAAATTATTTAAGAGATTGTATTAATGTTAAATTCTTCTATCAAAACATATACCTACATGGGGATGTTGAGCATATATAATTTGTTTTAAGATTTAAAAATGTTTCCATAATATTGCAAATAATCCTTAAAATAAAATATTAATAACTATAATCATTCTGAAGTTGAGCTACATGCTGATAAATAAATAGATAAGCGTAGTAAGGTTAATTAAGTGAGAGGCTAGTGCATACAATATTATAAATTTCAATTTTATGTAGTGTTTTTGAATGTTCTTCAAATGTGTTTTTTCTATTTGTCGTTTGTTGTCAAATAGTACAATTTTGCAGTAGTGGTATTTTACTCTCATTTTTGACTGAGATGATCCTTGTTTATGGATTGTATGATTAAGTGATATAAAAAAATAAAGTTTAAGTGACTTAACACTAGTGTGTATGACGGCAAGTAGCTTTTGTATGTTGTTAAATCTTTAAATCATTTTGTAACAACTTTTATACACTACTTTTATCCTTCCCAAGCACCGTTAGTCAGTTATGTGAAACGAAAATGTTATGACTTATTTAAATGGTCTCCCTATTAGTTTAGCGAGACAGTATTAAAACATTACCGCAACCAAAGTTTAAATATGTGGACTCATTAATAATTTATTTACTTTTACTGAGTACAAACCAATAATTAAATGTGGCTTCATATTTGGACTTGTATGTGGTGAAGGTTTAAGACTTCAGTTTTTAAAGTTTACTTAAATTGTACCTCAATTCATATCCCACCAATCGCCTCAAAGAGAGTGAGAATAAAGCAGGATCCTTGTTTCTAAAAGATTTGCAGCCTGCCTCTTCCATGTTATGAATGAATGAAGTTAATAATTTAAACTTTTATGAGGATCCTGCTAAATCTACTATAATTTTACTTAATAATTTGTTACTTAATTTATAATTACTATAAGTATGATCTACACTATCTATTACTGTTCAAATGTTTAATGTTATTTATCTTCAAAGTTTTAAATCCTCCTACTTATTTAAAATGCAAGGTTGAAAATTAGTATTTTATCTACCAATTAATTACTACCCCAATATTATTAATATTAACTTTTATATGTAACATAGTTTTAAGGTTTTAAATGTATTGCATTAGCACTGTCTTGGTTAAGTGTTCAAGTTAGTTTCGTAAATCAATGTGTGCATTTAATGTATTATGTTTGCAATATTTTACGTCCTTTTCAAAAGTAATTCATAAGTTTTCGAATTCCTACATGTATTTACGTACAGTATGCTGTTCTAGTCAATTTACAATTGTTCAAGACATTTCTAGTGATTGCGTTTGGAGATACGCTTATGTTAGCTTTTTTAATAATGTTGATCTAGTATCTACCTAGTCATAATTCCTCTTCTATCTTATAAGACGGTTTATATCAAGTAGCACTTCGTCCGAGGCGTAGCTGAATGCTTTATGGGACCAAAAGTATGACTATATGTGGTGACTACCAGTGTCGATTGTTTAAAAATTACCGGGGGCTGGATTGTCCCATCGGTTACGCCTTAGTCCAATTACCCTCTATAGTGAAACTGAATTATAGACTATTTACATTACTATTGTTGGTATAGTATCTTCTTTTTTCAGCATGAAAATAACTAAATTCAGATCATTACTGGATTGGTCTAGATTAGACCTAATATTGATGTCAATGTTTAATTTGTTAAGGATTTTCGTCCAATGTGTTCTATTTAACAAATCTGGCGCAGACGGTCGGATCTATTGATCGGTATCAACGATGACAAATCAACGTGTCTGCCATTTGAGCGAGAAAAGAGGTTTTAAATTCGAGTTGAGAAATTAAAACTTAAGTCAATAATTCAATTTCACTTCCTAATATAATAATAGTTTCAATCCTTCCTTCTACGCCTTTAAAATTTTATCTATGACTGACAACTATGAGTGATAAATTATTGTGCTTGTGCTTTTAATGTACCAAGTTACATGTTTTTAATTTAAGGTTTATCAAAGCTAATAAAAAACACCACACGCTATTGCATTGTTTTTTTTATATAATATTGATGTATATAGATTTAAACTAAACAAATACAACAGATAATAATAGTACATTCACAACACATCAGTAACTTATTTTTAAAAACACGCTTTACAACACAATGTAATTAAACTATGTAAAAATAATTGAGCCTCAACATAATAAAAAAACTACTAAGTAGATTGAGAGGTAGGGTTTAACTAAACTAAAGGAACTGTAGTAGTTGCACTTGGTGCCACAAAATCAAAAATAATGTACGTACCTACCCTAAAATATTAACATCACATCACACAAAATTAATACATTTCCCTAAACTTAGACACTAAAATGTCTTGGGTATTATCTGATTGTACTTTTTTATACGAGAACACATTTTTATTATTATAGAAATGGACAGATTTTTCTTGTACATACTAAAGCATTATGTACGTTCAGACCAAAGATCGATCGATAACGTAAAATCTTTTGCTCGCTACGCTCACCATACGAATTTACATGCCTCGATGAACATCGTGAAATGTCGCGGCGCTGTAAATTATCTCAGCTTGTTTTGGTAACTTATATTAAAGTTTAAAAAAATCACAACAAATTATTTGGTTAGTATTTCACCAAGGTTCAGCGCCATCTTTAGTGACTATGTCGTGTGCTCAGTCTGAGCGGCCCTCGAGTACATTTTGCTAGTGGTAGCTACCATTTGGGCATTTTTGGTAGCTATTTGGAGATTTTTGACAGCTATTTGGCGAGTATTTCAGCGCCATTCTCAGTGACTAATATCGTGTGCTCGGCCGGTGCGGCCCTCGAGCCGTCCTCCGTGGCCGTCCAGCCGTCCTCCAGTATCACCGTCATCTCTACGCTGTGGGAAAGCACTGGCTCTATCGTAATCTTGCCTGGTTCCATCACGAATGGTACGTTTGTGACTGGTACTTTTTGTAAATGGTACCTTTTGCGACTGGTACATTTTTTATTTGGGTACATTATGCGACTGTTACTTACATTTTGCAAATGGTAAATTATTAGTTAGGGTACATTATGCAACTGGTAGCTATTTGGGCATTTTTGGTAGTTATTTGGTGAGTATTTCAGCGCCATTTTCAGTGACTAATATCGTGTGCTCGGCCTGAGCGGCCCTGGAGCCGTCCTCCGTGATAGCCGTCCAACCGTCCTCCAGTAACACCGTCATCTCTCCGCCGTGGGAGAGAACCGGCTCTATCGTGAACGTCATGCCTGGTTCCATCACGCCTGGGTAGCGGTGCGGGGTGGACCGGTTGTCTGTGGAAGTGGTAAGCGAAAATATATATAGGGTAGGCAGAGAGTAAACGACCTAAACAAAAGTCGTTTCGCCATGTCTGACAAAGTTTTGAGGGTTATTTAAGATAGATTTGTAGGTATATTGCTGTAGTGACAAGTTGTCAGCCCATCGCCTAAATTACAATATACAGAAACCCACGGTTCCCTTAGCTGGTTTTTACAGCATGCTGGAGGATATGCAGCTGGCACACCCTATCTTTTGCTACCAGGCCAGCATGGAAGAGAACTACTTACAAAAGTGATAAATCTCCGGTGGTCCATGAAAGTACTCCCCGATTCCGTGTCCTATAAACGCTGGCAGCACGGACAGCCTATTCCGTGTTGCATGTTTCATTATCCGCGCGCCGATCTCGTAAAACGGAACGTTTGGGCCGCACCCGTTTATAGCCTGAAATGTGGTCATAAAGCTTACGTTTTTTTATGTGGGTAGACAGACGGGCAATAAACATTATTTAGATTTTAAATGCCTTTATCCCTAATGGGGTAGTAGAGCGTCAACGACCTAAAAGGTCGTTTCGCCACGTCTGACAAGTTTTGAGGGTAGTTTAAGATAGATCTGTGTATATTGCTGTAGGATAGTGGTATCGATTCCTTAACTAAATTTTGACTAAAATTGTTGCCGTCCCTTTCTGTTCTTTTTTTAGTTATAGTGTATTGCAAACACTATAACTCTCGAATCCCTTAGCTGACTTTTACAGCATCCCCGGAAGGGGAGGTGCAGCTGGCACATTCTATGTTTTTCTATCACTCCCAGTCCACCATGGAAGATATATAATATGTATGTGGATGTAAACTCACTATATCAAGGCATTCTTCTGTGATGCCCACAAGCTCTTGGCCTCTGTCGTCTACGTCGCCAACAAGAAATGTCTTGGAACAGTCTCCATGGAAACCTTTGTAGAACACCTGTGAAAATGACAGTTTTTTTTCTATACATTTTATACATTGAACTTTTAAATGGGTTATAGGGGTGTAACCTTTTTAGCATAGTGTCGCCACCCTTATATTTTACAAAAATCTTTCGGCGCACGATTAGACTTAAACTATTCGATTCTACAAATAAATACAAATCTAAAATACTTGGCGATTTTTGTCTAGATCGTCACATTAGGAGACATTTGCACTTTTAATTTATTTTTCTTCGAAGTTCAGATATCTTTGATTTAAAATATCTCGGTGATGTGATGCTTAAGCCAAAAAACCCAAAAAAGTATTTTTGATTTCTATTTATGTGTAGAATTTAATGGTTTAGGTTTGCTCGTGCGCCGCGATTTTTTTAAAGGGTTAAGTGGCGCATCAGTCAAAAAAATATAATTCACTGAAAGCACAATCAATCGAAAATCCGGTAGATCAGATTGAGGTCAAAGCAATGAAGGTCATTTAGAACCTTATAAAGTTGCAAATTATAGTTCGTTGTAGTTACAGATAGAAAATTTGCGAAACGGTCACTTTTAGCACTTTTGCTATCTGTAACTGCAGTGAACACTGAATTATTAATTTATAATGCTTAAAAAAACTTCAGTACCAATACTTTAATCTGATCTACCGGATTTTCGATTAATTACGTTTTCAGTGAGTAATGATGTTTTAACTGATGAGGCCGCTGGCGTGCGCCGGGGATCCCCTTAACGTGAAATGTTATACCACGCTCCACAAAAAATGTTAAACCCCTTTGTACTTAATTTAGAAAAAATAAAAATATAAACCTTACAGTAATATCCACATTGACTATATCCCCATTCTCTAAAGGCCTTAAGTCTGGTATACCATGTACTGCTACATTATTGACTGATGTGCAAACACTTTTAGGAAACCCCATGTAGTTGAGGGGTGATGGGTAAGCACCAGCTTCTATTGACTGGTTGTGCACAAATTCATCTATTGCATCTGTTGTCACTCCAGGCTGAAACGAGAGAAAAGAAAATGTAAGCTTGTTAGCGACGTTTCAAGATAATTGTATCAATACGTTAAGCGAGTGAAGTGAGTGCGACATATCCCGAAAACGCTATCAATATTTAACGCGAGCGATTATCGTGCGATAATATTGATAGCGCGAACGATTACAAAATGTATTTTCGTAAAATTTCGCGCTTGCTTTGCTCGCGCACGCTAACGATGCCATTATGTGGTTGATGTAAGGGGAGGGCACTCCCCTTAACTACTGTCTCTGCTATATACTTACTTGTAACAAGATTTTCAAATAAACACATTTAAATTTTATTTTTTATTTTAATTAAGTAATAGTGTAAATTAATAACAATACTACTATTTAGTAAACAAGTTACTTGAACAACGTTTCCTACTCGAGCTAAAATACTTGCAGCCAATTTACAGCTCCTTCTCATTCCTCTGATTTGATTAACATCTTTGATTTCTGGTAATTCTGGCACAACTATTTTTGTGCGCCCGGTTAAAGCATAGCCAGGTTTAACTATGTGGTCAGGTACAACTCTACTTGGAGTTGTTTCAGCTGGCAACACCTTTTCATATACTCCAAACCTCATTCTGAAAACAGATTTTTCTTTTTAGATTTATTCAATATGTTTTGATTATACTTACCTCTAGGGAAAACTTTCCCCTTGAACTGAAACTAGCACATTTCCTCCTGGGCATGCTGTAGAAACCAACTAAGAGATCCGAGGGTTTCAACCTACTGCTGACAAACTGTCACTACAGCAATATACCTACAAATCTAATCTATCTTAAATAACCCTCAAAACTTTGTCAGATGTGGCGGAACAACCTTTGTATAGGTCGTTTACGCTCTGCCTACCCCATTAGGGATAAAGGCGTGAGTATATGTATGTATGTAAATAAATAAAACTTACCAAGTTTGATAACCGCATAAATAGAATATAAAAACTACAGCAGTAGTTAATTTGACCCAGCATTTTACCTGTACCAGGTACCTGTAGTTATTCCCATCAGCCTTTCTCAATTAGCTAAGGTATTTTCGAAAACTAGCCCGTTTTTTAGTTCTAGTAATTTTTTCACCTTAATACAACATCTACAATTTACAACAATCATCCAATTTACATAAGTTTTTAGCTCCCTTTTATTTGTATGGCATAGGGTCCAAAATTTTCATGTATAAGTCACAGTTTGCAAAAAGTTAGTAATTACACATAAACAGACACTTAATATAAACTTTTTATATGAGTTCCTAATTAACTCTGGAACCTTGAAAACCCTTCAAATACTTAGGAAAAATGTATTTTTATACATAGAACGAGTAGGCATAAATAGTAATGTTGTTTACCCTTTGTACATAATTTACATAAAGTACAATAACATTTAAAAAACATAAAACAATCAGAAAATTTGGAAAAATGTTTCAAAGCACATGGAGTGAGGCGACACAAAACATGCAGTGCAAATGAGGTGTAAATGGTAAATGAAAGTGCACAATAAACTTACAATAGCCGCTTCTTGATCCTCGGGTTTAGAGCCTTTGGAACTCTCATCTTGCGCGGTTACGTGAATTTCTTGAGTCTTCTTGATTTCTATATTCTAATCTTAGTCAAACGTGAAATCTTCACTAAAACTTTATGAATAACTCTCGCAAAAAACAACAAGCTTTTAGTACGTTAACAGAAGGAGGGCTAGGAACTTTCAAAACTTTATAAAACTATTATAATTAGCGGCAAAAAGCTGGTGAAAACTAGTGACAGAAATTCTGATGAAAATCTCTTTCTTGCTTACACATTTGTCCTCCAGAACCTCCCCAACGAACCCATAACTTTTGAAGATAATTCCATGTATTTTAATTTTGTTTAAAAACGATTTACTGTTACATAAACTTATCAAAGATTTGAAAAGATTATTGCAATTATTATCTTTTTATCACACACATGCATTTATAAGCGTAAAAAAAAAAGAAATGTCATGCAAGTCTATTTCCCTGTGTGAAAGAGAAACGTCTATAGGAATTCTATAAAGGGGGACAGAGATATAAGAAAAAGCGATATCATATCATTAGTGCTGCGACAACTGATTCAAGCATAATTCAAGTCATATTATTATAATCGTAGACAGAGAAAACTAATGGATGTTTATTCAAGTCATTATGATTGATCAATCAGGCAGCTGCAAGCGCGAACAAAATGAGTAACCTGAAACCGACAGGCTCAACTCTATTATTTACGTTTTGACTTTTTCATAGCTTTTGTTGTTGTGTGGTGAATGAATGCCGAAATATAGCATTTATTGATTAATTACTTGAAATTATACTCCTGTAGTTTATTTTAACGATCATAATATGTCGCAAAGTAAGTTCTACATTATATTAGTCTTTCATTTACTCACAAGCTACTTTTGTTACAAAATTATTGGGCATGACCAAATAACCAAACATTTTTATAATTTCCAGATTCTGAGAAGCCCACTCAGGATGTTGTAGATCCGACAGGACCAGCCGCTCGTAAAGGTGTGCTCATATCGTTCAGGACTGGAAAAACCATGGAGATACCTGAAAAAGACATTGTACGTAAATATAACCTAAACTCTAAGCCTGCATTTCCTAAAAAAGTAAAGAGGTGTTCTAATTTTAAATAATTTGCTGGTCTTTTAGTTGGGACGATGCAGATTTGTTGGGGAATTCGAGAAGATAAATCGCATTGGAGAAGGCACTTACGGCATTGTATGTAAGTAATTGTACTGTAAAAACATTTATAATCCTATCAGTACTTGTATGTAGTATATGACTATTTAAGAGACGGAAGGGATAAAAAGAAAAAGGGAAATCCTGGGCAGTTTGCTAGGGAATCATTGGGCAAATTGGGCATGGATAGCGAGTTGATAACTTCTCCAGAATGCCCAATAAACAGTTTTTTAAATAATTTCTGAGTAATGGTGCTTGATTGTTACTTCAAAAAAAAAATGATCATTTTATTGGTATATAATTACTGCTCTATTTAAATACTTATAAATTACATAGGTATGATAAAACTTTAAATAAAATAAAAATAGCCTTTATTTTTCTGAAATTGCATGCTACAAATTATAAAATTATTAAATTCACATGCATTAATTATAAATTATAAAATTTTAATCTTATATATTACTCACATCCTCACTTTTCCTCATACTTAATGATTCCAGACAGAGCAAAAGACAAGATTAATGGCAACATTGTGGCCCTCAAGAAGGTCAGGATGGATGTGGAGAAGGACGGTCTACCACTCAGTGGTCTCCGGGAGATCCAAGTCCTCATGGCTTGTCGGCATGAGAACATTGTGCAACTGAAAGAGGTGCTTGTTGGTCGGTCTTTGGAAAGGTGAGAGAAAAGAATAATATTTTTCTTTCATGATAAAACTTTCAAGATAATATTTCTATTTAGTTTTGTTAAATAGTCTGATAAATAAAGTATTAGAAGTGTATTGGTTACTTTAGTCTTGAGATTTATTGTAAGTATTTAATTATTATTAGATTTGTAAATTAATTCTCTATAAATTATTAGCATGCTTGGCAATGCCATTGAATAGATAATTTTCCAATTTTATTGATCTTTGTACATACATATACATATAATCACGCCTTTATCCCTAATGGGGTAGGCAGAGCGTAAAGGTCGATCCGCCACGTCTGACAAGTTTTGAGGGTTATTACAGATGATCATGACGTATATTGCTATAGTGACAGGTTGTCAGCCCATCGCCTAAAATTGTAATATACTATAACCCTCGAATCCATTAGCTGGTTTTTACAGCATGCTCTGGAGGTGATGCAGCTGGCACATTCTATGTTTTTCTTTCACTCCCAGTCCAGCATGGAAGAAATCCTTTTTTTTAAAAAAAAAAACTGAATTAAATAAAGAGCCTTCTTGGAAGCCATTGCCAGGCAAAGATAATTCTTTAATTAGGAACATAAAAGCAGTACTGAATATTAGATGGATTACCAGAAATACATTAAAACTATACCGGGTGTAAGAGACAGCATACCAGAAACTGATGGAAGTTTCAACAGAAAATCCTTTAAAAAAAGGAAAAAAAATGACTTGACCATTTTCCATACAAAATGACAACCTTAAAAGGATTTGCTTTTTTTTTTGGAAATTGGAAAGCAAAGCAATTGCAAAATGGAAAGCCAATTTTATTTTTTCATATCATGAAAGAATTTCCTTGTGAAAGTTGTTTAGTTTCGTTCGACTGAGCAACCCCTATCAGTTTCTAGTATGCTGTCCCTTACACACATTATATTGAACTCTATTCACAATGGTACACACTTATTTCCACAGCATCTTCCTCTCAATGGAGTACTGTGAGCAAGACCTGGCTTCACTCTTGGATAACATGTCTTCACCATTCACCGAGTCCCAAGTCAAGTGCCTCATGCTTCAAGTATTGAAAGGACTCAAATACTTGCACTCAAATTTCATCGTGCATCGGGACTTGAAAGTGTCCAACTTGCTGCTCACTGATAAAGGATGTGTGAAAATTGGTGAGATATTTATTTGTAAAGTCTGATTAATTTTAGAAAACTTAATCATTAATTTTATTTTCAAAACTGAAAGTGAAAAGCAAAACATAAAATATGTTTAGTGATAAACTTATATAGTTAGTGATAAACTAAGTTTAGTTTGGCTACATAATAAATTAGATTCGCTAATAAATTCTACAACTACAAGGTTAAGTTACGCCGTAATGATATCGTTACGTAATTTAATCGTTGCATCGCATTTCATGTTGCATTACACACTGAAAAATAATCATCTTCCTAGCCATATCCCGTATCTCACGGGGTCGGCTACCTAATCTAGGGTATTGAACGGGGGAACTGGTTTTTACACTAAGCGACTGCCATCTGACCTCCGCAACCCAGAAGAGAAACCAGACCCAATCCTAGATTAGGTCAGAGTTTTTAAGCTGCAAAATGCTTAGCACTGGCCTCTGATATGGCTTAACGACTAATATCTACGGTATTAAACGATATTAATCGGGACCAACGGCTTAACGTGCGTTCCGAAGCACGGAAAAAGCGCCGAATAAATGTACATATACATTTTGAAAACCGAAAAACACATTGGTACGTGGTGGGATTCGAACCACGACCTCCCACTCAGGAGGCAGCGGCCCTATCCACTACACCATCGGCCTCTTTACATATTGAAAAATCCACAATGAAAAAGGGTAAACAAGACAGACATACGACATACGCATTATTACTGAAGATGCAATAAATAATGCCCTTAAAAATATATATTTTAATAGGTTTGTTTTAGCTATGTAAAGCCTACACTACATAATTTTATTTAAAGCTTGGTAAAAAGACCTAAATAACTTGCTATTTTACATACATACATATAATCACGCCTTTATCCCTAATGGAGTAGGCAGAGCATAAACGACCCAAACAAAGGTCGCTCCACCACGTCTGACATAGTTTTGAGGGTTATTTAAGATATATTTGCAGGTATATTGCTGAAGTGACAAGTTATCAGCCTATCGCCTAAATTGCAATATACAGAAACCCTCGGATCACTTATCTGGTTTCTACAGCATGCCCAGGAGGTAATGCAGCTGGCACATTCTATGTTTTTCTTTCGCTCCCAGTCCAGCATGGAAGAAATTGCTATTTTAATTTAATAAATTACGAATTCTGTTAGTTACTATAATCTGCTTATTTCTAGCGGACTTCGGCCTAGCCCGCTGGTTGGGTGCCCCTGCCCGCTGCGCGACCCCCCGCGTCGTCACACTTTGGTACCGCGCGCCAGAACTACTCCTGCAGTCGCCCAAGCAAACCCCAGCCTTGGACATGTGGGCAGCCGGCTGTATTCTTGGAGAATTGTTGGCTAATAAGCCATTGTTGCCGGGAAGAACTGAGATTGAACAGTTGGAGCTGATTGTGGATCTTTTAGGTGAGTTTTACTTACATAAAGTCCTTGGTTTTACTAGCTAAATACATACTGCAATCGCCTAAACAAACTCCGGCGTTGGACATGTGGGCAGCCAGGTGGGTCGGGCAACTTATTCTGGATTTACTGGGTAAGTTTTGTCGTTGGTGATATTTCAATTCAATTCAATTCAAATTATTTATTTCAGATAAAAATCTATATTACATTAATTCGGGAATAAAATAGACAAGAAAATAAAGATAGCCACAATAAAAATTAAAAAACAAATAAAATAAAAACTTAAATAAAATCCAAATAAAATTAACAATTACATGCCGTGTTAGTAAACTTAAACCTAGGTATTAGTACATGAGTGGCCTACTCAATATGAACTTGTATCCACCTCTCCAAGAAGGGGGAATCCCACCTATGTACCAACGCGCTCAGTATTCTATTCGTGCTGCCGCGGACCCGGTCATGTATGGAAGCACACCTTTTTTCTGATGATAGCTGCGAAACCATCAACTTGTGCCTCAGAAAACATCCCGGACGCGCTGCATCTCCACGGCAGCCTCAATAGAGCCTTGAATGCATTATGCCCGCTTCGTGAAATTGACCCGTACGCTACACGTGTACAGTGACTGGCAGAAGGCTTTAAAAAGCGTCACGTTAACATTATTGGTACACCATGCAAAAATACGAGCCAGCATGTTACCACGAGTAGCCAGCGATCTGTGTTCCCTGTCTAAGTCCTTATTATCCGTCAGATCCTCAGTGACCCAGTGGCCCAGGTATTTGAATTTCCCCATAATATCAGTACAGAGCTCAGCATTGTACATGTG
Source organism: Scrobipalpa costella (assembly GCA_949820665.1). Classification (NCBI taxonomy): domain Eukaryota; kingdom Metazoa; phylum Arthropoda; class Insecta; order Lepidoptera; family Gelechiidae; genus Scrobipalpa; species Scrobipalpa costella. Next base: position 4,046,194 of record OX463299.1, read on the forward strand.
GGCAGCCGGGTGTATACTTAGTGAACTGCTGGCTAACAAGCCATTGTTACCGGGAAGGATTGAGATTGAACAGTTAGAACTTAATGTATACCCATATCATGTCATAGAGAAGGATTTATAGGAAATACACAAGCCCTTCTCTTATTCTGTCTTTGTTTTTCTCTATGACAGGTATTTTTAATTACTGGCAGGGGTATTAGTGCAGACATATCACCAACAGGCTGTAGCAGGCAAATGCAAACTTTTGAAACCTCTAGATAAGAAAAAATAAAAAAAAATCGCGCGGCAGAGATTCCTACGCCTAAGGTCCTAGGTTCGAATCCCCCTTGTGCGAAATTTTTCTTATGTATATTTAGAGGTTAAAAAGCATAAGAAGTAGATGATTCTATCAATAATCCATTTAGTCTTACTGACTATTTACGGCGATTTTGCATTCACTGCACACTCACAAAAAATTTGGGTGTAGATGTATTTTCAAATATTTTTGGTAACATAAAATACAACAAAACAAATAATTCAAGAGCACAGTACCATAATTTGGCAAAAGCAACAAATCAAACAAAGGTGTTATTCCGACTCGTTGCGTTCACTTAGACAATGGCGAAATGGAATGTTGCCAGCAAGTTAGCGCGAAAGTTTGTAAAGTCGGACATCGCTACATTTGGAAATGACGCCGCATGCAAGCGTGAACTGTTGTTTCGTTGCCATTTTGCTATTTCGCTTTATAGTTTTTGGGATACCACGACGTATTCTTAGTACGTTTGAGAATTTACAAACAAAGGAATCATTCTTACTTGAAGACAATCTTTTTTGATTTGAATACGTTATCTGAGTTGCAGATTACAGGGATATGCATAACTCAAAACCGGAGGGTTGTATGGAGATACAGTACCTTTGTACGTGGAACGTTACAAATTATTGGTAGAAAAATGCGAGCTACTATGTTTCGCTATAGTATTTCCAACTCAGTTTTAGAATAAAGATAAACAAAGTTTCATGTCTTTTAATCGAAAATCTTGTTTCTAAAATAAGTTTTAGCTATTAGATATGACATCATAATGAAATAGTAGTTTTAGTAATTTAACTAATTTGCCATAACGTCTCATTTATTTTTGAAATGTGTTTTTGAATAAAAATACATTAAACTTACATACATACATACATAAAATCACGCCTTTATTCCTTACGGGGCCTCATAAAAGGCGCTTTCGCCACGTCTGACATAAATTGAGGGCAATTTTAGTTTGTAATGTGTATTGCTGTAGTGACAGGTTGTCAGCCCATCGCCTTAATCACAATACACTGTAACCCTCGAATCCCTTTTGCTGTCTTCTACAGCATGCCCGGGAGGAAGAGCAACTGGAACATTCTATGTTTTTCTTTCTCTCCCAGTCCAGTATGGAAGATACATTAAACTTTGTTTACCTTTATTCTAAACCTGATTTGGAAATACTGTGAATAAAAGTTACGTCACTCCCGTTACCTAATAACTGCAATACAATACAATACAATTCTTTATTGGTAAAAAATATTACATGTCAAACTTAAAATACTGAAATACAGAAAAATAAAATATAAAATAATAATTTATGAGTCTTCTTCAATAGGTACCCCATCAGACGCGATCTGGCCCGAGTTCAGCTCTTTACCAGCCCTGCAGAACTTCACTCTGAAACAGCAGCCCTACAACAACCTGAAACAGAAGTTCCCCTGGCTGTCGGCCGCGGGGCTGCGGCTACTCAACTTCCTGTTCATGTATGATCCGAATAAGAGGGCTACTGCCGAAGAGTGTCTTCAGAGTTCGTACTTCAAGGAACAGCCGCTACGTAAGTATTTAATACATATATTTCCGTCCCTCCCGATGTCCCGTCCCTCAATTCCCTCCCTCCCGTTCCTCCATTCCCTTCCTCCCGTTCCTCCCGCCGTCATGACCCTACCTTCCCTCCTGTCCCTCGACGCCCTCCCCTCTACCGTATTAAGCTCTCCCGCAGTCCCACCCGCGCTCCCGTCCCTCTCTTATCTCTCATCCCTCCCGCCGTCCTGTCTCTTCATACGGTCCCGTCCCTGCCGCCGACCTCTCTCACTCCCCTTCCGTCCCTCCATTCCCTCCCAATGATCTCATTCCTCCCGCTCCTCCCGCCGTTCCGTCCTTCGTCCTTCCCTTCCCTTAAGGTAGAAGAAAGGAGAAGTCCTCTCGAATCACTTATGTAACTTTAGACAATAATCCATAATTTAATTCAGTATTTAATTCCAAATCAATGTCAAATTCTACAAAACAAGGAAAATCTAAAAATATACTCCTTATTTAACATTTATTTCCAACATTTTCCCTAATATATATATGCTATATGTCACTATAGCAATACATATTACAATCTTAAATTGCCCTTTATTTTTGTCAGACGTGGCGAAAGCGCTTTTTACGAGGCGTTAATCGATCTGCCTACCCCGTAAGGTATAAAGGCGTGATTTATGTGTGTATGTATGTATGTATTTTCCCTAATGGACATTTCTCTTCCAGCGTGCGACCCAAAACTGATGCCAAGTTTCCCTCAACACCGAAACATGAAAGGACAGAAATCTTCCTCAAACCAACTGAACATTCCTCTCTCCAACCTCAATACTGGAGCTAACGACCAAACCAACAACCTGCCAGCTATATCTGACCTTCTAGGGTCACTTGTTAAGAAACGTAGGCTGGATTAAGAGGCTAAATAGTGTTTTTTTGTGATGTAATGTGATGACTAAGGTATGTCGTATCTTACAAAGCACAGTAGAGAGCTGTTTAGGACCTTGTCACTACAGCACCGAATATAAAGAATTTCTTTACCTTATACTTAGTTTTTAAATTAGCAGACTTACAATAGAATGTATTTATTTTTTGTATCGTATTTTCGAATCACTCGAATCATCTTGAGTCAAATACATACGAAAAAGTATGCGAATTTGATTCGTGTGATTCAAAAAAGGCTCTTGTTATAATCCCTACTGTGCGATGCTAATATTACGACTAAGCTAGAAAATAAGAAACTTCAATAAAGTTAGAAAACAATAATATCACTTTTTATTTTATCAAAAATACACTTTCGTTGTCACAACTTAGGTTAGATTAATTTGCTATTTTTTTTTCTAAAATAGGGTTTAGTTAGTCCGTCGAAGCGTCTTCGTCGCCTGATAAGCCCATTGCCTGACCGAATTTCTGATGCTTTAGTAGAATCTGCTCGTTGCTCTTTGCTTTGATCTTCTCTTTCTGTAAAACGTAGAGCGGGTTGGGATGGCGCTTTTTAAAGAAGGTAATTAGTCTGGCTCATTATACGATCAGTTATTCATTTAGCAATTTTAAAAGTAATCACAGAAAAGGCAAAACAAGTAATGGCCGCTCCGAGCTGTGTAGTCCGTATGCTTGGGATGTTTTGTTTTTGAATGGACATAGACATCTCTCACTTTCAATGAAAAATACAGAGAGATCCCTACAGATCTGGAGACGTATTTTAGAACCACTAGGATCAAAATGCGCATATGAAAGAGTAACTTTCTTATTTTCATACAATTTACCGTGTGCAAGATAAGTCTTTCGTATGCGAATTCGATTCGAGTGACTCAAAAACACGGCCCCTGATTTCGATTCGTCACGTGACGTCAAATTCTCGCTCGAGAAATCATATTCTGTTCTGAACTGGAGCCGTATTTTTGAACCGCTCGAATAGAATTCGCATACGAAAGATTGACATTCGCATGCCAAATAGTATGGAAATCGCATGCGAAAGTTACTCTTTCGTATGCGCATTGGAGTTCGAGTGATTCAAAAATACGGCCCCTGATCGTATAATGGCCAGATTGATGGACAATTACCATGGACAGTCCATGATTGTCCTCACGTCAGAAAGACGACATGGCCAGCTTAAAGGAGACTCGCCAACCCCAGCGAGCCGGCAGGCCAGCCGGGTTCATATATTTAGTCTTGTAATACGAGATTTTTTTACCATCTTTTATCTGTCAGCACAAAAAAATGTTAGTGGGAAAAATTAATTCGAACACGAAACGAATTCGAACTGCGGTCAAGTGTTTTGGTTGCTGGTTAAAAGGCAGTCCGGGCTGGGAAGATACAAATAGACTATAAAATACCGGGTATAAACTGATATGTATGTATGTATATAAGCTCTTTATTATACCTTAAAAATCTTAAAACGAAAATACAAGAAGATTAAAACAATAGTGGCACAAAGGCGGACTTTCTCTTCCAGTCAACCTTTGATAAACCCAGAGGAGACAATTATGCTTGCAGGAAAACTAAGATAGGTACTGATCTGATAGGGGTTGCTCAGTCAACGAAACAGAACAACTTTCACCAGGAAATTCTTTCAAGAGATGAAAAATTGTTTTGACTTTTCTACGTAAAATGACCACCTCGATCAGTCAGTTGGTATGAAAAAGCTATTTTGCTTTTTCATTTTCTGACAGAATTTCCTAGTACTACATGTTCAGTTTTTGTTGACTGAGCACGTCTATCAGTATGTGGGAAGGTGATCAGATACCCTGGAGTGGATCTTTGCCTTACGCAGCAAACGATTTACTGTATTAATTTTAGCACTGCCAATTGCAATTTGATCATTTAGATCAACGCAGGCCATTTTCAGGCACACAGGGAGCGATGCAAAAGGCCCAAGGCAGATTGGCCTTTACCACTAGAGCAACTTTTGGTGGTCACGACCCTCAGCCTTGAGGAAACGGTAAAGAACAATGATATTTTAAGAAAGATACGTTACGTTTATACTGCACGCACATTTAAATTGTTCTGCGACACATATACACACATATTTATAACATTGCATATCTTAACAAACGCTGAGTGCGACACAAAATAGGCAAAGCGTAAGATTGAAACAGATAGCTATTTGTAATCAGTGCAGCTCGACTGCCTAAAATGTTCACAATTAGGACCATTTGACGGCACGAGTTTCGCGCGTTGGTAACGTATCTATCTATATATAATATCATTGGTAAAGAAGAGAGGTTTTCCTTCATCTTTGAGACGTGATGGTCATCTACTCATTTGATTATGTGACGATTGTTTATTGGCTAAACGGTTCATCTGCCTGATAATACCCGTAACAGGGAATTCTTCCATGGTGGACTGGGAGCGAGAGAAAAACATAGAATGTGCTAGCTGCATTTCCTGCCAGGCATGCTGTAAAAACCAGCTAAGGGAGCCGAGGGCTTGTGTGTATTGCAATTTAGGCGGCGGGCTGACAACCTGTCACTACAGCAATATACCTACAAATCTATCTTAAGCCGTGATCCCTGCTCTGAAAGATTACACGAAACATACCCCCGTGGGGAAAAGAGGGGAAAAGGGAAATGTTTTTGAAACCCTTCCCCTCTGCTCCGCGTGGGTATGTTTTGGAGCGCTGGAGTCACGGCTTTAAATAACCCTCAAAACTTTGTCAGACGTGGCGGAACGACCTTCGTGTAAGTCGTTTACGCTCTGCCTACCCCATTAGGGATAAAGGCGTCATTATATATATGTATTAGGGAATTGTACTCACGAGTTCTCTCTCTTGCTTTTCAATGCCTCTCAGCGTGCGGATACATTGCGAACACAGTATTATGTCTTCCATATGGTTGATGGTCTTCTTGCGGTGGTGATGTTTCAACCTGGTTCAAACCATAATCGTAGTTAGAGGAATACTTAGTACGGTATAAGTTTATTTTTCAAAGTTTCGACGGGGAATCTACGATCAATAAGTGTGATGAGTGGTCTATTGATGATTCCCTATTTGTTCATAGATCAAAGGCATATCCAAGTCTCTATTTATTTACACAATTCATCGCTGCCTCAGTCGAAGCGAAAGATTTGCATTACAGGACATAGGCTTCAGTCCAGATCTGCTCTCTAACAGCTGACGCAGCCCAACATAAGGGAGGCTTACCTTATCTTACCACACGTCGTGAAACTTATCTAGGACCTCTCGATTACCAGAATATTTTCCCAGTCAATCGTTTACTTATTACAGGGTAAAATACGTACTGTTTCCCACAATAATCGCACTGCATCTTGTCCGTACGATGGGAGATGATGTGCCAGCCCAACTCGTGGTAAGTGGCGAACTTTTCGGTACACCTCGGGCAAACGATCTTCCCTTCGGACCGCCCGCCGTTCGCTTGGTGCTCTAACAACTCTGCTGATGTGCGGAAGTTTTGGTGACAGCTAGGACACCTGGGAACCGTATGGAAAATGTTTAAGATGACACGTTTTTTGGCTTAACATCTTGAAGTCCTCTTGAAATCCTAGTCTCAAAGGTCAGGTAATTAGCAGGGGCGTAGCTACCGCCGTATCAGCCGTATCAATGATACGGGGCCCCCGAGCTACAGGGGCCCCTAACGCGTGTAAGCAAAAATTAGTAAAATGTTATCCACAATGTCACTTAATCTCGTGCTTCCCGAGAAAAAAAACATATAAAAACTGTCATACCAGGCCACTCAGAAAGTATTGCGATAAATAGTTTTTATATATGGCACTCTGGCCGGTTAGAATCTTTTTTGAAAATATGATTACTTGTAAGTAAAAATATGTGTGTTCCATTTTCAAAATTTCCCTCCACATTTTTTGCGAGCCAATTCAAAGTATCGTGTCTTACTGAAAAATGGATCTGCGCCGGGAACATTTTAGAGCTATGATTTTTTACGATTTCAAGTGTCGCCTGAAACCGGATGAATCGTTCGATAGACTTCAAATGGCATTTATGGATGAAAGCCCCTCCAAGGCAACCGTGTATCGTTGGTATAACGAATTTAGGCGCGGTCGACCAACCTTGGGGGATGAAGAAAGAAGCGGTCGCCCTTTGACGGCTATTACGGAATAAAACGTGCTAGCAGTGAAAAATTTAATCCAAGATAATAGGCGAATTACATATCAGGAGATTCAGCACATATTAAAAATTGGATCGGGAAGCGTTCACGAGATTCTACACGGGCATCTTCGCGTGAGGAGGATAGTATCGCGCTGGGTGCCGCACTACCTCACCGACGCTCAGAAGCAGGCCCGGGTGGAATGGTGCCGTGATATGCTGAACAAATTTGAAGCAGGCTCGTCTCGGCGTGTTTACGACATCGTAACAGGTGATGAGTCCTGGATTTATCAATACGATCCAGAAACCAAGCGCCAGTCGACAGTTAGGGTGTTTCAAAATGAACCAACGCCTACCAAAGTGAAGCGATCTCGAAGCGGGGGGAAGATTTTGATCGCCAGCTTTTTTAATTTGACTGGCCACTTGGCCTCAATTCCCTTACGAGATCAAAGAAGCATTAACGCCGAATGGTATACTACCAAATGTTTACCAGAAGTTTTTTCTGTTGTGAGCAACAAGCGACCAAACACAGGGCTCCGCGGACTACTGCTCCACCACGACAATGCGCCTGCACACACCGCGCTCAAAACGAGGGACTTCCTGGACAGCACACCAGTCAAACTCCTGGGTCACCCTCCTTACAGCCCTGATCTAGCACCGTGTGACTTCTTTTTATTTCCAAAAATTAAAAATCTGCTCAAGGGGATACAATTTTCGTCGCCGGAAGATGCGCTGGCTGCGTTCGAGCAGGCTGTAAACGAGGTGTCTACGGCGGACTGGAAAAAGTGTTTCGAAAACTGGTTCAGACGCATGAATCTTTGTATAGAGGCTGGTGGAGAGTACTTTGAAAAGATTTAAGAAAAATATATGTACCTGTAGAACAATTTTTTTTAGTGTCGCAAAACTTTCTGAGTGTCCCACGTACGTGCCTATAGAGTTTTCACTTCAGAAATGACAAAAGTCAAAATAGCAATCTTTTTTTTCCCGGGTTAAGCGTGCGCCCAAAAGTTGGCAACCTCCTAGGTATATCAGTTATTTACAATGACAAACCACAGAGAGCAATAATTACGCGTTTTAATTTATTCCGGTTCAAACGTTATTACATTGTAAAACAATACAATCTTGTTCTTCTGATTATTTACTGGTTAATTAGTTTGATTTGTGAAAAGAATGAGTGAAATAAAAAGAGATTATCCCAGTGGAGCTATGAAAAGAAGAAGTAAACAGAAAAGGGAGGAGGTTATAAAAAAGATGCCCAAAATTTCTTCATTTTTTCATCATGCAATAATGCAAGCATTTTTCTTTCTTTTGTGATAAATCTTTACCCTTCATTTGGGCCCCCCAACTAATTTTGATACAGGGCCCCTCCAAGGCACGCTACGCCACTGGTAATTAGATGGGTTACATACATACATATAATCACGCCTTTATCCCTAATGGGGTAGGCAGAGCGTAAACGATATAGACAAAGGTCGTTTTGCCACGTCTGACAATGTTTTGGCAGTCATTCAAGACAGATTTGTAGGTATATTGCGGTAGTTACTTCCATGCTGGACTGGGAGCGAGAGAAAAACATAGAATGTGCCAGCTGCTTTTCCTCCCGGGCATGCTGTAAAAACCAGCTAAGGGATCCGAGGGTTTCGGTATATTGTAATTTAGGCGATGGGCTGACAACCTGTCACTACAGCAATATGCAAATCTATCTTAAATAACCCTCAAAACTTCGTCAGACGTGGCGAAACGACCTTTGTTTTGGACGTTTACGCTCTGCCTACCCCATTAGGGATAAAGGCGTGATTATATGTATGTATGTATTGCGGTAGTGACAGGTTGTCAGCCTATCGCCTATATTACAATATACTGAAACCCTCGGATTCCTTAGCTGGTTTTTACAGCATGCCCGGGACCAAATGCAGCTGGCACATTCTATGTTTTTCTCTCGCCCCCAGGCCAGCATGGAAGAAATTATGAATAGATGGGTTAAGAGGTAGATAACATAACCTTGCTTTTTAGTTTCTAATTACGTGCCAACTTCATGCATTCCTATCGTCGTCCCTCTTAAACCTGACCCAACCTGATGGCAAAAGAATATTTCAACACAGATTGATAAAAATCAATTCTATTCTTTACTACACGGATAGCATGGACTACCAAGCACTACAACTTACATGAATATGTGTGGCTGTAGGTGGTATGCCATATGCTCTATGATTTTCTTAGGGTAGAAATAGTGGAACTTCTTATCGCAACATGTTACGTAGCCAGGCACACCATGCCTATCCTTATAGTGCTTCATTAGTGACCTGAAATGGAAACCACTTTCGTGGCATATGCAACACTCCATCTTGTAAAAAAGTGTTATTTGTTTGTCCAATGCCTGCCCTTGCTTCGCTGGTCTTCCGTCGATTAAAACTACTGTGTCTAAAGTTTCGTTTTGCAAATCTGTTGATTTCGGTTTCTCTGGTTCCTTCTTCTCTGGAATCACAACACCGTATTTGTGCTGCAATGCTCTAGAACTTAGATTCAGCATAGTTTTGTCTACTTTCTCTGTCTTTGCGAATTCTTCCAATGGCATTGACTCATTGTATCTCATGTCCTTCTTTTTTAGTATTGTATTAGTTTTGGGTGTCTTCTCGGTATCTCCTTGTTGCTCTATGTGTTCTTTGGGAGGAATTGCCTTTTTCTTCTCAACTGTTCTCTCATTATCTGCTGATTTTGGGGCTTGAGGTAACGGCGCTTTGACATTTTCTGTAGAAGCTTCCGCTATGATCGGGTTCATTTTAGAATCTTGTGGTGGTTCTTTCTTGTCCTCTACATTTTTGAGTTTGTAAAAGTCAAGAAACTTTTGAGTTTTATCGACTTTTACAGTGTATAGGTGCATAGCAGATACTTGTTGTAGACATTCGTGGCATATTGCTTTTGGGAGGATGTCGTCGGCTCGAACCTGTGATAAATCGAATTCTTGAGATATCTTAACAGAAATAATAATTTGAATATCAGCACCACTGGAGATCATCATCAAACAAAGCGAGTACGTATTTAAGGATTGTGGTTGCGCAACTTTCGTCGCGGTCATCACTGGTCTAAACTAAAGCAAGAGCAAACCCAACATTCCACTGTGCTAATTGAATAGAAAGGGTAGCGAGCTAAAACTAACAACGTTTACAACAGAATTTCGGGCTTACCACAATATCAAATAGCTTCTTCAGTTTCCTCTTGGTCTCTGCACTCAGAGGCTTGAGTTTCACCACATCTGTGCATAAGCATAACCGGCATGACAGCTCGCGTACGATAGTTTTCTCAAAACTGCCAAAATCATTCATACTTCAGATTTCCTAGTTTCCTTACCACCCTTAATAACAAAATGAGATTTTTACGATAGTTCGTTATTGTGATTGTTGTTGAGCATGATAAATTATCATAATATTGTGAACTGCGACTCAATTTTTAATTTTGATCATATCTGACAGATCGTGTGTGCCTGATATTTTTTCTTAATCATTGTTTGGTTAGCGGCCAGAGACTTATTTTAAGTATTTTGTTTGAAGTTTTGTTCCTGTCACTTAAGTTTTACTATCGCAGGTTTTATAATAATCTTATCTCTCTCTTATCTCTATCACCTTTGAACCGAAAAAACGCTTCCATTTAAAAAGATTACTGTTGAACATCTATTTGCGTTTTTTTTATTTTATAACTTTCGTGGTATAATTAGACAGAGCAAGCAGATGCAGAGTTCCCATGGCGTAAAAATGAGCTTAAGCTATGCTACGACTGTTACGACACTCGTATATCATTCATAATCATAACTCATAGTCATAAGTTGAGTCCATTCACGAGTCATCGTAAGTCATGTCGTAACCAAATCATAGCACAGAATGCCTACGTATCTATATATACCTACTGGATCTCTACTTGATAGACATTTCTAGTTTTTACAGTTTGCCCAAGTAGAACCAGCTGGCATATTTTATGTTTTTTTTAATGGCTCCGGTCTAAACTGTGAGTCTCGATATTTATATCCGGATTTAAGTCTACAAATGCGGAAAACGAAATCATCTTATGAGATTCTTATAGTCTAGAATCGCAATCTATGGAGATAGTTTTATGGTAAAATTATGGCCATTTTATGAGCCTCTATCCTTCCCGTTTTTTTTATGTAGCACCCGACTGACCAATTTGTTTTGGAGCAGCATTTGAAGGGTTACTTCTATCACTTCTCTAAGATAGTGCTCTTTCCGACAACAGCTAAATTAAATCGATGCGATTATTGCGAAGGGATGAAAAACAAGTCGCTTTAGTAACATTCGATATCATGTGAATATTTTTAAAAGTATAATAAATAAAGCCCATATGTACCTATAAAAAAGTCTATGTATAACTTCATAGGCCTGGCGTATCTGTGGGTAGTTATTCAAAAGGTTTAAACTTAAAACTAATGGCTAAAATACATACATACATACATACATAAATCACGCCTTTATCCCTTACGGGGTAGGCAGAGCTAAAATACTGTGGAACTTATTTATCATTTAAAAATAATTAACATTTAGATTGAATAATCGAGTTGAATATAGAAGGAGTGACGTCATAACCTAAGTATTTCATACAAAAAAGCGTTTTTGACATTTCATAAGCAGCTGCTGATTTGACTAGTAGGAAAATAGCGTACTGAATAGACCGGCGATATACTCTTTTTCTTCGTCATTCATACTAATTCTTTTTTCTTACGTATTTTTATAATTAAGAAAGTAAAAAGATTTAACATGTTAGTCAAATTCTGATTTTGATACTGATATCTGATATCGTTATTGTTTTTTGATCCGTATTTTTCACAGACATAGTAAAAGGTTATTTTTTATTGTTATCGCAAAATAATTTGCAAATAACGTTTTATAACACTTTCATTTCGTTATTTTTCATAGCGTTACAAAGCTCTGTTTGTACGTCTATGTATAACTTCATAGGCCTGGCTTATCTGCGGGTAGTGGCTGGGTCCGCTCGAGGCTACCAATACTGCCAATTGGATAGATCATCGATGGACTCTATATCTACGTCATTCGTACTAATTTTATTTTCTTACGTATTTTGATAATTAAGAAAGTAAAAAGACTAAACATGTTAGTCAAATTCGACATCAACACAAAAATATTTTATTCTATAAAAATCGAGGAAACATACATACATACATATAATCACGCCTTTATCCCTAATAGGGTAGGCAAACCTAAACAAAGGTCGTTTCGCCACGTCTGACAATGTTTTGAGGGTTATTTAAGATAGATTTGTAGGTATATTGCTGTAGTGACAGGTTGTCAGCCCATCGCTTAAATTACAATATACTGAAACCCTCGGATCCCTTAGCTGGTTTTTACAGCATGCTTGGGAGGATATGCAGCTGGCACATTCTATGTTTTTCTCTCGCTCCCAGGCCAGCATGGAAGAAAAATCGAGGAAAGCCTATCCTATACCCACCTATAAGCCTATACGTAGAACTTCATAGGCCTAGCTTATCTGTCGGGTAGTGGCTGGGTCTGCCCGAGGCTACCACTACTGCCAATTGGAAAGATCGTCGATAGACTCCTTTTCTTAGTCATTCGTAACTTTATTTTCTTTTCGTTTTCAAAGGCGATGACAAAGAGATAAAAAAAATGAGATGATACAACTGGAAGTATGTTTTATATAGGGTTATTTTATAGTCATTAAGCTAATTGATAGGGATTACTCAGTTCAGACAGCGAAACTAAACCTCTTTCACAAAGAAATTGACTATTAAAAAAAATATATTGTCCCTACCTCGATCGGGCAAATTGTATGCGAAAGCCATTTGTTTTTTTATTTCCTGAAAGAATTTCTTTGTGATAGTTGTTCAGTTTCATTGACTGATCTCCGTGGTCAAGTGGCTAGTGCCATGGACTACCGATCTGGAGGTCCTGGGTTTGATTTCCAGGGGGGGAAACACAAAGTTGATATTTGAGAATTTATCACTTTGTGAATTTTTCCCCAGTTTGGTTAGAACATTGCAGGCTGAATCACCTGATTGTCCGAAAATAAAAATATTTCGTGCTTCGGAGGGCACGTTAAGCCGTCGGTCCCGGTCGCTGTCTTTGGTAGTGGTCGTTACTGAAACCATGTCAGAGGCCTGATAGTTGTGCTACTAGGCAGTTTAAAAACTCTGATACCAGGGTTCATCGGGTCGATAGACTCGATACCCACTCGACAGAAGAAGATTGACTGATCAACCCTCATCAGTTTACGGGAAGCTGTCCTTTTATTTCAGGAAATGAAAAAATAATGACTCTCCGAAATGACCACCTTGATCAGACGATTTGTATTGGGAAGCGCATTTGTTTTCACCTACCTACCACAGGCAATAATATTTCACAAAATTGAAGCTTAAAAATAATCGACCGTAGGACGTAGGTAATGGCTTGCCAATTCCTTCCTAACCCAGATCTTATCGCCTAGTCGTTACAAATTCAATCTGAGTATCGATGGACACATTAAGATAAGAAATGGGAGACGAACTATCAGAGATATTTCAATCTAGGACGTCATTCTATTGAAAGAGATAACGTGATTTTTCCGCGAATTCCGTTCGTACTCGGGCTACCACATTAGTCACAACCCAATTATGAAACTACGGAGTACGGATTAAGATAACTAGCGTAAAAGGCTCCATAGCCTTATTCATGAATTTTCTAATACTTCTATATACTTCTCACTTACAGTGCTATTTTATTTCTGAAAGTATTAGAAATAACAAATCAAAAATTCAACCGCTGACGAGAGTTGAACCCTGCCCTGAAAACTTGCCCAACGCTCTTAACAACTAAGCTACAGCAGCCATGTCCCGAGCGACGAATTTGTGATCTGCTATTTATTACTTATACGAGTAATATTACAACTATACTATTATAACTAGTCCTCTTTGCAGAAGGAATTCACGTCAATACACTTTTTATAATTTTCTATTAGTTCTTTTGCAAACATAATGCTATTTTATTTCTGTAAATATTAGAAATAACAAATTGGTTGCATTTTTGATTTGTTATTTCTAATACTTTCTGATGAATGTCGAAGAACACGAGACGCATGGTATGGGTTCTTTGTTACCATTTGCAATAATATTCCATCGCCTAAAGATTTGGATTCCGTTCCGAACCAAACAAGCTAAGCTCACAAGAGCGAAGCACTATCAAACGAAATAAGTAAGACATATCTGAAGTTGTTGTGTATAGTAGACTTTAAAAAATCGATTCAATTTTTCAAGTACCTAAAAAATATTTTAATTTGAAGATTTATGAATGAAAATTATTCCCAGAAAATTGTCCTCGTCTAAGTTAAATTTATTTACTGGAAAGTTTATAACTTACTAAGACGTTGATTTATAGGAAAATTTGGAGGCAATGGAACTGGTCTGAATAGTCTTCAATTTGTTATACCTACTTGAGTATATATTAAAGGATTTTTAAATTGTTGTCGTTAGTATTAGACCAAAACTAATGCAATTTGGCGTACTATTTTTAGGACAGAATAGAAACGCTATGATTATATCTTTCTGTGTAGGTACCTACCTACTCTTTTTCTGTTTTGTGAGTTGTAGTCAAACGATCCCATGGAAGGAAGAAAGTAGAAAAAAAACATGTGGCTAAAATGTAGCGCAGTCATAGAATGGGTATGTTGTTCTGTAATTACAATTACAGGAGAGTAATGTGTTTATCAGCCTATTTATGTATGTATGTTTGATCCTCAGTTGCGCTCTAGAGACGAAAGGCGTAAGCCATTTTAATGATTCTTACGACAATCGATTTGACTTAACCACGCGAGTGTCACTGAAGACATGATTTTGTTAAAAATTAATATGGCGACAATCAGGCGCCATTTTGTAAAAATGAAAAATGTAAGTCGACGGACAATAACGTGTGGGGTATCATTGAATAGGTATTTGAAAATCATATTTTTTTCGTTTGAACAACCGTTTAAGATCAATAACGATTTAAAGTTTTAAAGCTCACTTTTATCCCATGCCGTTGGGTATTTGAACTTTTTAAATTAATTGTTTTATTGTTATGTAGATACTCATTCCATTTTATTAAATATGGCTCAAGAAAAATATGTTTTCAAACAAAAGCACTTAAGTTTGAATTCAAATAGGTAAACAATAAATTGAATATTGAAGAATGAAACTTCACATCAAGTTTCAAAATTAAAATGTCTACTTGTTGTTGTTTACATCCTATAAGTAAATCGCCCATGTAAAACATCAATTAAATACAATATACGAACGCCTAAATGATCGACACAACAAGAAGAAGAATTTAGGATAGGAACCACTTGCTGAATTACAATTGCCTTCTTGCTAATTCTGGATTTTAGTATCATCATCTGCCTTGCCTTATCCCGTATCTCACGGAGTCGGCAACCTAATCTAGGGGATTGAACGAGGGTGCTGGATTTTACAGAGCGACTGCCATCTGACCTCCGCAACCCAGAAGGGAAAACAGACCCAATCCTACATTAGGTCAGAGTTTTCAAGCCGCCATTGCTTAGCACTGGCCTCTGACATGGCTTAACAATTAATATCTATTATACTAACCGGGACCAACGGCTTAATGTGCCTTCCGAAGTACGTATAAAGCGCCGAATAAACGTAATATGAAATTCGAAAACCGAAAAACACATTGGTACGTTTTGGGATTCGAACCGCGACTTCCCGCTCATTATTTTAGAATATAGTTCTAATTTTCTGGTCATATCTCTATTTACAAAACAAAAACTTTAGCTTTAGATTATATCGCATTCGTTTGAACTTTATCGTCCGAGCACATGTTTTTGGTCTCAATAGCATGCTGTCTTTTACCGCCTCACCTGAGTAGAAATTGTTTGTAGCAGTAAAAGCTTGTTCTTACGCTTTCATGCTGGAAGTTTTTAAAAAAATCACTTGTATAAAAGACCAGATTGTGTACGCATCTGAATCCTCAGCCTGGAGTTTTCCAGCTGTCTTTGTAATCACGTTTTTCCGGAGCCGAAAATCCCTCCTTCAATCACAGTAACGGCCATGGTGGCTGAAGCGTAATCCGGCCGAATTAAAAACACATTTAGCTACGCACCGATTTCTACTAAGGTCAGCAGGACGTCGTATCTCCATAATTTAGTTAGATAATTGCCAGTCAAGCTCAGTGTGTTTGACGTAAACGCCCCCATAGCATAGCTTGGCATAGCATACAATGTAAATATGAAACAAAAAAAAAAGAAACAGTGGTAACAATCGTAAGGCTCAAAGGGCATAAAGTTCGCCTGATGGTATGCGGATGCCTTTTACCTAAAAACGTCTACTTACTTGCTTTATTGGCTGATTGGCGAAAGCAGTGCAGAAAGTTACTTAAATTGAAAAATCTAAATTATTTTTACCTGCAATGGCAACATAAAAAATATATTGCCTATGATAGCTGCACAAAAAGCAGAGAATATTAAATTATAACTAACACTCAAGCGTTTGGCACGTTGTGAGAGTGAAAAATGGATTTTTATTTTAATAGATCCACTCTACATTTTAATAGGATTTGTTTTTTTTTTGCGAGTTATTATTTTTGCAAAGCGGATGTAGTCGGAAAATGAGAGGAAAATTTTCTGAGATACAATAAAATACTTATTTGAATATAGCTCTACTATAGTGTAGTTTAAAATTCAACATATCGGAAACTATAGGTTTACAATTTAAAACATGCTCGTTAAAACTATATTTAAGTGACTGTTTGTTTCGAATTCAAATTAAAAAAAAAAAACAGGGAAACCCAATGCAAAAACCTATTTAGCCAATACCTTGCCAATACCCTTAAAATTCCACAACCAAGAAGGGAAACCAGACCCAATCCTAGATTAGGTCAGAGTTTTCAAGCCACCAATGCTTAGCACTGGCCTCTGATATGGATTAAAGACTAATATCTACGGTATTAAACGATATAAACCGGGACCAACGGCTTAACGTGCCTACCGAAGCACGGAAAAAGCGCCGAATAAACGTACATATGAAATTCGTAAACCAAAAACACATTGATACGTGATGGGATTTGAACCACGACCTCCCGCTCAGGAAGCAGCGGCCCTATCCACTACACCATCGGGCTTCTACCTCTACTACTACTTATTATTATTTATGTAACAGAATCCATTGAAAATTATGATTTGACAACACATTTAGTTGTATTAGACTAAGACCATTTATATTAAACTGCAGCAGACATACGCATGGCATGAAATATTGCTTCGTAGCGTGGATTTACTGCCTACTTCGAGTGATGGAGTAAAAACTATAAATTTTCGGCCACTCTCGTGCACACGATTTGATCTATCACTGAAAAAAATACTTGTTTAAATAGACACATAAAGTAATGTGTTTACGTCAGTAATGATAAAAAAAATATGAATCAAGTTACTTGATAACCACTACCAAGTTCCTGTTAATTTCAATCAACAGAATAATTGATCTTACATACATACATACATATAATCACGCCTTTATCCCTAATGGGGTAGGCAGAGCGTAAACGTCCAAAACAAAGGTCGTTTCGCCACGTCTGACAAAGTTTTGAGGGTTATAAGATAGATTTGTAGGTACGAGTATATTGCTGTAGTGACAGGTTGTCAGCCCATCGCCTAAATTACAATATACTGAAACCCTCGGATCCCTTAGCTGGTTTTTACAGTATGCCCGGGAGGAAAAGCATTTGGCACATTCTATGTTTTTCTCTCGCTCCCAGGCCAGCATGGAAGTAATTGATCTTAACATTCTTTATTGTCTCAATCATATTACATATTATCTGTGATATTACTTTATGTGCTCGTAAGTGAACAAGTTACATACATACATAAATCACGCCTTTATCCCTTACGGGGTAGGCAGAGCGTTTAACGCCTCGTAAAAGGCGCTTTCGCCACGTCTGACAAAAATTTAGTACAATTTTAGATTGTAATATGTATTGCTTTAGTGACAGGTTGTCAGCCCATCGCCTAAATTACAATACACTGTAACCCTCGAGTCCCTTTTGCTGACTTCATCAGCATGCCCGGGAGGAAAGGCAGATGAAACATTCTATGTTTTTATATCTCTCCTAGTCCAGCATAGAAGAACAAGTTCCTAGATCAAATTAACCGAGTTTTTTTTTTCAGTGTAGGGTGGTGTAGCTTATATAACTTTTTTGTTTATGGCCAAGTAAGCTAATACTTACTGTACTATAACCACATTCTGAACAATATAAGAACAATGAATATCGGTAATATAATGAATGTCGAAGAATTCGAATCATAGCTGCCTCTTTGGCAAATTTTGCCCTTTGTATGAGCCTGTGTTAGATCGCTAGTAACTAGATTGATCCCATGCAACTTTACTCCTGTCTTACATACATACATATAATCACGCCTTTATCCCTAATGGGATAGGCAGAGCGTAAACAACCTAAACAAAGGTCGTTTCACCACGTCTGACAAAGTTTTGAGGATTATTTAAGATAAATTTGTAGGTATATTGCTGTAGTGACAGGTTGTCAGCCCATCGCCTAAATTACAATATACTGAAACCCTCGGATCCCTTATTATTATATTACTTCTGTCTTAAGCTTGTTTTATTAAAACATACATACATATAATCACATTTCTTCCATGCTGGATTGGGAGCGAGAAAAAAACATAGAATGTCCCAGCTTCATTACCTCCCGGGCATGCTGAAAAAACTAGCTAGGATTCCGAGGGTTTCTGTATATTGTAATTAAGGCAATGGCTGACAACCTGCCACTACAGCCATATCCCTACAAATCTATCTAATAACCCTCAAAACTTTGACAGACGTGGTGGAACGACCTTTTTTTTTATACATCGTTGGCGATCTGCCTACTCCATTAGGGATAAAGGCGTGATTATATGTACGTATGTATATAATCACGTAACCTAAACAAAGGTCGATCCGCCACATCTGAAGAAAATATTATTAATATTTAGGTATTATTAATCTCTACATTTTCCTATTAAAATAAATTATATTCTGCTTCCAGTAGCGCAACAATCCTCAATTTTTCATACGCCCGCCGACAGCCGGATATTAGTACATGCTCTCGGAAATGCAATTTACCCTGGTATGCGGCCGTTCTAATGTTTCGCTTCCACGCCGTTTCCGCCAGTCAACTACATGGATCCGGGGACCCCTTTTCGGGCCTTCAGATATATATGTATAGAAATAGATAAATGTGGACTGCAAATGAGGTTTGAGCCTTGGACTCTCCATTCAGAGATCGTAGATTTGATTCCCACGGGGGATCCACAAAGCTCCTGTTTTGTTGATTGTGGTCTTTACACAGAGCGATCAATTTAGAAGGGGCCTATTTAATTGTCTAAAACTGTCACCAAGGTTCTTTAAGTTGCTTAAGAGGCTTCACCGCGAGCTGAGGTGCCCTCACTCGTTAAAAAATCATAACTCGCAAAAAAAATAGTACTTGGAGTTACTATCGAAATTTCCATCAAAACAAGTCGTTTATAGCAATAATTTCGTTTGTAACTGCCCGGTACTATTTGCTTTTTAATTCCCTGTTTTTAAAAAAATAGGTTTAAATCTAAGTGACAGAGAAAAGTTTTGAAAATGTCTATATTTTGCGAGTTATGATTTTTTAACAAGTGAGGGCGCCACCGATCGTGGTGAGGTCTCGAACCTACGAGTAATAGGCAGAAAAGGATGGGTTATATTATAACCTAATAATAGAAAACTTGCGGAAAGATAAGGTAAAAGAACAGACTTTATAAAAGTTTACAGCCTTATAAAGATCCGCATTCTATATCCCATTCTTGTAAGAATTTTACTATTTCTTTCCCCTACTACAATAAAGGCCCTTGATCCGGGTTATGTAGGGTAAAGTCGACTGAACTCGATCAACCAATTTGGGTAGAGTGTGGCCACAACACAGATGAAACGATATAGGCCCTGGCCACAAGTTGAGTTTCTACCCGAGACTAGGTTGTGTGAGTAATAAACTGTTTATTTTCATTGTGCTGACGACGGAGGGAGCTCTTAGTTTGTTAGAAGGATGTTAGAAGTACAACTTTGTTTAGGAATTAGTTTCTCTATTTCTATTCTTCTTCTTAGCGTGTCGATAGAACACGAGAAATTACATCGTAGCGGCCCAGAACTCGGCCACTTGTATTGCGGATTGACTGCCGTCCATTAAATCCACTGGCGTGCAAGTGTTGGGGCACGCCGGGTACGATGTTAAGTATGCCATGGTTTGCACTGCACCGCAAACACAGTCCACATCGGAGCTAGCCGAAAAACCCTACCTGACCATGCTCTCCTTGCTATTAATATGTGCCTTTAGTGACAGTCAGTTTCAACTAGGCAAAACAATAAAAATAAACTTTTGTAGTGTTATTGTTTTGTCAAGTATAGGGTCGTATAGGTCTTATCTAGAAAGACAATGATAATTTCGTCACACACAAACGGTAGCGGGCCGTTTTTGTAGCTCAGTTGGTGATGGACCACCATTCCAGAGACGAAGGTTCTAGTCCTGCCAGAAACGAATTTATTATTTTCTCTCTTTCATATTATTTGAAATAAAAATAATGAATGCTAAAAATCCTCAAAAGTAGGATCCAAAATATGTGAACTCCTATATCAAACACATTAACAATGGATATGGGGTGTCAGATTAAATTTTTATTCACAGAACAACGCTTTTCGGAGTCATGTTGGAGTCATAAATCCAATCTATCTATCTTCTATATATATAAAAATGAATCCCTATTTCCCTTGGTCACGGCATCACGCCTGAACGGCTGGACCGATTTCGCTAATTCTTTTTCTGTTCTGTTCGTTATTATCAGGAGAAGGTTCTTATGAAAGAAAAAATTAAGGAAAATTAGAAAATTTAAAATTACTTAACCACCATATAAAACTATTAAACTTTTTTAATGTAACCTTAAGACATTTGACATAGAATTGACTGATGCGTGCTGTATAATAGGTAGTCAAAGAGGATGAAAAAAAAAGTCAAAGAGGATGAAAAAAAAAATGACGTTTAAAACGGATTCTTCTGTCAATCTTATTTTATTGATAAACAATACATTTAAAATAAAAAATCTGCTCATTTATGGCGTCTAAGGCGGAATAAAGTTCGCCGGGTCAGCTAGTCGTAGAATATAAATGGTTCATATCATCCACTGGTAGGCAAATAATGAAAACTCAATTATCGTTTACCGTTTGAAGTTCCGTTCAATTGATCTGCTCGTTTGCCTGATGCCCTTGATTGAAGCCCTTATTACATCAAATTGCCCTTTGAAATTCAGGGCTCGTTATATAAAACTGCAAGTGAGGAATTACAATACCATTTGCTGTTCATTACGTATGCAAGTCATCATCATCATCTTGGGCATTTAACGAGGGTACTGGTTTTTACACAGAGCGACTGCCATGTGACCTCCGTAACCCAGAAAGGAAACCAGACCCAATCCTAGTTTAGGTCACAGCTTTTAAGCAGCCAATGCTTAGCACTGGCCTCTAACATGGCTTAACAACAAATATTTACGGTATTAACCAGGACCAACGGCTTTACCTGCCTGCCGAATAGTCTAGAATCGCAATCTATGGAGATAGTTTTATGGTAAAATTATGGCCATTTTATGAGCCTCTATCCTTCCCGTTTTTTTATGTAGCACCCGACTGACCAATTTGTTTTGGAGCAGCATTTAAAGGGTAACTTCCATCACTTCTCTAAGATAGTGCTCTTTCCGACAACAGCTAAATTAAATCGATGCGATTATTGCGAAGGGATGAAATACAAGTCGCTTTAGTAACATTCGATATCATGTGAATATTTTTAAAAGTATAATAAATAAAGCCTATAGGTACCTATAAAAAAGTCTATGTATAACTTCATAGGCCTAGCTTATCTGTGGGTAGTGATTTAAAACGTTTATACTTAAAACTAATTGCTAAAATACTGTGGAACTTATTAATCATTTAAAAAAAAAATACATTTAGATTGAATAATCGAGTTGAGTATAGAAGTAGTGACGTCATAACCAAGTATTTCATACAAAAAAGCGTTTTTGACATTTCATAAACAGCTGCTGATTTGACTAGTAGAAAAATAACGTATTGAATAGACCGACGATAGACTCTTTTTCTTCGTCATACATACCTACTAATTCTATTTTCTTACGTATTTTGATAATTAAGAAAGTAAAAAGACTAAACATGTTTGTCAAATTCGACATCAGCACAAAAATATGTTTTTCTTTAAAAATCGAGGAAAGCCTATCCTATAACCACCTATAAGCCTATACGTAGAACTTCATAGGCCTAGCTTATCTGTCGGGTAGTGGCTGGGTCTGCCCGAGGCTACCACTACTGCCAATTGGATAGATCGTCGATAGACTCCTTTTCTTAGTCATTCGTAACTTTATTTTCTTTTCGTTTTCAAAGGCGATGACAAAGAGATAAAAAAATGATATGATACAACTGGAAGTATGTTTTATATAGGGTTATTTTATAGTCATTAAGCTAATTGATAGTATGCGAAAGCCATTTGTTTCTTTAAGATTTCCTGAATGAATTTCTTTGTGAAAGTTGTTCAGTGTCGTTGACTGAGCAACCCTTAACAGTTTACGGGAAGCTGTCCTTTTATTTCAGAAAATGAAAAAATAATTACTTCGAAATTACCACCTCAATCAGACAATTTGTATTGGGAAGCGCATTTTTTTTTACCTACCTACCACAGGCAATAATTTAAGAAGCGCATTTTTTTTTACCTACCTACCACAGGCAATAATATTTCACAAAATTGGTGCTTCAAAATAATCGGACGGTAGGTAATGGCTTGCCAAGTCCTTCCTAACCGAGATCTTATCGCCTAGTCGTTACAAATTCAATCTGAGTATCGATGGACACATTAAGATAAGAAATGGGAGACGAATTGTCAGAGATATTTCAATCTAGGACGTCATTCTATTGAAAGAGATAACGTGATTTTTCCGCGAATTCCGTTCGTACAGGGGCTACCACATTAGTCACAACCCTATTATTAAACTACGGAGTACGGATTAAGATAACTAGCGTAAAAGGCTCTATAGCCTTATTCATGAATTTTCTAATACTTCTATATACTTCTCACTCACAGTGCTATTTTATTTCTGAAAGTATTAGAAATCTTAGAGTATCTTCCATACTGGACTGGGAGAGAAAGAAAAACAGTGTATTGTAATTTAGGCGATAGGCTGACAACCTATCACTACAGCAATACACATTACAATCTAAAATTGCCCTCAATTTATGTCAGACGTGGCGAAAGCGCCTTTTAGGAGGCGTTTTACGCCCTGCCTACCCCGTAAGGGATAAAGGCGTGATTTTATGTATGTATGTATTAGAAATAACAAATCAAAAATTCAACCGCTGACGAGACTTGAACCCTGCCCTGAAAACTTGCCCAACGCTCTTAACAACTAAGCTACAGCAGCCATGTCCCGAGCGACGAATTTGTGATCTGCTATTTATTACTTATAATATTACAACTATACTATTATAACTAGTCCTCTTTGCAGAAGGAATTCACGTCAATACACTTTTTATAATTTTCTATTAGTTTTTTTTCAAACATAATGCTATTTTATTTCTGTAAATATTAGAAATAACAAATTGGTTGCATTTTTGATTTGTTATTTCTAATTCTTTCTGATGAATGTCGAAGAACACGAGACGCATGGTATGGGTTCTTTGTTACCATTTGCAATAATATTCCATCGCCTAAAGATTTGGATTCCGTTCCGAACCAAACAAGCTAAGCTCACAAGAGCGAAGCACTATCAAACGAAATAAGTAAGACATATCTGAAGTTGTTGTGTATAGAAGACTTTAAAACATCGATTCAAGTTTTTAAGTACCTAAAAAGTATTTTAATTTGAAGATTTATAAATGAAAATTATTCCCAGAAAATTGTCCTCGTCTAAGGTAAATTTATTTACTGGAAAGTTTATAACTTACTAAGACGCTGATTTATAGGAAAATTTGGAGGCAATGGAACTGGTCTGAATAGTCTTCAATTTGTAATACCTACTTGAGTATATATTAAAGGATTTTTAAATTGTTGTCGTTAGTATTAGACCAAAACTAATGCAATTTGGCGTGCTATTTTTAGGACAGAATAGAAACGCTATGATTATATCTTTCTGTGTAGGTACCTACCTACTCTTTTTCTGTTTTGTGAGTTGTAGTCAAACGATCCCATGGAAGGAAGAAAGTAGAAAAAAAACATGTGGCTAAAATGTAGCGCAGTCATAGAAGGGGTATGTTGTTCTGTAATTACAATTACAGGAGAGTAATGTGTTTATCAGCCTAATTATGTATGTATGTTTGATCCTCAGTTGCGCTCTAGAGACGAAAGGCGTAAGCCATTTTAATGATTCTTACGACAATCGATTCGACTTAACCACGCGAGTGTCACTGAAGACATGATTTTGTTAAAAATTAATATGGCGACAATCAGGCGCCATTTTGTAAAAATGAAAAATGTAAGTCGACGGACAATAACGTGTGGGGTATCATTGAATAGGTATTTGAAAATCATATTTTTTTCGTTTGAACAACCGTTTAAGCTCAATAACGATTTAAAGTTTTAAAGCTCACTTTTATCCCATGCCGTTGGGTTTTTTGAACTTTTTAAATTAATTGTTTTATTGTTATGTAGATACTCATTCCATTTTATTAAATATGGCTCAAGAAAAATATGTTTTCAAACAAAAGCACTTAAGTTTGAATTCAAATAGGTAAACAATAAATTGAATATTGAAGAATGAAACTTCACATCAAGTTTCAAAATTAAAATGTCTACTTGTTGTTGTTTACGTCCTATAAGTAAATCGCCCACGTAAGACATCAATTAAATATAATATACGAACGCCTAAATGATCGACACAACAAGAAGAAGAATTTAGGATAGGAACCACTTGCTGAATTAAAATTGCCTTCTTGCTAATTCTGGATTTTAGAATCATCATCTGCCTTGCCTTATCCCGTGTCTCACGGAGTCGGCAACCTAATCTAGGGGATTGAAAGAGGGTGCTGGATTTTACACAGAGCGACTGCCATCTGACCTCCGAAACCCAGAAGGGAAACCAGACCCAATCCTAGATAAGGTCAGAGTTTTCAAGCCGCCATCACCGCGACCAACGGCTTAATGTGCCTTCCGAAGCACGTATAAAGCGCCGAATAAACGTAATATGAAATTCGACAACCGAAAAACACATTGCGGTACGTGTTGGTATTCCAACCACGACTTCCCGCTCAGGATGCAGCGGCCCTATCTAGGACACCATCGGGCTTTCGGGATTTTAGAATATAGTTCTAATTTTCTGGTCATATCTAGAGATCTTTACAAAATATAAATTTTAGCTGATTATATCGCATTCGTTTGAACTTTATTGTCCGAGCACATGTTTTTGGTCTCTATATTATGCTGTCTTTTACCTCCTCACCTGACGCACAAGTCCAAGTGGATATTGTTTGTAGCAGTAGCAGCTTATCCTAACGCTTTGATACATACATTCATGTAATCACGCCTTTATCCCTATTGAGGTAGGCAGAGCGTAAACGACCTAAACAAAGGTCGTTACGCAACGTTTGCCCAAGTTTTGAGCGTTATTTAAGATGGATTTGTAGAAATATTGCTGTAGTGACTGGTTGTCAGCACATCGCCTAAATTGCAATATACTGAAACCCTTGGATCTCTTAGCTGGATTTTACAGATTGCCTGGGAGGAAATACAGCGGGCACATTCTATGTTTTTCTTTCGCTCCCAGTTCAGCATAGAATAAACCCTTTGATACTGGAAGTTAAAAAAAAACAACTCGTATAAAAGACCAGATTGTCTACGCGTTTGAATCCTCAGCCTGGAGTTTTCCAGCTGTCTTTGTAATCACGTTTTTCCGGAGCCGAAAATCCCTCCTTCAATCACAGTAACGGCCATGGTGGCTGAAGCGTAATCCGGCCGAATTAAAAACACATTTAGCTACGCACCGATTCCTACTAAGGTCAGCAGGACGTCGTATCTCCATAATTTAGTTAGATAATTGCCAGTCAAGCTCAGTGTGTTTGAGGTAAACGCCCCCATAGCATAGCTTGGCATAGCATACAATTCTTCTGTCGAGTGGGTATCGAGTCTATCGATCCGAAGAACCCTGGTGTCAGAGTTTTTAAACCGCCTAGTAGCACAACTATCAGGCCTCTGACATGGTTTGAGTAACGACCACTATCAAAGACAGCGACCGGGACCGACGGATTAACGTGCTCTCCGAAGCACGAAATCTTTTTCTTTTTCGGACAATCAGGTGATTCAGCCTGCAATGTCCTAACCAAACTGGGGAAAAATTCACAAAGTGATAAATTCTCAAATATCAACTTTGTGTTTCCCCCCTGGAAATCGAACCCAGGAAATACAATGTAAATATGAAACAAAAAAAAAAGAAACAGTGGTAACAATCGTAAGGCTCAAAGGGCATAAAGTTCGCGTTTGATGGTATGCGGATGCCTTTTACCTAAAAACGTCTACTTACTTGGTTTATTGGCTGATTGGCGAAAGCAGTGCAGAAAGTTACTTAAATTGAAAAATCTAAATTATTTTTACCTGCAATGGCAACATAAAAAATATATTGCCTATGATAGCTGCACAAAAAGCAGAGAATATTAAATTATAACTAACACTCAAGCGTTTGGCACGTTGTGAGAGTGAAAAATGGATTTTTATTTTAATAGATCCACTCTACATTTTAATAGGATTTGATTTTTTTTTGGGTGTTATTATTTTTGCAAAGCGGATGTAGTCGAAAAATGAGAGGAAAATTTTCTGAGATACTATAAAATACTTATTTGAATATAGCTCTACTATAGTGCTAAAATTCAACATATCGGAAACTATAGGTTTACAATTTAAAACATGCTTGTTAAAACTATATTTAAGTGACTGTTTGTTTCGAATTCAATTTAAAAAAAAAAAACAGAGAAACCCAATGCAAAAACCTATTTAGCCAATATCTTGCCAATACCCTTAAAATCGGCGGCAAAGAAATCGATAGGCCCTTGAATCCTTGAAGCTACCTATGTTCAAAAAATAGGCGTGATCCAAGTAAGAAAAGGGTTTGAGGGTCTCATCTTACCAGAGTTCTATTACCGTTCTATTCTTAGGAAATCAATTGCTTTTACAATTTGTGCCTTTGCCTGCGGTCAAGAACAAACCCATCGTGAAAAAAACACGGATCATGGCTTACCTCTGTCGAGAATCTACGAGTTAAAATTTAGAATAAAGTCCTACTCATATCATAACTCATTACATTAGTCAATGGTTCATCAAATGGGGTTGTGACCTCTACTACTTCCTCTTCCTAGCCTTATCCCGTATCTCACGGGGTCGGCTACCTAATCTAGAGGATTGAATGAGGGTACTGGTTTTTACATAGAGAGACTGTCGTCTGACCTCCACAACCAAGAAGGGAAACCAGACCCAATCCTAGATTAGGTCAGAGTTTTCAAGCCGCCAATGCTTAGCACTGGCCTCTGATATAGATTAACGACTAATATCTACGGTATTAAACGATATTAACCGTGACCAACGGCTTAGCGTGCCTTCCGAAGCACGGAAAAAGCGCCGAATAAACGTACATATGAAATTCGAAAACCAAAAACACATTGATACGTGATGGGATTTGAACCACGACCTCCCGCTCAGGAAGCAGCGGCCCTATCCACTACACCATCGGGCTTCTACCTCTACTACTACTTATTATTATTTATGTAACAGAATCCATTGAAAATTATGATTTGACAACACATTTAGTTGTATTAGACTAAGACCATTTATATTAAACTGCAGCAGACATACGCATGGCATGAAATATTGCTTCGTAGCGTAGATTTACTGCCTACTTCGAGTGATGGAGTAAAAACTATAAATTTTCGGCCACTCTCGTGCACACGATTTGATCTATCACTGAAAAAAATACTTGTTTAAATAGACACATAAAGTAATGTGTTTACGTCAGTAATGATAAAAAATATATGAATCAAGTTACTTGATAACCACTACCAAGTTCCTGTTAATTTCAATCAACAGAATAATTGATCTTACATACATATAATCACGCCTTTATCCCTAATGGGGTAGGCAGAGCGTAAACGTCCAAAACAAAGGTCGTTTCGCCACGTCTGACAAAGTTTTGAGGGTTATAAGTTAGATTTGTAGGTACGAGTATATTGCTGTAGTGACAGGTTGTCAGCCCATCGCCTAAATTACAATATACTGAAACCCTCGGATCCCTTAGCTGGTTTTTACAGCATGCCCGGGAGGAAAAGCATTTGGCACATTCTATGTTTTTCTCTCGCTCCCAGGCCAGCATGGAAGTAATTGATCTTAACATTCTTTATTGTCTCAATCATATTACATATTATCTGTGATATTACTTTATGTGCTCGTAAGTGAACAAGTTACATACATACATACATACATAAATCACGCCTTTATCCCTTACGGGGTAGGCAGAGCGTTTAACGCCTCGTAAAAGGCGCTTTCGCCACGTCTGACAAAAATTGAGGGCAATTTTAGATTGTAATATGTATTGCTTTAGTGACAGGTTGTCAGCCCATCGCCTAAATTACAATACACTGTAACCCTCGAGCCCCTATTGCTGACTTCATCAGCATGCCCGGGAGGAAGGGCAGATGGAACATTCTATGTTTTTATATCTCTCCTAGTCCAGCATGGAAGAATAAGTTTCTAGATCAAATTAACCGAGTTTTTTTTTTCAGTGTAGGGTGGTGTAGCTTATATAACTTTTTTGTTTATGGACAAGTAAGCTAATACTTACTGTACTATTACCACATTCTGAACAATATAAGAACAATGAATATCAGAAATATAATGAATGTCGAATAATTCGAATCATAGCTGCCCCTTTGGCAAATTTTGCCCTTTGTATGAGCCTGTGTTAGATCGCTAGTAACTAGATTGATCCCATGCAACTTTACTCCTGTCTTACATACATACATATAATCACGCCTTTATCCCTAATGGGATAGGCAGAGCGTAAACAACCTAAACAAAGGTCGTTTCACCACGTCTGACAAAGTTTTGAGGATTATTTAAGATAAATTTGTAGGTATATTGCTGTAGTGACAGGTTGTCAGCCCATCGCCTAAATTACAATATACTGAAACCCTCGGATCCCTTATTATAATATTAGTCCTAAGCTAGTTTAGTAAAACATACATACATATAATCACATTTCTTCCATGCTGGATTGGGAGCGAAAGAAAAACATAGAATGTTCCAGCTTCATTACCTCCCGGGCATGCTGAAAAAACCAGCTAGGATTCCGAGGGTTTCTGTATATTGTAATTAAGGCAATGGCTGACAACCTGCCACTACAGCAATATCCCTACAAATCTATCTAATAACCCTCAAAACTTTGACAGACGTGGTGGAACGACCTTTTTTTTATACATCGTTGGCGATCTGCCTACTCCATTAGGGATAAAGGCGTGATTATATGTACGTATGTATATAATCACGTAACCTAAACAAAGGTCGATCCGCTACATCTGAAGAAAATATTATTAATATTTAGGTATTATTAATCTCTACATTTTCCTATTAAAATAAATTATATTCTGCTTCCAGTAGCGCAACAATCCTCAATTTTTCATACGCCCGCCGACAGCCGGATATTAGTACATGCTCTCGGAAATGCAATTTACCCTGGTATGCGGCCGTTCTAATGTTTCGCTTCCACGCCGTTTCCGCCAGTCAACTACATGGATCCGGGGACCCCTTTCAGGCCTTCAGATATATATGTGTAGAAATAGATAAATGTGGACTGCAAATGAGGTTTGAGCCTTGGACTCTCCATTCAGAGATCGTAGATTTGATTCCCACGGGGGATCGCCAAAACTCCTATTTTGTTGATTGTGGTCTTTACACAGAGCGATCAATGTAGAAGGGGCCTATTTAATTGTCTAAAACTGTCACCAAGGTTCTTTAAGTTGCTTAAGAGGCTTCACCGCGAGATGAGGTGCCCTCACTCGTTAAAAAATTATAACTCGCAAAAAAATTAAATTTTCATAACTTTTCTCTGTCTTTTCCTTAGTTTTAAACTTAAGATTTTTTTTAGTAATAAATTGAAGCTGGAGCAAACAGTACTTGGAGTTACTATCGAAATTTCCATCAAAACAAGTCGTTTATAGCAATAATTTCGTTTGTAACTGCCCGGTACTATTTGCTTTTCAATTCCCTGTTTAAAAAAGAATACCGATCGTGGTGAGGTCTCGAACCTACGAGTAATAGGCAGAAAAGGATGGGTTATATTATAACCTAATAATAGAAAACTTGCGGAAAGATTAGGTAAAAGAACAGACTTTATAAAAGTTTACAGCCTTATAAAGATCCGCATTCTATATCGCATTCTTGTAAGAATTGTACTATTCCTATCCCCTACTACAATAAAGGCCCTTGATCCGGGTTATGTAGGGTAAAGTCGACTGAACTCGATCAACCAATTTGGGTAGAGTGTGGCCACAACACAAATGAAACGATATAGGCCCTGGCCACAAGTTGAGTTTCTACCCGAGACGAGGTTGTGTGAGTAATAAACTGTTTATTTTCATTGTGCTGACGACGGAGTGAGCTCTTAGTTTGTTAGAAGGATGTTAGAAGGTACAACTTTGTTTAGGAATTAGTTTCTCTATTTCTATTCTTCTTCTTAGCGTGTCGATGGAACACGAGAAATTACATCGTAGCGGCCCAGAACTCAGCCACTTGTATTGCGGATTGACTGCCGTCCATTAAATCCGCTGGCGTGCAAGTGTTGGGGCACGCCGGGTACGATGTTAAGTATGCCATGGTTTGCACTGCACCGCAAACACAGTCCACATCGGAACTAGCTGAATAACCCCACCTGACCATGTTCTACTTGCTATTAATATGTGCCTTTAGTGACAGTCAGTTTCAACTAGGCAAAACATTAAAAATAAACTTTTGTAGTGTTATTGTTTTGTCAAGTATAGGGTGGTATAGGTCTTATCTAGAAAGACAATGATAATTTCGTCACACACAAACGGTAGCGGGCCGTTTTTGTAGCTCTGTTGGTGATGGACCACCATTCCAGAGACGCAAGTTCTAGTCCTGCCAGAAACGAATTAATTATTTTCTTTCTTTCATATTCTTTGAAATAAAAAAAACATTGTGAATGCTACAAACCCTCAAAAATAGGAGCCAAAATATGTAAACTCCTATATCAAACAAATTAACAATAGATATGGGGTGTCAGATTAAATTATCATTCACAGAACAACGTTTTTTAGAGTCATGTTGGAGTCACAAGTCATAAAAAATGCGTCAAATCAGGCGATTGCATCCTAAATCCAATCGTTGAATATAAATGGTTCATATTCTCCACTGGTAGGCAAATGAATGAAAATGTAATTATCGTTTACCGTTTGAAGTTCCATTCAATTGATCTGCTCGTTTGCCTGATGCCCTTGATTGAAGCCCTTATTACATCAAATTGCCCTTTGAAATTCAGGGCTCGTTATATAAAACTGCAAGTTAGGAATTACTATACCATTTGCTGTTCATTACGTATGCAATTCATCATCATCATCTTGGGATTTAACGAGGTTACTGGTTTTTACACAGAGCGACTGCCAATTGACCTCCGTAACCCAATCCTAGTTTAGGTCAGAGCTTTTAAGCAGGCAATGCTTACCACTGGCCTCTGACATGGTTTAACAACAAATATCTACGGTATTAACCAGGACCAACGGCTTTACCTGCCTTCCGAAGCACGGAAAAAGCGCCGAATAAACGTACATATGAAAATTTTAAAACAGAAAAACACATTGGTACGTGGTGCGATTCGAACCACAACCTCCGTCCCTCCTGCTAAGGAGGCAGTGGCCCTATCCACAACACCATCGTATCTAATAGTTATAGGTATGTTACAGTATAGGATAAGAAGCAAGAGAACTGTAATTCAGATACAATCACATGCGTACAAAATGACAAAAGCCAATTCAAATAATAGTATTTGATTTCCACTGTAATTCAGACACAATCACATGCGTACAAAATGACAAAAGCCAATTCAAATAATTTAGTATTTGATTTGGCTTTTGTCATTTTGTACGCATGTGATTGTATCTGAATTACAGTGGAAACATAGGTTTCCAATATCAATTTTACAATACGAAATTAACACATGACCTTCGTGAAGGAACAAGATATAAGAAGATGAATAACGTGCTCAGCTAAAAAGGCATTAATAAAATAAATACCGATATTCAGCTGAGTTGTATTAGTTGTTTTCACGAGCTAACAGAAAACAAGCAACTCGGTATTAACTTGAGCGAAGCTAAGTATTTACAAATACGGTCTTATAATTAACGTACAAAGCGTGAAATTCTCAAACAAACTTCTTCAAGAAAAACTTTGCCAATTTTTACGCAATCAATACGTAAGTACTACATATAATAATCCACTATTAAACATGAGCCTAATCCAATCATCATCTCCCTATCGGGTCGGCTACCTAATCTAGGGAATTGAACGAGGGTTTTTTACAGAGCGACTGCCATCTGACCTCCGCAACCCAAAAGGGAAACCAGACCCATTACGTCAGTTTTCAAGCCGCCAATGCTTAGCACTGTCTTCTAACTTGGCTTGACGACTAATATCTATGGTACTAAACGATATTAACCAAGACCAACGGCTTAACGTGCCTTCTAAAGCACGGACAAATCGCCGAATACACGTACATAATATGAAATTCTAAAACCGAAAATCACATAAGTACGTAGTGGGATTCGAACCGAGACCTCCCAGCTCAGGTGGCAGTGGTCCTATCCACTACACCATCGGGCTCTATATGTGAGGCTCCTCCAATATAGGGATATTTTTCACACTCCCCACGCTTTCCATTATTATTTGCTATAGGTATAAATAAAGTAGCACCGAATTAATAGAGTGTGCAAAGTTTATGAGATTCTTCATAAGTGGTTTCAAAACAGAGTTTAATGTAAGTTTGTTTTATGAAAACTGCTTTAAGCCAACATATAGTTTACCCAGTTCAGTGCCAATCTAAGTTATCCATACAAATTGTTTATCGATGTGGATATTTTGAAACGTAAAGCCAATTGTTATTTTCACTTCCTGCAATAATTTCTCGGTGGAAGTTGTTCAAAAATATTCATCTGATAGTTGTTCAGTTTCGTTGACTGAGCAACCCCTATCAGTTTGCGGGACGCTGTCCGTTACACCCGGTATATGAACCTCCTCCAATATGGGGATATTTCTCACATTCGCCACGCTTACCATTTATATTTGCACAAAAGTAGCACAGAATTAATAGAGTGTGCAAAGTTTATAAGATTCTTCATAAGTGGTTTCAAAACAGAGTTTAATTTAAGTTTGTGTTATGAAAACTTCTTTAAGCCAACTTATAGTTTACTTAGTTCAGTGTCAATCTAAGTTATGTTTTGTAGAGGAAGTATAGGCGATACTCTTTAAGGAAACTTCTTAGTTTCAAACAGTTTAACTGGCTCGATAGCTTAGTGGCTAGTGATCCTGCCTACTGTTGTGAAATTTACTGGCTCATTTCACGTACAACACTTTTTTTCTATTTGGGATAATCTCGTATAGTAGTTATTTTGTAAAATTTAACTACCGCACGTCCGCTAGTTTTAAAATACATACATACATATAATCACGCCTTTATTACTAATGGGGTAGGCAGAGCGTAAACGACCTAAAAAAGAAGGTTGTTCCACCACTTCTGACAAATTTTTAGATTTGTGGGTATATTGCTGTAGTGACAGGTTGTCAGCCCATCGCCTAAATTGCATTATACTGAAACCCTCGGATCCATTAGCTGGTTTTTACAGCATGCCCGGGAGGAAATGCTGCTAGCACATTCTATGTTTTTTTCTCGCTCCCAGGCCAGCGTGGAAGACTGACCACATAACTTCGCACTTCTTCACCTCCTTTCCATCACCAAAGTATTAATTTAAATTTAACCTCAGGTCAGTTTATTTATTGTTTTAGAACACAATGACCTATTTTGTGCAAAAATAGACGTGACCTTGACACTTCCGTGGCGCTCTGTTTCTACGGCTATTTCTTTTACATACATACATACATATAATCACGCCTTTTTCCCTCATGGGGTAGGCAGAGCGTAAACGACCTAAACAAAGGTCGTACTGCCACGTCTGACAAAGTTTTGAGGGTTATTTCAGATGGATTTGTACGTATATTGTTGTAGTGACAGGTTGTCAGCCCATCGCCTAAATTGCAATATACAGAAACCCTCGGATCCCTTAGCTGTTTTTTACAGCATGCTCGGGAGGAAATGCAGCTGGCACATTATATGTTTTTCTCTCGCTCCCAGACCAGCATGGAAGAAAAAAATTTTTTATCCTAGTTATTTATTATGTTTCCATGCTGGCCAAGAATGTGCCAGCTGCATTTCCTCCCAGGCATGCTGTATAAACCAGCTAAGGGTTTCAGTATTTTGCTATTTAGGCGATGGGCTGACAACCTGTGACTACAGCAATATACCTACAAATGTATCTTAAATAAAAGGGTTATTGAAGATAGATTTGTAGGTATATTGCTGTAGTCACAGGTTGTCAGCCTACAAATCTATCTTAAATAACCCTTAAAACTTTGTCAGACTTAGCCGAATGACCCTTATTTAGGTCGTTTACGCTCTGCCTACCCCATAAGGGAGAGAAAGACGTGATTAAATGTATGTATGTATTTATTATGACTACTTAAATATGCCGCTATACTTACATAAATTTAAGGTGCTTTTTCTGTTGTGTCTTTGTTTTTTATGCAGCTATCTTACTCGTAGTAGTAAACGTATTCCTCATACACACATTTATACAAATCCCACGAGAATATTTCTTAGAACTTCCCTTAAACGTGACCTAGAACATACTAACAGATCATTATGAATTCTTGGAACGGGGCCAATCCTACAAGCAATTTAACACCATAATTGAAGACCACAATTTTCAATTAATTCTAGACCTACGACATCAATTATTGCAAAATTAATTAATCTTCTCTGTGACATAATTTACACATACACATAATGAACAATACATCTTGTAAGGTTTCTGCACAGTTCAGTATATACTAAGTTCGATTCTTCGACAGAATAACATACTATTTAATTTAAGCTTAGTAAAATACTGCGCTGTTTTGTCTATTATGGGAAAATAGGTATCTATATTAGTAATACAATTATAGTTATAAAATGAACCTTAAAAATAGAAAGCACATTTTGAACTTGAAATGAGATCATCATTTATTTACAGTTATATCGGGGGCAGATACACCCAATGTTTGAAAACTCTGACAACAATGTTCATCGGGTCGTTGTTCGACTCGAAAATCCACTCGCTAAGAAGAAGAAGATACCCGGTGTAAGGGACAGCGTCCAGCAAACTGATAGAGGTAGCTCAGTCAACGAAACTGAACAACTTTTACTCGGAAATAAGTTCATGAGATGAAAATCAAATTGACTTTCCCATACAAAATGACCACCTCGATCTGACAATTTTGTATTGAAAAGCAAAAAAATAAATAAAAACCTGAAGTTTCCTGGTGATAATTGTTCAGTTTCATTGACTGAGCAACCCCTATCAGTTTGCGGGACGCTGTCCGTTATACCCCGTATGTGAATGTATAAACATTTTTTTTCTTTTTTTTATTATTTAACTTTTTTTCATCAAATTGTTTACCGTTATTCAAACCAACGATTTATAGGCCTCAACTAGGCAATAAATTTAGCACTTTAATTTGTTTTCGTTTGGGCCTTCGTTGACAGGCACTTAAATAAATAAGCCAGCAATATTTTTGGCGGTAAAAGTGCTTTAAAAAAACTGACCAATTTCTCATTGGTAAAACGGCCCATTAACGCCACGAAAATTCCGTACCTCTAAACTAAATGTCTGCGTAGCTTTATATTTCAAACCTTAAAAAATCTCCCTTGAAAATTGGTTCTGTGAATGATAAAAACAGAGAATATTCCTGCTACAATTTTAGGTGATGAGATGACATCTTGACATTTATTTCTGAAATACTTAAGCCGCATTAATTTAGAAATAAGCAGTACCTGTTGTGTCTTGATTCCTATGTAATTGTTCTGTGTATGTTTCTGTGTACAATAAACTGTTATATAAATAAACATTACATTCGTAGAAAAAACGTTTTTTTTACTAGTTTTAATTACAACTATGCCAACTCCATAACCGATTAGGGTCTGTCTATATGTATGAAGATTACCTTAACTGTGTGCCTATAAACTAATTACTCGCTTCAATAGGTTGAGTAGTTCAGTGGAACGGAATCAAAATAGATACGCTAGTTTATCGAGCGGCTCGAAATAGAGATATATTTTTGATGAACCTTAAATGAGACTGATACATTGTAACATTGTTCTAAAAATACATCTATAAATAAGTGGGTTACGCATTTAATACCCGCTACCACTTCAAAGAAACACACATAAAATCAAGCCTCTATCCCTAATGGGGTAGGTAGAGCGTAAACGACCTAAACAAAGATCGTTCCGCCATGTCTGACAAAGTTTATTACTTCAAAGAATATGTTTAAAAAGAAAATGTCACCGTCACGTTGTATACAACAAGTAGTACCTTATGTAGTACGTAATCAATAGACTCGATTCTAGATTCACCGGCTAAAACTACGTTGGTTGGTTGGTGGCGGTTTTATGCGTTATCCGCCATATTATATGACGGCGGATAAAAATGACAGAAATACCTACTGGGGAAACATGCAAAACCCGTCAAAATCTAGCGGACAAAGTGTAAAACCATAGAGTATAAATCGCCTGTCCTTTTTCAATTTTATTATTTTGAAAGTGAGAGATAGATTTTATTTTAGTTTTAGCCCGTGATATCTAGAATCGAGCCCAATACACGATTAAATTGAAATCGAATAAAATCTTCATGAAGTTGAAAACTAGCTGGCCATTTTATTACAGAAAAATCTGTTATAAACGCCTTTTGAAATAGAAAACTATAGATTTTTTTCTGGAATTTCGGCCAGGCAAAATATTGATAAAAGGTAAAATACCTTTCTACTAAGGAGGTCAAAATACTTATTTTACGAGTAAGATCGAATAAAATCTTTTTGGAGGAGTTGAGTTCTTGCCGGTCATTTTATAAAAAAAAAAACTGTTGTGAAAGGCATTATTATCATTGATAGAAAACCTAATGAGAAAAATAAATAGTTACTGGAATCCACAATATTTTTTTCAAGTATTTCATTCAGCCCGGATATATGTAGAATAGTAAAGAGAACACATATTTTGTGAAATCTTCTTGGATGAGTCGAATACTTGAAATAGTTATAACACAAAATTAGTAGTATGAATTAAGTATACAGAGATTTTTTTGTGCATTTTAAATATTTTCTTTGTTTTTTTTTGACTTAAGTGCCATTTTGTTTGCTACGTTTCACAGCAGAGATGGATGAACGAAGCAAATTCTTTGACGCGTTTCTCATATGAAAGGCTTATCGCTATTCTACATTGTATTGTACATCTGTTTTGCAATCTGTGGCACATTTTTGAATTCAGACAGGTAACTGTGTATAAATTGAATATATTTTTTCTTATATTATATTTAGAATTATTATTTACTTCTTCCATGCTGGACTGGGAGAGATAGAAAAACATAGAATGTTCCAGCTGCCCTTCCTCCCGGGCATGCTGTAGAAGTCAGCAAAAGGGACTCGAGGGTTACAGTGTATTGTAATTAAGGCGATGGGCTGACAACCTGTCACTATAGCAATACACATTACAATCTAAATTGCCCTCAATTTTTGTCAGACGTGGCTGAAGCGCCTTTTACGAGGAGTTTGACGCTCTGCCTACCCCGTAAGGGATAAAGGCGTGATTTTATGTATGTATGTATTTACTTTTTCTTCCATGTTGGACTGGAGACTGAGATAAAAACATAGAATGTACCTCCCGGGCATGCTGTAATAACCAGCTAAGGAATTCAAGGTGTTCAGTATTGCAATTAAGGCGATGGGATGACAACCTGTCACTGCAGCAATATTACCTATAAATCTTTCTTAAATAACCCATCATATCAATATCATAGAATCCCATAGAATCATTCTAGACATGACCTTTTTGCATAAGATAGTAAATTCAAGGATTGATTGCTCATACCTTCTGTCGCAAATTGGAATATCTGTCCCTCGTTGCATTCCTCGATTCACCGTTAAAAAATATTCTCAATTTCGAATTCCAAAACTAATGTCCGCCGTCATTCAACCACTATCCGCTTACCCAGTACATATAACCATCTCAGTAGTAAGGTGCCGGATCTTGACATCTTCCATCTTAGTCAAAATAGTTTAAAAAATGTCTTGCTTTAATATAATATGCTTTAATAATTTGAAAATATTATTCAATAATCTTATTTACATTCATTAATCTTGTAGGTAATTTATATTTCAATATGTTTTTTTTTTAATAATTTATTATTTTTTGTGTCTCGTAGTTTTTTTTTATTATTACTGTAATTTGAGTATAATTATCGAGTTTTAGAAGAATTTATGTGAATGTTGTACACGTCTGTAAT
Organism: Scrobipalpa costella; assembly: GCA_949820665.1. NCBI lineage: Eukaryota > Metazoa > Arthropoda > Insecta > Lepidoptera > Gelechiidae > Scrobipalpa > Scrobipalpa costella. The sequence continues at coordinate 4,084,744 of OX463299.1, forward strand.
TGGTGGATGTATCAGCTAAATTACTGATTTTGCATGACTTTTAAAAAGTGTTAATATATATTATAATGTTGATGTGTCTGAATAAATAAATAAATAATAATAACCCTCAAAACTTTGTCAGACTTGGCGGAACGACCTTTGTTTAGGTTGTTTACGCTCTGCCTACCCCATAAGAGATAAAGGTGTGACTATATGTATGTATGTATTATTTACCTCATGTTTTAAAGATAGATTGTTCGTATTATAAAGTTATTATACTTTAAATATCTCGGCTTAATATTTTATGTATGTCATCCAATACCCCAATATAATAATGTGTTGCACATAGCCGTAAAATAGGTACGTCACACAAAAATCATCAAAACATAAAGTTTACTTTTGTTTATAATTACTCAATACTTAATTCATGAAGCAATCTTCGGACCTAATTTCATATATAGTTACAAAGAATCCCTGCATATTATTTTTAATTGTTTTATCAAGAAATTATTTACTACATTGCCTTTATTGGGACTGCTTTCCTTACGTCAAAGGCAAATTGGCAGGTTGAAAACGGTCGTTCGGGCCATTTGTATTTTAGTTTGAATACAAAAAAAACTTAACAAGTATGAATTTTGAGTCGCTACTTGACACTCGAGGGGTTAAAGCACGATCTAATAATCTTATAGCTTAGTTAGGTATACCGGATGTAAGGGACAGCGTCCCGCAAACTTATAGGGGTTGCTGTGACAACGACACTGAACAACTTCCACCGAGAAATTATTTCAGGAAGTGAAAATAAAAATGTCCACCTCAATTAGACAATTTGTATGGACAAGCCATTTTTTTTACGAAAGAATTTCCTATTGGAAGTTGTCCAGTGTCGTTGACTGAGCAATCCTTATCAGTTTGCTGGACGCTGTCCCTTACACCCTTTATGCAATTTCTTGTTTGAGCCGAGCGCATTTTTAAGAAAAATATTGCATCCAGAGGAAATAAAAATTGTACGCAACACCTGCGTTCGACGAGTTTTCAATAGGAACATGTTATTTCAATACATACTTACTAGTATCGTCAAGATACTCGTAGATAAGATACCTATTCTCAATCTCTCTGTATTGGAAGCAAGAGAAAACCATACAATGTGACAGCTGAATTTCCTTCCGCGCATGCTGTAAAAACCAGCTAAAGGATCCAAGGGTTTCAGTGTGATTCAATTTAGGCAATGGGCTGACAACCTGTCACTACAGCAATATACCTACCATAAATAACCCTCAAAACTTTGTCAGACGTGGCGAAACGACCTTTTTTCAGGTCGTTTATACTCTACCTACCCCATTAGGGATAAAGGCGTAATCATATGTGTAGAATTTTTAAAAATGTATTATAAATAAATAATAATATGTATGTATTATTAGAAACTGGAAGATGAAGATAGGATGCAATTAATTATATAAGTAAAAAATCTTTGTCTGGTTTCAGTTGTAGTGAAGCATACCTAATATTATTATTTAAGATTATAATATTATTTTAAGCAGTGCGGTTATGAGACTTAGGAGAGTACTCATTTGTTGAAGGATTAAATAATTTTTTTCTGACTGTTTTATCAATAGCTTTTCAATACTGCTATGGTTGTCTTCAGGTGACTCTGCATTTGTATTGTGTTTTTGTTTTAGGATATTTGCATAGGTAAATTGATTTCTGTGGCTTACTCTTGTTGGCTGCTCAATGGCTGGTTTAGGGTCCAATTCTGGTTTAGGTGGTACATGGTTAGCTTCCTTAAATATTGGTTTCCGAGTAATTTTCCTGGCTAGTATTTCTCTGTATACCTCGCAACCTTTGTAGTTTGCATAATGCGGTCCTTGACAAAGGGCACACTCAGCTGGAGTGTTCCTATCTTTTTTGGGCATTCAGAGGTTTTGTGGGATTGGCTTCATTTAACACATCGCATGCAGTTTTTTTTTGTGTGTCCATACTGTTGACATCTCTGGCATTGGTCTCAGTCAAAATGACTACTCTCAAGATTGCCGCTTGGAACATTGGTGGTCTAGCACCCAGAAAATTAGAAGTAGAAACATTCTTACAGTTACATAATATTGACATATTATTGATATCAGAGAGCCACTTTACGGCTAAAAGTTATTTTATTATAAAGAACTACATTACATATAACACAAATCATCCTGATGGGATTGGTCATGCTGGGACGGTAATATTAATTAAATCCTCAATAAAACATCACCAGTGCGAAGAATTTCAAACTAACCACATTCAAGCAACTACCGTCGCTATAGAAGATAAAAATGGCCACTTCAACGTTTCTTCAGTATACTGTCCACCAAAACCTAAAATCTGTGAAGCACATTTTACAGAATATCTTGGCAGTTTTGGTGGAAGATTCATTGCTGGGGAGACTGGAATTCCAAACACACCTACTGGGCTCCCGTCTGACAACAACAAGAGGAAGAGTGCTCAAAAAAGGTTTGGATAAATACCATCTCTCAGTACATGCAACACCAGAACCAACGCATTGGCCTACAGATCCTAACAGACTCCCTGATCTTATAGACTTTTTTATTACAAAAGACCTCAGCAGATTATTCTTTGACATAGAATTGTGTCTGGACAGTTCCACAAAACACTTTCCCCTTATTTTTACAGTAAGCACGACAGTACTCAAAAAAGAAAATATTCCGCGTCTTTACAATAGACTAACAGACTGGAACTCGTTCCGAGAGATAATAGATAACAGCCTCAATATTATAGTGGCCTTAAAAGACTCCGAAGACGTAGAAGACGCAACTATGCACCTGACAAGAACTATTAAAATCGCTTGCTGGCAATGCACACCAGAAATTATACCAAAATCAAACCAACCCAATATCTCAATGGAAGTAAAAGAAAAGATCCTAGAAAAAAGAAGACTACGTAGAGTATGGCATACCAGCAGACACAATGCTGACAAAAAAGCGCTTAACAAGGCGATTATAGACCTTAGAGAAACAATTGCTAAGGCGAGTGAAGATACCTTGGAAGCACACATGCAATCACTCAGTGCTATCCATGTCACTGATTATTCTCTTTGGAAAGCCCTCCCTAATAACAACCAGCCAGTTAAACCTAAACCTCCTCTAAGACTTATTGACAACAAGTGGGCGAGAACCGAATTAGCAAAAGCACAAGAATTTGCAAATCACCTCGAATCAGTCTTTAAGCGTAACGAAGTACACGATGAAGCTGGCGAAGACGAAATAGATGAAATCCTTGGGCAAGATTTTCAACTTGACCTACCGATCAAACATGTAGCACCTGGAGAAATAAAGAACGCTACAAAAAATTGGCCAATAATAAAGCACCTGGGTTTGATCTTATAGCTAAAAGGGTACTACAAGAACTCCCTCGAAAAGGCATAATTTATCTTACAATGTTGTTCAATGGCATCATACGCACAGGTTGCTTTCCTTCTTTATGGAAAGTGTCACAAATTATAATGATACACAAAGCAGGGAAACCAGTGCATGATGTGAAATCTTACAGACCAATTAGTCTGCTGCCAGTCGTTTCTAAACTCTTCGAAATAATTCCGGTAAGAACATGCAGCAACTGAACAAGTGCACAGAGTATGCAAAGAAATAAGAAGGGCAATGAAAAAGAAACAGTACTGCTCAGCCGCCTTTCTAGATGTACAGCAGGCTTTTTATAGAGTCTAGCATAAAGGCCTGCTCTGCAAAATTAAATGTTTTCTACCTCACTCATTATATGATGTGTTGAAATCATATTTAGCTGATAGGATCTTTCAAGTTAGAGAAGGCGACATCGTGCTTTCACCCCATAGAAGCTGGGGTACCGCAGGGCTCAGTTCTTGGACCAGTCCTTTACACCATATACACTGCAGACCTCCCACAGGGGGATGACGTCACTGTTGCAACCTATGCAGATGACACTGCAATACTCGCAAGCAGAGAATGTCCTGAAGAGGCCTCTAGAGCTCTACAGAAGACCTTAAATGACATAGAGTCGTGCCTTAAAAAATGGCGAATTAATGCCAGTGCATCAAAATCAGTACAGATTACATGTACCATGTACCTTGAGAATAGGAAATTGCCCGCCGGTAAAACCCGGCTCCAACCAATTACCCCATGAAGACTCTGTAAGATACCTTGGAATGCACCTGGACCGTAGACTAACCTGGAAACCTCATATCAAAGCCAAGAGAGATCAAATAAATATGAAATACAGGGACTTGCAGTGGCTCCTTGGAATAAACTCAAAACTATCACTGGACAATAAGCTGCTAATTTATAATTCACTTTTAAAACCAATCTGGTGTTATGTTATCCAACTATGGGGCTTCGCCTGTAACTCTAACATCCCAATAGTTCAAAGAGCACAAAACTACATCCTGAAACAGTTATGCGATGCTCCCTGGTTCATAACCAATAACGAAGTCCACACAAACTTAGGAGTGGCGACAGTAAAGGAGGAAGTAGAAGCTTGCTGCACCAAATATAACGCCAGAATGGCAGAACACCCAAACAAACTGGTAGTGCAACTTATACTACCCGACAGTGGGCAACGTCTAAAACGACGCAAGATCTAAGACTATTAATGAGTTGAAGCATCCTCAATGGAGGGTGACTCTACATGCTAACTACCGCACACTTCATCTGCTCATAGTTGTTGGACTGATTGCAGATTAAAACGAAGAAAAAAAAAGATCTAATACTGGACGTGACTATTGATATTTCCATCTGACAAACAAACAAATTAGCGTATTTTAGTTAGAATAGCTAAATGACTATTATAAGTCGTGCGCATGTAAGAAAATATTTTTCATCTTCTGGTTTACTCACAAAATGAAAATACTTAGAAGTAAAAGTTTTCTGCTAACAGTTTCATTTCATATTTTATGTCGCAAAAGACTTAACTTTTCAATCAGTCTTTTTCATTATTTTGATCAGAAAAATAATTGAAGAGAGACGACGGCGCAGCCAGACAAATAAGATATACAGGGGTGCGTTCAGATGGCCCAGTATTAAATTTGTACCATATGAATTTTAGGTTACTGGGACGCACTGTACGTGCACCTTCGCCACTGTCAGATAAAACTTCACTTCCGGTGCGCCTCTGAACGGGCCCGATAAAAATTCACCTAGTCAAAAATTTCGTCTCACAGGCGCCTATGAACGAGCAGTTAAATTTTTACATACGTACATATAATCACGCCTTTATCAATTATGGTGTACGCTTTCTCTGCAAGATTACTACTACTTTATTTTAGACATGGTGGCCTAATGACCAGCGGAAGTTCCTAGAAATGAAGGCCGTTTATTTATTTATTTTATTTATTTACTATTTATTGTACACAAGTAACATGAGAAAGACAATACACAAGGAATAACGACACAACAGGTACAGCTTATTTCTACTAAGAAATTTCTTCCAGCTTACCTACGGAAGTGATACTTAAAATGAGAGGCAAATTAGGCGTGCACAAATAAAGCATAATATTAAAATAATACCAGAAAATTATAAATTACATAAATAACTAATTATATATATATATATATATATATGTACTTATATAATAACAATATAGACATGAATATAATATAAATACATATATATACATACTAATTCTATACAGAAAGTGAAAGGTAATGCTCTCTTACTCTCTTTTTAAAGACAGCGACAGAAGGACTGTCACGGACCGTGTGCGGCAGCGAATTCCATAACCTGGCCGCATTGACAGTGAAAGAATAAGAGTAAAAATCTGTGTGGTGGTGAGGAATAGACAGTATTGATTTAACAATAGGACGACATGGTTTGTCCTGGGAACGCGAGAAATTGAAACGTTCACGAAGATAATTGGGAGAGCAAGGGTTTGAAAGAATGTTATAGAGTAAACAGAGAATGTGAGTGTTCCGGCGGAAGCGGATTGGGAGCCACTTGAGCTGTTTGCGAAACTGGGAAATATGATCGTACTTTCGTAGACCGTACACGAAACGTATGCAAAGATTTTGAAGGCGCTCAAGCTTGTTTAGTAGCTCCTCTGTGGCATCTAAGTAACAAGAATCGGCGTAATCCAGAATAGGAAAGAGGAGAGATTGTACCAAAGAGATTTTAGTTTTCAGGGGCAAGAAACTTTGAAGACGTTTAAGGGAGTGAAAGGAAAAATAGAGCCTTCTACTGATTGTGTTAACGTGAGTTACCCAAGACAAATTAGAATCGAAAATAACCCCCAGATTCTTAGCCGTACTAGTGTAAGCAATGGGAGTGCCGTTGTATATAACAACCGGGAGGCTGTTACTATCCAGTTGCTGACACATATATCTGCTACCCATGATCAAAACCTGTGATTTTTTAGGATTGACCAACAGACCAAAAGAGGTAGCCCAAGTATTAATTTTAATCAAATCTAAATTTAAGTCAGCTACTGCATTATCAATGTCAGTAGCCTTGAAATGTCGATAAAGTTGTAAGTCATCAGCGTAGAGATGGAAGCTAGAGGAAATAACCGAAGTGACGGTGTTAATAAATACTGAGAAAAGAAGAGGAGAAAGCACGCCACCCTGTGGAACTCCCGCAACGAGATCACACCAATCAGAGAAAGCCTCATCAGAGCGGACCCGCTGCGAGCGACCACGAAGGTAAGATTCGAACCAAGCTATAACTGAAGAGGAGATGTTAAGAGAACGAAGAACGGATAGAAGAATGTCAAAATCTACGGAATTAAAAGCACTACTAAAATCAAGCAATGTAAGGATGGTCAAAGATTTATTTTCCATAGCGAACCGGATATCATCAGTGACTTTTATGAAAGCCGTTACAGTGTTATGACCAGGCCGAAAACCTGACTGAAAAGGTGAGAGTAGATTATTTGACGAAATATAGTCAGCAAGCTGCTTGTGGACGATGTGTTCGAGGACTTTGGATAGGAAAGGGAGAATGGATATAGGTCTAAAATCGGAAAAGGATGAAGGATTGGAAGTTTTAGGAAGAGGAATAATATTTGCACGTTTCCATGCAGAAGGGAAAGAACTCGTCACCATGGAAAAATTGAAAATATGTGTAAGAATAGACAAGAGTTCGGGAAGGATCAAGGATAACATACGGGAACATAGGTTGTAATCGCCCACAGCAGTTGAAGAGATGGCCAGTATATGTTTCTTAACATCCTCTTCAGATACGGGACCAAAGTTAAAAGAACAGCATGAAGGTAATGGTTGGCAAGAAAGATTAAAAATTGTGTTAGATTTAATTCTGTCCTCAGTAGTAACAGGTGGAAGAGAGAAGTGCTTATTTAAATCGTTTAAGCTTAGACCAACTTCGGAAGAAGTTAAAGAATTGCCAATACCTAGAGTTTTTAAGAAACTACAAACTTGTACGGGATCACAGGCCTCAATTGAGCTGTGTATGTGGCGTCTTCTGGCATCTCTACACATTTGACTACAACGAATTCTTAAATATTTATAACGAGATAAGTTTTGGTCTGTTGGACATCGCCTATACCGCATTTTAGCACGATCACCTTTGCCCATCATATCTTTGCTGTCTTGAGTAAGCCAAGGAGTTGGAACGCTCTTAATTTTAACCTTCTTAACCGGAGCGTGAGAGTCAAATAACGTTAAAATGCTTAAGTTAAGTATACGAACTTTATCGTCAATCCGATCCGCAGCTATAAGAGAATTCCAATCGATCTTTGAAGCATCTCGCCTCAACGACTCCAAGTTAATGCCCCTGAAGCTACGTAAGAAACGGAATTTGGGTTTACGCCGAGGGGGTTGAATTTTGTAAGAGACGTAGTGCAGATCATGATGTGAGAAGTTAGCTGGAAACTGACCGTGCGTAGCGACCAGGTCAGGTGAAGAAGAAATTATTAAGTCAAGAAGAGATGGAGGGTTATTCGGGGAATGATGTGTGGTAGTAAGTGGAAGAATATGGAGATTGACCGAAGACAAGAGTGACTGCAGTTTATGAGTACGGTAGTCATCTTTTACCAGGCAGGTATTGAAGTCACCCATTAATAGCGTGTGATCATATTCTGGACAGTAGTTAATATGACAATTAGGACTATACAACACTGCAAGAAGTATCTTTTTATGATGTAAAGTGACTTCAATAAAAACGTGTTCTGCTTCGAATAAGAACTCGGTGATGCACTAACAACCTTGTACACGATATCGCCACGTAGGTAGATGGCTACACCGCCGCATCCCTTGTCGGTTCGGTCGTTCCGAATGAGTTTATATCCTGGAAGAGGAAATTGAGTAGAGGGCAGAGAAGGCTTGAGATGTGATTCGGAAATAAGAATGGCGTCAATAGAAGTATTGCTAAAAGCTGCTAAAAGATCGGGATAATGGCCGGAAACACTCTGTGCGTTAATATGCACGACATTGAAATTATTAATGAATTTAGAAAAAACATATTTCAACTGATCATGGGTCGAATGGAAGGAATCACTGTCACTACTAGCACTCAGATAACTATCTGAAGAAGAAGAGCAAGAGAGGAAACTATCATTCATGTGGGGCATAATATCCATATTGTATATAAACAATAAATAAATAATATAATAACAATAATTACGTATATATAACAACTAATACGCTGGACAAATACTATAGGTAATATAAATATAACACAATACTAAAATATTTAATAAACTAAAATAAAATTAATTGCACGGCAAAGATGACACTTAGCCTAATAAGCCAGCCAGAACTTGCCACGGTAAGGTGAAAATAATAATAATAATAATAATTAACGCGTACAAAATTACCAATTAACGTAGACAATCACAAACCAAGATACAAGGCTAGATGAGACACAACATAACAAATTAAACAATAAAGTATTATTCTGACCAAACAACAATTAAACTAACATAAAATAACAACAGCAACAATACAAGGAGATTAGAACATAAACACTAGTAAAAAACTCACTATACAGTTAAAAAAAATACAAGAAACAACAAGAAGTGAGTTAAATGCGAGTTGCTGGTGAAAAAAAACTATACAAATCAAAAGGTACCACTGCGACTATTGACAAGCGCAAGCGCAAACGTCAGATCAAACGTCAGATAAACGTCAAACAAATTCACTAACCTCTTTACAAAATGATAATAAAAACAGTTTGATGCTCCCTTCTCTTGGGAGGAACTTTGCTCTGTATTGGAGGGTCTCAAAAACTCCTCTCCTGGTGTTGATGGGATCCCTTACTCATTTATTGTTAATAGTAGTTGTTCTGCTAAGAAACTTTTTCTTTGCATTCTTAATAATATTTTCTTGACTGGTACTCCCCCTGAAGATTGGAAGACACAAATTGTCATTCCCATACTAAAACCGGGTAAGCCTAGCAATGATGCTAACAGTTACCGTCCAATTGCTTTATCCTGTACAATGGCCAAAATTATGGAGCATTTAATAAAAAAATCGATTGGAGTGGTTCGTCGAATCAAAGGGCATTTTAGCCAAGAGCCAATTTGGCTTTAGAAAAGGTTTAAGCACCATGGATAGCATCAGCACTTTAGTTACTGACATCAGAATTGGCCTTTCAAGGAGTGAGTCTTTGATGGCTATATTTCTCGATGTATCGTCTGCTTATGATAATGTTTTGCTTCCATTACTCAGAAGAAAAATGCTCTATCTGGATATTCCCCTTAAACTTGTTAATTTTATTTGTAATTTATTCTCCCATAGATTGGTGTCTGTTAAATCTCAAAATTCTTATCTTCCCTGAAAAAAAAAATTCTTATATTCTTATGGCCCTGGGGCCATATGGAAAGGTCTTCCACAAGGATCGGTATTAAGTCCATTGTTATATAGTATTTATACTTATGATCTTGAACTCTCTGTCAATTGTTTCTGCAACATTTTACAATATGCAGACGATATAGTTCTGTATGTTTGCTCTCGTGATATTGAAAAGTCTTCTGACTATCTTAATTCTGCTATTACGTATCTCCATTACTGGCTCTCGGACCATGGCCTCTCCTTATCCATTTCCAAAAGTTATGTAGTGGTCTTTTCGCACGTATACGTTCAATTCCTAATTTTTCCATTTCCTGTGGCGGTCAAGACTTCCCTGTCAAAAGTTGTGTTAAGTTTTTGGGAGTCTACCTAGATTCTAAAATGACTGGTTTGCCTCATGTTGAATATGTTATTCAAAAATGTGAAAGAAATATACATATTTTGCGCTCATTATCTGGCGTGTGGTGGGGTTCTCACCCCTACACCCAAAAACTCTTGTACAATGCCCTTATCAGAAGTCACATAGATTACGGGTCATTTCTTCTGGAACCTTGCAGTAAAGCTGCTCTAAATTTACTTGATAAAATCCAAGCTAAGTGCCTGCGTCTTATTGTTGGTGCGATGAAGTCTTCCCCCATCAACGCACTCCAGGTGGAGTGCTGTGATCCTCCCCTTCACCTAAGAAGACAGTATCTTTCTGACAGGTTTTTTTTAAGGTTGTTCAGTCCCCTGCTCATTCCCTAATAGCTAAATTGCATATCTTGTCTGATCATATATCCTTCAGCAGTTACTGGTCTAATAAGGACCCTCCGTGTATTTTCAATAGCTTTCGTAAATTTCTTAGTCTTCCTTGTCCAGTATTCCAATCAAAACTTTTCCCTCTTTTCGAATCCTTGTTTGAGTCCTTAGTTTTCAAGCCTGATGTTCTCTTGGACATTGGCATTGAGAAAAATTCTCCTCCTGCTAACTCTAAATTCAAGGAATTTATTGCTAGAAAGTTCAGCGTTATTCTAGAAGCTCTTTCTTTCATTGAATCTAATAGTCTTGATAAATCTATAATATTAACTGATTCGAAAAGTTGCCTTCAAGCCATTTTATATAATCAATTTCGTTGTAAAACTGAGTTTCCTGTCATTCTTAAAATTAGAAGTTTGCTTTTATCATGTCACCTTCAAGGTTTGAAAGTTGTCCTGGCTTGGATTCCGAATCATGATGGTATACCTGGTAATGAGATAGTTGATAATCTTGCTAAAAAGGCCACTGTCAGTGGAACCCTAGAACATTTTCAGGTTTACTCTCATGACCTAATTCCACTCGCCAGACCGGGTTTAATGTGTTCCTGGGAGAGCAAATGGAAGAAGGATAGTTGTTCTACTGGTAAATTTTATGCAGATATTCAAGCCCTTATTCCATCTAAACCATGATTCTTTAAATTTAAAAATTCAAATAAGCGAGTCACTTCGACTATTTCCCGTTTAAGATTGGGTCATGCGTGCACTCCTGTGTTTCTGGCGAAAATCAGAGTAAGAGACTCATCTCTATGTGAGTGTGGTTTGGATGAAGGTTCTCCGGACCACATTTTCTTTAACTGTCCCAATCTTTCCCCATCTTTATATGATCTTCTTCCTCCTGATATTTCCCGTCCTATTAATTTTAAGTCCCTGCTCACATATGTAGATACTCCATTTGTATATATTTTATCTGAATATTTTTATAATAACAATATTAGAATGTAAATATTCCCATGTATTTTTTAAAAGTATAAATTATTTATTTAATAATTTCTTTTTTCAGGTAAATCACCAGTCAATCCTTTCCGTTTCTTTACCTTTTGTTTTTTCCTTTTTACCTCATCCTTCTTACCCTTGTTCTCTCACAGATACCTATCCTTAAAAGCATTGTAATAGGCCTAACTCCTTAAAAGGCCCTACAAACTTGACACTGGCGGAATCATCACGGAAACGCCAAACATCTAAAAGTTGAAGTTGAAGTTGATAATAAAAACAAAACAGAAATATAAAAATATGGTCACAAAATAGAAAACAGGGCAAATGTGTTGTTTACTTCCACGAACGAAATATTGAAAACATATAACCGGACAAAACCAAAAAGACACCGCGTTACTTCCGATTGCGCAGTCGGTTCCCAGAACCACCGGTCGCTCCACTCGCTGGTTGCCTAGTCGCAGCAGGTGCTTGCTTCAGCAAATTGCACCTTGTCACCGGTTACTGGCGTGTGAGGCTGCGTAGACTTGGAGTTGCCCGGCGTCGAGTACTTGGGATCTGGAAACCGCTTGATCAACTCCTGCAATTCGATGAATGCCTTAATCTTCTTGCGGGTCTTGTCGGACAAAATAAGGGTTTTTTTACCTTCTGACGACCAGCAGTTGGATATTCCGAAGTGCTTCCTAGCAACAAACACCGTGTGCCGAGACTTGGTCAAGAACTCAGAAACGATGATCCCAGAGCCTTTGAGCACCGTTTTAGAGTCCCAAACAAGGCGTCTCCGGTCAAGATTATGGAACCGGACAAGTACAGCTCGTGGCCTCGATGAAAAGGTCCCCAAACGATGACAGACTTGCAGATCATCAGAGGTAATTTCGGTCAATTTCATTTGGTCGGTTAATATGTTTGTGATTACCTTGTTAAACTGTTCTTCTTTATTTTCAGCAATGCCGTGAAACAATACGACCTTCCGGCGCAAGAAAGTCTCATGGCGGTCGAGACCCAAGGACAGCAAGTTGGTTTGGGCCTTAAGTTTGTTGAGAACTTGCCACACAAAGGTCTTGAACTGATGGAAGTCCCGAGACAGCGCATCTAGATCAGAATGTGCAGCAGAGTTGGGTGGAGATGTAGCCTTCATAAGCCGCTCCTCGAAGTCCCCCATTTGCGAGTACAGCTTTGTGATGTCGTCTCCATGGGCACAGAGTTGTTCAGACAGGTCCATGATGACAGTGCAGTGTAGTCAAGTGTAGTGAAAGTGGTTACAAGTCGAACAAAGTGTAAAAATTTATTTATAAGGCAAGTGCAAGTAGGCTTAGGAGTTAATTAAACCAAAACATTTGATGATTAATGTTTGGTAAGTAATTAATTTTAATTAAAACTTTATAACCAAAAACGTTTATGTGTGTTTTTGTGACGCCTACCCGCGAAAAAAGCCGTTGGTATGCAGCAGCTAAAAAATGTAATTTATTTCTTAAAAAGTAGTTTAAAGTTATACAAGCACTATGGCAAACATTTTTGCCGGCAATGTCTTACGAGAAAAAGTGTTTTGAAATATAAAAACTGATAACATTGATTATATACTTGTCCCGCCATTTTTATTCGGATACACGCACAAATTGTCGTTTTATATGAATCGACGACGGTGAATGGAGTATCCAACATTTCAAATGTAGCCATGAACATTAAGGATGTGTTTGTGGTGCAATTCAAACAATGGCACATTTGACATCGTGTCCTGCGTGCCCTAATACCTGCACGCAAGCGGATCTAATGAACGCCAGCCGATCCGCAATTCAAGTGGCAACGTTCTGGGCCGCCACTTTGTGATAGTTACGTGTTCCATCGACACGATAAGAAGAAGAACATTAAGGATGTTATTCCACTTACTAAGTCTGTATTAAAAAAAAAATATAATCCATAGAATTATCATACATTTTATTTAAGACTTTATTTTAAAACTTCATTTTAATATTAACAACAAAAAGTACGATAATCATATTTTATCCTAATCAAAATACATTAAATGTGATTGTACCAATTATTTTAAAAATATGGGTAGTTGACTTTACAAACACTCATAGTATCTAAGGAATTATAAAAAAGCAGAAACCGCGGGAATAAAAACTTTTGTCTTTGTACTTGTTATGATTAACAACTGCTGTCAAACTTAAGCACAGATTAAAAAATATCGAGCGGTTGCCTGGCAAAACAGGACGAGGGATACTACTTCTTCTTCTTCTTTCGTGTCGGCAAGAAACACTGTCTAAATCTTGCTTGCCCAGAAAGCAGCTAGCGTAGTGGCTCTCTGGTTGCTATCGAGCAAGTCCTCGCGTGAACTACTATTTTGAATTCTTGTCACAAGTTGAGCCGAGATTGCCGACCATCATTCGACAGATAACGCGTAAATCACAGATTATAATCGAAAAACGTAGGGAATTAAAGCATGTTTTTTTAACACCCTGCAGATTTTCTTCTGTTGCTTTTCTGAGCTTTAACAAAAAAAATTGCGACGAATAACTGCACTGAAGTGTAGGATATGGCTATTTCCGGTCTTCATTTTTACACCCGGAAACGGAGATAGGAAGATTTATGAAATGAGGGCAATTTTATAACTCCTTAAGTTGTATTTTTATCACGCTACGTGATTATAGTTTTAAGTTTGAAATGTAATTGTTACTGCTGCAATAAAATGTCGTATTACTTAACTACTTTCCTATCAAAAATTGCCTTTTACTGTGAAGAGGTTTCTAAAAATAACCTTTTCTTGAATTCAAGCTCATATCCCACCTCACCGAACTAAGATAAACTTACGTGGCTGCATGATAGAGGGCACGATCTATCAAAAAGTTGGTCACAATGATCAATCATTGCAAAAAAAAACGCTTATTGAGTAGCTTTATAGATATTTAGTAATAGTCCTCCTAACCGATTTTCGGTGACGCGGCAGTTAATCTCCCAGAGATTGACCAACTTCGCGGGGCTAGTTTTTAGATTCCAAGTGATTGCGCAACACGCAAGTGCACTCTCTATTCCTTCAATATTATTCTGATGGGACAGATTCGCTGACAGTACCATAGAGAAATCAGGCGCGACTTGGGCGCGACCGCCTATTTACATACCCATCCGACAGTATAGATCATTCTATTTTTCGGACAATCAGGTGATCAGCCTGCAATGTCCTAGTCAAACTAGAAACAACAACACAAAGTCATTGTCCCCCGCCAGGAATCAAACCCTAGACCTCCGGGTCATAAGCCCATGACTCAGAGAGTTTAAAATACTAGTTAATTAGGTAACTCGTAAGTTTGTTTTATATTTTTTAAATGCCAACCAACACTCAAACCGTGTGAGCCGAGGGTTATATAACTCTGCCGTCCAAGAATATTACTCTGACGTCCTTTAACTGTAAGGGTCTTAAGCGCGCAGTTAATCATGTGCGTGACTTGTGCCTGGTATCCGACATACTAGTACTTCAGGAAACCTGGTTACTGCCGCATGACTTAAATTTCGTGAATGAAATTGACAGCAAGTTTAGTTGTATGGCTACGTCTGCGGTAGATACCAGCGTGGGAGTACTGAGAGGTCGGCCCTATGGCGGTTTAGCGATATTATGGGATAAGAATATTTTTGATAGTGTGTCACTGACAGATTGTAAGTCGGATAGAGTAATATGTGCTAAGTTTACGGCGGGTAGCAAAGTATTTTTAGTATTCAATGTATACATGCCGTGTAATGATATTGATAATTTACCTGATTTTACCAGTTGCTTGTCATGTATCAGTGCCATAATAGATGAACTTGGAGTAGAAGTTTGTTACATTATCGGAGACTTCAACGCACATCCAGGAACCCTTTTTTGGCGGGAATTATGTAATTTCTGTTCAGAAATGCAGTGGGATTGTGCAGACATAATGGCTCTTAACTCGAATACTTTTACATTTACTAGTGAACAAAACGGAGCCAATCGATGGCTGGACCACTGCCTCACCACTAGTGCTGCAACTTCTACCGTTGATAGTGTTTGGGTCAACAACAATGTTAGCTGGTCAGATCACTATCCCCTCTTTGTAAAATTGGGCACAGAAATCATGGTTGATAAAATTTATTTAGATAGTAAGAACTCAAAATTGAGTAAAATTTAATGGAATAAAAAGAACTCTAGTCAAATTATTAAATATACCGATCATTGTTATAATAAATTATCAGTTTTAAGTTATTCTAGTCATTGTAATGAGTGCAAAAACTATGACAGATATAAAATGTGTTATAATACAGAGTATCATTATGGAATAATAAACATGCTGTACAAGGATTTAATAGGAATTTTACAAGAGGCTTCTATCTTAAGTTGTCGTTCACAGAAAGATACCAAGAAAAAAGCTAACCAGATCCCTGGGTGGAATTACCATGTGCAAAAAAGTCACACTGTAGCACGAATGTATTTTAGTCAGTGGCTTGATCATGGTAAACCTAACTTCGGTGAGATTTATCAAAATATGGTTGAGAGTCGTAAAGCTTTTAAAAATAAGTTGAAATGGGTTCAAAATAACGAGGAATTAATAAAAATGAACATTTTAGCAGTAATTAGAGCTTCTAATAACTTTGGTAAATTTTGGACTGGAGTGAAGGCTACGAATGGGAAAAATAAATTACCTGCAAACATAAATAGTGTGAAAGACCCAGCTTTAATTGCCAACATTTTTGCCAATCACTTTAAAGTTGAGCCAATAGGCGTGGACGTTGCGCCCGGCGCTGGGAGCGTCGAGCCTAGTTTGATTTTACCACAAATGAATAACTTTAGAATAATCACGACTGACGAGATATGCAAAGTCGTTATGCACATAAAACGTGGAAAATCGCCTGGACACGACGGTCTCAGCGTGGAGCATATTGTCCATGCCAGTGGCGAAGTTTTTAGGATATTGGCGGATCTTTTCAACATGTGCATGAAATTTAGTTATTTGCCTGACGCCATGATGAAAACGATTGTGGTTCCTGTAGTAAAAAACAAGACCGGGGATCTATCTTGCATCAAAAATTATAGGCCTATATCTCTGGGAACGATAGTAGGTAAAATTTTGGAACGAATCTTGCAACCCGAATTGGCGAGTCATATAGAAATTGATGATGCGCAGTTTGGTTTTCGTCCCGGTCTCTCGACGGATTCTGCGATACTGGCCCTGAAACACGCTGTGAGCTACTACCATAACAGGGACACGTCGGTATATGCGTGCTTTCTCGACCTTAGCCGCGCATTCGACCTGGTCAATTATAACATCCTTTGGCGCAAACTCTCGCAATCCAACGTTCCTGCCAGTATTGCGAATTTGCTGGGATATTGGTATGAAAATCAAACTAATAATGTAAGATGGGGCGACACATTATCTAATGATTTTAGATTGGATTGTGGTGTGCGTCAAGGGGGGCTTACATCTCCGGACCTTTTTAACCTGTATGTGAATGACCTTATAGTTGAGCTGAGAAACACCAATATCGGTTGCCATGTTGGGAACGTGAGTGTTAACAGCCTGAGCTACGCGGACGATATGGTGCTTCTTAGCCCATCTATAAATGGTCTTCGTAAACTACTTTCAATCTGTGAAGCCTATGCTGGGAGGCATGGATTGAAATATAATGTTGCGAAGACAGAAATGCTCGTCTTTCGAGCAGGTAAAGGTCCGGAAAATGTACCACCGGTGTGGCTGTATGACTCGCCGATTCGAGTTGTCACCAAATTTAAATACCTTGGTCACGTGCTCGATGAAGATCTTAACGACGAGGAGGACATGGAGAGGGAGCGCAGGGCACTGGCGGTGCGCTGCAACATGCTGGCTAGGCGCTTCGCTAAGTGTTCGGAAGGTGTGAAGATTACTCTCTTTAAGGCCTATTGCCAAACATTTTACACTGGACAACTTTGGGTGAAATATACCAAAAAGTTTTATAATGTACTTAGGGTACAATATAACGACGCCTTCCGTATATTGATGAAGCTGCCCCGCTATTGCAGTGCTAAAGAAATGTTTACTAATGCAGGTGTGGCCGACTTTTTTGCCATCCTCCGCCAGCGCTCTGCATCCTTCTGGAACAGACTCCAGGAGAGCCGGAACTCCATCCTTCGCAATGTTGTCGATCTTGATAACATCTGTCGACATTGGTCGAAAATTCATCTGGTGTCGAACGACAAGTTAAGATAGGACAAGCAATGTGTATTAATTAATTATGATGACTTTTTACTGTATTTTTTTTTTATATTTTAATTTAATTTTATTTTATTTGAATTTTATTTTGTATGGGTAACTGCCTGAAATAAAGATATTATTATTATTATATTATTATATCTTTGACGCCGCGTTGGTATGAAAGCGGAAGTCAAGGGCTCTCATCCTTCAAAGTTTATGGTTTTTTAGCTAAAAAGTGAGTAGTGATGGGCAAGAATATTTTTTTTTATCGATATTTGATAATAAGCAAATACAATTTCGTCAAAATGTAGAAAAAACACTGTTTATAAACGCTAATGTAAATTTTCATCTCAATCTGGTAAGAAAATACTATATGGGAGGCTATTTCTTAGCAACTAAATAAACATACATACATACATACAATCACGCCATTATCCCTAATGGGGTAGGCAGAGCGTAAACGACCTAAACAAAGGTCGTCTCGCCACGTCTGACAAAGTTTTGAGGGTTATTTAAGATAGAAATATAAGAATTCTAGGTATATTGCTGTAGTGACAGGTTGTCAGCCCAACGCCTAAATTACAATATACTGAAACCCTCGCATCCCTTAGCTGGATTTTACAGCATGCCCGGGAGGAAATGCAGCTGGCACATTCTATGTTTTTCTCTCGCTCCCAGACCAGCATGGAAGTAAACTAAACTAACAACTAATTAAAACTACCCCTATAACAAAATTACTGACTTGACTTTACTTTACATTCTTTCCGAATTTTACCGAGGGATTAAAATAATGATTTATATTCGTAGCTTTAATGGTGTTTTTGAGAAGTCTTTAAGATGTTAATTGATGCCAATTCGGGGAAAACCTTTTTGCTTCGAGGAAATTGTAAATCAAGCTCAAGTTTTAAGGATGGTACACACCGGGAGCACTTGTTTTTATTTATTTTGTGTTCATAAAAGTGTTGTAGAGACCCAGAATTTTGCGTTGCGTGACAAACATGCGTGTGACACGACATAATAGTCACATTATCTCAGACGTTGCTTATATACTACATTCTTCATAATGCGAGAGAAAAACATAGAATGTGCCTGCTGCATTTCCTCCATTGCATGCTGTAAAAACCAGATATGGGCTGACAACCTGTCACTACCCTAAAAACTTTGTTTGACGTAGCGGAACGACCTTTGCTTAGGTCATAGCTGCCATTAGGGATAAAGGCGTGGTTATATGTATGTTATTATGTATTTTTATTGACTATTTTTTTTTTCATTACAAAACAAGCGCTACACACAAGATATAATACAAAACAACACACAATTATACCGTGACTCATATGTTAGCACTGAAACCTGCGAAACGTATCCGACCGTAAATTTCCTCTTAAATGTATTTATATCATGTTCCATCTCATGCTATTAAGCCTGTATTCATAAAGCGAACTCAAGATTGAAAGCTATATTAAGTATGTACAGACAGGCCATATTGTACTGAAATGACATTTCTGATACGAACTCAAAGTCGTTGTCAGCCTCAAGTGCTGATTATAAATACGGGCCTTAATGTGTTTCTAACTTTAAGTTAACACTGATCGATGGTTTAAAAATGTCAGCATTACATTGATCGATGAACATTGGAATAAAATATTCAAATTATTGGGTCAAAACCATTAACTAAGATAGCCATTCAAGCTAGAGTTACTCATAGAATGAAACGATATCAATCAAACTCAACTTTGGGTAAATTCAATACATACATATTGTCATGTCTTTATCCCTAATGGGGTAGGCAGAGCGTAAACGACCTAAACAAAGGTCGTTCCGCCACGTTTGATAAAATTTTGAGGGTTATTTAAGATATTTGTAGGTATATTGCTGTAGTGACAGGTGGTCATCCCATAAATTACAATATACTGAATCCCTCGGATCCCTTAGCTGGTTTCTACAGCATGCCCGGGAGGAAATGCAGCTAGAAGAAATCACAGTCCAGCATGGAAGAAAAACATATTGTGAGTGCTAAAAACTATTACAAATAGCTTTTTGAAAGTTTATTTATTAGAAATGGGTTTGTTCTGACTCCAGTCTAGGTTAGGATCTCCCGAAATAGAGTCGACTATAGAGCTAGCTCACCCAGAGTAAGAAAATGACTAGTAATATTAATTAGATGTTTTTTATTGATTGCATATTTTTATTATGTAACTCGGATTCCTTTTTTTATAATCGTGAATTACTTAAAAATTAAAATATTATTGTTATTTTTTATTATTAGACAAAATTGTGCAATACCCTACCAGGGTTCATATAAGAACTATCCTAGTATTTAAGATCTTGTAAACACTATATGAATGCATGAATAAATAAATTATGAATAAATGAATTATGCATTAATTCAGCATGTACCTAAATGCTTTATTTACTTGTGCTTACGATACCACATCCGTATAAAACACGTTTATTGACGGTTTCATCCATGCTGGACTGGGAGCGAGAGAAAAACATAGAATGTGCAAGCTGCATTTCCTCCCGGGTTTGCTGTAAAAAAACCACCCAACGGATCCGAGGGTTTCAGTATATTGCAATTTAGGCGATGGGTTTAAAACCTGTCACGACAGAAATATACTTACAAACAAAACATTGACAGACGTGGCGGAACGACCTTTGTTTAGATCGTTTACGCTCTGCCTACCCCATTAAGGATATAGGCGTGATTATATGTATGTATGGTTGACGGTGAGATTTCAACATTTATTATTTATTTATTTAGTTGCAAAAATATATATATATACATATGACAATCGGTGTCGTTAAACCCGATAGGGTTTGTCAACGACACAACATTCCGCTTCTATAGGTACAGTAAATAAATTAACTTATATTAACAAACTTAAGCAATTCAAGTTTAGTACTTATACATTAGTTTAAACATTTAAACACATAAATAAAATGAAATTTCCTTAAAACATCATCGCACAAAGGAACCCAGGTACATTGTATTGTTCGCATTGCTCGGGCGCCGGGCGGTCAGAACATGAATAGACATAATTCATAATCGTGAGGATTAATTCAATATGTTAATAAAAAATCACTCTTCTATGACCGGAGAAAACCTGTTATACTCAAATCACTGACCCATTTGCGGAAACTTGAACGAATAAATAAACCACGAAGAGCCATCTGAGATGAAAACGAGAACTCTTGATGGCATATAAAATATATATTTCTTAAAACAAATCCAAACTTTCATCTCGAAATCTCAGTAAGATGTTATTTGAA
Source organism: Scrobipalpa costella (assembly GCA_949820665.1). Lineage (NCBI taxonomy): Eukaryota > Metazoa > Arthropoda > Insecta > Lepidoptera > Gelechiidae > Scrobipalpa > Scrobipalpa costella. Next base: position 4,105,651 of record OX463299.1, read on the forward strand.
GTATTTTCAAGCATGAGTTTGGGTTCGTTGCTCGATATTTGGAATTGAGGTTAGGATACGATTTCATTTTATATTTATAGTGTTACTGACTTTAAGCGTAGATTTTACAGAAACACTGTACGTATTGTAACTTCTGTTTTTGGCAACATAATTCAACTCAATAATTCAGGCCCGTATTTATAATCAGCACTTAAAACTGATAGCGAGTTGACATTTCTGATACGAACTCAAACATGCTGTCAGTATCAAGAGCTGATTATAAATACGGACCTTAGTTACGACCATGCCATATGCACTTAATAATTTAAAGATCTTCATGAAATATTGCAATCATCTAAATTGTCCTGAAATACTGAAATCCTACCCATTTCCTTAAATTTTGATTCCAAACATGTATTTCTTTGAATTAAAAATCTACGGAGAAAAATAAATACCGTCCCTAACCTTTTTACTCAAAACACCAATTTATTCAAATTAATCTTAATTTTCCAACCAACTGAAATATACGGGGTGTAAGGGACAGCGTCCCGCAAATTGATGTTGCTCGCTCAGTCAACGAAAGTAAACTACTATCACCAGAATTTTTTTCAGGATATGAATTTTTTTTTCCATGCAAATTGTCTGATTGAGATGATCACCTTGTAACGGGAGGTAATTTTTATCATCCCCTGAAAGAAATTCCTGGTGAAAGTTGTTCAGTTACGTTAACTGAGCAATCCATAAGTTTGCGGGACGCTATCCCTTACACCCGGTATTACTCAATCCAAATATCCCACTTCCTGGTTACCAGACTATCTGACGACGGTCCCCAATTTGCTGGAACCATTAAACAGAGAGGATTTGAGGCAATCAGCTTCGTAGCGGCGGCGTAGCACATAGCTACGACGTAGCTGTGGATCGTAGCTCGTAGCGATGGCAGGTGGGCGAGATAGCGGGGTGGGATTCTACTGTGGTCTTCTTCTGTCGAGTGGGTATCGAGTCTATTAACCCGATGAACGATGTCAGAGTTTTTAAACCGCCTAGTAGCACAACTATCAGGCCTCTGACATGGTTTGAGTAACGACCACTATCAAAGACAGCAACCGGGACCGACGGCTTAACGTGCCCTCCGAAGCACAAAATCTTTTTCTTTGACAATCAGGTGATTCAGCCTGCAATGTCCTAACCAAACTAAGGAAAAATTCACAAAGTAATAAATTCTCAAATATCAAAATTGTGTTTCCCCCCTAGGATTCGAACCCAGGACCTCCGGATCGGGAATCCATGGAACTAGCCACTAGACCACGGAGGCAGTCTACCGTGGTTTAACTAGTATTCTTCTGTAAATTATTATGTTCTTTTTCGGGTTTTGAAAACTCTGCGATTTTATTTTATTATAGATTTTTTTACATAATTTGCTTCACAACATTTCATTGGCAGAATTGTAATTACAAAAAAGCCATTAATTAAGATTAACTTATGTTCTTTTTATTTTTATTGAGTGGGATTTTCAAGACCACGAACGACCCTATCCACCCTGGAATCAGAGTTTTTAAACCATCTGTTAGTAACAGCTTAAAAGCTCTGACATCGTTTGTGTTACGACACCTATCAAAAGACAGCGACTAGGACAAACTTAACTTAACGTGCACTTCAAAACAAAGCTCAGGATTTGAGTGAATCAGCTCAATAGCGGCGTAGCACTATAGATTCTATGTTTGATACAATTATTGTGTTTTTACGAATCCAGAAAACACGACTTAAATTTTTCGAACAGTAGGTAGTATAAATAGTACATTACTCTGAGGCCGAAAAATAAATCGCTTTTTTAGCTATGCTATGCTATGTACTGCGCCAGAGAAAAGGAGCTGACTCAGCATAAGTCGCAGCAGAAGCCACGACCCTGGTATTCTGCCAGCACCACGTGGTGACAACCGGTGGCATTTTAATATCGTAATACCATAGAGGAGATATATAGATAGTAATAAAATAACAATTTGAGTAGATGGATATAAATTTACATACATAATCATGAGTACACAATAATAATATCATAGTTATATTTATATACTAGCGTACATATTATATACTTATATAAAACAACGTATGTGTACCTACCTATACAATACAGTTTTTCGAGGTCGAGTAAATTTAAAATTGCAAACGACACCTTAAATTGATATTTCGGTTGAAAGAAGTATAGGACTTCCATGCTGGACTGGGAACGAGAGAAAAACGTAGAATGTTCCAGCTGCATTTCCTCCCGGGCATGCTGTAAAAACCAGCTAAGGGATCCGAGGGTTTTTGTATATTGCAATTTAGGCGACAGGCTGACAACCTGTCACTACAGTAATATACCTACAAATCTATCTTAAATAACCCTCAAAACTTAGTCAGACGTGGCGGAACGACCTTTGTTTAGGTCGTGTACGCTCTGCCTACCCCATTAGGGATAAAGGCGTGATTATTTGTATGTATACTTAAAATAATCAATAATATGAACTAAAAAACACCTAATCCATACTAATGTGTCCTTAAAGACTTTGTGAAGTGGTCGTTAATTTCATTGTGGTAGTTTAGAGAAATTGTTGGCGTCTGCGAATATGAGGACCGAAAAGAGTGTAGGCTTTGTTTTTTTTTATATTGCAGCTTTTTCCGAGCAAATGGGAGAAAAGTTTGTTATAAACACACACCACTATTAGTAGAATGGCCTTACTATTTCATTATCTTGTCTTGAGTAATAAGTTCTTATTATCTGCAGTGATTTCTTTGACAAACTACTTTATTTTGTCTACAGGACAATGAAATGAAATTTTACCTTTGTAAGTAAATTAAGATCGAGGATAACTTTTTATTTATTTTCTAGTTTCTTTTTGAGCTCGTTGAATAAGTAATTAAGTTAACTATCAAATTCAGGCTTTGTCAAATAAACTGACAATTTAATTGTATGCGCGTGTCAAATATGAATGATCACATTTAATTGAACCTAATTGTGATCATATTTCTATTTTTTTTTTTTTATTATTTTCCAAACCACGAAATGGCCATGTATCCGCTGCTGAGAAGAGTCTGGCTTTAATTTTCGACGAATATGTTAATAATGATTTAAATAAATATTTATCTGCGTCTTTGTACTCTTCATCAATATAATATTTTAAAGTACAAACAGTACTACCAAGTCTAGACCTGTTAGGCAAAGCACAGATACTTAGTAAGCTTCCAATGTAACGCTTTGCCTACATATAATCACGCCTTTATCCCTAATGGAGAAGGCAGAGCGTAAACAACCTAAACATAGGTCGCTCCGCCACGTCTGAGAATGTTTTGTGGGTTATTTAAGATAGATTTGTAAGAATATTGCTGTAGTGACAGGTTATCAGCCCATCGCCTAAATTGCAATATATTGAATTATTATAAATATTAATATTGGTTATTACAGCATGCCCGGGAGGAAATGCAGCTGGCACAATCTATGTTTTGCTCTCGGTCCCATTCTAGCATAGATGGAAAAATATAACCGCCGTTAATAAAACGAAACACGAGACGAGACCAAACAAGTGTGAAATCATACTTCTAATGGAAAAGTAATTTTAGCAGCTGCTGAGAATGACGACGCATTTTAGCGCGTGTTAAAGAAATATGCGAAATCTCTTCCGGAAAAATCCAGCGCGTAAAATGTTTACGTATTATTTCATAAAACGTTAATCTTATATCGTTTTGTTAGTGTATAAATTACTTACTTACTTCGCTGGTTCAGCGACCCAATGTGAATCTTTTCCTCCGTATACTCGTATAATGTGTGTATAAATTACTTATATCAAAATAATTTACATATTTGCGACGTTTCCTATGAAAAAGCCTTACTGTCGGCTTACAAGCCCTATATATTTTTTTATTTTGATAGCTTAATGCCTGTAGATGATGGAATCATCAATAACTCCATACCTTTACGGTACCTTTCTTTCTGTTCTATTCTTTTCTTTAAGGTACCTCTACGCTGAAAACGTCACGTTTGAAAATTCTAATAGTACTATGACTACTCTATACTACTAATATCTTAATTAAAACGGTATAGTATTAATACAATATTTGTCATTTTTGTTGTTATCATAAAGTAGTTAAATACCGGGTGTTAGAAACAGCGTCCTGTAAACTGATAGGGGTTGCTCAGTCTACGAAACTGAACAACTATCAGCAGGTCTTTTTTTCAGGAAGGATTAAATTGTTCAGTTTCGTTGACTGAGCAACCCCTATCAGTTTGCGGGACGCTGTCCATTACACCCGGTATTTAACTACTTTATGATAACAACAAAGATGACAAATATTTTATCAATATTATACCTATCCTATTCTGCGTTGGTGCTATTTTTAGTTCAGACATTATGATGAGAATAATCTTCATCGAAATCCTCATCATCATAATGTACGAGTACGCTCAGTCAAAATAACCATTTAGTCAAAATTATTTATGTCTTAGGACCGTAATCAGAGAGTTTGAGTCCGTATGAGAAATTTAATTTCAGTACAAACTGGCCTGTCAAATCCATACTTAATAAAACTCTCCAGTTTGATATCGCTTCATAAATACGAGCCTAAGGTAGATATGATAATCAAAAGCGAAACTTAGCGTGATTACCAGTTTGTCGCGGCTGTCGACCTGATTTCCCTCACTTGAGACTTGGCGGCAAGTTTCCGACCTTGACGTTCAGAGTTATGGCACAAGTCCATAGCTGTAGCCCAAGAGCTGGCGGTATTTACGGGCATCTTATAAAATAGAACGGAATACATTTATTCAAGGCGCATGGCAATTAGGAAGCGACGAGGCGGCGATAGAAATAAATTTACGTCTGCGCAACGCAGCTTGATTTGAAGTGACGCTGCGCTGACGTAAATTCTATACAAAAATGGCGCGCCTCCGCTGCGTCGCCGCCACACCACCGCTTCGTATTTACGCTTCTCTTTGCGCTCAAGGGAAGTAGGTTCCACTGATTTCTAATGAAATAAGCGTTATGTATAGTCTTGTGTTTACCGTCCACATTTTGCTAAATGTATGGTGATTGATTACACAATACAATTTTACTCATCATTGTTAAGTCATCAAGCTTTGTTAATAATTCGAGATATTGAATAACATTTAAAATAATTTAAGTAATTTTTATTTCATAGCAATGGATGGTTCATCGGGTCGTTGTTCGACTCGAGAATCGACTCGCTAAGAAGAAGAAGAATGCAATAGGTTATTTTGACTCGAAGCGAGACCAGTGGTGATCGATACAAGTCGTTGATGGTGCGATTTCATTTGGAACTGAATCGGTACAGGCCAACACTCATTCCTGCACACCAAAGTGTATTCTTGTCTCCAGTGGCTTTTTCTCTAATGTTTAACAAATATTTTTGGTGTCCTGAGATGTTTTTGTTTGCCGAAAATATGATGCTGCACATTTTAACATTGAACTTGTAGCGCACATAGATGGCGCCACATCAAGATACAATAGTCCTGAAACGCGGCATCGAAGTTTGCTCGGCGATCTGTATACATACAACTTCCGAACTAATCCAGTTGGACTCCGGTCCCCTGGTCTCAACACCCGACCAGGCGGGTAATTGCACTTTTCCCATCCGTCATCACTCAGCCAACTGGCCTTAAGGAAATGCTCCTGAATTGGTGACCCCGACGTGATCGCACAAGGACGTGATGGAAGATGTGTAACCATGGACCACACCAACACCACTTGACATCACCGCCAACCTGCAATTTGGACTTCATCATCTCAGCGCATCCAGCCTCATTATCACAGCAACCATCTCCAGTTCCTGGCTCCTTGCATGGCTAAGCATCGCACGGCTCAGCAGCCCCGACTGTCGACATACTCCAGCGTGCACGCCTGCTCGCCTCTGCTCATGCTCGCCGCAATGCCCGACTGCACACAGATGAAGCATCAACACGACATCAACGGCTGTACAAGCGTCTACGGTATCGTCCGCCTGTTTAAATAGGGGGAGTACTTTAGTGCACATAGATGGTGCTACATCAAGATACAACAGTCTTGAACCGCGGTATCAAAATTTGCCCGGCGATCTGCATATATACAACTTCCGAACTAATCTAGTCGGACTCCGGTCCCCTGATCACAACACCCGACCAGGCGGGTAATTACCCTTTTCCCATCCGTCATCACTCGGCCAACTGGCCTTAAGGAAATGCTCCTAAAAACTTATACCAGGTGTAAAGGACAGCGTCCTACAAACTGATAGGGGTTTCGCAGTCAACGACACTAAAAAAAATGGCTTTTCTATAGCAATTGTCTGATCGAGGTGAACATTTTGTATGGAAAAGCCATTTTAATATTTCACTTTCTGAAAACAAATTCTGCTGATAGTTGTTCAGTGTCGTTGACTGTTTATTCTGTAAATGTCACAAGCTCTTATGCTATTTGTTGGTGAAATATTATAAGTAACTGCCGCCCGATCAAAGGAGTTTGAGTGTCTGTAATAAGATTCAATCACTTGCGGAACTTTTGTTGAAAGATGTTTGGAATGGCAAATTTGAATCGAATATTTTAAAGTCTATGCGGGTAACTGGATTGTACAAGTATCTGCCATCAAAGACACTCGTTAGAAGTTTGTATTGCAAAATAAAATAAACCGAACAACTGTATTAAATTGATTTCAAACAACTGTCCTCATCGATCTTCCATCGAGGATATAATATAAGGCGGTGTCCTATTCTTCTTCTGCCGTGTGGATATTTAGTCGATTGAACCGATGAACCCTGGTGTCAGAGTTTTCAAACTGCCTAGTAGCACAGCTATTAGGGCTCTGACATGGTTTGCGTAACGACTTTTATCAAAAACAGCGACCGGGACTGATGGCTTAACGTGCTTTCCGAAGCACGGAATCTTCTTTCTTCCAGACAATCAGGAGATTTAGCCTGCTTTGTCCTAACCAAACTGGGAAAACCTCACAAACCACGGAGGCAGTCACACGATGTAATTCCATAGCTTCATCGTCCAAGTGACCGATAAAAAATACTCATTTGATTTGTTTACGATATACTTGAGTATAATTTTATGAATCACTAGCGACCCGCCCCGGCCTCGCACGGAAATTATCAGTGTTTCTCTACTATATTATGCATGTATTATACATATACACCTTTCTCTGGAATCATTTTATACATACATACATATAGTCACGCCTTTATCCCTAATGGGGTAGGCAGAGCGCAAACGACCTAACAAAGGTCGTTCCGCCACGTCTGACACAGTTCTGAGGGTTATTCAAGATAGACTTGTATGTATATTGCTGTAGTGACAGGTTGTCAGCCTGTCGCCTAAATTGCAATTTACAGATACCCTCGAATCATTTTATCCATTAAAAGTAACCGCATTAAAATCCGTTGCGTAGTTTTAAAGATTTATGCATGCATAGGGATATAGGGACAGAGAAAGCGACCTTGTTTTATACTATGTAGTGATGACCAATCAACAACATAGCAAATAATAAAAATATCATATTTTCCAGTTATTTTTAACCACATCATAACTTGGCAGCGACAAAGCCAAAATCTAATGATGGGTCGTGTACAAAATAAAGTACGAAATATAAAGCAAACATCATAAATAATAAACGAATTCAACAGCGAATTGTTTCTTTTGTTTAGGCGAGGCGTACAGTACGGGGCCGTTAATACTGTACGTAACCTTTTGAAAGTCACTGTGAGACATTAAAGCTGAGATAGAACCGCTTCACGGCTGTAAATTGGCTTTTGTTTTGAATTATTGAAGCTTATTTGTATTCAGTACATAACAAGATTGTTTGTTTATTACTTTTTGTGCTTTCTGTAAATAACAAATATCTATCTATCTAAAGAGACTGTGACGTTTGCAGTCACGTGTGACCATCTTTGTACAAGGTACTATAGAGGTACTATACTTGTCAGACGTGGCGTAACGAACTTTTTTTGGTAGTTTACGCTCTGCATACCCTATTCGGGATAAAAGCGTGATTATATCTATCTATGTATGTACTGTATATGTAATGCTCTAAAAAACCGAATTTTGCAGATATTTTATTTATTGTGTATTATTTTAAAATTAGCTATTGCTACATTTTGGTTTATTTTATTACTTTGTTTGACATTAAATTTTATTATATAACTTTATATTTTTATCATTCATATTATCTATACTTATTGTTTATTTTTACAACGTAATTATGAAATTGATAATATGAAATAAATCTAATCTAATCTATAAGGTTTGCTCGAAACGAGAAATCTTACCTATTTTCCAAGTTTTTTTTATCTGATGTGCAATATTTATGGCCCTTGACTATACACTGGTATACGTCCCCGAATAATTACCCTTGACATATTTCAGGTTGGATCCAGCGGTTCGCAACCAAAAGTATTTGTCATTTTAGGACATTTTGCCGATGTCTGTAAGAGGTATTTATTATTTCATTTTTCATATTTTCCTTCTTACATACATATACATACATACACATAATCACATCTTTATCCTCATTGGGGTAGGCAGAGCGTAAATGACCTAAACAAAGGTTGTTCTGCCACGTCTGACATAGTTTTGAGGGTTATTTTATCTACATCTACACTAATATTATAAAGATGAAAAATTTGTATTTTGTGTGTGTGTGTGTAAGGGTCGTATTTATAAAGCGGTGTCAAGATTGAAACCAATCTAAAGTTTGGATTTTACAGTTCATTTTGTACTGCAATGACATTTCTGATACAAACTCAAACTTGTTGTCAGTCTTAAGAGCTGATTTTTAATACGGGCCTAAGTATGTTTGTAACAAATAAACTCGAAAACTACTTGACCAAAAATTTATATGAAATTGACTGACTTACTGAAATTTTAACAATAATAAAGGTACGAGCTTTCGGTAAACAACTTGGCAGTCCGTTTTGTAAACAAGGGCCAATCAGAATAAAAAACGGTACACTAAAATTAATACACGCATCAGTTTGCTAAAATCTTGGTTTTAGTACTTTTTTTGATAAACAGCACTTGAGACTAAGAGCTAGTTTGAGTATTTATTAGAAATATCATTTCAATACAAAATGGTCTGTCAAATCTATACTTAATACTGCTCTTAATATAAATACCAGTCATTCTTTGAACGTAATTCTTTTATTTCAATCAAAATAATAGATAAACTCTTTATTGCGCATAAATCGTACAGTTTGGAATAGTTTAAAAATAACAGTGGAAGCAAAGGTGGCCTTACCGCCTCAAGCGATCTCTTCCAGACTACCCTGCATTTAATGAAAATAAAAAGAAAAAATATACATAGCAAGTAATGTAAGGATGTAAGGAACTGTTACTTATTGTCTAGTTTTGTTTGTAATTTCATTTCCTGTCTTTTTAATTTTATTTTAATATCTCAACTTATTGTATAGGTCTCAACTTGTTGTATTGAGTATCTTATTAATTTATTTAATATCTTTGTTTTCATTAGAATACCAAAATTTCATTTCTTCCATGCTGGCCTGGGAGTGAGAAAAAACGTAGAATGTGCCCGCAGCTGCATTTTCGCCCAGGCATACTGTAAAAACCAGCTAAGGGATCCATGGGTTTCAGTATATTGTCATTTAGGCGACGGGCTGACAACCTGTCACTACAGCAATATACCTGCAAATCTATCTGAAATAACCCTCAAAACTTTGTGAGACGTAGCGGGACGACCTTTGTTTAGGTCGTTTACGCTCTGCCTACACCATTAGGGATAAAGGCGCTGATCTCGTTAAGTTCTCATTATTCATTCATTATATCAACGCTCTCTGTTTACGTTAACACTTCCCAAGTTCTTTGTTTTCGTGTGCTTTGTAGTTTTAATGGCATCGGTCTTTATGCATTTTTTGACGATTCTAAAGCACAATGCGGTTGTAAGGTAGGAGCTGGTTTTTTTTGGGTAAACGACATGAAAATTCACTTACTGATATTAAAGCAACGAATATTTTAACTGTTCTACATAGTGAAATGAAACGAAGAAAAGTAAATTTTAATGGCATCGGTCTTTATGCATTTCTTGACGATTCTAAAGCAAAATGCTGTTTTTAGGTGGGAGCTGGTATTTTTTATGTATACTACAAGAAAATTCACTTATTGATATTATAGCAACGATTGTTTTTACTGTTTTACACAGTGAAATAAAAAGAACAAAAGTTATTTAAATTAAAACGCCATGGAAATGGCTTTATCCATGAAACTGAGATTTTCCCCAACACAGGAACATGGCATAGAAATCTCGTCACCTGTACCAAATTATTATACCTAAGTACTAAAAACCTTTTAAAAATATTTTTCTAATATGTCTCTCTTGAAATAAGCAATAGGATGTGAGTGACCTCTGTTATACAGGATGTTAAAAACAATCATCATCATCGTATGGCGTTTCCAAAAATGCGACTTTAAAATTTGATGTCGGAGTTAGCAATCCATTGCTTTGCCTCCGGTGTTAGCTAAAAACAATTAAAAATAAAGCTTACTTTGAACACTCAGAATAAACGCTGAGCCCAAATTGAATTTCCATCATCATCTCCCTAGCTTTATCCCATGTCTCATGGTGTTGGCTACCTAATCTAGGGGATTTAAAATTTTAAAGGGCGATTTTGATAATACGAGTATTTAGAAATTGGATGTAGAGAGTCCCGGGTATGTCGTTTCATAAATTCTCATACAAAACCTTGCATCTTTACATCATCTCCCTAACCTTTTTCCGTATCTCACGGGGTCGGCTACCTAATCTAGGTTACTGGACTAGGGTACTGGTTTTTACACAGATAGACTTTCTTTTGACCTCCGTAACCCAGAAGGGAAACCAGACCCAATCCTAGATTATGTCAAAAAATTTCAAGCCGCCAATTCTTAGCACTTGCGTCTGATATGGCTTAACAACTAATATCTACGGTATTAAACGATATTAACCGGGACCAACGGCTTAACGTGCCTTCCGAAGCACAGATAAAGCGCCAAAAAACGTACATATTTAATTCGAAAACCGGAAAACACATTGGTACAACAGCCCAAATTGAATTTAATTAATGGGATTTATCGTAAACAGATATATTTTTAAATAATAATGTTGGATGAATCGTAACAATTTCGTTTTTTCTGTTCATACCCTGTTTTCTACAACTGCTCTAATTGTTACAGTACAGCGTCCCGCAAACTGATAAGGGTTGCTTAGTCAACGACACTGAACAACTTTCACCAGGAAATTATTTCAAGAATTTTCTTACAAAATATTCATTTCAATCAGACAATTTGTATGGAATCCCCAATTTATTTTTTCACTTCCTGTAAATAAATCCTGCTGATAGTTGAACAGTGTCGTTGACTGAGCAACCCATATCAGTTTGCGGGACGCTGTCCCTTACACCTGGTATTGAATAGTTTTGTACCGAGTGTAAGTGTTCGAGTGTATGTGTGTGTGTGTTCCTTAGAACAGCGTACCAGAAACTGATAGAGGTTGATCAGTCAACGAAATTGAACAACTTTCACCAGTTTTCCATAAAAATTGTCTGATAGAACTGGTCATTTTGTATGGGAAAGTCTTTTCTATCAATTCCTGCAAAAAAAAAAAACTCGAAAATGCTGATAAATTAACAACTACTCACTTTTTTGTTTAACGGAGATCACACACGGCGGGCGGTCATGACTGATTTTCACTCTCCATGAAGAAGACTCTCGTAAAGAGTCGAAACGTAGAGGTCTAACAGCTCCGTTAAAGAAACAAGTGAGTAGTCGTTAATTTATCAGTATGAATAACACTTGTTATATAGTCAACCTTTTAAAAGCTGTTTAGTTTCGACGACTGATCAATCCTTATCAGTTTCTCGTACGCTGTCCCTTACACCCCATAGTTATATCGAATGATTCTATAGATTAAAACAGGGTCGTGACACGTCACAACTCATGGGATAATTGTAAATATCTCTCGAGGACGGAAACAGCATTTAGCATAACTTTGACATAATTTTATCACAAATTGACGGACTGACTGACGTGTAAATTGTGCATGATAATAATTGACATCAAAATTGGATAATAGTAAATTGAGTTGATCTCAAGTTGGGACAAATAACATGGTTTGGGGTATTGTAAATACAGAATACCAAATAGGTAGATCACATTTATGTTAGTCCAAGAGTTGTGAGAAGGCCCATGGTGTTATTCTGTCATTGAGCTCGATTCTAGATTGGCCGGCTAAAACTACAATTACAAATATGTTTATTAACAAACCACTTGGACAATTCACAGACACCATGGACCCTGCTGTAGGAAAACCTGTGGCGCGGGGTCACTCCTTAACGATTATTTTACAGATTGGCAGACTTAGTACCGAATTTAGAAAAAAGGGTAGCATGCAGATAAACTAGCAACATTATTTGAATATAATAATTAAATTATATCCTACTAAGGTAAACAGTAGAATTTGTATGGTGTGATTAGTGTGTGTGTGTGTGTGTGTGTATTTGTGTTTGTGTGTTTGTGTGGGTGTTTGTGTGTGCGTGTTTATGTTACCCACTCGAGTTAATGAAAAAGCTACTTTTGAGAAGTAATAATCATTTCCGTTTGGTCGTAGGATAGTGAAAGCAATTATAAATCTATTTGTTACTTTCAGACTTAAAAGATTGAAAAAAGACAGGAGATCTGTTCTCTCCGGTTTTTGATTTATAATCGGTGGTTTTATGCGTTATCTGTGATTTTTATCCGATATGGCGGATACAATTAACAGAAATACTGGGAAACGTGCAAAAGCGCGTCAAATCTAGCGGACAAAGTGTAAAACCATAGAGTACAAATCGCCTGTCCTTTTTCAATTTTATTATTTTGAAAGTGACAGAAAGATTTTAGTTTTGTCTTGTTTTAGGTTGGACTGAATGAAACTACTGGAAAGTGTTAATGTTTGTACGTTTTATTTTTCTTTATGACAGTGTTTTCTTTGAACCGTGACTTTTGCAGAATCATCGTCTAAAAACGATGGAAGCCAATACCATATAAAAAAAAAAGTTGTAGATGGTGGTATCTAGAATCGAACCCATTATCAAATAGGTACTATAATGGACAACATTTATGTGAGTTCCAGAGTTGTGAGAAGGGCGTGACAAGGGCCATGGTGTTAATCAATGACAGTTTTGAACTATTTAGCCATTTTTGCGTGATACAATAACATATATCCATACCAACATACATACATACATATAATCACGCCTTTATCCCTAACGGGGTAGGCAGAGCGTAAATGACCTAAATAAAGGTCATTTCACCACGTCTGACAGTTTTGGGGGTTATTTTAGATTTGTAGGTATATAGCTGTAGTGACAGGTTGTCAGCCCATCGCCTAAACTACAATATACTGAAACCCTCAGATCCCTTAGCTGGTTTTTACAGCATACCCGGGAGGAAAAGCAGCTGGCGCTTTCTATGTTTTTCTCTCGCTCCCAGGCCAGCATGGAAGCAATCAATGCTTCCATACCAACATTTACATTAATTATTTGTAGTAAGATTTGACGAGTATTTTCTGATTTTATAACCTACTGTTCTTCCATGCTGGCCTGGGAGCGAGAGAACAACATAGAATGTGCCAGCATTATTTCTTCCCCGGCATGCTGTAAAAAACAGCTCAGTGATCAGAAGGTTTCAGTATATTGTACTTTAGGCGATGGGCTGACAACCTGTCACTACAGCAATATACCTACAAATCTATTTTAAATAATCCTCAAAACTTTGTCAGACTTAGCGGAACGACCTTTGCCTAGGTCGTTTAAGCTCTGCCTAGGGATATAGGCGTAATTATATTTATGTATGTATAACCTATATATGTATGTATAATGTTTAACCTACGGCGTGTATTTTAGGTAATAAAAAGTCTTCAATCCAACTCTTAAATGTTTATTTCCTTGTATAATTATTACATTTACATACTTACACCTATTTTCATCATAATAATAAATTATTAACAATATTCGTAATGCAATAGAATATTTATTTACAATCCATCTTATGCCCACTTTACTAATTTGGCAACAACCTTGAGCATATTTGTTTTAGATTTTATCCGTTCTTTGGCTAGACAAATAGAAGTGCCTATTTAATAAACTTAGGTGGTGTTAAATGGGTCATTCCTCGCTTAGTAGGGATAAGCAATTCTTTACACATAAACTAACATTAGAATGCCATTCGCTAATGTTTAAATTAACATAAAAACATTTGTTGATATTTATTATCATTTTAATGTATTCTAATTCATTCCTTATATCTAATGAAAACATGATTATTAATTTACTTACACATACCATTTGAAAATGTGTTTTGATTGATCATTTACAAATTGTTTGAACACATTACATAATGTAATATCCGTGTTTTTGAAAAGATGACTGACTTTACCTTAATTTATACTAATAACATCTACTCTACCTAATTTTTTTTTATAAAACATTTTATAATATGTTACCTTAATTGACTTTAAAAACATTGGCACAAATAATTGCGTAAATATTTGTTAAATGAAACATCTTAAACTATCTATTTAAGTATAAATATAACTTTAGTTTATTAATGTACATAACCACCATAACTTTTCATTTATCTTAGCGAACTTTTCTATCATCATTATAATATTACGTCTTCTTGAAAAATAGTTTGTAAACAAAACAATTCATTAAAATGAAAAAGAATTGTAGCTCATGTCTACGACACTGTCGTAGAAAACTGCTACGCCGTAGCTTTGTTGTCAGCTACGATATGGCTACGACCGCAAACAGATGTGCAACAAAAGAACGTACAGTTATGAACATAAGTAGGTACCTACAGTTATTCTACATATACGGGGCGTAAGGGACAACGTCCCGCTAACTGATAGGCGTTGCTCAGTCAACGAAAGTAAACAACTATTACCAGGAAATTCATTCATGAAAAAAAATAAAAAAGACTTTCCCTCACAAAATTACCACCTTGATCGGACAATTTGTATGGAAAAGCCCTTATTTTTTTTTTCATGAATAAATTTCCTGGTAATAGTTGTTCAGGATCGCTGACTGAGTAACCACTATCAGTTTGCGGGACGCTGTCCCTTACACCCGGTCTAGTTACAGAAGAAATACTTATGAATACTATATTTTTATTGACGCACCATTAATAATTTCTACACCTTTTCAACCACTACCCAACATTATAAAGGTCCGAATTGTCCAACAAGAGATGTTTTACATACCTTGTCCTTCCATGCCTTCTGGCCATTATTAAATTTACACTTTGGCACACGTTTAGCACTATTCGTTGATAGATCAATCCCTGCTCGGGATAAATGGTCTCTAAGAGGGATGTTTTAAGGGCGTGTTTCCAACGTGAAGGTTGTTCAGTTGGGGCAGCAGGATGGCTGTTGTTGAGATGGTTGTTATTAACACGAACACTGCTAGGAGAGCTCGGTCTGCAACCACTGCCACCTGAGGAGAGAAAATACAAATGTTAAAAGAAATCTCTCCAAATTTGCCAAGAAAAACAAACGACGAATGCGATCGGAGAAATTGAGTTTCGTTTGATAAAGTTAAAACGATAAAGTTTGTTGTTGGTCATGCCATTATTCAATTTAGTTGTATATCTGCCAATTACTGTGAAATTCCAGTTATAAGTTCTAGAAATGCTTTTTTTTTTGCTAAAATAACCCTTATTTCCAATACGGAAATCTTGAATTGTCGCACTATTCAACTTATTGTTCACCTAAACAGGTGCACTTATTTGACTAATTGTTCACCTACTAAACTGAATGTTTACCTTATCTTGTCGCACTAAAAATTTTAAAACGTCGCACTAAACATGTTATCTAAACTACTGGATTGTTCACCTAAATATGTTCACCTATTTATTCCCTTTTATTCACCTTAAATACTGAATGTTCACTTATTTATTCCTTTTTCTTCACCTATTAAGAAACGAATTTGAAACGAATCTTACTAGATTTCACATCCAAATTAGTTTCTTTCGGTATCTGCTTTTGGCTCTCGGGTTCGCTGGGTCAAAGTGGTTCGCTGGGTCAACGAGGGTCGATGGGTCAACGTGGTTTGTTTGGTGGACGTGGGTTGACGAGTCGACGTGGTTTCGTGGTTTGGTGGTGGTTTTGGTGATAAGTATTTGGTGAGTATGTTATAATTACGTTATGAGAACATAACGATACTCGTACTTACCACGTCCTTATATCATTACCAAAACCACCACCAAACCATGAAACCACTTCCACCCGTCAATCCACGCTGACAAACCAACTCACGTCGACTCATCGATCCTCACCGACCCGGAGAACCCGAGAGCCGAAAGCCGATACCAATTTAGTGAAAAATCTAGTATTTTTAGTGAAGAAAAGAGAATAAATAGGTAAACAAAATTAAGTGAATTATCTCCAGTATATTAGGTGAACAATCTGATATTTAAGGTGAACACAAGGGAATAAATAGGTGAACATATTAAGGTGAACGATCTAGTATTCTAGGTGAACAAAACGGGATCTTCTTCTCAGCCAGTGGATTCACGAGTCGAAAGACCTGATGAACCCTGGTGTCAAACCGCCTGGTAGCATTTATTACTTTTTAGCTATTTAGGCTTTTGACATGGTTTGAGTAATGACCACTATCAAAGACAGCGACCGGGATCGACAGCTTAAATACAGCCCTCCGAAGCACGGAATCCTTTTACTATTCGGACAATCAGGTGATTCAGACTGCAATGTCCTTACCAAACTGGGGAAAACCTCAAAGTGATAAATTGACCAATATAAACTTTCTGTTCACCCCTGGAAATCAAACCCAGGACCTCCGGATCGCAAGCCCATGGCTCTGACCACTAGACCACAGTGAAGTTAAAACGGGATTAATTAACATTTAAATAATTGCTTTTCCAAAAATGGCTCACTACACATCACTACATTTTACATTGATAGGTATATTGTTTAACAAAATTTAAACCTATTCAGTTCAAGGAAGTACAAGTTGTTATAATATTGCACAACGCAACGTGACCAAACTTATACTTGTTTAAGTACTCTGGTCTTTAGGAGTTGGGGCAGTTCAGTAAGTTATAATTGATATAACAATCGGCGAGGAGCCACTGCCGATATATTACAGAAACTGGACATTCAGTGAAATGGACTTCCAAGGAAATGGACATACAGGGACATTTTTTTTTTCAAACTGTCACGGTTATCAACATTAAAAGTTCATGGAAAACCACGGTAATTTTTCCTTTTTTAATTATTATTATCCAGGGACATTTCGGGAAATGGACTAAATGCCCCTAGTGGACATTTCGGTAATTAGACATTCCGTGCCTTAGAGCGCGTGTACCTTAGACTTAATAACCAGAGGTCGAGGGTTCGATTCCCTCGGAGGATACATAGGAACTTAGTTAATTTATATTTTGCCACATCAGGTTGTTTCCGGTTTGTTTAGGACAACACAGACTTACCTCATTATGAATTGTAAATAATACAAAACACAGTATTATTATTATGTTTTTGAGTTTTGTTTTTTAATTTAATTTTATTGTTTTTTATGTCCTTGTGATTTGTATTGGTGCTAAATAAATGTGTTATCTATCTATCAGTACTGTAGGTTTGTAAAATTTAAGCAAAATACTTATTAAATATTTTTTTTACATATAATCACGCCTTTATCCCTATTAGGGTAGGCAGAGCGTAAACGACCCAAACAAAGTTCGTTTCACCACGTCTGACAAAGTTTTGAGGGTTAATTAAGATGGATTTGTAGGTATATTGCTATAGTGACAGGTTGTTAGCCCATCGCCTAAATTGCAATATACAGAAACGCTCGGATCCCTTAGCTGGTTTTTACAGCATGCCCAGAAGGAAATGCAGCTGGCACATTCTATGTTTTTCTGTCGCTCCCAGTCCAGCATAGAAGTTATTTAATGTAAGGCAGTTATTAATACCTTATCGATTGGCTAGCATATTGATGAGAAAATGCAAATATCTTGTCAGAGGGTGACCGCAATTTATCAAAGAACGAACTCTTAATAAATCAACCTAATTTTTCTCACAACTTTCTACAACTTCTTAATGATCTTTTTAACTTCATAACTTCAGATAACTGCTTATCTCGGAGCATTAAGAAACAAATTGGCAATTTTATGAATTTCCAAAACTTTTATAACGCAGACGCGGTGGGAAATAATAATTGAATTTCACTTTTTTCCGATATTGGTAAAAATATAATTAAGGTAGCGTAAACAAAACGAGGTCTGTCTATGGTCAAAGAAAATATAATATTAGCTGATGCTAAAGAAGAAGCACTCCCACCCCCGATCTGAAATGTTACCTCACCTCGTCTCCCCCGCACCAACGGGTACGCGAGTCGTTTCGAAGCTGTACGAACACGTTTATGCGCATGTAGTACGAAAATCAGCGGCTTGTATTAAGTGCCTGCCCTGTGCTGTGGCTGTTAGGAAATCCTAAATTACGGAAAAAAACGATCGTTTTTGGTTCCAAGGTTAGGAACTACGAGTATGTTTGTAGATAGAAGTATAGAGAAGCATGTACCTATCATATCGTTAATGACAAAATTAACACATACATCTCCCTAGCCTTATCCCGTATCTTACGGGGTCGGCTACCTAATCCAGGGGATTGAACGAGGGTACTGGTTTTTACACAGAGCGACTGCCATCTGACCTCCGCAACCCAGAAGGAAAACCAGACCCAATCCCAGATTAGGTCAAAGTTTTCAAGCCGCCAATGTTTAGCACTGGCCTCTGACATGGCTTAACGACTAATTTCTACGGTGTTAAACGATATTAACCGGGACCAGCGGCTTAGCGTGCCTTCTGAAGCACGGAAAAAGCGTCGAATAAACGTACATAATTGACTAGAATGACAAAATTAACAAATCCAGAGAATTGGGAGAAAAATTTAGGTACACATGTTAACTTAACTAGTTACATTTTTCCTGACAATATTTCTAGAACCAAGCCCAGTATTCCTGAAATTGAAAGCTCGACGTGTCAAGTAACTGAAGCGAGAGAAACAAAGCTTCCAGCGCCAATTTTATCTACAACTGGCTCGCAACATTGACATGCAAAAATAGAAAGCTGTTGTACTTTGGTAAGTAAGAAATCGTGTATGTTTATATTCAGACCATTGGATAGTCTATCAATTTATTAACCTGAAAGTAAAGAGAATAACTTTCTTGTGAAGTGTAAGTATTTAAGGCCCGTATTGATAAACAGCACTTGAGACTGACAGCTAGTTCGAGTTCGTATCAGAAATGTCATTTCAGTACAAAACAGCCTGTCAAATCCACACTTAATATTGCTCTCAATCTTGAGATCGCTTTATTAATACGAGCCTAAGTCTAGCATATAGAAATCTGTGGTGTGGCCAATAGCTATATTTTAATTTACCCCAAAATCTCTAAAATAAAAGCATAGTTTGAAAAATTATAATGGCTACACCAACCTGTACTGTTTTCATGATGTATCTACCAACATTACAAACGACAATAATAATAATAAAAAAACATCGATTATTGTTTCAAAAACGTCGCAAATCATTCTTCCATAACCCTTAAACACATACTTACATAATATAATGTGTTTATGAAAGCTGTAGGAAACACTCATATGCGGGTAATCGACACTTAAGCCAAAGCTTTTTTAACATGTCACGATTCTCAACTCAACTCCGAAGAACTTGGGCAAAGTTCAACCATCCTAAATAAACGACTCCGTAATAAGTTGGGCTTAACGAAATATGTCATGTGTAGCCAAAGACCTATAATCTGGTGGACTAAGCTTTATTTATAAGAATACTAGCGACCCGCCCCGGCTTCGCACGGAAATTATCAGTGATTCTCTACTATATTATACATGTATTATACATATAAACTTTTCTCGTGAATCACTCTATCCATTAAAAGAAACCGCTACAAAATCCGTTCCGTAGTTTTAAAGATTTATGCATACATAGGGATATAGGGACAGAGAAAGCGACTTTGTTTTATACTTTGTAGTGATAATAAACTGATAGGGATTGCTTAGTCAACGACACTGAACAACTTCCACCGTGTATGGAAAAGACAATTTTTTTCTTAATTTCTCGGGGGAAGTGGTTCAGTATCGTTGACTGAGCAACCCCCATCAGTTTGCGGGACGCTGTCCCGTATATCCGATGTAAAATATTTGACTTTTGCACGACTTATCTGCATTACGTTTTGTTCTATCAGACTCTTATTAGGTCTGCTTAATAATTTTTTTTGTAGAAATAAGCAGTGCCTGTTGTGTCTGAATTTCTCATGTAATTGTTCTGTGTGTTCATGTGTACAATAAACTGTTAATTAAAATAAATATAATTGTATACAACCCTGTATAAATACAACCCATTTCAGAAATAATTTCTGAAAATATTTATTAAAATTAACAGTTTATTGTACATATGAAGACACACAGAACAATTACATGAGAAATTCAGAGGCAACAAGCACTGCTTATTTCTACAAAGAATTTATTCTATCTGAATATCTTCAAAATTTGTCTGGAGATAACAACTTTTTTGGGCCGTTGAGGCTTTAAATACTCCTTTAGACATAAAGATGTGTTTCAATGCGAAAAATATAAATCCGTCCTAAAATTTCGCATGCGATGATGCATGTTCTGTTAGAGAAATTGTATAAATTGTAGGTCTTTGTTTCTACCACATTTGGATCATTTTACCGTACTTTAGTCTCGAGGTAATTTTAATTATTTGAGATTGGAAATTGGTTTAGATACCTAATTGCTTTTCTTATGTTATTGATTTAAATTAATTATGTATTCAATAACGAAATATTTCTCAAGTTTTAATAATACCTGTCTTAAAACTTGCTAATATTTTTTATTTATTTATTTATGAGCCTGTGGTGTCCCACTGCTAATATAAATGGAAAGAATAAATTAGATAGGATTAAATAATATTACACCTGTCTATCTAGGGACAATGAAGGTTAAAAAAGGCTCTTTGTTCACTGGAGAATTATAAATGGGAATGAAGTCACGCCAAATCAGGTTGCTTTTGTCACGTTTTTAGAATTTAAAAAATATTCTAATTTTGAGAAGAATGGTGGTGTTAGAGAGAAACTACATCTTTTTGTTAAATGTTTCCACTCAAGGTTAGCGGGCTCTAACTGCTCGTTTACGGCTACTCTTTGTTCGTGCCTTGCAGCCGCTTCTCTTATTGTGCAGCTAAACAATAAAGAAAGGCAAGGCAATTTGTTAAGGCTACAACAAATTTATCGGGCACATGATCCTGCGCGGACGTCTTTTGGCACCGCGCCCCCTGCTGCTAACACTACTGAATCTGCTATATGTCACTCACCTGCTCTCCCACTCAAGGTTAGCGCGTTCCAAACGCACGTTCGCGGCTACTCTTTGCTCGTGTCTTGCAGTCGCTTCTCTTATTGTCCAGGCACAGCAATTGCAGCGGGAACATGATACTGCACAGACTCCTGCCTCCACTACTACTGCGACCTCTATCTGTAGATACTTCTTGACTGCTATATGTTTCTCACCTGCTTCCACTCTAAGTTAGCGCGCTCCAACCGTTCGTTGGCGGCGACCCTCTGTTCGTGTCTTGCAGTCGCTTCTCTGATTGTGCATCCACAGCAATTGCAGCGGGAACATGATCCTGCGCATACATCTGCAGGTGCCGCTACCCCTCCCGCCGCTGCTGCCGCACCATCTGTCAAACAAAACCTCATGTAATTACTGAAGAAAACAAAGGACAAGTCAAACATAGCCTTATTTGCCTTGCCCAGGATTCACCAGGTTGTTCGACTCGAGAATCCACTAAATCTTGAAATCAAATAGTAGATTTTACAACAAATGCACAAAATATGTAATTTTTGTCCGCGATTTTTAGCTGCCCCAGGCCGCACGGCTGATATTAATAGAGGGCAAAAATGGTTTTGGGCACTAGTGCACGAGGAAAATTGAGGTGATTTTACAAAATATTGTATAGAAACTTAACAATTCGCTCCTGCCATTTAACTTTTTAAGTCTTTCGTAAAACGTAGTGATTATATCCTCATTGATCTTTCGGCATGAAAATATTGTGCTCAGGCTGAATACCTATTCAGCCTACTAATAAATAAATTCTGGAATAATAAATCAAACATACACTTGAATGTAATAACTTTTTTTTATATAAAAAACACAAATCGCAAACAATTTGAAGGTTATATTTTAAAATAAAAAGTTCTATCTATGAACTTCTTATTATGTTTGTCTGTATGGCCTAATTTTCTTTGCCTTAGAAGAGATGCATTTATGAGTATATACATTTTAGGCCTGTTGCACAAAATTCAATGATGTGTACTAAATACCACTTTCAGAGCATGAGAAGTGAAAATTTCGCACGGAAATTATCAGTGTTTCTCTACTATATTATGCATGCATTATACATATAAACCTTCCTCTTGAATCACTCTATCCATTAAAAGAAACCGCATCAAAATCTAGTAAGATAAGATATAGGGACAGAGAAAGCAACTTTGTTTTATACTATGTAGTGATTATAACATTTATTAGATCTACTAAATTTATTCACACACACAATATACTGCAAACAGAGTTAAAAGCTCTGACTGTTGAAACGTTTACATTATACATACGAAAGTGATGAATGTACTTCAACGTTTTATCATTTGTGGTGGTTAAAAAAAACTAAAATTGTGAAAATATTTTCGTTTCAAAATACTGTCTAGACTAAAATTCTTCTGTACATACATACATACAAAATCACTCCTATATCCCTAATGGGGTAAGGTTGTTTCGCCACGTCTGACAAAATTTTGAGGGTTATTTAAGATAGTTTCTGTAGTGAGAGGTTGTCAGCCTATCGCCCAAATCGCAATATGCAGAAACACTCGGATCCCTTATACAGCATACCCGGGAAGAAATGCAGATGGCCCATTCTATGTTTTTCGTTCGCTCCCAGTCCAGCATGGACTGTACTTAACATTATTAAGACCAATCATATGTATCTCACGCACGAGTGTATCGCTTTCAGTGACCCTTATTTTAAAATAGTCATAAAGCAGAAATGTGTTAATATCTAGAAACTAATATTAGCTGGCCTCTTGCAAGTGCCTTTGACGGTCGACAGCGGACAGAGATAAGAGGCCTTGATCATTTGTAGTCTGAAGTGTCCCGGGAATAAGTACAGGGGTGTACTTAGAAAATTGTTACTCTTACAAAGAAACATTTGCAGTCTTTTTCTTCTTCTTGACGTGTGGGTTTCGAGCTGATCGGTCCCAAAAACCCTGGTGTTTTTAGGTCCCTGGTTAGTTTTTAAACCGTCTAATAGCACATTATTGGCCTCTGACATGGTATGTGTAACGACCACTATCAAAGACAGCGGCCGGGACCGACTGCTCAACGCATTGCAGTACGTACGGGGTAGCCCATAAAAAATGGCGTATGCAACTTTTTGTCGTTATTTTGATCCGGCTCTATATCTGACAGAATTTTGGCAGCAATTGCTTTGTGTAAATTAAGAAGGAAAATTGCGACCATTTCTCGGTAGAGATTTCTTACCTTTTACATTGTCTTTTACTTTACCCGCTTTGAAAACCAGAGTTCATCCCCGTAATGTTCTCAATCCATCTCCGCCCACGGCTATTAGCCAATCAGTAACTCGCCAAAATAACAAGTTTAACTGATACCCTTACCCTTAGACTAGTTAAGAGAACTGTTTCGGTAATTTAAGCTTTACTTTGGAGTTTTTTACGTAAAGTATCTACTAAGCTAGAAGCGAAGTCAATGAAGCTAAGGCATGTTTCAGTCGCTCATACGAAATTTCTAGTCTTACATATATTGACGGTGGTGAATGGTAAGATGAGCGAAACAACCGTGTTAAAGTTTTTGTTTCTTATTTCTAAAGGTAAGCACTCTGAGTGCCAGATGTCACAAATATAGAATCAAAATACCAGTGGCTTAGCGGTCTTCACAGTGCTACAAATAGAAATAAAGTCCTAAAATACGTACTTCTATCCATTTGCGACTTTTAGCCCACTTTAAACTTTCAAAGTGACGACCGCCGAGCTATTTACCCGACAGCCGCAGAAAGAAGGATATATATTATTATATCTTTTTTAGGTGTTTTATGTATTGCTTTATTTTAAACATGCATGTTTGGTTACCTACAAACGAATTGAATTCTTAGGACCTATTTTGTAAGGTCTGTAAAAGGTGCCACACTATACATAGAGCTACGAGTATGTATTAATGGGCGTATACGTGCGTTACCTTCTGTCGTAAACAATTTTCATTGGACTCTTATGTTTATTCTTTGACATAGAGTTTGACTTCAATATAACTTCTTTAGAGGCCCAAGCCTATCATGTGCTTCTTTTATAGATTTTTTTCTTTTTTAAGTATTGTTAGTCTTCAAAGATTTTTGCAGTCGGGATTGCGCGCTTTTTTGATTTATTTAGACTTGTGGATAATACTGACTGAACCGCGATCTAAAATTAAATGTGGTGTGAATAAAAAATAGACTGGCATTTGACGTACTTAGATGTTTTTCACTCTTAATATAACAATTTGGAGCCAACGGGCGTTTTTCGACTAGACGGCAGGGCGACGGTAACGGCGACGGCACGGCACCGTCGACGATACCGTGGAAGAGATAATCTATGAAATTATATGGCACGCTTTTCCACTTGCCGGCATGTCAACGGCACGGCATTGATTTCCACCGTTACTATCGCCGGCCTGCCAAACTGCATGCTCGTATGTATGTGCACTCAAATTGAACTAGGTGGACGTTATCGGAATTGCCATGTCGTTGCCGTGTCGTGTAGTGAAAAACCAGAGCCACGGGATCGTGACGGCACCGTCGCCGTGCCATCTGAAAAAACGCCACTTTATCAGTGTCTGTTTAATAAATGAATATTCAAATAACTAAATAGTGTTGTTGTAAAGATTAAAATGTAATTTTATTCTAGGTGATCCATTACTTGGGCCTTCGATTTTGATTAAAACAAATTGGGTGACCCCTCAAAATAAAAACTAGTGGGTGCCACTTAAACAAAACAGATTTAGGTATTTACCGCTAAATAAAAAAAATATTTTTCACATACACACTAATGGGGTAGGCAGAGCGTGGCGGAGGTCATTTAGACCTAAACAAAGTTCGTTCCGCCACGTCTGACAAAGTTGTGAGGGTTATTTAAGATAGATTTGTAGGTATATTGCTGTAGTGACAGGTTGTCAGCCCATCGCCTAAATTTGTATATGCTGAAACTCTCGGATCCCTTAGCTGATATTTACAGCAGGCCCGGGAGGAAATGCAGCTGGCACATTCTATGTTTTTCTCTCGCTCCAAGTCCATCATGGAAGAAAATTATTATTTTTTAACTAAAGTAAGTATTAAATAATTACTACTGCCTCCGTAGTCTAGTGATCTGAGCCATGGGCTTACGATCCGGAGGTCCTGGGTTCGATCCCGAGGGGAACAAGAAGTTAATGTTTGTAAATATATCACATTTTAGAGGTTTTCCCTTGTTTGGCAGAGGGCACGTGAAGCCGTCGGTCCCGGTCGCTGTCTTTGATAGTGGTCGTTACTGAAATTATGCCAGAGGGTTATAGCTGAGCTACAAGGCGGTTGGAAAACTCTCACACCAGGGTTTATCGGGTCGTTATTCTACTCGAAGATCCACTAGCTAAGAAGAAGAATAATTAAAGAAGAGAAGCTTCTATACATGTAATTTATACGTGTGAGTTATGACTTCAAATTATTTCGATTGTTCGTAAAAAACGCCTTTTACGAGGCGTTTATTGCTCTGCCTACCCCGTAAGGGATAAAGGCGTGATTTATGTATGTATGTATGTTCGTAAAAAAACGTTTTGCAGACATGGTCGTTAGCGTAGCCATTTCCATAGTTTATCTGAAAAGTTAGTAACTTGACTTGGACTTACTTTTGTTTACAAGTCGAGGTGACATGTTCGCACAACGTTTTAGTAGATTAGGATTTCGTTTATTCTTTAGAAGTCTGTTACCGATTTTGAACTAAACCTGTAGTAAACCATACAACCACAAGCGCACCCCAGCATCAGGCCGGGAAAACGCTAGGCGGACGCACAGCTCGGACACTCCTAACTACAATGTCATTTTAGTCACACATCGACAGACGACATGATGCACTTGGCATGAGTTTGTGTGCATGTTATAAGGGTTGACAAATTTTGTTATACCGGTCATAATCATCACTTGATTAATCTGGTTCTTGATTAAACCAACGTTTTGTAGTTCACTGTAACTGAATAGTTAGCATATTTTGTATGAATTTACTTACCGTCTCTCATCACTGTGGAATCTATAAAAGTTCCTATTGGAGCCATATCTTGTGGTAGAATGACATCCGTACACGGAACAGTACCTAACTATCTTTGGAACACAAAACTTTATTGTTTCCGTAACACTGGGGAACATGCGCGCGCCATACCGATCGAGGTGGGCATTTTGTTTAGGAGGGTCTTTTTTTTCGTCTCCTGAAATAATTTCCTGGTGAACGTTGTTCAGTTTCATTGACTGAGCAACCCCTATCAGTTTGCGGGATGCTCTCCCTTACACCTGGTATGGCATAACTGCAGTCGTGCTTTCTGTATCTTATTATCTATTGTATTTAAATTTAAAAACACCCGTTTGTAGTTCAGTGGATATGCATTTTCAACGCCAAGCCGGACAAACTCTAACAATTGTTTATATGGACACTCACTGCGTGTAACAAGGGACCACTGTGGAATGCAGACTTGGCATTGTAAGTGCTAATGATATCCGTGACACGGGTACAGTAGTAGTGCATGGGGAAACTATTCTAATATAACGGACTTGGCTGTCGCACTACCGTGTGTTTGGATACCAAGAGTTTGTGATATTAGCCAAGTTACCTACATGGATTGTAGGATGAAGATGACCCTCGTCGCATACATTACAAACATAAAATCATGCCTATACTCGTTATGGAGTAGGCGGATCATTAACGTTACCTACATAGGATAACATGGGATAAATAGCTGCATGTATCAAATTTTCTTCCATGCTGGCCTGGGAGCGAGAGAAAAAACATAGAATGTGCCAGCTGCATTTCCTCCCGGGCGTGCTGTAAAAATTAGCTAAGGGATCCGAAGGTTACAGTATATTGCAATTTAGGCGATGGGCTGACAACCTGTCACTACAGCAATAGGCGTACAAATCTATCTAAATAACCCTCACAACATTGTCGGATGTGGTGGAACGACCTTTGTTCAGGTCTTTTACGCTTTGCCTAACCCATTAGGGATAAAGACGTGATTATATGTATGTATGATAAACTATTGTTATTCAATAGTGAATGTTTCTATACCATTGTTTACCAGACTTTAAGAATAATGGAAAAAAAAAATAACAAACATCTTAAATTGGTTGAGGTAATAAACCTACCTATAATTTACCTATGTTATTATTGTATATTGTAATTTAGGCGATGGGCTGACAACCTGTCACTAAAGCAATATAAATAAATCTGTCCTTCAAAATTTTGTCGGACGTGGCGGAAAAGCTTTCGTTTAGGTCGTTTACGCTCTGCCTACCCCATTAGGGATAAAGGCGTGATTATATGTATGTATAATTTACCATGAAAGGGTGTTTCTCACAATCGGTGATTTTGTTGCGTCCACGCTTGATAACATATATAAGCCTATAGGTACAAGGCAAGTTTTTTTTTATATTCATCTGTGACCTAGGTTGCTTTAGATGCACCAATAATAAAGGTTAAAATCGTATTACAACACTTTGAATTATTGCGTTAAACATGGTTCTCCTAATTTCTTTGTAGCGTCCTTTTCGGTAGTCCTTTTCTAAAATGGTTTAAATACAGTAATAAATCGTAACTTTGGGAATATTAATAAGTTATATCAAAACATCGATAGTTACGTTAGTGAATGATCGAGATTTGGTAATAATTAAATATTTCTATAAAGAGATATAAAGCGAAGAATTTCGTCCTAAGAAAATCTCTAATTTATCTGTCGCGTTAAACGGCCGGACCGCCTACCTTTAAAACGAAACACTGAATATTTGCGTGTCCCCTCCCCGCCAGTCACACGCTTACAGTTGGTATAGACAGAAGTGATCTCAGTTCTAAGTGTTTCCCGCCAAATTTTTTTTTTTCACCCAAAATAAGCGTTTTGTCACGTAAGTACCTAATTTCTTAGTTAATCTTTGTGATGTATAGATGATGGTGTATGGCATCCTATTTATTATGTTTATTGCTTACGAAATTTGTCATCAATTTCATAAACATAAACAAGTAATATTTTTATTGACAATATTTTTTTTTAATCTCTGATATTTATAACGCATTTGAAAAGTATTATTTGTTGGCGGACGCGGCTGATATTATCCCGAAGTTATGTACATCAATATTATATCCCCTTTCCTCCCATCATACCTCTCGTCCATCTCATCCCACCAATCCCGCTTGTCCTCCCTTCCAAATCGCTCCATCCGCCTCATACGCTTCCGCACACCCACTTCTTTCGTATCCTTTTCGTCCCTCCGTCCCTCCTAACTCTCTTGTCTCTTTGGTCCCTCCAGCTTTCCAATAGTTTCGGTCTTTCTACCTACCTTTCAGTCCCTTCAGCCTTTCCGTCGTGTGTTTTATTCCTTCGTCTTTACCGTCAGTCAGTTACTGACTTCTATAATGATTATTTCTTCGTTTCAGATTTGATTATCTAACATGGCAAGACGCAGAAGAAAATCTACCATAAAAATAAAACTAAAGCCAATTAAAGAAAATGATACAAAAAGCAGAGCTAAGGAAAGTACAAAAGAAGTACCACAAAAAGCATCACGAGAACTCCCACAAGAAGTAAAACAAAAAGTATCACAAGGGGTTAATACAGAAGAATACGTTAGAAAAAAACAGACGAAAGAAGAAAGATTAGCAATGATTGATTAGACGTGCTGAACAAAAGCGATTACAAATAATAAGAAATGACCCAGAACGGTATGAAGAATACAAAGCTAAACAAAGACAAAGATACCATCAAAGAAAAGCCAAAAATAAAATTCTACCAGTGAGCGAAATGTCCTCACAAAATAAAAAAAATATAAGAAAGCGCAATCGTGACAATTTTAGAGCTTATTATCAGAGAAAAAAACAAAAACAGCAACTAGACGTGCTTTTAGAAGAGAACAGCCCTCCTAATTCAGAATGTGATCCGCATGTCACAGTACCTCCGGAATCGCCTTTGCCTGATATACTCAGTCAAGATGAAGAAAAAGAAGAAAATGTGCCTCAAAAATTATCTGTTCATAGTGCGGCATGCAATTTGCTTGCTGTCGAAACTCCGCCATTGTCATCATTTGCTGCTAAGACATGTCATTCGCATGTCGCTGGACCGTCTAATATCAACCAAATGAGAAAAAGTTGTGAAGCAACACCCCAAAGTGAAACATCATACACTAAGTATTATCAATATGAGAATGAAATGTCACGTGTTGGTTCTCCGGGTTCGTCCTGTTCTTCTTTTAGTACATCAGCATCAGTTTCTGCGCACAAAAATATATTTAAAAAAATATAAATATAAAAAAGAAATCAAATCACTTCAAAGAAAAATGTTTCTATTGAAGAGGTGTAAAGAAGCTTATAGGAAGAGATACGAGAGACTAAAAACTAAGAATATACAAATTGAGTTAAACGGAAAGGAAGACAAACGCTCTTCTATAAAACTGACAAATACAAACACGACGAGCAAAGCGATGAGTGCCGTCCGAAAAGATGTACATCTTTTTTTTCATGATGACGAACACAGCAGAGTCTGTCCTGGAAAAAAAGAATATATAACAAGAGATAAAGACAGAAGACAAAAAAGATACATTACCGATTCTTTAAAAAAATTATATGAAAAATATAAAAAACGAAATACTGATTCCAAAATAAGTTACTCAACATTTTGCAGTAATCGCCCTTTTTGGGTCCTTATTCCAGACAACAAATCTAGAGACACATGCTTATACCAACATTCAATTGCTGCTGACTTCATTAAAAAGGAGAAATATTATTGAGGAGAATCGTTGCACTGATTTGTGTAAATCACTTTGTTGTGACTGGAACGATGTAAACTGTCTACTGAGAAAGTGTGAGAAATGTGTAAACAGGCAGATAAATTACAAAGAATTTGATGACTTACAGAAACTGATATATTGGCAATGGTAAAAACGACACAAAATGTTTGAAGAGGATGGCCATCAAAGAAAGACAATTGTTACAGAAAAAACAAAGGTAGAAACAAATCCGAGATCGGCTCTTTTGGAATTTGAAAAATTACTTGAACCATTTCTTCAGCATTGTGCAAATATCTGTAATCAGACAGCAGCTGTAAGAAATATTAAAGAAAACCTTTCAAAGGACGAGTGTATTTTACAAATTGATGATAGTGAAAACTATTCAACAAAACTTGCTGAAGAAGTTCAGTCGCGGCGTTGGGGTGGAAGTATAGAACAGATTATATTACACACTGCGGTGCTTTATTATTTTGACCAGGGAGGTGATGATTATTCCTGTAAAGCGCAGGCATTTTGTACTTTAAGTAAAAGTCTAAGACATGATGCTGCTGCAGTCTGGGCTCATTTGGAGCCACTACTCAACCACATTTTACGAAAAGCACCTCAAGTGAAAACTGTTCATGTACTCTCAGATTCTCCGTCGTCGCAGTATCGAAATAAGACAATGTTTTATATCATTACGAAGTTATACTGGAATTATCTCAATCTAGAAAGAGTAACATGGAACTATTTTGAAAGTGGCCACGGCGCACCAGATGGAGTTGGCGGAGTTTTGAAAACAACTGCCGATCGAGTTGTGGCGTATGGGAAGGATATAGTAGATATTGATGACTTAATGAATCATTTGCAGTCTAGAGTGAAGGGTGTAATTCTTGAAGTTGTCGACAAAAATGCAATTGATGAAAAAGATTTATTAATTCCAACTGGAAATATAAAACCGTTTAAAGGCGCCATGCAAGTTCACCAAGTTGTGTGGAATAAAGATCACGGCAGCCGACTAGCTATGCGCAGCCTCACATGTATAAAGCCCGAATGTTTCAGTACTGTTAAATTTTGCCCTCATGGAAATCATCTTGGCATCCACGACATTGAATCCACAAACAATGACCAAAATACAGGAAGAAGAAGAACAAAAGCAGAGCAAAAATTACACACGACAACTTCGACACCCAAAAATGACAAATCAAATGTGTTTAGGAATATCGCCTCCTTTTCCTGGCAACCTTAATGTTGACACTGTTGCTATGGTTACTGAAAACTGATAAACTGCAAATACATATTCAAATTTTAATTTCACCGTTTTTAATTACAAATCTTCTCAAGACGCCTATTCATGGTCCTTGATCAAGCCGGATAACGTGTTGAAGACACCAGTCAACTAGTTTACGTCGGAGAAGCTAAAAATTAATAGAAATACGGGACTGACGGACGGCCATTTTCCACGCTTGTTGGAGTGTAAAGGATATATTTTCACGAGGTGAAATTGATGGTAAAAGTGGTCAGAATATGGACTTTAAGTGTTTATTTTAGGATATCCTTATGTGTATAACCCAGCACTCTACATTCAGGTAATATTCCGTCAACCGTATTGCGTCAAATTGTAAGGTTAGTACCGGTGAAACTCACTGTAATTTTTCATAGTAAATAATACCTTTACAGTGGATTTAGGCTTATAGTATTCCTTATTTTGGTTAATTTATACTCTAAGAAGTATTGTATGCCGTTAAGCTACCTTAATTAACCCTTATTATTACTTAAACCTACTTATTTTCATCCACTTCATTTAGTTAGGTATTTTCATGTATTTCTATGGAAATTTCAGTTCATGTGTTTGTTTTGTTGAATATTTTGCTTGAATTTCTTTCTAAGCAGCATTGTAAACTATTAAGCTACAGAAATTAACCCTTAATAATACTTATGTCTCTGTTTAAATGTACTTGATAGTCTAAAGTATTACTTAAAAAGTACAAATAAGTGCTTGTTGACGTTGTGCAATAACTATTTGTCACAAATATTATTAGTTTAGATACAAAAACACAGATATAATACAAAGATATTTGTTATCTAATTTTAAGTCATTCTGTTGTTTTAAAGTTGCATTTTATAGTTTTATACTCTCCAAGATGCCTGATAATGAGGGGGATACGTTTGATTCAAGAGCGAGAGAGAAGGAGCTAATTAGGAAGCGAGGAAATGTGAAAGGTCGCCTTACACTTTTCTCTTCCTACTTGGATACTTTGAGCGATGCTGTGTTGACTCCAGCTGAGACAAGAGAGCTGCAGTTACGGCTAAATAGAGCCGAGGGTTTGTATGACCAATTTGATGAGGTTCAAACAGATTTAGAGTATATTTCTGAGAATGCTGACAGTCAAAAAGATGAACGATTTGATTTTGAGAATCGTTATTACAGACTCATTGCTAAGGCACAAACTATACTCAGTTCTTATGATAAAAATGAATCTGTCAGTTCTGAGTCTGCTCGTTCTACTACGAAACTTCCTCTGCGCAAAAATATTAGATTGCCCGCAATAAAACTTCCAAAATTCAGTGGAAGTTATGATAATTGGCTCGAGTTCAGGGACACCTTTACTAGCTTAGTCCATTCAGATAGTGAATATGATGACATTAGTAAATTCCACTACTTAAGATTCTCCTTGGAAGGTTCCGCTGCTGAGATAATTAAGAAAATAGAGTTTTCTGCCAAAAACTATAGCGTAGCGTGGAACATCTTATGTGAGCGTTACGATAATCAACGTCTACTGACTAATAACCATGTTTCAGCATTGTTTAATGTAGAGAAAATCTCAAAAGAGTCGTCAAACTCATTAAAAAATATGGTTGATCAATTTAACAAGAATTTGCGGGCATTAAAGTCATTAAATGAACCCGTAGATAAATGGGACACTCTTCTCATATACTTAGCGACACAAAAGTTAGATGCTGTTACATTCCGTAAATGGGAAGAATTTAAAAGTCAATTAGACAAAAATGAAACCATTACTTTTGAGATTTTCATTTCTTTTATTAGAAAGCGGGCTGATTTTTTAGAGACTTTGGAATCGTCGTGGACTGGACTATCCACAAGCTCTGTAAACAAACCAATTAATAAAACAAAACCTGTGAATAAAACTTTTATGTCGATACAAAATAAAAGTACAAATGACAAAGAACAAAGCATAAAAACATGCCCGAATTGTCAAGGTGAACATTAATTAAATAACTGTTCAAAATTCCTTTCATTGAGTAATGAATCACGGCTTAAATTATTGCCTACTTTTAAAGTATGTTACAATTGTTTTAATACTGGTCATTACGCGAACCGCTGCAACAAGCCTGGGTGCAAGTTATGTCAGCGTAGGCACCACACGCTTATTCACGTAGTGAATCCAGATTATAGGCCCTTAGAACGTACGGTCTCTGATAATAATAGCGGTCAATCTGATACGTCACCACCACAGTCCGAGGTTGTGACGCCTGCAGTGCCTACAGGTACAGGTTCCACGTCAGCAAAGTATCAGTGCAATAATATTTCCCTGTCGGCAAATGTTGCCACATCCGATGACAATTCTGACGATGAAGGAATTTTGTCGACTGCTTTAATAAAAGTATTCGATTTAAATGGTCGCGAACATATTGCGCGCGCCATGCTCGATCAAGGGAGCACTGCCTGCCTGATGACTGAACATATGTTTCAGCTATTAAATTTACCTGCAATTGATGTTGATAAAACTGTACAAGGTGTAAATAAAAGCGAAACTCAGGTCAACAAAAAATGCAAGTTGCCAATTCACTCTTTAAATGAGGAGTATTCAACCAGCATTGGTTTTTATGTTCTTCCCGATATTTCGGACAATGTACCGAGCTGTCCGATAAACTTATCGGATCTTAATATACCTACTGATTTATGCTTAGCTGATCCCAACTTTTATTCACCGGCACCTGTCGATTTTATTATTGGTGCAAGTGTATTTTGGGATATTATTGATGTTGGAGCGCAGCGTATCAGAGTAGGCAAGGTTACGGGCAAACAGATTTTACTTGAGAGCAGGTTTGGATGGCTTTTAGCAGGCCCTCAGGGAGGTTTATCAACTTTACCCATTAAGTGTAATTTCACGAAGGTTGATAACATTGACTCTCAGCTCACACGGTTTTGGGAACTGGAGGAAGTTCGCCCCGTGTTATCAAACTACTCACCAGAAGAAAAGCTGTGTGAAGAACATTTTGTTAAGAACACAACACGTTTGGATGATGGCAGTTTCTGCGTCAAAATCCCTCTAAAAGAAGATCCTAGTATTTTAGGTCATTCAAGTCAACGTGCTAAAAGATGTTTCACCTCCGTCGAGCGGAAGCTGGTAGGGGAGTTTGGTAAACTTTATAGAGATTTTATGTCGGAGTATGAAGCACTTGGTCACATGACAGAGATACCCGAGTCTCAATCGCAGACGAATGCTCATTTCATATCACATCACGGAGTCATACGTGAGAGTAGCACTACGACATTACTGCGCACTGTTTTTAACGCCAGTTACCCTACAAGCTCTGGTATTTCCTTGAATGACATTCAAATGGTTGGACCTACCGTGCAAGATGATCTTCTGTCATTATTATTGCGATTCAGATTTCACAAATACGTCCTTTCTGCTGACGTAGCTAAGATGTATAGAACCATTATGGTCCATCCTAGCGATCGCTACTTACAACAAATCTATTGGCGACATGATCCTTCTGAAACTATTAAGATATTTCAGCTCAACACTGTCACATATGGCACGGCCAGTGCCCCTTTCTTAGCGACGCGGTGTTTAAAGCAAATAGGGCTAGATTGCGCCGATAAACAGATTTCAGATATTATAATTCATGATTTTTACGTCGACGATTTGTTGACCGGAAGTGACGATTTTCAGGATCTGAAAAGCATACGTGAAAAGGTAACCAACGAGCTTGCTTCTGTTCGCATGCATTTACGCAAATGGAAATCTAATGACCCCCAAATGGCGTCAGAATCGATAGATTCTTCCATTAACCTGAACATTGGAAGTGACAAGCCAAGCAAAGTTCTAGGTCTTGCCTGGGCTCCAAATGAAGATGAAATTACTTTCCCAATCAGTACTGACACATTGATCAAAAAAACGAAACGCAACATGCTGTCAGTCATATCACAAATCTTTGACCCTTTAGGGCTTTTATCCCCTTATATCATTCGCTTGAAAATGCTTTTGCAAAGATTGTGGCTGCTTAAAATATCGTGGGACGATGAATTGCCATCAGACGTCAGTCACGAATGGACTGAAGTTATGTCAAACATACCGACCTTGTCTGATTTACGAATTCCTAGACTCGTACTTTGCAATTCGTATAATGATTTAGAACTCCACGTTTTTGTCGATGCATCTGAACGTGCTTATGGGGCATGTCTGTATGTTCGCAGCAGTAATGACGACGACGTGTTAGTTCGATTGGTGACAGCTAAGAGTCGAGTAGCTCCTCTGAAGCCTACTACAATCCCTAGGCTTGAGCTGTGTGGTGCTCTAGCAGGTTCTCGCTTGTATAAAAAGGTCATTAACTCGCTTCGCATTCCAATAAAAAGCACAACCTTCTGGTCTGACTCCACAATTGTATTAGGTTGGCTCAAGATGCTTCCCAACAGGTTGCAGCCGTTTGTGCGAAACCGTGTCGGAGAAATATTAGAGACGACTGGAGATTGCGAATGGAGGCACGTTCCCACAGCTGAAAATCCCGCTGATTTCGTATCCCGCGGTGTACCTGTGGAAACGATTAAAGCACTGGATTTGTATTGGAACGGACCAACATTTCTACATCATGACGAATCTATTTGGCCTTCTAACCCAGTTCTAGAATCCTCATTGCCAGAGATTCGACGCGAATTCACACTGCTCACTACTGGCACTAAAAACTCAAATAATGACAAAATGATAAATTTTGATCGATTCTCACAATACTTACGACTTGTTCGTTCTGTAGCGTATATGCTACGTTTTATTAATTTGTGCAGGAAACGACCAATTGCTACTCAGTACCTTTCGGAAACTGAACTTAATAAAGCCTTAAAATTGATTATCTTAACGTCTCAACGCGAATCATTCCCTGAACATCAAATGTTAGTCGAGAAGCGAAATCTGCCTAAAAAGAGTTCATTAATAAAGTTTAACGTTTTTCTCGACGATGATAACATCATGCGCGTTGGTGGACGCTTAGAAAACTCTAATTTCTCCTATGAGAAAAAACATCCAATTTTATTACAGTCCGCTCATCGATTTACTAAATTACTTTTTCAATTTGAACATTTAAAGAATTTACATGCGGGACCCCAACTACTGATTTTGACTATTAGAGAAAATTACTGGCCCGTTGGAGGACGGAATTTAGCAAAAGCTTGTTACCGTCAATGCGTGCGATGTTCTCGTGTAAGAGGTAAAATAATTGCACCCTTGATGGGACACCTACCTCAGTAGCGCCTCATTCCAGGTGGTTATCCATTCGAAACGTCAGTAGGAATTGACTATGCTGGTCCCCTGTCTTGCATCAGTCGTCAAGGTCGTGGAAGTAAAGTGGTTAAGGTGTACATTGCCATTTTTATATGCTTTACAACTAAAGCTATTCACTTCGAATTAGTCGGTGATTTAACGAGTCAGTGTTTTTTGCTTGCGTTGCGTAGATTCATATCGCGTAGGGGCAAACCAAGCGATATATATTCAGGTAACGGAACCTCATTTGTTGGTGCATACAACGAGTTGTCGAATTTCTTAAAAAATAACTGCAGTTACTTGTCTGAGACTGTGGCTAACGACAGCATTAACTTCCATTTTATTCCAGCATATTCCCCTCATTTCGGAGGGCTCTGGGAAGCCGGTGTCAAATCAACCAAATTGCATTTACAAAGAGTGTTGGGCAATTGTCATCTAACGTATGAGGAACTTAATACTACATTAATACAAATAGAAGCAGTATTGAACTCGAGACCACTCACACCTCTCTCGTCTGAACCTGACGACTTGACACCTCTAACACCCGGCCATTTCCTCATCGGTCGACCATTAACTTCACTTCCCGTTCGAGATCTCCAAGACCGACCAATACATAGCTTGAAACGATATCAACGAATTGAACAACTTCGTCAACAATTCTGGTCGAGATGGAGCACTGAATATGTAACTGACCTACAGCGCCGAACGAAATGGACTTCCAAAAATGATCCATTGAAGATGGATACTCTTGTCTTGATTAAAGAAGATAATCTTCCACCACTGAAGTGGAAGCTGGGTCGAATCGTTGCTATGATTCCTGGTATTGATGGGATCAGTCGTGTCGCCGATATCAAGACGGCATCGGGAGTCATTCGGCGGTCTTTCAGCAAGATATGTCCGTTGCCTGTTTGTGCTTCAGAGTCTGGTTGAAAGAAGAGTCTTTCAACGTCGGGGGGCATGTTTAGGAATATCGCCTCCTTTTCCTGGCAACCTTAATGTTGACACTGTTGCTATGGTTACTGAAAACTGATAAACTGCAAATACATATTCAAATTTTAATTTCACCGTTTTTAATTACAAATCTTCTCAAGACGCCTATTCAAAATGCTCTTCTGGAAATTGACCCCAAGAAAATTTATATAACAACCTCGACTTCCAAAAATATAAAATCAAACGCTTTAAAGGAAATAAACCCAAAGAAAATTAATATATTATTATAAACCCAGGTTCAAAACCAGAAAATGAAAAAGAAAATATTATACCAGAAGCTAGTGAAG
The DNA here is from genome assembly GCA_949820665.1 of Scrobipalpa costella. Classification (NCBI taxonomy): domain Eukaryota; kingdom Metazoa; phylum Arthropoda; class Insecta; order Lepidoptera; family Gelechiidae; genus Scrobipalpa; species Scrobipalpa costella. The sequence continues at coordinate 4,143,515 of OX463299.1, forward strand.
TTGGCATCTTATCTGAAGATGAAGATCTCCTTAACACTGGAGACATTTTTGACGTACCATCATTTTCAAGATTTTTGACAGAGGTCCCAAGTTTACCAAGTGTTGATCAATTACTGAACTCTGATGAATCTTAGCTAATGTACAGATAGTACATATAGTACTCAAACTGGGAATAAAACAGTAATTTCAAATCCTGATTACCCAGCACAGAAAGATTTTAATGACTCAATTAGATTTTTTAATGAAATCTTTGATCTTTAAAAAAAGTTTGAGTGGAATAAGAAGAATATTAAGTTAAGGCAAAGTAATCATCTAAGACTTAATTAATATAATTGGTATACGATACTTTGTTCTGCAATTATAATAAATAAATACGATTGTTGATTAATTATTGTTTTTTTTGTATATCCTCTCTCATTTCATTCTTGCACATCCCTTTCGTCCCTTCCATTCCTCCCATCACTCCCGTCTTTCTCATCCAGAAGTCAATATCACTCCGACCATAACTCTCTTCTGTAGCAATCCTGTGTTCAATCGTGTGTTCCCCGTTTTCTCGTCCCTCCCGTCTCTTGCAACCTAACCTTTTTTTATTAACCTCGGAATATCTATATAAGTTCCATTCAGTCCTTTCTGTATTTTCAAATTCTAGTCTTGTCCACCCACACATTCTTCCAATAACTCTTGTTCTCTCCTATCCTTTCCAATCCTCCCGTTCTCACGTCCTTACCATTTTCTCATTTCTTCCGTCATTTTCAGCTCTCCATTAAAGTCGAAGTAGTATTTAAGTATTTATATACATGTATGTTATACATGTATGTTAGACTGTAAGGTATATATTTTATGGGCCTCTGTTTACATTATTTAACATCTTATAATGTAAATACTATCCGAAATAAAATGGTTTATTATTATTACAAATAATAATACCACGTTATTTCTTTGAAACTGAACAACTTTGAATATAGAATTCTCATAAGAATTATTTTGCAAAAATTACTTGCTCGATCAAATTACCTATTTAAATTTAAATTACCTATTTTATTTTCATTTTCTGAACGAATTTTATTGTAAAAGTTGTGCAGTTTTGTTGACTAAGCGAGCGACCTCGTTCATTTTGCGGAACATTGTCCCGTACACCCCGTTTATTTACATTATTTATGGTCATGTTTCTAATTTCTTTGGGAGCTTTGCTAATTTCATTGGGCCCTTCATAATTTCTTTGTATCAAGTCTAATTTCTTTGGTCATCAAAATTGCCCTTTTCTAATTTATTTGTAATGAATCTAATTTCTTTGACCATTAAAATTTTCAAACTGCTAAAACTTTGAAATGACACTATGAAATTAAGGGATAATAACATATAATAAGGGACAATATTATATTTAGTATTGAAGTGCTTAACAACATATGTTGTTTCATTTTCGAAAAAACGTAAAAAAAAATGCGCCATATAAATTAGAATTTTTTCACCCAGATTTGAGAAACACCCGAAAACAAGATTAATTATTTCGTAACAAAAATACTGGTAATATCTTTCACATCTAAAAACTGGTAATAATACTGGGTTTTAATACAGCACAAAAGAAACAAAAAATACTTTGAACATCAGATAAAAATGTTCCTAATAATAATATTTTGAAAGAAAAATGTTTGCGGAGATGATTAAAGCAGGAGCAGAGATAATTAAAATATAGCACTTATTGGGCATCAAAGTGAAAATGAGATGGATGAATAAATACCATTTAGAGGTTAAAAGAAGCCAAAAAATTCAAACATACATAAAATCATGCCTTCATCCCTAATAGGGTAGGCATAGCGCAAACAACCTAAACAAAAGTCGTTCCGCCACGTCTGACAAAGTTTTAAGGGTTATTTAAGATAGATTTGCAGGTTAATTGCTGTAGTGACAGGTTGTTAGCCCGTCACCTACATTACAATAAACAGAAACCCTCGGATCCTTGAGCTGATTTTTATAGCATGCCCGCGCGGAAATGCAGCCGGCACATTCTATGTTTTTCTCTCGCTCTCAGTCCAGCATGAAAGTAATAAAAATAAGAAAACAAATTTAGTATTTTAAGATTATCAATTTCATAATTGCATTGCAATAATAATAAAAATTACAGAGAATAATTTGATCGTCAAAAATAAAATTTTACAATAAAATGAAATAAAAATGTCTCAACAAAATTTCCAATTTTAGAAATAAAGTCCACCAGATGTCGAATTAGTTTTAAATAATACCAGTTTTTAATATGAAATCGTAAATGAAAAAGTTTATTGAACACGCGAATGAAAAAGCTAATCGAGTTTTACGAACTAGGTATATGTCCTACTTAATAAGAAGTCGACGTTTCAAAAGGTTTTAAAAACCAATATTTTTTCAGTCTCGTGACATCACCATCAGCCGAAGTCTCTGACTCTACTCATGAAATCATTTTTCCCAGCGTGAAACCTAAATTAAAGTTATCATATCCACTAATATTAGAAATGGAGGCATTCAGAATTAAAGAAAAAAGATTCCAACATGTATAATATCCATTAAATAAATTATATTTTCCGACTGTTTCTACTCCGTCAGAAGAAAGGGTCCGTCTCGGATATAAGGTTTGATTTGGGAAGGAAAGGTGTACATACGTAACATCACGAGGTTTATAGTTACGACTCTATCCTTTACGAGGTAGGCAGAGCATCGATGTCTTTTTAAAAGAGCGTTTTCGTTACCTTTGAAATGCTTTAAGGGGCAAACTTCGTATCCCTACTCATACAAACATGTACTGGTTTCTACAATATTCTCGGTTGGAAAATTTGCTGGCACATTCTATGATTTCTAAAGTTCTCAGTCTAGCAATGGAGTATCGGTTAGTTTAGTGGTGATTTCTTATTTTTGCGTAGATATGATTGTTTTTTTTTAAATGTAGTTAGTTACGCAGTGTATTGCATGATGTTGGCATATTTTATGTTGACGGAGTACAATCCGATAATTATTTATTTTTAACCCCCGACGTCCAAAAACGAGGGGTGTTATATTATTCTTCTATGCTGGACTGGAAGAGATAGAAAAACATTGAATTCTCTAGCTGCCCTTCCTCCCGGGCATGCTGTAGAACTCAGCAAAAGGGATTCGACCTGTCACTACAGCAATACAAATCTTTACAATCTAAAATTTGCCCTCAATTTTTGTCAGACGTTCCGAAAGCGCCTGTTAAGAGGCGTTTTACGCTCTGCCTACCCCGTAAGGGATATAGGCGTGATTTTTTTTATGTATGTTATATAATTACACGTTGATGTTGAAGCATGTTGACCGGCATGCACATCTAGATTTAATAATCGAGTTAAAAATATTGAAGTTATTGATTTGAGTACTCAATATTTACTGAGGATATTTACGTCATAACCAAGTATTTTCATACAAAAAAGCGTTTTAGGCATTTCATAAATAGTTACTTATTTGTCTAGTAGGAAAATACCGTATTCTATTTGTCGGTCTCGGTTAGAAGTTCCATTTGTGTTGGGAAGGAAAGGTTTACATAAGTAACGTCGCGGCTCGTTACATCTGTGACGGAGGTTCTAGCAATGTCACCGGTTAGTTTAAGTAGTTGTGGTTTAGTAGTTTCGACTTGTTACGGAGTAGATGTGACATTTTTATTGTCCACCAACACAGTGATTTGCATGATCCTATGGGCGATTTCCACTAGACGGCACGGCGACGGTGCCGTCACGATGCCGTGGCTCTATTTTTCCACTAGACGGCATGGAAACGATACGGAAACGACACGGAAACGACACGGCAACGTCCCGATAACGTCCAAATAGTCGTCCAAATAGTTCGTACGAATACAAAACATTTGCAGTTTGACAGGCCGTTGACGGTACCGTTGGGAATCAATGCCGTGCCGTTGCCGTGCCGCAGAGTGAAAAATAATTTTATTGATTTGCATAGATGATCTCTTCCACAGTACCGTCGACGGTGCCGTGCCGATGCCGTCTAGTCGAAAAACGCCCTATCGTGGTTATTTTGTAACAATCAAACAATTTGGCAATATCTGCTGTATTATTATTGTTTATATAGTAACGCGATCGATGCTTCCATGCTGGACTGGGAGTGACAAAAAAACATAGAAAGCACCAGCTGCATCTCCTCCTTGGCATGCAGTTTACTACTGCTGTTGTTTTTAAACCAGCTATGGGATTCGAGGGTTTGAGCACAGATTAGATAATAGTTACTACGTTTTGAGTGTATTGTAATTTAGTTGATGGGCTCACAACCTGTCACTACAGTAATATACAGATCTATCTTAACCGAAAACCGTCGAAAACCGTCACCGCGCATGCGCCGTTACCATAGATTATTATAATTTTACAGATTTTTGGCTTGGAATCGGGATTTTTTGGTATTTACTGTGTGTTTTTTTTATCTTTCCTTGCTTCCAGCAAATAAATTTTACTTTTCGTTGAATCTTTGTTAGAATTTGCTAGAGCAGGTGTAATGAAAAGTAAACTAAGATGCAACGAAAAGTAAACATTTAAATTTTTTCATCGTTCTGTTTAAAAGGTATGCTATTATAAATTCGTTTAGAAGTTTATAATTCGAACATTACTATATGAGAGTAGACAAACTCGTTTACGGTGCATTCTGTGCGTTTGTGGAACTCCTTGCCCCATGAAATCCGTGCAAGCCCTTCTTTGGATGTTTTTAAGAGAAGAGTGAAGGAGCATTTCTTATCCTTATAAATGTATTTTCATATGTCGTATTATTTTTACTACATGTAAGTGTGTATAATATGTATTTATTTATTTTCCACGTATTGTATGTACTAATATTATTTATATAATTATTTGGTTAGTATTTATACTTATGTATGTAAGGATATTTATATGTAGCTTATTGTAGTCTTTGCGTACACTCTTGCCTGCTGTTATCTTTATTTATTTTTTTCCTCTCACACAGAAAGCTGGAAGACAACTCAAATATTTTGAGTAAAGCTCGCTTTTGTACATAATGTATCTAGATTAAGTTAATTTTAAGAATATATGTGTGTACAATAAAGAATACAAAAAACCCTCAAATTTGACAAACGTGGTGGAACGACCTTTGTTTGGATCGTTAACGCTTTGCCTACCCCATTAGGGATACCAATTATGTGATCCAGGCGTAAAAAAAGAAGGAAAATCATGCATTATCTTACTTAAGATATTCAATTGCTGTATATAGAAGGTCGTGTCTAATCATAACTGCCAGATGGAATCACTGGTCTACACAAAAAAATAACCTGTTTTTTTTACTGTTATTGAGTATGCCTATGGCCCTGATTATGAAAAAAATACTGGGATATTTCTAACAGCTTTACTTTTTGAAATATACAGTTTTACTATTTTGACTAAAAAATATGGGAAAATGAATACATATATTTACAAAACACTATCAAACGCTCTTTTATATGATTTCCTAGAATAAACAAATTTAGGTAGATCTGGTTGCAAACTCCAGCAGTAGTCTGCCATCATATGTGAGTCCAACCTTCCTTGATAACGCTCTTCCATTGTTCGAATATCCTGATGAAATCTTTCACCGTGCTCCTCACTAAAATCGCCTAGATTTTGTGGAAATCGGTCTAAATGCGAATGTAGGAAGTGTTTTTTTATGCTCATGTTAAACCCTAGCTCTTGCAAGTTCGATAGCATGCACTCAACAAGCTGGACATGGTCGTCAGATTTCTTGTTACCAAGGAAATTACTCATAACTAAAACAAATGATTTCCAAGCTTTTGATTCGACTTCAATAATTTTTTTTCTTTTAAACGAGATGCTAAAATTTCAGAAGCTTCTTTCGATAAGTTCAGATCTCTTACTAAATCATTTAGTTCTTTCTGATTAAATGGCTGAGGTTCTGAAAGGCTTAATTTGTAGTCTGGATCAGAGTCTTCACTTGATGTATTTTGATTGACTTCACAAAGATTTGGATCATCAGAAGATTTCGATGTGCTGGGTTGTACCTCTCGTGATTTTAATTGAGGTCGTTGAGCAGAAAATATGTTCGGATATGACCACTTACTTCGATTTCCAGGGTTAATTCCGTTTATTTTCACAACGCAGAAATAGCAGTCGTCATGGTGGTTTCGAGGTTCCCGCCAAATCATGGGTGTTACGAACTTTATTGCATCCCGTTTTCCACTGGACCATAACCGTAGACATACAACACATTTCTGGCATACAATATGAGGAACCCATGGCTTGTCCTGATTACACAATTTAATCTTAAAATATTGATGATACGCAGTTTTCACAAAGTCCGATATAGGTTTTCGATATTTTTCGAATATATATTCACCACAAATATAGCAAAAACAATCTGGATTTATAACACAACATCTTCTTGAAGAAGCCATATCGAAAACAACAACAAAATATATTTAAGTGTCAAAAAAAGTTTTTTTTCTAATTAAAAATAGCAATCGAGGGTAGTTAGCTATAACTCAAAAACAAAAGCTGTTAGAGAAAAATTATTGCCATATTTAAAAAGTACGTCTCAAACTGAGATAGAAACAAAAAAAAAACACAGGAAACAGACAACTTTCTTTTTTGTAAGGTTGTGATATCATAGTAATACGCATTTACAGGTCAGACTAGTGATGAAGAGAGGAATAAGGCCATTAAAAGATCTTTATCTTCTGCCTAGCGTTTTGACGGCCTGATGGTGGGGTCCGCTTTCTGGATTTTTCTAATAGACTTTGCCCGCTTTTACGACGTCTAGCTAGCACTTCTTTGGTTTGCCGCGTGATCTTGAGCCTTGGACAGTGAGGTCGAAGCATCGTTTTCTGACATTCATTGAAAGATAATGAGATTAAACATAATGCTTATTTTTATACATGCAAAGGAATGGTAGTCTTTGCCGCTTCCTCGAATAATAATTAGATTTCTAAAACAATTCGCCATAAATTCCCTTATCACAATAAAAAGACATGAACAATGGAATACGAGGAACAATTACATTTGGGTTTTCAGAAATAATTCCATCGAGGTTGTTTAATTTTAAATATCAATTAAAGGCGCCTACACAATGAGGCCCAGGATATGGTAGATGGGTAAATAAAGATCACATTTAGGAGGAATGAGTTTGACAGCCATTTTTACATAAAATCTTGTCACCATTAAGTAATTTTATATTTTATGTTATAATATGAGTGAATGTGTGTTTGTTTGTTTTGTTATTGTAAAAATATGGGTGATAAGCCTGAAATAAAGATATTTTATTTTTATTTTATTTTATTTTTATTTATTATTTTATAAGGGCGATTGTGTTCTCATCCATATTATATTCGTATCCAAAAAAAACATATGACACGTTGTATTCTTATGGGTGAATAAGCTGTCATACAATTTTATTACTAAGAAGGCCAAATCGGATACGAATCTAAGTTGGATGGGTACACAAGTGGTGCACAAACGCTGTAACAATGACGCATTTTTCTTTCACCCAAAGGTTGCCTAGAAGAAATTGCTACCTTAGCAATAAGGCCGTCTATGTTGTAACTTGTCATTTGTTGTGTTGTACGATTTGTTTTCTTATAAAGCATTTTTATATTATCTTAGAGCCTCAACGACCTCAGACCACGGAGGCAGTCAATTTGATAAATGTATCAACTGTCTCCGTGGTCTAGTGGTCAGTGTCATGGGTTTGCGATCCGGAGGTCCTGGGTTCGATTACACAAAGTTGCTGTTTGTCAATTTATCACTTTGTGAGGTTTTTCCCAGTTTCGTTAGGCCATTGCAACCTCTCACTACAAAAATATACGTACGCAAAAAACCTATCGGTATGACCCTTGTTTAGGGTTTAGGTCGTTTTCGCTCTGTCTACCACATTAGGGATAAAAGCGTGATTATATATGTATGTATGTAACTACAGTGCAATCCAGGTAGAGTTTACCAAAAAATATAATAAATCTAAGTATAACACCTACTATCCTGGGTCCGAAACTGAAGTCCGATATATTTATGTTCGAAATCACTTCGTGCGATATGATATTTTTCCGAAATAATTCGACAGTCTTTTCTCTAAAATTATTCTCTATCGAACAATTACTGTTCGATTACTATAATACGAAAGAAATAGCATAGCATCGAATCGACTTTACAGTGAAATAAAAAGCGTCAACAGTACGTAAGTCTCCTTATTGTTTTGGTATTCTCTAAAATAAAATCGGACTTTAATTTCGGACGCTACTATCCTATTAACATAATTATGACGCACTTGGTAGGCAGGCAAGGTGCGCTGTTTTTACGTAAGATTTAGAGTGAATGTTTCATGTGCCTATAACTTCGCTGACTCTGAACGAATTCAGAAGCGTAAAATATTAGTGGTTATTTTTTTGTGGTTTGGTCATGTTGAGAGGATGGATGAAAAGAGATTAACCAAACAGATATACATGGCGAGTGTGAGTGGGAATGTTGGAAGGGGAAGACCTCGACGAACGTACCGCGATCAAATCGGGGACGTTCTAGGGAAAGGTCAGGTCAGGAGTACCCTAAACCGACGAGCGTGCATGAAAAGATTGATGAATGTAGATGAAGCAAAAGAAGTTTGCAAGGATCGTAGCAAATGGAAGGATGTGATCTCTGCCTACCCCTCCGGGAAAGAGGCGTGACGTTATGTATGTATGTATGTAAAATTTTAAATGGTCGTTTTGTTTCTTTCACACTACATCTAGCTTCAGAAATGCGGTTTAGCCAGTACTATTGTTCGCAAAAAGCTTGCTCGAAGCTTGGCACTTCCAAAGAAGTTGGGTAAAAGCCGCGAATGCATCGCGGGAAGTGGTAGAACTTTATTTATATTTCAGCACTGTCATATTTACAAAGTGGCTTTTAGAATTTCAAGTTCAGAAAGGCGAAAAGAGCAGTTTTTATTCTTTGGCAGAAACGGAAAAGACTATAGTTCTGAATTGTCGTGATTGTACATTTAGAAGCACCAAAATAACCATCTAGGCATTGAACATAATTCATATCAGAAAATCAGATGATTGTGTTTGTGTTTCTTATTGTTAAACAAAAACACCGGTCAAGTGCGAGTTGGGCTCGCTCATACTAAAAATGACGTAAGTGGTTGTATTTCTGAGTTTTACTTATTTTTTACCCAACTGCGCAACGCAAAGGAGGTAACTTGTTTAGCAGCCTATGTATGTATGTTTGAACCTGTGTGGCGCTCTAGATACCAAATGCGTTGACCGATTTTAATTATTTATACGTCAATCGATTTGTCTTAACCATGCGAGTGTCACTGAAGAAGTGATCTTGATCGAAATTAAATATGGCGACAATAAGACGCCATTTTGTTATAGTATTAAAAATAAAATTCGCCTTACTATGCCGAGTGGGGTATGATTGAATAGGTATTTGCAAATCAGTTTTAGGTTTTACTTCCGTTTTCGTTTACAATGACCGTTTACGATTTATAACGATTTAAAGTTTTGAAGCCTACGCAGTTGGGTATTATGAACTTTTTTAATCACTTGTTGTTTCAACAGACCATTTTATACCCCTATTAACAGGCTTGGAAACTTCAATAGGTAAATAGTAAACCTTCTATTTGGTACAATTAGTTTTAGATATCATTATAGCGTATGGCGTGCGTCGGATCCTAAATGTCTATGTTTTTAGACATAACTAAACATAAAAGCTTCAACGAAATGACCGGAGTTTACTGCCTCCGTGGTCTAGTGCCATGGACTCCTGATCCGGAGGTCCTGGGTTCGATTCCCAGGGGGGAAACACATAGTTGATATTTGAGAATTTATCACTTTGTGAATTTTTCCCCAGTTTGGTTAGGACATTGCAGGCTGATTGATTGTCCGAAAAAGAAAAAGATTTCGTGCTTTGGAGGGCACGTTAAGCCGTCGGTACCGGTCGCTATCTTTGATACTGGTCGTTACTCAAACTATGTCAGAGGCTTGATAGTTCCTGGTTCGATAGACTCGATACCCACTCGACAGAAGAAGAAGACCGAAGTAGACTGACAACAGAATTTGGGATACTACCTATTATATTAGTTTGTTACTTTTTGTGACTGTCCTCGTCTGTACGAGTGGACACTTGTCCCAACTTTTTTGCGATATAAGGATTTACTTAATCTCAGTTCAGTTACGAGTTGAATCATGCAGATATCTGCCCTATTTTTTACCCAACTACCCATATGAGAGGTTTCGTTATGTATTTATGTCTATGTATATTTCTTCGGCAGGGGCTGAAGCCCAAGATATATACTTTTCCTTAGGATATATTTTAATCCACAGCATATAATAATAAATAAATTTCTTCCATGCTGGTCTGGGAGCGAGAGAAAAACATAGAATGTGCCAGCTGCATTTCCTCCCGGGCATGCTGTAAAATTCAGCTTAGGGATCCAAGGGTTTCAGTATATTGTTATTTAGGCGATGGGCTGACAACCTGTCACTACAGCAATATACCTAGAATTCTATCTTAAATAACCCTCAAAACTTTGTCAGACGTGGCGGGACGATCTTTGTTTAGGTCGTTTACGCTCTGCCTACCCCATTAGGGATAAAGGCGTGATTATATGTATGTATGTATAATAATAAATAACAAATCATTTTAATAAATATTTTTTTAAAATTTTTATTTTAGGCAATATTTATTATCAATTATTAATGATCAATACCTAACCCCAGTTTTGTAAAAAATATATCTGAATGTTAGTGGATACAGCTAATACTCTACCTGTTTTCTAGATTTGTGTGTCTCTATTGACCTTGTATTATTAAACTAGTATACTAGTAAAAACAACATATTATTAAAACGGGTAGGAACCTGTTGTCGGGATGAGTAAATGCTTATCACGACCAAGAACTGAATATAAACTAAGGGTCGTTACAACCTAATCGATACGCCTTTTAATTATTCAATCACTTGAGATGAAAACTGTGTCGCTTAGCTGTATTGGATAGGTTCAAGTACTTATCGATATAGTGATTGTTGTGGTTGTGTCAAGGGAAGTGGGAGAAGGCGGGGGGCAGGAGCGAGGGTTTAGTTAGACTCTTGCTGCCGCTGTTACCCTGGTAACTGTGTCCTTGCTGATGATGCCTGGCTTTGACAGGAGAAATGAAATATACCAGAGCTGCGTCCTTGACCTAGAATCTTGTGTTTTCCTTGTCGTAAAATCTGCCGTTCCCGTATCGGCTTTTACAGCTATGATATGATTTTTAAGCCAATTAGACATGAGGGTCTATGCTATGATGATGATGTATTGGATTGGTAAGTATTCACCGAGATGATTGCTGTGGTTGAGTCGTGGGAAGCGGGACGAGCCAGGGGGCATCTCGGCCTTTATCTTGAGCCGGTGCGAGGGTTCCCTTGGACTCCTGCCTCCGCTGTCGTCCTGGTAACTATGAGCTATAGGTACTTACCGAGATGATTGTTGTGGTTGTGTCGGGAAAAGCGGGGTGAGGCAGGGGGCACCTCGGTCTTCAGCCGGGAGCCGGTGCGAGGGTTCACTTGGACTCCTGCTACCGCCGCGCCGCTGTCACCCTAGTAACACAAATATTGGTATAGTTCTCGGCAGATATATTGGACATAGTACCTATATGCATTGAAAATTGAAGTTTAAATGCTATAGCTTTCCTCTAACTCTACCGGATTATATCAAGAAGTTAGTCGGGAACTATAGGTTAATAAATTTGGACAAAATTAGGTACAATCAGCATCAAAGGTAACTACTACGAAATTCGTGTGATATGATTTGTGTAATATAATTTTCCTTCAAAGGAATGCAAATCTATTAGGTAGGAGAACATTTGGCTTCATGTCAAGCCCACAGAGGTCACCCGTTTTGCATAAATAGCTGTCCTTTTTCCCTCCCATTTGGTTAAGCGTAATGATGACCTTTTCTCCAAACTATGTCCAACATCATAGTTATTATTATTTATTACAATATTAGGGTAGTTTTGACTTCGAACGAAGAATGTGGGATTTTGTTTGCAATTTTGACAAAGTTTCTTTATGAACACCATTAAATAAACCAAATTCTTGTTTAAAAAATAATGTAGTACTATAACAAAATCTTTTTTAGAATGTAAGTATGTTTAGGTTTTTTTTCTCTGCGTACATAAAAAACAGTAAAATATTTTCAGGCTTCGACGTGTTTTTATTATACCTGGCAACAGTCAAGCGAATTTGTGGAATCTGCCGAAAAGATTTTCATATTGTGAGAACATTATGATATTCCTGTCGTCTTATATTGCATTTACAAGGAATTTGGGGAAATAAGCTCCGGCCTGGAGGTGAATACTGAATGAAATTTACTGAGCGTTCTTACAGAATATGTTTCAGTTATGTCGTTTTGTATTTTTTATACTCTATTTATTGACAACATACTGCACATATAAAACGTTGATGTTACTAACTAATCAACCATAGGTTTGGTTATACAAGATGGAAGTAAAATATTAACTTGTACAATTTAATTATTCAATATTTTATTTATAATAATTTTATATGTCACATAATTTAAAATACAAGATAATAAATTTATTTTAATTTATATAATTTTATCTAATATGCCAGGCCTGGTCAAAACAAATTAATGTCAAAAATTAATTAACTCTAAACAATGCATTAGGACATACAATGGGACTATTTCTATCGTATCAATTATTTATTATATGCACATATTCAAATTGAAAATGTTCGATGCCTTTCCCAATTTTCTGCAACTGCAAAATTTATTTTCATACGACCAAAATTCTACTTAAGTATTTAAACTTTACCGGGTAACCTGATTCAAATGGGTTAGAAACTTTGATCCGTTCCTGACACATCTAAGGAGGGTGACTGAGAATTTGTCGACAGTCACACGGCATGGGAGGCCCCAAAGGTATTTACACAGTTTCATAAATTGTCTATCCATTAGGTACCTAATTCTCTCATTATATTTCGAAGAATTTCGTAAGAGACCTTAGTCGCCTAACTCGTCACACGGGAAAACATGTTTATCTAATAAAGTTGACATCCACGAGGAAGCTAAAGAGGATGTTCATGAATGAGACTGCAAAATAAAAAATATTATTTTATTGTTTTGGGTCTAAGCACAGATTCGATTGTGTTACAAGAATTGTGGTCGCGAGCTGACTGAACGAAACAATAAAATAATGTGTACAAAGCGCGAAACTCTTAAACAAAAAAGTTACATTATTATATTAGGCCCGTAATTATAATCAACTCTCAAGAGACACTCTGACAGCCGTTTTGAGTTTGAATCAGAAATGTCATTTTAGTAACGGCCTGTCAAATCCAAACTTATGGTGCTCGCCATCTTGAGATCGCTTTATTAATACGAGCCTAGAGTGCCTTTGACTGTTGTACAGTGGGCTGTCAGAGGAGTATGATAGAGAAATTAATATCAAACATTTAGAATCCTAAATCTATGCAAATAAGCTGCTTAAGCACTCCTATCTCTTCAATTATTCTGTTTGGGAGAGTGTTGGGAATCCATAACAATGATCCGTAAAAAGATTCCAAAAACCCAAGGGACCTTTGTAAAATAGACCACTATCAATATATTATATTATTTCTATCCACATTATTTGGTGAATATTAGTTAGTGAATAAAATATTTACCTCGGAATGAATTAATGTTTTTTGTTTGTGTAATATCCTAAAGTTATTGTGTAAGTATTTTACGATGCACGAAACCAAATAAAATGACTTAAGTCTTATTGTTTCACTTTTCGACTAACTTTGTTCCTTGGGGACATACCCACCTAATCTGCCAATAAAAAGTCACACTTCTCGGACAGGTGACTTTTGTGGGCTACAAAATTTTAATAGAGCCATGAAATTGTGTCTGTTGAAGATTGTAGGCGACTTTATTGATATAGCTTTGTGAGTAGATTTACCTTTGGAGCGTCTGTCTCGAAGCTGATGAAGAGCATCCTGGCGAGCCTCTGCAGCACCAGCTCCCGCAGCACGGCCGGCACCGGCTGCCCTCTCACTCCTCTACGAGCAACACCACATATTCACACAACATATCATATGTTACTTCCATGCTGGACTGGGAGAGGTAGAAAAACATAGAATGTGCCAGCTGCATTTCCTCCCGTGCATGCTGTAAAAACCAGCTAAGGGACCCGAGAATTGCAGTATATTGTAATTTAGGCGATGGGCTGACAACCTGTCACTACAGCAATATACGAACAAATCTATCTTAAATTACCCTCAAAGCTTTGTCAATCGTGGCGGAACGACCTTTATTTAGGTCGTTAACGTTCTGCCTACCCCATTAGGGATAAAGGCGTGATTATATGTATGTATGTACAAAAAATACGAGGCTGGAAAATGTCCGACAGATAAATTATGTTCCCAGAAGCAGTTTCTTTTATAATAAATTTTATTATACAGGATGTCAGAAACCTTGCAGAAAATACATTATCGGGTGTTTTAACCGGACTACCAAATGTTTTAAATTTAAGGGGATTTAATCATGATTACAATTAAGGATAACCATATTCTGTCTGTGACGATAATGTCGTGCAGTCGACTCGAAAAAAAGGGTCGACTTAATTAAACTGTTCATCAAGAGAACGTCGAGATAAAAGCATAATTTAACATGAGATCATTTTACGTGTGAAATAGAAAACATTTAAAAAGAAACGTTTGATAAAAGTGCCCTTTAAAAACGATCCTTTTAGTCTGACGTGCAATTATTAAACTAGAAGCACCTATAATATAAGTCTGATGTGACGTTCTCACTAAAGTTAATAATGGTTGCACTCATGTTTCATCTAAGGGCAGCAACACACTTTACTGCGCGCAAGGTTGCGCTCAAAACACTGTCAATGCTTTTTGCATTGCCTTCAACACACATGCGACACCTTACGCTATACGCGCGTGTAGCGATGAACTCAACGTTAGCGCAACCTTCTGCCAGTACGCGCGTGTAGAGCGTACGGTGACGCATGAGTGTCGTAGGCAATGCAAAAACAATTGACAGCGTGTTGAGCGCACCGTTTCGAACAGTAAGTGATGCCTATATGTTGCTGCACTAAGCGGCTTGATTATAGACCATGCCTCTCTACCTAGCAGAGTACCTAGTCAACAGACTAATAGGTAGTAGCCGATTGTTAAGATCTTTATTTTTTTGCCGAAAATGTGATGTACTGTACAGTGATTTTAAAAACTATAGCATTATCATCTTCTTCAAACAACTGATAGACAACTGCCTTCCTAAAAAAATATACAAATCTAGTTAAAATTTTCGCCAGTTTCAAACAGGCAATATAAGTTTTGTATCCCCATTAAAACTTCAGAGTATCACGTCTGCGGGAAAATTGTTTGTTTTCATCATAATTTTCTTCCATGCTGGACTGGAAAAATAAAAAAAACATAGATTGTTCAGCTGCCCTTCCTCTTGGGCATGCTGTAGAAGCCAGCAAAAGGGATTCAAGGGTTACAGTGTATTATAATTTAGGAGATGGGCTGACCTGTCACTACAGCAATACACATTACAATCGAAAATTGCCATCAATTTTTGCAAGGCGTTTTAAGCTTTGCCTACCCCGTAAGGGATAAATGCGCAATTTTATGTATTTATGTATGTATCATCATAAATTACCGGAACTTCCTGTAACTAGGTAAGTTTAAGTAAGTTTTTGGTACACTCCGTATAATATTATTATGAACAACAGCTACTGATTGGGCTTACATTCTGCATCAATAGCTGAACATAATGTGGAAGATTACTAGAGCGTGGAAAATGGCGTATCTCTAAATTAAATAATCAACAACCACCTAACCCGTATCATAATTATTTTCCAGAATTATTTTGAACTAATTACTTAACTTTTGAGTAGGATCACATGATTTCCGAAGAACAAAAAAATATATTTTATATTTAAGCAAGCCTGTACAATGCCTAAATAATAATATTTTAAATACATAATCGCTCAATCATAGGTATCGTTTTCAATCTGGTACAGAAATACATACATACATACACACATATAATCGCGCCTCTATCCCTAATGGAGTAGGCAGAGCGTAAAGGACCTAAATAAAGGTCGTGCCGCCACGTCTGACAATGTTTTGAGGGTTATTTAAGATAGATTTGTAGGTATATAAATGACCCCCAAAACCTTGTCAGACGTGGCGGAAAGACCTTTTTTAGGTCGTTTACGCTCTGCCTACCCCATTAGGGATATCGGCGTAATTATATGTATGTCGTCACTAACTTATAACAGCATTGTTGATTAGTCTGTTTACTTTCCAAATTCCATAAAAATCACGTACTTCTAAACTAATCTCAGTATGCAGGACAATCCAATAAATGTCTGGTGAAATATCGTAAACCTACGAACAATAAATGAAATGTAGAAAGTAGTGATGCCGTGTAGTGACTATCGATAATAGCATTGATAGTATTTCGACATTGAATAACAGTAACATTATTATAATATTATATAAGTACTATCGACAGTGCACTTTTGAAGTTTTTAAAACTACCGCATCGATGGTATAGATTTTACGCTTGCAATTGCAAGGGTATTGATTCTATTGTATCGTATTTGAAAGGTTTATCGATATCGTTACTTTAGTCGTCTATCGATAAGTAAACTGTCGATCTTTCATGCTGGACTGGGAGCGATTGAAAGACATAGAATGTGCCAGCTGCATTTCCTCCCGGGCATGCTGTAAAACCAGCTAAGGGATTCTAGGGTTTCAGTGTATTGTAATTTAGGCGATGGGCTGACAAGCTGTCACTACAGCAATACATAGATCTATCTGACCCTCAACACTTGTCTGAAGTGGCGCAACGACCTTTGTTTGGATCGTTGACGCTCTGCCTACCCCATTAGGGATAAAGGCGTGAATATATCTACGTATGTAAACTATCGATAGTCCGGCAACACTAGTAAAAGAAACAACTAGGACGAGACAGGGTCGCCCTATTATTGGAAATTGATTTGGGCAATCACTTTGAACAATGTCGTGTCATGTCATGTCTTTCTATTCTTTTCCAATCGTTGGCGAAAACAATTGCACCTTTACGTTTTATGCAGCCATTGTCTCGTCTTTAAATGTTGATATTTCTTTGTTTGTAAAAGGCACTCGCAGAGCTATTTTATTTATATTTTAAATCAAAATTATAGGCATCATATGCACGATGTAACGTCACAAATAGGCATTTATGGAAATTTAAAATTAATACGTGAGCTCAGTTGGTTAGGCAGGGATTACTGTGGTCGTGCGTTTAAACCTCACTCGTATGGAATTAAAAGTATCTGGAGTGTAAGGAACAGCTTCCCGCAAACTGATAGGGGTTGCTCAGTCAACGGAACTAAACAATTATCAGTTTCCTTTTTTTAGCAAAAGAAAAGAAATGGTTTTACATACAAATTGTCTAAACGAGTTGGTCATTTTGTATGAGAGGTTCATTTTTTTTCCTGAAATAAATTCGTGGTGATAGTTGTTTAGTTTCGTTGACTGAATAACCCCTATCAGTTTGTGAGACACTGTCCCCTTACACCCGGTAGAAATGGCGGAAATAAATCAGAATAAGTATCACATTTATTGATTACAGGGCAAATATTTCATTTTGTATCTCGACATTTTAATTAAATGACGCTTGCGCTTATTGTAACCTTACATTAATAAAATTTATTCAATACTAGCTGTGCCCGCGACTTCGTACGCCCGGTTTGTATGGAAAACACGCAGTGTCGAGCATACTGTAAACGCTTCTCCACGCATAGGAGCGGGATCTGCTAACCCGCGCGCAGTAGCGTGTTTCGCATTGTCTAATCTTTGCTTTTGTATGGAAAACACGATTCCGCGCGCGAGCTAGCAGACCCCGCTCCTACGCGCGGAGAAGCGTTTTCAGTATGTTCGACACTGCGTGTTTTCCATAGAAACTGGGGTACTTATTCAATATTAGTAAGATAAGTATATAATATTTAATTGAATCTTCTACTTGAAATACTCTAATTGAATTGGAATGTATTGTTACATACATACATACATACATACATAAAATCACGCCTTTATCCCTTACGGGGTAGGCAGAGCGTAAAACGCCTCCTAAAAGGCGCTTTCGCCACGTCTGACATAAATTAAGGGCAATTTTAGATTGTAATGTATTGTTAATTTATTTATATATTATATTTTTAATAATATCTCTGAATGTATAGTAATTTAAGTTTTTTGTGTTAAATATGAATTCGATGACATGGATCTTTGGTCTGGAATGAACGATTTTATTATTATTATTATTAGAATGGTTTGCGTGATTATTCCTAACCTAGGCTGGACACCAGGTAATTAAAAAAACTCAAATAAATAAAAAGTCCCTTTAAGATCACTTAAAAACGATCAGAGTTCAATTTCCTGCCTACCCCCCAAGTCAGGTGGCGTTATTATTTGTATCGTAACTTTGAGTTTAAGAAATGCTCAGTCAAATAAAAAAAGTTCCATCAAAATCGGTTTCAATTCAATTTCCTACCTACCTTCTAAGTCATGAGGCGTGATTATTTGTATTACGACTTTGATTTTAAATAATGCTCAGTCGAATAAAAAAGTTACATAAAAATCGGTTAAGAAACAGCCAAATTTCTATTTCCTGCCTACCCCCTAAGTAAGGTAGCGTGAATTTAGTTATCCTAAGTTGCAACCCGGGTAATTCGTAATGCAGTTGAATAAAAAAAGTCCCAACGATATCGGTTCAGTAGTTTTGGCGTGATGTGTTAACATACAGACAGACAGAAAGACAGACAGTCAGAAATTCAAAAAAAATCGTTTTGATCTTTGCATCGTTAATAAAGCCTGCTGCAATTATTTTTTTGTAAAAATATTCAATGTACAGACACGACCCTTCTAGAGATTTATTATATATTACCTGTGCTGAAAAGTTATAGATTGTTGCTTCTAGAAGCTAAATTCGTTTGCAAATAACCTTGCAACATATTTCAAAACACAAATGCTATTACAGAGTATCTCTTGCTATGCACTCCTGTCTTGGGTTTGATCACAGATCAGGAGATTAGGAGACAAAGCACCGGATAGAAATTAATAAGAGTAAAGTCAAGATTTACAAATAAAGAAATAATAGAGACACTCACACATACTCAAAAGTACAAAAAATATAGTAAATAGCACATTTTGTGGTTCTTCATGCATGTGATCAAATTGCGATAATATTTTGTAAATTAGTATCATACCTACTTTGAAAATTTACAAGTGCCATAAAGACTGAAGGCTTGAATAGATTATCTTGGGTAATTTGTGTATGTATTCGTTATTATGTCAACTAGTAAATTGAATGAAAATGATTGTAAGTGCTGAAAGGGTTTCTGATAGTAGCTGACTCACAGCATCATTTATTTCTTTGCATTGTCCCGTCTTCCTTATCCTTAACTCTGATGCTTTGATTGGATTTGCGTGTTGATTCCAAACATTCACAAGGTATAGCTGTATTCCAGTTGGCGCAAGCTGATTGGTTCCATTGTTTGTTTTCTATGCGATAATCCGGACGAACACGGTATTAGTACTATTTGTGGCTGATCGAATTCACTATATAGGTTGTTCTTAATTTTATTGGACGGGTACATATTTTTTGAGGTAGGTCAAGGATGAGGGAGACTGCTTGGAAAAAATCAGACCCACGAGATTTAATAGCTTTTGAAATATAATTACTTTATTCGACACTAAATCGGGATTTATTTTATAATTAAGTACCCGCGGGATAGCAGATCCCTGTCCGACGCGCGGAGAAGCGTTTTCAGTATGTTCGACATTACGTGTTTTCCATACAAACCGACCGTACGAAGTAGTTGGAACAGCTAGCACTAGGCTAGTACCTAATAAATTGACAATAATAATTCATAATTAATTTATTTGTTGTCACATGGGGTACGTATTGTTCGTATACAATATTACAACTTTTCCAAAAATATGGCTTCTAAATTAAAAAGTGCGCTTTTCGCGGACATCCTATACAAACCCTCAGATTAAATCGAAATCCGATGATTTATTCTATATCCATTATGAATGAGATTGAAATTGCTACCAGCAATTAGTTATGCAAAACGTCCGTGTTCAATTTATGGAATTAATTTATCACCTGTTATATTAATTTTCTTTGGAAAGTTTGAAGTAAATTTTACAATTTGGCATGAGAAATGTATCGACAATTTTTAAGGCAATAATTTAGTTAAAAGCAATTTTGCAACACGTCAGTAAGTCATATGTCAATTCTATTGATATGTCTGTTCTTCAGAAACTGAGCAATATCTACTATGCTACCTAATTTAATACGGGGAGGTGGATATTTTGTATGGAAAAGCAAAAAGAAAAACACTTAATGAAAGAATTTCCTGATGAAAATTGTTCAGTGTCGTTGACTGACTATCAACTTGTGGGATGCTGTTCCTTTCACCTCGTATGCAGTGACTCATGCTGACTACTATCCTTATGGCTGTTATTCATCTAGACGGCACGTTCACGGCACGTTCTGTTTTTCCACTGGACGGTATTATCGTCGACTGTATCGTCCATCTAGTTCAACTCTGAGTGTATACACACACGCGCGCATGCTACGTACGTATACAAAGCTATGCCGTACAGTGCAAAATCGTCCATTCCCTTCACAAGACAGAGCGCATTCATTACTTTCAGTCATCATCTCCCTAGCCTTATCCCGTATCTTACAGGGTTGGCTACCTTATCTAGGGGATTGAAGGAGGGTACTGGTTTTTACAGAGTGACTGCCATCTGACCTCAACAACCAGACCCAAGGTCAGAGTTTTCAAGCCGCTAATGCTTAGCACTGGCCTCTGACATGACTTTACCAATAATATCTACGATATTTACCGGGACCTACAGCATAACGTGCCTTCCGAAGCATGGAATAAACGTATATAACGTACAAATATGAAAACCGAAAAACACATTGTTACGTGGTGGGATTCGAACGACCTCCACGCTCAGGAGGCAGCGGCCCTATCCACTTCACCATCAGGCTCTCATTATTATCGGGCATTCATTATTTTAAGTATTACTTTAAAAAAATAATATAACTTTGTGTTTGTTATGCTGTATGACGAACTTTTTTAAGTTAATTGATATTTTACCTAATAAATTCAACACCATTAAATTAATTAGACCAACTTGCCGTATATCGATCGCTTTATTACACGGAACATACATAATATTTTATATTCATGTTTAGACTTCACAAAAGAAGGTCCACCATGAAAAACTCCAAGAGTTTTGTTTCTGTGAAACCAAAAAAAGTTTTACATAGTCCATCTCCTAATAAATTTATGAAAATATTCTTCATTATTATGTATATGTTTTTATTTCAAGACTTCGGATTCATTCGTTTCAAAAATATTAAGCTGGAGCTCGTTAAAAAAATATTTTCTTTTATTCAATCCGTAATTGTTTGTATAACATGCTCAACGTTAATGATTTTAGGCCCCATGGGTAGAACAGAAATTATATGGAATTTGCTGTTGGTGTCAGAGTATTTCATGTTATTTCTCATTTTAATATGTCAACGCCCTGAACACTCCTTTGCACAATTACAGCAAAATTTGCATGTTATAGATTCGAAATTGTTAAAAAACAGGTGTTCATATTACATGGATATTAAACTTATATTTGGTTTCGCCTTTAGCATCACAATTAAGTTATTATGTCTTTTCTCCTACTGTTTTGTCTACTCATTTTCTTGTATAATGCCTTTTGCATCTGAAGTTCTTTTTATAGTTCCTTGTTTATTTGGGATAGAACTTCCAAGTGTCGTGATTATATTCGTGTTCTACTCTACGTTTTGTCGTCTCAAAAATTTAACTACTGTTATTGAAAATGGCAACGATTCAAACATAGTTTATTATCATTATATATACAAATCTTTAGCCATTGCTTTTGAAGCTGCAATGAAACCAGTGAAAAACATGGTTAGTGATTGATTTAAGTATAAAATCGGATTAATTTTAATTAATTTATTAAATTTATTTACTGCTCAATACTCATATAAATTATACTGAATATTAACATCTTTTGGCTTAAAAACTCTGATAGCTGGGGTGGCTACTAATCTGACAAAAAGCCTAGTATTGGATCTGATTTCCCTTCGGCGTTGCGAACATCAGATGGCAGTCGCTTTGTGTAAAGAACCTTTCCCTCGTTCGATTTCCTTGATTAGGTACCCAAACCTGTGAGATTCGGGATGAAACTAGGGATTTGATGATGATATTAATATCTTTTCAGCTGGCTTTGGTATTTATCTACAATGTCCCAATGGCGATGGTAGGCGTATATACCAATATCTATGAAATGAGCAAAGGGGAGGTAAGTACTGTTAGATGAAAAAAACCGATTGTCGAGGAACAACCCTAATCTGTCGCGCAATAAGGGCACATCCCTAATGTTGCGTTTGACAGTTGTAGATTTCATCGATCGCGCCATTGAGCGGTGGGTTTATAAATCGTCAGGAACTTATATTTCTGTTTTAATTATATCTTTTCAAAAAATATTGTTTATTTAATAGTTTTTATTTGTGGAGATTAACACTAGTTTATTATTATTACTAGCGACCCGCCCCGCCTTCGCACGGAAATTATCAGTGTTTCTCCACAATATTATGCAAGTATTATATATATATATACATATATATATATAGTCTTTCAAGAGGAAGGTTTATAAAATAAACTGTATCGAAATCCGTTACGTACGAGTAGTTTTAAAGATTTATGCATACATAGGGATATAGGGACAGAGAAAGCGACTTTGTTTTATACTAAGTAGTGATTTAACATCTATTTTTAGGAAAGCACGAAACTTGTTATGCAGTACATCATGAATGTTTTGGCATTGCTTCCCATGTGTGTGTCAGCTATAGTTGCATCGTGGGTATCATCCCAGGTAGTGGAACTAAAAGTTCGTTTGCATGATCGACTACTGGAAGAGAGAGGTAAGTTGTTTTATCCAGAGAAGAACAAAAAAATGCTTTGAAAAAGTCAATCATCAATATTTAAGGATCTACGTGTAATGGTGTAGCCTCTTGCAGTCTTTGCACGATAAAGTAGACTAGACTTTAATAAGTCCTTTGATATAGTATCCCATCAAGTACAGGGTTCATTGGTTCAAAAACCCAGTCGCTAAGAATAAGATACAGTTCCGACTGCTGATGAAACAATATTAATACCGTTGTGCGAGATAGTGTTCGTAACCAAACGTGTCTACCTCAATGTACACGAAATAAAACTACACTATAAATGGACTGTATATTTATTAACGAAAAACTACTAACAAATCTATATACAAAATTACTGGCAACACTATTGACGACCTGTCAAAAAAAGAACGAATGAAAATGGAAATTCTACCAAAAATGAAATGTTAAAACTATCTGGCAACACTATACAACAATATGGCGCAAAATCTAAAATATTTATGAATTAAACTATAATCGGCACTTCACACTTCTATTATCACTATTAATCACTGTCATTTCCACTGTTATTCTTGTTCTTGCTGCTTTCGGAACCAATTGAAATCGGATACGAAACGGAAACTGTTTACGGAACTCTCTGTCGAAACTTTTTTATGTACTATACGAAAACGGAAACACTGTACGAAACGATTACGCAACTGTTTGTCCATAACTATTCACGAATTGTCACGGAATCACTGTCACTGTTTCTATATACTGTTCACTGTTCACTCCACTATTTCTTCCCACTATTCAGTCACTGATTCGAAACTGAATCTGAAAATTGTATAACTATCACGGAACCCCTGTCACTATAACTATTCTGTTCACTGTCCACTATTCTTCTACTTATTTGGATCTGTTAAAACGGAACTGTATCACAGAACTGTTTACTGTAGCGGAACTGTATCCTTGGTGCCGCCTACGAAGCTGCTTATATAGTACTTCTCGCGGTACTGTAGAATTTTCGGGAAACAGCTGGCGACTCTTTTTTCGAAATGTCAAGTGTCTTCTGTAATGTTCGATCAAGATAGCTAAATACAAACTGTGACTGGTAAGAAAGGGATGGCATTATATCGATTCCGAATATTCTTGATCATACGTCAAGTTGGTAAAGAGACAAGAATAGAATACTATTGCTATCTCGTTCTATCACTGGCTCCAATTAGCTGATTTGAATTTGCCTCTTATTTTAGGGCAAGCAGCTCTCAAGTGTGGCCATCCCAAAAAATAGTCCTTATTTCTATGGAAATAAAAATTACAAAAATTAAATACGTTTGCGCTGTCGCGAACAACGGTATTGGCAGTTAATTACTTCAGTGGATTAGATACGCTAAGCAATTTATAATTTGAATCTGTTGGCGTGCCACAGG
The DNA here is from genome assembly GCA_949820665.1 of Scrobipalpa costella. Taxonomy (NCBI): domain Eukaryota; kingdom Metazoa; phylum Arthropoda; class Insecta; order Lepidoptera; family Gelechiidae; genus Scrobipalpa; species Scrobipalpa costella. Next base: position 4,167,880 of record OX463299.1, read on the forward strand.
ACTAAAACTTTGGATGAATGTTATTTAATTTCGTCAATATAACAGGGAAATTATACAACAAATTGCATAAGTCCGTGTTATTATCATTGATCTGTTATCAGAATATATTGAGTTGAATTAAGATTTTATTTACTTAGAATTAACTATGGTTTTATATTACAGACAAAAATCATGCAAGCGATATTAAAAGATTCATCGACTATATCGAAGTTCGTCATTTCAAAGTCCATGTGTATAAGATAATCAATCTTGATTCCACTCTGCCAATCACGCTTTTCAACATTTGTGTCACATATGTGATTCTAGTTGTCCAACTTACGCATTTGTATTGAGGTGACGATACTAGCCAAGTGGCGTCTCCATTAGTAAAAAAAAACAGAATTCACTAAAAACGCAGGGAATCAAAGAACCGGGTTAACAAAATCAAGTTATAGTAATTAAGATAATTTTCTAAATTTAGAACCTTTAAATTAGGGATAGTTCATTGTAGTAACAGGTTCCTATGACTGCGTTTTTATTGAATCATATTTTTTTGCTAGGGGGGGCGCCACTTGGCTAGTATCGCCTCCTTAAGTAGTAGTATATTAAAGTAAAAGCACACAGGTAATCTATAATGTTATTTGCACATGTTAGTAAATTGCAATAACCAATGTTTACAATGCCACTAAATAATGAGCAACCTTACACAAGTAGAGTTAATATTATTATTGTTAAATATTAATTAATAAAATGTGTTACTTCGTATTAGTAGTTTTCATTATACGTAACCTCGGACCAAACGTTAATGTATTAACTTCCTTATTTCAATTACTTAGTGAACATTTCCAGAATTAATGAGAATACTATTAATTGGTAGTATTGTAAAGTTTCATACTTAACATTCAAAAGTCAAAGTCAAAGTCAAATCATTTATTTCCAAATAGATTCCTAAGAATACTTTTAGAAAGTCACAAGCGAGTCTATTACAAAGAAAATTAAATTATATCTGTGTCACAAAATAAAATAAAACTTTATCACAATGAAAAAGAAGCATGAGAAACTCGCACTTTTTCGTTTTATCTTATTCTTACGTTTGTCCTTCTTTTTGTTCAAAAATAAACAACCGACTAAAATATAAGAGAACTATATCAAATTTACGTTGGGGCACCGCAGACATAATATCAAACTTGACTTAGTCAAAGAAAATTAACTAAGGCCCGTATTTATAATCCACACAGAGATTGACAGCCAGTTTGAGTTCGTATCAGAAATGTCATTTCAGTAAAAAAATACTCGTCAAATCCATACTTTATATTGCTCTCAATCTTGAGATAGCTTTACAAATATGAGCCTTGGTCTCGGTATTGCAAAGATTCACCTTTTCTGAGTGGAAAAAATCTTGTAAGCTGTATAAGGCACATCGCCGCCGCTTCGTCGCTTTCTTTATGCGGTGCGCTTTATGATTTTTATACATTACACTGTTTTTAACTTAACTATTGTAACAAGTAATTTAAAAAGTCCAAGAAACCCAACTGCATAGTAGACAGTGAGCTTTCAAATTTTCAATCGTCATAAATCTTAAAAGATTATTCAAAACAAAAAAAATATGTACAATACATACATACATACATATAATCACGCCTTCATCCCTAATGGGGTTGGCAGACAATACACCAATTGATTTTCAAATACCTATTCAATTATACCCCACTCGGCACAGTTCGTCGACATTTTATTTTTTACAAAACGGCGTCTGATCATAGCCATATTGAATTTGTATCAAAATCATAAGTTCAGTGACACTGCATCATTAAGATGAACTGATTGACGGCAGAATCATTAAAATCGGCCCACGCGTTTAGTCTCTAGAGCGCCACAGAGGATCAAATTTACATACTTACATACATGCATAGATAAGCTGATAAACACATTACCCTCCTTTGCGTTACTCAGTTGGTTAAAAATAGAACACAAACTCATACATACATTCATACATATATTCACGCCTTTATCCCTAATGGGGTAGGCAGAGCGTAAACAATCTAAACTAAGGTCGTTCCGCCACGTCTGACAAAGTTTTGAGGGTTATTTAAGATAGATTTATAGGTATATTGCTGTAGTGACAGCCCATCGCCTAAATTGCAATATACTGAAACCCTCGGATCCCTTAGCTGGTTTTAACAGCATGCCCGGGAGGAAAAGCAGCTGGCACATTCTATGTTTTTCTCTCGCTCCCAAGCCAGCATGGAAGTAACTTACTTACATACATGCATAGATAAGCTGATTAACACATTACCCTCCTTTTCGTTGCGCAGTCTAAAAAATCAGGTTAAAAATAGAACACAAACTCGCCTGTAAGATATGTTGAGTGTGACCACGGAGAGAGATGCAGAGAAGGACACCAGACACGTGCTCACTCCATAGTACAGACCTGCGAAAACAAAATTATTACTCACATTACATAGTGTAAGGGACAGCGTACTGCTAGTGGTATTGGTAGCTCAGTCAACGAAACTGAACAACTTTCATCAGGAAATTCTATCAGAATTCTTTTTTTGAGCTTACGTACATAATGGCCACCTCGATCGGACAATTTTTGTATGGAAAAGAAAAAAAAACATTACCTAAAAGAATTATCTGATGAAAGTTGTTCAGTTTCATTGACTGACCGACCAAGCCCCTATCAGTTTGCTGTCACTGCACCCCGTAAAGGCTAATATTAGACACGATAATGTGACATCATTCAGAATATGTACATATGACCTTTTCTATCTGTCTTAGCAGTAGACGGCGCTAATATAAATATTACTTCCATGCTGGACTGGGAGCGAGAGAAAAACATCGAATGTGCCAGCTGCATTTCCTCCCGGGCATGCTGTAAAAACCAGCTAAGGGATCCGAGGGTTTCTGTATATTGCAATTTAGGCGACAGGCTGACAACCTGTCACTACAGCAATATACCTACAAATCTATCTTAAACAACCCTCAAAACTTTGTCAGACGTGGCGGAACGACCTTTGTTTAGGTAGTTTCCGCTCTGCCTACCCCATTAGGGATAAAGGCGTGATTATGTGTGTGTGTGTGTGTGTGTGTGTGTGTAATACACACATCGACATTGATGAAACTAGAGAACGTATATTATAACTAGCGACCCGCCCCGGATTTGCACGGAAATTATCAGTGTTTCTCTACTATATTATGCATGTATTATACATATAAACCTTCCTCTTGAATCATTCTATCCATAAAATAAACGTATCAAAATCCGTTGGGTAGTTTTAAAGATTTATGCATACGTAGGGATATAGGGACAGAAAAAGCACCTTTGCTTTATACTATGTAGTGAAGTAATCTCAAGATTGAGCACTGGTATGGAAAGGATAAGGTCTCAGGTTCAAATCCCCTATTGTCTTAGTTTCTATATGAATACGTTTTAAATCAAACATATTGTTAGGTACATATGCAAAGCTTTGTTACATACATATAATCACGCCTTTATATTTAATGGGGAAGGCAGAACGTAAACGACCTAAACAAAGGTCGTTCCGCCACGTCTGACAAAGTTTTGAGGGTTATTTAAGACATATTTGTAGGTATATTGCTGTAGTGACTGGTTGTCAGCCTATCGCCTAAATTGCAATATACAAAAACCCTCAGATCCCTTAGCTGGTTTCTACAGCATGCCCGGTAGGAAAAGCAGCTGGCACATTCTATGCTTTTCTCTCGCTCCCAGTCCAGCATGGAAGCTTTGCTACAGTCATATTTATCATTCCAATAAATACGTTTAAGTTTAAAGGCATTAACGTAATGTTTATAGTGTTGACTCTTCAGATCAATCAAAAATGATGCGTATTCAAAAATTCCATGCTGGACCGGGAGCGAGAGAAAAACATAGAATGCGCCAGCTGCATTTCCTCCCGGGCATGCTGTTAAAACCAGCTACGAGATTCGAGGGCTTCAGTGTATTGCAAGTTAGGCGATAGGCTGACAACCTGTCACTATAGCGATACACATTTCAGTCTAAATAGCCCTCAAAACTTGTTAGACGTGGCGGAACGACATTTTCTTTAGTCGTTTACGCTCTGTTCTGCTCTCTTATCCCATTCGGGATAAAGGCGTGATTATATATATGTAAACATTTCAACCACATTATTCGCCAGTTTATGCATCAGTTATTATCATAATTGAATGCATTATGGTTATTACCAGACAGGTATAAATATTTTACCTGTTTTCGTGTATAATAATAGTCGTTTAACATGAAACGAGATTAATTTTGTCATAATTTATATCGAAAATACGTAATTTCAGTTGTTTTAAATGCAGCTACAGGAAATAATATTTTGTTGGATAATACCAGGTTTAAGGGACAGCGTTCCGCGGTTGCTCAGTCAACCATACTGAACAACTTCCACCAAGTAATTCTTTCCGGAAGAGAAAAATAAATTTGGCTTTTCCATACAAATTGTCTGTTTGAGGTGAACATTTTGTATGGAAAAGCTAAATTTTATTTTCACTACCTGAAAGAACTTCCTGGTGGAAGTTGTTCAGCATCGTTGATTGAGCAACCCCTATTAGTTTGCGGGATGCTGTCCCTTACACCCGGTATACGAATATTATATTACATTGACAAAATATTTTATTCCCATAGGAAAAGAAAAATGAAATGCATACAATGGCAGGTTAGTTCAAAAGAAGCATTTATTTGACTCGTAGGTATTCTCGTAGCATAAAGCTACGCGCTACGCCGTAGCAAAACATGTAGCACTCTTTGTTTGAAAATACAAAGATGAAGATAAGATTTCCGCTACAGTTTAAGCTTACACATACTGTAGGATTTAACCTGTCCTGTATGCATACATACATGCTATCATACCTGTAACCCTAATGGGGTAGGCAGAGCGTCTATGACCCAAACAAATTCATAGAAATAAAAGAATGAATGATACCAAGACAGCCCTGCTATCTTACCATGGATACATCTCCTGTGTTTTAAGATATGGTTTGGTGCTCTGGGGAAATTCTGCCGTTCTATATGATGCCTTTATAACACAAAAAAGATGAATTCGTGCTATGTGTGGTGCTGCTCCTCGAGACTCGTGTCGACCACTTTTTAAAGAACTAAATATATTACCGCTGCCGTCTCTTTATATTCTTGAGGCATCTTGTTTCGTGAAGAAACATATCAAATTATTTGTTCGAAAGAAGGATGTGCTTAAATTTAATACTTGATACACAAATGACCTGTTACTGCCCTCTGGAAATTCAACACTGTTTCACAACAATTGTGCTAGGAATACTTCCAAGCTGGTCTGGGAGCGAAAGAAAAACATAGAATGTGCCAGCTGCATTTCCTCCCGGGCATGCTGTAAGATCCAGCTAAGGGATCCGAGGGTTTCAGTATATTGTAATTTAGGCGATGGGCTGACAACCTGTCACTACAGCAATATACCTAGAATTATAATAATAATAGTCCTCCCACCGATTTTCGGTGATGGCGGCCAATCTCCCGGAGATAAGCCAACTGCGCAGGACTTGTTTATAGTGCCCAAGTGTTTGCGCTACACACAAGTGCACTCTCTATTCCTTCAATCTCTTATTCTGATGGGACAGATTGACTGACACGACCAGAGAGAAATCAGGCGCAGGACCGACTATTTACATGCCCATCCGACAGCATGGATCAACTTACTTTTCGGACAATCAGGTGATCAGCTTGCAATGTCCTAACCAAACTAGAAACAACAACACAAAGTCATTGTCCCCCGCCGGGAATCGAACCCGGGACCTCCGGGTCGAGAGCCCATGGCTCAGACCGCTAGACCACGGAGGCAGCTAGAATTATATCTTAAATAACCCTTAAAACTTTGTCAGACGTGGCGGAACGACCTTTGTTTAGGTCTTTTACGCTCTGCCTACCCCATTAGGGATAAAGGCGTGATTATATGTATGTATGTATGTGCTAGGAATGTTGTAAAGATTTTGAATGCCCTACCACATGGCCTAAAAGATTTACCCTTTGTCCTATTCAAAAGGAAATTGCTTTATTGGCTCTCAGACAAATGTTTCTATTCCTTAAATGAATTTTATGATGACAATAAATAATATTATTTGATTTATTTATTTTGGGCTATGTGGTTAAAATTATAATTATTGTATTGATTTTTTTGTTTTGTATTGTTCGTATTGTAACACTTTTATGGACATTTTAAAACATTTATTGAATTTTGAATTTTATCTTATTTTAATGCCTAATGAATTTAATAATGTATTTTAACTTATTTTGACATAATGAATTTTATAATGTATTACGTTTTATTTTGTTGTATAAAATCTCTTTTAAAAAAATACTCTAGTAACAAATATTTGCATGTCAATTAACTAAATATGTGTGTCTATTATTTTAATTCTAAGATCTGGAAATGTATCATGTTTATTGCAAATAAAGAATCTGAATCTGAATCAAAGGTCGTTCCGCCACGTCTTACAAATTTTAAGGGGTTGTTTATGATCTATAAATTGCTAAAGTCAGAAAAGTAAAAGACAGGTCGTCAGCCCATCGCCTAAATGACAATTTACTGATACCCTCATATCCCTTAGCTGGTTTTTACAGTATGCCCGGGAGGAAAGGCAGCTGGCACATTCTATGTTTTTCTTTCGCTCCCAGGCCAGCATGAAAGATTAACATGAAATAAAAATACATCTGATTATATATTTTTTTGTTAATATTGCGTATTGGGATATTATAATTCTGATCCCATCGAAACGAAGCTTTGAAGTACATTACATTAATCATTTGAGCGTGGGATAGAGATTTCTTCTTCCAGGACTTTTGGGACCTGTCTCTACAGCAATATACCTACAAATCTATCTTAAATAACCCTCAAAATTTTGTCAGACGTGAGGAACGACCTTTTTTTCAGGTCGTTTACGCTTTACCTACAAAGGCTGCTGCTTATAAAGGCGTGATTATATGTATGTATGTAGGGGTCTTCTAACGGGGTTCACCAGTCAAAGGTATCACAGTGTTATTTGTATATGTCGCAAGATTATGATAAAATTGGTTTATAATTAAAAAAACTTGGAATTTGATAAAAACCCGGACTTTGACAAAATACTGGTCATGGCACAGAAAAAGTCTAGAATTTTGTCAAAAACATGTATGTTTTTTCTTTAAATTTCACTAGCCCAGTAGTCCGCACCCCCCGACTCGAAGAACCCTGGTGTCAGAGTTTTCAAACCACCTAGCTCAACTATTAGCCCTCTGACATGGTTTGAGTAACGACCACTGGCTTAATGAGCCCGCCGAAACACCGAATCCTTTTTACTTTTCGGACAATCAGGTAATTCAGCCTGCAATGTCCTAACGAAACTGGGGGAAAACCTTACAAATTGATAAATTGACAAATATCAACTTTTTTGTTTCCCCTTGAGAATCGGACCCAAGACCTCCGGATCGTAACCCCTAGACCACGGAGGCAGTTAAAAGGGTCGTAGTTCGACTCGAAAATCCACTCGCTAAGAAGAAGAAGAAGAAGATGTAGTCCGCAATCCTGACTGTGTTGTCGGTTGCCTGCATCAGCTCTCGCGAGCTGGGGTGGGGAATGTGGAGCAAGCTATCAAATTGGACATGGTCTGTAGATCTACCCCGCATTTTTTAGTTTAGGAGTTATTGGTTTCTCTTCTTTTGTATCTTGTAAAACCTCAAACAAACTAACTATGTTATTAGGCTAAAATTTGTTGTACATTCTTTAAATGAAAATTATCTTATCTTTATCTTATCTTATTTGCATCGAAGGTCAGAATCTTGTTGGTCAGTCGGTTTTTATTAAAAAACTAGTATTTTGTCAAAGTAAGGGTTTTGATCAATTGGTTTTTGGTACATATAATATAAGTCAGGCTGAACGATTACACTTGCTTGAGCGATGGTAAGATCCATACATGACTGCTTGGGTAGCGACCTCTCTCCAATTGGACTCATATCTGGCATAGATCAAAGCTTAAGGGATCCGAGGTTTTTGTATATTGCAATTTAGGCGATAGGCAGACAATCTGTCACTACAGCAATACATACATACATATATTCACGACTTTATCCCTAATGGGGTAGGCAGAGCGTAAACGACCTAAATAAAGGTCATTCCGCCACGTCTGACAAAGTTTTGATTTAATATAGATTTTTATGTATGCTGCTGTAGTGACAGGTTGTCAGCCTATCGCCTAAATTGCAATGTACTGAAACCTTCGGATCCCTTAGCTGGTTTTTACAGCATGCCCGGAAGGAAATACAGCTGGCACATTTTAGGTTTTTCTATCGCTCCCAGTCCAGCATGGAAGATACACTACAGCAATATACCTACAAATCTATCTTATATAACCCTCAAAACTATGTCAGACGTGGCGGATTTGCCTTTGTTTTGGTCGTTTCGCTCTGCGTACCCCATTATGGATAAATGCGTACTTATATGTATGTATCAAAGCATAGAATCAATCAAAGAGCTACTCGATAAAAAAATCATCAAATCTACTACTTATTTATTACATTAATTTTATGCCTGCCTAAAGGTAAGTGGTAATTATACTCAATACAGTTTATGTGAAATTTTTAAACATGCTTAGTTAGATAACTTTATTTAATTAATAAATTTTTTCAAGTGGCTTTTGAATGCACGATAGCTCAATTATCAAAGCAGCGGTATGGATGTCCAGTTATGGGTTTCACTCATGAGAACATTGGTTCCAAATCGTTTTAATTTATTACTTACTAAGGGCATATTTTTTAAGAAACTTTAATAATAAAACTTACTTATAAGCGGAGTTTTCTCCGTGGGAGGCAGGGTGTCCCTTATGGTCATGAGGAAGACGGTCATCGACAGCAGCGCGCTGATGCCCAGGGTCACCTTCTCTCCCGACTCGGAAGGCACGTAGAACACCAGCAATGCTAAGGAGAACAATATTAAATACAAATTAAAAGGTGGCTTGACATCGTAAAAGCGTATATGGAAGAGAACGATCTCACACCAGTTTGGATGCCGAGGACCGGGCAAAGTGGAGTGGAAAAAGGCGGAAAGCAGACCCCAGCATAAGGCCGGGAAAACGCTAGTCAGAAGAAGAAGAAGACAAATTAAAAGAGGTATACTTAGATTCGAAAATTGCTTAAAACTATGCCGAGGGAAAGAGAGTAAATCTTTTGGAAAATGATAATTGGTTTGTGATTCTTATAGAAAATGTCGCATAAACTCATCGAAAAAGAAACACAAGTTGTTATTTTTTACCGGAATTTTGAAAACTGTCAAGAAGAATTGTACTAAACTTGGATAATAAATCCAATTAACAACAAAAGTTCTTTAAACATATATTTTTATATTATCATAACAAAAACGTTTCCAATTAAAAAGGTACAGGTAAACTATTTAGTTTACCTATTATTATGGTCTATTTAGGCCATAACAGCTTTTACAAACGAAGAGGAATGTCAAAGAAATATGACCACCATAATCCGTCTGTCAAATTAAAGACATGTATTCACGCCTTAAGAAATCCCTAATCTTTTTGAATATAATAAGTGTTTAAGAAAAACTATAAAATATATTTCAAATTGAACTTTATATTCACACATTTAGTAATCTTATTCAGCCTATTGCCACCCAATGCTGAGTCTAGTACTAATTGAAAAAACTAAAAACCCTAAAACTAATTGAATGTGATGTTAGTGTTTGTATGTAGACTGATAAGTTTTTATGAATAAATAAATTATGAAATTAAATTATGAATTATAGTGTGCTGGCAAAACAGTTTTTCATATCTAATCTTAACTAGAACATATATTAAAAAAATACAAATCAAGTGTAAAGACAGCTAAATTTATATTGTACTAGCTGTGCCCGCGACTTCGTACGCCGATTGTATGGAAAAAACGCAGTGTCGATCATACTGAAAACGCTGCGTGTTTTCCATACAAACTGGGGTACTTACTCAATATTAGAATGGTTTTCGTGATTATTTCTAACCTAGGCTGGACACCAGGTAATTAAAAAAACTCAGTCAAAAAAATAGTCCCTTTAAGATCAGTTAAAAAAGACAGAAATTCAATTTCCTACCTACCTCCTAAGTCATGAGGCGTCATAATTTGTATCGTGACATTGATTTCAAATAATGCTCAGCCGAATAAAAAAAGTTCCATAAAAATCGGTTAAGAAACCCCCAAACCCCCGAAATTTAAATTTCCTGCCTATCCCCTAAGTCATGTAACGTGTTTTTAAGTATCCTAAGTTGCAACTCGGGTAAGACACAGTTGAAAAAAAAGTCCCATCGAAATCAGTTCATTAGTTTTGGCGCAATGTGGTAACATACAGACAGACAAAAAAAAAATATCGTTTTGATCCTTAAATCGTTAATAATGCCTACTGCAATTATTTTTTTGTAACAGTATCCAATGTATAGACACGACCCTTCTAGAGATTTATTATATGTATATAGATTGTATTTTCACTCTTATTATTTTAGTTATTCTTTATTATTATTTAAAAATGTCCAATTACAAAGATTTGTCAAATTGTAGTTCAAGTTGTTCTGTGCTATTTCATTTCTAGCCTCTTCTGTACTTCAAAACTTCCAAGCTCTCTCCTTTAAAACTGCCAAGCTGTGTCCAAACTTTTTTCCACTTCTGTAATAAATATCTATATGCCTACCTGTCCTGTTTCTTATGTTATTCTTGATTGGGTGTTTTAATTATTTGTAATGTGTTTTGTGGTAATAAAGTGATTTGTATTTGTTATTATTTACTAAATGCATTCTTTTTTATTTTACTATCAACCCCTACCATAGACTGACGTTAAACGTAAGTGAATCAAATAAGGCACGTCGCATATTCGTGTTAAAGACACTGAATTTGCCCCCTTAAGGAAACAGTAACGAGTGTATTCAAATACATATGAATATGGTAATAGCGAATCATAGCGCGTGACACGACGACAGGCAAGTGACGTCACTTCTAGGCAAATTCAATTTCCTTATAAAAATGTGTCGCTGATCATTTTGACGCGTAAACGCCTACAAATGTAAATAGCGGGGGTATTCGTAAACAGAAACACGAAATTACAAAAAAAGTACATACATACATATAGTCACGCATTTATCCCTAATGGGGTAGGCAGAGCGTAAACGACCTAAACGTAGGTCGTTCCGCCACGTCTGACAAAGTTTTGAAGGTTATTTAAGATAGATATGTAGGTATATTGCTGTAGTGACAGGTTGTCAGCTCATCGCCTAAATTACAATAAACTAAAACCTTCGGATCACTTAGCTTTGACCTTTGTTTAGGTCGTTTACACTCTGCCTACCCCATTAGGGATAAAGGCGTGATTATATGTATGTATGTATGTCATATGATATGGTGGATAAAATTGTCAGAAGTACTGGAGAAACGTGCAAAAGCGCGTCAAAATGTTGTGGACAAAGTGTCAAACCATAGAGTATAAATTGCCTGTCCTTTTTCAATTTTATTAATTTGAAAGTGATAGATAGTTTTTTTTTTATTTGTAGCCGGTGGCATCTAGAAGCGAGCCCAATGTGCTCGTTTTAAACTTATGCAAGTTTTCAATTCCCGTAAAGATGTAACTTTACGTATTCATATAGCATTCCCGCCTTGCATGTGACGTATTTATTCTATCAGTGCAATAAACTCCACGTTGGACTGGGAGCGAGAGAAAAACATGGAATGTGCCAGTTGCATTACTTCCCAGGCATGCTGTAAAAACCAGCTAAGGGACACGGGGGTTTCTGTACATTGCAATTTAGGCGATGGGCTGACAACCTGTTACTACAGCGATAAACGTACAAATGTATCAAACGTATCTTTAATAACCCTCAAATCTTTGTCAGACGTGGCGAAACGGCCTTTATTTATGTCGTTCACGCTCTGCCTACCCCATTATGGATAATGGATATGTATATAAATATATAGCTTCCATGCTGGACTGGCAGCGACAGAAGAACCTAGAATGTGCCAGCTGCATCTCTTCCCGGGCATGCTGTAAAAACCAGCTAAGGGTTTCGAGGGTATATTGTAATTTAGGCGATGGGCTGACAACCTGTCACTACAGCAATATCCAGTTCTATCTGAAACATCCCTCAAAACTTGTCAGACGTGGCGGAACGACCTTTGTTTGGGTTGTTCACGCTCTGCCTACCCCATTAGGGATACAGGCGTGATAGTATGTATGTATGTATGTGCAATAAAGAAAATCTATAATACTCACCGATCCCATTGATCAGCAGGCAAGGCAATATGAGGTTGAAGACGTAGAACATGGGCCTCCTTCTTAGTTTGATGATATAGGTGATGTCAGGATAGGGTTCCAAGCAGCAGGAATAGTACTCGTTGTGACGTATGGCATCAAAGGACACTAGATCAAACTCTCCGTTGGTTTGGTAGTTCGTTGTGTCGCCTTCGTCAAACTGCTTCTTTAGGTCCAGCTGTGGAAAAAAAATAATTTTACTTAGTTGTCTATAGTTATAAATAAAGGAACATCAAAACACAAGTACAGGGGGATTTTCTGCATCATTGATGAAAATATGTGAATTCAGAAACAAATGACACGCAAACCCGGAAAAAATACATAAATTCATCATTCAAATATCCGCCTGACAGGTTATCGAACCCGATTCCCTTGACGCAGAAGGCAAGGCTGCCATTGTCATAAAAAGAGGTCAGTGAAACCTCTTTTTTTATTTACGATGGGTTTTGCCACCTAGAGCCTTTCAAGGCATTGGAATTCTCACCCACTGACGAGACCCGGCAAGCCATCTGCAACATGTCCTAAAATATGACTAAGAAAAGAAGTAAAATAGACCCACACTAAACATAGGTAATAGATCATTATTCATACTTGTCATATCACCCACTGAAGCTAATTTACCTCTGTAACACTGTATTAGTCTCTGTTGGTTAAATTAATGTTTGAAGATGTTACCTTCAAATTTATCATAAACTAGCGACCCTCCCCGGCTTCGCACGGAAATTATCAGTGTTTCTCTACTATATTATGTATATATTATACATATAAACCTTCCTCTTGCATCACTCTATCCATTAAAAGAAGCCGCATTAAAATTCGTTGCGTATTTTTAAAGATTTATGCATACATAGGGATATAGGGACAGAGAAAGCGACTTTGTTGTATACTATGTAGTGATAACTCTCAAAACTTTGTCATACGTGGTGGAACGACAATTTGTTTAGGTCGTTTACGCCCTGCCTACCCCATTAAGGCGTGATTATATGTATGTATGTAATATGTTCATTGCAAAAGAGAGATCTTTTCTTGATCTTTAGAGAGATCTATATGATACTTTACCTATTTGAACTGTGCAAACTTCTTCTACCAGTGCTTTAGTAAATGGGATAAGTTAATTTTAATATAAACTAAAGACTCTAAAGAGTCAAGTTTCATTAAGTCGTGTCAAGCACCCCAGGGTAGCTGATTTAACAGATGGACTTGCAGTTCAAGAAACACATCTGGAAATATAATTTACTTTAAATGTTAAGTTTAAATTAAATCCGAGCTCAGATTTCATTAAAACTTTTAGATTTACAATGCAATATTTTGCGGAGTCCAAATGCAGTGGTTTTCCTTCCTTTAGGGGAAAATTTGAATGAATATTATGAATGAATCAATTCAGAGTCACTACGAGTTCGTAAGAGAGCCGGGTTTAAAGGCAGAACCTCAATTTAAAAGTCAAATAATATCCCACCAAGAAGCAAATCTTTAAGAATATAAATGCATAGATTTGAAAATATAGGGTGACTTTTCACTATAATCGATACTTTAGGATATGAATGTAGTCTTGAAACTTGAATATGAAACGTCTTTTTCTCCCATTTGGTCGGAAAAAGCTACATTATTTACAAAAAAAAAACCTACTTTCACTATTTTCGATCCTCCTTCCCCCATCCTTAAGAAAATGCTAGTATGGTTTAGGTGGTTTTTAGTTCACATTACTAATTATTTTAAGGCTGAATATACAACTTTTATACGTACAAAATGGGATGAATGAATGAACAGAATGTGTGCCTGTCAAAAACGCCATGCTAATTTTAAATTTCAAAACATTATGGGTAAATCACAAGTTTGCTGTTGTATTGTTTTCATGTAAGTTTCATGCTGGACTGAGAGCGAGAGAAAAACATAGAATGTGACAGTTGCATTATTTCCCGGGCATGCAGTAAAAATCAGGTAAGGGATCCGAGGCTTTCTGTATATTTCAATTTAGGCGATGGGCTGACAACCTGTCACTACAGCAATATATCTTAAATAACCCCTTAAAACTTATTCAGACGAGGCGAAACGACCTTTGTTTCTGTCGTTTGCACTCTGCTTACCCCATTAGGGATAAAGGCGTGATTATATGTTTGTATGGAGATGCCAACCCCGGAAATCGGACCCACTCTATATACGAAGTCGATAACCCTTAGGCTATCTAAAAAAAAGAAAATTTTCCATCCTTCTTCATTAGCCATTATAATAAAACCTTTTTGGTGGTGAAATTAAATTTACCGCACCCTCTAACAGCTTGAGGTTAATTAATAATTAATTTCGGACAATATCCATAAAACCAAGAACATTTTCAAAAGCTTAAACAAGATTTGGAAGGTAATTTGAATACGGATTAAAATTTTGTCAACATTTGTTTTACACAGGGACTAGAAAGCGTATTACTATCCTTTAAATCGCATGTGACATGAGAGGTAAGAGAGATTTATATGCCTAGTAGGTATGTTTCTTTGACAAACTATAATGTATAATCAGCTTTTGAGACTGACAGCATGTTTGAGTTCGTATCAGAAATGTCGTTGACATTTGACAAAGCGAACTGTCAAATCCACACTTAAGATTGCGCTTAATATTGAGATCGCTTAATAAATACGCAAATTGTTTACTTGTACCGTCAATCATACACCAATTTTCATCTTCGATCACTGCTTTACCAAAATTCTTTTGCTACAAAATTATTAGTTACAAAACAAAAGTTCCTGTTTTGGCAAAATATCGAGAATATGAGGTGTCGGTGAGGCGTGCTGCAAATCGGCTTAAAGTGTTCGAGAGCTTCGAGTCAGAGATGCATCGCTAATACCGAATAGCTATTTCCAAAATATGCAAAATACTTGGAAAATAGTTTATTCAGCTACAAAAATATTGGAATTTATAAGACTCACTAATACCATGCTAATAGTCTTCCCACCGATTTGCGGTGATGGAGGCTAATCTCCCAGACATAGGCCAACTGCGCAGGACTAGTTTTTAGTGCCCAAGTGTGTGCGCTACACACAGGTGCACACTCTCTATTCCTTCAATTTTATTATTCTAATGGGACAGATTGACTGACACGACCAGAAAGAAATTAGGCGCAGGACCGACTATTTAAAAGCCTGTCCGACAGCATTGATCATCTTATTTTTCGGACAATCAGGTGCTCAGCCTGCAATAGGAACCAAACTAGAAACAGCAACCCAAAGTTATTGTCCGCCGCCGGGAATCGATACCAAAAACGGGACCTTCGAGACCTCCGGGTCGAGAGCCCATAGCTCAGACCGCTAGTTACCGTTAGCAGATTCATTATCATCAGCCTGTATCAGTCCACTGCTGGACATAGGCCTCTCCAATGGCACGCCATTTAGCTCGGTCTTCAGCCGTTCTCATCCAATTCCTGCACGCTTTTTTACGAATATGATCGTTTCACCTGGTTTCAGGACGATCTACACTCCGTTCTTCTTCTTCTTGTCGTGTCGATCGTTTAGGCATTTTTATATTCATTTCGACCAGTACTCTGATAAACGCACTGCGACGTCAGTGGTGTTGTACAGGTCTGCTTTCGTGCAAGATGACACTACGTTTGCCTTGTGGTATCCACTCTGGAACTCGTCTACCCAACGGCCATCAGTTCTACGACAGATCTGACCGGGCCACTGCCACTTCAGCTTACTAATTCTCTTAGCTATGTCGGTAGCTCTGGTTTTATGTCGAATAATTTCGTTTCGTATCCAATCTCTCAGAGAAACACGAAGCATAGCTCTCCATAGCTCGTTTTCAGTTTAGCAGCATTTTAAAACTATTAAGAAAAGAAGGTTGTTCATTTTCTATGACTATACTATTGAACTGATTTTTAAGAATAATTTCACCATTTAGAAAGGTAAGACTTAGACATGGGAAAATGACAATCATATTATATTACCACAGGAGAGTACAACATTTATTTTGCTGACAGTTACTATAAAGTAAAAAAATCTTGCAAAGATAATATTAAATAAAAAATATTTTTATAAGCTCGTTAGTCAACAATCAACATTCTTTCCAATGAGAGTTTATTTACTGTAAAATTAAAAATATACGTAGTATGTTTACAGAACAAACAGTGACCCCGAATTACAGATTATTATAATCTGGACTGGCAGGGCAACATATTTTTTAATTATATTTGTTGTTTTTTTTGTACATTTCAGTACTGTATGGTATTTTTCAGTATTCTGTCAGACTTATTTATCATGCCAGGAAATAGATAACGCAATAATTATGAGTTTTCCATAAATACATACATATTATACCACTAGTTAACCTATGCTGGACATGCTGGACTGGAAGCGAGTGAAAAACATAGAATGAGCCAACTGCATTTCCTCCCGGGCATGCTGTAAAAACCAGCTAAGGGATCCGAGGGTTTCTGTATATTGCAATTAAGGCGATGGGCTGACAACCTTTCACTACAGCAATGTACCTACAAATCTATCTTAAATAACCATCAAAACTATGTCAGACGTGGCAGAACGACCTTTGTTAAGGTCATTTACGCTCTGCCTACCGCATTAGGGATAAATGCGTGATTATATGTATGTACTAGTTAACATTCACGGCGTACCGTAATTTCGTAAAAGGGAAACGATAGCTTTGGTCCATTTTGTGTAAGGAATTTTGGCGACAAGATTAAAAAGACACAAACTTTACTTTCTAATTAATTTATAGTTACGTCAATGTAAAAATGGGATGTTATTTTTAAATAATAGTCTCATTCAAATCTTAACAAAAAAGCATATCAATTTTCTGCGCTACCGTTTTAAAATGCAGTTCCATGAAAAACAAAAGGTATTGCGATGAAATGGCTTCAATGTATCATCCGATACCGGTTTGAAGATTTCCTCTTGGTGACTTGCTTTTTGTTTTGTTCCCTTCAAACGTACCGTAGAGATAGAAGGACTTGGTGATGCCACAAGCGCAAGCGGAGCGGTAGCGACAGCGTTTGTATGGGAGGTGCCTCACCACCAGTTTTTCGTCAAATAGCTTGCTGTGTTCCATTGGATAACAATGGTAATGTTTGGTTCCTTATTGTTATTGTTGACGTTGCTCTATCGTCGACTCTTTTGATGGCCACATATAAACCGCAATTTTTAGCTCAGCAGTTAGTTAGTAAAGCTGTGACTCCAGCGCAGACCGCTCTACGAAACTCGCTTGAACTCTTAAAATTTTCGGTTTTGACGTCTACCCGACTGCGGTTGGATGGAACAAACCGATAGCTCGTACGACAGAAGAAAAAGCGTTACTTAAGTCCAGGCTTCGCCGTAGTGTAAGAAATAAAATAAAAACCAAAACCCGCTCCCGCTTCCGCTGACACCGTAACCACAACCTAATCGTACCGCTGGGCTGGAACGTTCGCGGACGTCGTTAACAATACGAACGAGGTATTTCTGATTTATCCACCGCTAGTTTGCTGCAAAATGTTCTGACGTAGAAACGAGTGTCTCTCAATGACCTTTGTTCCCGTTTAATGCGACGTAAACGCCATCTTTAATCATTTGTAGCCAGACCATCATTATAGTAATGGGAAGACTATTCATGTTAATTCTTTTGTTTTAAACATTTTCTGACCTATTTCGTGAGACGCTTTTCCACTGGAGTAACGACACCGCCATTACTATACGGTTCTGTTGGACTGTTAATTCATTGTCTACGGTATCTGTATAAGTACAAATATTAAAATTGTAACAGGTCGATGTCTGTACATGGGAGATAAATAAGAATATATAAATTTATTGGTTACTGTAGAAGCCAAAAATACAGTTTTAGAATTTTTGATTGTCTGTATATTTGTGTGTTCGCGTGCCACATAAAAACTACTGCACCAAATCGAATGTGTTTTATTTTGTTGTATTGCTGAAAGTGTAACTTAGATAACAATGTTTAATTTTTTTTCGAAATTCCATCTGAAAGTCGAGATACAAAAAAATAAAAAAAAATACTGGACCAACTGGGACGAAACTTAGCACACTTATACGTCGGATCCTGGAATAAGGACAATTGACACGAGTAACACTTTGTTGCCACGAAAAACTCATTTAATGCAGGAGAAAACGCGGCCAGAAAGCTAGTATTTTTTAATCAAATGCATTTTTTTTCCGGATACCTAGTATGTCCCAAAGCGTTAGATTTTTTTTGTAATTTTCTTATTTAAAGTAATTGTGATAAAGCATACCGCTGCGACATATCCACGACATTTGAATATCACAAAGTTATCGTTATAACTGCCTCCGTGGTCTAGTGGCTAGTGCTATGGACTCCTGATCCGGAGTTCCTGGGTTCAATTTATTACTTTGTGAATTTTTCCCCAGTTTGGTTAGGACATTGCAGGCTGAATCACCTGATTGTCCGAAAAAGAAAAAGATTTCGTGCTTCGGAGGGCACGTTAAGCCGTCGGTCCCGGTCGCTGTCTTTGATAGTGGTCGTTACTCAAACCATGTCAGAGACCTGATAGTTGTGCTATTAGGCGTTTTAAAAATTCTGACACCAGGGTTCATCGGGTCGATAGACTCGATACCCACTCGACAGAAGAAGAAGAAGTTATCGTTATCGGTCAGTTGTTTTGTTTGTTTTAATAAAAGTTCTAGTATAATATCATTAGAACAGTATTTTGTTATTAGTTTTACGTACGATTTGTTTTGCCGTCAAAAAAGTTTTGCCAATTCAATGAACACGAAAACTGCCCGGCCTTTGTGGGTTATGATATTGTTAACGGATTCAGTATCAATATTCAATTCCACGCGGAACTGGAAACGAGAAAAATACATAGAACGTGTTTGCTGCTTTTCTTTCCGGGAATATCAAAATTTTTGTTGAGGAATCCCGTAGGCTTCGATTCTACGATTTTGTAGTGAGATGCCCACTATTTCGCTTAGTCAACTTTTCAATATTTGTCTCTTATTTTGCCGCTGAAACTTTAGTGAAGCAACACACAGGCGACACTTACTGCGCGCAAGATTGTCCTCAACACGCTGTCATGCTTTTTGCATTGCCTAGAACACACATCTACGCGCGCGAACAGGCAGAGGGAAGGTGACGCATGTTTGTTGTAGGCAATGCAAAAATAATTGACAGCTAACTAGCAGGTTAAGCACAACCTTGCGCGCAGTAAGCGACGCCTGTGTGTTGCTGTACTGTACCTTTGTGCGTATATGTATTCAATTCTCCTATCGTAAAATTTTGTCCTTAGCTGTGCGCGAATTTTGCTTTCAGGCTTTTTTCTAAATCAAGTGAAGAATAAAGAGCTTACGGTTTATGTGGAGCCTTTTATGATACCTTATGTTATGAAGTAATTTGAATATAAGTATCGTGCTTAGAGACCAAAGACCGTCGAATAAGGTTTTAAAATATCAAATATCATATTTTTCAAGTGAATAGACTGCCTCCGTGGTCTAGTGGCTAGTGCCATGGACTCCCGATCCGGAGCTCCTGGGTTCGATTCCCAGGGGGGGAAACACAAAGTTGATATTTGAAATATTTATCACTTTGTGAATTTTCCCCCAGTTTGGTTAGGACATTGCAGGCTGGATCACATAATTGTCCGAAAAAGAAAAAGATTTCGTGCTTCGGAGGGCACGTCAAGCCGTCGGTCCCGGTCGCTGTCTTTAATAGTGGTCGTTACTCAAACCACGGCCTGATAGTTGTGCTACTAGGTGGTTTAAAAACTCTGACACCAGGGTTCATCGGGTCCATAGACTCGATACCCACTCGACAGAAGAAGAAGTGAATAGACTACTAGAACCCTTTGTTTACATTTGCAGTTTTAGGCGCGCTACAGCAGCGCTGCGGTACAAACGACCTCCTACAGTCTGATATATCAACAGCTACTCACTTGTTTGTTTAACGGAGATACTAGGCGGTTTAAAAACTCTGACACCAGGGTTCATTGGGTCGATAAACTCTATACCCACTCGACAGAAGAAGAAGTGAATAGACTACTAGAGGCCTTTGTTTACATACATACATACATATAATCACGCCTTTATCCCTAATGGGGTAGGCAGAGCGTAAACGACCCAAATAAAGGTCGTTCCGCCACGTCCGACAAAGTTTTGAGGGTTATTTAAGATAGATTTGTAAGTATATTGCTGTAGTCACAGGTTGTCAGCCCATCGCCTAAATTACAATATACTGAAACCCTCAGATCCCTTAGCTGGTTTTTACAACATGCCCGGGAGGAAATGCAGCTGGCACATTCTATGTTTTTCTCTCGCTCCCAGGCCAGCATGGAAGAAACATTTGTTTACATTTGCAGTTTTAGGCGCGCTACAGCAGCGCTGCGGTACAAACGACCTCCTACAGTCTGATATATCAACGACTACTCACTTGTTTGTTTAACGGAGGTACTAGGCGGTTTAAAAACTCTGACACCAGGGTTCATTGGGTCGATAAACTCTATACCCACTCGACAGAAGAAAAAGTGAATAGACTACTAGAGGCCTTTGTTTACATTTGCAGTTTTAGGCGCTCTACAGCAGCGACTACTCACACACAGATATATCAACGACTACTCACTTGTTTGTTTAACGATAGTCACATAGTCTGACTTACACATGTTTGACCCTTTCACATAACGCAACCTCAGCGACGGCTGTTAGTTGTATTGCTTGAAGATTAATTATCATCATCATGATCAGCCGTGAGACGTCCACTGCTGGACATAAGCCAAGGTTCTCCACAGAGCACGGTTTTGGGCCGACAGCATCCACCCGCTGCCCGCAACCTTTACAAGGTCATCGGTCCACCTGGTAGGAGGTCGTCCTACGCTGCGCCTTCCGACACGTGGCTGCCATTCTAGAACCTTTGGACCCCAGCGGTCATCAGTTCTACGAACTATATGGCCTGCCCACTGCCACTTCAGCCTGCTGATCCTGCTTGCTGCTTAATTAATGGATTGTAGCAATGCACTCTAGAGTCTATCTTTGCTGTAGCGCGACTTATTAGCGACTCTTAGCTGCTTACCTCGTGTTTTTTTCTTTCGCTATGTGTGAAGTTGGACAGCTTTCTTTTAGGTGGACTGACATCTTGTTGCAACGTTAACAAGCCTCCACCGAGGTTTTCCACAGAGCACGGTTTTGGGTTGACTGCATCCAACTGCTGCCCGCAACGTTAACAAGATGTTTTTTTCTTTCGTTATGTGTGAAGTTGGACAGCTTTCTATTAGGTGGACTGACATCTTGTTGCAACGTTAACAAGAAATGGCTTATGTCCAGAAATGGTCGTCTGAAGGCTGATGATGATGATGATGAATAAAAAAGTGTATATAAAATAGTTAGTCTAGGAAGATCACTTCATGGTGCATAGCTGGACATCAAACGGGAACTGTTCCACGTTGATGTCACACACTGATACGTAGATACCGTGACTGAACGAAGTCACCTCCATGTTATATTTAAGTATCCAAAAATGACTAAGTTTTATTTACCTGAAACCCATCGTAAGTTCAAGAAGCCCACTTCATGGTGCATAGCTTGACATCAAACGGGAACTGTTCCACGTTGATGTCACACACTGACACGTAGATACTGTGACTGAATCAAGTCACCTCCATGTTATATTTAATTATCCAAAAATAACTAAATTTTATCTACCAGAAAACCGTCGTAAGTCCAAGAAGACAACTTTATGGTGCACAGCTTGACATCGAACCGGAACTATTCCACGTCGATGTCATAAACTGATACGTAGATGCTTTGACTGAACCAAGGCACCTCTGTCCTCCATGTTTTATTTAATTATCGAAAAATGACTGAGAGTTATTTACCTGAAAACCGTCGTAAGTGCAAGAAGACAACTTCATGGTGCTCAGCTGGACATCGAACGGGAACTGTTCCACGTTGATGTCACAAACTTAACTGTTTATATTAAGAATGATTTATTTAATCATAAAAAAATACTGAGTTTTATTTTACCTGAAACCCGTCGTAAGTCCAAGAAGCCCACTTCATTGTGCACAGCTGGACATCAAACGGGAACTGTTCCACGTTGATGTCACACACTGACACGTAGATGCCGTGACTCAGCCAAGTCACCTCACCCGTGTGTTTCACTATTACATTTGTGTTGATCACTGCCGACCTGTAGTTTGGGTCCGCACTGAAACAAAGGAATTTAAGGTCGTATTTATAGAGCGACCTCAAGATTGAGAGCAATCTTAAGTATGGATTTGACAGTTCGCTTTGTACTGGAATGACCTTTCTGATACAAACTAGAATAAACAAAATTGCTGTCAGTCTCGGATTATAAATACGGGCCAAAGATTAAAAATTTGGTGAAACATTTTCTTGTATCCTATGAAATTACTTTGTGACTGGTATGTGCTAATGATAAGCAATCTCCTCATCTCTATCTCAATATGAAGAAATTAAAATAAAATATTGTATTTAAAATTATATTCAATTAACCCTAAATCAAATTGAAATGAAATGTTTAAAATAATATTACATGAAATAACAATATTATCCTAATCATAACTTTTTGAACTTTAACAAGTTTTCACAGCATAATTAAATGTTAGCTATATTTACGATATTACTAACTATTATAATTTAACTTAAAGAGCCTTAGGGTATACAAACCTAATTAATGTTTACAATGCAAACATGAAACTTTAAGTTGACTTAACCAATTATTTCATTTCAGGTAAAAACATTTCTAGAAGCTTCCTTACATAATATTAGATACAATTAATGTTTATAAGACTTCTTATATAACGACACTAGTGACCCGCCCCGGCTTCGCACGGATATCATCAGTGTTTCTCTTCTATACTATGCATGTATTATACATATAAACGTTTCTCTTGAATCACTCTATCTATTGACAGAAACCGCATAAAAATACGTTGCGTAGTTTTAAAGATCTAAGCATACATGGGGATATAGGGACAGAGAAAGCGACTTTGTTTTATACTATGTAGTGATAATAAACCAAAAAGCCTGGTGTCACAGTTATTTAATAGAACCAATAGGTATGTCAAAGTTTTTGTAACGACCACTATCTGACACAGCAACCTGATCCAGTGGGCTTAACTTGCTCTCCAAAGAACGGAGTCATCTTTAATTTCAGATAATGTGGTGAATTAGGGCAGTCTAAGGCCCATAAACAGCACTCGTGATTGACAGCTAGTTTAAGTTCGTATCAGAAATGTCATTGCATTACAAAACGACCGGTCAAATCCATACTTAATATTGCTGTCCATCTTGAGTTGGATTTATAAATACGAGCCTTAGATCATTTTGTCGGATTCAAACTAATATGGCTGTCATATCATATGATCAAGAGTTCAAATTGAGTTTGAAGGACAAGAGTTCTATGTTTCTTTTTTTAATACTTGCCTTACTTTTTACTTACTTCCCTTTGAAACTTTATTTAATATGCTCAAGAAAAAAACTTATTTAATAAGCAAATGTTTGCTTTTCATTATAAATCTTTTATTACTTTCCCGAGAAATAAATTATCCGACCTGTCGTCGCAAAGAAATTAGTTTCCATAAAAAAAAGGTAGGAAACGCAATAAGGTAAGTGTCTGATAAATATTCCAAAAATTCCTAATTTGTTTCTGTTAACAGTGCTTGTTTACGTAATTTGACGAATTTATGCTTAAAACACTTGTTCGATATTTTCATGATCAAACTCTTTTTTAAATCATGTTTTTGGGTGTGAAAAGTATCATGTTATCACTTCCCACGGATATTTTAAAAGTCTTCTAAAGGAAATCAGGGAGGTAAGCTTTCCTGAAGAACATAAACACTTGTACTAAACCAAGTAGCTACTATCGCTCTCTTCAGCCGGTGTAATTTTAGTGGAAATTATAGTTACAGCTATAAATACTTCCATGCTGCACTGGGAACGAGAGAAAAACATAAAATTTACCAGCTGCATTTCCTCCCGGGCATACTGTACAAACCAGCTAAGAGATCCGAGGGTTTCAGGAACAACCTTTGATTTTTACGTTAATTCTGACAAAGTTTTAAGGGTTATTTATAATAGATTTGTAGGTATATTGCTGTAGTGACAGTCAGCCCATCGCCTAAATTGCAATATACTGAAACCCTCGGATCCCTTAGCCGGTTTTTACAGCATGCCCGGGAGGAAATACAGCTGGCACATTCTATGTTTTTCTCTCGCTCCCAGTCCAGCATGGAACATCATACTTACTTATTATACAAAATGATGTCCGGCCTCCAGACGCGCTCGTATGGTATCCGAATGACATTGATGCCGTCGAAGTCACTGGCGTTCCAACGCAGATGGTAGTCCATCCACACCTGGGTGATCCAGCAGTTGGTGGTCAGCAGCTGGTCTTTCTCCTCCTGTTGGGATGCATTACATGGTTATTTAGTAAGAAAAATACATCTGGCATGCTGTAAAAATCAGCTAAGGAATCCGAGGGTTTCAGTTTATTGCAATTTTGGAGATGGGTTGACAACCACTACAGTAATATTCCTACAAATCCTATATTAAATAACCCTTAAAACTTTGTCAGACGTAGCGGAACGACCTTTGTTTAGGTCGTTTACGGTCTGCCTAACCCATTAGGGATAAAGGCGTGATTATATGTATGTATGTATAGCTCTCCGAAGACGAAAACTCAGTACGGGTCGAAGCCAAGTGCTTTTAGGTCACGGAAAGATTTTTTCTAACAATTCTACAGGTATTAAGTGTTACTGCTTTTTGGAAGTGTGTAAATGTTTGGATGCACGACAGCTTTGGGACTGGTGTGTAAAGTTTTTGGGATAACTCCTGTGGTTGATAAGACGATGGGTAAAGTTCTGACAGTGTTAACTTTCCATTGGGATTTTATTTCAAACCTGTGTATTTATTATTATTTTTAGACGGGCAGGCAGTTGGAACAACGGATAAATGCCCGCATCAAGCTTTACTTTGTTGAGTTTTTCTTTTGGTCAAAGGTGTGTTTATCTAGTAAGTTTTTGAATTTATTGACATTGGTGCCGTAACCACATCTTTTGGTAATTTGCTCCATCATTTGTTTATGTTTGCAGAGCAAATCTGGATTATAGTGGCCTTAATAAATTTCAATGAATTTGACACACAAATCAAATTATTATAAAACTGCAAAATTGTGTATGAGCATTATTTTATTTGGTCTATCATACATATACATACATATAAACACGCCTTTATCCCTAATGGGGTCGGCAGAGCGCAAACGACCCAAACAAAGGTCGTTCCGCCACGTCTGACAAAGTTTTAAGGGTTATTCAAGATGGTTTTGTACGTATATTGCTGTAGTGACAGGTTGTCAGCCCTTTGCCCAAATTGCAATATACTGAAACCCTCAGATCCCTTAGCTGGTTTTTACAGCATGCCCGGGAGGAAATGCAGCTGGCACATTCTATGTTTTTCTCTCGCTCCCAGTCCAGCGTGGAAGAAATGGTCTATCATACTTTGAAAAAGTGAAGTAGTCCACCATTTCCCTATCCTTCTTGTATCTTACTTACTTTATCTAGGTGTTTGAACGAGGGTACTGGTTTTTATACAGAGCGATTGCCGTCTGACCTCCGCAACCCATTAGGGAAACCAGACCATTGGGTCAGAGTTTTCAAGCCACCAGTGCTATACTGGCCTCTGATATGGTTTAACGACTAATATCTACGGTATTACTTGAGACCAACGTCTTAACGTGCCTTCCGATGCACAACCTTTCTTCTGCTTCGAAGATTTCAGTTTAATTTGATGAGAATCGTGCAAAATTAATAATAATAAGATTCTCAGAAAACAAAAGTATTCAAGTACCTTGCTTAATTTTACAATCGACATTCCCGTCGAATGTATCTACCTCATCATCATTATCTCCCTAGCCTAATCCCGTATCTTACGGGAGCGGCTACCTAATCTAGAGGATTGAACGAGGGTACTGGCTTTTACACAGAGCGACTGCCATTTGACCTCCACAACCCAGAAGGGAAACCAGACCCAATACTAGATTAGGTCAGAGTTTTCAAGCCGCCAATGCTTAGCACTGGCCTCTGATATGTCTTAATGACTAATATCTACGGTAACCGGTACCAATAGCTTAACGTGCCTTCTGAAGCACAGAAAAAGCGCAGAATAAACGTACATATGAAATTCGAAAACCGAAAAACACTGGTACGTGGTGGGATTCGAACCACGACCTTCCCGCTCAGGAGGCAGCGGCCCTATCCACTACACCATCGGGCTACTCTAAAGTAAAGACGGAAATAAAGTAGTCCAATAAAATATAAAACTAGCTATCTGCCCCATACGTGATTACGTACGCTCTTTCATTGTTAGGATAAACATAAGTGATTTTAGTAATTGGGCGTAACATTTACCAAACAGTTACTTACCTATTAAACATCTTGACTTATTAACAGTAGTTATAGAAACTTATACCTAAGTCATTTGCTTTGTATCATACGAGAGATTGCTTTATAACTACCATTTGGAACCAATCCCTCTGCGGCGTGGTCAATGAAGTGTGTAATTGGAACACAATATACCATACACAATACCTACATTACAACTAACTCCTCTAGTGGTCAGAGTCATGGGCTTACGATCTGGAGGTCTTTGGTTCGATTCTTAGGGGGGAATGATATATTGACGAATATCAACTTTGTAGTTGATATTCGTCAATATATCATTTTTTGAGGTTTTCCCCAGTTTGGTTTGGACATTGCAGGCTGAATCACCTGATTGTCCGAAAAAGAAAAACATTTCAAAAGGATTCCGTGTTTCAAAGGGCACGTTAATCCGTCGGCTCCGGTCGCTATCGTTATAGAGGTCGTTACTCAAACCATGTCAGAGGCCTTATAACTGTGCTACTAGGTGGCTTGATAACTCTGACACCACGGTTTATTGGGTCGTTCGAATCGAGAATACACTCGCTATAATAAGAAGAATACCAATATTATACGTAACTGTTCCAGAAGGAAAGTCATATTGACATGATAACAATAATGTTATTAAGTATTTACTTACTGTATTTGGAGAAATAAGGAAAACCATTTTCATCCTAATAATGTAACCATCTCCATTATCATCTTTTAGTCTAGAACTTCCAAAACTTAGTTCGACATCTCACATAATTTATGCGAGTACAAAATATCCTCACAAATATCTTGAAATATTCATACATATAATCACGCCTCCATCCCCAATGGGGCAGGCAGAGCGTAAACGACCCAAACAAAGATCGCTCCGCCACGCCTGACAAAGTTTTGAGGGTTATTTAAGATAGATTTGTATGTATATTGCTGTAGAGACAAGTTGTCAGCCCATCGCCTAAAATTACAAAAAACTGAAACCCTCGGATCCCTTAGCTGCTTTTTACAACATGTCCGGGAGGATATGCTGCAAGCACATTCTATGTTTTTCTCTCGGTCCCAGTCCAGCATGGAAGTAATATCTTGAAATATTGTCGAAAATATGTCTCGCAAATGTTACTGGCCTGGCCTGGCTTAATAAAATGGCGGAACCCTGTTTAGCAAAGCTGCAACAAATGCTCCAGGCTATGACAGCTTCCTTCTAATACATAATTCCCTTTTATAAAGCCAGCAACACCGGGGTGACATAGAAAACTAACATTCAGCGATAAAGAGCTTCAAAGACTTTTAAAAGCCTTTCTTTTTAGGGTAAAATAGTAACTTTGTCGCTTTTATTCTTTAGGAATAAATATAATACGATACGAATACAATACGAAACACAATTGTTACATGCATACATACATATAATCACGCCTTTATTCCTAATGGGGTAAGCAGAGCGTAAACATACATACATACATAATATCACGCTAGGCAGAGCGTTAAACGCCTCGTAAAAGGCGCTTCCGCCACGGCCCATGTCTGACAAAAATTGAGGGCAATTTTAGATTGTAATTTGTATTGCTATAGTGACAGGTTGTCAGCCCATCGCCTAAATTATAATACACTGTAACCCCTGAGTCCCTTTTGCTGACTTCTACAGCATGCCCGGGAGGAACGGCAGCTGGAACATTCTATGTTTTTCTATCTCTCCCAGTCCAGCATGGAAGGAAGCGACCTAAACAAAGGTCGTTCCGCCACCTCTGACAAAGTTTTCAGGATTAGCTACGTATATTTCTATAGTGACAGGTGGTCAGCCTATCGCCTAAATTGCAATATACTGAAACCCTCGGATCTCTTAGCTGGGTTTTACAGCATGCTCGGGAGGAAAAGCAGCTGGCACATTCTATACTCCATAAGGGATAAAGGCGTGATCATATGTATGTATGTATTATTAGTATGAAGAAAACTTTTAGAAGCATTCTAAGTCAGAAGACTAAGTTGGTCAGTTTGGGTCACCAATTAAACATAGGTACTTATTTACGAGTTTTCTATGCAGTTCTTTCCAGTATCACAGTTTAGTCAAAGGTCAAATACTCCACCAGAGACTGGGTATATTGCGTCAACAAACTTTTATAGACGGAGAATAATTTCGCCTCAATTGCTATAATACCATAAGTCGCAAGACACGCCGTTCGCAAGTCGTCACCTCGTAACTTGGCAACATGACACGATTATATTAAAACAAGGTACGGGTAAAGGAAATAGGGTGTCTGCTGATACACCCTCCAGAATAGTGATGGGCAATCTTCTTCTGTCGAGTGGGTATCGAGTCTATCGACCCGATGAAACCTGGTGTCAGAGTTTTTAAACCGCCTAGTAGCACTACTATCAGGCCTCTGACATGGTTTGAGTAACGACCACTATCAAAGACAACGACCGGGACCGACGGCTTAACGTGCCTTCCGAAGCACGAAATCTTTTTCTTTTTCGGACAATCAGGTGATTCAGCCTGCAATGTCCTAACCAAACTGGGGAAAAATTCACAAAGTGACAAATTCTCAAATGTAATTTTTTGTGTTTTCCCCCCTGGGAATCGAACCCAAGACCTCCGGATCGGGAGTCCATGGCACTAGCCACTAGACCACGGAGGCAGTTAGTATTGAAGAACTTATTCTGTATTTTGGAGTGAAGTGTCTTCTAATCTAGATACCTGTAGGTTATGTTTGTAAGCTTGTCATAATGACCTATTTACCAATTTAACCACTGCTCAAGACGAGCAAATCTAAGTTTTGAGACTTTCGCGGTTGTTCATTACAATAAAATTATTATTTTGAACGGGATTACTACCACAATAAATATAATCGTAGTAATAATCCCATTCAAAATAATAATGTTTTTGTAAGAAGCGAATAGTCCCCAATTAGTACATACATACATACATAAAATCACGCCTTTATCCCTTACGGGGTAGGCAGAGCGCTTAACGCCTCGTAAAAGGCGCTTTCGCCACGTCTGACATAAATTGGGGCAATTTTAGATTGTAATGTGTATTGCCATAGTGACAGGTTGTCAGCCCATCGCCTAAATGACAATACACTGTAACCCTCGAGTCCCTTTTGCTGACTTCTACAGCATGCCCGGGAGGAAGGGCAGCTGAAACATTCTACGTTTTTCTATATCTCCCAGTCCAGCATGGAAGATTCTATCTCTCCCAGTCCAGCATGGAAGATAATTAGTATAGTTCATAAATGGCAGTTGCGAGAACGGGGAAAACATTGTTTGATTTAGACACTAGGCTAGGAGACCCTGAGGCCTAAGCCTAACATGCGCGCCACGATATAGTTTTGTCACCGTGCGCACCAATCTTTACTACGCCTAAAGCAAGGCATTATTTGGTGTGAAGTACGCAACTCGCGTACGAGAGAGCCCGATGGTGTAGTGGATAGAGCCGCTGCCTCCTAAGCGGGAGGTCGGCGTTCGAATCCCACCACGTACCAATGTGTTTTCGGTTTTCGAATTTCATATATACGTTTATTCGGTGCTTTTTTCGCGGTTCAGAAGGCACTTTAAGCCGTTGGTCCCGGTTAATATCGTTTAATACCGTAGATATTAGTCGTTAAGCCATATCAGAGGCCAGTGCAAAGCATTTGGGGCTTAAAAACTCTGGCCTAATCTAGGATTGGGTCTGGTTTCCCTTCTGGGTTGCGGAGGTCAGATGGCAGTCGCTCTGTGTAAAAACCAGTACCCTCGTTCGATCCCCTAGATTAGGAAGCCGACTCCGTGAGATACGGGATAAGGCTAGGGAGATGATGAAGTACGCAACGCGCGAGAAAATGAGGTGACAAAATTATCTCGTGTTATATTAGTCGTACAGAGATTCCTAAAATAGATTCGACCGACTCTACACAGGAAGATCACTAGCTTCAGACTTCAGTGGAAAGGTGATAGCAATTTGAAAAGTAAAAGATTGTAGCACCACTTGGCTGTTATCATTATAGGTGAACTTATGTACAGGCAATCATGTAATATGAATCGCATAACACCACATTTTGACACTAGGCCATCATCGGATCGATCGAATCGAAATACGACAAGAAGAAAGGGATACTACCACAAAAATTAAGATAGGAATCTCTACATCTTAAGAACAAAAATAATAGTCGTCCCACCGATTTTTGGTAATGGCAGCCAATCTCTCAGAGATAAGCCAACTGCGCAGGACTAGTTTTTATTTCCCAACACACATAGGTGCAGTCTCTATTCATTCAATCTCTTAATTCTGATGGGACATATTGACTGACCAGAGATAAATCAGGCGCAGGACTGATCATTTACATGCCCATCCGACAGCATGAATCATCTTACTTTTCGTGATCAGGTGCTCAGCCAGCAATGTCTTAACCAAACTAGAAACAACAGCATAAAGTCATTGTCTCCCGCCGGGAATCGAATCCGGGACCTCCGGGTCGAGAGCCCATGGTTCAGACCGCTAGACCACGGAAGCAGGACCACGCTTAGAAACTAGGACTATGACAACGTGTAAGTAAACTGATCCTACAAATCTCAGTTCAGAGTCCCATCTCTTGTGTCAAAATAATTCCCGTGATATTTGCGTTTAAATCCGGCCCGTAGATTCCCGGGCTCTTGCCCCTAAACGACTTAAGCCGTCGCAAGATACAAACAAAGGGTTTTCGTGAGGAGAATTTGAGAATACCACCCGAGTATCTAGATTTAATAACTTGTTTATAGTGCTGCCATTTTAGTAACCTTTTTTCATGCACGAATGCCCAGAAAGGGTACACCACGGGCACAAACACGGGCATAAACTCAAAATCCACACGACAGAAGAAGAAGAAGAAGCATTAGGTTAAGCTACTCATATTTTTTTGTCTGCCTCCGTGGTCTAGCGGTCTGAGCCATGGGCTCTCGACCCGAAGGACCCGGGTTCGATTCCCGGCGGGGGACAATGACTTTGTGTTGTTGTTTCTAGTTTTGTTAGTACATTGCAGGCTGATCACCTGATTGTCCGAAAAGTAAGATGATCCATGCTGTTGGATGGGCATATAAATAGTCGGTCCTGCGCCTGATTTCTCTCTGGTCGTGTCAGTCAATCTGGCCCACCAGAATAAGAGATTGAAGGAATAGAGAGTGC
This sequence comes from Scrobipalpa costella, assembly GCA_949820665.1. Taxonomy (NCBI): domain Eukaryota; kingdom Metazoa; phylum Arthropoda; class Insecta; order Lepidoptera; family Gelechiidae; genus Scrobipalpa; species Scrobipalpa costella. Next base: position 4,199,651 of record OX463299.1, read on the forward strand.
TTCTGTGTGTAGCGCAAACACTTGGGCACTAAAAACAAGTCCTGCGCAGTTGGCTGATCTCCGCGAGATTGACCGCCATCACCGAAAATCGGTGGGAGGACTATTACTATTTTTTTTTTTTTTGTGGAGCAAAAATATATTCATAAACTTTGAAAAGGCGACTAAACAATATTAGTATCGGTTTCCCTTGGTAACACTACTACTTTACTATGCAAAAAGAGGGGTTGAATTTTAGGGAATAATTTTAATAAACTTATCTCTGACCTTCCCATACGCAACCAGATAGCTTAAAATCGTGAGCAAAGCCCAATTTTAGAAGGCTAATGATAATATTTTTAATTTTAATTTGATCGTGATTGATACTCGTAATATATCAAAGCTATAGTATCCTATAAAGGGTGTAAGAGATAGCGTAACGAAACTGAACAAAATTCACCAGGAAATTCTTTCAGGAGATAAAAAAAGAAATACTTGCCCATACAAAAATACCACCTCGATCAGACAGTTTGTAAAGAAAGAAAAGCATTTTTTTAAAATTTTCCTTAAAGAATTTCCGGGTGATACTTGTTCAGTTTCGTTGACTGAGCAACCCCTATCCCCTTGTTATGTTATGTCTCTTAAACCAAATATATTTTATAGATTTGAGTTTTTAACATACCTACCTGCTATTTTGAATGTGTGCGTGTATGTTTCTGCGTGAATGAATAACAAACATACACAAACTTACTCATTTCATTATTATTTTCCCAATATTAGGGAATACCTCCAACCATGACTATCAGTTGTATTATTGCTGTCATTTTCCAAAGGATTCCAATAATCTGTTCTATTCTGGACTAACGAATGGATCTCAGGGGTGTGATTAATTACTCTAATACATCTGAAAGGGGTTTCATAAAGCAATCTATTTGCCCGCATAATATCACACAATACCAAATAAGGCTAGAGAGAGAGATGATGACCAAATAATAAGGCCTGAATATACGGCTTCATTATGAGTTATGACAGATTGATGAGATGAGAGACAATTAGAATGTGTGAATGAGACAATGCATCATACATAAAAAAAACTTTTCGTCCCATTCATGAAATAATTGGACTTTTTGTTCTAACACCTAATGAAAAGAGAGACTTTATGAATAGGATTTTTAAAGAAAGTGGATGTCAAAGTGAACGCTCTTGGCGTCTTAGCTTAAGGTCTATTAGCAAAATCTGCCTAGGGTGATTTTGAAAAAAAGCGGATGTAAATAAGTATTATTTCAGTGGGCTCGAATCTTTGTCACTTTCAGACTAAAAACATTGGAAAAGGACAAGAGGACTATCGATCTCTCTCCGGTTTTCGATTTAAAGTCGGTGGTTTTACGCGTTATCTGTCATTTTTATCCGCTGTCATATGATATGGCGGATTGAATTGTCAGCAATACTGGGGAAACTTGCAAAAGCGCGTCAAAATCTAGCGCAAAAAGTGTAAAAATATAGAGTATAAATCGCCTGACCTTTTTCAATTATACTATTTTTAAAGTGAAAGATAGATTTTAATTTTAGATTTAGTCGGTGGTATCTAGAATCTAGCCCAATGTTTAGGATAACCCAATTAGAGATAGCCTAGGTTTATTTCAGCAGCCTTTTTTTTTCAGCCAAATGCAATTTATTTTCCCGCCAGGAGCGAAAAAGAGTAGTAACCGGTGAAAAATGTAGATGAAGTCGAACCAAGAAAATTGAATAGTACCCAAGTGCGTGTCGCTGTGCCGCGCCGAACCCGAAGCGATTCTAAATTATCTGCTCAGTGGAGTCGGATACGGTGGGATGACGTCACACTTTCTCGAAAACGATCATAGAGTGAGACACCGCATTTGGTGAATATTGATAGAGTTTATATCACAGGTTTAAGTTGACTGATGTAGTCGATATTGATGATTGAATTCAATTGAGTTCCTTGATACAATGGGAGTATGGCTTGATACATGCTGGCCTGGGAGCAAGAGAAAAACATAAAATGTGCCAGCTGCATTTCTTCCCGGGCATGCTGTAAAATTCAGCTAAGGGATCTGAGGGTTTCAGTAGATTGTAATTTAGGCGATGGGTTGACAACCTGTCACTACAGATATACATACAAATCTATCTTAAATAACCCTCAAAACTTAGTCAGACATGGCACAACGACCTTTGTTTAGGTCGTTTACGCTCTGCCTACCCCATTAGGCATAAAGGCGTGATTATATGTATGTTATATCACAGGTTTTAGTTTATTGATTGATTAGTCGATGTTGATGATTGAATTCAAGTGAGTTCCATGAAAGAGTGGGAGCAATAAAAACATTGAATAAACCAGCTGCTTTTCTCCCTAAATAAAAAACACACGAACGTATTACAAACCTACATCTAAAAACACATTAAAGCACTCGTTTGTTAGGCAATCGTGTAAAAAATATAGGGATTTCTCTTGGGGTGAAGTTTGACAGCTCTATGATTGATTGCTTTGAATTTGTTTGAATGATTCAATCGAGGATTTTATTCTTCTGAAAGACGAATAAGCTCTCAATAAGTCCCCTTTAAATAGCATACAAATTTGCATAGCAACAGACATTAAAAAAACGCAATATTAGAAATGCAATGTAAAATGAAACTTGTACGCCGATTTGACGAAGCTTCTAATATATCGTTTGGTATAATATAATTGGTAAAATTATTGAGCATGTGAATTTAATTTGATATCTTCGATGCTGGACTGGGAGTGAGAGAAAAACATAGAATGTGCCAGCTGCGATTCCTCCCGAGCATGCTGTAAAAACCAGCTAAACGATCTGAGGGTTTCAATATATTGTAATTTAGGTGATCGGCTGACAACCTTTCACTATATTAATACATACATACATAAATCACGCCTTTATCCCTTACGGGGTAGGCAGAGCGTTTAACGCCTCTTAAAAGGCGCTTTCGCCACGTCTGACCAAAATTGAGGGCAAGTTTAGATTGTAATATGTATTGCTTTAGTGACAGGTTGTCAGCCCATCGCCTAAATTACAATACACTGTAACCATCGAGTCCCTTTTGCTGACTTCAACAGCATGCCCGGGAGGAAGGGCAGCTGGAACATTCTATGTTTTTTTTATCTCTCCCAGTCCAGCATGGAAGAATACTATATTAATATACGTAAAAATCTAACTTTAACAACCCTCAAAACTTTGTTAGACGTGGCGAAACGACCTTTGTTTAGGTCGTTTACGCTCTGCATACCCCATTAGGCATAAAGGCGTGATTATATGTATGTATGTATGTGAATTTAAATTATTGAAGGTCTGCAGCCTCATAGGATCCCAATCATTATGTCTTAAAGCCGATAACCAGTATCAATATATTGTTTTTAATTGTTGCTATAATCAATTATTCAAATTTAGCATAAAGGTATAATGATTTGTTGAAAATTTAAAAGTACATAAATTGTGTCATATTATTTGATACTTCCATGCTGGACTGGGAGAGATAGAAAAACATAGAATGTTCCAGCTGCCCTTCCTCCCGGGCATGCTGTAGAAGACAGCAAAAGGGACTCGAGGGTTACAGTGTATTGTAATTTAGGCGATGGGCTGACAACCTGTCACTATGGCAATACACATTACAATCTAAAATTACCCTCAATTATTGTCAGACGCGGCGAAAGCGCCTTTTACGAGGCGTTAAACGCTCTGCCTACCCCGTAAGGGATAAAGGCGTGATTTTATGTATGTATGTATTTGATATTTCGCTGTCAAACAAATGCAATATGTACATGTTTGTTTTATTCTTTTTATTTATTAATTTTCGTATGTAATTATGTTTTGGTTTTAAAAGAACAGTAATAATAAATGCTAACAGATAAACAAAATAAGAATTTAAAAATTTTCTTGATGGTCAGATATTACACTTCTTCTTAGTGAGTGGATTCTCTAACTGTGGATTTAGTAACGACCACTATCAAAGACAGCGACTGGGACCGACGGCTTAATGTGCCCTCCAAAGCACGGAATCCTGCTTTCTTTTCGGACAATCAGGTGGTTCAGCCTCCTAACCAAACTGGGAAAAACCTCACAGAGTGATAAATATCAACTTTATGTTCCCCCTGGGAATCGAACCCAGGACCTCCGGATCGTAAGCCCATGGCTCAGACCACTAGACGACGAAGGCAGTTAGAGATTAAATAGATTTGAAATAAGTACGCTTTTTTTTCCTTCCATGCTGGACTGGGAGAGATAGAAAAACATAGAATGTTCCAGCTGCCCTTCCTCCCGGGCATGCTGTAGAAGTCAGCAAAAGGGACTCGAGGGTTACAGTGTATCGTAATTTAGGCGATGGGCTGACAACCTGTCACTATAGCAATACACTTTTCAATCTAAAATTGCCGTCAAATTTTTTCAGACGTGGCGAAACCGCCTTTTACGAGGCGTTTATCGCTCTGCCTACCCCGTAAGGGATAAAGGCGTGATTTTATGTATGTATGTATGTACGCTTTTCTAAAAAATACATGTCGTAAGCAATGAATGAAGCTTCACCTTAGAGCTTCACACAAAACCGTTGAATCGTGTATTTTATTACGAAATAAGGGCCTGTCACAGTAATAAAGCATTCTTATTAACAGCAGCCGACGACAGCTGAGCCGATTGTATTGTGAACGAACCTTTATTGAACGTGTTGGAACTGAATTGGCACTTATCTCAAGAATGTGGGACATTTTACGCCTACGTAAGCATTTTTCAAGCCCATTAGTATGGTGTACACGTCGTAGTAAATAGTCTTATTCTTAGCGAGTGGATTCTCCAGTAAGTAAAAAAAAAAAACCGGTGTCAGATTTTTAAACTACCTATAGTAGAACATCTAAAAGGCCTTTGACATAGTTTTGAGTAACGACCACTATCAAAGACAGCGACCGCGACCGAGGGTTTAACGTGCCCTCCGAAGCACGGAATCCTTTTCCTTTTCAGACAAGCAGGCAGGCAATTATGCCTGGAATGTCCTAACCGAACTGGGGAAAACCTAACAAAGTGATAAATTGACAAATATCAACTTTGGAATCGAACCCAGTACCTGCGGATCGTAAGCTCATAGCTCTAGACCACGACCACGACCAGTAAAAGATCACAAATCTAGACGTGATGCCTACCGATTAGCATTATTTTATTTTCTTTACAAATTGAATACAATTCGATTGGCACTTATCTTAGGAATATGGGACATTTTACGCTCATCGCTCATGTAAGCAATAAGCATTTTTCAAGCATTAGGAGACGTAGGTCATCATCTCCATCATCTCCCTAGCCTTATCCCGTATGTCACGGGGTCGGCTACCTAATCTAGGGGATTGAACGAGGGTACTGGTTTTTACACAGAGCGACTGCCATCTGACCTCCGCAACCCAGAAGGGAAACCAGACCCAATCCTAGATTAGGTCAGAGATTTTCAATCCGCCAATGTTTAGCACTGGCCTCTGAAATGGCTTAACGACTAATATCTACGGTATTAAACGATATTAACCGGGACCAACGGCTTAACGTGCCTTCCGAAGCACGAAAAAAGCGCCGAATAAACGTACATATGAAATTCGAAAACCGAAAAACACATTGGTACGTGGTGGGATTCGAACCACGACCTCCCGCTCAGGAGGCAGCGGCCCTATCCACTACACCATCGGGCTCTCATTAGTAGACGTAGGTATACGTAGTAAAAAGTCATTGTACAAAATATTATTAATTCTGAATGTGGGCGACGTGCTGCCTATTGTTTTTTTTAAATTGGATTTCCTTATCTACACTTATTTCAAGAATGTGTGGGACGATACAATCCCAATGTGTCTACTGTAACTAGAAACCAACTGTATATTGAACAGGAGGTAGATATATGATACCATCATTGAAATTCTAGGAAAAAGTTAATTGACCACATTTACGACAGATCAGGCTAAAACATATCTTAGGCCCGACAGCATGTTTGAGTTCGTAATTAGAAATGTAATTTAAGTACAAAGTGAACTGTCAAATCCACTCTTAAGATTGCTCTCAATCTTGAGATCACTTTCTAAATACGACCCTTAGGTTTTTAACGTAGGTGTGGACTAAAATTCGTGTAAGACAAACCGAAGGTGGGCCGAAAAGTGCCTCAATCCGTCTTTGAATTTTACAAGTAGGTAAGTATTTTAGACTTATATTCGACCTTCTTCAGAAGGTAAGCCAATGGTAAATTGGATAAAGATATGTAGAAAAAAAAACAGAAATTCTAGAAAGATTTGCAGCGAACTTTGAGAAATGGTTCGTTATTGAGCACGAGGCGATCCCCGTGTGATGTAGATTAATGGTGGCTGGCGACGCCAAGTTCCCTTATTCTTCTCAGATCAGAGCTAAGAGTTATGGAAAACTATTATTGAAATCACACATGGGCAAGCGGGCATACAAGTGTATGAATAGGCCAAGACAATATTGGTCTTATCTCTTTAGATATCACTTTGTGAGATTGTTCTCAGTTTTATTATGACCATGCAAGTGGAATCACCTAAATTTCTACCAAGTAAAATAAATTCGTCCTGCAAATATCTTAGAAATGATACTTTGAGAAATATCTCGTCTTGGAGCACAAGGCGATTCCCGCGTGATGTAGATTGATTGTGGCTGGAGATGCCAATAGTTCCCAAAATTCTTCACATATACTAAGTAACTAATGGAAAACTTATTATTGATATCACACATGGGCAATCGGGCATGCAGGCAGATCGGTGTGTGAAACGGCCGAAACAAATGATTGCCTATCAAATATTAAAAAAAAAAAAAAAAAACAATATCGGTTTTCTGGGAATTCTTAAGGGCCGTATTTGTAATCAGCTCTCATGAGTGACAGCGAGTTTGAGTTCGTATCAGAAATGTCATTTCAGTACAAACTGGCCTGTCATTTGATATTGCCCTCAAGTTTGAGTTGGCTTCATAAATACGAGCCTTAGTCATCTTTTATTCTACTAGGATGAGACAATGGCAACTTAGATAATTCTCTTTATTTACTCGGAAATTGTGAAAAAATGTAGAAACTCGAGAAAGATTCGTAGAAAACTTTGAAATATGGCACGTCATTGAGCACAAGGCGAACCCCGTGTGATAAAGATTGATGGTGACAGGAGATGCTAAGTTCCCATGTCGAGTATTATATAGATTGATAAATTCTTCACGGATCACTGCTAAGGGAATAGAGTTATAAAAGAACTATTGTCTTCCATGTTGGACTGGGAGTGAGAGGAAAACATAGAATGTGCCAGCTGCATTTCCTCCAGGGCATGCTGTAAAAACGAGCTAAGGTATCCGAAGGTTTTAGTATATTGCAATTAACCCCATTAGGGATATAGGCGTGATTATATGTATGTATGTATTCATCAATTTTCATATCCATATACCTACATCACACGGGAATCACCCCCATGCTCTAACAAAGTAGATCCATTGCTCAAAGTTTGGTTGGGATCTTTCTCGAATCTCATGAGTTTCGGCGAATTATTCCCAGACGAACACAATTTGATGGAAATACAGATGTTGGGAAAGCTATTTGGGAGGTTTATCTAATTTGCCATTTCCTTCTATGTGTAGTCATGGGATTGCTTATGATGTAATATTGTATTTGATAATACTGATAAACTTGAGATTGCGGCATCATATTAGGTACCCGTAAAATGTATCTAATCCATATTTTATTAAAAATAAATTTGAAACTCTTCTTCTTCTGTCGAGTCAATTGACCCGATGAAACCCTGATGTCAGAGTTTTTAAACCGCCTAATGGCACAGCTAATAGGCCTCTGACATGGTTTGTGTAACCTTTTTTCTTCCGGACAATCAGGTGTTTCGGCCTGCATTGTCCTCACCAAACTGGGGAAAATCTAACATTGTTGATAAATTGACAAATATCAACTTTGTGTTTCCCCCCTGGGGATCGAACCCAGGACCTCCAGATCATGAGCCCACGTCTCTGACCACTGAGGCAGTTAAAGTGTGTTGATATATATACTTAGTGCATATTTGCTTTTTGGGTTTACCTTTGACTCTTTAATTTAGGCCAGTGAGATATAGAATGTGCAAGCTGCATTTTTTCCTCCCGGGCATGCTGTAAACACCAGCTAAGGGATCTGAGGGTTTCTGTGTAATACAATTTAGGCGATGGGCAGACAACCTGTCACTTCAGCAATATACCTATAAATTTATCTTAATAACCCTCAAAACTTTGTCAAACGTGGCGGAACGACCTTTATTTGTTTAGATCGTTTACGCTCTGCCTACCCCATTAGGGATAAAGGCGTGATTATATGTATGTATGTATGTAGAAAGAGTCGACGATAGAGCCATATCACTGATTTCTGATAGTGTTCAATGGTTACAAAACAATTATGCAAACATCTTTTCTCATCAAAATAATTTAACTAGGTAACCTTGTTGCAAGTTAGTAGAATCTCAGTCAAGTAGCCAACTAGAAAGTCACCTAGAATCTCAACAGTACTTGAAACTTTACAATTCCTTTGTCCCAGAACTCGATCGTTGTTATTTTGTCTCTCTCTAACTCACCACGTCAATGATGTGATGAAGCGAGACGCCGAACGTGACTAGTAGAAGCTATGAAAAGGTTAGATGCGTTACATTTTTGGATCAGCTTTGAGTCAATCAGTGTTGTTTTGTCTCTCCCAACTCACCACTTCGATGATGTGATGAAGCGAGACGCCGAACGTGACTAGTAGAAGCTGTGAAAAGGTGTCTACTAGATGTACAGATTCGTCACATTTCTGGTTCAGCTTGGAGTCAATCAGTGTTGTTGTGTCTCTTTTCCACTCACCACTACAGTGATGTGATGAAGCGACACGCCAAACGTGAGTTAGAGGCTGTGAAAAGGTTTCTACTAGACGTACAGATTCGTCACATTTCTGGATCACCTTTGAGTCAATTAATATTGTTTTGTCTCTTTCCAAATCATCATGTCGATGATGTGATTAAGCGAGGCGCCGAACGTGACTAGTAGAAGCTGTGAAAAGGTGTCTACTAGACGTACAGATTCGTCACATTTCTGGTTCAGCTTGGAGTCAAACGGTGTTGTTGTGTCTCTTTTCCACTCACCACGTCAGTGATGTGATGAAGCGACACGCCAAACGTGAGTTAGAGGCTTTGAAAAGGTTTTTACTAGATGTACAGATTCGTCACATTTCTGGATCACCTTTGTGTCAATTAATATTGTTTTGTCTCTTTCCAACTCATCATGTCGATGATATGATGAAGCGAGACGCCGAACGTAACTAGTTAAGGGATGTGAAAAAAATTCTACTGGACGTAAAGTCGCGTCACATTTCTGGATCAGCTTGGAGTCAATCAGTGTTGTTGTGTCTCTTTCCCACTCACCATGTCAGTGATGTGATGAAGCGACACGCCAAACGTGAGTTAGTTTACAGGATCAGCTTTGAATCAATCAATGTTGTTTTGTCTCTCTCCAACTCACCACGTCGATGATGTGATGAAGCGACACGCCGAACGTGACCATTAGGGGTTGTGAAGAGTTCTCCACTGGACGCACTGACGCGTCGTATTTCTGCATCAGGTGGCGGATCAGTCTGTACTCGTCGTCGCAACTCGTGACTCCTGTAACAAATAAAAAACATACATAAATACATACATATAATCACGCCTTTATCCCTAATGGGGTAGGCAGAGCGTAAACTACCTACACAAATGTCGTTCCACCACAACTGACAAAATTTTGAGGATTATTTACGATAGATTTGTAGGTAAATCTGTAGTGGCAGGTTGCCAGCCCATCGCCAATCGCAATTACAATATACTAAAACCTTAGCTGGTTTTTACAGCATGCCCGGGAGGAAGTGCAGCTGGCACATTTTATATTTTTCTTTCGCTCCCAGTCCATCATGGAAAAAATATATAAGGGAGGTTAAAGATGTCATCATCGTCATCATATTATCTGCTATCACGTAACTACTAGTCAAAATGGAAAACGCTTTTATTTTTCAACCTTCACATGACCTTTGGTCCACCTGGTATGAAGCCATTTCACAATAAAAGTTATGATTGTTATATATATACTGTCGTTTTATTTAATGGATTGTGTTTCAGATAATATTATTTTACAATTACTTTCATTTTGTTTTCTATCTGCGTGAAAATATGAACATCCTACGTATTTTATGATAATTGTATACGCCTAAAAACAATATTTTCTATCCACTACGCCTACAGCCTTTACTAGGTAACTACGTATACCTACCGTAGATAAGTGAATATTTATCTTTTATTGGTAACTAGCGACCCGCCCCGGCTTCGCACGGAAATTATCAGTGTTTCTCTACTATATTATGCATGTATTATACAGATACACCTTCCACTTGAATCACTATATCCATTAAAAGAAACCGCATCAAAATCCGTGCCGTAGTTTTAAAGATTTATGCATACATAGGGATATAGGGACAGAGAAAGCGACTTTGTTTTATACTATGTAGTGAAGCTTGTCTGAGCGTTCATCATAACATTATTGGTTTAAAAGGTATCAATAGCGTTCATGACCTTTAGATAATACTTTCATCTCACCTCTTCTAACATAAAAATATCAATTTCAAAGCGGACTCTTTGAACTAAATATAAATCGTTTTAATTGGAAAAAAATCCAGGAAAATTCCGCCCGCGGCAACATGGTATTAATTTATTTCATTTTGTAACCAACGAACCAACTAACCAATGCCTTTTGCACCTTCTTATATATAATATGCGGTGTTTAACAATGTTTTAAGTCATCATCTCCCTAGCCTTATCCCGCGTCTCACGGGGTCTGCTACCTAATCTAGGTAATTGAACGAGGGTACTGGTTTTTACACAGAGCGACTGCCATCTGACAACCGCAACCCATTAGCGAAACCAGACTCAACCCTAGATTAGGTCAGAGTTTTCAAGCCGCCAATGCTTAGCACTGGCCTTTGATATGGCTTTATGACTAATATCTACGGTATTGAACGATTTTAACCGAGACAAACGGCTTAACGTGCCTTCCGAAGCACGGAAAAAGCGCCGAATAAACGTACATATGAAATTCGAAAACCGAAAAACACATTGGTACGTGGTAGGATTCGAACCATGACCTCCCGCTCAGGAGGCAGCGGCCCTATCTACTACACCATCGGGCTCTATAACAATGTTATTAGTATGAAGCGGAAAATGCGTTTGTTTTAAGTACTTTTTTATTTCAATAACTGTAACTCAATCAGTATTGTGTTTTTATTAAATTTGAGAAACCCGATATTGGGCTCGATTCTAGATACCACCGACTAAAACTTAAATTAAAATATATCTGTCACTTTCAAAATAATTAAATTGTACAAGGACAGACGATTTATACTCGATCTTGCACGTTTCCCATTTCTGTCAATTTTATCCGCCCTAGCATGACGGTTGATAAACATGACAGGTAACGCATAAAACCACTGATTAAATAAAAAACCAGAGAGAATAAATCTCCTTTCCTTTTCCAAAGGTTTTAGTCTGAAAGTGACAATTAGATTTAAATTTTAGTTTTAGCCGGCAAACCTAGAATCGAGCCGATTTTAAATCCCTTACGTATGTAAGCCGCTCTGGGCGTGTGAGTTTATGATTTCGACGTTAATATTTAGAAAGAACTTGATATTAGTCCTCATGAATACGTTACGTCTTGCGTACTGGTCCGTGTGGCCTGTTCACTAAGGGCAGCAACACACTGGCGTTACTTACTGCGCGTAAGGTTGCGCTCAGTTCGCTGTCAATGCTTTTTGCATTGCCTACTACACACAGGTGACGACCTTGTGCTCTACGCGCGCGTACTCGCAGAGGGATGTGCCGACGTAGAGTTCATCGCTACTGCGCGTAAGACTGACGCATGTGTGTTGCAGGCAATCCAAAAAGCATTGAAAGTGTGTTGAACAGAACCTTGCGCGCAGTACTTGATGCCTGTGTGTTGCTGCCTTTAAATCCGTAAAATATAGTTTCACTTGAATAGGCTAAGTTTCAATACAAGAACTTTATTCCTCTAAACGGGATTTGCGCAAAGCCTTTGCAAAACTTTCTAAGTACAAAAACACATCTTATGGGACAATACTTGGCAACAACTTACCTACTTTTGTAATCGCATTTGTTAGATAAAAAAGTATTACGCGATCACGTCCCGAATAGATCGAAAGATTTAGAAATCTCAGATTTTTTATTCAAAGGCACACAGATAAGACTTTTCGATTTCGTAAACTTTCTCTAGGGTGAAGCGATTTATTTTTTCTTTCGTAGTAGAATTCAAGCTAGATGGCCTAAACTTTATTGGAAATGCACTGTGAATATTTATGAGTAAGTAAAACGTTAATATAACCTTTTTAATAGACTTTCTAACAATGTTGAACAACTTTGCAAGTATTCTTTTGTTTTAAAAGAAATAACAATGTTTCCTGCTTTTGATGGGTATTTTTAAATGAAATGTAAATGCCTTTACATATTACTGCATTTGTTATTGTAACGCTCTAAATATTGATTTTATTTGAGGAGTAAACAGTGGCGCGACGTTGGCGCTATCAGTTTTTAAGTAATTGTACCTGGAATACAAACATTTTCATGAATATTCTAAGTTCCGCGATCCATAACTTAATAATTCATGTTGAGTATTTAAGCTTTGTATTACAAACGTACTAAAAGTGGCCACTACATAGTGGATCGTCTGAACTCATCGCTAAGGGTGATATCCGAGTGGGGCGATGCCAATCTTGTCAAGTTCAACGCATCCAAAACCCAGGCGTGTCTATTCTCGACAAAACGGAGTCCTTTTAACCTGGCTCCAACTTTCCGGGATGTATCCGTACCGATTTCTGACCATATTGAGCTTCTTGGTATGAGCCTTACGTCCGACTTGAACTTTGGACGTTACATTGAGTCTCTGGCCACAACAGCTGCCAAAAAACTTGGTATCCTCTCGAAGGTGAGGCGATACTTCACACCGGGACAGCTATTGCAGTTGTACACAGCTCAAGTCCGATCGTGTATGGAGTACTGCTGCCACCTTTGGGACGGTTCAGCTAAATACCAGCTGGCTGCCTTAGACTCAATCGAGAAACGTGCTAAGAAGCTCATTGGAGACTCAGCATTGGTTGAGGCAAAACTACAGAACCTTGAGCACCGTCGCAGAGTGGTGTGCATGTCGGTATTTTACAGGATACATTTCGGGGAGTGCGCGTTAGCACTTCATGACCCCCCTCCCCTTTCCATCTCCGGAGCACGAGGCGTGGACAGGGGTTCCACCCTTATGTCGTGGATATACCACAAATTCGCACGAAGCGGTTCGCTTCCACATTTTTAATGCGAACGGCTAAGGAGTGGAACTCCCTGCCGGCGGTTCTGTTTCCGGAACAATATAACCTGGGCCTTTTCAAGGCGAGAGTGAATAGGCACTACATAGGTGAGTATGCTTCAACATAGTCCGCATCGTCACTTTCCACCAGGTGAGATGGCGGACAAATGCTCGCCTATATATATTTAAAAAAAAAACTTTTAACGCATTTATAATACAAAGCTTATATACTTAGTGTAAATGATTGTACTTTTATGTTGGACTGGGAGCGAAAGAGAAACATAGAATGTACCAGCTGCATTTCCTCCTGGGCATGCTGTAAAAACCAGCTAAGGAATCCGAGGGTATATTGCAATTTAGGCGATGTGCTGACAACCTATCACTACAGCAATATACTTACACCTTCATAACAAATATATCTTAAATAACCCTCAAAACTTTGTAAGACGTGGAGGCACGACCATTGTTTAGGTTGTTCACGCTCTTCCTACCCCATTAGGGATAAAGGCGTGATTTTATGTATGTATGTAATCCATAATACAATTATTTACTGACATACACATAATCACAATCTTGATATCACTTTTAAATACGAGACTAAAATTTATTTCGACAATTTACCAGGGATGCATATTCAATGTAAGAACTTTGCTACTTTTTAAGTAAAATTCTTCCTAATAGCATTACAAATCGGTATCTACGTACCTACATGAGACTCAAGTATTCACATCTACGTAATAGCTTCTAACTTCCCGAAGAGAGATTTCTCGAGAAATTACCTTACAAAATGATTTATTCCGCGACATTGGAGAGACTAGGGGAAATGCAGTAACGTATCATCTGTAGACCCTACTTACATAAAATCACGCCTTTATCCCTTACGGGGTAGGCAGAGCGTAGAACGCATTGTAAAAGGCGCTTTCGCCACGTCTGAAAAATATGTGTATTGCGTTAATGACAGGTTGTCAGCCCATCGCCTAAATTAAAATACACTGTAACCCTCGAATCCCTTTCGCTGACTTCTACAACATGCCATGGGAGGAATGGCAGATGGAACATTCTATGTTTTTCTATCTCTCCCAGTCCAGCATGGAAGCAGTAATATGCTGTAAACTAAATGCGCAGTGACGTTCTTTGGGAACCCGTCAGGTATAGAAAATATCCTCAATGTCTTTCCAGATAGAAGAGATAAACAAAATGCCCTTATGTTGGCTAGAAAAAACGGAAAGAAGGCTGTTATCAGAAATAACAAACTGTTTATAGAAGGCAAGGAAGTTAACAATTCCAAACAACAACACGCATACAAATCTTACGCAGACATGCTAAAAAATAAAACAGAGTCCGAAAATGAACACCTGAACACCACTTATACCAAAATTGACACAGAGGAAAAAGATACTCCTTTAGTACCTTTTTCACGCCGAATAAATCAATCTTCTTCCATGAACATCAGTAATAATAATAATAACTCCTTTCGAGCCTAATTTCGTAGTTTTATATCAAAATATTAAGAGCCTCTTTAACAAGACACATCTATTACACGCACTGTTAGATGAAAATCCATTTATTTATGCAGTTTGCGTCTCAGAATCGTGGCTTAATAAAGATAAGCTAAGTTTAATAGATATAAATGGATATAGTATACGATCTTCTTTCTGTAGAGTAAATCACGAAGGAGGTGGAGTCTGTATATTGTTAAAAACCCAAATTAATTATAAAGAAAGAATTGATATTCATCAACTGTCAGTAGAACTAATTTTCTAAATATGCGCCGTAGAAATAATACAGTACAATTTATTAATAGTAAGTTTGTACTGGCCCAATAGTAGCAGAGGAGTTGAAATATTTTTTAACAACCTAGAGAAACTCTTAAACCTAATCTCAATAAAAGATAAGAAAAAGCATGTAATTATAGGAGGAGACTTTAATATCGATTCTTTAGACAATAGTGAAGCTAAACGACTTTTGAACCTTATGTCATCTTACAACTTTCATCAAAAAATAAATGAAGCTACACGAATTACAGTCACTACCGCTAGATGTATTGATTTAATATTTACAAACAAAAAAGACAAAGATTACGAATATAACGTACAAGAATATGGTTTCTCCGATCATAAAGGAGTCTCGTTTACAATGCCAGCAGTTTATCCATTTTTAAACTATTTTATTATTAAGAAAAGAATGTTTAATGAAACGAGCATGCTAAAATATAAAAATGAAGTTAGTAAAATAAATTGGAATGATTGCATTTTTTCTGACAGATCTGTTAATGTAAATTACAATACCTTCAGTTCAGTTCTTAGTAATATTCTAGATAAATGTATTCCGCAAAAAACCCTTAAGATAAAAATTAAACGTAAAAAAACATATCTCACAACCGGCCTCAAACAGTCATGTCAGAATAAAAGGTTACTAAGTATTCTAAAATCACAAACGAAAAGCAAATGCGTACATAATTATTATAAAACGTACACTAAAACTTTAAAAAAAGCTATTCAAACGTCTAAAAAAATTTGTAATATCCGAAAGTTTAATAATCAAGATAACAATAACAAAACCCGTACAATGTGGCGAATTATTCAACAAGAGAAAAACCCAAGATCTAACAGAATTAAAAACAATATTAAAATAAAAATAATTAATGCAATAATAGAAGAACCTAAAGTGGTCGCAAATTATTTTAATGTATATTTCTCTACCATAGGTATACCAAAAAACAACTTTGTATTTAATAAAACCGTTACCAACCCATTAACTACCGTGGAAAATTCATTTTACTTGGGTCCAGTAGAACCCAAAGAAGTAGAAAAAAATATAAAAAACCTCAAGAATAAAACAAGTTTTGGAGTTGACGACATTCCTCCTACATTGATGAAAGTATGTGCAAGTGAATTAGCCATTCCATTCACAAACTTAATAAATCAGTCTTTTTCAGAAGGAATATTCCCTGATGCATTAAAAGTTTCTTTGATCAAACCAATCCATAAAAAAGGGGATAAATCCGACCCCAATAACTACCGTCCGATTTCACTATTAAATACGTCATCAAAAATATTTGAAGCCATAATAGTAAATAAAATGTACACTTTTTATGAAAAATACCTAGTCTTTAATGATAATCAGTACGGTTTCCGGAAAAACCGTTCGACTACATTGGCTGTTTATAAGTATGTTCAAAAAATCCTAGATATTATTAATTCAAAAAAATACGCCGTCGGTCTATTACTCGATATGAGTAAAGCGTATGACAGGGTCAACTTTGAAATACTTTTGAATAAACTATATGGAACTGGTATTAGAGGAACAGCCTACAATTGGTTAAAATCATACCTCCAAAATAGGTTACAATGTGTAGAGGTTGAGAATATCAATTTCTTAACAGGGAAAATTCAAAATTTGAGGTCTGATCAGACAGGTGTTGTGGCATCTATACCACAAGGGAGCGTATTAGGATGTTTGCTTTTCCTTGTTTATATAAATGACCTCCCAAAACTGTTTAATAATAATGACCACGCGATTTTATTTGCAGATGATATTTCAATTGTATTTACTTGCTCGAATCCCATAGAATTAGAAAACTCACTTAATACTACTCTCGATAACACAGTTGATTGGCTTGAATCGCATAACCTAGAACTTAACTTTAAAAAAACAAAGATAATTCAGTTCCGACCATACCAAAAATCCGCGTTACAATTTAACTACAGATATAAAAACACACCAATAGAAATGGTAGATACTGCTAAGTTATTAGGGATTGATTTAGATACTAACTTAAATTGGAAAGTACATGTACATAACTTATCACTTAAACTATCATCTTTTATTTATGCGCTGTTCCATCTTAAAAAAACAACAGATTTTCAAACTGCACTTACTGCATACTATGCATATGCTTACAGTAGAATAAGCTACGGTATCATCTTTTGGGGAAATTCTACAGATGTAGAAGATATCTTTATTCTCCAAAAAAAATGTATTAGGATTTTAGCTAATATAGATCAAATGGATTCATGCAAACCCCATTTCATAAAGCACGGTATTCTCACCTTAACATCTATTTATATATTGGAGTCATGCAAATTTGTTAGAACTCATATGTATTTATATTCCCCAGAAACAATATTGAAAAGAAATAATCGTAATTTACATAAGCTTAAAATTCCCTTCTCAACATTAGAATTATTTACTTCAGGTCCTCACTCAATGGTCATTAAAATATATAACTGCATTCCCAACAACATTAAAGATATTAGTATTCATAACTCCTTTTTAAACCAACTAAAACAATTTCTTATAAAAAAATGTTATTATAACCTCCAAGAACTGTTTGATGATAAGATAACATAAATAAATAACAAAGTAAAAATAAATTAAATAGTATCTAAAAACCTACCGTAACTGCTAATTATCATGCTGTTGTTTAGATATATTAGGATATAAGATATTGATCTCAAATTGATAATAAGGATTAAGCTAAGTTATTAATTTTAAGTTAGTAAGTACCTACTTAATTATATCATTCTCTAATTTTTTTAAATTGTAAACAGTAGCGTCCTTTGTCTGCTATTAAAATATTGCTATGCCCTGACGGGGCGTCATAATTAATGTATAATATAAGACCTATTGTAACTCGTTAAGAATGTACCTTATTAATTATGATATTGCAATAAACATTATGAGTATGAGTATGAGTATGAGATATAAAATAGTAAAGAAGAAATAAGATGAACCTACTTTACCTTTAAACATAAATACATACATATAATCACGCTTTTATTCCTAATGTGGTTGGGAGAACGTAAACGACCTAAACGAAGGTCGTTCCGCCATGTCTGACAAAGTTTTGTAGGTTATTAAAGATAGATTTGTAATTTTATTTATGTAGTGACAGGTTCTCAGCCCATCACCTAAATTTCAAAATACAGAAACCCTTGAATCCCTTAGCTGGTTTTGACAGCATGCGCGGGAGGAAATGCAGCTGGCACATTCTATGTTTTTCTCTTGCTCCCAGTCCAGCATGAAAAAATAACCTTAGCCTTTCAAACAAACAGTCAGAAATCTCAGGATATTGGCGATGGAAGTCTTTTTTTTTTATGAGCCTGTGGTGTCCCACTGCAGGGCAAAAGCCTCTCTCACTTCCTTCCACTTATCACGATCCATTGATAGCACTCGCCATTCGAGAGTGGGTCGCCCTGCTTCACGCCTCTTTCTATTAGAAAAACTGGTCCTGGTGTCTGGAGTTTTACAGCAGTACTATTGCAATAAATGTTTTTGATGAGGTTAATGTATGTGACTGGAATATTTTGTTTTTCTAGGGCTGTGAATATTGATTTGTGTATAAGACTATCAAACGCCTTTGAGTAGTCAACGAAAGCTAAGTACAAGTACTTTTCAATTATCTGATTAAGGGCGTGTAGATGGTCAGTAGTTGACAAACCTGGACGGAAACCTGCCTGTTCAGGCGGTTGAGCTTTATCGAGCAGACCAGATACGCGTCTCTCAATTACCTTAATAAATGCCTTGTAAAGGTGTGAAATTAGTCTTATAAATCGGTAATTTCCGATGTCTGATCTGTCGCCTTTCTTATGCAGAAGAATGATCTCACCATGACAGAACTTATCTGGGAACGTTCCCGTCTGTAATATAGAGTTAAATAAATGTGTCAAGTGTGGCAGTAGTACAGACCCACCAATCTTAAGGGCTTCTGTGGAGATTCCATCATATCCGGGGCTTTTATTGTA
This sequence comes from Scrobipalpa costella, assembly GCA_949820665.1. NCBI lineage: Eukaryota > Metazoa > Arthropoda > Insecta > Lepidoptera > Gelechiidae > Scrobipalpa > Scrobipalpa costella. Next base: position 4,218,747 of record OX463299.1, read on the forward strand.
GTTCATTTTAGTGAGCGCATAATGAACCTCATTCCCAGTTATAGGAGGAATGTCGTCAGGGCATGAGTAATACGAAGCTGGTTCTGATTTATCATTAGTTAGACTCGAGTACAGATCTTTGTAAAAAGTGGTGCATATCTCTAATATTTTTTCTCTGTCTCTATGTTTGACGCAGGATTTGTCTTTCATTCTGGTTATCCAAGATTTGCCTTTTGTGATACCTTTACGTGCAATTTTTAATGAGGTGTTTCTTTCCAGTGCAACTTTGACTATTTTTTTACTTTATGAGCGGATGTCTATGCGAATGTTTCTCTTAACTTTTTTATCTAGTGTTCTATATTCTGTGCTGTTAGTTTTTTGTATTTGTTTTTCATCTATTCATTTTAAAGTGTGCGATGTTAACTTTTAGTTTTGTTTTTTTACTTTTTTTTTCTAGTTTACTCTTATTTTGTTTAATTCTTCTGCTTGCTGATTTTATACTTTTTTCTATATTAATAAATTGTTGCTTTACGTCCTCAAACTCTATATCTTCTAATAATTTGAAACTACTTTACAGTTCTAAGTTAAAAGTGTGTCTGTTAGCAATTAGTGTGTTTTTAAGTCTGCTTTCTAATTCTATTTCACAAAAATTGTTGTCTCAGTACTTTGATATTGAATACTGGTACGAAGGGGTCGATGGTCTGAGCTAAATTTGATATTATTAATAATGTTAACGTTTTCAATTATGGTATGAAGTGAGTGTGAAGTCTATTTCGTTTTTAGTGTTGTTATTTGGCGAAATCCATGTCCATCTTCTTTGAGGTTTTTGTACAAAAGACTACGCATAAGTTTTGACTCAAAGGCAAATTGGAGCAATCGCGTACCACGAACACCAAGACCATGAGGTCCCATGATAAGTCCGTTATCCGTGCTCAGCCTTGGTTCGACTTTTGCAATTTCGGCATCGGGATGCGATGATGTGGGAGCGTAGACTTGAACAATTGTTAAAATTTGTTTTACACTAATCCGGAATTTGAGCAACATAGTCCGCATCGTCACTTTCCACCAGGTGAGATGGCGGACAAATGCTTGCCTATATATATTTAAAAAAAAAAAAAAAAAAAAGAGCACGGCAATCCTGTCAGAGTAGGAAATGAACTCCAGTATATTGTTGATCCAACGTTTAGATATTAAGAATACTACTCCTGACTGTCCACCAGCTTTCCCTGAATAGTATAAAACGTTGTTCCACTTTCTAAAGATTCTTCTCCTTCTCGTCTCACTTCGGACAAACCTACAATATCCCAACTGATATCTTTAAGGGCATTTTCTAGTTCTGCAAGACGCTCTTCTGAGCTTAATGTTTTAACGTTATAAGAAATTATGTTTAGCTTATGATCGGAGTCCAATTTTCGTGCCTTGTTCGTTTGCCGGTGGGGAGATGACGCCCGGGGATTCTTCGCACCCCGATTGACTCCAGCAACCGTCGGCATCCCGTCGCAGCAAACGCCGCTGGAGTCGCCGGGCACTAGGGGCCTTTGTAATGTGTCGTGAATCATGGTTCTTAAGGAGAGGTTTGGGCTTTTGACCTGCCCTTTGCACGTTGGCAGGTGGACAGTTAGCCTGTACTCGGCCTATAGACGCCGCCGTTAGAATTTAAATTCTTCCGTCACCGCCTAAAACCAATATCCCGCCCTGATATTGATTGTAACATCTGAACCTCGTTCGGATTCCATTCCTTGAGCCTCAAGCATTCAAGCTAGGGTTTAATTTTGGAGTTTTCCTTCTCCTAGATAAGTTGCAGACCAATGCTAACGAGGCATATCTCCCCGATGGAAGTCTAGGAATAGATTTATTTAATTTTTGAATTTTATAAAAAAAATACATATTTTACATAGTTAAAGATGAGACGTACCTCAGAAAACCCCTACAGGTTTATGCGAGGCACGAATGAGTTGCATAATATATAATACTCTTATAAATTATTTATGATTTAAAACAATAATTAAATAGTGCCAGGTATATAGTTGTAAGTATAAAAAAATAAGCATATCTAAAATGGTTTGAATACTGCGAAAAATTTAACCTTCAAAATGTACTCTATAATCATCATTGATTGTACACAGACCCTAATAGTTATGCAGTAATACATCTGGAGCTCCAACTAAAACGTAAAACGTCTAGTTACGAAACAAGGGTCTACAAAATATAGTTCTTTGAAGAAAAATATGAAAAAACGTTGGGGTTATTCTCACACGGTTCACGCTTCGTCTGTTGTAGGAGGCAGGTATTCCTTCGGGAGCTCCAGGTTAGATAGTGGAATGAATTGTGGTTGACATTTTATTACTGTTAATGGGAAGTCCCTTTTGGGAAGAATAACAGATGTTATCGTCGGCACTTGTGATTATTAGGTGGAGTAATGGGATTTCTTTGATGTAAACAGTTTAATGAGAAAATACTAAGTTATGAAGCGGTCTTAAGTTTGAAAGCAGTAAGATTGAAAGAAGAAGAAGTAAAGATTTGACAGGCTATTTTGTGCTGAAATTACATTTCTGATAATAAACTAAGCCTGCTAACAGCTTTAAGGGCAACACACAGGTGTTACTTACGCCGCGCAAGGTTGTATACCTTATAAATTAGCAATTCATAGTTCGTTTGTAGTAACAGGAAGAAAAATACGAATAACGGCCACCAAAGGAAACTTTTCTTGGTGTTACTACAACGAGCTATGAATTTTGTAATTTATAAGTTTCTTAATTATCCTAATTACTATAACTTGATACTGTTGGACCGGATTTTCGATTCATTTTGTTTTAGTGAGTTATGATTTTGAGTACTGATGGGGCGCTACTTGGCCTCTATATTCGCTTTAATATACCTACCTTATAATCTATACCTTCTGGCTAAGAAATAATCTCACGATTCAAGATGCATTTACCGACGTTTGTTTATTTTTATCAACGGTTTTTATTGTCACTGAAAGATAAAAAGATCTTATCTTTAAATTGTATTTTATTTCCACGTGCTCAGTAAACGTAAGTAAATAGCTGCTACTTTTCTCACCTGAATACCTCTTTAGAAGATATCTCTATCTCCTCTACAATAAAATTTTTCTTACGACTCAGTTCTACAACGTATATATGCTACATCTTGCAGTGTAAGAAAGTGCCAATTAAGCTTTCTTGTAGAGCTTGGAGAAAAAATAAACACTTCAACTACATTTTATTGCTAGCTATCAGCTGTTAACAACTCGATTCAATCTTCTATAATTGCCTTTTAAGCTTCCACTGAGAGTAAAAATAAAGCGCAAGAAATTGCGTAATCAGCGGGACTAACTTGGCCAAAGTTTTAAGATTAGATATGTTCTTCTTCTGTCGAGTGGGTATCGAGTCTATGGACCCGATGAACCCTGGTGTCAGAGTTTTTAAACCGCCTAGTAGCATAACTATCAGGCCTCTGACATGGTTTTGAGTAACGACCACTATTAAAGACAGCGACCGGGACCGACGGCTTAACGTGCACTCCGAAGCACGAAATCTTTTTCTTTTCGGACAATCAGGTGATTCAGCCTGCAATGTGAAGACCAAACTGGGAAAAAAGTTCACAAAGTGATAAATTCTCAAATATCAACTTTGTGTTTTTCCCCCTGGGAATCGAACCCAGGACCTCCGGATCGGGAGTCCATGGCACTAGCCACTAGACCACGGAGGCAGTTAATTAGATATATTGAAGTATGACTTACACATACTTAAAATTAATTATCGTATGGTAACTGGTATAGTTCATTTGTGTCAGAGTTTGGTACTCGAACCCAAATATATCCTTGCATTTTCCGACTAGATTTTAATGTCTTCTGGTCGTCCGGGAAACTTCGTAAGTGCATTCAAAAACTATGTGTCGCACTGTTTGATCCTTGCAACCGCTCTGGTAGGAAGCTGAGTCGGACAGGCCCCATTTGTGCCAGAGGTTGCCTATTTCTGTTCTAAGCCGATTCAAATTGCACCAGATTCGGCGGGACTCTCCAAACCCCACTGGTCGCTGTCGGGTGTTCAGCTCTAAGAGGTCCTTTGGAACAGGTCTTGATCCCCAGCTGCCATGGAGATTCTTTTTATCAGAGCTGGTGTTGGCTAGAAAAGCGGGGGGGTTTCGAGACTTCAATCTTATGGAACTGAGCTCGCCAAGGTCCAGATGAACAGGTAGAGCCTTATTTTCCATAACCTTCGCGATCTCGTACATCAAGCACTGTTCCCAACGCAAGTGTGGCTCAAGGCTGGCAACCAGTAGCCTGGTGTTGGCCTCATGCAGCCAGATATTAGCCACATCGCGTGGTTCAGCTGTACATCGATCATTGGTACGTGTGCACTGTTCAGCCATGCAACCATAATTATATTCCTTGAAATCAGTGACTTTTCCAGAAATACCTTTAAAGCCATTTATTCAGGAAAAAGAAAGAACTCTTCTTGAAAAATATTGACTTTGTTTACTACACGTACATAAATACAAAATATACTAAATAACCCTTCATTGATAGTCGGGTAAAAATATCTTTCCAAAATTAAGTCAGTTGTTTTGAATACCAATTTCCGTAAATTAAGTGGTACTTTATTCGATACTATCTCAGCCTGTTAACAACTTGCTTCAATATTTTATGATTGCCTTTAAAGCTCCCATTAGTAGGAAAAAAATATACTTGGAGCTAGCGTTGCCAGGCGTCCGGCTTTGGCCGGACATAGTCAGGCTTTTTGATTGCCTGTCCGGCCAAAATAAGCGTCGTCCGGCCTGTCCGGCTTTTGTTAGGCTTTTTAGATTTCAAAATTCGCGCGCATCGAGACTGAATTCGACTCGACTGATTAATAATAAAGTACTTTTAGACTACATAATTTGGCATTAGTTTTATTGTAAATTATCAAAAAAGCTTGGTTTTCATTAATTTTCTACATTAATACCAAAAAATCCCCTAAAATGCAAAGTGTCCGGCTTTTTTACCAAAATGTTAGGCCAAAATAAAATGATTTTTTACACGAATATTTAAAATTGTTGAAAATGCAGGATGTCCGGCTTTTTGACCCAAATGTTAGGCCAAACTCACAGCTCTGTCCGGCTTTTCAGTATGAGGACCTGGCAACGCTACTTGGAGCCTATATATTTAGTTTCAGAACAATTTCAAATTTCGGTGATTTAATTGCAAAATGATAGAAGCCACCAGATAACTATTTTTTTACTAAAATTGTTGCCGTCCCTTTCCGTTGTCTCATGAAAAAAAATTACAGGCAACGATTCAAATCAAGATTTTGTGATTTTGTGCGCATACGAATTGCCCCCAGTGTTAGCCAAAGTACTTAGGCCTCTTAAACAACGTCAAGTAAATTAGACCTCCTAAAATAATTCCCTATATCGAAATACTGAAACACATTACACCGCTAATATGGAGTGAATCTGTATTGAAAAAAAATTACAGCCCAGTTTGTATTGAAATTACATTTCTGACACGAACTCAAACTCGCTGTCACTCTTGAGTTGACTGATTACAATTACGGCCCTAAGTGGCCCATAAAAAAAAGAAATTGTAACTCACTAAAAACGCAATGAATCGAAAATCCAGTCTAATTGACTAAAGTGATAGTCATAAAGATAATTTAGAACCTTATAAATTAGCGATTCAGTTCGTTGTATTAACAGGACGAAAAATTGCCGTTGGTGGTAGTTATTCGCATTTTTTTCTACCTGTTACTACAACGAACTATGAAGCTATGAATTTTGTAATTTATAAGTTTCTTAATTATACTAATTACTATAACTTGATTCTGTTGGACCGGATTTTCGATTCATTTTGTTTTAGTGAGTTATGATTTTGAGTACTGATGGGGCGCTACTTGGCCTCTATATTCACTTTAATACCTACCTTATAATCTATACCTTCTGGCTAAGAAATAATCTCACGATTCAAGATGCATTTACCGACGTTTGTTTATATTTATCAACGATTTTTATTGTCACTGAAAGATAAAAAGATCTTATCTTTAAATTGTATTTTATATCCACGCGCTCAGTAAACGTAAGTAAATAGCTGCTACTTTTCTCACCTGAATACCTCTTTAGAAGATATCTCTATCTCCTCAACAATAAAATTTTTCTTACGACTCAGTTCTACAACGTATATATATGCTACATCTTGCAGTGGAAGAAAGTGCCAATTAAGCTTGCTTGTAGAGCTTGGAGAAAAAATAAACACTTCAACTACATTTTATTGCTAGCTATCAGCTGTTAACAACTCGCTTCAATCTTTTATAATTGCCTTTTAAGCTTCCACTGAGAGTAAAAATAAAGCGCAAGAAATAGCGTAATCAACGGGACTAACGTGACCAAAGTTTTAAGATTAGGTATGTTGAAGTATGGCTATTTTTTTTATTTATTAATCGTATGGCAATCGTAACTGGTATAATTAATTCATTTGTGTTTAATACTCGAATCCAAAAATGTCTTTGCATTATACGACATGAGTTTATTGTCTTCGGGTCGTCCGGGAAACTTTGTAAGTAGGCATTCAAAACCTATTTGTCGCACTGTTTGATCCGGGCAACCGCTCTGGTAGGAAACTGAGTCGGACAGGCCCCAATTGTGGCAGAGGTGTGCACATTTGCCTATTTCTGTTCTAATCTGATTCAAATTGCATCAAATTTGGCGGAACTCCCCAAACCCCACTGGACGCTGTTGGGTGTTCAGCTCAAAGGGGTCCTTTGGAACAGGTCTTGATCCTCAGTCAGCCACCTAGTTGTCATGGAGATTCTTTTTAACAGAGCTGTGTTGTGTTGGCTCTAGCGCATTTGTTTTTTTTTTGTTGTCATCTATATAAGCAGGGGGGTTTCGGGACTTCAATCATATGGAACTGAGCTCGCCAAGGTCAAGATGAACAGGTAGAGCCTTATTTCCCCGAATCCTCGTGATCTCGCGCATCAAGCACTGTGTCCAACGCAAGTGAGGAGGATCTATGTGTCTCAAGGCTGTCAACCAGTAGCCTGGTGTTGGCTTCATGCAGCCAGATATTAGCCGCATCGCGTGGTTCAGGTGTACATCAATTATTTGTACGTGTGCACTGTTCAGCCATGCAGCCGCAATTTCATACATATAGTCACGCCTTTATCCCTAATGGGGTAGGCAGAGCGCAAACGACCTAACAAAGGTCGTTCCGCCACGTCTGACATAGTTCTGAGGGTTATTCAAGATAGACTTGTATGTATATTGCTGTAGTGACAGGTTGTCAGCCCATCGCCTAAATTACAATATACTGAAACCCTCGGATCCCTTAGCTGATTTTTACAGCATGCCCGGGAGGAAATGCAGCTGGCACGTTCTATGTTTTTCTCTCGCTCCCAGGCCAGCATGGAAGACATATATATTCCTTGGAATCAGTGACTTTGCCAAAAATACTTTTAAAGCCATTTATTCACGAAAATGATAGAACTCTTCTTGAAAAATATTGACTTTGTTTACCGCACGTACCTCAATACAAAATATACTAAATAACCCTTCATTGACATTGGGTAAAAATATCTTTACAAAATTAAGTTAGGTAGTTGTTTTGAATACCAATTTCCGTAAATTAAGTGGTACTTTATTCGATACTATCTCAGCCTGTTAACAACTCGCTTCAATCTTTTATGATTGCCTTTTAAGCTCCCATTAGTAGGAAAAAATTATACTTGGAGCCTATATATTTAGTTTCAGAACAATTTCAAATTTCGGTGATTTAATTGCAAAATGGTAGAAGCCACCAGATAACTAAATTTTGACTAAAATTGTAGCCGTCCCTTTCCGTTGTCTCATGAAAAAAAATTACAGGCAACGATTCAAGTCAAGATTTTGTGATTTTGTGCGCATACGAATTGCCCACAATATTAGCCAAAGTACTTAGGCCTCTTAAACAACGTCAAATAAATTAGACCTCCTAAAATAATTCCCTATATCGAAATACTGAAACACATTACACCGCTAATGGAGTGAATCTGTATTGAAAAAATTTGACAGCCCAGTTTGTACTGAAATTACATTTCTGACACGAACTCAAACTCGCTGTCACTCATGAGTTGACTGATTACAATTACGGCCCTAAGTGGCCCATAAAAAAAAGAAATTGTAACTCACTAAAAACGCAATGAATCGAAAATCCAGTCTTATTGACTAAAGTGATAGTCATAAAGATAATTTAGAACCTTATAAATTAGCGATTCAGTTCGTTGTATTAATAGGTCGAAAAATTGCCGTTGGTGGTAGTTATTCGCATTTTTTTCTACCTGTTACTACAACGAACTATGAATCGCTAATTTATAAGATTCTACGCACACACGTGTGTGTGCATGGCATGATTATGTGTGTGTACACATAATCATGCCTTTATCCCTAATGTAAACGACCTAAACAAAGGTCGTTCCGCTATGGCTGACAAAGTTTCGAGGGCTATTTCAGATAGATTTGTAGTTATATTACTGTAGTGACAGGTTGGCAGCCCATTGCCTAAGTTACAATATATTTAAACCCTCGGATCCCTTAACTGGTTTTTACAGCATGCCCGGGAGGAAATTCAGCTGGCACATTCTATGTTTTTCTCTTGCTCCCAGGTCAGCATAAAAGTATACCAGGCTATCATCGAAGTAAGTATAAGATTCTAAATTGTCTTAATTACTATTACTTGAGTCTGTTGGTCCGGTTTTTCGATTCACTGCGTTTTTAGTGAGTTATGTTTCATTTTACCGATGGGGGCGCCACTTAGGCCATATCACCACCTGAATTTGTTTTGTATTAGATGCTTTCGGCTGTTAACAAGTAGTTTCATTCATTTATAAATTACCTTCAAGCCTCTATCGCCTGCAAAAGGGTGTTAAATCAATAAAAGCTGCTTGAGTGCATTTAATTAGCAAAAGCAATCAACGGAGTGGAAGGGTTTAATAAAATAAGTAACCTTTACTTATACAAACACTGTTTTGTACTAGGGTAGAGAAAGCGTCAACGGCCTTTAAAAAGCCATTTTCACCTAGCTTACCTTTTTATACATACATAAATATAATTACGCCTTCATCCCTAATGGGGTAGGCAAAGCGTTAACGACCTAAACAAAGGACGTTCCGCCACGTCTGACAAAGTTTTGAGGGTTATTTAGGATAGATTTATAGGTACATTGCTGTAATGACAGGTGGTCAGCCCATCGCCTAATTTGCAATATACAGAACCCCTCGGATCCCTTAACTTTTTTTTTCGGGGATATTTCAGATGCTGTGATGCTAATCATACGGCATAGGGTTAAGGATAGCAAGCCCTTTATATGTATTTATTTCAATTAATTTATTATTTATTTTAATTAGTACTACAGGACTGATTTAAAAAAATATTTCACCTTTGGAATGTTACGTTCTCACTACGTAAACATAAAGGAGCTACATTAAGTTAAGTTGTTATAACTTTGTTATTAATTGTTTTTTTTTTATATGTAAACTGTTAGCTTTGTAGATGTCGCATTATTAATTTTTCATTATGAATACATTGAAGTTAGTTCAAAGTTAATGTACTCTCTTTACAAAGTAGTAGGACCTAAGGAAAGGAAGTTGTTAAAAAACGCGCAAAAGTGATAAAAGTTTCAGTGATCCACCAACGAACTTATATAAAGGCCGTCTCTAGTGAAAAGAAGTTACAGGTTTGAAATTCATACTCTTGCTTACTGAAATATTTTTTTATGGATAACATTTTGTGTGTGTTTCTTAGGCTCGTATTTATAAAGCGAACACAAGATTGAAGGCGATATTAAGTATGACAGGCCATATTGTACTGAAATTATATTTCTGATACTCGCACTGATAGTCTCAAGTGCTGATCATAAATACGGGCCTTAGAAATTATTATCACTATGATTTCTCGCGAATAATTCCGCCAGAATAATCTTAAGTGGGATTTATTAACACTTGATTTTTCACAAAAGTCAGCTCCATGATCTCTACTGTACCAAATAAAGTAGTGTTAAAATTATACAAAAACTAGCGACCCGCCCCGGCTTCGCAAGGAAATTATCAGTTCTTCTCTACTATATTATGCTTGTATTATACATATTAACCTTCCTCTTGAATCACTCTATCCACTAAAAGAAACCGCATCAAAATCACTTGCGTAGTTTTAAATATTTATGCATACATAGGTATGGGGACAGGGAAAGCGACTTTATTTTATACTATGTAATGATATTCATACATTCATGCGTAACATTCGAGCATAAACAAAGTTCGTTCTCCACATTTAACAAAGGTTTCTGAGTTATTTAAGATAGATTTGTAGGTATATTGCTATAGTGACAGGTTGTCAGCCCATCGCCTAAATTGCAATATACAGAATTCGTCGGATTCCTTGGTTGGTTTCTTCAGCATGCCCTGGAGGAAATGCAGCTGGCACGTTCAATGTATTTCTCTCGCTCCCAGTCCAGCATGGAAAAAATATCCCTGAAGCAAATCACCTGAAAACCCCAAACTGTTTCAATTTGCGGCCACGGACCCTTTTTCACCAAGAATGTTGTTATTCGAAGTCCAGAGGTAATAAGAGTAAACTGTAACGGAGGCAACCGAAAACTTTCACAACATTTTCTCTTGATTATTGCCTTCGGTGTTTTGGCATTTATTGAAAATCAAAAAATACAGCCTACTAATTTTTGGCTGCAAACTTTTCAAACCATCCCAAAAGTTCGTTAGCGACTACTTTCAGCAGAAATGAGAAACCAATTCTTACAAAGTTGTAGATTTCAATTTTACGTTCTATTTTTTGAAGTGTTGGTAGTAAGACGATTCCTTTTTCCTTTTTACTAAGAGCTTTTAATCACATTCATTAAAAGCTTCTAATAAAAAATGCTTTCATACCTGTACCCAATATATGACGTATCTAGTCAAGAAAATTATTTATTAACGTTGGGGTACGGACAACCAATAAAATGAACTAATATTGGGCACAATTCTAGAATTGCCGGCTAAAACTGAAATTAAAATATATTTGTCAATTTCAGACTAAAAACATTGGAAAAGGACAGGAGATCTATTCTCCCCGGTTTTTGATTTATAAACGGTGGTTTTATGCGTTATCTGTCATTCTTATCCGCCGTCATATGATATGGCGGATAAAATTGACAGAAATACTAGGAAAACGTGCAAAAGCGAAAATCAAAAATCTAGCGGACAAAGTGTACAACAATAGTCTTGTCTTTTTTAAATTTTATTATTTTGAAAGTGACAGATAGATTTTAATTTTAGTTTTTGCCGCCGCATGCTATATTATCCTCATGGGTACTATACCTAGGTAGTTCAAAGTCTTTACCTAGTAACTTCTAACATTGTAAGAAGGAATAAAATATTCATAAATGGCGTTTACGCTTCGCCGACGTCAGATAAGATATTACTACAAAGTGCCTTAAATTCAATATTATAGCAGTTTATCAAATAATGACCAACCATTTCTTTGTATCCGGATTTCATTCTTTAAAGAGTAAAAGTATGTTTTTAATGAAATCTTTAGGTAACTTATTAACAAGAATCATAACAATTTAAAATACCGTCATTATTAGAAAATCTTTTAATTTCAACATATTATAAGTGCCTACGAATTATTATAAGTGCAATAAATGTTAAACCGCTAAGGTTACATTGTTATCAAAAGCTTTAGCAAAACTAATTCATCTCTACCTATTTAATGTTCCGATTTTTCCTTGATAAGAAGCAAACGGTATGCAGAATGATGCTAACTTGGCATATCTTGTATGTAACGAGCTTTTAAAGTCATTATTTGAGCCTAAAATTGAAAATGAAGGTGATTTTAACATATAAAAAATTATATCCCATATCTTTTCGATAACAATGTAATTTTTATTAATTATTTTATTTAGATGCAGATTTTCTGCCATTTGTTTACTTAAATTTTGTAACCACAAGAACAAGTTAGTTCAGATAGATCAAGGAACAACAAAAGTAGTTCGTTCTATGTCTAGACTAGAGAATAAAAAAAAAATTGAAAAGAAAGAAATAGTTATCTTCTAACTGGATGATTTGATTAACAAAATTAATTAAACGTACTTAAACCTAATTATGTGTCACCTACATATCTGTAACTCGCAATAAAAATAGAGAATGTAAGGGACTGCTTCCCGCATTTTGCGGGTTGTAGGTTGCTTAGTCAACGAAACTGAACAACTTTCACAAGAAATTCTTTCAGAATATGGGTAACGTCATGGCATTGATTCCCACCGATATCGTCGCCGGCCTGCCAAACCGCATGTGTTTTGTATATGTACGAAGCATGCGCGTTTGTGGAACTAGACAGACGATATTATCGACGATATTATCGACGATATTATCGACGATAATATCGTCCAATGGATGAACAGAGACACAGAATCGTGACGATATCGTCATCGTGCTGACCAGTGGAACAGCAACCAATACAGAAAATCCATGTTAATTGTCTTTTCGAGGCGGAGTAATTTTGTATAGGGAAGTTATCTTTCTCTCGTTTTCTCTCTCTTTTATTTGCTGAAGAACTTAACCCTGATATCTCAGTTTGCAGGAAGTTGTCCCTTATAAGAAGTAAAACCACGTACGCTGTTCATTACGTACATTAAATTATCCTCGTACTTATTATAAATTCTAAAGAACTTTGTTCGGTGTCTTCCATTGTGACACTTTCGCCAACTTTAAAGGTTTCTTTAACTTTGGTAATGTGATCCAAACAAGACTTATGAAAAGGGTGTCCAGAGAATCATAATATTGAAATACGCAGGAAATTGAAATTTGGCAGTTTCATAACCGATTTTATGGAACTTTCAAATTTAAGATACAAATAATCACGTCTCATGACTTAGGAGGTAGGTAGGAAATTGGACTTTTTTGTTTGACTGAGCATTGCTTAAACTCAAAGTTACGATATAAATAATCATGCCACCTGACTTAGGGGGTAGGCAGGAAATTGAACTATACGTTTGTTTAGTTTTTTTAATTACCTAGTGTCCAGCCTAGGTTAGAAATAATCACGCAAACCATTCTAATATTGAGTAAGTACCCCTGTTTGTATGGAAAACACGCAGAGTCGAACATTCTGAAAAAGTATCACCGCGCGTAGGAGCGGGATCTGCTAGCCCGAGGGCGGAAGTGTGTTTCCCATACAAAAACAAAGATCAGACAATGTGAAACAAGCTTTCGCGCGCGGGTTAGCAGGTTCCGCTCGGCGCGGGGAAGCGTTTTCAGTATGTTCAACACTGCGTGTTTTTATACAAATCGGGCGTACGAAGTCGCGGGCACAGCTAGTCTTAAATATATATCTAAAAACATAAAATAGCATTTTCTAATTGTGTCAGCGTTATAAAAATTTTCTTCCATGCTAGCCTGGGAGCGAGAGAAAAACATAGAATGTGCCAGCTGCATTTCCTTCCGGGCATGCTGTAAAAACCAGCTAAGGGATCCGAGGGTTTCAGTATATTGTAATTTAGGCGATGAGCTGACAACCTGTTACTACAGTAATATACTTACAAATCTATCTTAAATAACCCTCAAGACTTTGTTAGACGTGGCGGAGCGACCTTTGTTTGGGTCGTTTGCGCTCTGCTTACCCCATTAGAGATAAAGGCGTGATTATATGTATGTATGTATGTTATAAAAATTCTGTCCCGTACATTTGGACAAAACATAGAAACAAATCGGAATTAGAAGATATAACATATATAAATATTTTTGAATCAAATTCTTTTATTATAATGTTTCATATAATATGGTTATGATATATGTTGCAGGATTATAATCTTTTTCTTCTTAGCGAGTGGATTCTCGAGTCGAATGATATTGATATCAGTTTTTTGATCAATAAAGTATGATCTTGATCAAAACCCGGAATTGGACAAAAATCAAAATATCATAAGCCAGAGAAAAGTATTTCTATTTATTTAATTAATTTCAATAACCACGGCGTACCAATTAGAGTCATCGAGGGTAAAAATATCAAGTACAGTAAACATTTGTGTCAATACTTAATACAATAGAAAATTCATTAAAAACAAACAGATTATTTACAGAAATTAAAGATATGTCAAGAGATTATAAGATTAATAAATAATAATAAAATTAGAGAATTTACAATCCAATAAACTTATATTAAATATTATATTATAGTATTTTGTCATAGTCCGGGTTTCGATCAATTATTATTAAATTTTATGATACAATCAATATCGGTTACTATTTTGCATTTGAATAAAACAAAAGAGACATGAGATATATATTTTTTTTTAAATAATATTCCATATGACCTAACCGAAATTGTTTTTTTACTGAATATTGTAACATTTAATTTGTTAATTTTGTCTTCTTACTTGACTTAGTCTCTCAAACCCAACGACTTTGACATTATCTTAGACTTTTCTTAGGATTATGACCAGTGTTTTGACAAAGTCCGGGTTTTGAGTAATATCCCAAATTATAAATATCCCAGGTTTTTGATCAAAATACCGATTTCATCGTAATCTAGCGACAAATATATAATGTTAGATACGATTTACTTGTCGGAAGTCATAGATGCCCTGCCCCCTTAACTAATTAGGTATTCATACAATAATGATTCTATTTTACAATATATTTCAAGCAACCAGATTGACTTTTAATGAACTTCTTCAACAATATCAATTATCAGGTCTTCAATATCGTCGCTTTATAAAAAAGTTTACAGGAAGAAATCCCATTAAAGGCGCTGTCAGTCCCCGGCAGGTTCGCTTTATCTCGAGAACCACGGTATGGTAGTTTCTCATTTATTATTTAACATACATAATCGCGTCTTTATCCCTAATGGGGTAGGCAGAGCGTAAACGACCTAAACAAAGATTGTTCTGCCTCCTCTGACAAAGTTTTGAGGGTTATTTAAGATAGATTTGTGGGAATATTATAGTGACAGGTTGTCAGACCATCGCCTAAATTGCGATATACTAAACCTTCGGATCAATTAGTTGGTTTTACAGCATGCCCGGGAGGAAATGCAGCTGGGACGTTCTATTATTTTTTATAAGTTCTATTATTTTAACAGTTTATTGCAAACATGATAATTTAGAGGACACAAACATAAAAAAACAATAGCACAACAGTCTTCCAGCTGACCTACGGTAATGTACTCTACATTAGTGAACTACATTAAATTAGATTCAAAGCCTAATATAATTATAAAATACAATAAATATACATAATATGAAATACGTGGGACACTCAGAAAGATTTGCGACACTAAAAAAAATTGTTCTACAGGTACATTTATTTTTATTAAATCTTTTCAAAGTACTCTCCACCAGCCTCTATACAAAGATTCATGCGTCTGAACCAGTTTTGAAACACTTTTTCCAGTACGCCGTAGACACCTCGTTTACAGCCTGCTCGAACGCAGCCAGCGCATCTTCCGGCGACGAAAATTGTATCCCCTTGAGCTGATTTTTTATTTTTGGAAATAAAAAGAAGTCACACGGTGCTAGATCAGGGCTGTAAGGAGGGTGACCCAGGAGTTTGACTGGTGTGCTGTCCAGGAAGTCCCTCGTTTTGAGTGCGGTGTGTGCAGGCGCATTGTCGTGGTGAAGCAGTAGTCCGCGGAGCCCTGTGTTTGGTCGCTTGTTGCTCACAACAGAAAACACTTCTGGTAAACATTTGGTAGTATACCATTCGGCGTTAATGCTTCTTTGATCTCGTAAGGGAATTGAGGCCAAGTGGCCAGTCAAATTAAAAAAGCTGGCGATCAAAATCTTCCCCCCGCTTCGAGATCGCTTCACTTTGGTAGGCGTTGGTTCATTTTGAAACACCCAAACTGTCGACTGGCGCTTGGTTTCTGGATCGTATTGATAAATCCAGGACTCATCACCTGTTACGATGTCGTAAACACGCCGAGACGAGCCTGCTCCCAATTTGTTCAGCATATCACGGCACCATTCCACCCGGGCCTGCTTCTGAGCGTCGGTGAGGCACCCAGCGCGATACTATCCTCCTCACGCGAAGATGCCCTTGTAGAATCTCGTGAACGCTTCCCGATCCAATCTTTAATATGTGCTGAATCTCCTGATATGTAATTCGCCTATTATCTTGGATTAAATTTTTCACTGCTAGCACGTTTTCTTCCGTAATAGCCGTCAAAGGGCGACCGCTTCTTTCTTCATCCCCCAAGGTTGGTCGACCGCGCCTAAATTCGTTATGCCAACGATACACGGTTGCCTTGGAGGGGCTTTCATCCATAAATGCCATTTGAAGTCTATCGAACGATTCATCCGGCTTCAGGCGACACTTGAAATCGTAAAAAATCATAGCTCTAAAATGTTCCCGGCGCAGATCAATTTTTCAGTAAGTCACGATACTTTGAATTGGCTCGCATAAAATGTGGAGGGAAATTTTGAAAATGGAACACACATATTTTTACTTACAAGTAATCATATTTTCAAAAAAGATTCTAACCGGCCAGTCTGCCATATATAAAAACTATTTATCGCAATACTTTCTGAGTGGCCTGGTACGTATAGTAATAAAGAAATAATCTATACATACATATCTACATGTAATCACGCCTTTCTCCCTAATGGGGTAGGCAGAGCATATGCTGCCTAATCAAAGGTCGTTCTGCCACGTCTGCCAAAGTTTTGAGAGCTATTTAAGATAGATTTATAGATATATAGCTGTAGTGACAGGCTGTCAGCCCATCGCCTAAATTGCAGTATACTGAAACTCTTGGATCCCTTAGCTGATTTTTACAGCATGCCCGGGAGAAAATGCAGCTGGCACATTCTATGTTTTTCTTTCGCTCCCAGTCCAGCATGGAAGTAATATATTATTTTGTTTTATTATACTAGTATAATAATCTATAATACTAGTGTAATAAAACATAATATATAAATAGCACATAACTAATACATACAATCACGCCCTTATTCCTAATGGGGTAGATTATTATTATTATTATTAATCCAATTGATTTATTTAAATATTTTTTTTGTGAACCAAATCAGTACAAAATTTTATTTATTTATTTGAATTTAGAAGCTTTTGTGGATAAATTTATGTGAATAATAAATGTGTAACGACACATAGGTAATATTGTAAGTTTTGACGATTCAGCAATATGTAACATACTGTAAGAGACCCGACGGTTTCAGTATATTGCAATTTAGGCGATAGGCTGACCACATGTCACTACAGCAATATACCTACAAATCTATCTTGGGTGACCATCAAGGCTTTGTCGGACGTGGCGAGGCGACTTTTGTTTGGATCGTTTGCGCTCTGCCTACCCCGTTGGGGATGGAGGCATGATGAACTTTATCTGTAATCAAATCCCTGACATTAAATTAATTGTATATGCAGATGATACAAACGCTATACTAAACAGCGACACTATGACTGATTTAAAAGACAAAGTAAGTCAAGCTTTGTATTTATTTGATAATTGGTTTCATAGCAATAACTTACAGTTAAACGCAAGTAAAACTAACATTCTTCTATTTAAAACAACAATCCGAAATAAAGATAAAATGCAGGTTACCATCAATGGTGATGTTCTGAGTACTGTAGATGAAATAAAGTTCCTTGGTGTCAGAATAGATCACTTGTTAAATTGGAAAGCCGAACTTAATGCTATTGACAGTAGTGTTAGTTCTGCATGCTATGCTTTGCGCACGCTTAGAGACGAGTTGACTATCAGGCAGCTAAAGATGGTTTATTGTGCTCTTGTGGAATCTAGGCTTAGGTATAGTATTAAACTCTGGGGTAATAGCTACAGCTATAATATGCAGAAAGCATTTATTGCACAGAAGAGAGCAATACGTACCATAGCTCGCATCCCACCATGGGAGTCATGTAGAGACCACTTTAAAAAATTGGGAATTTTAACCGTACCAGGCTTATACATACTAGTTCTGTTGACTGACCTCATCAAAAATAGACATGTTTTTGAAACTGAAACTGAAATGCTCGAGCGAATTTCCACACGAAGAAAAGATCTTCCCACTATTATTCAACCAAAACTAAACATCGTTAAGCACTGTGCACGGTATCAGGCAGTATGTCTGTTTAACAAATTACCGGTAGAATTTAAGACAATTACTAACTTAAACTCTTTCCAAACTAAACTTAAGGCATACCTTTTGGAAAAGTGCTGTTACGAAATTGACGAATTTTGAAGTACATAGTGTACTTAGATTTATCATTTTTATTAATGACATTTTATTTTAGTGACTTTTACTGTAATTAATGACATTTAATTTATGACGTATGTACTTTTATAGTGTCGAATTTAGTATGGAATTGATTTTCTTTTGTATTGATTTTATGTATGTTATTTCGAACACAATTTGTTAATTGTTTACGAATAAATAAACTTGAAACTTGTATATATGCATGTATGTAACATACTGTACCGATCGGCGTGGTGACGCTAGTCGTCTCCCGCCCGCCATAGAGAACACACGCCATCATGTAATTTTATAAAGTATTTGTACATACATACATACATATAATCACGCCTTTATCCCTAATGGGGTAGGCAGAGCGTAAACGACCTAAGCAAAGGTCGTTTCGCCACGTCTGACAAGTTTTGAGGGTTATTACAGATGATCATGACGTATATTGCTATAGTGACAGGTTGTCAGCCCATCGCCTAAAATTGTAATATACTATAACCCTCGAATCCATTAGCTGGTTTTTACAGCATGCTCTGGAGGTGATGCAGCTGGCACATTCTAAGTTTTTCTTTCACTCCCAGTCCAGCATGGAAGAAATAGAAAAGTATTTGTAAAGACAATAGAAGGCCTCAAAATAGTTTCTTAGTTCATCATTACTACATCCATCCCTAAACACACATAATACCTCTAGATTGGTGACCCCTTTAACTGCCTTCGTGGTCTAGTGGCTAGTGCCATGGACTCCTGCTCCGGAGGTCCTGGGTTCGATTCCCACCGGGGAAACACAAAGTTGATATTTGAGAATTTATCACTTTGTGAATTTTTCCCCAGTTTGGTTAGGACATTGCAGGCTGAATCACCTGATTGTCCGAAAATGAAAAAGATTTCGTGCTTCGGAGGGCACGTTAAGCCGTCGGTTCCGGTCGCTGTCTTTGATAGTGGTCGTTACTCAAACCATGTCAGAGGCCTGATAGTTGTGCTACTAGGCGGTTAAAAAACTCTGACATCAGGGTTCATCGGGTCGATAGATTTGATACCCGCTCGACAGAAGAAGAAGAAGAAGAAGGTGACCCCGACGTGATCACGACTGTTTGTATTTGTTTTTGTAAATATCAGATGCAGTCAAGAATCCGTACGCAAATAGATTGTAATTTGCAATACATCATCCATACAAGGCTGTAGGCTGCAGTTAATAGTGGATAGATCTAGCCTTTGAAGACTTAATAGAGTTTAGAAACTCGCCAGACGCTCAGTTACAAGCTTAATAAACCTTCTTACCGCAATATCATAGGCCGGTAATTATAATCAGGTCTCAAGAGTGACAAGCGAGTTTGAGTTTGTATCAAAAATTACATTTCAGTACAAAACGGCCATTTACTTCCATGCTGGACTGGGAGAGATAGAAAAACATAGAATGTTCCAGCTGCCCTTCCTCCCGGGCATGCTGTTGAAGTCAGCGAAAGGGACTCGAGGGTTACAGTGTATTGTAATTTAGACGATGGGCTGACAACCTGTCACGTTAGCAATACATATTACAATCTAAAATTGCCCTCAATTTTTGTCAGACGTGGCGAAAGCGCCTTTTACGAGGCGTTAAACGCTCTGCCTACACCGTAAGGGATAAAGGCGTGATTTTTGTATGTATGTATGTAGAAACTCGCCAGACGCTCAGTTGCAAGCTTAATAAACCTTCTTACCGCAATATCATAGGCCGGTAATTATAATCAGGTCTCAAGAGTGACAGCGAGTTTGAGTTTGTATCAAAAATGACATTTCAGTACAAAACGGCCTGTCAAATCCATACTTAATATTGCTCTCAATCTTAAGATCGCTTTATAAATATGAGCCTTAGTCAGTTTATTTCTGAAGCATCCGTGGCTATAAGTTAATTTCATTGCTAATATTATAGGAAAGCACCTAACTGTTACCTTTTTTTCTCCAGATAAACAATATCAAGACTAGTTTAAATAAATTAACATATCTCTGTTATAAGAATTAGAGTAGGTCTTCTTCTTAGCGAGTGGATTCTCGAGTCGATGAACCCGATAAACCCTGGTGTAAGAGTTTTCAAACCGCCTAGTAGCACAGTTATTAGGCCTCTGACATGGTTTGAATAACGACCACTTTTAAAGGACCGACGGCTGAACGTGCCCTCCGAAGCACGGTATCCTCTTTCTTTTCGGACAATCAGGTGATTCAGCCTGCAATGTCCTAACCAAACTGTAGAAACCTCACAAAGTGATAAATTGACAAATATCAGCTTTGTTTCCCCCCGGCAATCGAACCCAGGACCTCCGGATCATAAGCCCATGACTCTGACCACTAGACCACGGAGGCAGTAGAGCAGGTAATATTCGTCTTTTATAAATCTTGAAACAAAAGCAAGTCTTTAAGGTAAGCCTGCCTGCCACGTTCAATGCAAGCCTGCCGCGCTTTAAAGTCGAGTGACAAAAAAACAGCATTAGCCTGCCTTACCGCAGTGTGTGCAAATAGCATGTATTTATGGCCAGTTGTGAAAAGAAATCTTGAAGATTTTTTGCATTCTTATTTCTACAAAAATAATTTAAAAGTTTAAAGGTCCCGGCTGCTCAGAAGGTGACAAAGAGCAAAAATATTTCATGAAAATAATAATTGAGTTTCAGAAAATTATATAGATCCTAAACGGCCATTCAAAACGAAAAATGACGTAAGAAATTTGAAACTGTTTCAAATATTTATTAGTCAAACACAATTACAAACTTAAACAAATTTATTAAACATTAAATACATCGTTATATTAGTGCTTTTCAAATAGGTACCTTTTCAATGATACGTCACTCAGCATAGGTTTATCGACAAATATTTAAAATTTCACAATTGACTCGATTCTAGATATCACCGGCTAAAACGAAAATTTTAATCTATACGCCACTTTCAAAATAATAAAATTGAAAAAGGACAGGCGATTAATACTCTATGGTTTAACACATTGTCTGCTAGATTTTGACGCGCCTTTGCACGTTTCCCCAGTATTTCTGTCAATTTTATCCGCCATATCATTATAGAGGCGGATTCCCACTGCGATACAGTGCAAACTAGTGCAGTGAGTTTCACAACTTTTTCTTGTGGCCTTTTTAAACCACCTAAATTGTACCTTTAATATAATTTAGAAAGATGTTTGTACAATAAAAAAAAAAAAATGACACATAACGCATAAAACCACCGACTATAAATCAAAAACCGGAGAAAATAGATCTCCTGTCCTTTTCCAATGTTTTTAGTCTGAAAGTGACAAATATATTTTAATTTTAGTTTGAGCCGGCAAATCTAGAATTGAACCCAATATGGCTTATTTTTTAACAAAATCATGTCTTCAGTGATAATTAATCGATGTAAAAATCATTAAAATCTATAATCTAGAGTGAATCTATGGCACGAAATTGCCAAATAAACAAAGATAACAGACACAATAATTATAAACACATTACCCTTCTTTGCTTCGCGCAGTTGGATAATAAGAGAAGGACATTTTTATAGCAATGTTAACTGAGAAAAATCCCGACTGAGTTTCCAGACCACTTACTACCGCACATATTTTCATTTGCGGGTAGACCCGGAGTGGGTAAGCTTGGCTTAATCTAGCGAAAGAGTTGTTGAGGTATTTAAAGCATTTTGTGAATGCGAATAAAAGTCGTAATGTGCGCTGTTGACATCATTCTGTAAAACTAGCTTTTTCATGCGACTAATAAAATTCATTCGGCACCATATAGCTTTAGTTTAAAACTTTGTCAATGAATAATGCTAAGAAAATATCTAAACTAAACACAGTAAGTATTGGCCACTATTCTTTTGAGTCTACCAAAACAATATACTTACTTACTAATAATTACGCCTTTATTCCTAATGGGCTAGGCAGAGCGCAAACGACCTAACCTAATGCCGTTCCGCCACGTCTGACAAAGTATTGAGGGTTACTTTAGAAAGATTTTTTGATTTAAGGTATATTTTTATTTTATTTATTGATATTCAGACAACCAACAGCTTACAAATAAATTACAGTTTTTAGTTACACTTTTATGATACGGATGGCAAATAACAGGTTGTCCCGGTTAGTGATAGCAAATAACAGGATTTTTGTATATTGCAATATACAAAAACCCTCAGATCTCTTAGCTGGTTTTTACAGCAATGCAGCTGGCACATTCTATGTTTTTCTCTCACTCCCAGTCCAGCATGGAAATAATGTGAATGAATATTGCTTAGAAAATTCATACATACATATAATCAAGCCTTTATCCCTAATGGGGTATCTTCCATGCTGGACTGGGAGCGAAAGAAAAACATAGAATGTGCCAACTGCATTTCCACCCAGGCATGCTGTAAAAACAAGCTAAGGGATCCGAGGGTTTCAGTATATTGCAATTTAGGCGATGGGCTGACAACCTGTCACTATAGCAATATACGTACAAATCTATCTTAAATAACCCTCAAAATGTTGTCAGACGTGGCAAACGACCTTCGTATATGTCGTTAACGCTCTGCCTACCCCATTAGGGATAAAGGCGTGATTATATGTATGTATGTATGTATGGGGTAGGCAGAGCGTAAACGACCTACACAGAGGTCGTTACGCCACGTCTGACAAAGTTTTGAGGGTTATTTAAGATAGGTTTGAAGATATATTGCTTAGAAAATACCTGTACTAAACACAGTAGATATCGTCCACTATTATTTTACTCTGCCAAAAAATATGGTCTGAATTATTATGTTACTATATATATTGTCATAGTTTAATAATAAAAAGCACATGCCTATACTCTATAAATTTTATTATCACTACCCTCCGCTATTGTAATTTATTAGATTTTCCCGTACAACACTAACATTTGGACAAGAACAGTACCTATATTTAGTTACTATCATTTTCCATATTGAAAATGAATATTTTTCGTCCAACAATGCAGCACATAAATGAATAAATCACTTTCATATTCAAAGCTGATAAGCATGCACACAAACTCAACAATGGATGACGTGCTATCTTCGCCCATATAAAATTATGTAGGTGAGGTAGAGTTTTTATTGTTTTACTGAACTCACGACTACCGATTTGCCATACTTATGTGTGTAAATTCAACAATATAATTCAATTTCTTCCATGCTGGCCTGGGAGCGAGTGTAAAACATAGTAACATAGTAAATTCAATTTAGGCGATGGGCTGACCACCTGTCACTACATCAGTATACCTACAAATCTATCCTAAATAACCCTCAAAACTTTGTCAGACGTAGCGGAGCGACCTTTGTTTAGGTCGTTGAGGCTGTACCTACCCTATTAGGGATAAAGGCGTGATTATTTGTATGTGCGTGTAAATATATCTACACGCACATTGCCTCATTGCGCTTGAGTTTGCCATATAAAACCTATAGTTAAACACACAAACGAGCGATGGCCGAGCGGCAGTCGTGAGATGAATTTACTATAACATAGTTTATGCTTTGCTTTTTATTCATAAAAATATACTTAAGGGGGTACAGGTAGATACATTCGAAAAAAGAGTCCGCTGCATCCTGAGCGGGAGGTCGTGGTTTGAATCCCACCACGTACCAATGTGTTTTTCGGTTTTCGAATTTCATTGGTACGTTTACTCAGCGCTTTTTCCGTGCTTTGGAAGGCACGATAAGCCGTTGGTCCCAGTTAATATCGTTTAATACCGTAGATATTAATCGTTAAGACATACTAGAGGCCAGTGCTAAGCATTGGCGGCTTGAAAACTCTGACCTAATCTAGGATTGGGTCTGGTTTCCCTTCATGGTTGTGGAGGTCAGTGGCAGTCGCTCTGTATAAACCAGTACCCTCGTTCAATTACCTAGATTAGGTATCCGATCCCGGAAGATACATTTGAAGGGAATTTCGCTTGTAAAATTAAACAAGGTACTTGAATACTTTTGTTTTCTGAGAATCTTATTATATTAATTTTGCACGATTCTCATCAAATTACACTTAAATCTTCGAAGCAGAAGAAACAAAAAATATTGCGGCAAATATAAGAATACTCAAAAGACTCTCCATCAAATGACAAGACGAAGTCTGTCTCCAATCGAAGTACGTTATTAAATCATGTCTGAGAGATAAGCAGATATACATATAGTATAGGTTATACCAGGCCACTCAGAAAGTATTGCGATAAATAGTTTTTATATATGGCAGACTGGCCGGTTAGAATCTTTTTTGAAAATATGATTACTTGTAAGTAAAAATATGTGTGTTCTATTTTCAAAATTTCCCTCCACATTTTTTGGGAGCCAATTCAAAGTATCGTGTCTTACTGAAAAATGGATCTGCGCCGGGAACATTTTAGAGCTATGATTTTTTACGATTTCAAGTGTCGCCTGAAACCGGATGAATCGTTCGATAGACTTCAAATGGCATTTATGGATGAAAGCCCCTCCAAGGCAACCGTGTATCGTTAGTATAACGAATTTAGGCGCGGTCGACCAACCTTGGGGGATGAAGAAAGAAGCGGTCGCCCTTTGACGGCTATTACGGAAGAAAACGTGCTAGCAGTGAAAAATTTAATCCAAGATAATAGGCGAATTACATATCAGGAGATTCAGCACATATTAAAGATTGGATCGGGAAGCGTTCACGAGATTCTACATGGGCATCTTCGCGTGAGGAGGATAGTATCGCGCTGGGTGCCGCACTACCTCACCTACGCTCAGAAGCAGGCCCGGGTGGAATGGTGCCGTAATATGCTGAACAAATTTGAAGCAGGCTCGTCTCGGCGTGTTTACGACATCGTAACAGGTGATGAGTCCTGGATTTATCAATACGATCCAGAAACCAAGCGCCAGTCGACAATTTGGGTGTTTCAAAATGAACCAACGCCTACCAAAGTGAAGCGATCTCGAAGCGGGGGGAAGATTTTGATCGCCAGCTTTTTTAATTTGACTGGCCACTTGGCCTCAATTCTTTTACGAGATCAAAGAAGCATTAACGCCGAATGGTATACTACCAAATGTTTACCACAAGTTTTTTCTGTTGTGTGAGCAACAAGCGACCAAACACAGGGCTCCGCGGACTACTGCTCCACCACGACAATGCGCCTGCACACACCGCGCTCAAAACAAGGGACTTTCTGGACAGCACACCAGTCAAACTCCTGGGTCACCCTCCTTACAGCCCTGATCTAGCACCGTGTGACTTCTTTTTATTTCCAAAAATAAAAAATCAGCTCAAGGGGATACAACTTTCGTCGCCGGAAGATGCGCTGTCTGCGTTCGAGCAGGCTGTAAACGAGATGTCTACGGCAGACTGGAAAAAGTGTTTTGAAAACTGGTTCAGACGCATGAATCTTTGTATAGAGGCTGGTGGAGAGTACTTTGAAAAGATTTAATAAAAATATATGTACCTGTAGAACAATTTTTTTTAGTGTCGCAAATCTTTCTGAGTGTCCCACGTATACCTACATTATTAGGTATGTAAAAGCTTTCCGCCCCGCGGTTTCACCCGCATGAAAATTGTTTTTTGCGTGAGAATTCGTTATTTTTGGGAGGTATAAAGAAGCCCATGTCTGGCCCATGAGAGCCCGATGGTGTAGTTGATAGAGCCGCTGCCTCCTGAGCGGGAGGTCATGGTTCGAATCCCAACACGTCGCAATGTGTTTTTCGGTTTTCGAATTTCATACGCACGTTAAGCCGTAAAACTGCCGTAATATCGTTAAATACCATAGATATTAGTCATTAAGCCATGTCAGAGGCCAGTGGTAAGCATTTGCGGCTTGAAAACTCTGACCTTATTCAGAATTGTGTCTGGTTCCCTTTCTGGGTTGCGGAAGTGTGTAATAAAATATTATTAAAAGTTTAAAAGAAATTAGAAAAACACGATTTTATAAATGCACATAATAGGTTTGTTATAACCTTGTGACCTAATCGTATTTAAATCTCATAACGTGACCTTTCGCACAAGTGCAAACACGACTATGATACATATTATATTCCGTCATAGAATGCCAGTTCCTGTCTTCCGGTTTCATCGTCAGACCTTGAAACCTAATCGTGGTCAAAGTTCATTACAAGACTTTTCTAACAAGTCCAAACACAGCTATGATACGATGTTCTATCATGAAGTTCCAGTTCATAACTTCCGGTTTCATCATCGGATCAGTTCGACAGTACCATATTATTGTATTGTCATCAAAAGTACATACAGCTGCCAATTTTTATGATTCTACGACCCTTGGAATATGGTTAAATTAGTTACCTTATATTCCATTACATAGTTACATACAGGTCGACTTAATAAAATCGTGTTAAAACCATTGAACGAGGGTACTGGTTTTTCCACAGAGCGATTAGGTAGCCAACCCCGTAACAAACGAGATAAGGCTAGGGAGAGGCGTGAAAAAAATAATAAACAGACAGATGTACTTTCGTATTTATAATATAAGTAAGCGTTCATTATATTTACTTATCCTCTCAGACATGGTTTCCGAGCAAGTAATCAAAGTGTCATATTACCCTAATCGTGCTTTCACACGTGTGTAATTTATCTGTAGTTATGTCTGTGGTACCTGTGGCATAATTATGTGTTATAATATATAATTAGCATGAGACGAAAAAAATATGACATGAGATGGTGGTATTTATTGTTATAAAACTTATATTTTATAGAGAGCTTAAAGTTTTTGTCACAGTAAGATAAAAAAACATAAAATATTTTGATTGGCACGAAAACGATTTGAGTTTGAAAGCATATACTTCATTTATTTAGCATTCAGTTATCGATACCAACTTGTTTTGCAGCCCATGCACTACTTTTTCTTTACAACTTCAAAGAGAGTCAACCGCAAATCAACAGCTCATGTTTGTAACAAGGTTTTTGTCTGTGGTTCCGTAATTTTAACCTCTGCAAGGTTGCAAAGTAAAATCTTTTTATGGACCGCAAAACACGGTAGTATTGATATCTTAACGTTATTAAAACGAAGGCTGTATGATGCTAACGATGTGGTATGCCAAAATTGTAGCAAATGGAAGCATATAAGGTAATCGTTGCGTATCGCTCTATGAAAAGGCGTGATTTTATGGTATACGTATGTAGATTATCATGAGAGAGAACCCTTTCATATTTTAGTGCTGTATTGTATCGTTAAGGGTTCTTTTTTCCGCATTCAAATTTGAAGGCGGTCCATTATGCTTCAAGTGGACCGATTGGCTATTCGACGAAACCCAGAACCTTCCAGAAACTCGAAAGTCTTGGCAACCCATAATTTTGTACTCGGTGGTCAGCAAATCATTTGCATCTGTTAAAGCGGCGTTATTAGGAACTAAGGCCTGTATTTATAAAGCGATCTCAAGATTGACAAACAGTTTGTTGAGAATTTCATTCCGGTTCAAAAAGACCTGTTAAATTCATACTAACATTGCTCTCAGTACTGAAATTGATATATAATTAAATTTTGTCTAGTTACACTGACAGCGATTGAAGCACAGACAGCTTTAGTGGCGACTGGACAGATGAACAGCGATTTTTGTAGTTGCCGGCGCTGTATAGTCAAATAAATTGTCAAATGGCAACCATCATTAGTTCTCAATAGGCATGTTAACTGGGTGGCTAAAAAAAATCAAAACGTTTATACTTAAAACTTACGACAAAAATACTGTGGGTCTCATTCATCATTAAAAAAAAAACTCATTTAGATGTAATAATCGAGTTGAGAACATAGAAGTTATTGATATGAGTACTCAATATTTCTTCCATGCTGGACTGGGAACGAGAGAAAAACATAGAATGTGCCAGCTGCTTTTCCTCTCGGGCATGCTGTGCAAACCAGCTAAGGGATCTGAGAGTTTCTGTATATTGCAATTTAGGCGATGAACTGACAACCTGTCACTACAACAATATACCTACAAATCTATCTTAGACGTGGCGGGACGACCTTTGTTTAGGTCGTTTAGGCTCTGCCTACCCCATTAGTGATAAAGACGTAATAATATGTATGTATATATGTACTCAATATTTACTGAGGAGTGACGTCATAACCAAGTATTCAAACAAAAAAGTGTTTTTGACATTTCATAAAAAGTTGCTGATTTGACTAGTAGGATAATAGCGTATTTGTCGGCTTGAACAAAAATCGCGGTCTATTTGTAAGTGGGTTGCAGTTTTTTTTTTAAATGGCTTTACATCACACATCACATCACTTATTATAAGACAAAAATGCGCAATACCCTACCAGGTTCATATAAGAACTATCCTAGTATTTAAGATTATGTAAACACTATATGAATGCATGAATAAATGAATTATGAATCTCATGATTTGAGACGTATTTTGCCAATGACAACGTATACTCGATCTCGACACAGAAGGAGGTTGTTTGGGATTTTTTTTTTCTGTGCAATATGAAGTCTGTCAGGTTGACGTTAAAGACTGAGTAGTCTGGCTGGTCAGTTCTGGTAATTTTGATTGTAACTGCCTTATTGATAGAGTGGTGTTTTTTTTGCCTAAATAAGGTTCCATTCAAAGAAAATTTCTTCCATGCTAGACTGGGAGTAATAGAAAAACATAGAATATTCCATGTGCCCTTATCATAATCATAAACATTTATTCATCAATACAGGTTATGTTCCAGAAAAAAAGAGAACGCTGTATTGCGGCATAAGACATATGAAAATAGCGAAAAGAAATAATAGTTAATTAAAGTAATTTAAGATTTAAAACTTCCCTTCCTCCCCTGCCCTTCCTCCCGGGCATGCTGTAGAAGTCAGCAAAAGGGATTCGAGGGTTTCAGTATATTGTAATTTAGGCGATTGGCTGACATCCTGTTACTACAGCAATACACATAACAATAAAAAAGAAATCCTCAATTTTTGCCAGACGTGGTGAAATCGCCTTTCACGAGGGATAAAGGCGTGAACTTATGTATGTATGTATGTTTAAAGTAAATTACACTAGTCATCTCCAAAAACCGTACACATGCTTGCCTGGTAATGACGAGTTCTTAATTAACTTAAGTTCTACATGCAAGGAAAAACCTATTTATTAAACATAATTGTAGTCCTTACTTTTTAATGAAATAAAGTATTTTCAATCGATTATGCATATACTTTAATTGGGAGGCTGTTAACAATGTTGGTTAATATGTATTGAAGATGTCTTGTTCCATAAACATTATTACACGGAGATTGATGAAGTATGTAGGTCATAGTTTGGTTGTAATTTAGCAAGTGCTTTATCAACCTACCTGTTGATTTATTAACAGATTAAAATTATACATACATACATATAATCACGCCTTTATCCCTAATGGGGTAGGCAGAGCGTAAACGACCCAAACAAAGGTCGTTCCGCCACGTCTGACAAAGTTTTGAGGGTTATTTAAGATAGATTTGTATGTATATTGCTGTAGTGACAGGTTGTCAGCCCATCGCCTAAATTACAATATACTGAAACCCTCGGATCCCTTAGCTGGTTTTTACAGCATGCCCGGGAGGAAATGCAGCTGGCACATTCTATGTTTTTCTCTCGCTCCCAGGCCAGCATGGAAAATTATGATTAGAATGAATCATGTTAAATTTCACTTAGCTTGAAATCTCTTGAGGGCCGTTATTGTTATGCCCATAACACTCATAATAAGAGTATGGAGGCCTTTCTTTTAAAAACTCTGACATCAGGGTTCATCGAGTCGATCGACTTAATAATACCCACACGACAGGATACAAACATAATGAAATTATAGACATACATTTATCATCATATCATCAATTATTATATACATCCATTTACACACACACACACACACACACACATACAGACAAATACACACAATCACGCCTCCATCCCTAATGGGGTAGGCAGAGCTCAAACGACCTAAAGCAAGATCGCTCCGCCACGTCTGACAAAGTTTTGAGGGTTATTTAAAATAGATTTGTAGGTATATTGCTGTAGTGACTGGTATTCAGCATACATCCTTTTTTGTAATAAATAATGGAGCTACTTGCATTATAACTGTTTATTCAGCTCGTTGGATCGATTGCCTCGAAGAAAAAAATACAAGCAAAAAGATTTCGTGCTTCGGAAGACATGTTAAGCCTAAATCCACGGCCTTTATTTAAGAGTAGCGGTTGCAAAAATCACGTAAAATTATTATTAAAATTAAAATTATTATTAGGTAATTTAAAAAGTAAGTAAAATTATTATTTGGTTATTTTTTCCTTTCGCTTTCGCTTTAGCAGAAGTTTCTTTCTTCTGAATAGCTAGGGATAGCGCGAAAGGAATAAAATAGTTTGGGAAATTACCAAATCTGAACAACCCACATGACAGAAGAATAAATTAAAAATAACTCATTCGACCATTTTTTTTTTACATAAATACGTAACTTAATAATTGATATAATAATTGAAATTTGAAGAATGATTAAAACAGAAATAATTATCAGCACCAAGCTAACATATTCAAATAAAATCAAATAAATATTAATTGCTTTATCAAGATAATAATTTTTACTAAAGTTTCAAATAAAACGAAACATAACCATTAATCTTGTTAATGTTTCATCGTTGAGGTATTGTTTTAATTTGGTCCCGAAAATTCCGGAAATGTTTTCACTTCGGAAATTCCCAAGAGACAAGCGACAGTGAAAAATTCGCTTACCTTTTATGAAAAATGTGGCAGTCATCCAGATTAACTGCTTAGCAAACCTTGGCGATATCATTTTGAGAACACAAACTTCACTGAATCAATCACTTCACAAACTTTTCAACTTAAAACGCGGTACTTTATAAAAAAAAAACTCTACTCGTTTTTTTTTTTACACAAACACAGATAAAATAAAATGTGACTGTCAGTTATAAAAACATTTTAGAAACATTCGTAAATTCGTCTAACGTCAGCTGGAAGAAGTTCCGATAGGAGTCGACCGTTGACGCGGCCGCGGGACGAGAGTCGTAGCACTGAGTGAGCTACGAGATCGCTACAAGCCTCTACAGAACCGCTACAGAGCCGCTACGTAGCTACGCCGCTATTCACTTCTCATTGAGTTGGGTTTCGTGATGACGAACGATCAGATGGACCCTGTTGTCAGAGTTTTTAAACCAACAATTAGTTATACCTTTCTTTTTCTTACAGAAAATCAGATGTTTCAGCCTGCTTTGCCCTGACCAAACAGAAAAAAATATACAAAGCGATAAATTTACAAAATAATAATAATAATAAAAGGCTTTATTCAAGCAAAAATATACAAAACCTAATGCACTTACATTTAGTTACATAGTTTTTAGAAACTTAAATATGTTTTTAAAAACTATGTAATTTAACAAGATTAGGTGACTGTGAAACTCTGGCTCCCAAACTAGGTTAGAACCTGAATCTTGGGAGACAGAAAGCATGTCGTCCTTTTGAACAGCGAATCTTTGTGTGATGTGTGCTATATTTTAATATTAACATTGAACTCTCAGATCGCAGTCGTTCCGTGTAAAAACTAGTAAATTTTGTATCCTAGACTAGGTAGCCAAACTCCATGGGATACAGATTAAGCCTAGAGTGATGGTAAATTTTTCCTTGGAAATCGAACCTACGACCTCTGGATCGGAAGCTCATGGCACAGACAATTAAACCGCGGAAGCATTTACGCAGTTGACGGCCGTCCAACTTGCCTTGATTTAAATCTAAAGGGACGAATTTAAGACCGCTTTTCGAAGTTTGTTTTGATCCCTAAAACACTTGTTAAGTGGTTGTTCAACAATGTCTTGTCCCAAGAAAAATGGGTTGGGAACTTTGAGGAATTATTAATTAAGCTAGATGAACGGTAAAATAATTAAATAGGACAGATTTCAGAACTGAACGTGATTATAAACCAAAAAATTACTACTGATAATTCAACAACAACTGTTTTGCTTAACGGAGGTGTTTAGACCTCTATGTTTCGACTCTTTACGAGAGTCTTCTTCGTGGAGAGTGACAATCACACAACACCAAAACAAGTTAGTAGTCGTTGATTTATCAGTATGAATAACACTTCTTTATTTTATTCTATTTAACTTTATGCACAAAAATGTAATATGGGCGGACTTAACGCCAAAGGCATTATCTACCAGTCTACCTTAGATCATGTGGAAGTGACAAGGCACACTTAGATCCAAACAAAATAAACAAAATGTAATTTAGAGTACATATATAATTATAATAATCTATACAGCAAATATCAACATCCGCTACAACAGTCCACTGCTGGACATGGGCCTCCCCAAAATTGGGGGTATATGCGATACTCACCACGCTTGGCAGGCGGGTTGGTGAGCGCTGTACAAGTTTTCTATTCACAGGGAACGCAGCTGCTCATTCCCTGGATTTATCCCTTAGTCGCCTTTTACGACACCCACAGGAAATTATGGGGTGATGCTATTTTGGCATACATATGTATACTTAAAATAAAACTACACTGTACATAGCACATACGTGTATGTATACATAAAATAAAACTACACTTTTTCACTTGTTTGTACACTTGTTCGTTATTTAGTGACAAAAAATAACTGTTAATCCACTCACTAAGATGAAGACTGTAATGACCATTTGCAAAAGAATTGGATGGAATAAGTAATAGGTACATACATACATATAATCACGCCTTTATTCCTAATAGGATAGGCAGAGCGTAAACGCCCTAAACAAAGGCCGTTCCGCTACGTCTGACAAGGTGTTGAGGGTTATTAAAGATAAATTTGTAAGTATATTGTTGTAGTGATAGGTTGTCAGACCATGACCTAAATAAAAAAATACTGAAACCCTCGGATTCTTTAGCTGATTTTAACAGTATGCCCAGGAGGAAATGCATCTGGCATTTTCTATGTTTTTGTCTCGCTCTCAGGCCAGCATGGAAGTAATAGGTATTAACGTATGTATATGTTTAATTCAGTCATGCGTTTTCATTATAATTATGACTTAAATCCTGCCTGTTATTGAAATACATAAAGAGACGCCTTAACTTAAATACCTAATGAATATTTTATAAATAATAGCTTATAAATAATACATGATACATATAATCATGCATTTATCCCTAATGGGGTAAGCAGAGCATGAACTATCTAAACAAAGGTTGTTACGTCTGACAATGTTTTGTGGGTTATTTAAGATGGATTTGTAGGTATATTGATGTAGTGACAGGTTGTCAGCCCATCGCCTAAATTGCAATAAACAGAAACGCTCGGTTCCTTCAGCTGGTTTTTACAGCATGCCCGGGAGGAAATGCACCTGCCACATTCTATGTTTTTCTCTCGCTCCTAGTCCAGCATGGAAGAATATATAATGTTAATTATTGTTGGAACCGTAGGTAGTTCAAACAGTGGCACTAACATTAAAATATTGTGTAATTATGATTACGAAAAGTCAACAAAGAAATAAGAGTATTTTTTTGTAACCAAAGTTGCTGCATTTTGGAATTTGTTCGACTAACGTTATGTTAGACTAGATGAAAATCTAGACTCAAACTAACCCTGGGTAAAAGTCTCTAGCAGTGAGGTTGTTCAATTATCGTGTAAGGATGGCGGAGCGCAAACCACTTATATGTTCCCCGCAGTCAGATGTTCCAGCAATTGAACGAGTAGTCTAGTGGTCTGAGCCTTAAGCCCCCGATCCGGAGGACCTGGATTCGATTCCCAGGAAGGAAAAACAATGTTGATATTTGTCAATTTATCACTTTGTGTCATTTTCCCCAGTTGTGTTCGGACAATGCTGGCTGAATCGCATGATTTTTTGTAAGAAAAATGATTCCGTGCTTTGAAGGGCACGTTAAGCCGTCGGTCCCGTTTGCTGTTATGGTAGTGGTCGTTATAAAAACAATATCAGAGGCCTATTAGCTGAATTGTTAGGCGGTTTAAAAATTCTTACACCATGTTTGATTGGGTCGATGACAAAAGATACGACAAAAAAGGAAGGTTGTTCAAATATGCTTTAAAAACTAGCTAAGGGATCCGAGGATTTCAGTATACTTAAATTTAGGCGATGGGCTGACGACCTGTCACTACCGCAATATACCTACAAATCTATCTCAAATAACCCTCGAAACCTTGACAGACGTGGTGGAACGCCCTTTGTTTAGGTCATTTACGCACTGCTTACCCAATTAGGGCTAAAGGCGTGAATATATGTATCTATGTTTCTTCCATACTGGACTGGGAGAGAAAGAAAAACATAGAATGTTCCAGTTGCCCTTCCTCCCGGGCATGCTGTAAAAGACAGCAAAAGGGATTCGAGGGTTACAGTGTATTTTAATTTAGGCGATGGGCTGACAACCTGTCACTACAGCAATACACATTACGATCTAAAATTGCCCTCAATTTATGTCAGACGTGGCGAAAGCGCCTTTTAGGAGGCGGTTTACGCTCTGCCTACCCCGTAAGGGATAAAGGCGTGATTTTATGTATGTATGTATGTATAAGGACTGGCGGAGCGCAAACCTACTACATGTTCCCCGCACTCGGATATTCAGGAGTGGAACGAATCAAGAGTTCAGAAGCATTCACGTTTCATGAACACGTAACTGGGACCCCTTTCTTTTTCAGGGTTCCGTACCCAAAGGGTAAACACGGGACCCAATTACTGTGACTCAGCTGTCAGTCAGTCCGTCCGTTCATCTGTCACCAGGCTGTAAATCTTGAACTGTGATACCTAGACAGTTGATATGTTCGCAAATGATGTATTTGTGTTGCCAATATGACAACAAGTACTAAAAGTAGAATAAACATACATACATACATATAGTCACGTCTTTATCCCTAATGGGGTAGGCAGAGCGTAAACGACCTAAACAAAGGTCGTTTTGCCAGGTCTGACAAAGCTTTGAGGGTTATTTAAGATAGATTTGAAGGTATATTGGTTAGTTACAGGTTGTCAGCCCATCGCCTAAATTACAATATACTGAAACCCTCGGATCCCTTAGCTGGTTTTTACAGCATGTCCAGGAGGAAATGCAGCTGGCACATTCTATGTTTTTCTCTCGCTCCCAGGCCAGCATGGAAGAAAATAGAATAAAATAGGTAAATATTTAAAGGAGGCTCCCATACACTAAATGTATTCTTTTGCCGTTGTTGTATAGATAATCAAAAGGGTAACTACTGGATCTTATTTATAAAGCGATCTGAAGACTGAGAGCGATATAAAGTATGGATTTTACAGACGATTTTGTACTAAAATGACATTTCTGATACGAACTCAAACTCGCTATCACTTTCAAGTGCTGTTAATAAATACGGGCCTGAGACTCCGCTGTCCGTCTGTATGCTGTATCTCATAAACCGTGGCAGTTGAAATTTTTGCAGATGAGGGAAAAATATATATCAATAAATATATATTTTTTTTTTTTAATATATATAGGCGAGCATTTCTCCGCCATCTCACCTGGTGGAAAGTGACGATGCGGACTATGTTGAAGCATACTCACCTATGTAGTGCCTATTCACTCTCGCCTTGAAAAGGCCCAGGTTATATTGTTCCGGAAACAGATATTTATAATAAAAATGAATTAATTTATAATAAGAAGGAGAGAATATTTATCCCTGCTGTTAATAAACATAATTTCAGGCGCCTTTAACAACTTCACTTTCTTCATTATATTAATTAATCAGCGTTTCTTCAAAATATGGTAAAGTTTGTGAAAATTATATTTTGGTACTTGATATTTTGCTTTTACTTTGTTATTTATTTTCCTCTACTTTTTTGTGCTTATCATATAATTGGCTTCAAAATAGGTTATTAATATATACCAGGTGTAAGGGACAGCGTCCTGCAAACTGATAGGGATTGCTCAGTGCACGACACTGAACAACTATCGCTTTTCCCCACAAATTGTCTAATCAAGGTGAACATTTTGTTTCGAAAGGCCGTTTTTTTCCTTTCCAAAAAAAATATTCTGATGTCTATCTGCTGATAGATATTCAGTTTCGTTGATTGAGCAACCCCTATCAGTTTGCGGGACGCTGTCCCTTATACCTAGTATAGAGTCTGTATTTATGTTGGAAACTAATTAGGAGGCCTTACATAAAGAGAGCTTTTTCGCTTTGCCTAGTTAAGTTTGAAAATTTATATAAACTGCACGTAAAGCCTAGCAATTTTACCCTTAATATAAATAAATCTACGATCCTGGAGGGTAAAACCAAATGGAACTTATTTCCGATTCCCAATTCAATCAGCCACTGTTTTGATCGTCAACCATTTTGCCCAATTAATTATTTTGCAATTTAGAGGCGTCTACGGTGCTTGCAAAATAAATTTAAAGGGCGTTGAGCATTAAGCGCCTAGAGCGATAAATGAACAGAAATACGTAAGGTTGGTAGAATGTTTTATTTAGTTATTTTACATTACCTTCCATGCTGGCCTGGAAGCGAGAGAAAAACATAGAATGTGCCAGCTGCATTTCCTCCCGGGCATGCTATTAAAACCAGCTAAGGGATCCGAGGGTCTCAGTATATTGTAATTTAGGCGATGGGCTGACAACCTGTCACTACAGCAATATACTTAGAAATCTATGTTAAATAACCCTCAAAACTTTGTCAGACGTGGCGAAACGACTTATGTTTAGGTCGTTTACGCTCTGTGTACCCAATTAAGGGATAAAGGCGTGATTATATGTATAATATGTTTATTATTTCACATAATACTATGAGATTATGGTCACAGAATGTGTTCAGATGGACTCCTATAATTAAAAATCCTATTAAGTGTGAAATCCTAGAGTAGCTAAGAGGTAGATTTCAAACCATCCATAAATTCAAAATATTATAAAAACGTTCATACATACATATAGTCACAACTTTATCATTAATGGGGTAGGCAGAGCGTAAACGACCTAAACAGAGGTCGTTCCGCCACGTCTGACAAAGTTTTGAGGGTTATTTAAGACAGATTTATAGGTATATATCTGTAGTGACAGGTTATCAGCCCATCGCCTTAATTGCATAGTACTTAAACGACAATTCTCGCAGCATTATTAAATCAACATTCCTCGTCTATACGAATGCTTCTCATTTACTCCTTCTATTACATACATACATACATTCACACCTTCATCCCTAATGGGGTAGGCAAGGCGTAAACGACCTAAACAAAGGTCGTTCCGCCAAGTCTGACAAAGTTTTGAGGGTTATTTAAGATAGATTGTTAGGTATATTGCTGTAGTGACAGGTTGTCAGCCCATCGCCTAAATTACAATATACTGAAACCCTCAGATCCCTAAGCTGGTTTTTACGGCATGCCCGGGAGGAAATGCAGCTGGCACATTCTATGTTTTTCTTTTGCTCCCAGGCCAGCATGGAAGAAACTCCTTCTATTGCCGGTTATTAAATATTCCCGCATCCACGAGCACTGATTAGCCAACTTCACTTCGAACGACAATGAAAGCAGGAATAGCACACTCAGATGCCCACGGAAGCGTACGATTCTTTTAAAATAAAAAATAGAACGACTATGATGACGAAGAGTTGGTTTTCGATAATGTAATGTCCTAAAATTTTGTTTTTCTACCGTTTTCAGGGTTCCTATTAGAAGATAAGAATCTTGAATGCTGGCCTGGGAGCGAGAGAAAAACATGGAATGTGCCAGCTGCGTTTCCTCCCGTGCATGTTGCAAAAACCAGCTAAGGGATCTGAGGGTTTCAGTATATTGTAATTTAAGAGATAGGCTGACAACCCGTCACTACACCAATATACCTACAAATCTGTCTTAAATAACCCTCAGTCAGACGTGGCGGAACGAACTTTGTTTAGGTTATTAACGCTCTTCCTACTTCATTAGGGATTAAGGCGTGTATATATGTATTAGAATTATGTATTAGAAGATAATGAATCATTTTAGGCCTTAGGCCACCTTACGCTCTACGCGCGCGTAGCGATGAACTCTACGTCAGCGCATCCGTCTGCCAGTACGTGCGCGTGAGCGTAAGGTGGCGCATGTGTGTTGTAGGCAATGCAAAAAGCATTGACAGCGTGTTGAGCGCAATTTTGCGCGTAGTAAGTGACGCCTGTGTGTTGCTACTATTATTGTGTCTATTGTTTTTACCATAATTTTTACTTCCTAAATTCTAAGTTCCCTCTTTCTTCTTGAAAGGGATGTTGTCGTATTCAAATGAGACATCCTATTACCAAATGACAGCGAGAGCCCTTTATCAATCGTACTACTCTGTCTGACTGTGTTTGCATCATAATTATGTTACCATGTTACTGAGTCGACAGAACAATAGAGTTGACGAACTACCTGATCGACCCAGAGGTTAGAGATATTAAACAGATGTTTTTGCACCGTGTTTTATCAGAGTCAGGAACTGAATCAACGTACTTACAAAGCACGGAGTATCTGTAATACAGGTTGTCTCAATGCTTACAATAATAGATTGCTTTCATGCTGGACTGGGAGCGATAGAAACATAGAATGTGCTAGCTGCATCTCCTCCCAGGCATGCTGTAAAAACCATAAGGAATTGAAGTGTTTTGGGGTTTCAATGTTTTCTAATTTAGGCGATGTACAATGTGTTACACACAGATCAAACTGAAATAACATTTAATACTTGTCAGACGTGGCGCAACCAACTTTGTTCAGGTTATTGACAATCTGCTACTTACCCCATAAGGGATAAAAGGCGTGCTTATATTATGTATATATGTACAACGAGGAGCCCGATGGTGTAGTGGATAGGGCCGCTGCCTCCTGAGCGGGAGGTCGTGGTTCGAACCCCACCAGTCACCACGTACCAATGTGTTTTTCGGTTTTCGAATTTCATATGTACGTTTATTCGGTGCTTTTTCCGTGCTTCGGAAGGCACGTTAAGCCGTTGGTCCCGGTTAATATCGTTTAATACCGTAGATATTAGTCGTTAAGCTATATCAGAGGCCAGTGCTAAGCATTGGCGGCTTGAAAACTCTGACCTAATCTAGGATTGGGTCTGGTTTCCCTTCTGGGTTGCGGAGGTCAGATGGCAGTCGCTCTGTGTAAAAACCAGTACCCTCGTTTAATCCCCTAGATTAGGAAGCCGACCCCGTGAGATACGGGATAAGGCTAGGGAGATGTATGTGTACAATAATGAACGATCAATCCCCCACAAGCTCTAGCTAGCTAAGCGGCTTTCTCTCTGTCTGCGACATGTCTAATTGTGGGTTACAAGTTAGCCCATTAGACAGACCGCTTACAAACCGGTTTCAGTGGCTATTTGGAGCTTGAGCTTGAATTTACTACTTTTAGACTTAGTTTAGTTTATTTAGGATAACAAGTATTCATGCCGCATTACATGCTTTTTGGTGCCAGTAAATCTGTATATCAGATAAATATGTATATCAGTATATATTATTTAATCAATAAAATATTGAAATCTACTTATTTTTATGTAGAACAATTTAACTACAAACACAGCATTTCAGACAATTAGGTTCTTCCATGCTGGATAGGGAGCGAGAAAAACATAGAATGTGCTAGCTGCATTTCCTCCCGGGTATGCTATAAAAACCGGCTAAGGGATACGAGGGTTTCAGTATATTGCAATATAGGCGATGGGCTGACAACCTGTCACTACGGTAATATAATCTATCTTAAATTACCCTCAAAACTTTATCAGACGTGGCGGAACGACGTATGTTTAGGTTGTTTACGCTCTACCTACCCCATTAAGGATAAAGGCGTGATTATTATGTATGCATGTAGGTTTTTACCTTACAATGAAAAGCAGCTTGGTGAGGCAAATGCGAGAGATTTTACGTTCACAGAGACCGCTGCTGTCCTCTCCATGAATAAGTATATCCGTCAGTCAGTGTTACGACGTTCGCCAAAAGATATGGGATGACACTATCTAAATATGGGACCTAACAATGTAACTGTGTGTGTCACAGAGTGTAAGTACAACTCAGGTAAGTACGCGCACTGGCCACTATCCTGTATTCATTCATTCAATACGTCACAGTAAGATAATTATAGACTAAAACATATGATTATTTTAGATAATATTTAATAGTAGGAACTCGTAAATGGTTGCTTTTCATAAACTTCGAAACACATGACTGACCACTAACTACGTACTTCGCATGTAACTGCCATAACACTTGCACGTAAGAGGCTGTTGCGTGCTCAAAACTTGCAGACTTGCAGCTTGTTTTCCTGTTTAAGTTTCTACTATTCAAGTTGCAAACAACTTGCAACTTGTTTGCAGAACTTGCATAAGAGAAATTAAGCTTTATAATTTAATAAAATGTTAATTCTATCAGATTGAGTTGTTATTCTAATTGTCACCTCATAAAAAGACAATTTACACTCAATACAATTCTCAAGACTACATACATACAATCACGCCTTTCTCCCTAGTGGGGTAGGCAGAGCGTAAACGACCTAAACGAATGTCGTTCCGCCAAATTTGAGGGTAATTTAAGATGGATTTGTAGGTATACTGCTGTAGTGACAAATTGTCAGCCCGTCGCCTAAATTACAATATACTGAAATCTTCGGATCCCTCAGTTTGTTTTTACAGCATGCCTGGGAGGAAATGCTGCTGGCACTCTATGTTTTTCTCTCGCTCCCAGGCCAACATAGATGACTACGATTCCTTGTATTCAAATTTCTTCCATGCTGGACTGGGAGAGATAGAAA
Source organism: Scrobipalpa costella (assembly GCA_949820665.1). NCBI lineage: Eukaryota > Metazoa > Arthropoda > Insecta > Lepidoptera > Gelechiidae > Scrobipalpa > Scrobipalpa costella. The sequence continues at coordinate 4,259,531 of OX463299.1, forward strand.
AACATAGAATGTTCCAGCTGCCCTTCCTCCCTGGCATGCTGTAGAAGACAGCAAAAGGGACTCGAGGGTTACAGTGTATTGTAATTTAGGCGATGGGCTGACAACCTATCACTACACATTAGCAATACACATTACAATCTAAAATTGCCCTCAATTTTTGTCAGACGCGGCGAAAGCGCCTTTTACGAGGCGTTTAACGCTCTGCCTACCCCGTAAGGGATAAAGGCGTGATTTTATGTATGTATGTTATGTATTCAAATGCCATGTCGGCTACTTCCAACTTTTTCCAATCTGTTAACTGGCCTGGCAGGTCACTACCAAAGTACTCCATTGTTCATGATCTTATGCATTCAACGACCTATTAGAGCGTTTAGTTGGCACTATATCACCATTTTATCACATTTTTCAAGACGCTTCGATTAGTTCGATTTTGATTTATGAAACTTGATTTCATGTCAAATGACATAACATAAACATAACATAAAAATACTTTATTGCACTTAATAATACAACATACAACACAAAAGATAACAAAAAACAAGTACAACATAGGCGGCCTTATTGCTAAGGTAGCAATTTCTTCCAGGCAACCTTTGGGTGAAAGAAAAAAGTGTAGCGGTAAGCGACCTCCATCGTCATATGAATGATGGTGAAGATGAAGAAAAGGCCCAAAGAGTTTTGGGAAAAAAGGTACTTACTTTCAAGTATTAATAAAAAAACTGTTTCAAATCTATTAAATAAAGACGTGGTGTAACGGACATCGTCCTGCAAACTGATAGGGGTTGCTCAGTCAACAAAACTGAACAACTATCACCAGGAATGTTCTTCAGGAAATGAAAAAAAAATATATATTTTCCATACAAATTGTCTGATCGTGGTGGTAATTTTGTATGGGAAAGTCATTTTTCTTTTTCATCGTCTGAAATAATTTCCTGGTGCAAGTTGTTCAGTGTCGTTCACTGAGCAACCCCTATCAGTTCCCTTACACCCGATATGTATCTAAGGCTCGTATTTATAAATCAATCTCAAGATTGAGAGCAATATTAAGTATGGATTTGGCAGACCACATTGTACTGAAATGGCGTTTCTTATACGAACTCAAACTAGCTGTCAGTCTCATGTTCTGATTATAATTACGGGCCTTAATATTGATGACTATTATTTTGTGCCGCTTCTTTGCGGAAATATTTCGTAATAATTTATGCAAATTACTGCGTTCATACCATTTTCATTGCTATTTTGTTTATTCCTCTCCGGGTTTGGCTCTCCACCAGCAGTTACCACAGTTACTTCCGATTAATTTATTTGTAGCTATTGTATAAAATGATATGAGTATCTTACAGTGCCAAGGAGTTTTGGAAACCAATGTCTTGTATTTGCTTATAATACGTGATATTTTAACCTTGTGAAGTCTGATTTTGACTGTCATCTTTAGCGACGTCAAAGTAATGTTAGCTGTAGATGTAAGATTTTCTGTTTTATATAATCTGCCATTCAGAAGAAAGACAAATGATTTATCTGAAATATATAAGAAATGCATCCTAGTTTTTTTTGAGTACCTATAGTTTTGTTACCATTTAAAGAAAAGAGCAAGATTACGCAAGATTGATAAACTATTACTTACTGTTATAAATTTGAAATGTTCCTAGATTCTGCTTAGCTCAGCATTCATATCCCAACGCTGCATTGTCAGCAATATCATGATCTTGGGTCTAGCGCCCTATCCAGTCAGTCCGTCCCGATCCTCCGAACGGCTCACTAGCCTCAAATCAATTATTTCTATTTCCTTTTATAAAAGTTTTCTATTTCATGTGAAATTTAATTAAATATATAATTATTTGTAGTTTAATAAAAATTGATTTTTTTAAAACCTCGCTGACGTCGGCCCACGAACTGGGTATGATAATGATAACAGAGGAATCAAAGAATACTATAACTGAATAGTACGTAGATGTCATGTTAGTTAGCACTATTACTTCTGTTAGTGTGAGGTTGGGCGAGATTGTGGGTTCCATTCACGTCTCAGTTTTATTATCCTGTAACCCAGGGACAGTGAAAGTCAATGTCCTACTGCATATATACCTAAAGAGAGGGTAAAAACGGTTAGCTAAATATAGAAAGTGATAGAACTATAACGGGTGTAAGGGACAGCGCCCCGCAAACTGATAGGGGTTGCTCAGCAAACGGAACTGAACAACTATCACCAGGAAAATCTTTCAGGAGATGTGAAAATATATTGAACTTCCCATACAAAATGGCCTCCTCGATCAGACAATTTGTATGGAATATCAATTATTATTTTTCACTTCCTGAAAAAAAACCTGTTTCTTGCACAGTCAACGGAACTAAAATAGTTGTTCAGTTCCGTTGACTGAGCAACCCCTATCAGTTTGCGGGACGCTGTACCTTACACCTTGTACAATTATAAATTTCCGAAAATATGCCCATGTAAGAATTAAAGTTCTAGAAAAATACATGAGTCAGGCGATGACTGTTTCGTACTTATTTTTGAAATTATTTTTGATTGTGCTGTTTTCTAGATATTTACTCGTAGGTATGTACGAATGTATCTTCTTTTTCTTTGCCATCATCAACCACCAAATGGTTTGTATTTTCCATCTTGATAATAAATATGAATTATTGACAAAACATTGCATTATCTCGACAGGGATACACGTGGGAAAGGTCTCCCACTGCGGATATTCATGCTTAACGTCTGCTCCTAAGAGTTGGATTCCGTTCCGATCCAGACAAGCTAAGCTCACAGCCTCACACACAAGAGCGAAGCACTTGCAAACCAAACATTGTCGCATCTAATGAGTCGAAATGAAGACGAAACAGTGGTCAACAAACAACGAACCGATGCATTTTTCTCTAACAGTCATCACAAAGGTCAAAGTGCATTTACACTATGAATTCTTGAGTTTATCAATCATACAATATCGAATTTAATTGACAGTTATTAAACTCCAATAATTTTCCATTGTTTATTATACTGTGCTATTTTCGTACCTCTTTGATAGCGAAATGAGAAAATGAGTGAAATTGTCTGTGCATATTTATTTCTTCCATGCTGGCCTGGGAGCGAGAGAAAAACATATAATGTGCCAGCTGCATTTTCTCCCGGGCATGCTGTAAAAACCAGCTAAGGGATCCGAGGAATTCAGTATATTGTTATTTAGGCGATGGGCTGACAACCTGTCACTACAGCAATATACTTACAAATGTATCTTAAACAACCCTCAAAACTTTGTCAGACGTGGCGGAACGACTTTTGTTTGGGTCGTTTACGCTCTGCCTACCCCATTAGGGATAAAGGCGTGATTATATGTATGTATGTATGTATGTATGTATATTTATTTCAGTCCATAACGTCTTTAATCCATTTGTTCTTTAATTTTAGGTATTTATGAACATTGCGGGGTATAGGTATTTCTCCCTTCCATTCATTTTCTTACTTTCAATAAAAAAATGTGTACACGTTTTCCAAATCGCTAACTGAGACTGGACATTATTTTCCTAATTAATTTATTTTCTCTCTTCTCAAGCAAGACCAACTATGCTATCAAATCGAGCATTTTACTAGAAACATAAACCGTTCCTGGGTAAACAGTAACTTACGGCCACACACTTCCCCAAATGGAAGGATCAAGTTCACTCGAGCTTACCCCAGACGGTAAATACATACATACATATAATCACGCCTTTATCCCTAATGGAGTAGGCAGAGCGTAAACGACGACAAAGCTTGATAGAAACTGTGAAAGTTAAAGAAGAAATCGCTACCCTAACAATAAGGCCGATATGTTACCAGGTACTTGTTTTTTACATACATATAATTACGCCTTTACCTCTAATGCGGTAAGCAGAGCGTAAACAACCTAAACAAAGAACGTTACGCCACGTCTGACAAAGTTTTGAGGGTTATTTAAGATAGATTTGTAGGTATATTGCAGTAGTGACAGGATGTAGCCCATCGCCTAAATTACAATATACTGAAACTTTGGATACCCTAGCTAGTATTAACAGCATACCCGGAAGGAAATGCAGATGGTACATTCTATGTTTTTATCTCGCTCCCAGGCCAGCATGGAAGAAGTTGTTTTTAGTACATACATACATACATAAAATCACGCCTTTATCCCTTACGGGGTAGGCAGAGCGTTAAACGCCTCGTAAAAGGCGCTTTCGCCGCGACTGACAAAAATTGAGGGCAATTTTAGATTGTAATGTGTATTGCTAATGTGTAGTGACAGGTTGTCAGCCCGTCGCCTAAATTACAATACACTGTAACCATCGAGTCCCTTTTGCTGTCTTCTACAGCATGCCCGGGAGGAAGGGCAGCTGGAACATTCTATGTTTTTGTATCTCTCCCAGTCCAGCATGGAAGAAATTGTTTTTACTATGTTGCAGTTAAGTTGGTTTTGGTGCAAAAAATAATTACTAAGTGCGCAGCGTAACCAGAGTTTTGTAACAATTTATAGATGTTTTATCTCACAACTGCCGGTTTGCCTTACTTGTGAGTGTACGTACATATTGCCTTACTGTGCGTACGCTCGATACTAGTTAACTTGTCAAAGTCAAAGTCAAAGTCAAATCATTTATTTCCAAACAGATTCCTAAGAACACTTTTAGAAAGTCACAAGCGAGTCTATTACAAAGAAAATTAAATTATATCTATGTCACAAAATAAAATAAAACTATATCACAATGAAGAAGAAGCATGAGAAACTCGCACTTTGCGCCCGTCCCTTCGTTTTATCTTATTCTTACTGTAGTTACGAATACAAGGACGCGAGCCTGTACATCCAGCCATAAGTATGGCCTAGTGACAATCATGGCATAATAATACCAAGGATACTACTACAATTATAGAATCTTAATTAATGATCTCGACTCTACATACCACCGGCTAAAAGTAAAATAAATATCTATATGTCACTTTCAAAATAATAAAATCAAAAGGGGTTTTTATGGTTTTACACTTTGTCCTTTAGATATTGACGCGCTTTCACACGTTTCCCCAGTATTTTTGTAACTTTTTCCGCCATATCATATGACGGCGGATAAAAATGACAGATAACGCATATAAAAACCGGAGAGAATAGATCTCCTGTTCTTTTCTAATGTTTTAGTTTTAGCCGGAAAATCTAGAATCGAGCCCATTATCAGTATAATCTTGCTAAGCAGATTACAAACAGGACAATTGATGTGGAATATCTATCACGCCCTTATCTCTACAAAAGTTAATTCCTTTAGTCCTTTCATTCCTTAATAGGTTTTAGTGTTTGAACTTCCCAGTAAAGTTTTACGTCCAACAAACGCTCTTTACAAACCGAATCCTATACAATTTTATAAAAGTCACACAATAATTAAATTCCGCATTGTTGTTTGTACGCAATTAATTTATGCGTAACATTGGCTTTGAAAAACGGTCAATATAAAAAAACAAAAGCTGAATTTTCCGGCACTTTGTTTGGTAAGCCTTATAAAATGCAGCCTTTTGTTTAGAATTTTTCATCACAAAACATTGCATGATATTTTTAAGGCTTATCTATAATGTATGTTTTGTTATGGGTTTGCTTTTGACTTCATTTTCCATGCTGGCCTGGGAGTGAGAGAAAAACATAGAATGTGCCCGCTGCATTTCCGCCCGGGTATACTGTAAAAACCAGCTAAGACATTCCTGGGTTTCAGTATATTGCAATTTAGGCGATGCACTGACAACCTGTCACTACAGCAATATACCTACAAATCTATCTTAAATAACCCTCAAAATTTTGTCACACGTGGCTTAATGACCTTTGTTTAGGTCGTTTGCGCTCTGCCTACCCCATAAGGGATAAAGGCGTGATATATGTATGTATTGCTTTTGACTTGTTGATCGAGACAAAATCAACACTGAAACGATCGCGTCCGTAAGTAAAACCGTACTTAATTTATTTTGAAATTATGTTTTATCCGTGTGAATTTGTGTGATGAAATATTACATAAAATGATCCCAATTTAATCAAAGTAACCCTTGCCCACAGATAATATAGTGCTCTAGGCTTATCACGATGACCAGCTTAACCTCAGCTCGCGGGCAGATTAGTCTGTGGGCAAAGCTCCCGTTTGACAATATTACTAATGAGCTCAATATATTTGGACTGCTTAAGCCTGTTCTATTCAATTTATGAGGGGTATGGGTCAATGAACTTTAAATTTAGTCTTTGAAAAAAATACAGAGGATAAACTATCTTATATAGGCGCATGCCCAAGACCGGGCAAAGTGGAGAAGAACAAGCCGAAAAGTGAACCTCAGCATTGGGGCAGGAAAACGCTAGGAAGAAAAAGAAAGACTATGATTTAAATTTGGTTTTGGTGAGTCAACAACAAATTGGTCAATGCTATCAAATCAAGATCATTTTGGTTTTGTAACATATTTTTATTCTTTTATTTATTTATTGTTTTATTTAGGCAACTGAGGCCCATATCAATACATAAAATACTATACATTATAAACTTAAATCTAATAAACAATACTATAAATACACTACAAGTAAACTAGACCTAAAATAAAATATAAAAGATATTTAACTGTGAAAGACTCTATGGCCTTTCTGATAAATGTCGAAGAACACAAAACGCATCGGTTCTTTGTTGACCACTGTAGCGTCTTCATTTCGACTTCACATGTTTTTTTTAAAATTAGAAATGGGTTTGCTCTTGACTCAAGACACTAGGTCAGGGATGTCCGTGACAGAGTCGGCGATGGAGCGAGCTCACCCAGAAGATGCATGTTATGGCACTGGCAATCTCACGTACTGACGGAACACAGCAAGCTGTTTGGCACCGAAGTCCGGTGAGAGGCTGGTTGCGAGCCAGGCGGCCCCTTGCGGAGCCTACCACCGCTTTGTAGGGATCGTTCGGCCGTTATTTACAGGCAAGGCTGTGTTGCCGTTGCCCGGGGTGGACCACAAGGAAGTAGATCGCATCCCACCCCAAATGATGCGGTCAGCGACGAACCGATGCGTTTCGTGTTCTTCGATATTCATTAGAAAGGCCATTGAGCCCTTCACGTTTGCCATTGCATTATCTCACTATGCAACGACTATTCGAGGACCACTAGGCGGAGATGGATTCCATTCAAATCTAACCAGCTAAGCTCACAAGAGCAAAGTACTCGATAACTAAAAGACATTTCGTTAAGAAATAGATGTCAATGACCAAATGCCCTTTTAACGTCTTCATTAGACAACAAATTACTACTTAATTACTACTTTCATTAGTAACACTATTTATTCTATTCAATAAGGGCTTAATCCACTAAACTCTAAATTAACCGTTTACCTTAGAGGGTTGGGACTGAGTGACTATGTATAATGTCAGATTAACGAGTTAAATAGATGGAGCACTGCGGAAAAATAAGTGAAGACGTACCGCAAATAATACTCGGGCGTTCAAACAGTGTACGTCTGCGAGGAGAGCAGTTTTTCTGTGTATGAGCTACTCCTACCAGTCACCACACGAACCATGTTGAAATAATATCAACTCGTCTCTACCAGTTTGTAATAGTCAACATATGTAGTGTAGAGAATTATTAGCAGCATTCCCTATTAGCATCTTGTAGGTATCTACCTACAAGCCTGCAGTGCTGCCTGCTGTGTTTGCGCGCCATTTATCCCTCAAAGGGAAAGATCAATTTCCTACGATTATTATTATTTTATTATAAGTAGGAATACCAACATCTATGATAGCCTATAGGCGTTTGTGCACTCATTAGATTCGTATCCAATTGGTATCTGATTTGGCCTTCCTAGTAATTGTATGACAGCTTGTGTATCCATATCCATACATGATGCTTGTGTCTCATATGGATATTTTTCGAATACAAAGTGGATACGTATTTACGAATCTAATATGGATGAGTGCACAAACGTCCTATGGCTGTAAGATAGCACGTTTTATTTTGTAGAAATTGACTTCACATTGTTTATTCGAATGCTCTATCTACCTTTTACTTCGGTCTGATTTCGTAACAAAGTTAGGGAGATGTCTCACTGTTGACCTCGGTACGGGTCGATGCGTGGCCAAATGTGTTTTTAATTCGCCGGAATTTGGCCTCGCCTCAGCTACCATAGCCGTAACTGTGATCAAAGCCAGGATTTGGGTTTTGAAAACTGTGTCAATAAAAACTTTAAATCTTGGAATATTTGTAATTAGTAAGTTAAAATTGACTTCCACGATGTGTCTGTGGTAAGCGTTGAGTTTTGCTTTCTATGCAAAATTTTAAGATGCTATCCTAGATATAGAATTACTATCTAAATATAAAATACATCAAATTTTATTTGGGAATTACAAACAGGTTTAAAACAGTATAGCGACTGGAGTCTCCCTTTAAACTAAATTGTCTTCTAACTATGAAATACAAATACAAATCACTTTAGTTCCACAAAACACATTACAAAAAATAAAAACACACAATCAAGAATAACATAACAAGCAGGATAGGTAGGCATATAGATATTTTACAGAAGTGGAAAAAGGTGTGGACACAGCTTGGCTGTTTATAAGTCCACCCTACGTCAGGTGTACAGAAGAGGATAGAAATGAAATAGCACAGAACAACTTGAACTACAATTTGACAAATCTTTGTAATATATATTTTAATAGTAACATTATTAGGCGCATCTAGCGATTATTTAATAGAAAGAAATAAAAAAAATATTAACAATAATAGGCACATTTTCCAAAAGTTAAGGTAAAGATAAGAAATTTTAATATTGTATAATATAATACCGTGGTTAAAGCTTATAATATAGATAGATTATTGTTATATACTTGCTTTAGGTACACAAATCTGTTCCTTGCAGGACACCGAATGTCTTCAAAACTTTTTTGAAGTTTTAGATATAGTTGTTTTATTTGACGTATATGATTTTGAGAGTTCTAATGGGCGGAGGGATATTATTCCAAATTTTTGCTGCCGCAAATCGAAATGAGCCTGAAAACTTGGCAGTGCGATGACAAGGCACGTCCAGCAGCAGAGCGTTGGCGGGGCGTTGCCGGCGGCCGCCAGCGCTCCGCCGCCGCAGCCGCGCGGCCAGGCCGGCGGGCGCGCCCGTCTGCACCACATTGTATGTGAAGCAGGCGAGGTGAACCTGTCTCCAAGCTGCCATGTTGAAGCTGTTCATGTTGTATACAACAGGGGTAATACGGTCATGTCGACGAAGGCGTTCGCAAAATCGAACACAAGAGTTTTTCACTAATTATATTCGACGACTAGTTTTTTCGTGTAAACAGCCCGTATAGGGTGTCGCAGTAATTAAATTGTGACAATATCAAGGACTCTGTCAGCGTCCGCCTTAACTCTTTGTTTAAATATTCACCGACTTTATAGAGTGATTTTAATTTATAGACGGCTGCTTTCACTTTCATACCTACATGTCTGTCAAAGTTCAAACCAGAATCCATATGGAGGCCCAAATTTCTAGCATAATTGACAATTTGAATAGGTCTACCATTCAATGTAATATTAGGTTTCATTGCAAGCACCTGGTTCACTGCCATTTGTGTGCCGAATAAGAGAGCAACGGTCTTACCGGCGTTGAGACAGAGCGCGTTGTCCCGCGCCTACTCCCATACGCGGCTTAGCTCGTCGCTGACGAGGCGCGCAGCCGCGCCTGCGTCTGCTGGCGCGAACATCTCGCAGCGCACGCGTCGCACGCAGCGCGGCAGCTCCGCTGTGTACATCGCGTAAAGTAGTGGCGACGCACGCGCCCTGTGGACACCCACGACTCACCTTTTTTGCATCCGAATAGACAATGTCCCCGTTTCATCTCGTATTCAACGAGGGAACGCTGCTAGTGTGATGGGTACTTTCCCACCTGGTACGATTCGGGGCGGTGTTTTCGATTGATTAGGTGTTAGTTTTTAAGTTTGACTTTGTGATTAATTTATTGTGACATTTTGTAATTGTTTTTGAAATTTTATAATGACTATTAGTTTTAGTGTTAAGTTGACAATTGTATTAAATGGATATAACGATGTTAAAAAACAAATTAAATTAAACATTTCCCCGTCATTATTAGTGCATTTAACGATTTGGTAACGAACGATTCTCTAGATAATTACATATATGTTTCAGAGCACTATCACTGGATTCTACCTCTAAATAATAGCAGATTAATTATCAGGTGTTTCAGTTCTGTTGCCTACAGCAACCTAAAATTGTTTTAATATATAAATGGCAGTCAAGAGACAGAGAGCCTGACGGTGTTGAGAATAGGGCCGTTGCCTCCTGAGCGGGAGGTTGTGGTTCGAATCCCACCACGTACTAATGGGTTTTTCGGTTTTTAAATTTCATATGTACGTTTATTCGGCGCTTTTTGCGTGCTTCGGAACGCATATTAAGTCGTTGGTCTCGGTTCATATCGTTTAATACTGTAGAAATTAATCATTAAGCCATGACAGAGGTCAGTGCTAGGCATTGGCGGCTTGAAAACTCTGACCTAATCTAGGATTGGATCTGGTTTACCTTCTTGGTTGCTGAGATCAGATGTCAGTCGCTCTGTGCAAAAACCGGTACTCTCGTTCAATCACCTAGATTAGGTAGCCAACCCCGTGAGTTACGGAATAAGGCTAGGGAGATAATGAAATGGCAGACAAGAAAGTTACATTTTAAATATTGTTTATCCTTAATTTTACAAAAATATTTCAAATTGAATTGGCTACGAAATCTATTATTATCTGAAAGTATAAAACTCAATTACGCCTACAACCAAATCACAGATGTTCTTCCCTTTATTATACAAATAGCTGTTATTTATCTCAACAACCATTTAGACAGTTAATATTTCGTAAACTTTTGGTGGAAATCTCGGTCTTAACAAAATAACTTAATAACCATTCATGATCTGATTTAATTAAATGAAATTTCGGAAACCTTAACAATGAACTTGTGGTTTAATCATCTTTTAAAGATTAGAAGAACTTTTACAAATATGTTGTAGAGAAATATTTTATACTCTTTATCTTTTTTTACTCTTTTTTTATACCTAATAAATAAGTGTTTGTACCTATGCAAAGATAACTAACTAACTAGCTAACTACTGTATGGATCTCAAAATCAGAAATAAAGCATTTTTTAGGCCTTGTTCACATGATGTAGAGGTAGTGAGTTCGATTTCCATGAAAAGATAATTATTATGTTGATTCTAGCACTTTGTCACAGTCTTAAGTAGTCGAGTTGAAATCTTCTTCTGAAGATTTCATACCGACTCAGCATCATCCTATGTATGAACTTTTAATGGGCTCGATTCTAGATTATCCGGCTAAAACTCAAAATTGACAGAAATACTGGGGAAGCGTTCAAAAGCGCGTCAAAATCTAGCGGGCAAAAACAAAAGCATAGAGTATAAATTGCCTGTCCTTTTTCAATTTTATTATTTTGAAAGTGACACATAGATTTTAATTTTAGTTTTAGCCGGTGGTATTTAGATTCGAGCCCATTGTAGGATTAAAGAGTTAAGACAAGTGTCTTTAATGCCTCAGATTATACCTCAATTCTTATCAACTTGCATTGGTTCTATTTTTTGATACAGGCACGCAGAGGGTTCATGAAACAGAAGTTTGACATCCAATTATATCGCTTGGAGCGACGAAATCTACACAGCCTACAATAAAAAAAGTGCGAGTAAGCTATGTTGGCTTCAGGCGGTACGCGAGTTTCATATAACTCTCCAATGTTTCAGAGCCTTTGGGATTTCATAAAGGTCAGCGAGCATTTACCTACTTCTTACTTGAACTAATACTTTGTTTTGTTCGCACGTGGCGAATTCATGTTGTCAGTAGGCTTAATTTCTAGATGCTTCCTACGAAAGCTAAAATTTGAATAAATCTGTCACAAAATTAATAACATTGAAAAAGGATAGGAGATTTCTTCTAAAACTCTTGCTTAAGATCTCACAACCTCCTTTTTATTTACGTTTAGCTTTCAAAGAACAAAAATCTGAAGGAATGTGCAATATGCGTGATATCCTGTAGATACTGTATACACTATTGCATCTTTTCCAGTATTATAGACTACCATAATAAATAAAACGATATTTTTTTTTACTGTCGCTGTTATCAGCTGTTACTTTGCAGTTTTTGCAGAATCAGTATAGGAAAGTAAGCGAAGACCTTGACGTTAAGAAAAAAAACATTGACAGTCTGAAATGGTTCTTAGGAAGCTCCGTACTTTCGCAAACTCCGCGCCTCGTCGTTCGTTTTGCCCCGCGGCACATATCAAAGATATAGACTAAAGTAGACTAACCGACAAAAATGACTGATTTTCTAATAGTTTCTTTTTGCACTCACAGTGCTATTTTATTTCTGAAAATTTTAGCAATAATAATTAAAACATCCTGTCTGCGGTTGAATTTTTGATTTGGTGTTTTTCATATTTTCAAAAACTCCGATCATTGGAGTTTTGTGTCCGGATGAAGTTAGTCTGCTGAGTCTGCTTCCGGTGGTTGCTAGGGTAATACTTGTCAGTTACTGAAAAATGGTTTACTGGGAGATACTGGGCTATGATACATAATTCTGAAAAACATTTGGACGACAAAATAATGATACATTTTCATAAAATTTCTATTCGCAATTGGTATGAATTATTTACAGCCTTGTTTCAAACAGTTTTAAGGAGATGCGCGGTCTATCCAGTTTTGGTCTGTGGCTCCTATCAACGAGGTTATTGGGCCTATCATCTCTACTATATTCTTTCTACTTACGTTATAAATTGCAGTATAAATACAAGGGGTTATTACAGATGATTAAGTGCAAGTATAAGTTTATAGCAGTGCATAAGTAAGCTATATGCACTGCTATGTACTATGTCCTCCCAAAAGGTTGCCTGGTAGAAATTATTGCTTTTGCAATAAGGCTGCCTATATTGAATTGTTTTGTTCTGTACTTTTCTGTTATATGTATTTGTGTTTCTTTGTGCAATAAACTGCAATATACTGAAACCCTCGGATCCCTTAGCTGGTTTTTACAGCATGCCTGGGAGGAAATTCAGCTGGCACATTCTATGTTTTTCTATCACTCCCAGTCAAGCATGGAAGCAAAAACAGACGTAGCTGAACAAGCTTTGTAAAAGTCTTTTTTACTCTGCCTACCCCTTTAGGGAGAAAGGCGTAATTTGATGTATGTATGTATAAATACAAGAACTGTGACAGTCACCTCAAATAAAACAAGTGATGGATGTAGGTGTTGAATGAGTAGTTTAAAAGAGCAATATTTACTATACTCTGTAAAATTTGGGTCGCCATTCAGAATAAATACAAAAGAAAATGTATCTGAAATCCATAAGAATTTCATCTGTCACAGCTACCATGCTAAAAAGTTCGTTAGAGCCCGATGGTGTTGTGGATAGGGCCGCTGGCTCCTGAGCGGGAGGTCGTGGCTCGAATCCCACCACGTACCAATGGTTTTCGAATTTCATATGTACGTTTATTTGGCGCTTTTTTCGTGCTTCGGAAGGCACGTTAAGCCGTTGGCCCCGGTTAATGTCGTTTAATACCGTAGATATTAGTCGTTAAGCCATATCAGAGGCCAGTTCTAAGCATTGGCGGCTTGAAAATTCTGACCTAATCTGGGATTGGGTCTGGTTTCCCTTCTGGGTTGCGGAAGTTAGATGGCAGTCGCTCTGTGTAAAAACTAGTACCCTCGTTCAATCACCTAAATTAGGTAGCTGACCCCGTGAGATACGGGATAAGGCTAGGGAGATGATGATGAGCAGGGTTCGTTAGAGTCATACCACTTCAGCGTATCAAACATCCATACTAATTAAATGATTTCGAAAATAACTTTGTATGTCTATTCGTTTGTTGCTCTTTCCCGCTTAAATGGCATGGGTGAACAGATTTAGATGAAATTTGGCAGGACGATAGATAGAGTAACCTGGAGACGGACATAGGATCATTTTTACCGCCTGAAATACCTCATACCCACGGGAAAATATTTAGCCGCAGGTAACACCACGGGGTGGAAAGTGAATTAGCTTTTAAGCATTATAAGCCAGATGTTTCTATGAAGACTTGTACAAGAACACTGGAACGCCTCTACAAAAAATGTGTGGTCTTATACATACATACATACATATAATCACGCCGTTATCCCTAATGGGGTAGGCAGAGCGCAAACGACCTAAACAAAGGTCATTCCGCCACGTCTGACAAAGTTTTGAGGGTTATTTAAGATATAATTCTAGGTATATTGCTGTAGTGACAGGTTGTCAGCCCATCGCCTAAATTACAATATACTGAAACCCTCGGATTCCTTAGCTGGATTTTACAGCATGCCCAGGAGGAAATGCAGCTGGCACATTCTATGTTTTTCTCTCTCTCCCAGACCAGCATGGAAGTAAGTAAGGTATAAGTGGTCTTATATCGTTTGTTTATTTGTTTTCCAGAAATAATGTCTCAACTGCCTCCGTGGTCTAGTGGCTAGTGCCATGGACCTGATCCGAAAGTCCTGGGTTCGATTCCCAGGGGGGAAAAATAAAGTTGATATTTGAGAATTTACCACTTTGTGAATTTTTCCCCAGTTTGGTTACGACATTGCAGGCTGAATCACCTGATTGCCCGAAAAAGAAAAAGATTTCGTGCTTCGGAGGGCACGTTAAGTCGTCGCCCGGTCGCTGTCTTTGATAGTGGTTGTTACTCGAACCATGTCAGAGGCCTGATAGTTGTGCTACTAGGCGGTTTAAAAACTCTGACACCAGGGTTCATCGGGTCGATAGACTCGGTACCAACTCGACAGAAGAAGACGCCTTCATCCCTAATGGGGTAGGCAGAGCGTAAACGACCTAAAACCACAGATAATATAATACTATACTAGTACCTAAACTAAGGTCGGTCCGCCACGTCTGACAAAGTTTTGAGGGTTATTTAAGATACATTTGATAATATGACGTATGAATGAAAATAATTGGATTGCAATGAAATTATGATACCTGACAGCTATAACATGTATTTTTTGCATGTAATTTGTATCATACATTGGAAATACTATAGTGGGCTCGATTCTAGATTTACCGGATACAACTAAAATTTAAATCTATCTTACACTTTCAAAATAATAAAATTGAAAAGGACAGGCGATTTATACTCTATGGTTTTACACTTTGTCCGCTAGATTATGACGCACTTTTGCACGTTACCCAGTATTTCTGTCAATTTTATCCGTCATATCATATTATGACGGCGGATAAAAATGACAGATAACGCATAAAACCACCGACTAAAAATCAAAAACCGGAGAGAATAGATCTTCTGTCTTTTTCCAATGGTTTTAGTCTGAAAGTGACAAATTATATTTGGATTTTAGTTTTAGCCGGCGAATCTAGAATCGAGCCCATTATCTATTTCATCTTTAGTTCTATCTCAGATTACAAAGAAGAAGATGTATTGTCATATGCTATCTGTAGCTATATTTTATGATGGTTTAAAGTAACAGCACCAGTAAACTTTAAAAGCAAAATTTGCATTTTATAACGTAGACGCTATTGTTTTCTTAACTAAACATCAAAGCATACTGGACTTGCTATTTTATACATACATACATAAATCACGTCTTAATCCCTTACGGGGTAGGCAGAGCGTTTAACGCCTCGTAAAAGGCGCTTTCGCCACGTCTGACAAAAATTGAGGGCAATTTTAGATTGTAATATGTATTGCTATAGTGACAGGTTGTCAGCCCATCGCCTAAATTACTGGAACATTCAATGTTTTTCTTTCTCTCCCAGTCCAGTATGGAAGAAAAAATTACAGGCATTAATCATTGTAAAGTAAGCAACACGTGTAGACAAATCAAAGTCAGTTCAGTGCCCATCATAACCCTGCAGGTCAACCGATGCATAGAACGCTAGAATTTTAAATTTATTACGCCTCTGACAAAGTTTGTATAATACCTATCCTTCTCTCCAGGGCAACTGGCCCAACCATGGTGCTTAGTCGGGAAGCGGGTGATCACAGTTAAAGGTTTTATAGTTAAGCTACAACCTATCTTCTCATCTCTTTACATTCTTCTCTGCACCTAAAGAGTCGTCAGACTTTTGAAAATGCAACTAGCTCTTGAAATTAATAGAGGTAATGAGATAGGTCTATCTTTTGCAGCGAGATATGATGTCGACTAGATAAAATAGTACTCATTTGCAGTTATCGTCCTTAATCATAAAGAATTTTGCTTCACAAATGTTTACTTCTCAATATTTCTTGTCGCTTTGCAAGTGTTTCGCTCTTGTGAGCTTAGCTTGTTTGAACCGGAACAGAATCCATTTTTTTTTTTTTATATACATAGGCGAGCATTTGTCCGCCATCTCACCTGGTGGAAAGTGACGATGCGGACTATGTTGAAGCATACTCACCTATATAGTGCCTATTCACTCTCGCCTTGAAAAGGCCCAGGTTATATTGTTCCGGAAACAGATCCGCCGGCAGGGAGTTCCACTCCTTAGCCGAGTTCCACTTCTTTAGAAGCAGTCGTTAAGCATGATCTCCGCAGACTGGTCCTCCCCGCAAGGGGCCCTTTCTGACGTATATCCCTGTCGAGATACTGCAATGTCTACTAGACATTAAATATGAACGTATGGCATGCGGAAGTGTCCATATATGGCATATCACAATTATATGGACACTTCCGCATCTGATGAGTCGAAATGAAGACGAAACAGTGGTTAACAAACGACAAAGCGATGCGTTTTGTTTTCTCTCACAGTCATCACAAAGTGCCTTTACAATTTCTTATCGCTGCTTTCAATACGATTTTTATTTAAAAAATTGCGGCAAAGAAAAACTTGCACATTATTCAGATTCAGAATTCAATACAACTTCTCTAGTGTCTCATTATATCGAAGAGACTTTCCGAATATGCATCGTGAATCGAGAAACTTGCATTTTAAAAGCACAGTCGTGTATTTCAAAATCGACTGATGCAAAAATGTTTTCTGGTTATTCAAATTTTATGCCGGGGAAAACACTTTTCGCAAACGTTGCTCAGTGAACCACTTTTACCAAAAAAAAATAGGATATTAAAAATATATTAGGCTTCCTTCTGCCAAATTGTCTGACCAAGGTGGTAATTTTGTATAAATAATTCAAATTATATTTCTATCCCTGGAATGAATTCAATTTCGTTGACTGAGCAACCCTTTCAGTTTGCGCGAAGCTGTTTCTTATACTCTTTATAACACCTAGGATTCCGCTCACATTTTTATCCATGACTAAAATGAATTTTCCCATGGGAAGGAGGTTTTTTCCCGCGGTATAAAGTAGCCTTTGCATATGAAGCCATAAAAGGTATTTTTCTCCAAAAACTCCTTCGTTTTAAGAAATTTATTTACTCTCTCCAATTCAATATTGATACCGAATCCTATTATAATGAACCTTACAAAGAAACCAAACAAAAGCTTATTTACGGAGGGTTTTCTCGTTCAGCTTTTCATCAATCCTGTCAAAGTCAAAACAAATTAAATAAACAAAAGAGACAAAATATACCACACTCATTTCAGCACGTGGTTACGTGAAAAAAGTACTTTCGGAAGTATTGTATACATATACACTTGTATACATACGTACATACATATAATCACGCCTTTATCCCTAATGGGGTAGGCAGAGCGTAAACCACCTTAACTAAGGTCGTTCCGCCACGTCTGACAAAGTTTTGAGGGTTGTTGACGATAGATTTGTAGGTATATTGCTGTAGTGACAGATTGTCAGCCTATCGCCTAAATTGCAATATACTGAAACCCTCGGATCCCTTAGCCGGTTTTTACAGCATGCTCGGAGGAAATGCAGCATGCATTCTATGTTTTTCTCTCGCTCCCAGGCCAGCATAGAAGTATCCCTTGTATGTATCTCCCAAACAGAGCCTAATCAGTCAGTCCTCTTAGAGTGCGTATAGTGAGTGTACACTTTGTATCTTAAAACCATTTATCAGTTAATTCTAAGAAGATTCAGTCACTGAATGATTACCACGTGGTTTAAAGGCTGCAGCTACAGAGCTACCGGACGAACCTACAACATGGCGGCAGACCAGCACCATCCAATGCGCATAAGTGGTCTACATGCTCCAAATACGGAATCAGTCATTTTCACGATGGTTTAGTCAACCCGTGTTCACCTCTTACTATAATAGGTCCATATATGTATACAACAAGAGCCCGATGGTGTAGTGGATATGGCCGCTGCCTCCTGAACGGGAGGTCGTGGTTCGAATCCCACCACGTACCAATGTGTTTTTTGGTTTTCGAATTTCATATGAACGTTTATTCGGTGCTTTTTCCGTGCTTCGGAAGGCACGTTAAGCCGTTGGTCCCGGTTAATATCGTTTAATACCGTAGATATTAGTCGTTAAGCCATATCAGAGGACAGTGCTAAGCATTGGCGGCTTGAAAACTCTGACCTAATCTAGGATTGGGTCTGATTTCCCTTCTAGGTTGCGGAGGTCAGATGGCAGTCGCTCTGTGTAAAAACCAGTACCCTCGTTCAATCCCCTAGATTAGGAAGCCGACCCCGTGAGATACGGGATAAGGCTAGGGAGATGGGAGACGATGATATGTATACAACATGTAACAGAAAGGGTATATGCATCGAGAAAGGTGTGGATGTACCCATGAAACTGAACAACTTTTCCTAAGGAACATAGGCCGCAATATGAAAAAAAAGTTTTGCCTCTCCATACCGCTACACGCGCTATCAGTTGATGCATTTTGTATGGAAGTTCAAACTTTTTTTCTTATTTTGGCCTATGTTCCTTTGGAAAAGTTGTTCAGTTTCATGGGCGGGTTCATATCCTTTCCGGTGCATATACCCTTTCTGATACACGTTGTATATTTGCAGCAACTGAAGAGTTAAGGTCAGACCGCACTAGAACATAGCTGCTGCGCTATATCTCATACATTTTCATACAAAGAATCATTTTCATACAATCAATCGCAGTGCCGCGCCGTTCCGCGCGTCGCCGCTGCAGCGAGGTCCTAGTGCGATCTGACCTTAAAAGACGTTGGGAGCTAGTGGCTGTGACTTCTCAAATCAGTGTTTTCAGCTGAAATAATCTCTATATTTTCAGACGCAACTATACCGTCTTTTACTAAGAATTTATTGCTCTGCTCTGTTGAGAGCTAGTGACGTTGGGAGCTACCGGCAGTGACTTCTCAAATCAGTGTTTTCAGCTAAAATAGTCTCTATATTTTCAGACGCTGATTTTCTTCTATGCTGGACTGGGAGCGAGAGAAAAACATAGAATGTGCCAGCTGCATTTCCTCCCGGGCATGCTGTAAAAACCAGCTAAGGGATTCGAGGGTTTCAGTATATTGTAATTTAGGCTGACAACCTGTCACTTCAGCAATATACCTATAAATCTATCTTAAATAACCCACAAAACTTTGTCAGACGTGGCGGAACTACCTTTGTTAGAGTCGTTTACGCTCTGCCTACCCCATTGGGGATGAAGGCGTGATTGTATGTATGTATTTTCAGACGCGACTATAGTGTTTTTTACTAGGCATTTATTACTCTGCCTTTCCCATAAGGAAAGAAGATTTTACTATTTGTACGTACATTTATGTAGAGAAGGTAGAGTTCAAAACTTATGTTAAAAATTGTACTGAATATGCTCCGTGTGTTTCGTGGAAAAGCCAAACACAAAATTGTCACTTGAGCATTGCCTACACTGTTTTTGCATTTGCATTATTTTGTCAAACGGGCGAGCGGTGCGAGCGAAGCACTTAAGGGGCTTCCCTGGACTAAGTGGCGCCCTCATCAGTCAATAAATCATAATTCACTGAAAGCACAGTCAATCGAAAATCCGGTAGATCAGATTGAGGTTAAAGCAATGAAGGTCATTTAAAACCTCATAAAGTTGCCACTTATAGTTTGTTATAGTAACAGATAGAAAAATTGCGAAAAACGGCCACTTTTAGCACTTTTGCTATCTATAATTGCAGTGAACACTGAATCATTAATTTATAATGCTTAAAATAAATGTCAGTGCCTATACGTCTATCTGATTTACCGGATTTTCAATTAATTGAGTTTTCAGTGAGTAATGATTTTTTAATTGATGAGGGCGCTGGCGTGCACCTGAGATCCCCTTTACTATTTGCGGCACCATCATTTTGCAGAAGCGAGTGAGTGGTTTATACGTTTAGAGCTATATGACTGTGCTCATATGGTAGTCTTCAAAAGTGCATATTAAGTGCCAAACAATATGAAATAATAAAAATATTTATTAAAGACTTTGACAGCGCTTAACTTAAGCTTGTTTTACACACTTTTATTTTAAAATACTTCCATGCTTGACTAGGAGCGACAGAATAACGTAGAATGTGCCAGCTGCATCTCCTCCCGGGCATGCTGTAAAAACCAGCTAAGGGATTCGAGGGTATATTGTAATTTAGGCGATGGGCTGACAACCTGTCACTACAGCAATATAAAGTTCTATCTTAAACAACCCTCAAAACTTGTCAGACGTGGCGGAACGACTTTTGTTTGGGTTGTTCGCGCTCTGCCTACCCCATTAGGGATACAGGCGTGATAGTATGTATGTATGTATGTTATTTTAAAATTATGCCCTATACGGGTAAGGGACATCGTCTCGCATACTTATAAGGGTTGCTTAGTCAACGAAACTGAACAGCTATCATTAGGAAATTCTTTAAGGAATCGAAATAAAAAATAGCTTTGTTTATTTATTGTACAAACTGTCTGATCCAGGTGATCATTTTGTATGGGAAAGTCAGTTATTTTTTTTCATTTCCTGAAAGAATTTCCTAGTGAAAGTTGTTCAGTTTCGTTGACGGAACAACCCCTATCAGTTTGCGGGACGCTGTCCCTTACACCCTGTACGTCACTTGGACAGTGCTAGTAGTTGTATTTGGTTTAAATTACAGGGGCACTGTTTATTTGTTATCGTTTTGTAATGTCAAAGATCAGAAAGTGATAGACAATTCTCGTTTAATATTTAATACCTATGCTTAAGCCAGGACGACTAAATTGAAAATACCTCAGTCGTATTATTAACGACGCCATGAAACGTTGTCGCTTAAAAACGACAGAGTAAAATGGATAAGAAGAAGATTAAATTCGACCTGTCCCCAGTGCATACTTTTCAAAGAGTCTTATATTAAACCATAAAATATAAGCAACAGACGTATATGATCTTAATAAATGTGTTTTAGATATACATACATATAATCACGCTTTTATCCGTAATGGGGAAATCGTAAACGACCTAAACAAAGGTAGTTCCGCGACGTCTGACAAAGTTTTGATGGTTATTTAAGATAGATTTGTAGGTATATTACTGTAGTGACAGCTTCTCAGCCCATCGCCTAAATTACAGTATACTAAAACCCTCGGATACCTTAGCTGGTTTTTACAGCATGCCCGGGAGGATATGAAGCTGGAACATGCTATGTTTTTCTCTCGCTCCCAGGCCAGTATGGAAGTAACTGTGTTTCATTCCGCTAATGTGCATGATAATTATTTCTTTTTCAAATACATCATTAGCGGAAAGTTAAAACTTCTAAAGCGAAACTTTTTACAAAATATTGTTATTTAATTATATCATTGAACTGGATTTATTTTTCTGCGTCGATCTGTCAAGGATTCACTGTTTCGTAAAAACTTCTAGTATTACCTTTCCACTAACGACTTGGACATGGTTGTTAAACTGTTTATCATTTTTAGAAAATTAAAGTTGAAGAAGAAGAAGTTCTTTTTTTCGAAAGAGGAATAATATTTTTGTAGTTCCTAAGCCCGACGTGACTTTAACCCACATTTTTAATTAAAGAGCGTTGAATAATAAATCTTTTGTTAGCTTATTGTTGCGTAGAACAATGAATACGTACGAGTATGTGTGATATGGAGAAATATTAAAAGAGCTAGATGAATATTGTTTGCTATTTATTTGTGTGTCATCATCTTCCTAGCCTTATCCCGTATCTCATGGGGTTGGCTACCTAATCTAGGAGATTGAACGAGAGTACTTGTTTTACTGTTATTTATATGTATATGTGTGTTTGTGCATAAATTGTAGGTATTAAAATAGTTATGGATACAATAACCAACCATAATTATATAACTCTAGACTACTGTAGAAATTTATTCATACGTAAATTCCATATTTGTATCTATCTGTTTATTGAAAATAGAATCGACAACGCCTATTGCAGATGTAATTTCTTATGCTTAAATATTCTTCATTTGTTTTCAGTGGTGGAGGTGAAAAATCGTGCTAGTCACTCACACAAAAGTAATTTTTCTCGTTTCTAATTTGGAAATTAAAATTAATTTTACTCTCTTGTAAACAAGTAACTGTCTTAAATAATGTTTTGAATTCGTTGTTTTTATTTTGCGTATTTTTTAGTTCGATCTCATGTATTACATACATTCATATAATCACGCCTTTATCCCTAATGGGGTAGGCAGAGCGCAAACGACCTAAACAAAGGTCATTGCGCCACGTCCGACAAATTTTTGAGGGTTATTTAAGATAGATTTGTAGGTATATTGCGGTAGTGACAGGTTGTCAGCCCATCGCCTAAATCACAATATACCGAAACCCTCGGATCCCTTAGCTGGTTTTTACAGCATGGTCGGGAGGAAATGCAGCTGGCACATTCTATGTTTTTCTCTTGCTCCCAGGCCGGCATGGAAGGTATGTACAAATTCTCATGTATTAACATATTCCTAATTTATTTAAACTGATTCCTGTTCCACGAAATAGACATTCATTAGCTGGGTAAACTCAGTTTTGTCTGGATCATTATAGATACCGAGAAAACCCCAAACTTTGTTATTCTCATCATTATTGACTAGATAGGTTCTATTAACCTGAGCAGGGATTATTTCTGTAGTGAAAATCGTTTTGTAAAATGTTCCTGGCATTCAATTGATAGGCTTAGTCATCATCTCCCTAGCCTTATGCCGTATCTCTCGGGGTCGGCTACCTAATCTAGGTGATTGAACGAGGGTACTGGTTTTTACACAGAGCGACTGCCATCTGACCTCCGCAACCCAAAAGGGAAACCAGACCCAATCCTAGAGTAGGTCAAAGTTTTCAAGCTGCCAATGCTTAGCACTGGCCTCTGACATGGCTTAAGGACTAATATTTACGGTATTAAACGATATTAACCGGAACCAACGGCAAAGCGTGCAATCCGAAGCACGGTAAAAGCGCCAAATAAACATACATATGAAATTCGAAAACTGAAAAACATATAAGACGTGGTGGGATTCAAACCACGCCCTCCCGCTCAGGAGGCAGCGGCCATATCCACTACACCAAATGATAGGCTTACTAGTAGGTGAAAATTATTTTTTTATGATCTTCATTTGAATGTTTCATGACGTGGGAGTGTCCTGACGATATTTACCCAAAGACTGGTACGCTATCCCGTCTTCCAATTTCAAAATGTTGTTTTCACTTTTCGCCAAGTTTGAAGTCGTGCATATTTTCCAAATAGCTACCGGGCATTATGGCTGCAGCTCGGGAGCACTCTAAGCCGATTTGAGCCACGCCTCACCGCGCGCTCATATTTTCTTCCTAGTCTTGACAAAACAGGGAAATGGATATTCCAGCTAAAAATTGGTTTCTCTTGCAAAATATACGACGTCGTAATATTTTCAAATAGAGTTTATCGGATTAAATCTTAAGAATATAATATTCGAGTAACGATAAATACTAAATAAAAAATGTTTTGTTACACACTTCCATGCTGGACTGGGAGCGGGAAAAACACAAAGAATGTGCCAGCTGCAGTTCCTCCCGGGCTTGTTGTAAAAAGGGTGAGGGTTTCTGTAGCATCGGTACGCTGACAACCTGTCACTACAGCAATATATCCACAAATCTATCTTAAACAACCCTCAAAACTTTGTCAGACGCGGTGGAACGACCTTGCTGTAAAAAGGGTGAGGGTTTCTGTAGCATCGGTACGCTGACAACCTGTCACTACAGCAATATATCCACAAATCTATCATAAACACCCCTCAATACTTTGTCAGACGCGGTGGAACGACCTTTGTTTAGGTCATTTAATGCCTACCCCATTAGGGATAAAGGCGTTATCACTACATAGTATAAAACAAAGTCGTATTCGCTATCCCTATATCCCTATGTATGCTTAGATCTTTAAAACTACGCTACGGATTTTGATGCGGTTTCTTTTAATGGATATAGTGATTCAAGAAGAAGGGAGAAACACTGATAATTTCCGTGCGAAGCCGGGGCGGGTCACTAGTTATATATATTTAGATAGACTCAAAAGAAGCAGCTTTGCGACTGCCACTCAGGAGCCTAAACCAAGTGCCCCCTTAACAAACAATCACGTTGTAAATAAAAATAAAACCACATTAAAAGGATTCTAACTCTACAAAAGCTAGTATTATTAATTACTCTGTGACAAAAGGGAAGATTCGGCAAGAATAATGAAAACCTATCGGCCATATCGTGAAATAAACATAAATTTGTAGCATTATAGGAATTAAATTTCGCGCAACCTTATATTGCTTTCCCTTTCCTTCCGAGGTATGAAACACGTTTTGACAAGGAAATTGAATTTATCCAAATATTTACATCGGGCCACAATACAAGCGGCTGCTCATGCGAGTAAACATCAGATAATAACATTGTGAATAAACGCATGAAGACAATGATTCTCGAACTTAGGGAAAATATATCGACTGTTTGAATATTCATTTAGGTATCCCGTACGAAAGTTTCATCACTTAACTAGTCTGTAGCTACTTAATTAAGTATTTGAAAAGATTGTGTCTTCGGTCTTTTGTCATTTTAAATTGACATGGCCGTGTATTTTTTTTAACTGTTTCAAATGGTCAGATCTGAGTGACATTAAAAAATCTTCAAATATTTAGGGTCCAATGAATACGTCCATGGTCCAAATGACCACATGAAACTGAACAACTTTCCCTAAGGAACATAGTTCCAAATACGAAAAACAAAAATTGACTTCCCATACTAAGTGCGCTATCAGCTGCTGCATTTTGTATGGAAGGTCCATTTCTTTTTCGTTTTTCGACCTATGTTCCTTAGGGAAAGTTGTTCAGTATCATGGGTAGATTTACACGTTTTAATATTTAGACTTGATTTAAAATGACCTTTTATATTTGATTGAATTTACAAGGCATCTCGCGCTTTCACCTCTGTCTTCATTATGAATACAGCCTTATAAGTGTTCTTCAAAATTGTTTCAACAAACAGACTATTTCTCAGTCAACGTCTCAGTAAACTAAGCTATTCCTTTGCTCAAAAGCAAGCAGCTCTCGCGGTCTCCTGCATAATTAATTCCTTTAGTTGAAGTTGAACTCGGCTCAATTTATTTAATTGTTTGCTCTCGGAATAGAACATCCTTCAAAGTGTCTCTAACTAAGATGTTTTTTTACAAATAAGAATGCTGCGCTTTCTAGAAAATCATAGAGGTTAACTTTATATTGCATTTCATCAACCGATGGATCTTTCTTCCATGCTGGACTGGGAGCGAAATAAAAGCATAGAATGTGCCAGCTGCGTTTCCTCCCGGGCATGCTGTGAAAACCAGCTAAGGGATCTGAGGGTTTCAGTATATTGCTATTTAGGCGATGGGCTGACAACCTGTCACTACAGCAATATACGTACAAATCCATCTTGAATAACTCTCAAAACTTTGTCGGACGTGGCGGAACGACCTTTGGTTAGGTCGTTTACGCTCTGCCTACCCCATTAGGGATAAAGGCGTGATTATATGTATGTATGTATGGATCAGTCACTCTCGTGATCATAACGAATGCAACTTCGGTGATATATATCGGATACTCATACCAAAATGGAAAATTACGGTAAACTCGTATTTAATCATTCTAATGATGGATTTCAGTCACAGTATACTACTAGCGTGTTTAGCAACTAGGTGTCTACGAACTTTTTAATTTTAATATGGAAGTATATTCGTTGAAAGCCCGATGGTGTAGTGGATACGGCCGCTGCCTCCTGACCGGGAGGTCGTGGTTCGAATCCCACCACGTACCAATGTAGTTTTTGGTTTTCGAATTTCATATGTACGTTTATTCGGCGTTTTTTCCGTGCTTCGGAAGGCACGTTAAGCCGTTGGTCTAGGTTAATATCGTTTAATACCGAAGATATTAGTCGTTAAGCCATTTCAGAGGCCAGTGCTAAGCATTGGGGGCTTTGAAACTCGTACCTAATCTAGGATTGGGTCTGGTTACCCTTCTGGGTTGCGGAGGTCAGATGGCAGTCGCTCTGTGTAAAAACCAATACCCTCGTTCAATCCCCTAAATTAGGTAGCCGACCCCGTAAGATAAACATCAAGCCTGCTATCACCTACCTGCACGTAAGCTACACGGCATAAGGCTAGGGAGACGATGATGATGAAAGTATATTCGTTCTTCCTTTACGTTGAACCCATTAAACGATCGATATGGTGTATTGGATGAAGCCGCTGCCTCCTAAGCGGGAGAACGTGGTTCGAATCCCACCATGTATCAATATGTTTTTCGGTTTTCGAATTTCATATGTACGTTTATTGGGTGCTTTTTCCGTGCTTCGGAAGGCACGCTAAGCCGTTGGTCCCGGTTAATATCATTTAACACCATATACATATAATATTCGTTAAGCCATGTCAGAGGCCAGTGCTAAGCATTGGCGGCTTGAAAACTCTGACCTAATCTAGGATTGGGTCTGGTTTCGCTCTGTTTAAAAATCCCCTAGATTAGGTAGCCACCCGGTGAGATACTCGATAAGTCTAGGAAGATGACGATGTAGTTTGTTACAGTACCTACATATTTTTTTACTTTGGTGTCAAACTACTCTGAGACAAAACAGAAGAATATCATTTAAGAAAAAAAATACAGTTTAATGAGGTTCCTACTACCATGTCGATCTCAGTAATCTAATGGGAGTTGGAACCCAATCTGCATCAGCTAATTGCCAACCGCATTGCGGCTCTTTCCATAACCGGCTTACCAATCAAGATTTATAACGAATGAATTTGACACTTCTGTAAATAAATATAAGTTACTGTTATTGTTATAGACTACTAAAGTGATCGAGTGCTTTACTCCTGTGACTTATCGCGCTGGGCAGCCCAGATAGATCATAAAAAAGTGATTCATAATTGTAGAGATTA
Source organism: Scrobipalpa costella (assembly GCA_949820665.1). NCBI lineage: Eukaryota > Metazoa > Arthropoda > Insecta > Lepidoptera > Gelechiidae > Scrobipalpa > Scrobipalpa costella. The sequence goes on from OX463299.1 coordinate 4,286,703, forward strand.
CTTTACTACTAATCAGCGCTCATGAGTGACAGCGAGTTTCAGGTCGTATCAGAAATGTAATTTCTGTACCAACTGGCCTGTCAAATCCATACTTAATATTGCTCTCAAGTTTGAGATCGCTTCATAATTACGAGCTCTAGACTTTTCCTAAATCACATAGACAGAATTTAGTAAAATGTGTAGCTTTGCTACTTATTAGTAAGTTTTTCAATAACTTTCTACAAAAAAAATTATCAACTAATAAAAAATAATTGTAATATGTACTTTCTTTAAATAATTACGTATTTCACTTAAAGGAATTCTGAACAAACCAGTAAATAAAAATGTATATTTTTACATACATACATATAATCACGCGTTTATCCCTAAAGGGGTAGGCAGATCGTAACCGATCAAAACAAAGGTACTTCCGCAACGTCAGACAAAGTTTTGAGGGTTATTTGAGATAGTTTTTTAGGTATATTGCTGTAGGGACAGGTTGTCAGCCAATCGCCTAAATTGCAATATAGGTAAATATAGGTACTGAAACCCTCGGATCCCTTGGCAGATTTTTACAGCATGCCCGAGAGAAAATGCAGAGAGCTGGCACATTCAATGTTTTTTTCTGTCTCTGCCAGACCAGCATTGAAGATGCTTTTTATTTTTTATTTATTGTATTTTTTTGTGAACATACATACATATAATCACGCCTTTATCCCTAATAGGGTAGGCAGAGCGTAAACAACCTAAACAAAGGTCGTTCTGCCACGTCTGACAAAGTTTTGAGGGCTATTTAAGATAGAATTCTAGGTATTTTGCTGTAGTGACAGGTCAGCCCATCGCCTAAATTACAAGATACTGAAACCCTCGGATCCCTTAGCTGGATCTTACAGCATGCCCGGGAGGAAATGCAGCTGGCACATTCTATGTTTTTCTTTCGCTCCCAGACCAGCATGGAAGTAAGTTTTTGTGAACCTTGTTTATTTTTGGCTGGGAGAGCAACTCGGCAACAAGTTAATCCGCTTAGTTAACGTACTGTTGTTATTTCATCGAAGAATCTCTTTTTAAGCTGTTTGCAAAGAAGGAATTTTAGAAAAAAGAACTTATTTTTTTTACTATAGGTATTTTTGCATCAAATTGTAGAGTTTATTTCGTTTCCGTGTTTAAATCTACAGCACCTATGTAATAGCTTTTACTTAAAGTAACGCCTAGGTAAAACCAAAACCAATTGATCAAACCCTGTGACGTAATCCTAGACTTTTCTCTGGATTATGACCAATATTTTGTCAAAGTCCGGGTTGATCAAAAATCCGATTTCATTATAATCCTGCGACAGATACATGAAACCCAACTGTCGACAATTATCATAAGTATAATCTGAATCTAACTTCCATGCTGGACTGGGAGCGTGAGAAAAACGTAGAATGTGCCAGCTGCATTTCCTCCCGGGCATGCTGTAAAAACCAGCGAAGGGATCCGAGGGTTTCGGTATATTGCAATTTAGGCGATAGGCTGACAACCTGTCACTACAGTAATATACCTACAAATTTATCTTAAATAACCCTCAAAACTTTGTCGGACGTGGCGGTAGCGTGACGACCTTTGTATAGGTCGTTTACGCTCTGCCTATCCCATTAGGGATAGAGGCGTGATTATTTATATGTATGTATGTAATCTGAAGCTCTAAATGGTTTTAAAACAAAGATAATCTCCATACTAATACATCATACACAATAATAATGTGGTGTTATAATACTAACAAAGCTATGTTGTGGCAGCGTCTACGAAATTATTTGTTCCGTTCATTTAGACCCCGACCTTGCCTACCCGTCTATTTGCGGTCCAACACCTGATTAAAGCGACGGTCCACGTGTAAGTTGGTAAGAAAGGATTCGCACTAACACGTGTACCGCTCATACGGGTAGGTATGTACGGGGGTCGGTAGAACTGGAAGCACTTAGACCCGTAGTGATAGACAGCACGTGAGACTGACAGCTAGTTTGAGTTCGTATCAGAAATGTAATTTCAGTACATAATAGCCTGTAACATCCATACTTAATATCACTCTCAATTTTGAGATAGCTATTTAAAAACGAGTCCTAGTAGCGCCTACGAAATCACTTACTTATTCCGTTTAGTTCTGACCACAGACACCCCGACCGTGCAGACCCGTCTATTTGCGGTCCAACACCTTATTAAAGCGTCGGTCCACGTGTAAGTTGGTAAGAAAGTATTCGCACATACACGTGTTCCGTACATAAATACATAAAATCACGCCTTTATCCCTTAACGAGAAGGCAGCGTGTAAAGTGCCTCACATAGAGGCATTCCCGCGTCTACATACATAAATTCACGCTTTTATTCTTTACGGGGTAGGCAAAACGTAAAACACCTGGCAGCGCCTACGAAATTATTTATTCCGCCTTGACCACGGAGTCCCACGACTTTGCCGACCAGTCTCTTTGCGGTCCAGTGCAAGTTGAGAAGAAAGGATTCTGACTTACACGTGTACCGAACATACTTAAAGTCACGCCTATAACCTGTACAGGATAGGTAGCGCCTACGAAATTACTGATTCCGCCCTGACCACCTTGCCGACCCGTCTCTTTGCGTTCCAACACCTGATTAAAGCCACGGTCCATGTGTAAGTTGGTAAGAAAGGATTCGCACTAACACGTGTACCGTACATACAATACATAAAATCACGCCTTTATCCCTTACGGGGTAGGCAAAACTGAAAACACTTAGGCCCGTAGTGATAAACATTACGGTTCATATCAATTTGTAACACGTGTACCGTATACATACATAAAGTCACGCCTTTATCCCTTGCGAGGTAGGCAGAGCGTAAAACACCTGGAAGCTCCTACGAAATTATTAATTCCGTTCTAACCACGGAGACCCCGACCTTGCCGACCCGTCTCATTGCGGTCCAACACCTGATTAAAGCGACGGTCCACGTGTAAGTTGGTAAGAAAGGATTCGCATTTACACGTGTTCCGTACATAAATACATAAAATCACGCTGATCCCTTAAGGAGAAGGCAGCGTGTAAAGTGCCTCACATAAAGGCATTTTTTCCCCGTCTGACAAAATTTAAGATAGAAATGTGTATTTGTATCGCCAATAGTGACCGTTGTCAGCCCATCACCTTTATCCAAACATTCGAAAATCAATAATATTTGATAAATACAGAGTAAGATAAACCGTGGATGACTCAGGGTTTGTTAAACTGTATAAAAAAGAGAAATAGACTTTATAAAATTCATAAAAAATATTCTGATAATCTACTGTTAAAAGAAAAATACGTTAAATATAAAAGAATATGTAATATTATTATAAAAAAAGCCAAGGCCAAATATTTTAAAACGAAATTCATAAAGGCAAATAACAATTTCAGAAAGGTTTGGGGTGTGATAAACGAAGCTTCGGGTAGAGGGATAAGCAAAACAAAAGATATCAAGCAGATCAAACTTCAAAATAACTTGATTACTGTTTCTGACTCTCCGGAGATTGTATCTGAAGCATTCAATACTTATTATACTAGTATCGGTCAAAATTTAGCTTCTCAACACCTAAATGATTTAAATACCACAGAAGAGTGTTTGGCTGATCTTATAAATTCAGAACTGCCAAACACTTCATTTTACATGCGTCCAACTAACCCTAAGGAAGTATACAAAACAATTGGAACACTGAAAAATAACAATACAGTGGGGCTTGACGGTATGTCAGGTAAATTGCTGAGGATAATATCTCACAATATTGTTAAACCTTTAGCGCATTTAATTAATTTAAGTCTGGTTTCTGGTATATTTCCTAATGAATTAAAAAAAGCTGTAGTTATACCACTTTACAAAAAAGGGTCACATTCGGAAATAGAAAATTATAGGCCGATATCTCTTCTTCCGTGTTTATCAAAAAATTATTAAAAAATTGTTAAGTTTCGCCTAAACTCCTATCTTGAAGATAATTGTCTCCTTTCGAACTCTCAATACGGATTTAGGAAGGGACGTAGCACAAATGATGCTATTGCTAGATTAACGGAATACATTGTTAAAAAACATGATAATAATTTGAAAGTGCTATCAGTATTCGTTGATCTAGCAAAGGCATTTGATACTATCTCGCATAAGATATTACTTAAAAAACTAGAAAATTTCGGTATTATAGGAAATGCTTTGAAATGGTTTGGCAGTTACTTATCAGATAGAAAACAAGTTGTGCGCATTAATGACATGATTTCTGACGAAAAACCTATTGGTTTTGGTGTGCCGCAGGGCAGCGTTTTGGGGCCTGTCTTATTTAGCATTTATTTAAATGAATGTATAGCTCACGTGCAATCTGAAACTACAAATGTTATATGCTTTGCAGATGATACTGTCCTTAGTTTTGCTGGGAAATCGTGGTCTGATACGTTTAAGATTGCAACAGCAGGACTTAAAAAAGCTAAACAGTGGTACGACAGCAATCTCCTGTCGCTCAACGAAACTAAAACTGCCTATATTTGTTTTGCGTTATCTTAGGCTGGTCTACCAGATAATAACCTTGCGCTTAATATTCATAGATGCCACAATAAAGATATGCCCTGTGGTTGTAGCTCTATATGCAGAGTACCTTCTGTTAAATATCTAGGCATTGAGATTGATCAGCATCTGAGATGGGATCTGCATATAGAGCAAATTTCTGCAAGGGTCAAACAGACAGCATTTATTTATCTGGACTTGCGAAACATTTTAGATCCCCAGACACTTATGTCAGTTTACTATGCCATTACTCAGTCCATTCTGTCTTATGGAATCACTTCATGGGGGGGTTGTAGCCAAACTCTTATGCTTAAACTTGAACGCGCTCAGAAATATGTTCTTAAAATTATTAATAGAAAACCTACACTTTTTCCTACCCATGACTTATTTGAGCTAGCCGGAGTAATGACGCCCCGTCACCTGTTTGTTTGGCAAACTATCATGTTCTTTGCCAATCATCTTGATGATTTTCTACACCATGCCGCTAGACCTAATCTTAGAACTATTAGTAGTAGAAAATATAGATCAACCGTAAGTGCTAGTACAGAAGCAAAAAAACACTTTCTTATCTTAGCACCAGAATTTATGCTTCATTTCTGAATGACGAATTAAGAGAAATCATAGATATAATAAATGCAACAGCAGTTACATTTCAAAAACATAAATATCTGTCTATTTTAAGCAAAAAAGTTAAACAGTATCTCCTAAATATCAATTATAAGGATTTTAATACCATGTATAGTAAACTCAACGAGAAACTTATTTAAGTATATTTAATAATTATAAAAATATGTGTAATTTATCTATGAATATTAATATTTATTTATTTTTCTATTGATTTAAATAATATTTATATATTTTTACTAGGTATATATATAACTAATAAGCCGGCTACTCTCAAATGTTCTTTCTAATTAGCGTAATTAACCCTGCCACAGGCTTGATTGTCTATTAGGGTTGTTACTATCTACCACATGCAAATTTTGTTAACGCTTGTTTTTAGTTACATTTATAAATTGTGGTTAAAATGTAATGCTGTTTTTGTTTCATTGTATGTAAAAATAAAAATAAATAAAGATGAGTAAAATAGTTAGGCGACTAAACTACTTACTAGGAATATATTTTCTCATTCGTAAAATGACTTCCGATCTAACATCGAGTTTTTGGTTCCGGAGATTACGAATTACTTTTTCGGTGGGAAATCAATAACTGCTCTATCTGTACCTATAACTATAAGTTTCTCAGATCTCATGTCACAATGTTGTTTATTCTTAAAAAAATATGCTTGCAGTGACCGCGATTCGACGGAAACAAGATTTAAATAAAATAATACTATACCTGTCATTATCCATTTAGAGCTATCAGAAAGGGATGGCAGGCAGTATCGACGGACCTATTATAATCATGTCAGGTCATTAATCTATGAAGAGTTTAATCGTGATGTGAACGAGTCCCGTCCCGACTAAGTTAACATTTATTTATTTAACTTTATGCACAAAAATGTTACAATGCCAATTATCTGCCAGTCTACCTTAGGGCATTTCCACATGGAAATGACAATGCACAGGTGCAAAAAAATTCTATCCTTATAATCATCAGTGATAATTAGTAGCAAAATCCTAAAATTGCCACCACTATCCAAAAATTACGTTTTTTTTTAAATGATTTTATATCATTCTATTTATTATTAATTACTTTTCTTCCATGCTGGACTGGTCCCGAGAGAAAAACATGGAATGTGCCAGCTGCATTTCCCGTGCATGCGATACTAATGCGATACGGATACGATACGGATACGATACGATACGGATACGATACGGAAACGACACGGATACGGTACGTATATGACGCGAACACGACACAGACACGACACGGACACGACACGGAAACGACACGGACACGAAACGGACACGAAACGGACACGACACGGACACGACACGGACACGACAATGAGACAGCTGGAGTCGAAGCGGCCGACAACGTTCAGGTCGTTCGTGATCCGCGTCTCCAAGTTCCAGGAGAGCGTGCTCCTGAACTCTGCATTCTGGCCGATGGTGGTCGTATTTAGACGCTACAGACCTCCTTCTGTCGTCCATACGTCGAAGTAGTATTTAAGTATTTATAAATATGTATGTTAGTCTGTAAGGTATATATTCTATGGGCCTCTGTTTATAGTACTTAACATCTATTAATGTCAATATTGCCTGCAATAAAATGATTTATTATTATTATTTATTTATTTGTACAAGTTGTGAGTGACAGGATTATAATAAGTCCGTCTTTTTTCCCGTTTCTTTCAGTTCACTCAAGACAAACAAAACAGAAATGGTTTTATTTTAGTTAAGGTGGCGATACGAGCCAAGTGGCGCCCCCATTAGTAAAAAAAAACATAATTCACTAAAAGTGCAGTGAATCGAAAAACCGTTCCAACAGAATCAAGTTTCAGTAATTAAGATAATTTAGAACCTTATAAATTAGCGATTCAACGTTCGTTGTAGTAACAGGGAGAAAAAATTTTGTTGGTGGCCTTTATTTGCAATTTTTCTTCCTGTTACTACAATGAATGATTCATAAATCGCTAATTTATAAGGTGCTTAGGCCCGTATTTATAATCAGCACTCTGACAGCGAGTTTGAGTTCGTATCAGAAATGTAATTTCAGTACATTATACCTGTCAAAACCATACTTAATACTGCACTCAATCTTGAGATTATTTTATAAATACGGGCCTTAATTACTATAACTTGATTCTGTTCAACCGGTTTTTCACTTCACTGCGTTTTTTGTGAATTATGATTTTATTATAATGGGGGCGCCACTTGGCTAGTAACGTCACCTTAAGTGTCTTTGTTTAGGAATCAACGTCACTGTCTGTTATGCCCTTTTGTAAGCTTATTTGCCACCTTCGGACCTTTGCCCTGAAGTTGTCCACTAACTAAGTTAGGACCCGACTAACCTTAGATTACCCTCACACTAATCAGAGAACAACAATTCTGAAACTTGTTACTGGACCAAGGTAACAAGATTACAAAGCTCTATGGATATTCAATAACATTTATAAATAGACTCATGGTAAGGTATTTGTTCAACAAGAAAACAATAATACATTACTCCGAGGTCGAAAAATAAGCAGACCTTAAATTGCTATTTTACATACATACATATAATCACGCCTTTATCTGTTTATGGGGTAGGCAGAGCGTAAACAACCTAAACAAAGGTTGTTCCGCCACGACTGACAAAGTTTTGAGGGTTATTTAAGATAGATTTGTAGGTATATTGCTGTACTGAAACCCTTGGATCCCTTAGCCGGTTTTTACAGCATGCCCGGGAGGAAATGCAGCTGGTGCATTCTATGTGTTTCTCTCGTTCCCAGGCCAGCATGGAAGATAATTGCTATTTCGGCTGAGAGAAGTAAGACTTAGTAAGATTTTTCTCACATTTTGCGAGGAAACAATAACAATACACTTAAAACAATCATCAAATTTGCGATTAATCTATAATATTTTGACATTCCTTTGACAGGTGTACATTTCATTCATTCATTCATTCCATTTTCTGCCTGATGTAACGAAATCGGTCGCTTTAATCACTACATAGTATAAAACAAAGTCGCTTTTTCTGCCCCTATATCCCTGCATAAGTTTTAAAACTACGCAACGGATTTTGATGCGGTTTCATTTAATGGATACAGTGATTTAAGAGGAAGGTTTATATGTATAATACATGAATAATATAGTAGAAAAACACTGATAATTCAGTGCGAATCCGGGGCGGCTCGCTAGTTAATAATATATAGTGAAACTAGAGTGAATAGTGTTTTCTTAATAGTTTTTAAATAAAGAACCTTTTTGAGCAAATGAGAGAAAAGGTGTTTTTTGTCACGAACTGCATAAATTGAATCTAGAGCAAGTGTAAAATTAATACCATTTCATTCAAAACTCTTCTCCTATAACAGTGCAACTTTCCCCCCTGATTTAAGACGATTTGTGCTTTTGAGTATCACGTGGTAGTTTCATCAAATTATCACAACATTTTTGGAGTTTCGTTACCCTTCTTAAACAAGTTACCAAAAGAGTAGAAAAAACTAGGATGTTACTGAGTTTGTTCAATCGTATCACGTATCACTTTTCAATTCCACGCACCGCTTACCTGAAAGTTTCAGATTACCGGATTACACCGGTTTCGGGTCCTTTATCCTTTGTATAAGCCTACAACCAACACCTACAATGTATCCAAATGTTTCTTTTCTTCTCCTTCTTCTTCTTCTTAGCAAGTGGATTCTCCAATCGAATGACCCGATGAACCCTGATGTCATAGTTTTCAAACCACCTAGTAGCACAGCTATTAGGCCTCTGGTTTGAGTAACGATCACTATCAAAGACAGCGACCTGGACCGGCGGCTTAACGTGCCCTCCGAAGCACGGAATCCTTTTTCTTTTCGGACAATCAGGTGATTCAGCCTGCAATGTTCTAACCAAACTGGAGAAATTCCTCACAAAGTGATAAATGTCAAATATTATCAACTTTGTGTTCTAACCAAACTGAAGAAATTCCTCAGAAAGTGATAAATGTCAAAAACCAACTTTGTCCCCCCCCCTGGGAATCGAACTTAGGACCTTTGGATCGTAAGCCTATGACCCACTAGACCACGGAGGCAGTTTTTCTCCTGACGTGTATGTTGTAATGTGAGGTCAAACAACCCGTTAAGCATATCAGTTGCGTGCTCTAGCCTACTTCGTTTAAACATTTAGGAAGCTTTGATTCCTTTTGTAATTTAGGCAATGGGATCAACAACCAACTCACACCTAGTTGCTTCAGGACCCCAAAAAAATTGATACCGCGCGATTTTTCAGTTACCAATAGTTAGTTCTTGTTGAGATCATGAAATAAACAACTTTCTCTAGGGAACATAAATCGAAAAAAAAATGTCTATCCCTACAAAGACAAAGGTGACAGATGTTCTATCATTTTGAGTAGCACCATATTTCGACCTATGTTTATTAAAGAAAATTTATCAGTTTCATAAACATATAATCACGCCTTGATCCCTAATGGGGTAGGCATAGCATAAACGACCCAATCAAAGGTCGTTCCGCCACGTCTGACAAAGTTTTGAGGGTTATTTAAGATTTGTAGGTATACTGCTGTAGTGACAGGTTGTCAGCCCATCGCCTAAATTACTGAAACCCTCGGATCCCTTAGCTGGTTTTTCAGCATGCTTGGGAGGAAATGCAGCTGGCACTTTCTATGTTTTTCTCTCGCTTCCAGGCCAGCATGGAAGAAATCAGTTCCATGGTTTTAAGAAACCCTTAAAATTTCTTTTGTGATTTAATAGTCGCTGTAGTTATGTAATATCATTTGAGTAAAAGCAAAGCATGTAAAGGCATGACTCGACTTGCAAAGTATTTGTACTAAAAGAGTGATTTTCTTTTATTTTCTACTTTAAAGGGACTTTTCCCGAAGTGGTTTATTTAGGACGGGTAAATGTCTCCAAGTTTTGTAGTTACAAGGATTTGACCATTGGCTTTTTCCTTCAACCATGTTGTTTTTTTAAATGGAACAGAAAGAGTACTTTAAAACTACTACAAAAATATCTGAGAGAGTTCAACGATTCTATGAAACTGCAATATCTTCAAGCATTAAAATAAAATGTCGAACCTGCATACATTTTTTGCAATCCATATTTGCAAAATATCGATTGTTAAAAATATACATACATCCATATTATCACGCCTTTATCCCTAATGGGGTAGTTAGAGCGTAAACGAACTAAACAATGGTTGTTCCGCCACGTCTGACAAAGTTTTGAGGGTTAATTACGATAGATTTGTCGGTATATTGCTGTAGTGACAGATTGTCAGCCCATCGCCTAAATTGCAATATACTGCAACCCTCTGATCTTTAACTGATTTTTACAGCATACCAGGGAGGAAATGCAGCTGACACATTTTATGTTTTTCTCTCGCTCCCAGACCAGCATGGAAGAATATAATACACATTATTTATGAATGTTGATCATATCGAAAGCTTTATACATGGTGTTCAGATATAGACGTTCACAATACAGGATGTGCATGGAAGCCATTGTTACTTGCAGACAAAGCGGCGTGTCATCCATCTTGATGACGTCACAGGTCTCGACCTACCCCGCCTTAACAAAGGTGTCATTTGGAAAAAGAAAAAGCAAAAGACGAAATAACCGAAATATTTGTGTACATACGAAATTTTTAAAAAGCTTTTGTACATGTAAACACGTTTAACATAAACAGATCTCATTTGGCATATTTCTCATTCATGAGGCGAAATGCGAAAGCAAGAATTTTTCATTGCCAGACTTTTACGGAATATGTTTCAGTATTAAAAATAAAAATCTTTTAGCTGTCTAATTAAATTGTAAAATGTAAAAGTACCTACGTATGTATATACTGGACTGAGAGCGAGAGAAAAACATAGAGTGTACCAGCTGCATTTCCTCCCGGGCATGCTGTAAAAACCATCTAAGGGATCTGAGGGTTTTCAGTATATTGTAATATAGAGCATGGTCTGACAACCTGTCACTACAGCAACATACCTACAAATCTACCTCACTTTGACATATAATGTTTTTTGTGTACAATAAGTAAAAAAAGTATAAGTTAATGTAAAAAAGTTTATACTTGATTAGACTCACCAACAGACCTACATTTAGAATAGGTATTTAAATACTACGCTTACCTCTAAAATCTTCGGCACAAAGCTCAAACACATGTTCATGAAACACTCGTAGTTATTTAAAAAAAGGCCACAAACAGTCATAGCACGGCGACGACACGATGATGATATCGTCACGATACCGTTGCTCTGTTTTTGGTATCGTCCGTCTAGTTTCACTTTGAGTTCAAACACAGTGTAGTATATAAAACACCGCCGTGATGTTGTCCCGTTGCCGTGCCGGCAAGTGGAAAAGCGTGTGATATAATTTTATTGTTTTTCATACATTATCTCTTCCGCGATACCGTTACCGTTGCCGTGGACGTGCCATCTAGTGGGAAAACGCTCATTGTTAAAATAACGACTGAGCGTGTTTTATAAACATTTTCGTAAACAGAATCATGTTTTTGTAAATGTCTATGAATGCATAAGAAACATTCTCATTATGACTACAAAGACTACAAAGAATAACAAATAAAAATAACAAGATTTCAGCCTAAGCTGAAGACATTTTTAATTAAATGAATAATGTGGTCTTAAAATGAGTGACTACGTTATTATTTTGGTTTGGTGTTTTCGATATTTAAGAATTTATTTTTTTATGTCTAAATAAGAATAGAGAGCCCGATGGTGTAGTGGATAGGGCCACTGCCTTCGGGATCGGGTCGTGGTTCGAATCCCACCACGTACCAGGGTGTTTTTCGGATATTAGTCGTTAAGCTATTTCAGAGGTCAGTTCTAAGCATCGGCGGCTTAAAAACTCTGACCTAATCTAGGATTGGGTCTGGTTTCTCTTCTGGGTAAAAACCAGCACCTTCGTTCAATCCCTTAGATTACGTTGCCTACCCAGTGAGATACGGGATAAAGCTAGGGAGATGATGATTCTCTTATATCCAAATAATGTCAATGACAACTAACACTCATGTTTAAGAAATTATCTGTTTACTTATAATATTGTAGTCATTACTAGCATTACACACAAGTTAATATGTTAATGATTTTTCATTAGCTAAACTACGAATATTCTTCTATATTTTTACGAAAATATCTTATGTAGTCCCCCAGCAAATGTTGCTCGATAATAAATACATTAGTTAGGCCTTTGTTTGATCTCGGCCATAGATAGACAATGCCATCCATCCAGGATACAGCCTCCATTTACTACAGAAATAGGAGAATATTGGTTTACCAAGTAAATGCATCTGTCGTCTAGTCGTAAGAGCTTTGAAGGCCATTGGATTCAGTGTAAATTTTAAAAGTAAAAATTGCGATATGCGATACTTTTGAAAGTCACATAACCTCTTTTAAACCATTCGTCCATGTTGTAGATAAATTGTTGAATAAAAGTTATAGTTCGTTGGATAAAAGTAGAAATCCCATTGACGTCTAGGTGACTGAAATAAATAGCTTTTTAATATGACCGAAAATCCATTGTGTGAAAACGCGGATGAGACCCATATCACTTCCGTTCCGGTAGTTGTTATGCAAATTTTTACCTTCTTCAGAATGTCCCATATAGGTTGCAATTCTTTTCATCTATAATTTTTTTTTTTACAAAGAAACACGTACAACAGAAATTAAAAGGAACAAACGTGACAGTACAATATAGGCGGCCTTATTGCTAAAGCAGCAATTTCTACCAGGTAACCTTTAGTTATAGAAATTGTACACGCAGAAAGCGGGATAGTGCATATTACGACATATAATGCTTAGACAATATTTACACACTATTAAATAAATATTTCAATAATAATAATCATTTCCTACCGGGCATTCTGTAAAAACCAGCTAAGGGATCAGAGGTTTTTGGTATATTATAATTTAGACGAAGGGCTGACAACCTGTTATTACTGCGGTGTAATTGATCAATTGATCAAATTATGAACGCAATTTTACTTCAATTTGTTTCAGCGTAGCAAAACACACTTTATGTTAGTTACCTGTCTAGGGGCGTTTGTGCACCTTGTGCACTCAACCATTTCAGATTCGTATCCGATTTGGAATTCCTAGTAATTGTATGACAGCTTGTGGACCCATCCATATATAGTTGAAAATCTTGATAACGGGGACAGACCTCATTCTCATAGAAAACAATAGAAAATTTATCTAAAATCTATAGAAATTGCATCTGACATAGCTAACATCTTACAGATTTTTGAATATAGGTATCTTTTTTTAGATTAGTGGTACAGTGTAGGCTAGTGAAATAATTAAAAAGATAAGATACGTCTATATTGTTCACTGTGTACATAAGATCTTATTTATAAGTAAGAAGGTTCGACCCAACAGTTTATCCATTTCGGAAGTACAATAATGTATTTACTTATTGAAATAACAATAAATTCAAACATTAATCTAGCAAAGTTCAACATTTGATATAAATTTGTAATTTTGATAAATTTGCATTCAATCTTAGTTTTTATACGAATTGGATACGAATTTGATATGGATGAGAACACAAACGCCCTAAATGTCGATAATAATTTGGGTAATATGCATGCACGTGTTACCCGTATGGAAAAGTGAAGTATTAGCATAATATTATCCAGAGGAAAGGTGTGAGGCTGGTGGACATCACAAAACTTTTATAAAAGGTACGAAGTTTGTTTTTCGTGCTACACGTTTGGAGATTATTTTTTGATTTCACATTATGTTCAGGTGAATAAAACTGAAAAACGTCGCTTTCAACCTGTAAAACGTCCTTTTGATTGTATCAAAGTATTCAATAATAGCAATTCCAATCTGAAACTTGTTTGAAAACTAAAACCAAAGCTGATATTTTCACTGAAAACTTTCGAATCACATTCTAGATTTCAAATATCTGAAACTGAAACAACAGCTGTATTCAATTTCGATGATTTCGTAAATAAGATTGCGACTACAATTGATTTTGTTACGAGAATCGGGATTAAGTGAAAGGGCCTTAACAGCACTTGACAGCTAGTTTGAGTTCGTATCAGAAATGTCATTTCAGTACAATGTGGCCTGTCAAATCCATACTTAATATTGCTCTCAATCTTGAGATCGCTTTATAAATACGAGCATTAGATGGTCAGAGTCTTATTTTTTCTGATACCTACTACATATTGCGGTAATCTTTGAAAGTGGGTTTAAGGTTACACCGCACTAGGACGTAGCTCCAGAGCACTGCGCGACAAAAGATACTTTGTTTTAAAATATATTATATGAGAGGTACCGCTCTGAAGCAGCACTGCAGCGGAGCGGCGCGGCGCTTCACGATGCGGCAATGTCAGGTTCATACATTTTGACAGATTTTGTCGCGCAGTGTCGCGCTGCTGCAGTGCCGTGCCACGCCACGCCGCTCCACTACGCTGCAGCTACGCCATAGTGCAATCTAACCTTCAAAAAGGAAGTTCATAGTTTGAAACACTCCGTTGATATCATGTTAACTTAACCAAATAAGTACCTAGGTAATTTATTAAGCTAGGGCTCGGTGGCTCAAGCCTTTATTGCCATAAAAGGTACAGCACTTGCCTTGTGACCCTTCGTAAGTAGAATGAGAGCTTAAATAAAAAATAAGAGAAAAAGAAAATCTCATCTTACACTTTTACCGCAAAGGCGGAAATAACTACACCGCGGCTTCCGACACGACGACAAAAATGAGCAGGTGAAAATGTTTAGCGGTGAGAAAAACAACAAGAAATGGACGTTTGCTGAGAAATATTTCTAATGGAAACTTTTAGGGTATTTTATCATGATTGGTTTGTAATAGAATAACGCCACCCTATCTATTTCTTTAGGATCTCGCTCAAAAATATTTATGCTCGTATTTATATAGCGATTCCAAGATTGAGAGTGAGTATGAATTTGACTGGCCGTTTTGTACTGAAATGACATTTCTGATACAAACTCAAATTCGCTGTCGCTCTTGAGAGCAGATTATAACTACGGGCCTTAGGGATAGATTCAAGGTATTGATGATATTATCAAAAAACTCTACCATGATTTCGTTTTATGAATACTTACAAAAACAATAAAAGAATGGGAAGGGATATTAATTGTAGAACTTACTACTACTCGTAGTACCTAAACAGCGTGTAACAGGAAGGGTATATGCACCGGAAAAGATATGAACCAGCCCATGAAACTGAACAACTTTCCCAAAGGAACATAGGTCAAAATAAAAAAAATATGTTTTTATACACAATGCATCAGCTGATATAGTATGGGGAGTCAAACACTTTTTCGTTTTTCGATCTATGTTCCTTTGGGAAAGTTGTTCAGTTTCATGGGCTGGTTCATATCCTTTCGGGTGCATATACCCTTTCTGTTGCACGTTGTATAATGCAGAATTGTTGCATTTTCGATACATCGCATACACGTTTTCTTTTTCAAAATCTTTTCTCTCAGCTGCAGTATTAAAATGAGGTCGATTTATGTACCTAATAATTTGCATTAAATACTTTACCAACATGTTCAAGATTTTCTTGGTAGCCGGAGTAAGAGAAAACTAAATAATAAGTAGGTTTCTCAAATAATAGTTTTACAAAGAAACATCCAGATACACTTTTAGTATTTAAATAAATGTATTTTAAATGTAAATAACGTAAAATCACGCCGTTATCCCTAATGGGGTAGGCAGAGCGTAAACGACCTAAACAAAGGTCGTTCCGCCACGTCTGACAAAGCTTTGAGGGCTATTTAAGATAGAACTGAAATTGAAAATTAGTTATGTGGTAGGGTAAAAATAAGAAATACGGTACATAAAAAATTGATAACATTTTGTAAATACTGTGGGCAATATTCCTAGATATCACAGCAAGATTATCCACCTGCAACAAGCTTTGTGCCTGCCTGGGTTCCTAGAGCAGATGGACTTAGATTAAAAGTTAGCCATGCGATGCTGTACTCTAGGCATGATTCACAAGACTCAGCGGTAGCATAATTTTTTTGTAAACTCTCGACAGCAAACAATTTTCCAGAAAATACCAAAATACTCAAAATAAGAACCAAAATTCTGCAGTACCTATAAAACTTTTAGTCGATTCGCAACAGCAAACAATTTTCAGCAAAAAATAGATACGAAAATACATAGATACATACATAAAATCACGCCTTTATCCCTAACGGGGTAGGCAGAGCGAAAACAACCTAAACAAAGGTCGTTCTGCCACGTTTGACAAGTTAGGAGGGTTATTTTATTACAAAAGATTATGATGTACGTATATTGTTATAGTGATAGGTTGTCAGCCCATCGCCTAAATTGCAATATTCTGAAACCCTCGGATCCCTTAGCTGGTTTTTACAGCATGCCCGGGAGGAAATGCAGCTGGCACATTCTATGTTTTTCTCTCGCTCCCAGTCCAGCACAAAAATACCTGTTTGAATAAAAACAAGTACCCAAAGACTGTAGTTAATTTCATCATGTATTCCATGTTTTCAAATGCTGTTTGCTTTCGCTGTTTCGGACACATGCCAGTCTCTTGTGACCACAACACAAGGTGTGTTCTAAAATTTACAAAAAATATAAATGTAATCCCTTTAAACAAACAATTAGTTAACTTTTTAATCTGCAATGTTGTGATGTTAAATTATATACGGGGTGTAAGGGACAGCGTCCCGCAAACTGATTGGGGTTGCCCAGTCAACGGATTTGATCACCAGGAAATTCTTTCAGGAAAAAAAGTGCTTTTCCATACAAACTGTCTGACAGAGGTGGTCATTTTATACGAGAGAGTATTTTTTCTTTTGTCTCCTGCATGATTATCCCGGTGAATGTTGTTCAATTCCATTGACTGAGCAAACCCTTTCAGTTTGCGGGACGCTGTCCATTACACCTGGTAGTCCCTGAATGATACTAAGCATATAGCAGTAGATGAAAGCCCGATGGTGTAGTGGTTAGGGCCGCTGCCTCCTGAACAGGAGGTTGTGGTTCGAATCCCACCACGTACCAATGTGTCTTTCGGTTTTCGAATTTCAAATATACGATTATTCGGCGCTTTTTCCGTGCTTCGGAAGGCACGTTAAGCCGTTGGTACCGGTTAATATAGTTTAATACCGTAGATATTAGTCGTTAAGCCATGTCAGAGGCCAGTGCTAAGCATTGGCGGCTTGAAAACTCTGACCTAATATAGGATTGGTTCTGGTTTCCCTTCTTGGTTGCAGAGGTCCGATGGCAGTCGCTCTGTGTGAAAACCAGTACCCTCGTTCTATTCCCTAGCTTAGGTGGCCGACCTCGTGAGATACGGGATAAGGATAGGGAGATGGTGAGATGATGATAGCAGTAGACTTAAACTAGCCAGTATTTTTAGTGTGAGATACCACTGGCAACAGAAGTTTCTTATCAGCACTTCTGCAACTTTGAACCTGGTTTTATTATTTATTTAAGGGACTTACTCACAACCCTGCTTTATTTCCTTACACGCTTAAGATATGTGCGGCATGTCTGTCAAGAATTGCCGGACATAAACTACAGTGTTGCATTTATTTTATCACCAGTGGAACATTGGTGTACGATAGACGGTTTACTAAAAGATTCGCCTGTATAAAAATTACCCTATGTTACTTTTGTATTTGAATTTCAAATCATACATAGACGCACGTAAGATTTCCATTTAATGCTCCTATATAATCCTTCTTCAACTCATGATTGGTCAAACTTGGGCCGCTACGATGTCATAGAAGAAAGGCTTTCAAAAAACTAGAAACCTGCAGACCTATGATGCGCACTGTAGACTCCGTTTTGCACTTCTTCTTCGTCTTTATCGTTGCGCACTTCTCAACAGAAAATGACAGGCATTAATCATAGTGAACTAAGCAACACCACGGCACGGCAATGTCAGTTCATACATTTTGACAGATTTTCGTCTGCCGCTGCTGTGCCGTACCGTGCCGTGCCGCGCCGCTCCGCTTCTGCTACGTCCTAGTGGGGTCTAACCTTAAGTATATAATATTTTATTTGAATTGTCATGAAATCACTTGTACCATACACGTACATATTTATGTACTATAGCTACTTTATTTAAAATGCTTCCCGACGAGATAGCTATCATTTTCTTCGAGCCTTTATTCAAATAAATAGGTTCGTACCTGACTATGTTTACGATATTTTCCCCTATAAATTATATTCTAGAAAAGGTTCAGGAAGAGAATAGAAATTGAGTTCTTTGTTGAAGCCTATGATCGTAATTCGTCAGGTTTTCAGATTTATTAGGTAATTTATAAATCCAGTAGAGGCCTTCTTTTTTTTCGTAATTATGATATATTAGTAATTGTTTCTTTTATGCTATTTCATTTATTATATTGAGAATTTAAGATCCAGTAATAAATAATAGTCCTTCCACTGATTTTCGGTGATGGCGGTCAATATCCGACAGATTGGTCAACTGCGCAGGACTAGTTTTTAATGCCCAAACGTTTGCACTCTCTATTCCTTCAATCTCTTATTTTGATGGGACAGATCGATTAACACGACCAGAGAGAAATCAGGCGCAGGACCGACTATTTACATGCCCATCTGACAGCATGGATTATCTTACTTTTCGGACAATCAGGTGATCAGCCAGCAATATCCTAACCAAACTAGAAACAACAACTCAAAGTCATTGTTCCCCGCCGGGATTCGAACCCGAGACCTCCGGGTTGAGAGCCCATGGCTCAAACCGCTAGACCACGGAGGCAAGCAGGAAGATCCAGTTGTAATATTTTGAACGTTAAAATTATAACTAATATATTCTCTGTGTATGGACACGTTTCTAAAGAATCAAATATCATCATTATATGCTCATGTACGTCCCGATATAAATATAATATGTTTATGGGTAGGTAAAGATCGTTCTTTCTCATCATATATTTTTTTAACAACAGCCAAAGTTTTTCAAAGTTGTGGAAGTTGAACAAATATAAACAAGATTAAGGGTCGTATTTATGAAGCGATATCAAACTTGAGAGTAATATTAAGTATGGACTTGACAGGCTAGTTTGTACTGAAATGACATTTTAGATACGAACTCAAACTCGCTGCCACTTAGAGCTGATTACAAATACGGCCCTAAATGTCAGCGTTTTTTTTTTGTAAGGACATTGCATTTATATATTAATATTTGTTGGAAAAGTAATTTCTGAACTTAGACCAAGTTTGAAGCATTGGCAATCAAGTTTATAAATAAGTTCAACATGTGAAGTAAATATAAATGTGATGTCAGCGCAAACAGTAAAGTCGAACTAAATAAAAATTTAAATTAAATACTAATATTTTAGAGTACTTAGATTTTTATTTTATTAACCAAAACAATATTTACTGATTTAATAGTTAGAAAATATTTTGTATATCTTATCTTCAATACACATTTTAATTAAAACTTTGGTTTACCTAACTTTGCATAACCAAAGTCATACTCTTATTAAAAACATGAAAATTTAAAAACAAATATATTAAAGGTTAGACCGTACTAAGATGTAGTTGAAGTGGAGCTGTGTGGCGCGGCGCCGCACTGCGCGGCATTGCAACGGCGCAACACTGCGCGACAAACACTGTCAAAATGTATGAACTGTCATTGCCAAAGTCAAATTGTTTATTGCAAACCATATGGTGAATTAAAGATGTTCACAAGAAAAATAAGAAACACATATGGACCCGGCACCCGGCACAGTAACAATCTATACATATAATAAATCTCTAGAAGGGTCGTGTCTGTACATTGAATATTTTTACAAAAAAAGACGGTTTTTAGAATTTTTGTCTGTCTGTCTCTTTCTGTCTGTCTGTCTGTCTATCTGTATGTTACCACAACACGCCAAAACTACTGAACCGATTTCAATGGGACTTTTTTTATTCAACTGTATGTTACCCGGATTGCAACTTAGGATACCTAAAATCACGCTACCTAACTTAGGGAGTAGGCAGGAAATTGAAATTTGTCTGTTTCTTAACCGATTTTTATGGAACTTTTTTAGTGAGAGTTTTTATGTGAGAGAGTTTGTGAGTTACCTGGTGTCCTGCCAAGGTTAGAAATAATAACGCAAACCATTCTAATATTGAGTAAGTACCACAGTTTGTATAGAAAACACGCAGTGTCGAACATACTGAAAACGTTTCTCCGCGCGTAGGAGCGGGATCTGCTAGATCGCGCACGGAATCGTGTTTTCCATACAAATCAAAGATCAGACAATGCGAAACACACTTCCTCGCGCGGGTTAGCAGGTCCCGCTCCTACGCGCGGAGAAGCGTTTTCAGTGTATTCGACACTGCGTGTTTTCCATAAAAACCGGGCCTACAAAGCACAGCTAGTGTTATAATAAATTCATTTAAAAGATAAATTAACATGGTAGCAAATAAATTAATTCAGATTGTAAGATAAGTTTATTGAAAAAATAAATTAACAGCATAATAAAAAGTTTAAGATAAAAATTATGAATTTATTAAAAATTAGAAATTATATTACAAATTTATAATTTATTTGCAATCATATAGTAGGTACACAGTTGTTAAATAAATAAGTTAGTCTCTCAAATTATCATAATAAAATTAAAATAGCAGGCAGAATCTATTTGATAGTTTATTTTTCATTAAAAAACTCTTGCAATGTGTAGAAACTTTTGTCAATATGGTATCCCCTAACATTTTTTTTAACTTGATAATATTATTTTTTCCTTTTTAATCGAACAAAGTATTTGAAATAATGTAGGCAATCGTTTACACACAAAATCGCGAAATGTTGACAAAAATCGTTACCTGTCATTTTCTATCATGAGAAAACAGAAAGGGACGTCAACAATTTTAGTCAAGAATTAGTTCAATCTGGTCGAACATCATTAATAGTTATAAAGCCAATTTAGTACTTTATACATTAGTTATTCTTAGTTCGTTGTAGTAACAAGTAGAAAAATAGCAATAAACGGCCACTAACGGTATCACTACATAGGTAGTTTTTTTCTGTCCCTATATCCCTTTATATGCATAAATCTTTTAAACACCGCAACGGATTTTGATGCGGATTGATTGATTGATGATGGTGGATTTCTTTTAATGGATAGAGTGATTCAAGAGAAAGGTTTGTATGTAGCATACATGCATAATATAGTAGAGAAACACTGATAATTTCCGTGCGAAGCCGGGGTCGCTAGTAACCATATAAATTAGCGATTTGTAGTTCGTTGTAGTAACAGAAAAGTTGCCGTTGGTGGCCTTTTTACTAAGAATCGCTAATTTATAAGGTTATACCCACTGATTTGAGAAGTCGCTTCTAGCTTTTACTCTTCTGTGGTTATACTGTTATATTTTATAATGAAATCCAATATTAAACTTGATAATAGACACGTCACTCATGTTTAATGCCCAAAATAACCAAAGGATAAATTTCTTGCATGCTGGACTGAGAGCGAGAAAAAAGCATAAAATGTGCCAGCTTTATTTCCTCCTGGGCATGCTGTAAAAACCAGCTAAGTTATTCCTTATTCGTAGCAGCTAAGGGATCAGAGGGTTTCAGTATATTGTAATTAAGGCGATGAGCTGACAAACTATCACTACATATACCTACAAATCTATATTACATAACCCTCAACACTTTGTCAGATGTGGCAGAAAGACCTTTGTTTAGGTCGTTTACGCTCTGCCTACACCATTAGGGATAAAGACGTGATTATATGCATGTATGTATTTTGTGAATAGAGACATACAATAGATCGAGCGATTAAATCATTCGGTCATCCAAGGTCATCTCTTCGTGTAGTAATGAGGCAATTGACATGATCGACAAAAACGCAATAAGTATTATTTCTTATTGGGCTCGATTATCGATACCACCGGCTAAAACTAAAATTAAAATCTATCTGCACTTTCAAAAAAATAAAATTTAATAGGGATGGCGATTTATACTCTATGGTTTTACACTTTGTCCGCTAGATTTTGACGCGCTTTTGCACGTTTCCCCAGTATTTCTATCAATTTTATCCGCCACATCATATGACGACGTATTAAATTTACAGATAACGCATAAAACCACCGACTATAAATCAAAAACCGGAGAGAATAGATCTCCTGTCCTTTTCCAATGTTTTTAGTCAGAAAGTGACAAATATATTTTAATTTTAGTTTTAGCAGGCAAACCTAGATTTTAGCCCATTATTTATTATTTTCCTTTTCTTTCCTTGTATTATAGCGATTTCATTGCGAATATATCAAGCAGAATAACACCTGTGTGTAATATTTCCTACCGATTTTAATCTTAGAGTATTGCGATTTGTAAGAATCGGTAGACTTAGCGGAGTTGCAAACTCACGCTGATATTTGAAAAAGAAAAAGCAGTGATAGGTTCCGTATATTCTTTATTATACCTGGCTGTAAGGGACAGCGTTCCGCAAACGAAACAACTTGAAACTGAACAAGTTTTACCAGAAAATACTTCAGGAAATACAAAAAAAACTTAAATAAATTAAAAACAATTTTCACTTCCAGAAATAATTTCCTGGTGAAAGTAGTTCAGTTTTATTGACTGAGCAACACCTATCAGAGACGTATTTCTGAACCACTCGTAGGAAAACTGAAAAGGCATACGAAAAGCGTTCGTGTACGAAAACAAATTCTATCACACACGATTTTACGTATTTTTGAAGCAGTAGAAATCTGTGTCCATAAAGTCTAATCCCATATTTTTTTTCAACTACTATACCAGCACTACAGCTAACAAAAATCGTTGATTAAAAAAACCGAAAATGAATCGTAGAGAAACGGAACGTAAATTAAAGTAAATTAAAAAGTTAAATTCACTTGTCAAATAATTGTCTGTGTCACTGACATGATCATAGACTACTTAGGTTTCGAGTCTAGGACCAAGTAGTAGAAAAGAAAACGAGTGGTTTGGACCACTGGTTGCAGAGTCGCATACGTATTAGTATTCAAAAATAGTGATTTTGGTATTTCGTATGCGATTTTTTGCTTTTTCGTATGCGAATTCGGATACGACCGGTTCAAAAATACGACACAATCTACGCGTATATTTTTTTACTACCATCATTTATAAAAATAAACATAGTCAGACCCTTTCTATTATAAGTCCTACTAGTACCATTCTTGCAATGAATAACCACAGAAGAATATAATACACAATGAATAACACATCACAATGGTTCTCATTAGTGCTTATAGCTATGAGATTTGGTACTGAGCTTGACATATTAAAAACATTAATTTTGTGCTTTGTTACTGCTGCAGGATTTATTATTTATCCAATAAAAAAAATGGAAGTAACATATTAACCACACAGATAAATTGAAGCATAACAACATATATTCTTATAATCACGTCTATATCCTTCATAGGGTAGGCAGAGCGTAAACGACCTAAACAAACGTCGTTCCGCCAAGTCTGACAAAGTTTTGAGGATTATAGATAGATTTGTATGTATATTGCTGTAGTGACAGGTTGTCAGCCCATCGCCTAAATTGCAATACAGAAAAGCCTTAATAAAATCCCTCGGATCCCTTAGCTGGTTTTTGCAGCATGCCCGGAAGGAAATGCAGCTGGCACATTCTGCGTTTTTTTCTCTCCCAGTCCAGCATGGAAGAAGAAGAAGAAGCGAATTATATAAACAGATAAAAAGGACCATTGAGCTCTGTCTGTACAGAATTATTGAGGTTCTCCCGAAATCCTATTTAATTAGTACCCGAGTTTTGGAAGTCAAAGCAGCTTAGCTTAGTTTAGCTTAGCTTCAGTAGAGGCAATCAATAGAGATTCAAGGAAGGTTTACGGGTCTTTGTCTTATCATTATCAAACATTTCAACAATTCTTTATACCATTTAAAAAGAAAGAAAGAAAATAATGAATTCGTTTCTGGCAGGACTCCAACCTGCGTCTATGGAATGCAGGTCCATTACTCTACCAACTGAGCTACAGAAATGGTAGAGGGAGTGACGAATTTATCATAGTCCTTATGCATACGTTGTAGTTTAAGAACTACGTAGTGCTAAAAAAATCTTTAAACCGTTAGTAAGGGACAGCCTTAGGGACAGCGTATCTGAAACTGATAGGGGTTGCTCAGGCAACGAAACTGAACACCTTTCCTGCTTTCTTCCAATTTAGAATTTCCTGGTGATAGTCGTTCAGCTGTCCCTTACACCCCGTAAAAAGACCAGTGCTATGAGCTTTTAAATCAAGGCATGACTCATGAGAATGAAAGGTCATATTTTGTCTCTGAAGAAGTAAAACACTTATAGTATTTCTAAGTCCAAGTAGAATAAAGTTAAACAAAATTCATACCTTTTTATTCAAAAACACATTTCAAAAATGAATTATCGTGTTGGCAATTTAGTTATGTTACTAAAACTATTATTTCATTATGTTATTATATCTAATATCTAAAACATATTTTAGAAACAAGATCTCCGATTAAAAGACATGAAAGATTGTTTACCTTTATTCTAAAACCGAGTTGGAAATACTATAGGGTTTTATTTTGACACTTTGATGAAAGCAAAACTTGAGTGATTGCTCCCCGCAGCTTGTAACTACCTCCGTGGTTTAGTGGCTAGTCTCATGGACTCTCGATCCGGAGGTCCTGAGTTCGATTCCGAGGGGAACACAAAGTTAATATTTGAGAATTTATCACTTTGTGAATTTTCCCCCAGTTTGGTTAGGACATTGCAGGCTGAATCACCTAACTGTCCGAAAAGAAAAAGATTTGGTGCTTCGGAGGGCACGTTAAGCCGTCGGTCCCAGTCGCTGTCTTTGATAGTGGTTGTTACTCAAACCATGTCAGAGGCCTGATAGCTGTGCTACTAGGTGGTTTAAAAACTCTGACACCACGGTTCATCTGGTCGATAGACTCGATACCCACTCGACAGAAGAAAAAGCAGCTTGTATAGCTCTTTTGAGTTAGAAAACATCTCCTGTGCTCTAGAGATAATGAGAATCTTATGAAGGTCATGGGTTTGATTCCCAAGTTGTGATATTGTTCCCAATTTTGTAGGGACAATGCAAACAGACTCGCCTGAAGGTAGTTCGGTTCGACTGCCTCCGTGGTCTAGTGCTCAGATCCATGGGATTACGATCCGGAGGTCCTGGGTTCGATTCCCAGGGTGTCACAAAGTTGATAGTTGACAATTTATCACTTTGTGAGGTTTTCCCTAGTTTGGTTAGGACAATACCGGCTGAATTACCTGATTGTCCGAATAAGGAAGAGCACCGGAAGGCACATTAAGCCGTAGGCCCCGGTCGCTGTCCTTGATACTTAAGGGTTACTCAAACCATGTCAAAGACTTAATAGCTATGCTACTACTCTGCGGTTTGAAAACTCAGACACCAGGGTTCTTCAGGTCGTTGTTTGACTTGAGAATCCAATCGCTAAGAAGTAAAAAATGGTTCGATTCTTTGCAGGCAAGTTGAAAAACTTATAAGTACATACATGTCGTAGCTTTAAAAAACACATTGTATATATTTCCTGAAGCCTTTGTTTCATCAGCACAAAGAGTGTACAGTGCCTAAGGAAACCGCTTTTTGATATTACCATAGGGGGGTTTATGCCCAAAATTAGCGCCACAATATATTTTTTATCAAAACTCAATTCTTTTATATTAATCTCAAAGATTATTTGGAAAGAGTGAAATTTTGTGAGTATAAAGTACCTACTTTATTTAATTAAAAGATTAAAGTAGGTAGGAACTATATTATCCACTGTATATTATCCCACCCTTTTTGCACTTTTGCACTGATACGAATTCGTATCCGAATATTTTCTGATCCGAACAGGAGTCGTATTTCTCAACCGCTCGTATGAAAACTGAAAACGCATACACAAATCATTCGTGTACGAAATCAAATTCTATCACACACAATTTTACGTATTTTTGAAGCAGTAAAAATCTGTGTTGCCTTTATAGTCTAATCCCATAAATTGTTTTCGTTCTACGCAGAAATACACCTACTATACCACCACTATCACTAACAAAAATCGTTGATTTGAAAAACCGGAAATGAATCGCAGAGAAACGGAACGTAAATTCAAGTAAATTAAAAAGTTAAAGTGTCACTTGTCAAATGATATATTGTAAGGTTTCCTGGAAGAAATTGCTGCTTAGCAATAAGGCCGCCTATTTATACTACTATATGTTCCTTTAAATTTTATTTTCTCTTGTGTCTTTTCTGTGCAATAAAGTATATTCTTATCTTCTTATCTTATCTTATGATTGTCACTGTCATGATCATAGACTACTTAGGTTTCTAATAGTAGAAAAGAAAACGAGTGGTTTGGACCACTCGTTGCAGAGTCGCATACGTATGACTGTTCAAAAATAGTGAATTTGGGGTTTCGTATGCGAATGTTGCTTTTTCGTATGCGAATTCGGATACGAGCGGTTCAAAAATACGACTCCTGGTATTTCTAGTAAATGTATGACAGCTTGCGCACCCATCCGTATCCGTTTCATATGGAAATTTTACGGACACGATTCGGATATGCATAGCTTGCACACACCGTTAAATATTTAAGATCTAACTTACCGTCATTTTAATAAACTAAAAATGGTGAAACTGGGTACCTAAGTAACAGCAAAAAAGTTACTGACTTGCAAATTTTCACACTTTTGGCATTTCTCATAAAGATCTTGATAAAGAATTGTAAATGTTCAGAATATATATTTTTCTTTCATTGGCACTAGTTTGCAGGATAAACCGTCTTAAGATCCCGCTACAAAATTTGCAACGATAAGCCTCTTCTGAGGAAACTAACCAAACTACTTGAATATTGCTGGGCTAAAAATTTAATAAAGGCGGAGAGATAATTTCCTTTTGGGCCCAACTAGCCTTTTATGTTATTACTGTAATCCAATATTCTTATCTCGTAAATATACTGGGTGTAAGGGACAGCGTCCCGAAAACTGATAGGGGTTGCTCAGTCAAAGAAATTGAACAACTGAACAACGATCACCAGGGAATTCATTCAAGAGATGAAACTAAAAATTGATCGATTTGACAATTAGTATGGAAAAGCACATTTTCTTTACCTTCCTGAAATAAAAAATCTGCTGATAGTTCCCCCAACCCCTATCAGCCTGCAGGACGCTGACCCTCTAGTATATGTAGATAAAGTTTCACTTGTTTCAATTCCTTTATATTGAGTGCTTTGTCTTAACAAACGTGGAACAACCTGTTGAATGATTTCGGAGATTTTGAAACCAACATCGAGAAGTGATGCTGATGATTTAACTGTAAACTTTGTGTAACCCTCCTTATAGTATTTCCAACTCAGTTTCAGAATAAAGTTACAAGATCTTGTTTTTAAAATAGGTTTTAGCTATTAACATAATGAAATAGTAGTTTTAGTAATGTAACTAATTTGCCAACACGTGTAATTCATTTTTGAAATGTGTTTTTGAATAAAAAGACACGAAACTTTGTTTACTTTTATTCTAATACTGAGTTGGAAATATTATAGGAGTTTCACTTCTTCAGAGGGAACCCACTATCTTCCAGATCGAAAATCTTTGCCGCCTCAAACCACTAAACTACACAGGAAGCTATAGAAAGGTAACCAAGTCAGACAATTGGCTTAACTCTAGATTCAACCGGCTAAACCTAAAATTATTATTTCTCTGTCGCTTTCAGACTAAAAACATTGGAAAAGGACAGGAGATCTATTCTCTCCGGTTTTTGTATTATAGTCGGTGGTTTAATGCGTTAGCTGTCTTTTTTATCCGCCGTCATTTGATTTGGCTGATTAAATTGACAGAAACACTGGGGAAACGTGCAAAAGCGCGTCAAAATCTAGCGGACAAACCATAGAGTATACAAATCGCCTGTCCTATTTCAATTATATTTTTTTAAAACGGTCATATAGATTTTAATTTTAGCCGGTGGTGACATCTAAGTAGGCTATCCTATTGGCAGATAGTTTTGTAGGAGCTCAAACAAAATTACTAATATGAATTCAAAATTTGCTGTCAGTGGTCATAACAGTCAGTCGGATCCGGCTTTTTGACATTTTACTGTAAAATTATTATTATATTTTATACTTTATTTATGTTTTAATTATGAAATGCGCGTCAACATCAAAAAAGTGTCCCGAATCGGGCCCTTTATGGTGATAAAACTTTATGTCAAGATCGGTAGCGGATATAAAGAGGAACTCTCTTTCAATTTTTAAAGTGTACTACCGAAATAAGTAAATCACTATGAATATTGCTTGGAATTTATTCAATATAGCATGCATTGATGCGCTCGTGGCAGGAACGATGCATGGTAATATCTTATCTACTTCAATGGCATGGAATTTCCTTTTACCGGGAAAATAGCTTTATAGAAAAATAACTTTGAACGTAACATTTTGTGTATTTTGCTCTATTATGAATACTTACTTAGTCCATGCTGGACTGGGAGCCAGAGAGACACATAGAATGTGCCAGCTGCATTTCCTTTTGGACTTGCTGTGAAATCAGCGATGAGATCCGAGGCATTCAGTATATTGTAATTTATGCGAAGGGCCGACAACCTGTCACTACAGCAATGTACCTACAAATCTATCCTAAATCACCCTCAAAACTTTGTCAGACGTGGCGGGACGACCTTTGTTTATGTCATTTACGCTCTGCCTACCCCATAAGGGACAAATGTGTGATTATATGTATGTATGTACTTGAGACCAACTTGCAACTGACAGCGAGTTAAAGTTCGTATCACAATTGACATTTCACTACAAAATGGGCTGTCAAATCCATACTTAATATTGGTTTCAATCTTGAGATCGCTTTATAAATACGAGCGTAAGTGACCGAGTGTAGAGTCAGATATTTTAGTACACTTTTTCATCCAGATTGTTGTTTTTGTACCATGTGATTTGTGCAAGGTCTAACCCAGTTCGTTAAAAGTTAGCACTCTATCCACTGATATGGAAACAGGAAATAAAACAGAATACATTTCTAGTCTACCATAGGAAATTCTGATATGTTTGTACAAATTGGCAAGTGAAAACCAAAAATACAATCTTTGTTACAGGAAACATGAGCAGGTGAAAAATTCAGATAAATTTGTGTGATTAATTTTATCACTCTAACGCACAAGCAGGAACAAGCGCATAGAACGCCTGCCTTTCTTCAGCAGATGATTAAAAACACAAAACAAGTTGTATATTTTCATTTGTAAGGCGTTGCTGAATTTGAATGGCGTGAACTTGAGTGAAAATTCCCGTAGTTAGTTAATATTTAGTAACTTTTCCCGAAGTTAATTATTTTTAGTAACTTGACTACTGGTGATCAATTTTTATCATCAAAGTAATAGTAGATTAGCTTTACTTGCACTTAGGTTTCATCACCTAGGCTTACCACGTGCTAATTGGTACCAATTTCATCATCCACCGAAACACATATATCCCACATACGTTTTAATGTATCAAACACCCATTATTGCTAATATGCCAAAGTTGGACTAATTCCGCTTTAGTCCCAGACCCAACTAGTATGAAGCTGGGTTTCAATTAGTCATATTGGTTCTCCGTTTGACTATTCAGAGGCCTTCGACGACGCAATGAATTGAGAGCTATTGACCAGGGATGGATTATGATGTGTAATATTAATTGCTTGATGACTTTTCTACATATACATACATATAATCACGACTTTATCCCTAATGGGGTAGGCAGACCGTAAACGTCCTAAATAAAGGACGTTCCGCCACGTCTGACGTTTTGAGGGTTATTTAAGGTAGATTTGTAGGTATAATGCTGTAGTGACAGATTGTCGGCCCATCGCCTAAATTACAATATACTGAACCCCTCAGATCCCTTAGCTGGTTTTTACAGAATGCCCGGGAGGAAATGCAACTGGTACATTCTATGTTTTTCTCTCGCTACCAGGCTACTGCCATGACTTTTCTAGCTTTGTTAATTTGTAGTGCTCAAGTTAAGGTACTATTACTGAAACTTAATACTAAACTTACTATCAATGAAACGTAAAGTAAATGGTACACATATATTTTAACAACCTTAACACGTTATTTAACTTATTCTTTGAAACAAGGTACCAGAATTATTAAAAAATATAATATCATATCTTTGAGTGATGAGATGACGGACAGAAATTTCTAGAAAATATTTTTATCGTGCATCAAAGAATAATTTAAGCAAGTCACTGGGACGGCCACCGATCCTTTTCAGACCCTCCGATAAAAAAAAACTCGCTTGTTGAACTTTATGGGATTCTAAATTGATATAAATAAGCAGGTTTATGATTATTTTTACGAACTGAGTAAGTACGGCATGACAACATAAACATAGATGGTGGTAACAAAGAAAATGAATTCCTCTCTTTTTTATTTAGTCAAGCATCTGCTAAAGAAAAACGAGTGTTTAACCCCGATCAAATCTGAGAAAAACCTTGAAATTACTACCACCAGACATTCTTGCCATGATGACTAAGCTAACTGTCAGCAATAGCACCCGCAACTGCTAAATAAGTTTTTCGTACTTTTTGAGCCTAAATAGCTTTCTATCGTTGAAAGATTTTATTTTAATTAATAATTTATTAATTTTGATTTTAAAATTGGTCCAGTAGTTTATTCGTCACATTTGCACAATAATACAAAAATACTAATCTTTTCTTTCTTTGCAAGAAGCGTAATAAGTGTGAATTCCGCCTGATTTTCTAGTCTGAGAGGTTCAATTACTAATACCAGCCCTGGACGACATGCAACCCGGTTAGTTCTAGCGATCCTACTGGACTCAGCAACGTCAGCAAATCTATTCTTGTCTCAGACCATTGTCATTGGCACACGGTATTCCATTTCTGAAGCTCTTTTTTATTGAAAGAGTAATATTTATACGTTATAGGAAATCCATAAGTCCTTCTATTTTTTCTCTGCCTTCACTCTTCAGGAGCCGAATTTTTGAATCACTCTAATCGAATTCGCATACGAAAGACTAACGTTCGCATGGTAAACTGTATGAAAATCACATGCGAAAGTTACTCTTTCGTTTGCGTTTGTTCTAATGAGTTCGAGCGGTTTATATCAGTTCGTGGTCTAGGTAAATATTTTAGAACAAGTTTCTACTGTAGATACTTTATACAGATTATCCTGCCCGCAGTTTTTTTTATACGCACATTTGATAAACAAAACACAGAATAATTAAATATTTCCGAACTGTCTTGTAAATAAACTCCAACACGAGTTGTCTGGTAAAAGTTGCGCAAAGACAAAGTTAAAATAAGTCTGTCAATAACGATTCCCGATCGTTTTAAGGATGTCACTCACAAACACGAATAAATTAAGATAGAAATCAGTTCTGTAAAGCGCTATTGGTTTTTTTTAAATGAAGTGTGATTCTTATTTTCATCTCTGGAAGTCAAACTTCAAATAAAGAATAAGATAATTTATACTCTACTTTTACTAACTCTCATCTCATACCTTATTCTCATACCTTTCATAACTGCCTCCGTGGTCAAGTGGTCAGAGCCATGGGCTTACGATCCGCAGGTCCCGGATTCGATTCCCAGAAGGAACACAAAATTGTCAATTTATCACTTTGTGGTATTTTCTCCAGTTTAGTCACTGTCTTTGATAGTGGTCCTTACAGAAACCATGTCAGACGCCTATTAGCTGTGCTATTAGGCGGTTTAAAAACTCTGACACCAAGGTTCATCAGGTCGATTGACTCGATACCCACACGGCAGAAGAAGAAGAAGATACCACTCATTAGAAGAATAGGAACAACATCGTGAAATATTTCAAAATTGTATTTCAAAGGAAACAAATCAATAAGTACGAGTATTTCAAAACTATTACTAACCTAGAAGTAATTATCAGAATAATTTTGTGATTATACCGGGTGTAAGGGACAGCGTCCAGCAAACTGATAGGCGTTTATCAGTCAACGAAACTGAACAACTATTACCAGGAAATTCTTTCACGAGATTAAAAACAAATAACTGCCCATACAAAATGATCAACTCTATCAGACAATTTGTATGGAAAATATATATATTTTTTTTTTCTTCCTGAAAAAAATCCTGCTGATAATTGTTCAGTTCCGTTGACTGAGCTACCCAGCTAGCTATCAGTTTGCGCGACGCTGCCCCTTACACCCTGTATGCCGAAAAATAAAATACAAATCAGAAAGTAAATATACAAATATAATAACCTATTTCCGTAACTATAACTTAGTATATACGATAACAAAATTGGTAACGCGAAGCATCATAAGTCTGTGATACCTAAATATATTTTTTAAATGTGTTTGCTCTTGACTCCAGTCTAGGTCGAGAGCGACTGAAACGGGGTCGACGATGGAGCGAGCTCGCCCAGAACATGCCTGTTCACTCTAACTTTAAAGTGTTGGGGGTTGAATGCATTCGGAAACACAGACGCAGGTAGGAAGTTCGACTACCTACTTAGGTATATTTGGGAACATAATATTGTATTTGTGTTTGAATAGGTTTTACTTCAAGATGAGTTATTCCGGTTCGTTTAAGCACAATTGTGCCATATCTATATTGTTCTTTAACGTATCTTTGTCTCAATTTGATGTGGTGAAGCTAGCGTTTAACCAACAACATTTTGGAAGCAATGTGCTTTTGTATGACTATTTCTGATTATTTATTTGGCGGTTTATCACTTGTGATATAGGATGATATAGGACACCACCCGCTTAGACCTCAGCCACCCGGAGTGTCCAGGAATATAATCTGAGTTGTTCGGGTTGTACTCCAAAGTGAAGTCCTACTCTGACTGGTTAAGGTAGAATGATGTTATATCAATTTTTAGCCGACTTCAAACCGGAGGAGGTTCTCAATCTGTATGTTTTTTTTGTGTGTTCTTTTACATAGGTTTCTCTTAGTTCCGGCGAAGCTGATAGCGTCTGCGTACTGTTCAGTTTTTAAACAGATATGACTGTTCACAGCCACCCTGTTGTACTCCTAGATGAGGTACTCTGGCTCGTTGAAGTATATCGGTCCCATATGTATCTTAGTACCGCATGGCGAAACTGATATCGTCTTGAAACTGTTCGGTTTTTAAACGGTAACTGTTCTGTGCCTAAACCTCAGCCACCCTGGGCGGGTAGCGTCCAGGAATATGATCCGGGTTGTTCGGGTTGTACTCCCAGATCAGGTACTCTGGCTCGTTGAGGTACAACGGAGGAATCTCCGCGCTTGGCTCGCGTTCCACTCCGACCAGATCCTTGTTGCGTTGCAGCAGCTCGGCTACCCTCGCCAGGGTCTCGTCAGAGACATCTGAAAAGAAAGACAAATTAAAAAATAAATTATAGGAATTTATATTAATTTTTAATTCAAAATTCAATATAATAAAATTGACATTGACTCTTAAACAAGATAAAGAAAGGAATAGAGTCGGCTAACATACATGCCTCAAAAGCATTGGCCCTCCCACAAATATGCTGAAGGTCCAAAATTCCCAGTGGGACAGTGGTTGTATTTTACGCCCGTATTGATAAACAGCACTTAAGATTGACAGCTAGTTTGAGTTCGTATCAGAAATCTAATTTCAGTACATAGTGACCTGTCATATACATACTTAATATTGCTCTCAATCTTGAGATTGGTTTATAAATACGGGCCTTGGATGGCTACTTGCCGAATTTTCCTTACTTTTACCTAAGCAAGTTACCATTGTCAATTATTGCAGTGCCATTTCCCCCGAAAGGGAACGGTAAAAAGTTATTTGAACTTATTATTATATTCGTTATTGCTTTAAAAATTAAATATATAGTTCAACTTAAAAATCAAAACAACAGGCGAGCTTATCTCTATAAGAGATCCCTTCCAGACAACCTAATGGGGATAAAAGATGGGAAATTCACAGGAACATATACAGTTAATAACAGTTACTTACGTGTTCTTCGGAGATCAATATTCAGTATATTTCTATTTCTTTCCAAAGCATTGATGAGGGTTTCCTCGGCTTCTCCTGATAAGTTGTTGGCTGCTATATCCAACTTCAGTAATCCACGGTTGAGACCCAGAATACCTGCTATCTAAATAGTGGGAAAATTACAAGGAAATCAGGAGAAAGTCAAGATTGAATAATAATATTTTTTCAAAAAAACCCTAGAACAGGTCTCAATTTAAATTGATAAATATTTGTAGTTTTATTTAAGAACAGAAAGGTTGCAAAGACTAAATGGCGCTGTTGACATACTGTAACAAAATATTCAGCGCGCTAGGACGAAACATTATGAAACGATTTTATTTTACAACGTACGATTACGAAGCGAGAAACATTGTGTCGAAATTATTATATTCCTAACCTTCACAGCCGACGCTCCATGAAAACCGCAAGAGTTGACAATCAAATGCTGCGGTTTCTCCTTGCAACGGACGAACGCCGCCGCGAACATGGTGGCACACTCCAGCGACATTGGGTTCAAGCTCACATCTGTAAAAAAATAATACGTAACTTAATGAGTTCGATCTTGATTTTTATTCTCATGATCCTAAATCGATAATGGAGCAAGCTAGTGAGCTTCTCACTAGCTTCTCTTTGAGAAATGGACTTTAGTAAGAAATGGCACTCAAAAATAATATCATTCAAAACCTCCTACTCGAAATACGTCTGCTGGTAAAATATTGACACAAAACATTTTGGTTTAAGACAATACATACATACATATAATCACGCCTTTATCCCTAATGGGGTAGGCAGAGCGTAAACGACGTAAATAAAGGTCGTTTCGCCACGTCTGACAAAGTTTTGAGGGTTATTTAAGATAGATTTGTAGGTATATTTCTGTAGTGACAGGTTGTCAGCCCATCGCCTAAATTACAATACACTGAAACCCTCAGATCCCTTAGCTGGTTTTTACAGCATACCCGGGAGGAAATGCAGCTGGCACATTTTATTTTTTTCTCTTTCTCCCAGGCCAGCATGGAAGAAAGACAATAATTCTAAAATTTTAAAGTTAGGACTAAGGGAGTAGCACATAATCTTATCTTATCTTATTTAGCCCACATAATCCCACAGCACATAATCATAAAAAGAAAAATAGAGCAAAATACGAACCTAACAATTCAATAGGTGCGGCTGGTTTCATCTGCAGGGCATACGCAATTCCTTGAACACCCTCTTCTTTGAAGCGGTTGTTGGCAATTCTGACCCGCTTCAAATTGGGGTGCAAGAAAATAAATCCTCCTAAAGCCTTCATGCCGTAATCACCAATCTTGCAGTTATTAAAGTCCAACTCTTCAATGCTATGCTTCTCAATAAGATGTTGAAGAATTATCTTGGCTTTCAAGCAATCCAGGTTGCTGCGATTAATGCGGAATATTTTTAAATTATTAAGGTTCTTCAGACCTGCGCAGAGTGACTCAACATCTGCAACGGTGAACTCGAAATAACGAGGATCATAGTTTTCTTCGACGTTAGATCTTTCGAATATGATCGAGATCTCTTCAAGGTTGTAAAGCTCGCAAAGAACTGGTTCAAGAGGAAGGTGGTCGTAGAGTTTCTTCACACTGTACGGGCAATAGTCCTCCACGGCTTCCCCTAACGGATAACTAGGTATCGGTTGGAAAACCATCTGGAGCTCGTGAGTTTAAGTTCGTATATGTAGGGTGCAACCTAAAAAATATGTGTGTCGCAGGATTATGATCAAATCGGTTTTTTCATCAAAAATCTAGGATTTTGACCAAAGCCCGGACTTTATCAAAATAATGGTCGTAATTCAGAGAAAACTCCGGATTTTTTGGACCATTGTGATGAAGAGGATCAGTCAGCATAGCTACTCTGTTATGGTGACTAGCTGCTTTCAGGGTGCGCCGCGGGGAGGCTCCTTTCATGCACCCCCGGGTTTTGATTAATAGTCAAATTAACAGCTTAAATGCTACAATAATTATTAGAAAACCAATTTGGTCAGATCAAATGAAAAATTATATCAAAAAATAAATGATCTCATGTCTCTTTTGTTTTATTCAAATATAAAATAAATACCGATATTGATTTATCATAGAACCGATAATTGATTGATAAAGACTTCGACAAAATCCTAGACGTTACTCTGGATTATGACCAGTATTTTGTCAAAATCCGGGTTTTGATCATAATCCTCCATAATTAAGAAGGATGTAAAGATACAGGGTTTTGTATGAGAAATTATCAAACGGTTTCCCCGGGACTCTCTACATCCACTTTCTAAATATTATCCAAAACGTCCTTTCCACATTTTGGAATGACAGTTCCTATGTGGTAGAGCTACCATCATGTCCCTAGCCTTATCCCGTATCTCTCGGGGACGGCTACCTAATCTAGGTGATTGAACGAGGGTACTGGTTTTTACACAGAACGACTGCCGTCTGATCACCGCAACCCAGAAGGGAAACCAGACCCAATCCTAGATTAGGTCAGAGTTTTCAAGCCGTCAATGCTTAGCACTGGCCTCTGACATGGCTTAACGACTAATATATACAGTATTAAACAATAATAACCAGGACCAACGGCTTAACGTACCTTCAGAAGCACGGAAAAAGCGTCGAATAAAAGTACATATGTAATTCAAAAACCGAAAAACACATTGTTGTGTGATGGGATTCGAACCACGACCCGCTCAGGAGACTGCGGCCCTAACCACGACACCATCGGGATATTGCGGGTAAAACTACCGTGGTAGCATCTGATAAAATGTATTATCGTGATGCCTCTCTCCCGTCTCTCCACGACTCTCTATCCTGCAGGGCTATGATACATAAATCACGCCTTTATCCCTTACGGGGTAGGCAGAGCGTTTAACGCCTCGTAAAAGGCGCTTTCACCACGTCTGACAAAAATTGAGGGCAATTTTAGATTTTAATATGTATTGCTATAGTGACAGGTTGTCAGCACATCGCCTAAATTACAATACACTGTAACCCTCGAGTCCCTTTTGCTGACTTCAACAGCATGCCTGGAAGGGCAGCTGGAACATATGTTTTTCTGTCTCTCCCAGTCCAGCATGGAAGTATGCAACACGTGTAGACAAATCGAAGTCTGCAGTGCGCATCATAGGCCTGCTATGCTTGTTGCGGTCAGTCCTCAAAGAAGGTGTCGAGTTCGTCTAAAGCAAAACGACAGCGACAAGATAAGACAAAGCTGCTTTTAATAAATCATATGCCAATACCAGTGCCGCCATTTCAGATGCTTCCTCTCTATTAAACACATCAGGGTTTTCAGTTTCCAGATATTTCTGGAGGCAAGCTGATAAATATTTCCCTTTCCAGTAGACATCTCCTAGTTCCTTTTTCTCAGAAAAGTTGATTTCAAAACATCTCTTCCAGTATTGTTCATCCTGAAAAGAGTAAATGATCAAGTGATTGAAGTGGGGATTTGAGACTAGGAAATGCTTCGTTTTCCATATTTTGTTTACCATATTTTTATACAAACTTATAATCACGCCTTTATGTTGCGGGGTAGGCAGAGAGTAAACGACCTAAACAAAGTGCGTTCCGCCACGTCTGACAAAGTTTTGAGGGTTATTCAGGATAGAATTGTAATATTGTTTGTTTTTGGCCTAAATTGTAATATACTTATACCCTCGGAACCCTTAGCTGGTTTTAACAGAATGCCCAGAAGAAAATGCAGCTGGCACATTCCATGGTTTTCTCTCGCTCCCAGCCCAGCATGGAAGTTTACACATTTACTACATACATACATACATATAATCACACATTTACTCTTGTTATATTAACTGACTATATCGTGTATCCAATATTAGTCTTCGATATAGAAATAAAATAACATACCCGAATCTGCGGGACGCTATATTTTAAAGGTATATCAGCTGGATATAGATCCATAAGTATATCCACGTCTTTTTGTAAGATCCGTTCCAGGGGGTTGACTACGGTGAAGTTTCTGGACAGACAAAGGGCGGCTAAGAACGTAAGGGGAGGAGGGGTGACCTCATCATCCCATTCAAAATCCTCCGCTATCAACTTCCTATGTACTTCCATGCCAGAGCTC
Organism: Scrobipalpa costella; assembly: GCA_949820665.1. Classification (NCBI taxonomy): domain Eukaryota; kingdom Metazoa; phylum Arthropoda; class Insecta; order Lepidoptera; family Gelechiidae; genus Scrobipalpa; species Scrobipalpa costella. The sequence goes on from OX463299.1 coordinate 4,324,787, forward strand.
TTCATCACATTTGAAGTGTGGTAGACGGTTCTCGCGTTTGAAGACACTACGTAAGGGATCTTCATTTTGGCTGCTTTTTTGTTGCTTTGTCGGTTTAAAATTTAAATAATAATAAATAAAGGTTATGTTTTACAGTGATGCTCGCGGTGGTTTATTTAATTTGTTGAAAAGATGTCAAAAATTTAATGAATGAAGTTGATATTGTGGTGACATTTTCTACTAAATTAAAGTTTTTAACAAATAGGTTGTTTATAAGACTATTGGATTTGCAGTTATTAAAGATTTGCAGGGCACAAATTGGAGAATCTCCAATATTTAAGTTTTTGTAGGTAGGTAGGTAAGAGAGAGACTCTCTCATTTCAGGAATATTGGATAGGTAAAATGTAAAAACATTGTTACCTCATCGGCTGATAATGTTTAAACTAGTGAAAAATAGCTTTTTTCCATTGGTAAGAGAGAGAGAGAGACTTGCAATCGACGTCTTTGTAAAAAAAATACATATGCTCTTGTTTTGTTTTAATATTTTAAAATTCTAGACAAGACTATCTTAGTTGTAAATCCTATCATTAAAATGTCTCGAGGTTAACAATACTTATCTTATCTCTATAAGCGTGACCAATACAAAAACAAAACTGGGTATAATAACTATTTTATCTTACCATAAGTACTGATAAATTGTAATCAGTACTGGATTCAAAAATAGAACAATACCTAACACCCATCTAAACATTGAAAACAGTAAACACAGAAATATATATACAGTGAGTCTTGACTTTCAAGTAGGCCTTTGAATCGAACTGCCCAATGAATGTCAGTTTTTTAAAAACCGTATACCGAGGTTACTATGGCCTAAACGAGCTACTGTATGAGACCAATGATTACCGTGCCCGCCTCAGCACGTTTTTTTTACTTGTCATTCAATCAGATGATTGAGCCCGTACATTTTTGTAACCAACTGGAAAAGTTGGTTCTTTCACTGTCATAAAAATAAATTCCATTTTATGGGAAGTCTAATGGTATTCATTGACCCCAGTTCTTAATGCATATCGTTTTTTTTGTCTTTACTTTTCATTTCAGAGGTCACAATAAGTTATAAACTCAGTTATTATTCCCTCTTTTGTTACATATTGCGTCTTTTTATAGCGTCAAGTCGTAATAGATCTTAATATATTCGCCAGTCGCCAGGCTATTATTGTAAATAAGGTTCACAACAGCTCAGCATATTTTACCGGGTGCAAAGTCCATATCAAGTAAACAGTACTTCGGTTGCTTTCGTTCGTTTCCGTCAACACTCGGATTAGTTTGGATTGCCAGAGAGACTATTTCCGTCAAATATAAATTGCTTTTCTACTACGTTAAATCACTTTTTGTTATCGTTTCAAAAGACTACTTTTAATGCATCTAAATAAAAATAGTTAAAGGATTGTAGAGTTTGTTATAATGATCTTTTGAAACTACTGTATACATTATGAATCGTTTATTCTTTTCACGGTTTAAAAGCTGTTTTGTTCTGCACAAGCAATATTACATCAGGATTTATCTCTTTAGCAAAAGGAATATCACTAAACGTCAACAGGTTGTAAAACTATTGAATTCATTCATTTTATATTTAGTTGTTAGAAATATAAGTTAATTTTACGTAATTATGAACATTATCTTGTATATTATTTGTATCGCACACACCTAAAAGTTAAAAATACTTTCAAAAAACTTTATATTATTTTCAGCGAATATTCCCTCACATGTGCTGGCAACACTATGATTGGGGCAAAACAGTCGCACGCGTCTGGTGCGCCTACATTACCGTTCCGATTCGCTTCACCATCGTAATCGTCCATAACTGTGCGCAAGAGTCGATCGCTCTACTTGATCAGTAAATGATTTGAAAACTATGGATTCTAAGAAGGATTTGTCTCAGAATCAACCTCCTTCACCCCATAGCAACTACAACCCTTGGAATTTGTTTCAAAGAAAGCGTACGGAAAGTGAAACCAGTGGGTCCTCTACTACCTCCCAAACTTCCCAAACGGGTATGTTTACTTTAAATATTATTTTTACTTAATAAGCTTTCAAATCTTTTGTTAAAAAGCTATAATTTTTGAGTATTATTATCTTTTTATCAAACCTATTTTGACTCTATAAAAGCAAAATTCGCGTCGTTTTTGTTGTGTTGCAGTTATGCTCGTCTTTCGAAGAATGTTCCTATTTGTTTTGTTCTAAAGAACATACTAGAAATATGAAGAAACCTGGAAAAATATTTAGAGAAATGACATTCTGAATTCGAAACTCATACGTTCACTAAAAAATATATGTAAAAGAATAATGATCACAGAATACGAATGTTACTGTTGTTATCATTGAATGCGAATATTTTGAACTATAACTCTCATCGTGTCTCAAACACAAAGTATCACATCTTGTTTCATTGTCACCTTTATGGCAAGAGACAGCCATAAGAAAGAGACGCAACTGTAGCACCTTTTTTGTGGCCTGCCTGACGCATTTTAAGTTATTTTTGTAAACAAACTCACTGCCGGTTTTGAACATGTGTATACAATCACACGCACAGTTCAAACCATTGCTTTTGTTTGGCTCTTATTTCTATAGATGCAAGTGTCAAAATTATGTGGTCAATTTTGAATGCTTTTGAGTGTATTATAACATTTATAACTTCCAGTTAACCTTCTATGGTGAATGTAAACAGGTTCCTAACTAGTTGGACTTAAATATCATTTAAAATGTAGCCTAGTACTTTGTTAACGTAACAAAGGAAATTAAAATGAGGATTTGTATGTATTGGTGTCGGTTTTGAATTGCATTAGAAAATGTATACAATACAATCAAACTATCATCGGACATTTTTATTATTATTGTATAGTAATGCAATTCCTCCGAGCAGTTATAAAAACCAGGATCCAGCGAGGGTTTCAGTATATTGTACGTAATTTATTTGATGGGCTGACAATCTATCACTACAGCAATATACCTACAAATCTATCTTGGTTGGCCCTCAAAACTTTGTCAGACGTGGCGAAACGACCTTTGTTTGGGTCGTTTACGCCTACCCCATTAGGGATAAAGGCGTGATTATATGTATGTATGTAGTAATGTAATCTTGAAATTGATACCGCGTAATGAATAAATCTAATCTAATCTATAGAGAGCGTAGGTACTTTTTGTGTATGAAACATTTGAAGAGCTACCGCTAACGAATGACATCATAGTTGTTTAAAAAAAAACATAAATATGAGTAGATTGTTTTACACATATTATGTACGATCGTATAGTAATTCTTCCATGCTAGACTGGGAGTGCGAGAAAATCATAGAATGTGCCAGCTGCACTTCCTCCCGGGCATGCTGTAAAAGTCAGCAAAGGGATCCAAGGGTTTCAGTATATTGCAATTTAGTCGATAGGCTGACAACCTGTTACTTCAGCAATATACCTACAAATCTATCTTATATAACCCTCGAAACTTTGTCAGACGTGGTGTTTTCCCACGTTCTGCCTACCCCATTAGGGATAAAGGCGTGATTATATGTATCTATGTATGTAGGATCGTATAGTGTTATTACGATTCACGTCCAACGTTTTAAGAAATAACGCAAAGTAAGAAAACATTATGTGAATTCAAATATTACGTTTGAAACTTCAAAATATAAAATTATCAAGATAATTTTTCATTTTCTTTACAGATTCTCAATACAGACCATTGCAACGAAAACAGAGCAAAAATGAGGAATATCTATGGATGATGTAAGTACTGACATAAAATATAACTTTATTGAATGAACTACTTTCATTGCCTAATTTAAATCACTACATAGTACAAAACAAAGTCGCTTTCTCTGTCCCTATATCTCTATGTATGCGTAAATCTTTAAAACTACGCAACGGATTTTGATGCGGTTTCTTTTAATGGATAGACTGATTCAAGAGGAAGGTTTCTATGTATAATACATGCATGATATAGTAAAGCAACACTGATAATTTCTGTGCGAAGCCGGGGCGGGTCGCTAGTTAACTATAATCCAATTCTATAACGTCAATAACATAACATGGGTACCTACTAGATACGGGGTGTAAGGGACAGCGTCCCGCAAACTGATAGGGGTTGCTCAGTCAATGAAACTGAACAACTTTCAGCAGGTTTTTTTTTTTAGGAAAAATTAATTCACAAGGCACTGTTTCATCTCGAACAATTAGAAAAGAAAAAAATGTTAACTTCAAAAGTTCAAAAAACAAGTAAATCTTGTTTGACTCTGGTATCAATGTTTATGAAACAAAACGTGTTACTAGGTATATGTATATGTCGATAATTTTCAATTGTTTGTAACACAATATAAGTCTCAGATAACTTTATATTTTTGTACAAAACAGTGGAGAACAATTGTTAAAATTAAACGCCATAAGAAAGAGTATAAACATAATATTCGAAACAAAGAAATTAAATAATCACTCGATTCAAGAGACAATGAAAAGTGAGAAACATACCAGGTGTAAGGGACAGCGTCAAGCAAACTGATAGGGGTTTTTTAGTCAATGAAACTGAACAACTATCACCAGAAATTTCTTTCAGGAGATGAAAAAGAAGCTTCCCATACAAAATGACTACCTCAATCAGTATTTTTTCACTTACTGAATAAAATTCTTGCTGATAGTTGTTCAGTTCCGTTAACTGAACAATACCTATCAGTTTGCGGGACGCTGTCCCTTACACTCCGTATATAAAGTAAATAAATACAATTTTATAAGTAAGTCTAGTTACATTCTGAGAGCATGTCTGCAGGTGCCGTATTTTTTAGGCCCGTATTTATAATCAGTACTTGAGAGTAAAAGCGAGTTTGAGTTCGTATCAGAAATGTCATTTCAGTACAAAATGACCTGTCAAATCCAAACTTAATATCACTCTCAATCTTGAGATCGCTTTATAAATACGAGCCTTAATCACTCGAATTGGATTCGCAAATATACGAAAGTCTCTGAAAATTTGTATGAAAATTGTATGCGAAAGTTACCCTTTCGTATACGCATTGGAGTCCGAGTGCTTCAAAAATGAGACTCTTGAACTGAAGTCATGCAGATGTTCAAAGCTCAGTGCATGATTGTCCATGAAGCACGTGACTGATTTTCAGCTCTTATTCACTCATACGAGTATCATAACTATGATTACCTACCTACAGTAGATACATAATACTAGTTCGTATATGCTTAGCGGTCAAGTAACTGATTACAAAAGTTATATAAACATTGATAATATTACCTACTATGAAGTTAATACGGTTATCGGTAAATGCCAGAATAATAAAGATTTTTTCTTCAATTTGAAAATAATATGTTTTTTTACTGCCATGCCATTGTGTGAAAGAATACAATTTTATCTAAGTATTTATCCATTTAAATCAGAGTTGAAAGACCAAGTGGAGGTGAAATTATAAAAAAAGTTATTTGACACGTGGTAACCTTCTGTTATTATCTTGTACGCGTATGTATAGAGGCAAAACAGTGACCTATTCAAATCATTCACATACTATGTTTAAAAAAACATTATCAATTTTGGTTAAATGTAAATAGTATGACATACACGAACGATATCACGGTCGAAAACACCCAATCAAAACATGACCTAATAATTCTATTTTGGCCGAACTTATGCGTAATTATCGAAACATAATAGTGAATCTAAATTCCTATAATGGAAACTTGATGCTACCGTCTAAGTTTCATCTGGGAAGCCCATGATGACCTGACCTTTACTAACCTTATTAAAGTGATCAAGAGATTCATAATCCTACCTAGACAAAGGATCATTTTACATCTGTCTTCTCAGAATAGAATAGACTCCTCCCCCAAAACTCCTGGAACTCACCTTTCAACCTTTATGTAAGGTCAATCCATTGCACTACATTTCAGAAACACCTTTTGGTGTTTTCATACATTTTAGTTAATCGATCCCGTATTAAAATGACTTATCTGCATAATGTCAAGATCTCGATCAATCATACGGCTCACGGGCTCATCTGTCTGTTTACAAGTACTCGCAAGTATGAAGGTTTAAGTGGCACAAGGAATGAATGCATAGCGGTTGCAACAGACGGACTTATTAGCAATAATGGTGGGCCTCAAGGTTGACCAGTTTCGTGGAGTCACCAGGTACACTTCATCTCTTTCGCGTAAACACAGCTCCCTTAAGAGGGAAAGAGGTGGAGATACCGGCGTGCCTCTCGCTGTGTCGAAACCTTCGGCAGGCTGCGCCTGCGCTGGTAAACTCCGCAGTTCAACTTAGACCACACGAAACCATTCTCTTGTGTTAGCTGAAAGTGACAGTGAACTGAAGATACACGTGCTATGGTTGGTGACCCTTGGAGGACGCGTTCTGGATGCGTTGCATGCTTCGGTTAGTAAAAAAACCATTTGACATTGCAAACTAATTTAAATTCAATAGTCACGTGGGTGTGTTTACTTTTCCTTGTGCGAAACTGCGGAACGCAAAGATGGTGCTGGAAGTTCTATTTATACTGATTTAATAAACTCGATATTTATACTAAAAATAGTTTAATGCTAACTATTAAGTCGCGAACGCACGCGCAATGAAAAAATCTTGTTTTAGAATGGCAAAGTCCTTCGCTATTTGTATAAATGTTTGTAAGGCAGTAAACTTTTATTTCCCTTTGTAGATATTGTTATTGAAATTAAATACTTATATGGGAGTGTATGGAAACAGACAGTTTTTTTTTTTGTTCAATGTAGAGACAAATTTAAATTATGATATGCCTCAGTGCAGCAACACACAGGCGTCACATACTGCTGTATGGTGACGCATGTGTGTTGTCGGCAGTGTAAAAATCATTAACAGCGTGTTGAGTGCAACCTTACGCGCAATAAGTGACGCCTGTGTGTTGCTGCACTTAGTTTGGAATAATAGCCAACATTATGATGAAAATCACTAGATAGTATAAAACAAAGTCGCTTTCTCTGTCCCTATATCCCTATGTATACTTAGATCTTGAAAACTTTGCAACGGATTTTGATGCGGTTTCTTTTAATGGATAGAGTGATTCAAGAGGAAGGTATATATGTATAATACATGCATAATATAGTAGAGAAACACTGATGATTTCCGTGCGAAGCCGGGGCGGGTCGCTAGTTTTACTATACACCTGCAAACATCTGTAAAATCACAGATGTACAAAACATAGATGTACTAGCTTTCTTGGATATGAGGACTTCGGCATTTTACCTTAATAAAACAGTTTATTCTCTCTGGAAAATTCAATCATTGCAGCCACCACGGGCGACACCGCGGGGCGGGAAGTCTGCATTTATAAATTTAACAAAAAGATGCGCATACGTCAATGCCGTCGACTTTTATTTCATGTTTGTGTGTTGTGAGCACAACGGCCAAGAGTCAATGTCAGAAAAACCGGTTTTGGTTATTATACATAGTTATCCTCCAACGTAATAGGCAATTCTATTAGCAAAAACATAACATAGTTGAGTGGTTTTAGAGTTCAGACGTGTTAGTATTTTATTTTATAAAATACATTTATTCCATTTGTAACTTAGAAGCAAGTAACTAAAGTTAAAAATAAATAAACAGTTTAGTGACGTGATTGCAAGTTACCATAATATCATCAAGGTAAAGTAAATTTGGATTTACAATTATAATGGTGTTCTTGGCATTATATTTTGTGTTGTAATCTTTGACATACGACTATCTTGCTAGTTTGTTTAAGTCTTTTTCTACTTAGCAAGTGGATTCTTGAGTTAAACGACCCGACGAACCCTGGTGTCAGAGTTTTCAAACCGCCTATCAGCACAGCTATAAGGCCTTTGACGTGGTTTGAGTTATGACCACTATCAAAAACAGATACCGGGACCGACGACTTAACGTGCCCTCCGAAGCACGGAATTTTGTGTTGTAATATTTGATAGATGGCTATCTTGCTAGACTCCATCATGTTCAAATGCCAATGTTCTAAAGTAGCACAACATATAACTGAAATTAAAATCAATCTATTTCATATATACATACATATAGTCACGCCTCTATCCTTAATGGGGTAGGCAGATCGCAAACGACCCAAACAAAGGTCGTTCCGCCGCGTCTGACAAAGTTCTGAGGGTTATTTAAGATAGATTTGTACGTATATTGCTGTTAGTGACAGGTTGTCAGCCCATCGCCTAAATAACAATATACTGAAATCCTCGGATCCCTTAGCTGGTTTTTACAGCATACCTGGGAGGAAATGCAGCTGGCACATTCTTTGTTTTTCTTTCGCTCCCAGTTCAGCATTTTTGGCATAGAATGTGCCAAATGCATTTCCTCCTGAGCATGTTGTAATAACCAGCTAAGGGATCCGCGGGTTTCAGTATATTATTGTAATTTAGGCCATGGGCTGACAACCTGTCACTACAGCAATATACAAATCTATCTTAAATAACCCTCAAAACTCTGTCAGATGTGGCGGGTTTACGCTCTGCCTACCCTTTTAGGGATTAAAGCGTGATTATACGTATGTATGTACGTAACAAACTGCTATTCAGTTCAATCCATGTTTAAAGTACATACTGCAAGTTTAACAACTGCTGTGGTACGTCCGGTTAACTTGAAAATATTTATAACTGCCGGCAATGTCTCACCTTAATTACTCCTACACATGATTTGCTTGTTCTTAATGATAACAAGAGTTCTTTTGTTGTTATGTGAGTTAAGCAACATTAGAAATAGCTATATTCCATATCTCACGGGGTCGGCTACTTAATCTAGGTGATTGAACAAGGGCACTGGTTTTTAAACAGAGCGGGCATACTGTAAAAACCAGCTAACGGATCCGAGGGTTTTAGTATATTTGAATTTAGGCGATGGCGACAACCTATCACTACAGAAATATATCTACAAAATCTATCTTAAATAACCCCCAAAACTTTTGTTCTTCCTTTCCTTTGTTTTGGTCGTTTAGAGGCGTGACTATATGTATGTATGAAATAGATTGATTTTAATTTCAATTACATGTTGAGCTACTTTAGAACATTGGCATTTGAACATGATGGAGTCTAACTTAAACAACTTAGGGATAAAGTTGTGATTAGATGTACGAGTATGTATGTATATTACTAAAAAATCCTAGCTTATAACGTTTACCAAAATTTTTTTTTTAATAATTTTTGATTCAAAGAAATACCAACCCGACGTGTAGCTAACTATTTGCGGTTGAACCGTTGAAGTAATGATGACTACCCTGGCCCTTATTGTTAAATAAGAATGACCTTACCCCGCCAGCTCCCTTCTACCATCGGACATCTAGACGCACCGCAGGATACCATCCATACCTGGTTGATATTCCGCCAATACGTACTAAGCGCTTTTAAAACTCTTTTATAATGCGCACGGCAAAAGTGTGGAACTCTCTACCTGCGTCTGTGTTTCCGAACGCCTTTAACCCCCAACATTTCAAAGTTAGAGTGAACAGGCATCTTCTGGGTGAGCTCGCACCATCGTCGACTCCGTCTCAGTCGTTCCCGACCTAGACTGGAGTCAAGAGCAAACCTTAAATTAAAATCTATCTGTCACTTTCGGACTAAAACCATTGTAAAAGGACAGGACATCTTTTCTCTCTGGTTTTTGATTTATAGTCGGTGGTTTTTATCCGCCGTCATATTATGATATGGCGGATAAAATTGACAGAAATACTAAAGCAAAGCGCGTCATAATCTAGTGGACAAAGTGTAAAACCATGGAGTATAAATCGCCTGACCGTTTTCAATTTTATTATTTTGAAAGTGACAGTTGATTTCAATTTTATTTTTAGCCGGTGGTATCTAGAATCGAGCCTTATACATACTACTAACAAATCCTAGCTGAAATTAGTGACCAAAGTTTTTAAAAAAAATGTGATTCAAAGGAATATAAATATATAAAAGAGTACCAATCTATCAATTTGCGGTTGAAGTAATGATGACAACCCTGGCCCTTCCTTGCTTAATAGGACATTCCAAGCCAGCTTCTATTAGTCTCCAGTATTACGAAGAAACATGTCGAAACATTAGTAGTGACGTCTATAGATAGCCTCGGAATAGAACTGGTTGGTTTGGTTCCGATTGCAATAGGAAGTTGTATCGTTAGGTATTGCTATCGATTCGTAGAGCTCACAACTTAACTAAATCTTGACTAAAATTATTGCCGTCCCTTTCTGTTCTCACATGACAGACAATGCAGGTATAGACTTATATTAGTTAAGTCGTGCAGCATAACATAATATTTATTTTTATATTCTAACGCAGGCATTTAATAATGTCTGAAGTTAGATTCAAGCATATAATTCAAAATTTGAGCCTGCCAAGGTGACAATCGACAAAGCTAATTAACGATCTTATTTACTCGTATTACTACGTAAATCTGAAATAAATATATTTTCACCATTTCATGAAATAATTTTCCTTTTAAATGTTTGTAATGGCATAACCGGTGAAATTAACTCCAAACTGCACTTGTAAAATATACGTTCTGTCTACACTTGAAAAACATAGCTAAGTAAAATTTGTGTAAAATTAAGTAGTTTGGGTACCACTTCTAAGCTTCTTAATCCAACAAAATCTGAACAGAGAAACCAACGTTAAGTTCTATAGCCAGGTATCGTGTTCAAAGCCAATTAAAATCTTAGTTTCTATTTAAGGGCCTTTGCACAACACGAATCAATGGCAATGCACAATATTTCGTAAAAAGAACCTACTGCTTAGAATTAGAGAGTTTTGCTCCAGGTGGCTATACTCCTTCACACTAAAGGAGTTGATTGACTGTCTGCATCCTAGGGGAAAAAAACATAAATAACAGGTTATACCTACCACGCACAGCTAGCGTAAGTTTGATGGCATTTGACATCCCATTAGCCTGCAACTATTTGCAACGTGTTTTTGCGATGCGGCGCCAGTATATTGTGCAACGGACCTAACTACTAAAGCACTTACCTATTTCTGCAAGCACACAGTTATGGAAGTGTGGTGTGAAAAAATCAGTTTTGCATCGCATTGCCAGTTATGCGCGCAGTAAGTATAACCAGTTCAAACTCGACTCTACAATGCAACGCAAAACTATTTTCGCTACCCACACCTCCATAGCTGATTCTTGAGAGCCCGATGGTGTAGTGGATAGGGCCGCTGTCTCCTGAGCAGGAGGTTGTAGTTCGAATCCCACCACGTACCAATGTTTTTCGGTTTTCGAATTTCATATGTACGTTTATTCGGTGCTTTTTCCGTGCTCTGAGAGGCTCGATAAGGCTCGATAAGGCCGGGGCCAACCGGGGTTAATATCGTTTAACACCATAGATATTAGTCGTTAAACCATCTCAGAGGCCAGTGCTAAGCATTGGCGGCTTGAAAACTCTGACCTAATCTGGGATTGGGCCTGTTTTCTCTTCTGGGTTGCGGTGGTCAGATAGCAGTCGTTCTGTGTAAAAATCAGTACCCTCGTTCAATCGCCTAGTTTAGGTAGCCAACCCCGTGAATAAGGCTAGGGAGATGATGACCTCCATAGCTCAGTGTTCTTTTACCACTGAGTATATAATTTTAGCTGAAGTAACTTCAAGGTCATGGGAGTTGCAAGTGGCATGTACGCACGCAACTCTTCAAGACATTTGTTGCGGTTCTGCTCTAGATAGCCTCATTATGTCCATGTCGTCATTGCAGATAATTTGAGCCTTTGTCTTTGTTATTAGGTGTTTATTTTGTTAATTAGTATGTCTTGTGCGGTTTCTTACGTTGCTAGGAGTTAGAACTCGTTATTTTAAAAAAGAGCCCGATGGTGTAGTAGATAAGGCGCTGCCTCCTGAGTGGTTCGAATCCGACCACGTACCAATGTGTTTTTTTTTTAGTTTTCGAATTTCATGTGTACGTTTATTCGGTGCTTTTACCTTGATTCGGAAGGAACGTTAAGCCGTTGGTCCCGGTAATATCGTTTAACACCGTAGATATTAGTCGTTAAGCCATATCAGAGGTCAGTGCTAAGCATTGGAGGCTTGAAAACTATGATCTATCCTAATCTTATCTAGGATTGGGTCTGGTTTCCCTTCTGGGTTGCGTAGGTCAGTTGGCAGTCGCTCTGTGAAGAACCCAGTACTCCTTTAATCCTCCCGTGAGATACGGGATAAGGCTAGGGAGATGATGATTTAAAAAGAGTATGTTTTTAGTGCAGATGGGATCAATTCTAACCCTGAAACTAATATTTCATAGTTATATAAATCTAAAAAGAATATCGTTTAGGAATTGGGAATCAAATAGTCTCAAAGTGTCAAAAAAAAAAGACGAAACGAAATAAAAAAGAAAAGAACCACAGCAGAAGTATGGACGAGTAAAATAAAACACACAAACAACCTATGTCGCCCGTATACACAATTACACATAGACCCGTATGTGTCCCGTCATGGATTGTCTATTTGCATCGGCTCGCAAAAGAAACGGTCTGCAAGCCACGTATAAAACGGGCTCGTTAAGGCCGCTTGGTCGAAGATGTTCAACTGATCCTTCTTTCTTCTGTATCAACACCTTCCAACTAAAAGGCGCGTGAATAGAAGACGAATTGTCTAATTTCTTGGTCCCATCTCCCAACGGACAGATTCGCACGGTGATCAATGCAATGCAATAAGGCTTTATTTCGATGCTGTGCTCTGATTTTTCTTTTCAGTTCATTTACGGATAAGTCGTTCAACTGTGTTTGTTTTAGGTATGAAGATTTTTTTGTACGGGCTTATATAAACTGAAGAGGACAATATCTTTCAAAAAAAATGTGAGAATAGAAATATTAATAAGATTTCTCAAATGTTATAATACTTTGAAAACTAAACCTTTCATAGGTAATTAAAATAACTATTTCTTTTGTGTAGAATCCATGTAAAAAAATACGAATCGCATTTTGAGGTTATAAGATTGATAGACAAGGAGTCAAGTGTAGACATTAGACCTAGTCAAATTCCTGACGGTGGTGCACCAATCAAATATTGCCTCCGCCTGTGCTTCCCGGCAAAAAAAAACTTTGACTTGCACAAAGTTCTCCATAACTCCATATACAATTAGGTATATTTGTTGGTAAGTGGATCTCCCCAAAATAGCTACCGAGAGACGGGACGCTGAAATCGTAACAAAATTACCTCCAATTGGATTTAAGAAAATTTGCTTATAAACTGTTTACGAGGCAGCGATAAACTTTTACGGAATCTAAAATCATGTTCGTTTCCATTTACGTCACTGCCACGTGAAATATCACTTGCCATCAATAGCATACATACATATAATCACGCCTTTATTCCTACTGTGGTAGGCAGAGCGTAAACAACCTAAACAAATGTCGTTTTGCCACGTTTGACAAAGTTTTGAGGGTTATTTAAGATAGAATTATATGTATATTGCTGTAGTGACTTGTTGTCACCCAACCGCCTTAATTACAATATACTGAAATCCTCGAAACCCTTAGCTGGTTTTTACAGCATTTCCGGGAGGAAATGCACCTGTCATATTCTTCCATGCTGGTCTAGGAGCGAGAGAAAAACATAGAATGTGCCAGCTGCATTTCCTCCCGGGCATGCTGTAAAATCCAGCAAAGGGATCCGAGGGTTTCAGTATATTGTAATGTTTTTCTTTCACTCCCAGGCCAGCATGGAAGAAAGAAAAAAGAAAGCTAGGCATCCTAAAATTATCAAATTTCACATTAAAAATATAAATATAACACGAATCAGTTGCAATATCAGTCATATAAATTGTAGCAATAAATTTTATCATATCTATCAAAGATTTTAAGATACTTTTGATAAGGTGGAGAGAGAAATATATATACGAGTATATTACTTACATTAGTTATAAAATATTAATACAATTGAAAAACAATCCATTTCTATCAACTTCCGCAAAGATCAATTTCTCTCTTCACCTTATCAATATATATATGTACATAATAAAAAAATATTAAGATCCTGTAATAAATAAATAAAAATTAATTTTGATGCATTTTAAGTAATCGCCTTGACGTAGGTAACCATTTTGGTACCGCATTATATCTTATCGGAAATGACATCTTCTTTTCGTATCAATGACAAAAGTCACACAGTCGATCTCCAATAGTCGGCGACGCCAATTGCCCGTTAATCTTTATATAATAGTGTAAACAAAAATATTTATAAGACTTCTTTATTTAATAAATTTATCTGAATTATCTGAAAATTCCACTATACGTATACTATTTACCACCACGTCTTTCATACTAAAAGTACAACTGTCACAGTAGTACTTTTAGTATGAAAAAAAAAACAATGCTACCCTACTAGCTATGAGACCTGTATATTTTCTCTACAAATAGTTAAATTACTGTTATGTGTATGGATATTGTATCTTATAATTAAACTGTGATTTATGTTTACTTTGAATATCACAGTCAAAGTATCACAGTAAATGTTCATAATATTTGGATCTGTTCTTCTTTTTTGACAATTATTTTTATTTAATTAATTGATCAATTTAATTTAATATAAAATTAAACTTAATCTAATTATATATGGACAAATAATTCCTAACATGACTGTAATGTAATTTGGTCTGAAAAAAACTTTTTTTTTTTACTGTATTACGAGTAGGAATTGTCATTCATGGTATTAGGGCTAAATGGACTCTGTCTCTTTCTGTGTTTACATTAAAGATAAATTATGATTATGAGTGCAATAGATTATTAATAAGGTTTGTTATTATTGCAAAAGTTATCCATAACATGAAATTAAGGTTATCTCTACAATTTCTCGAATAAGTACTGTATTTATATTAAGTGTTATGATACGCTACTGATAGATAACAGTCAATTATTTTTGTTATTTATGTAATGTCGTTATTTCTAGAAAGAGTCAAGATTCCTTATACCAGTTCGGTATCAAACAAAGGGGTCTGTTTTATTTCAGAGATTTTAATACGTTTGGGTGAGCTCGTTTCACCGTTGTCGACTATATTTCAACGACTCTAAGGGTAGCCACACACAGGCGTCACTTACTGCGCGCAAGGTTGCGCTCAACACGCTGTCAATGCTTTTTGCATTACGTACAACATACATCCGTCACCTTACGTTTTACGCGCGCGTAGAGATGAACTCTACGTCGGCGCATCTTTCTGCCAGTACGCGCACGTAGGGCGTAAGGTGGCGCATGTGTGTTGTAGGCAATGCGAAAAGCATTGCGCATAGTATAAAACAAAGTCGCTTTCTCTGTCCCTATATCCCTATGTATGCATACATTTTTAAAACTACGCAACGGATTTTGATGCGGTTTCTTTAAATGGATAGAGTGATTCAAGAGGAAGGTTTATACATATAAACCTTCCTCTTGAATCACTCTATCAATGCAATCAATATCTAATATAATAATACATGCATAATATAGTAGAGAAACACTGATAATTTCCATGTGAAGCCGGGGCGAGACGCTGGTACATATATATAAATCACGCCTTTGTACCTAATGGAGTAGGCAGAGCGTCTCTGACCCAAACTAGGGTCGTTCCGCCACGTCTGAGAAGTTTTGAGGGTTGTTTAAGATAGATCTGCTGTTAATAAAACTTGTAACGCTATCTTCAAAGTTTGACCGACTTTAAAAACAATATGATACTCGTAGTTATTGCCTGATAACTATCATATTCCAGTTTAAAGTCGGTCAAACACCTCTGAACTCTACAAAAGAACATCATTGCAAAATAACAAAAATCTTGTTCAAATGTATGTTATCAAATGATTACATCTATTCATTGCTTGATTTGATCAAGTTTCTCATATCTAAAGCTATAAACTCGTTTTTAAAACAAACGATTTTTCTGTTAGGGTCTTTTTACCTGACTAATAGAACTCAAAATAGCTGTCAGTCTCAAGGGGATGTTTGTTAATACGGGACTAAGAAACTTAACGTACCGAACTATTTTAAAACCAGTAAAAAAATTGAGGTTTTAAAAAATAACTATCATCAATTTTATACAAATAATAAACTAAATATTACATTTTATACAACGTTTGACGATGCCAGAGCCAATTGTTCAATGTATTTTGTAAAGTTTTAAAATACATTTTAAAAATTTAATGAAAAATGCAAAAAGAATATAGAGAGAATTTTGAGTTAAGCTCGCCTTCGTACATGGTTAAGGTTCATATTTATAAAGTGATCTCAAGATTAAGAGCAATATTAAGTTTTGAGTTGACAGGCTGTTTTGCACTGAAATGACATTTCTGATACAAACTCAAACCGCTGTCACTCTTGAGAGGTGACTATAATTGCATGCATAATTTTAGTTTAAGAATCTTTGTGTGTACAATAAAGAATAAAGACATTAGAAAAGCCAGCAGTACCATTTCTTCTTCTTCTGTCGAGTGGGTATCGAGTCTATCGACCCGATGAACTCTGGTGTCAGAGTACCAAATGACTTTAATGTTTAATTTTCTATGTCTAATTTAATTTTAAAATTAGTCTATTAGCCTGAGTATCTTCATTGCTAAAAGCCTAACATTATAACAGCTAACGCAACTATAACTCACTGCGGTACTAAATGCATATGGGATATGCATATGGAAGCACTTGGTAGCACAGTTTTGGCCAACAGCCAAGAAAGGTCACTCCAAGTTGCGGCCAGAGTTGAAGGCTGTATAGCTTGGTCAAATCATGTTTCACTCGGAGGCTTTGGAACCCAATGCCAATATTTGTGACTAGCTAATATTGTTAATGGTGAAGCCTAGTATTAATATTTTTCTTGGCGTGTAGACTCAGACGTCTATGTATGACACTAATGACATTTAATATTGGAGAGGGAATACTTATATATTCCTACCTAAAAGAACTACAAAAAATACAGAATTTAATAGAATATGGAAAAATACACTTAGGTATTATATGAAAGTAAACATAACTATTTGTTTATTTTGAAAACTGCAAGTTACTTTTATCATATTAAAAGAATTATAGTGTGTATGCCATATGATAAGATAATGCAATATAATTTACCTTTCCCGTCTACCTTTATCATAAATTCTTGTATATTTTCCTATACATACATACATATAATCACGCCTTTATTCCTAATGGGGTAGGCAGAGCGTAAACAACCTAAACAAAGGTCGTTCCGCCACGTCTGACAAAGTTTTGAGGATTGTTTGAGATAGATTTGTAGGTATATTGCTGTAGTGACAGGTTGTCAGCCCGTCGCTAAATTGCAATATACAGAAACCCTCGGATCCCTTAGCTGGTTTTTACAGCATGCCCGGGAGGAAATGCAGCTAGCACATTCTATGTTTTTCTTTCGCTCCCAGACCAGCATGGAAGTATACAATTAGTTATTATGTAACAAATGAGGTGTTTTGTTATGCAGACTAGATTTTGCTTTTATCCAATCTTTACCTTGCCAGTAAATTAAGATAAAACGTACAAGACGTTTGATGAATCATCATCACAATTATTTGTATCATAATGGGCTCGATTCTAGATACCACCGGCTAAAACTAAAATTATAATCTATCTGTCACTTTCAAAATAATAAAATTGAAAAATGACGGGCGATTTACATTCTATGGTTTTACACTTTGTCCGCTAGATTTTGACGCGCTTTTCCCCAGTATTTCTGTCAATTTTATCCGCCATATTGTAAGACGGCGGATAAAAATTTCAATTTTATCTACCATTTATTATATAATGGCGGATAAAAATTACAGAAACGCATAAAACCACCGATTATGTATCAAAAATCGGAGAGAATAGATCTACTGTCCGTTTCCAATGTTTTAAATCTGAAGCCAAATAGATTTTAATTTTAGAATCGAGACTACAATTATATTACCTAGATAACTCCAGAACAATCACGCGACTAAAACGTTTTCACTATCGAAACATTAAAGATGACTCAAATGTCACCTTCGGAGAAGTTGAAGCTACATACATACTATCACGCTTATATCCTTAATCGGGTAGGCAGAGCGTCAACCCCAAACAAAGGTCATTTCACGTCTTTTGAGTTTTGTTTTGTGGTTGCTGTAGTGACAGGTTGTTAGCCCATTATTGAAACATTCAAGCAAGTGTCACCTTTAACTAATGCACCGTTTACCGAAGCTAATACGTTTGAAACAGCTTCCAAATTTCAAATACATCTGACATCATACCCATCTTCAGTACAAAATGGAGCGTTTCATAATGTGTGGTTTCTTTTTGTTACAGGTGGCGTTCTTAGTCACACACGCACCGAAGACTTGGGCAACTGCGTACACGCAACTACCACTGCCGCTACACTTACAATTATGAACACATAATCAGCTGATAATGTTGGAACAAGTAGCTTTTGTACCCACGTGGTTTCTCATGGCGTGGCTGGGAGCGTGTATACTTTTTAGCCCTTTCGCAATTTTCTTCGTGGTATGTCTGCCGCAGCTGCCATTGTTGGTAGTGCGAAGGTTCTGTCATATACCTTTTGAGTATATCTGATGATGATGATTTCCTGTTGGATGTTTTGAATGGGCATTGTATGTGTGTATTATTAACTTAGTGGTAAATAACTGTAAATATTTATAGAACTAATGATTAAATATACGTTTCGTATTTATTGTATGCAATTTATTTTATGTTTATGTACTTTACGTTCCTTTGTTGTTATTCCAATTAAATTTAACCAGTCGTTGACTTACGTATGATTTATATACAGAATAATCAGTCATTATTACATAACTTGGTAAACAAACAACATGGACAAAGTCTTGAGTATGTTTCCATCAAGATCAATTTAATTGTAATGTAAAGCAAACACAGAATGTGCCAGACGCATTTCCTCCCGGGCATACTGTAAAAACCAGCTAAGGGATCCGAGGGTTTCAGTATATTGCAATTTAGGCGATGGGCTGACAACCTGTCACTACAGCAATATACGTTCAAATCTATCTTAAATAACCCTCAAAACTTTGTCAGTCGTGGCTGATCGACCTTTGTGAAGGTCGTTTACGCTCTGCCTATCCCATTAGGGATAAATGCGTGATTATATGTATGTAGAGCAAAGTCCTATCATATCATAGACGTCATAGTAATTGAGTATGAATTAGCTCAATTAATTTGACCGTACACGAGTAGGGCAAAGATCGCTATGAAACGTGATCTAAAAATAGGAATGGTAGAATAGTTTTCTTGATTATTTCATAATTAAAGTTATGAAATATAATAATAATATTACAGTAAAATGTCAAAAAGCCCGATCCGACTGACAGTTATGACTACTGACAGCAAAAAGATTTCGTGCTTCGGAGGGCACGTTAAGCCGTCGGTCTCGGTCGCTGTCTTTGATAGTGGTCGTTACTCAAACCATGTTAGAGGCCTGATAGTTGTGCTACTAGGCTGTTTAAAAACTTTGACACCAGGGTTCATCGGGTCGATAGACTCGATACCCACCCGAAAGAAGAAGAACTGACAGCAAATTTTGAAATCGTCGCCAATAGGATCTATCCTACTTAGATACCACCACCGGCTAAAATTAAAATCTATCTGACCGTTTTAAAAATAAAATTGAAAAAGTACAGGCGATTTATATACTCTATGGTTTGTCCGCTAGATTTGACGTGCTTTAGCACGTTTCCCCAATTTTTCTGTAAATTTTATCCGCCATATCATATGATAGCAGATACAAATGACAGAAAGCATAAAACCACCGACTATAAATCAAAAACCGGAGAGATGTCCTATCCTTTTCCAATGTTTTAGTCTGAAAGTGACAACTAGATTTAAATTTAAGTTTTAGTCGGAAAACTAGAATCGAGCCCAATAAGGCCATTCTTAATCTTGAGGTCAGATTTTACATATTTTATTTTAGAGAGCCCGATGGTGTAGTGGATAGGGCCTGAGCGGGGAGGTCGTGGTTCGAATCCCACCACGTACCAATGTGTTTTTCGGTTTTCAAATTTCTAATGTACGTTTATTCGGCGCTTTTTCCGTGCTTTAGAAGGTACGCTAAGCCGTTGGTCTCGGTTAATATCATTTAATACTGTAGATATTAATCGTTAAGCCATGTCAGAGGCCAGTGCTAAGCATTGGCGGCTTAAAAACTTACCTAATCTAGGATTGGGTCTGGTTTCCCTTCTGGGTTGCGGAGGTTAGAGGTAGTCGCTTTGTGTAAAAATCAGTATCCTCGTTCAATCCCCTAGATTAGGTAGCCGCCACCGTGAGATGCGGGATAAGGCTAGGTTTTTTCGCATAAGTTAGTTGTATTCATATAGAGACTCTATATTCTATTTTATGTTTAGTTTATATTTAGAACCTTTTGACATTATTTTTACATTGTTCGACATAGAACAGATTAGAATTCGATTACTCGTACACTATTTTGATAGATAGCAAGATTGTAATCAACAATTATTGGCTAAGACAGAATATTATGCAATTGCAAACTTTACCAAAATTTGACCCGTGATTAGGTCTCTGATTTTTGAAACGATAACTATCACAGATAGATAGACAGTCAGACTGAAACAGCAAGACTGGCGTCTTGACGTGCCCTCTGTAGCACGATATCACCTTTCATGTCAGGCAGTCAGATTATTTAAATCCCACAATTTCCCGATGAAAGCCTAATATTTAAAATCTAGAGATTAATAGCAGCAACCAACAGGCGTCACTTACTACGCGCAAGGTCAATTATTTATGTTATTCATGTAATGTCGTTATTTCTTGAAAGAGTAAAAATCCCTTATACCAGCTCGGTATCAAACAAAGTGGTCTGTTTTATTTCAGAGATTTTAATACTTTTGGGTGAGCTTGTTTCACCATTGTCGACTATATTTCAACGACTCTAAGTGTAGCCACACACGCTGTCAATGCTTTTTGCGTTGCTAACAACACAGATGCGTCACCTTACGTTCCCAGATGCCCCACGTAGAGTTCATTGCTACGCGAATACATGTTTTATTCACTATGCATTTCAACTAAAGAAACTAGTAGAATAAACTACATACTAACAGTCATAACGTACTCATACATTTTTTTTATTTTAATAGGACTTTGAATAAATTTTCAACAATTGTCTCGACGAAAAACAAAAAGAAATTGACAGACGGGGCAGAAATTATGAGCCTTCGACGATATGCAAACCCCGGCTACAGGCGTGAATTTGGGTGCCTATGTAAGGTTACATACAGATTTTGATCTACGTAGATCAAAATACCTTTACTGACGTTGTTACAGCTTATAGCATAGGTTAAACAATTTAAACCGGGTGTAAGGGATAGCATCCTGCAAACTAATAGGGGTTGCTCAGTCAAAGAAACTGATCAACTTTCAGGAGATGAAAATAAAATTGACCTTCCAATACAAATGACTTCCTCGATCAGACAATTTGTATGGAAAATCAGTTTTGATTATCACTTCCTGAAAAAAAACCTGCTTATACTTGTTCAGTTTCGTTTACTGATCAACATCTATCAGTTTGTAAGACGCTGTCCCTTAAACCCCGTATAATATTCGCTGCATAGTAATTTGCATCAACTCATTGCACATTTCTCATTATATAAGGATCACTGGTACATTGCGATTATTCTCTTCTATAATTAGGTAAAGTTAAACTACTTCAGAAATAATTAGGTAGTTTATTGAGTCAATTTCAGCTATAATTAATCTTGCGGAGTAGGCAGAGCGTCAAGAATATCATAAAAATACGAACCTAGTCGCAACATCTGACCAGTTTTTAAAATTTTGTTCTGGTTTTAGTTATTAACTAGGTTTTCAAAAAAATTGCGCTTGTTTTGAGAAGTAGGCTATTAACATTAAGTTATACATAAACCCCCTAGAATCAATAATATTTTTTATTTTGAATAGGATTACTACCACCATGATTATATTTATTGTTTTACCATGATCATATTTATTGTTATCTGATATTTCGTCGTAGTTAATTTCGCGTTCAAAATAATAATCTTATTGTAATGAAGAACCGCAAATGTCTCAATTCTTATACCCATAAAATCACTCTGTTTGCAAATAGATACAAATATTAGAAGCAAAACTTGTTGTCTAATAGTAAACAGAAAACTTACATACATATAATCATGCCTCTATCCCCAATGGTGTAGGCAGAAAAGCGCATACAACCCAAACAAAGGTCGTTCCACCGCGTCTGTCAAAGTTTTGAGGGTTATTTAAGATAGATTTGTAGGTTTATTGCTGTAGTGACAGGTTGTCAGCCTATCGCCCAAATTACAAGATACTAAAACCCTTGGATCCCTGAGCTGGTATATAAAGCATGCCCTGGAGATGCAGCTGGCACATTCTATGTTTTTTTCTCGCTCCTAGGCTAGCATGAAAGTTAATACAAATATTAGGAGCGAAATTTGTTGCCTTAATAGACCTAAGAGTATACAGAAAACTTAGATATGAATATTATAGATTAATAAACATGTAGAGTAGACCATAACGCAATATTTATGAAGATACAAGGTCAATAACCACACACTAACTAGTAGTAACCTTGAAACCACCTTGGAACAACTTCTACGAGGTCGTGCTAAGCTAATATCTTTCATAATACTAAGACTTATCTAATGAGTGATTGTAGCGGCAACCGTCCATGTTTAGTCAACACTCAGCACATTCTCTCTTTTCGTGCGGGTTTCGAGTCGTCCGACCCAATGAACCCAAAAAGTAGCACAGCTCTCTGACTTGGGGTGGGATGGGAACTACCCCCTAGTGGTCCATCCCGGGCAACGGCAACGCAGGCTTGCTTGTGAATAAGTCCGGCTGAACGATCCCAACAAAGCGGTGGTAGGCTCCGCAAGGGGCCGCCTGGCTAGCGACCACCCTCTCACCGGAGTCCGAGGCCAAACAGCATGCTGTGTTCCGTCAGTGCGTGAAATTTACAGTGCCATAACAGGCATCTTCTGGGTTAGCTCGCTCTATCGTCGACTCTGTCACAGTCATCCCTGACCTAGTGTCGAGACACTAGGTGTGAATTACACTTAAAATGCTTTCCTTGGAATTATTCCTTGTCATATTTTATCACACCCACAGAAAGATATGGGATGCTGCTATTCTAATCCGGCAACACACTGAAAAATTTGTCAGATCCGGGGTAAAAGACAGTTCAGTGGATGGATAGTGAAGTGACCCTTTTTGCTATGCTGCAGATTGTGGGTTCGAATCTACATACATACATATAATCACGCCTTAATCCCTAATGGGGTAGGCAGAGCGTAAACGACCTAAACAAAGGTTGTTCCGCCACGTTCGAATCCTGCAGAACACAATCTGTGATATCTCATTTCAAACGTCAAATGACCTTCTAAGAATGACGTCTCAGTTAAACGACCATATTAAAGAGTCTAGCGAAATGCTCTATAGTAATAAAATCTCTTTTCCTCCCCTAGAGTCAGCAGGTTTATGCTGCCATCTGTTATTAGCTCCACGTAGCAGTACGTTTGTAGGTTCGGAAAGCAGTGCAGTATGGTTGTACGAATTGCTTCCTTCAACTTTGTGGGTTAGCTCGTGGCTTCTCCACTGTGCAAACAGATGGCGCTCAGTTGCGGTGAATTCAAATGAATTTACGATTAAAGAAAATGGTAAGTACTGAATATGAAAATCACCTTTGTTAGCCAGCTAAGGGATTCAAAGGATTCGGTATATTGCAGTTTAGGCGATGGACGACAACCTGTCACTTCAGCAATATGCAAATGCATCTTAAATAACCTTAAAACTTTGTCAAACGTGGCGGAACGACTATTGTTTAGGTTGTTTACGCTCTGCCTACCCCATTAGGAATGAGGGATTATATGTATGAACTTTGTAAATTTATGATTAAATTTACGCACAGCATATATAAGTATAAACATTAAATGTGCCAGCTGCATTTCCTCCCAGGCGTGCTGTTTAAACCAGACAAGGGATCCGAGGGTTTCAGTATATTGTAATTTAGGCGATGGGCTGACAACCTGTCACTACAGCAATATACCTACAAATCTATCTTAAATAACCCTTAAAACTTTGACAGACGTGGCTGAACGACCTTTTTTTAGGTCATTTACCCTCTGCCTACCCCATAAGGGACAAAGGCGTGATTTGCATGTATAATTAGAACATAATTTATTTAATTTATGCACGCGCATTTATATAAAATATCTAAATTATGTTCTATTTAGTTAAGTCATGACGCTCTATAGCGCGCGTTGAACTCTTTTGTAGAGAAAAACTAAATCAAATAAATTTGATAGTTACTGTTTCATTCCAAATGATTTGCGACATTCTTCAACTTCTTTCAAAATGTATACATAAAAATGGTAATAGTATTTTCTTTAGACAATAGTAGTTTAAAACTTTTATACTACAGCAAAATTTTGTAACATAAAACTTAGATAATAATATTTTATTTATTATTTAGATCACGTATAAATAAAATTAAATAAATAAAGCACACGTGTCCTGCACACAAACTGCAATCAACTTCAATCATAAATGATTGGGTCTAGATTTAGAACATAATGATTATGTTCTAAAATTGGTCTAGAACTTTAAGCCCTATATAGATTTAATGCTGTCGATCGATATTTGATTCGTTTCAATAGAACTATGATTAAATAGCTTGTTTTTATATATTATTGCATTTGATTATTGACTTACTTAGAAACAGCTGTATAGAATTTACACAACATTATCTATACTGTGGAAAACAACAGTTTTTATTCATTATGATACTTTTTTCTTGGATCAATGTTCTTCTTATCCTATCTAGCCGTTAGTGTCCCATATGCGTCTTAATTTGAAACCAAGAATTTTAAATACTTGAGGAAATTCTACGATGTTTCTATTTGAAAAAATCCTGCCTTTTTATAATTAGCCGGAAATTCACTTTATCCATAATAATTACTTCCTTTTTCTTGAAGTTTAGCTTTCATTATATCAAAATAAAATAAAAATAATGGCACTCAAAATAAAACAATCTACGATTGCTGTCCCTAAGCGTACTATATCCTTATTAATTTTCAGGTCCGTAAGTTATCCCCCATGCTGGATGGGAGAGATAGAAAAACATAGAATGTTTCAGCTGCTCTTCCTCCCGGGCATTCTGTAGAAGTCAGCGAAAGGGATTCGAGAGTTATAGTGTATTGTAATTTAGATGATGGACTGAAAACCTGTCACTACAACAAACACATTACAATGTAAAATTGCCCTCTATTTTTTACGTTCTGTCTACCCCGTATGGATCATAGGCGTGATTTTAGGTATATGTAAGTTATCTAGTTCTCAGTTCGGCCTGTGATTCGGTAGCCAGGCCTGGCCAAGATATAACGAGAGCTTATCAGTTCAATAGGACAAAGCACGGAGCGTTGCATTCGCAAGCAAGGACGCTAACGAAGATGTAGATATACTGGATATGGTATGCTGTCAAAATATTGGCATTTTGAAATATATACTAATAATGGGTTTGATTCTAGATTTGCCGGTTAAAACTAAAATTAAAATCTATTTGTCACTTTCAGACTAAAACCATTGGAAAAGGATAGAATATCTATCCTCTCCCGTTTTTATTTATAGTCGGTGGTTTTATGCGTTATCTGTCATTTTTATCCGCCGTCATATGATGTGGTCGATTAAATTCACAAACATACTGAAGAAACGCTCAAAAGCGAATCAAAATCTAGCAAAAATAGTGTAAAACCATAGAGTATAAATTGCCTGTCCTTCCTCAATTTCACTATGTTGAAAGTGACACATAGATTTTAATTTTAGTTTCAGCCGGTAGTATCTAGAATCGAGCCCTTTATGAAGAGTTATGTCATCAACTAGATTCTTCTTCTTCTTCTGTCGAGTGGGTATCGAGTCTATCGACCCGATGAACCCTGGTGTCAGAGTTTTAAAACCGCCTAGTAGCACAACTATCAGGCCTCTGACATTTGAGTAACGACCACTATCAAAGATAGCGACCGGGACCGACGGCTTAACGTGCCCTCCGAAGCACGAAATCTTTTTCTTTTTCGGACATTCAGGTGATTCAGCCTGCAATGTCCTAACCAAACTGGGGAAAATTTCACAAAGTGATAAATTCTCAAATATCAACTTTGTGTTTCCCCCCTGGGAATTTTCTTGGTTATCAGGATATTTCTTTGTATCCTCTCCTCTCATTAAACTAAGAGTACTCTCTTCTGTGGTACCTACAGTCAGCAGAGGCGATGTACAAAGCTGCTCGAAATAGATAAGGAAATTGCAGAAAATACATCGGACGGAAAAAGGAAGGAAATTTATTTTTATAAGATTTAGAAGTAACTAGACTGTACAAGGATACGAATTATATGACAAACTCATTAATAACCTCCGGAGACAATTTCATCCGTTTCTTGCGGGCCTGCACAGACATCACTCATTATAATCAAATTGTTGTTACGTATTCCTACATACATAACATCACGCCTCTTTCCCGGAGGGGTACGCAGAGATCACATCCTTCCATTTGCTACGATCCTTGCAAACTTCTTTCGCTTCATTGACATTCATCAATAATTTACGTATTCCTACATATTTTAAAATTAGTTGTCAATAATTGAGTCTCATTCTCTAGCTTTTAAGTCTTCATCCAGATTTTTTATCTATCTGCGGGCACCTGTAAATGGCTCTGTTAATATATTTTTATGTATTAGTTATTGTAATCTAGCTGTAGGTGTTCTGAATAAATAAAAATAAAATAAAATTATTTAAATATCTCTGCTGACTGCGCTACAACTAGACACTTCCAGCATCTCTATGCGCGTCCACGCAGGCTTATGCGCAGGCGCGTACTCGCTCGCCACTCAGCCACCGCTCGCCGCGCGCGCAACATGGACCGCCTCCACTCTCTAAGCGTGAGTCTATTCATTTACCTACTAAGGTTAAGCTAAGTGATAATATTAATAGAAGTCCGTTTGAGGGAAGGTTGTAGCTTAATTGTTATTTGCAATTGACTTTTTGAAATCGTTAATGGTGCCGATTCTATTGAAGACACAACTACAACTTAACTCAGATTAGATTCGTTCTGTCACTTTCTAATATTTGGATAAAATACAGACAGAAATACAACAGCTGATTGCCTAATTTATAATAATGAGGGTGTCATGTTATTTAAAACAGTTTATGAAACTTTGACAGAATTATAATTATCTGGTGTGTTGCTGTCTCAATTTTATTCAAATAATAGAAAGTGACAGATCCAAAGAAAAATAAGTTAAAGTTGTGTTTACAACAGAACCGGTACCAATGCTATCGACTTGTAGAGCGCACAACTTAACTAAATCCTGACTAAAATTATTGAAGTCCCGTTCTGTTCCCTCATGATAGAAAATGACTCGTAAAGACTTAAATACTCGTAAGTTAAGTCGTGATTTTCGCAACTACGAATTGCTACCAAAGTTGTACCCCCCCCCCCCCCCCTTCTATCTTCTTTTATCTTATAGTAGTTTAGTTATTGGGATCCTTGTGGACAAGCACGTTCCTTTCAACAGTCCACTGCTGGAAATGGGCCTCCCCAAAATTAGGGGTATATCGCATACTCACCACGCCTGGCAGGTGGGCGCAGTAGAAGTTTTCCATTCACAGGGAACGCGGCTGCCCATTATCTGGTTTTATCCCTTAGTCGCCTTTTACGACACCCACGGAAAGTTCTGGGGTGATGCTATTCTAACCCGGCACCACACGGGGAAGATCCTTTGATGCAGTATTATCACTACATAGTATAAAACAAAGTCGCTTTCTCTGTCCCTATGTCCCTATATATGTATGCATAAATCTTTAAAACTACGCAACATTTTGATGCATAGAGTGATTCAAAAGAAAGGTTTATATGTATAATACATGCATAATATAGTAAAGAAACATTGATATTTTCCGTGCGAAGCCGGGGCGGGTCGCTAGTTACTTATATTAGTAAGATAAATGAGCAATCTTTAGTAAGCATAAAAACCTTTGCGTTCAAAAACGTTTTGATCACAGTTGCACATATTTTTACTTGGATGGTATATTCCATTACGAATGAGCCCGATGGTGTAGTGGATAGGGCCGCTGCCTCCTGAGCGGGAGGTCGTGGTTCGAACCCCACCACGTACCAATGTGTTTTTCGGTTTTCGAATTTCATATGTACGTTTATTCGGTGCTTTTTCCGTGCTTCGGAAGGCACGTTAAGCCGTTGGTCCCGGTTAATATCGTTGAATACCGTAGATATTAGTCGTTAAGCCATGTCAGAGGCCAGTGCTAAGCATTGGCGGCTTAAAAACTCTGTCCTAATCTAGGATTGGGTCTGGTTTCCCTTCTGGGTTGCGGAGGTCAGATGGCAGTCGCTCTGTGTAAAAACCAGTACCCTCGTTCAATCCCCTAGATAAGGAAGCCGACCCCGTGAGATACGGGATAAGGCTAGGGAGATGGTATATTCCATTACGTATATTTTACTACTTCTAAGGTTAAGGTAAAACGTCTCACAAGCGCTTAAGTGGTTTATGGAAATATTCATACAAGTCGTTTGCAACTTAATTATTAGGTACGCAACTGACCTCAACCAAAGTTGTAAACTTTGAAGTTACTGACTGAGCTTACAACGAAGATATACTTAGTTATTTTTTAAATACTTATTATCTTGGAATGTTACAGATAGCAACTGAAATTTTGCCTAATTTTGTCATTTAATATCATTTTGATACTATTTTCTAGCCTAACAAAAAATGTTAGGCCAGCGGGACTCGAACCCATAACTTCGGTAGTCTTTTGCAAACTCTCACGGTTATCAACATTATAATGATTAAAAACGGGAAATTTACCGTGGTTTTCCATTCTTGTAAGAGTGTCCGATATTTCAACGCAGTTTCATGCGTCATGATCACGGAGCGACTGAGGAGCTTCTCCCATTCTTATTACCAGTTAGCTTATAGGTACTCGTAGTTATCCTAACACGTCAGTTTCCTAACACATAGAATAACAATATTATTATTTACGTTTACGCTGCTGCCACGCCCATTAGAGATAAAGGCGTGATTATAAGTATGTATGTATTATTATTTAGCTTAGTACTGTGTTGTGTTTATTAGTGTTTCACGTTTGTTTTAACTCTTTGACTCTTTTACTTTCTTAGGCCCGTAATTATAAACAGCACTTGAGACTGACAGCTAGTTTGAGTCCGTATCAGAAATGTCATATCAGTACAAAAGGACTTGTCAAATCCATACTTAATATTACTATCAATCTTGAGATCGCTTTATAAATACGAGCCGCAGTTATTAATTTTTGCGCAACTTTTACGTCGGGGCCACACCTCATCTTAGATGTGATGTTAATTTCTTAAATAATCTGCTAATAAACTTTCATAACGTGGCTATAACATGACTGAGTCAGAGATTACCTTATAACCTTAAGACCGCGGATTAAGGCTCGTATTTTTGAAGCGATCTCAAACTTGAGAGCAATATTAAGTCTGGATCTGACAGACCAGTTTGTACTGAAATTACATTTCTGATACGAACTCAAACTTTCTGTCACTCTTGAGAGCTGATTAAAAATATGGCCCTAAGTCAATATATTTTTTTTATTTGACTCATTTCCATAAATTTTATTTAACTATAATAATCATCATCAAATGCCTCCGTGGTCTAGTGGCTAGTGCCATGGACTAATGATCCGGAGGTCCTGGGTTCGATTCCCAGGGGGGAAACACCAAGTTGATATCTGAGAATTTATCACTGTGAATTTTTCCCCAGTTTGGTTAGGACATTGCAGGCTGAATCACCTGATTGTCCGAAAAAGAAAAAGATTTCGTGCTTCGGAGGGCACGTTAAGCCGTCGGTCCCGGTCGCTGTCTTTGATAATGGTCGTTACTCAGAGGCCTGATAGTTGTACTACTAGGCGGTTTAAAAACTCTGACACCAGGGTTCATCGTGTCGATAGACTCGATACCCACTCTACAGAAGAAGATAAGCATTTGGATTTTTCTAATATACGGGGTGTAATTGACAGCTTCCTGCACACTGATAGGGGTTGTTCAGTCAACGAAACTGAACTACAAACAGCAACATTTTTTTTTGAGGAAGTGAAAAAAGTATTTCTATTCCATACTAATTGTCTGATCGAGCTGGTCTTTTTGTATGGGAAGGTCATCTTTTTTTTTATCTCCTGAAAGAAATTCCTGATGGAAGTTGTTCAGTTTCGTTGACTGAGCAACCCCTATCAGTGTGCAAGACGCTGTCCTTTACACCCGGTATAAATTTCATCTCTAAACTGGAGGATATAAACGTTAGGTACCGTTTATACTATATGTTTTTTGATTACGTTGCATATTAAATTTTACATGATATTTTTTAGGCCCGTATTTATAATCAGCTCTTAAGTATTCGTATCAGAAAAGTCATTTCAGTACAAAATGGCCTGTCAAATCCATACTTAATATCTCTCTCAATCTTGATATCGGTTTATAAATACGAGCCTTAATTACGTAAAGTAAAGTCAGGCCGATATTTTCCCTATGCAACAAGTTCTACTACAAAGAACCACGTGTACGTATAGTACTTGTTTATGGCTGTAGGTAAACAATAAGAGGAAACATGGCGTTTTTCCGTTAGAGGACGTTTTCTTTTGCTACACCTTCATCTTTATTCTAGTCTGTATGATTTGATTGACTACCTAACAAGTCAAATCACTATATAGTATAAAACAAAGTCGCTTTTTCTGTCCCTATTACCCTATGTATGCTTAGATCTTTAAAACTTCTTTGATTTTGATGCGCTTTCTTTTAATGGATAGAGTGATTCAAGAGGAAGGTTTATATGTATAATACATGCATAATATAGTAGAGAAACACTGATGATTTCAGTGCGAAGCCGGGGCGGGTCGCTAGTATTTAATAAATTGGGCTCGATTTTAGATTTGCAACTAAAATTAAAATCTAATTGTCACTTTCAGACTAAAAACATTGGAAAAAGACAGGAGATCTATTCTCTCCGGTTTTTGATTTACAGTCGGTAGTGTTATGCGTTAACTGTCATTTTTATAAAATAAACTGAAATACTGAGGAAACGTGCAAAAGCGTGTCAAAATCAAATGGACAAAGTGTAAAACCATAGAGTATAAATCGCCTGTCCTTTTTCAATTTTATTATTTAAAAAGTGACAGATAGATTATAATTTTAGTTTTAGTCGGTGTAAATCTAGATCGAGCCCAATATCTGCTCATGTCTAATATCAAATAACTGTCACCTAGAAACACGGACATTAATTATAATATAAAAACTTATAAAAAATACAAATTTGATCATAGCTTGTCAAGTCACTATGTTAATCATATAATTTCGCCATTATTTCTGGTAAAAGTTTGACCGACATATGTAGGGTGACTTTTGATATAAGGTCAAAACTCGTATAGGTTTTCCTTTTCATAATACGCTTGTTTCCTACTAGTCAAATCAGCACCTTTTTGTGAAATGTCAAAAACGCATTTTAGTATAAAAATAGCAAGTTATGAGGTCAGTGCTTGGTAAATATTGTACAATTCAATAACTTCTATATTTTTAACTCGATAATTAAATCTAAATATGCATTTTTTTTATTGTGAATGAGTATAAACGGTTTGATTTTTTTAGCCAGCCAGTCAACACGCCTTTTTCTTGAGGCTCTTATAGCATAAATTAAGTACTTATTACATCAAATTACTGCACGATAAAGGTACCCGGTTTTAATCGTTTTTATACTAATATAGAAACTTTAAGGCCTCTAACGAGTATGAGCTCTTGTAATTTTTAGCCTTTTAATGGTAAAATAGAAATCCTTATCAAAGCTATTTAAGGATTTATCATCTGTGAACACGCTAAAACGCTAAAGACAATTTAGGAATAACAGCTTATAATGTTACCTAATGTGAGTTTCGTTTTAATTTATTTTAAGCAAACATACATAAAATCACGCCACATATCTTAAGATAAGCTGAGCCCGGCACGACTTTTAAACTTATTTCAGATAGGCTGCGTATTTCTGTAGTGTTAGGTTATCTGATCATTGCCTAAACTACAATACACATACCCGGCAGCTTGGTAACAGAAACAAGTAAGGGGGAGGAACCCTACCTTCATAAGCCCCCACTTTCTGTAAGAATGTAACAATTTGAAAGCCAAGGGTGGCGATTCTTTAATAGACACAACTTTATTTGTTTTAATTTGGTCCAGTTCAATATTAGAATTGAATAAAAAAGAGACAGAAATACAACAGCTGGTCATTATCATGTCAAAGTTACATGCCTAAAATAAGATGCAATGCTAGATGGTATCGTCTTATTTTAAGCATTAAACGTCACTTTGACAAGGTTATAATCAGCTTTTGTGTTGTTGTCTCTATTTTATCAAATAACAATAAACTTAAGTCGTGTCCTCAACGCATCGATCCACTGTATTTTAAAGTTAAATGTCCAAGTGTAGGCGTCGCACACGTGTGTCTGCATTGCCGCACATTTACCATGCATATAGATCATACACACTCATTTAGTACCCAGACTACATATTTGTAGAGCTTACAACATACCTACGGAACAAGGTTGACTTTAGAATAATATTTCTGATATAGAATACATACGTAGTACATACATATAATCACGCCTTTATCCCTAATGGGGTAGGAAAAGCGTAAACGACCTAAACAAAGGTCGTTCCGCCACGTCTGATAAAGTTTTGAGGGTTATTTAAGATTCGTAGGCCCATCGCTTTTACAATATACTGAAACCTTCGGATCCCTTAGCTGGTTTTTACAGCATGCCCGGGAGGAAATGCAGCTGGCACATTCTATATTTTTCTCTTGCTTCCAGTCCAGGATGGACGAATTTCATAATACATCCAATTACAGACGCATATTCCAACAGACAACATGATGATTTTACGTATGATGATCCAAATAGTTGGATAGGCACCTAAACAATCGGTTAGATAGATAATAAAATAATTCAGTACTAATAATAACAACTTAACAATTCAAAAACTAAATAGCTTAACAGTTACACTCAATACCGAAAAGGTATTGTACCTACTCAGCATAATGCTCCAGTCAAAGACTGATTTTCAGTAGGAACGTTAGTAAGGCGCGTATACGAGTATATATAGCCATATCAAACTTGAGAGCAATATCAAGTATGGATTTGACAGGCCAGTTTGTACTGAAATGTCATTTTTGTTACTAACTCAAACTCTATGTCACTCATGTCATGAGACCTGATTATAATTACGGCCCTAAACTAATTCAACCTAAGCTGCCTCTGTGGTCTAGTGGATAGTGGCATGGACGCCTGATCCGGAGGTCCTGGGTTCGATTCCCAGGGGGGAAACACAAAGTTGATATTTGAGAATTTATCACTTTGTGAATTTTTCCCTAGTTTGGTTAGGACATTGCAGGCTGAATCACCTGATTGTCCGAAAAAGAAAAAGATTTCGTGCTTCGGAGGGCACGTTAAGCCGTCGGTCCCGGTCGCTGTCTTTGATAGTGGTCGTTACTCAAACCATGTCAGAGGCCTGATTGTTGTGCTACTAGGCGGTTTAAAAACTCTGACACCAGGGTTCATCAGGTCGATAGACTCGATACCCACTCGACAAAAGAAGAAGACCTAAGCTTATTTACTAAGTTAGCACATTTTGCCCCATATCGCTCTTATCGTATTTTATTAATGAAATCTACGTTGAAAATCCATTGTAAACATTGCAATGCAATGACTATCCGATTACCAAACTACGACAGCCTGTCCTGTATGCTGATCTTCTATTGTGCATATGTCACACCTTGACATGTCAGAGGATTTGTAAACAGTCACAAAAATAGGATTTAGAGCGTGAAAATAGAATCGCTGTAGTATTTTAGGTCACTACTTTGTTTACCCAATAGTCCACTGATTTGTAGATGTGTATGTTTTTTTTGCCTTGGGAATATTATTTTTTCCCACAGTAGGTAGAAAGTATATTGGCTTCCGACAAAGTTCTATTAAAAGGTACCAAGAAAGAAGTAAGGATTCGGTACTCTCTGTTTGTAAAAAGATACCTAACACTTGTAAGCTTTTCTCTTAAATGAAAAAAACTATACTTAAAAAATATTGAATAAACAGGAACTCATTGATTGTATGGATACTTCAATTTGATTGTATGGATACTTGAATTTCATCCATATAACCAACATTTTGTGACACCTAAAACAATCAATGCAATAATAGGCTCTTCTCTATTTAGCTTATTTTGCCACACCAGACATAAACTACTCTATTCAACTACCTCCGTGGTCTAGTGGTCAGAGCCTTGGGCTTATGATCCGGAGGTTCTGGTTTCGATTCCAAGGGGGCGAAAACAAAGTTTATATTTGTCAATTTATCACTTTGTGAGGTTTTTCACAGTTTGGTTAGGACATCACAGGGTAAATCACCTGATTGTCCGAAAAGAAAAAGGATGTTGTGCTTCGGAGGGCACGTTAAGCCGTCGGTCCCGGTCATTGTCTTTGATAGTGGCCGTTACTCAAACCACTTCAGAAACCTAATAGCTGTGTAACTAGGCGGTTTCAAAACTCTGACACCAGGGTTCATCAGTTAGTTGTTCGACTCGAAAAACCCTCTCGCTAAGAAGAAGAGCTTATTTTGCACAATAGTTGGGCTTAAAGCTTGTAGATCCTTACGCGACGCAAGCGCCGGGTCAATGACCGCTGCAGCCTTAACAGGGAATGCACAATGATGCACTCGCTTCGATGCAAATGTTACGACATTTACCATTTATGCACTTTATGCACTTTAGAGCGTGGATAAATATATTACTTCAGACTACGACTGCAATAAATTCATCATTATGGGCATTGATATTATTGAACTTTAGTTTTATGATTGCTAGTTGTGTATACATCCTATGCTCTGCCATGCTGGTCTGGGAGCGAGAGAAAAATATAGAATGTGCCAGCTGCATTTCCTCCCGGGCAGGCGGGATCCGAGGGTGTCTGTGTATTGCAATTTAGGCGATGGGCTGACAATCTGTCACTACAGCAATATACGTACAAATCTATCTTAAATAACCCTGAAATTTTTGTTAGACGTGGCGAAATGACCTATGTTTAGGTCGTTCTTGCTCTGCGTACCCTATTAGGGATGAAGGCGTGATTATATGTACGTATGTATGTAGTTATGTATGTTTAATCATTACTAGTTCTTTCTTGCATCGGGATGTAAATGTGATTCATATTTCAATGGTTTTTGGTGATGTTTTCCATAAAAAATTCTATTTCCGAATGCTGTTATTTTCTTTTAATGAGAATAACTTTATAAAAACCCACAAAAAATGTTATTTTCTTTATTTCTTTAATTACCTTCACATCTGAGCATGAGCAGTATAATGCAAAATTAGCAATATATTAATAAAAAAATATCCGACATTTAAATTGTTTAATTAAATGACATACGAGTATCTTTATATTTCATTGACCCTTTGTTCACAATTATGAACCAGTTTCTTTTTTGTTTGCACTAAACCGGAACAATTTGGTGACTATTGTTGTATTAACAATTTAACCTTCAATGTAATGTTTAGAGATCCTTAGTAAATGTATAATATAACCGCTTTATGCCTGCTATGGCCAAAACTACGTGGAGAAATCACTACAGAGTATAAAACAAAGTTGCTTTCTCTGTCCCTATATCCCTATGTATGCTTATATCTTTAAAACTACGCAACAGATTTTGATGCGGTTTCTTCTAATAGATAGAGTGATTCAAGAGGAAGGTTTGTATGTATAATACATGCATAATACATACATACATACATACATATAATCACGCCATTATCCCTAATGGGGTAGGCAGAGCGTAAACGACCTAAACAAAGGTCGTTCCGCCACGTCTGACAAAGTTTTGAGAATTATTCAAGATGGATTTGTACGTATATTGCTGTAGTGACAGGTTGTCAGCCCATCGCCTAAATTGCATTATACCGAAACCCTCAGATCCCTTAGCTGGTTTTTACAGCATGCCCGGGAGGAAATGCAGCTGGCACATTCTATGTTTGTATTTCGCTCCCAGTCCAGCATGGAAGATAGATAGATAGATATACATGCATAATATAGTAGAGAAACACTGATGATTTCCGTGCGAAGCCGGGGCGGGCCGCTAGTTACTAATAATTCTGAAATCACGTAAATTCATATTTACATAGGTACGTAAAATCAGGTTTTTAACTGTTACGATGTAGGCGAAACGTTTCTGACCTCTAGATAATGATTTATCATGATACATTTTTTTTCTTAATTCGTCGATGCATTCGACTTGTCAGTAGGAGGTCAGTAGCTATTTCTTTAAGTCCTATGTCTTTGTCGTGACAATAGAAGGCGTGTCACGCTTCCGGACATAACTATATAATGCGCTTATTACACTGAAAAACATACTTGTATAAATACGAGCTGTTTATGACAATAATGTTAAAAATTTAATGTATCAAGTTACTTGATAACCACTACCAAGTTCCTAGTAATTTCAATCAACAGAATAATTGATCTTAACATTTAACTTATTCTCTCAATACATACATACATATACATATAATCACGCCTTTATCCCTAATGGGGTAGGCAGAGCGTAAACGACCTAAACAAAGGTCGTTCCGCCACGTCTGACAAAGTTTTGAGGGTTATTCAAGATGGATTTGTACGTATATCGCTGTAGTGACAGGTTGTCAGCCCATCGCCTAAATTGCAATATACTGAAACCCTCAGATCCCTTAGCTGGTTCATACAGCATGCCCGGGAGGAAATGCAGCTGGCACATTCTATGTTTTTCTCTCGCTCCCAGTCCAGCTTGGAAGTATTCTCTCAATAATTTTACTTGATGTGCTCGTATGTAAAGAAGTTCCTTGATCAATTTAACAAAGTATTTTTTCAGTATAGGTTCATAGAGATTGGCAAGATAATTCATAATTTGGCTTTCTTTTCTAACAATCTGTTACATCATTTGACATGCCATATTTCGTTAAAATAAGGAGAAATGTGTATGAATAAATCCTTTGCCAGTAATCGGTTCGCCCTTGACCGGTATTTCGTATCATTTTTTAGACCTTCTTAGGTGCCAATGACCGACTTCCGGATATTTAGTTGCAAGAATTGATGACTGAAACCGATAATTTAACGTGCTTTGCAATACAAAGAAATCTATGTATGTTTTTTTTGGTATTTTTTAATTTATTACTTTTTCTGTCGCGAGAAGAAAAATGTAGAATGTGCCAGCTGCATTTCCTCCCATGCTGTAAAAACTAGCTAAGGGATCCGGGGGTTTCTGTATATTGCAATTTAGGCGATGGACTGACAACCTGTCACTACAGCAATATGCCTACAAATCTATCTTATATAACCTTCAAAACTTGTCAGACGTGGCGGAATGACCTTTGTTTAGGTGCTTTACGTTCTGCCTACCCCATTAGGGATAAAGGCGTGATCATATGATCTTCTCATTTGACGCTCGCTTACGCTCATGGCTTAGTAATTTTCTTCGTTTCTGCCGCAGACTATACACTTTTAGTTGAATTTACGGTGAATTACTGTTACAGAGGGACATTTTCGAGGTCTGATACTTCTCCGAATGAAACAAAAGGTCAAAGCCTTTTATCCCAATTAACAAAATAATCCATTAACAAGTCAGCGGGGTCACAGAGACCGTGAATGTATTCTTTCGCAAGAATATTATGACTCGTCGACTCTTGAGCCGGTCTATCAGGAAGTTAAGCCTTGACACCTGACGAGGTCTAAGAAATGGTCATAATCATAATAATTTATTAATTGCTTACATGGGTACATTAGATCACAATTATAAATAGTTTCCAACCATGAACCCTGTTGGGCACTGCAAATTACAAATATGAAATTTTAATTAAAATACGTACAAAACATAACTAATCAAATTATTTACATAGTAAAATGTTAATCGCAAATGGCAAATAATTTAAAATACAAACAATATATTAGAAATAAATACAATTAATTGAAAGTTAATGATAAAATATTGTATGGTACCAAATAATCTTCCATGCTGGACTGGGAGCAAGAGAAAAACATAGATTGAGCCAGCTGCATTTCCCGGGCATGCTGTAAAAACCAGCTAAGGGATCCGAGGGCTGTATATTGCAATTTAGGCGATAGGCTGACAACCTGCCACTATAGCAATATACCTATAATATCTTAAATAACCCTCAAAACTTTGTCAGACGTGGCGAAACGACCTTAATTCAGGTCGTTTACGCTCTGCCTACCCCATTAGGGATAAAGGCGTGAATATATGTATGTATGTATGGTACCAAATATCAGGCAAGGGCAAATTGAGATATTGAAAAGGCGATAACTTTTTTCCACTTTCCTCACATTTTAAAAACTAGTCAAAAAATGTTACCACAAGCTGTCAAGTATCTATACCAGGTACCTATACAGCGTCCCGCAAACTGCTGGGGTTGCTCAGTCAATGACACTGAAAAAACTACCAGCAAGATTTTTTTCAGGAAGTAAAAAAAAATGCTTTTCCATACAAATTCTCTGATCGAGGTGAACATTTTGTATGGAAAAGCCTGAATGAAGAAAAAATTCAATGGTTTTTAGAAAATAAGCGATATCAACGTTTAGTTATTTTATTATAGATATCAATGATTACTTTGCGATTAGAGTCATAGCCTTAAAAGGCATTGCAGTTATAGACTTGTTCTTATTCTATACAATACACGTCTAATTAAATACACATAGAGCAAGATTTTTCTAATTAAATCACCTTATATTATTATGTATGTATAACAAATACCTTAGCACTTAGCATCATGCATTGATCTACATAACTAAACTACATAATACGTTATTTATAAGTATAATAAATGCGATGTTTTATATATAATATCGGTTCGTATCGATCGATATGTACTCGTATGTGGCGATTAACAACTTTGTATTTTTTCCCCTAACGGTATAACTTTAATTATGAAGACCTGCCGATTTATTACGCTATTTCAATTAATGTTTGAGCCATCTTTTAGTAAATTGCTTTGCCTAGTAAGTATCAATAATATTAAATAAATATAATATGAAAGAAAGAAAATAATAAATTCGTTTCGGCCAGGGCTCGAATTTATTATTTTCTTTCTTTCATTCTATATGAAATAAAATAGCATTATGAGTGCTAAAAATCCTCAAACATTTCAAGTAATAATAGTCCACCCACCGATTTTTGGTGATGGCGGCCAGTCTCCCGGAGATCAGCCAACTGCGCAGGACTTGTTTTTAGTGCCCAAGTGTTTGCTCTACACATAGGTGCACTTTGTATTCCTTCAATATCTTATTCTGATGGGACAGATTGATTGATATGACACGACCAGAGAGAAATCAGGCGCAGGACCGACTATTTACATGCCAATCCGACAGAATGGATCATCTTACTTTTCGGACAATCAGGTGATCAGCCTGCAATGTCCTAACCAAACTAGAAATAAAAACACAAAGTCATTGTCCCCCACCGGGAATCGAACCCGGGACCGAGAGCCCATGGCTCAGACCGCTAGACCACGTTAAAGTATCAAGTACCTAGTTGGTGTCAATCCATCTCCTAAAATTTATCTTATCGTATCTTATATAGCCGTTAAGTGTCCCACTGCTGGGCAAAGGCCGCTAAAATTTATATATTTATTTAATTATATATATATATAAAATCACGCCTTTATCCCTTACGGGGTAGGCAGAGCGTCACGCCTCGTAAAAGGCGTTTTCGCCACGTCTGACAAAAATTGAGGGCAATTTTAGATTGTAATGTGTAGTGCTATAGTGACAGGTTGTCAGCCCATCGCCTAAATTACAATACACTGTAACCCTCGAGTCCCTTTTGCTGACTTCTACAACATGCCCGGGAGGAAGGGCAGCTGGAACATTCTATGTTTTTCTATCCCTCCCAGTCCAGCATGGAAGAAATTAATTAATTATAATACACTAAAACTTGACGAACTCACTTTAAAAACCTTGTACTTGATGCTTGACAAATGATATTTACTTTTTAACAGCATCCGTTTTTAATGTAGGCGAGTCCATTGTTGTCACTAAATTATATGACATACATTAACCTAGATTAAATGAACTTGGGACCAAAACGCGTGGGAAGGATTTAATGCATACCTTTTGTTTTAAAAAGGTGTTTGCCAAATTACAAAAGTTGAGAGTGATGGATGATGATCATATAAAAAGGTAGTTCAATTGAAAAATCTTGTCAGGGCTACTACCTACCTCTTTGCCATCCAATCCGGTAACCGGGGTATCAGTCTTACCTGTGGATAAGTTCAGGTAAACGACACGAGGATCCACAGAGCTTACGACCTTCCTCCCAAAAGACTTCAATAACAAATAACTTGTAAATTATTAATTTCATTAAGTTATGACAGAAGCCAAACATGGCATGAAGAACTAATTCGATTCGAATTCGATATCATAAAAAAAAATATGGAGCAATTTATGACAGAAAAATAAGAGTAGTTTTCGAAGCTCATGTCTAGAGCAACCATTCGAGATAGTCAAAAAACGTAAAAGACAAAGTTGTAGGTAATTTATAAGGTTTCATTATGTAGTAAAATAAAACTCCTTACGACGCACCGTCGAGATATAAGCAAATCAAATCAGAGGGGTCAGGACTTTTAGTGTCCTCCTAACTAAAGTTCCTAAGTCAAAATTCCTGATTCTGACTTTTTCGTTCAAATCATCATATGAGCATTAATTTACAAATCTATCAGTTCAGCTCAATCATTACTATAAAACCTCCTAAAAAAACACAATAACAATACAATAAAATCGAAAGATACTATTAACAGACAAACCAATACAATGCCATTGTGTTTTATGTGAAATGAATGTTGTATACGTAAAACATTGTACCGTTTTGCTTGTCGGAATAACCTAAAATAAAGGGGGTTTAAGAGCTGCAACAGTGGCGCCATCAGTTTGAAATTAATTATGGTACCTCAAATACAAACATTTTCATGAATGCTTTACGTTTGGCGAAAGTGGCACTTTTAGCACATTTGCAATACTTACATAGCTTTTATGGTTAGTGTGAATTATTTTTATGAACTATAAAATGGAGAATTAGTTGCGATTGTCATGAAGATATTCATGAAAAATGTTTGTATTTCAGGCACAAATAATTTAAAAATGATGGCGCCACTGTCGCAATTCTCAAATCAAAGGCCTTTTACTTACGTCATTATTTTACTAATT
Source organism: Scrobipalpa costella (assembly GCA_949820665.1). Lineage (NCBI taxonomy): Eukaryota > Metazoa > Arthropoda > Insecta > Lepidoptera > Gelechiidae > Scrobipalpa > Scrobipalpa costella. Next base: position 4,366,017 of record OX463299.1, read on the forward strand.
TATAAAACGGATGTGATATAATACAAATATGGCAGATCCACGGTGATATTTAAAATAGATATAGAGCTTATTTAATGTAGATCCAATAATATAGGTAATAATTATAGTATTAGAAGTTTACGTCATGTTATGTCATTTTATGTATTTTTAAATTTCTTTGAAAATGTGTTAAAAGTGAGTAAATTACTGATAGTAGTACGATATCATTTTATCTTCTTTTCTTCCATGCTGGACTGGGAGAGATAGAAAAACATAGAATGTTCCAGCTGCCCTTCCTCCCGGGCATGCTCTAGAAGTCAGCAAAAGGGACTCGAGGGTTACAGTGTATTGTAATTTAGGCGATGGGCTGACAACCTGTCACTATAGCAATACACATTACAATCTAAAATTGCCCTAAATTTTTGTCAGACGTGGCGAAAGCGCCTTTTACGACGCTCTGCCTACCCCGTAAGGGATAAAGGCGTGATTATATGTATGTATGTATCATTTTATCTTTTGATTTTGGGAGACGATGGATATCGTCATGATCCCGTGGCTCTGTTTTTCCACTAGCGGTATTATCGTTGACGGCATCGTCCACCTAGTTACACTCTGAACGAACACAAACATTATACCGGGTGTAAGGGACAGCTTTCCGCAAACTGATAAGGGTTGTTCAGTCAACCAAACTGAACAACCCTTATCACATTTACACCGGAATATTCTTTCAGGAGATGTAAAATAAAATTTACCTTCCCATACAAAATTACTACCTCGATAAGACAATTTGTATGGAAACTCAAAATTTTTTTATCACTTCCTAAAAAACATCCTGGTGATAGTTGTTCAGTTTCGTTGACTGAGCAACCCTATAATTTTGCGGGGACGCTGTCCTTTTTCATCCCGTATTACATGCGCATGCATTTGGCAGGCCGCCGGCGATACCGGTATACCGGTGGGACTCAATGCTGAGCCGTTGCCATGACGTTACCTTGCTGGCAAGTAGAAAAGTCGTCGTTTCCCTAGCCTTATCCCGTATCTTACGGGGTGGGCTACCTAACCTAGGGGATTGAACGAGAGTACTGGTTTTTACACAGAGCGACTGCCATCTGACCTACGCAATCCAGAAGGGAAACCAGACCCAATCTTAGATTAGGTCAGAGTTTTCAAGCCGTCAATGCTTAGCACTGGCCTCTGAAATGGCTTAACGACTAATATCTACGGTATTGAACGATATTAACCGGGACCAACGGCTTAACGTGCCTTCCGAAGCACGGAAAAGCGCCGAATAAACGTACATATTAAATTTTAAAAACACATTGGTACGAGGTGGGATTCGACCACTCAGGAGGCAGCGGCCCTATCCACTACACCATCGGGCTCTCAAGTAGAAAAGTATGCTAAATAATGTCATAGATTTTCATACACTATCTCTTCCACGATACCGTCGAAACCGTGCCGTCTAGTAAAATAACGCCCAATACCTACGATTGTTTGGAGGTCGTGGTTCGAACCCCACCACGTACCAATGTGTTTTTCGGTTTTCGAATTTCATATGTACGTTTATTCGGTGCTTTTTCCGTGCTTCGGAAGGCACGTTAAGCCGTTGGTCCCGGTTAATATCGTTTAATACCGTAGATATTAGTCGTTAAGCCCTTACAGAGGCCAGTGCTAAGCATTGGCGGCTTGAAAACTCTGACCTAATCTAGGATTGGGTCTGGTTTTCCTTCTGGGTTGCGGAGGTCAGATGGCAGTCGCTCTGTGTAAAAACCAGTAACCTCGTTCAATCCCCTAGATTAGGAAGCCGACCCCGTGAGATACGGGACAAGGCTAGGGAGATGATGACCTACGATTGTTTACAACAAGTTGTTCGTCTACGTAGTCAAATTAGCGTTGCATTCTTGGACACTTCCAATGCACGACAAATTAGAATGCCAAGGCTGCAGTCACTTGTAACTATCCAGTGGTTACCGTGGCCAAATACTACAGCAAGTGATATTGAGAATCTTAGTCATTTATTTCATAGAACCGGCCATATTTAAAATTTACTTTTAATTATCTCTAGCGTTCAAATTTTGTTGTAAACCAAGCCAGTAGTATTTTATCCAGACTGGTCACCCTTCCATTTCCAGCCAGCAGATGTAAACATAGCTTTGCGTAGAAACATTTCTATGTAATCATTTGAGTAACTATAACATCCTCAAAAATATTTTTACTTCATTTGAAATCACTACATAGTATAAGACATAGTCGCTTGCCGCGTATGTCTGTCCCTATGCATGCTTAAATCTTTGCTGCGATTTTTTTAAATAGATAGAGTGATTCAAGAGGAAGGTTTATATGTATAATGCATGAATTATATAGTAAAAAACATTGATAATTTCCGTGCGAAGCCGGGGCGGGCCGCTAGTGATCCTATAAGTGTGTACGTATACGTATTTAGATTATAAGCTATAGTGTATCGGTTACTACGATTTTCTTATCCTATTAATCATGAATCACTAACATGTATTCAAGGTGAGCCCTAATTGATCTATTTACTGCAACTGACATTTTATTCTTATACCTAAGACAGGTTTCCTTTAATGTGGGGAAAATTATATGCTTGGCTGGTAAATCATACATACATATAATCATGCCTTTATCCCTAATGGGGTAGGCAGAGCGTAAACGACCTAAACAAAGGCCGTTCCGCCACGTCTGACTAAGCTTTGAGGGCTATTTAAGATATATTTGTAGGTATATTGCTGTAATGACAGGTTGTTAGCCCATTTGTATACTAAAACCCTTTGGATCCCTCAGCTGGTTTTTACAGTATGCCCGGAAGGAAACGCAGCTGGCACATTCTATGTTTTCTCTCGCTCCCAGGCCAGCATGGATGTAAAAAGTGGTAAATCATGTAGGATAAAATAAATAGGATAAAAATGTAAAACAGGTTAACGATAACTTTATAACGTTGGTAAGACAGACAAGTTTAGAATAAGATTTTTTTTAAAGACTGGTGAACTGGATACCTCTAAAACGCTACTGTATTGTTTTATAGTACAAACTCAACTGCTTCTAATTTAGAATATATATATATTTTAACATTCTTTTCTGTAGGGCTTTTAAAAACTAAATTATTAGGTATCAAACAGTAGAAACCCGTTAAACTAAACCATCTCGGAATAAAACTTGGAATAAAACTAGGTACAAGACCGTATCCGAAATAGTGATATCCGATACCGTACTAAGGTGGAGGACGTAGGTAAAAGGATTACCAAGTTAAAGTGGGCGTGAGCAGGACACTTGGCAAGGCGGAAAGACAGCAGATGGACAATGGCAGTGACAGAGTGGCAGCCATGGGGCAGAGTACGCCCAGTAGGCAGACCACCAGCCCGATGGTCAGACGATATAGTCTCTGTGGTGGGAAAGAGCTGGATGCGGATGCGGAATTTCACTTTAACCTATTTTCGTTTCTCCACAAGTAAAAAAAAAAACAAAATACCATTAATGTAAAAAAAATATTTTCGTTATCATATTTCTTTTACCAATCGACCATTAACCAACCATATTATTATTTTAAGTTATTTACTGTGACATGGTACTGTGTTACCCCCTACCTATTTGTTTATATATATACATAATAAGAAATCTCTAGAGGGGTCATGTTTGTACATTGAATATTTTTACGAAAGAATAATTGCTGTAGGCATTATTAACGATACAAAAACCAAAACATTGTCTATCTGTATATTACCACATCACGCCAAAACTACTGACCCGATTTCGATGGGACTTTTTTATTCAACTGAGTGTTACCTGAGTTGAAACTAAGAATACCTAAATCACGCTACCTGACTTAGGGGGTAAGCAGGAAAGTAAAATTTGGCTGTTTTTTAACCGATTTGGATGGAACTTTTTTATTCGACTGAGTGTTATCTGGACTCAATCTTAAGATGCAATTAATCACCCCACTGGACATTGGGATTAGGCAGAAAAAATAGTTTTAGTGATTTTAACTAACTTTGATGGGATCATTTTTATTCGGCTGTGTGAATCTGTGTGTTATCTAGACTCAAACATTGAATAGTTTTATTAGTGAGTAAGTACCACGCTGGGTCCAACATATTGAAAAAACTTCTCCGCGCGTAGGAACCGAATCTGCGTGTTTGCCACACTAAAATAGATCAGACAGTAAGAAAAGCTCTTTGCTTTTGTATGAAAAACACGCATCCACACGCGGGCTAGCTCATCGGAGAAGCATTTTCAGTATGTTGGTCCCAGCGTCTTTTATCAACAACTACTGGGCGTACGAAGTCGCGGGCACAGCTATATTAAATAAAGCCTTTCAGTATCCGATTTTATACATTTCCAATTATAAAGCCACACGTATCTCAAACATCTCTCTCTACTTTCCAGTTGCTCTGCGTACTAGCAGCAGGCGTTTTAGCAGAGCCGGCGCCAGCACCAGGCCGCGTGCCAAAGGTCTACAACGCTCTCATCACTTCGAACCAGAACCTAGAACCCAGTAAGGCGTACCCGGTGTACCAGCCAGTGATACATGACCCCTTCGCGTACCCGTTCCAGTCAGCTGTGTTTTATGGCGATTACCCTGGGCCTTTGAGTAATGTGAGTATTATTTTTGATCCTTTTCTTTGAACTGATACGGATTCTTTCGCTGCTTAGTTATAAGTGTAAATAGTAGCCTTTATTTACCCCTTATGGTGAAAGTATTGTAAACAAATAAGTACGAGTAGGATATTTAGTATAAATATGACATTTTCGTTATCAATTAAATTGGAGCGCTTGAGCCTTGCTTGAAACTGAACAAAACTATATTGTACTTCCATCATTTCGACTTTTTCCATCGAAAAAAAAAGTTTCAATAAACCGTTAAACTTTCTTCAGTCAATGTATACTCTCGTTGCAGATTTACTGAAATTCTGATTTCAAGTAATTTTATTCTCAAAATAAATCTGTTGTTTTCCAGGGTCTCGTCCCGCCATTTGCTTCGAAGCCAAAACAACCCAGCCAGGCACCACAACCTTCGTCACCACCAGCAGAAAAACCAGAAGAAGGCAAGGATGATCTTACTCCAGAAGCACCAGCAGATCCACCAGCAGAACAACCACCTAGTGAAGATGGCGAAAAGCAAGCTACGCCACCACCCCAGCCTCCTGCCACTCAGTCTCCTATACCCTTAAACCAATTTGGGTTGCCCCCTCAGGTATACCCCTTAGACCGCTTCAACCCCGCCTATTCTGGCTTCAATCAAGTAGGACCTTACTACTCCAGCTTCCCTGGCTTCCGATTTTATGATCCTTACGATCCGTTCCTCTTCAGTCCGTACGCGAACTTGCCTCCCCCAGTTTATAGACCTTTGACTAATGTTTTAAGTCATGGTCCTCCTCCGCCTCAGCAAAGGCCTTTGCGTCCTGCTCCTCAAAGTCCTGGACCTTCGGAACAGCCAGCTGAGGGATCTGCTCCGCCAGAACCTAGTGACCTGAACGTTCTCAACTACTCTTCGAAAGATCCCTCCATACCAAATGTCCCGCCACCTCCACCACCTTCTGGAGGACTTAAGACGAATGACTCAGAATAGTTTTAGTGATATTCGTTAGTGTAAATATTGGAATTTATACGTGAACATAAAACATATTTGGTATACAAGAGCTTTGCTCTTGTCAGCTTTGATTGTTTGGATCGAAACAACATCCAACCCTATGTTATTCAAATATTTGGTATACCTTTTCATCATCATCAAAATTGTTATTTACTTATTTTTATGGTATTATTAATATAAGCATAGATTTAATTACTTTTGCTATTTTTATCGATACAGTTTTAATAAAATAGTCCGTCATAGAATTTTTGGTCTCTATTATGATTGTATACTCTATAAGACAATGCTAATTAGGATACGCTCTCAGTATTTTTATATTTGATAATTTATAAAAGATAATAAATTGGTAATCGCCTACATTATTTATGAAAATAAAATTGAAAATGTAAAGAATATAACTATTAAGTGGCTTATCAGTTCTTTATTCCCCAGTTTTCAAAATATCCACAATATTTTAATGTTAGAATGTTCATTACAATCACGAAAAGACGAACAATGTACGCCAGTCGATAAATATCCGGTCTTGGGAATTCTCTACAAAATCAAAATGGAGTATGTGTTTGATAATATTGAATATGAATGATCTTTAGTGCAAACACCAATGAAAACCTTTGCAGATACGGAAACTATTTTATGGTAAAACTGATAAATATCATCAACATAGATAAGTATATGATGCAATAGAGATAAGTAAGTAGGTAAAATATGGACTTGGAATAAGTATATGCACTCTATTTGGTAGTTGATAACGAAATCAACTAGCAGAGTTAGCTTTTAGCCGAGCAAACATAATACGTACGTAAAATAGATCAGTTTCATTCTCTCTATGGATAGAAGAATTTAGAAAATATCAAATGAGAAGGCATAATAAATCTATAGGTGTAAGGGACGATAGTGTCCCGAAAACTAAAAGGGGTTTATCAATCAACGAAACTTAACAACTTCCTTGAAATAAAACATTGTACTGAAATATTGTCAGTTATTATAATACAATAATACAAGACATGCCAAATTAACAGCTAGATCGCTCTATTTGATTGTTTCAAATTACAGTGTTTCAGCAACAGCAGTTTCAGTTTCAGCAGTAGTAGCAGTAGTACAACGGCAGAGGAGGTTGCTGAAACTCTTGTCACTGGATGGATCTCTCGTTTTGGTGTGCCATCAATCATAACGACTGATCAGGGTACTTAGTTTGAGTCTGACCTGTTTCGTCGCCTGATGCTGACTTCTGCCACCAAACGTATCCGAACTAATCTCAAGGAAATGCTCCTAAAACTCCTCTATGGTGATTTGAAAACTTTGAAGGAGTAATAAATCCACCTTCACCTATGATATATGTAGGCGACATTTGCCACGCAAATCTGCAGCTCGAAATCCATAGGTTGATGAAGAATGGTCTAGATGGCGTTGTTTGAAGGAATATTTGTCTTTGCAACTTATGGAGTTTTAGCTGCAGTATTATTAGTTTTAGCTTCATCAGCAGTTTTATTAACGGTCCAGTCGGGTTCCCCAGTAGTATACAAGTAAAAATTCCAGACGGCTGGTCCAAAGGTTTCAACCGATTTGAAAGCTTTGAAGGAGTAATAAATCCTCCTTCACCCAAAGGTGTAGGTCATAATAAATGTAGGCGACGTTTGCCACGCAAATCTGCAGCTCGAAATCCATAGGTTGATAAAGGGTGGTCTAGATGGCGTTGTTTGAAGAAATATTTGTCTTACAACTTATGGAGTTTTAGCTGCAGTATTAGTTTTAGCTTCATCAGCAGTTTCATTAATGGTCCAGTCGGGTTCCCCAGTAGTATAGAAGTAAAAATCCCAGTCGGCTGTTGCGAAGGATTCAACCGATTTGAAAACCTCGAAGTAGTAATAGATCCATCTCCTCCGATGGTGTATGTAGACGACTTTTGCCACGCAAATCTGAAGCTCAAATTCTGTGGGTTGGTACATCAGGGTGGTTTCAAACTCAGTCTGGCGGATTCGGACACACGTTGGTATTCTTTTGACTTCTAGCCATCTCTGAAAAAGTTACAGAAATAATTGCTTTGTTTATAGCTTTTTAGAGTAAGGCAAACAGTTGACTGTAGCAATCATTAAGGTGACCATACTAGCCAAGTGGCAAGCCCATCAGAAAAAAAAACATATTTAACTAAAAACGCAGTGAATCTTTAACCCGGTCCAACAGAATCAAGTTGTAGTGGTAATTTAAAACCTTATAAATTAGCGATTCAAAGTTTGTTGTAGTAACAGGAAGAAAAATTGCCGTTAATGGCTGTTATTCGCAATTTCTCTTGCTAGTATCGTCACCTTAATGTGACTGAATAGCTTCAAATGTTACAAATAAATTTGAAGTAAGTATTTATTGAGTCGGTAGTAAGTATTTTGTATCAGTGCTCACCCTTAATATCAATTTATCCACCAACTCAGTTCTGTCTAAATGAACATGCGTTTGGAAATATAGATTGCTTGCGTAACAATCACCAAACGTGTAGTCATAGCTCGTCATTTTTACTAAAACAATGATTATGATAAGAATTTTCATGCGTAAACTTGAGGTATGAAAATTTAAAACAAATTAAAGACAAGTATAATATAACCGTGAAACACATATACACATAAGGGTAAATAATAAAAGTGCTCCCACCATTTTTTGGTGATGGCGGCCAATCTCATCTCTAGGAAAACGCAGGAATAGTTTTTAGTGCTTAAATGCTTGCGCTACATACATGTGCACTCTCTATTCCTTCACTGACACGACCAGAGAGAAATCAGGCCCAGGTTCAACTATTTACATACCCAACTGACAGCATGAATCATTTTACTTTTCAGACAATCAAGTGATCAGCCTGTAATGTCCTAACCAAACTAGAAACAACAACACAAAGTCATTATCCCCCGCCGGGAATCGAACCCATGGCTCAGACCGCCAGACCACGGAGGCAGGGTAAATCATCCCTTAAAAAACATACAATTATTGTTATAAAACAAAAAAAATGCTGTATTAACTACCTTGTTCCCATGCTATGTTATGTTTTCCAAGTTCACTCATTGATTTAAAGTATTGCCAGCAATGGCTAAGAGGCACTGAAATTAAAAAGTAGTCATATATATTAAAACTAGTCAATATTGTCAAAATGAAAATCGGATGACATGACGGATAACATAGATAGTAGTCACAACTTAGCCGCATAGGGCTAGAGTTATGAAAATCATTATTAATGTTCTTTACGCTCTATTAATCTTTTTTTTTTAAGAATTTTCAAAATGAAAATAACATATTTCACATAGTTAAAGATGAGACGTCCCTCAGAAAACCCCTACAGGTTTATGCGAGGCACGAATAAGTTGCATAATATATAATACTCCTATAAATTATTTATGATTTTAAACAATAATTAAATTAAACAGTTCTAGGTCCCCAATCAGGTACCCAAATGATATTTTTTGAGTAGACGTTTACAAGCTTCCACGTCGGTTATCGACGTGACGTCACTATGAAGATCAATCGAAATTACCCATAGCAAAAAAAAAATGTGAAAAATGATGCTGGCCTGGGAGCGAGAGAAAAACATACAATGTGCCGGCTGCATTTCCACCCAATCATGCTGTGAAGAACCAGCTAAGGGATCCGAGGGTTTCAGTATATTGTAATTTAGGCGATGGGCTGACAATCTGTCACTACAGCAATATCAACAAATATAAAAAATCTATCTTAAATAACCCTCAAAACTTTGACAGACGTGGCGGAACGACCTTTGTATACGTCGTTTACGCTCTGCCTACCCCATTAGGGATAAAGGCGTGATTATATGTATGGATGTAATTAAAATATATATAACACATACCTGAGAAAACATGCACCAAATAAAGTAAATTCAATTTCATTTTTATTTATGAAAATATATATTGTACTTATTCAATCAAATCACGACTTAATACTGTAGTCAATGAATTTTTCGTCAAATTTATGTTTGCTAGAAATATGATCCTTCCTCTATTTGTTTATAGATATACTTCTTTTATAAACGGACGTAGACACATTCCAGCATTGTATTTCTTCTTCTTCTTAGCGAGTGGATTCTCGAGTCGAACGACCCGATGAACCCTGGTGTCAGAGTTTTCAAACCACCTAGTATCACAGCTATTAGGCCTCTGACATGGTTTAAGTAACGACCCCTGTCAAAGACAGCGACCGGGACCGACGGCTTAACGTGCCCTCCGAAACACGGAATCCTTTTTCTTTTCGGACAATCAGGTGATTCAGCCTGCAATGTCCTAACAAAACTGGGGAAACCTCACAAAGTGATAAATTAATAATATAAATATCAAATTTGTGATCCTCTCCCTGGGAATCGAACCCAGGACCTCCGGATCATAAGCACATGGCTCTGACCGCTAGACCACGAAGGCAATTGTATTTCTTACTTAGGTACAAGAAGAGGTTTACGGACGGGCACAATCATGGAGACAATGGGGGCAATTCGTACGCGCACTAAATCACTAAATCTTGTTCTATCTAAAATCGTTACCTGCTATCTTTTATCACGAGAGAACAGAAAGGGACGGCAAGAATTTTAGTCATGATTTAGTTAAGTTGTATCCTCAAGGAAGCGGTTCCATTGATGGAGTGCGCACAGTCAAGAACCGCTAGCAACAATTAGCCGTCGGTCCCGGGCGCTCTTTTATACAGTGGTCGTTACGTAAAACCATATCAGAGCAAATTAGGTGTGATATTAGATGATTTAAAATGTCTGACACCAGGGTAAAACAGGTTGATTGACTTGAAATGAAACCCAAACGACAGAAGAAGAAAAAGAAGAAGAATAATTTCTGTATTGCGACACATCAATGAGACACAGCAAGTTTTTTACAGGTTACAAGTCAAGCAGGTCCATTAACATCAACATCAGCCACAACAGTCCACTGCTGGACATGGGCCTCCCCAAAATTGGAGGTATATGCCATACTTCCTTAGCAGCAGTAGAAGTTTTCTATTCACAGGGAACGCTATTGCCCATTCCTTGGATTTATCCCTTAGTCGCCTTTTACGACACCCCGGGAAGATATGGGGTGATGCTATTCTAACCCGGCACCACACGGGGAAACATAATAAATAGCATATCAACATAAACATAAGCAGGTCCATGCGGAAACATTATCAGCAAGTTTTTTTTTAATATTTGTAATAAAAAAATATCAAGTAAGTAAGTTTTTTAACATTGCGTTATCAATACCAACTTCTTTGATGCCCATAACCTATTTTTTCTTTACAGCTTTAAAGAAAGTCAACCGCAAAACATATAGTTGTAACAAATTTACCGTCTGCGATTCCAAAACTAAGTTGCAAAGAAAAATAAAGCATTTATGGGCCGCAAAATACGAACTATAGCAGTTGTTTGTAAAATGTCGGTTATTATTCTGCAAGTAACAAAACTTCAAAAGAAAATAAACAAAAAAATTCGCGCTTCATTCTGCTAACTTGGATCATAGAAAATAATATCACTAATTAAAACCTTCGACTGAAGGTTGCATTCGGCAGGCGGTGGAATGAAACTTTCTTCTCTCCTGCTGAAGATCCTCGAATAGGATCAAAAAGTTAAGGATTAACCCTCTATTCAATACAAACAAGTACGCCGATCGGTTTTCATTATGAATTACACTTGTCTATCGTTTAGTGTTAATTAAAACATTATGTATTTTAATATAGATTTAAGATTTTAAATACCTAAGTATATTTACAGATAAATATAATAATTGTTTCACGTTTATAGAAATCAATGAAGCAAGTACAGTGATTGATAGAGTGCTTATCTTCAAAACAAACATGGAGCTATATACTAAAATCAGATAATGGCTTTGGATCTTCTACAGGATGTTACAATATCATTATTATCATGGGCACTCATGGGTATCACTTTGTTTTTTTTTTATACAATTCTCCCATTTAGGCAAAGAGCGTGAGCCCATGCAGCCTAGTCTTTAGTAAAATTAAGCTAATCTTAACCTATGCTAACCTTAACATTGAAATGTGCCGGTGATTCACATTCCAATGCTTAACAGGCTTATTGAAGTTTGGAGGTCAGCTGTCAAATATACGTGTGTTAAGCCGTGTCTTCAGCGAATAAACAAAACACGAACGACTTCCTCAAACATTTCCCTTTCCCTTTCTGCCCCGCGGGGGTATGTTTCGTGTTTTGTTTATTTGCTGGAGACTCGGCTTAAGAAACACCAACATATTTTGATTATTTATTTATTTTATTTATATATAATTAAATAGGAGTGGGCCGTACTGTTTCTCGGATGCACCCGGAACAATGAACAAAGTTGTGACAGATAATTGGGTACCTCAAGGCGGATTTCGGCGAAGAGGTGTAGACCCCGTAAAAGATGGCGTGATGGCAAAAGCTATTAGAAAGACGGAACTAAGGTTACATTTGACCGTGACAAGTGGAAAACCGCGCGGGAGGCCTTTGCCCAGCTATGGGATCTAACAGGGTAGCTACAATAATAAATTTTATAAGGTTATAGAATACAAAACAAATTTTACTACAAAAACCATGTATTACCACCATTTATTCATGGGGCCAAAGAAATAAATATCGTAGTTCATACCACCTTCATATTCGAGGGGTATGTACCACTCGTAGAAATGGAACTGCCACCTGTTCTTGGAATGTATGTACGTCAGACGCGGGACACAGAACTGGAAAGGGAATGCCGTGCTTCGGAAAGCATCCTCTTCGTGTGATCTCGCTTGGAGTCGTATGCAAGTGGGGATCCTGGGCACGTCTATCCAACCCTGTAAAATACAATATATTTACAAATATTCTTCCAAGCTGGACTGGGAGCGAGAAAAAATCTAGAATGTGCCAGCTGCATTCACTCCCGGGCATGCTGTAAACACCAGCTAAGCGCTCCGAGAGTTTCTGTGTATTGCAATTTAGGCGATAGTCTGACAACCTGTCACTACAGCAATATACCTACAAGTCTATCTTACATCCTTTCTCTCTCACTCAATACTTTGTCAGACGTGGCGGAATGACCTGTGTTTAGATCGATTGCACTCTGCCTAACCCATTAGGGATAAAAGCGTGATTATATGTATGTTTTTATAGAATGGAGTCTCTTTTGGCAAAGCGCTCGTTGGTCAAATGGTTAGTGCTTATTCATTCCGATAAAGAATGCTAACCTTCGCCGTGGCCAGGCCATGGGTCGGTGACCGGTAGTGGAAAACAACTCGAGCGTTTCAGTGCTTCGGAAGGCTCGTTAGGCCGTTGGTCCCGGTTAGTATCTTCGTTAAGACATGTCACAAGCCACTGCTTAGACAATTGGGTTGAAAACTGACAGCTGGTTGGTTCAATCTAGGATTAAATCAGGTTTCCCTTCTTTCCCTTTCCCTTTTATTTATGTATGTTGCGGATATCAGATGGCAGTCGTTCTGTGTAAAAACTAGTATCCTACTTCAATCCCCTAGATTAGGTTGGTAACTCCGTCAGATATGAAATAAGACTAGGGAGATGATGATCTTTTCTGGCAAAAATTGTTTGTTTTTTTTGGTTGGGTCGTGGCTTTCGTCAAGTTTAGTAAGAACTTACTAAGAAGCATTCACTTTCGCACACCACCAAAACAACACACCAATGTTTCTTTTTTTTATATATAGAATGGACTTCATCGTTTTTATACGATGAGTCTTCCATGCTGGACTGGGAGCGTGAGAAAAACAAAAAATGTGCCAGCTGCAATTCCTCCCGGGCATGCTGTAAAAACCAGCTAAGGGATCCGAGGGTTTCTGTATCCTGTCACTAGAGCCATATACCTGCGAATCTATCTTAAACAACCCTCAAAACTTTGTCAGACGTGGAGGAACGATCTTTGTTTAGGTCGTTTACGCTCTGCCTACCCCATTAGGGATAAAGGCGTGAATATATGTATCTATGTATGTAAACGATGACTCCGCCATAGTCACGGCACAGAGAAAACACTAGTAACACAGCAATGTATTTGATATCGGACGGCAAAGAAGTGGGGAGGTATCAGTAAACAGCACTTTGCCAGCTAAAAGAATGAGTTTTATTTGAAGATTGAATGTGGCTGAAAAAAGAATGAGAAAAAATGCTGTTATTATGATTTTACAGCATGCCAAGGAGGAAATGCAGCTGGCTCATTCTATATTTGTCTTTCGCTCCCAGTCCAGAAATGGGGAGAAGTACTGAAAATAAAAAGGCTTACCCTTACTATCGGCTTTCCTAAAATATCTATGTGATTGACGTGTGTCGTTGTGTAGAATCGTGTATCGTCTCTTTTACAGTTACCGTAAATGTACTCGCTGTGTTGTACCACTGTATATAAAAAAAAACAAGTTAGGTACATTATTATACTTTTATACGGGGTGTAAAGGACAGCATCCCGCAAACTGATTGGAGTTGCTCAGTTAACGACACTGAACAACTATCAGCAGGATTTAATTCAGAATAAAAATTTGGTTTTCCATACAAATTGTCTTATCGACAATGGTCATGGTCATTTTTTCCAGTTTGGTTAGGACATCGCAGGCTGATCACCTGATTGTGCGAAAAGTAAAAGAATTTCGTGCTTCGGATGGCACGTTAAACCGTAACCGTACGGTACCGGTCGCTGTCTTTGATAATGGTCGTTACTCTATGTCAGAAGCCTAATAGCTGTGCTACTAGGCGGTTTGAAAACTCTGACACCAGGATTCTTCGGGTCGTTGTTTGACTCGAGAATCCACTCGCTAAGAAGAAGAAGAAGAAGACGACAACTACGTAGACATCAAAGTGGTTTTTTTTTTAACATAAAGGTACATACATAAACATACACAAATATCTCGCCAAACTGAAACAGTTTGTTGGCGAGGAGAGCGCTCTCTTAAGTACTAATCATGCACCTATCATTAACAATTTTTAAACACACACACACACACACTCGTTACTGTTATTTTTCACGCCAAATATTAACTTGCCTTCTTTGACTTGAGAGTTATGGAGGATCAAATCATTCATAGTTGTGTAGTACTGCCAGCAGTCACATAAATGAACTAAAACATATAAAAATATCAAAATATAATGGGTCGATTCTAGAATCCAGCGGCTAACACTTAAATTTAAATTTATCTGTCACTTTCAAGATAGTAAAATTTAAAAAGGACAGGCGATTTATACTCTATTTACACTGGTTTACACTTCGTCCGCTAGATTTTGACGAGCTTTTGCACTTTTCCCCAGTATTTCTGTAAATTTTATCCGTCATATCATATGACGGCGAATAAAAATGACAGATTACGCATAAAACCACCGACTATAAATAAAAAACCGGAGAGAATAGATCTCCTGTGTTTTTCCAATGCGTTTTGTCTGAAAGTGACAAATATATTTTAATTTTAGTTTTAGCCGGCAAATCTACAATCGAGCCCAATTTATAATTACTTAAAATAAGTAATGATACTATAAACAAGAGTCAGTTATAATTAAGTTTTCTAAAAAATCTTTAATTCAAATATCTTTGATTCAAATGTTAGGTTCCTCTAGAAACTAATTTTGTACCTGTAATACAGACTATCAGAAAGTGAAGTTGCAAATTCATTTTTTAACTTTATATGCTACAAAACCTATAAGCCTTGTGTAAATGTATGAAAGTTATAATGTTCACAGTTATATACCCGATGTGTCTATGATTCACTAAACACAAATTCTTTCGAGAGAGATGTAGAATGACGCTAATAGTTGTATAATATTATTGATATAAACAAAGTTATAAATACAAACAAATACGTGTTCTGCAACTAAATGAATAAAATTTGATTATTATTGTCTGCTTTGTGCTGGCAAAAGAGTGTTTTATCACGGAATCTAATCGAAGATCACACACGGCGGGTGGTGTTGTGTGATTTTCACTCTCTATGAAGAAGACTCTCGTAACGAGTCGAAACGTAGAGGTCTAACACCTCCGTTAAACAAACAAGTGAGAAGTCATTAATTTATCAGTGTAAAAGAGTGATATGAGATGTAAAGATTTTCATAACGGGCCATCACTTTGGAAAATAAATCGCGTACTTCACGACATGTATCGGGACATTCGGAGTCCCTTCATCAGGTTGAGTTAGTCGGCCGCGGGGAAGCGTATCTGCCGGTGTTTCGCCGCGCACTGCGGGTTTGAGCTCGCAGCGCTCGGGCGGAGGGGATTTTTTTTCAAAGTGAGTGCCCGTTATTAAAATCTTTATTTAGAGTGTCTTACTTAAGTTTAAATAGTTTGATTGATATGAGATGGTATGGGATCCAACTCTTAGTAGTTCACACTGGGCAAAAACATCTCAGACGTGCCTGTAGATAATGTCCAACCGAACGATCCCAAAAAATAACTGTCTTCGTGAACTTGCAAGCACCCAGTCACTGGGATCTATCAAATGGTACTCAAAAGAATCTAGAATAAAAGGCAGCTGTGATAGATGCTATTTCTATAGATTTCAGATACATTATCTTTGGTTTTCATCCATGTTGGCCTGGGAAGCAAGAGAAAAACATAGAATGTGTCATCTGCATTTCCTCTTGGGCATGCTGCAAAACCAGCTAAGGAATCCGGGGGTTTCAGTATATTGTAATTTAGGCGATGGACTGACTACTCGTACTTGTGACTACAGCAATATACCTAAAAATCTATCTTAAATAATATCTCTAATCTATCTCAAAACTTTGTCAGACTTTGTTAGGGCGTTTATTCTTTGCCTACCCCATTAGGGATAAAGGCGTGATTATACGTATGTATGTGTGTGTTTCTTTGGTTTTTCTTGGCATCTGTCGCAGCTATCTTTGTTGTTATTTCATCGGTCGGTGTGCAGGATTCTAAGCCTTTGAATATTACAATTAGACCACGGAGGCGTACATATAAGGTCATTTTAAACCAAGTGCTAATCTTGAAACGTGTGAATCTACCCATGAAACTGAACTACCTTCCCTAAGGAACATAGGTCAAAATACGAAAAAAAATTACTTCCCATACTAAGTGTGCTATCAGCTGGTGCATTTTGTATGGAAGGTAATTTTTTTTTCGACCTACATTCCTTAGGGAGAGTTGTTCAGTTTCATGGGTAGATTCACACGTTTCAAGATTTGCGCTTGATTTAAAATTACCTTATATAATGGGGATGATATTCGAGAAAAGAGAGACCATGATGTTCTGTTTTTATTTAGAGCACCCTTTACCATCAGAACTCTACTAACATTTACATGAGTTGCGGAAAGCCTGGCACTTAAGTACGGTAAGAGCTAAACCACGCATGTTTTATTGGTTACAAAATAACAATGTAAGTACTAAAATTAAGTGAAAATGAAAATGTACTTGAAGAATATGCTACTGTTCGTTCTGGTGGTTATACTGGAGGTTGACTTCAGTTCACAGGTATATCCAATGTAATATTTAATATTTTTTAAATTGAAATAGCTTTTTTGTCGAGTAGGTTGTGTTAATGACGGCTCGAAGGACCATGTAAGATTTTTAGTGTAGAGAGCGGACTGTATATTTTGCTAGTTAACGTGTTATAAATAAAAAAATCTATTTTACAACAAAATTAGCGTATTCTTGTAAAAAAAATGGATTATGATTATAAAATTTCTCTTCAAAAACAAAATAGAATCAAATTCTTTCGTAGTTTTTGAATTCATTACAACCAGTCATTAGAAAAGGTTTCCATGACAGGAGAATTTATGTTACAGAATCTAACATGTTGTTCTTATTACTATTCTGCTTTGGTTTATTTTTAGTAATTAAAATCATTAGTCATTTCTATATGTTTTTTCAAAAATGTCGAACGGTGGAATCTCACCATTGTTAACAAACATAATTTGAATAGAGCACTTGAAACAACTTAATACTATTTTCTGCTTTATTAAGTTTTTGAAACTCCGCCAGTTAACCTATACTTGTCTTATCCATTTTCGTTTCAGAACTGCCCAGAAGAAGTATCATGGCAAGGCATCGCATGGCACGAGAGCAAATTGGACACCAGTGCAGTGTCTGCACCACTTTGTTACAACGAAGGCCGTCTCGTTACTAGATACTGCAACGCATCCGGCTGGTACCCCCCCTTGAAAGACCTCGATCCTTGCTTCCAAGTAGTGGAGGTCTTCGACCTATCCTCCTGCCCACCAGGTTATGAACAAGTATCAAATACTGACAACAGATACTGTTACAAAATTGGAGATCAGTCGAACTGGGAACTCCCTTGTCTAACAAATGGCGGAGCTTCCATCATAACAGATCTGACGACGAAGGAATTTGATTCACTTCTACAATCTCTTAAGAAATCAAACGTAAGCAGATATTTTTGGTTACCTGCACAGCGCCGAAAGACTTTTAGCCCTGTCGTTTGGAATATTCCTGGGCCAAATTGGGGACAGACTGTAAAATCGCCAGAATTATTTTCATTTTCATCTTTGATACGGAACTGCTTAGTTCTGGATATCGAAAGAGGAATAATCACGACAGACACTTGCAACAAACAGTATCCAAGCTTATGCTTATACTTAGAAGACATCAAGTATCCTGCAAAATGTCCAGATGGGTATTACGGCCTCAGATTCATAACTAACAATGGTACTTGTTTCGGTATTCAGACAGCTGAAGATCCAAAAGGACTAACATTTGACGGCTTCTTAAATGGAAAATGTAACAAACTAATGGGAAATAGTCAGTACAGTGAATTATCAAAATTTATTTTTATGAAAATTGCTGAAATGGACGACTTACCGGACAACACTTGGTGTTGGTTTCAAAATAAAAATAACAAATCTTTACTGATAGAGAATGAAATAATTGATAATTTACTGATTCCAGAAGTTCAAGTTGTTATAAATAACAATGGCACTATCGGTGTAATGAGTTCAGCACAAAAACTTCCTTGCATGGCATGTGAAACACAAGTTATACTAAATGGAGATACAGCGTTAGATTTAGAATATATTCCGGAAGAATTTAAACTTTATCTTACTATATATTTCCCATCTGGATTGTGGAAATATGACAATTACGATATAGGAGTCCAGTGTTTTTCTGATGCGATGGGTTTTTCCACAACTGTCGACGTTGATTATGTACCTTACATGGATACAAGTTCACAGATGTATAGAGAAGACAAAAATTCGACCAATATAGAAAAATCTGTGTATATCGTGGATCTAGTAACAAACAGATCTGCGCAATACTGGTGCGAAGCTCATAACAAATCATTTAAACTTTTATCAAGCAGCAAAATTATTGTGAATCCAACAGCCAATCAACTTCACGTGTTTGCTCTTGTTATGAAAGTTAATTTATTTGATAACGAAACTCTACCTGAACTGCATGATATAGCTTCAAATTTTACTGATGTTCTCAAAGCAGAGCAAGTTATATTGATGGACATTTTAGAGTATAATATAGATAATTTGATGATACTATTACATGTGCACGCAACGGTTAGTGAATTGCACGAGGATAAAGTCACTAATTTGCAAGAAACTTTCGAATCCCTTAAAAGCGATATTATGTCATATTTCGCCGTTGTAGAAGGTTATACGTTTGTCAACATTTCTAGTTCTCAATATTGTTTCCCTACTATATCTTATGATTGTATGATTTTAGAATGGGAACTTACTGTCATAGGCCAAGTTGCAGCCCCTAAACAGTTCTGTTTACAGAGTAATGGCTTACCAGTCAAGAGAAATTGTCGGGGTTCTTATCTTCTTGGGGGCAGGTGGGGAGATGTAGAAGGTAAATGTAATGAAACGTATGAACCATCTTCAACAACCACGTTTTTGTATAAATTTGTCAAAGGAGAAGTATCGGAAAATTATACTTCTCGTTTTCTTATTGATGGGCTAGGATTTGTATTGACTGATGTTGATATAATAATTCCTGCAGACATATATTATCTATCAATGTCACTCCAAACTTTCTTGAATATGGCTCAAAGTAATGACACCTTTGTTGATATGGGAGATGTTGATAATATGGCGTGGGCAATGGATAGAATTTTACTAATGGACAATAATTATCTACGTTTGTCACAGACCTTGAATTCAACAAATATTATTTTGGATTCAGTCAATGACATTTTGGAAAAACTAGCTGAAATCAAACTAGCTTCAAAGCTTATACCATTGCATAAAGTATATCAACTGTCAGTAAAACCACAATTCGCCGTACAAATATCATATCCTGCATTTAATAATATAACTGGTATAGCTCTATCTAAAAATAACGATTCTGATGATTTTACAGATATGCGAATACAGCCATTGTATGCTAACTCAAGTATTGATGATGTATTGTCCATAGAAAATTTAGAAGTGGCTACATGGTTGCCAAGCATAGTATTAGAGAAACTAGAGAAAAATTCTAATGATACCATTAGTGATTATAAGGATAATAAGGACATTCATATAGTTATAAATGTTTATCGCAATGATGCTATATTTCAAGAATTAGATGAGTCCAGGCATATTCTTAACAGTCGTATAGTAGGTGTTACTATACCGGGATATAAGACAAATCTAGTTCATTCCGTTCCACTCTTATTCAAAGAGCTTAATCAAACAAATTTATTACAAAGATGTGGTTATTGGAATTTCAAATCCAAAAAACAGGACAGCAATCCTGGATATTGGTCCACCCGAGGGTGCTACTATGAAAAAACTGTTAATAATATCACAGTTTGTCGCTGTTATCATTTGACACACTTTGGACAGCTTTTTGATATCGGAGAGCTTAGGCCGAGTGGAAATAACCACAATAAATGTCACTTGAAAGCTTTGAATGTGATAACTCTGGTCGGTAGCTTTTTATCATTATTAGGTATCATCGGAATATTCATTACCGCAATAGTTTTTCAGACATGGAGGAAAAAGCCTAGCACCAAAGTTCTTTTACAACTTTCCACTTCTATTGCTTTGCCGTTGATAATCATGGTCAGCTTTAATTTAGATAACACAATCTTTCATGTCAATGAAGGTATTTACACAGTACGTGAAAGTAAGGAAGTTGCTTGTGTCATTTTAGGATCTCTATTGCATTATTCTATTCTGTCAAGTTTTTCATGGATGCTGATTACTGCTATCCTACAATTCATACGTTACGTCAGAGTCTTAGGAGTTTGCAGACCGGCAAGGTTTATGTTCAAATTTGCTATAATTGGTTGGGGAGTACCATCAATTCCAGTTATTATCGTCTTAGCTGTGAATTATGAAACTTATATCCCCGAACCAGCATCGGAATTCAATAAGCGTATATGTTATCCCAACGGCATCTATTTAGTAATGGGTGTAATGATACCTATTGCTCTCGTTCTTCTAGTGAATGTTTTCTTGTTTCTTATGGTGCTTATTTCTATATCCCAAGGCCCTGAAGGAAAAATTAAGACCTCTGATATGGATCTTATCAGGACCCAAATCAGGCTATCCCTTTTCCTCTTCTTTCTTTTAGGTCTTACTTGGATTTTCGGTTTGTTTTCTTTTAGTGGGAACCTGTTATGGTCGTATCTATTTTGTTTAACTTCAACTTTGCAAGGTTTTGTTTTGTTCATATATTTTGTGATATGTGATCCTGCAACCAGAAATTTATGGGTAACTTTAATGAAACCTCAATTTAAGGCTTCAGCTCCTAGAAAAAGTATTAGTAGTATAAGTAGTGGCTAATGAATAGTCAGGGTATATTTTTAGTTAACTTTACAAATATTTATTTTCTTAATAGGTATGTAGTTTTTTTATTGGGTTGCAAGTCAAAATTACAAAATGTTTCAAACGTAGATCAATTAACTATTATTGGAATATAATAAAATAATTTTAGCTAAATTTATTCATTTTATGGATTAATGCGGTCCGAAATAAATGTTATATTATTATTAAAACTTAAGTGAATTCCAAAAATTCTTCTGCTGTCAAAACTTTTAAACTTACTGTGACGGTTACTTAGTATTTAATGTATTATATACTATAAATATTATTTATACTATGTTTTATGTAATAAAAGAGGATGCTATAAAACTGTTTCTTTTTTATAAAAAAGAACATACCACCCTCATCATACTACCGGGTGTAAGGGACAGCGCCCCGCAAACTAAAAGGGGTTGCTCATTCAACGAAACTGAACAACTTTCACCAAGAAATTCTTTCAGGAGATGAACAAAAAATTGAAACTTCCCATACAAAATGACTACCTCAATCAGACAATTTGTATGGAAAACCAAATTTTCTTTTTCACTTCCTGAATGAAAATCCTGGTGATAGTTGTTTAGTTTCGTTGACTGATTAACCCCTATTAGTTTGCGGGACGCTGTCCCTTACACCCCGTATATGTAGTGTTAGCCTTTTACAAACTAACATTTTCACCCATTGTTTTCCAAGGTATTCCAAATAAAGATGATTGCATCTCCGAAAATTCAGTAAACAAAAATCTGTTGAAAACGCAATTTGTCAACTGCGATTAATTTCAGTTTTTGGTTTGTCCTTGAATACGAAAGAACTTTAGTTACGTTGCCAGTAAATTATTTTCATGTGAATAATCAAATTATTGCATTTCATCTCGTATGAAGATTAAAAAAATACAAAACCTAGAATATAACTTCATTATTAAAATTATACACAGACCATGCAAATTTTAAGTTATCTACGATAAACTATTATCTACCGTCAAATATAAATAATGTCATACATTTTGGAAAAAATACTATTGAAGCAATTTGAGCAAAAAGATGAACAGTAAAAATAAATGAAACTATGAAGATATCAACGTCCAGTTTTGCGATATTAATATTACTTTTTACATTTGGTGAGTAAAACGCTTTCTTTTTTTATACAAACAATTCTAGAAATGAATACATACATACATAAAGTCACGCCTCTTTCCCGGAGGGGTAGGCAGAGATCACATCCTTCCATTTGCTACGATCCTTGCAAACTTCTTTCGCTTCATCTACATTCATCAATCTCCAGAAATGAATCTTCTAGGTTTTTAGTTAACAAACTCCTCGCTCTGGTCCCTGAGGGTACCCCGCACTGCTTGCATAATACTAAGCTAATACTTTCACTGGGTAGGTAGGTACTATTTACTACAACACAAACACTTTACTTCTTGTTTCCAAACTCTTTGGTGTATCATACTTCCTTGACTTACAATGTCCAACTCATTAACATCTTATATACTATGCAGACGAAATTTTACCATCGTGATTATTTACAACCAACTTAGACAGCGACATCTATTTTAACTAATAGCACAGCGCGGACACTCCTAACTACAATGTAATTTTGGTCATACATCGACAGACGGCATGTTGCACTTGGCATGTGTTTGTGTGCGTGTTATAAGGGTTGACAAATTTTGTTATACCGGTCATAATCATCACTTGGTTAATCTGGTTCTTAAATAAACCAACGGTTTAAAGTAATTTACAGTAACTGAATAGGTAGAATAGGTTAGGTTGCATATTTTGTATACGTCTCTCATGACTTGGGAATCTAAAAAAGTTCCTATTGGAGTCATATCTTGTGGTAGAAAGACATCCGTACACGGAACAGTACCTAACCATCTTTGGAACACAAAACTTTATTATTTCCGTTACACTGGGAAACATGCGCGCGCCTAGCCGCTAAGCGTACGCACAATGTGACCCGCAATCCGGCGCGGAGTGTGACGTATATCGGACTGGGGAGGGGAGGTGAATTGCCATTATGTATGTAGTACTATTATGTATTCTGTGCTAATCACAGAAGAGTAAAAGCTAGAGGGAGCGGCAGCGACTTCTCAAATCAGTGGTGCTAATAGCCAACTTATCATAACAACGATCCTGAACATTTAATAACTTCTTCTTTTTCTTGAAACAATTCTTTCTTTATTTCCTTCTTTTATTGGTGGCCCTAAGTTAAATTTATTTAAACAAAACATGTATTATATACTAATATTAAAAATGGGTAGATGTAGGCTGAAATGATGATGATGATGATTAAAAATGGGCAAGTTTTGTATTTTTGTGAGTGTGTGTGTATTTATGTTTGTAACGAATAAACTTAAATACAATTAGACCGATTTCCCAAATTCTTTCACCAATAGTAGGCTACGTTTACCCTGAGTATGAAAGGCTACTTTTTACCGCGGGAAAATGTCTGATTCCCACGGGAAGAAGCCAGTTATTACAAATAATTGGGTATAAGATCTTCTTTGTATGTAATACAGTTGACCATGGCAACGGGTGGCGAGCTGTCCCAGCCAACCAGGCAAAGTACGCCTTGCGAGGGCCCAACTACGTCAAATCTGACTGGGGAGACGATTGGTTACCCAGAAGTAAGTATTCTACTACTGCCTCCAAGGTCTAGTGGTCTGAGCCATGGGCTCTCGATCCGTAGGTCGTTGGTTCGATTGTTATACTATAATACAGAAAGGGGCACAAGTCGATTAATTTATCCTTTGTGGGATTTTCCCTTGGTTAGAACAATGCAGGCTAATCACCTGATTTTAAAGAACAAAGATGGCGGTGGTAAGCTGTTGGTCCCATTACTGGATTAAGTATGTGATTAAACTTTCTCTGTAGTCTACCGATCTGAGCCATGGGCACAGATAATATAATACCCATGGGCTCTCGACCCGGAGGTCCCGGATGCGATTCCCGGCGGGGGACAATGACTTTATGCTGTTATGTCTAGTTTGGTTAGGACATTGCAGACTGATGAACTGATTATCCGAAAAGTAAGATGATCCATTCTTCAGACCTCCGCCTTTTTTCTCTCTGGTCGCGTCAGTCAATCTGTCCCTTTAGAATAAGAGATTAAAGGAATAGAGAATGCACCTGTGTGTAGCACAAACACTTGGGCACTAAACCAAGTCCTGCACAGTTGGCAGATCTCTGGGCGATTAGACGCCATCGCCGAAAACGGGTGGGAGCACTATTTGATTTATGTGACTATGATAAGACACTTTATTGGTCAAATTTTAATCTTAGGGTTACCCCTTTTTTTAGGATATTTGCACAGTGTCTACAAATTTGGATACTGCGTGCCTGAAGCAACGAAACCTCAGTTTTTAAAAAGGAAATTGAACCTTACTTTCGTCTCTTTCCACGAGTCTGATGTACGCTATGTATACGTAAGTATTTCAATATTTTTCATCAGTTAATAATCATAAAACACCAAAAAACTTAGGCTCGTATTTATAAAGCGATCTTAAGATTGAGAGCAATATTAAGTATTGATTTGATAGGCCAAAATGTACTGAAACTACATTTCTGTTACGAGCTCAAACTAGCTGTCAGTCTCAAGTGTTGTTTATCAATACGGGCCTTATATACGTATTGAATTACTTTGTCAAAGATTTGATAAGTGGTCTTAGTCCTGAAAATTCGGTCCTTAATCCGTGGTGACAGGTTTAAGAATATATGCAAAATGTTCATGTGTTTTGTAGAAATACAAATAAAACGTTTTATGTTATCTATCAAACATGCAAATGCATATAATCCGATGTCCAAAGGGTAATTTTTTTTTCTATGTATTCTTCCGTGTTGGCCTGGGAGCGAGACAAAAACATAGAATGTTCCAGCTGCATTTCCTCCCGGGCATGCTGTAATGACCAGCTAAGGGATCCGAGGGTTTCAGTATATTGTAATTTGGGCGATGGGCTGACAACCTGTCACTACAGCGATATACCTATACAAATCTATCTTATATAACCCTCAAAACTTTGTCAGATGAGGCGAAACGACCTTTGTTTAGATCGTTTACGCTCTGCCATTAGGGGTAAAGGCGTGATTATATAATATGTATGTATGTATTGCCATTTCCAGTTGCTAGCTGAGATGGCGACTAGGCGTTCAATGCAACTATGCCTGATCATGAAGCTGTACTCCGCTGCCAAGTTCCTATTCTACCAGAGTCGATTCCCGCTGTACTACTGCCACGGTGTTATCAACCTCCTAGTGTTTGGCACATTACAGCAAATCGCTATCCATGAGTTCTACATTCAAATGCAGTTCAGGTTGCCATGTACGATTGTGTTCTTCTTTTACCACCCCGTTTGGGATATCGGTCTATTTAGTAAATACGGTGATTACGGATTCAAGGGTAAAAAATACAAGGGCTGATACAATATTTTTTTCAATATTTTCCACTCTTTGTCCTTTTTTATTTTTTATATCTTAACTACCATTTATTTGCCTATTTGCTTTCCCTATTAAAAATAAGGCGTGATGTTAATTGTAGAGCACAGTCTTAATTTCAATTAACTAATTAAAAGTAGATACCGATGCAATGCTTAATTAATAATTAAGTACTGTATGTAAACATTTAATTATGAAATAAGAAAAAAATAAAGATAAATAATCATCACTCATCTTTTATTATTACAGTTTTAAATAAGTAAAGAAAATATTACATTCTAATTATCACAAACATCTAAAAGAAACTTATGCTGACTCTACAGATATCGTGTCTTCGTCGTTAAGGCCTTTGTCGTCGTTGCTGGGTGCAGGGAATGAAGCCGGAGGAGCGGGGGTCGGGGCTTGAGGGGGGGAGGGGTACTGCGGGAACTGAGGGAACGAGGGGGAGCCCGAGCCTTGTTGGGGAAACTGGGGAAACGAGGGGGAACCTGAGCCTTGTTGGGGAAATTGGGGGAATTGGGGGAACGAAGGTGAGCCAGAGTCCTGAGGAAACTGAGGGTACTCCGGGAAACCTTCCTGAGGGAATTGTGGGAACGATGGCAGCGGCGAGCCTCCTGGGAATTGAGGGTATGACGGGTTTCCTTGAGGTTGTTGAGGGAATTGTGGCTGCTGAGGGTAAGAAGGTATTTGCGGTTGTTGAGGGAAGGAAGGTGTTTGCGGCTCCTGGGGCGATGGCGTCGGTTCCGAAGACTCAGACTCTTGTGGATTTTGTGTGGGGAATGATGACGGGAACTGAGGGGTGGAAGTCTGATCCTGTTCAGGGAAATCAGCTGAGTCTACAACGGACGTATCGGCATCGCCACTGGGTTGTTCCGGCGTGGTCGGTTGGGTCGGCTGTTGCTGCCCAGGGGCTTGCGATATCGGCTGGATAGGCTGAGGCTGGATAGGATAGGATGCTACAGGGGCAACAGGAGCTGATGGGTAGTAAATACTGCCAGGGAAGATCGAAGCTCCTGGGTAATAGGCAGGCTGTAGTTGAGCAAACTGGGGCACTTGCTGGACAAACTGTTGTGGGTACTGGTACTGCAGAGGGTACTGTTGTAGATACTGTTGAGGGTATTGCTGCGGAATCTGGTAAGCCAGTTGAGGCTGTAGCTGGTATGAGACTGGTAACTGTAAACAAAAAAAAAACCTTTATTGTGCAATCTGTGAATGGATTACACTAAACGGGCCTACAGGGCCCTTCGGTTTTAATATAATATTGCGTTCCGACTGATGCTGGGGCTGCCCCGATTTTGCAGCGCGTCAGGCATGTTTACAAACGCCCATGGCTATACTGGTACACTGCGAAAAAGATGCGCGTCCCTAATACAACGTGTGCTGAGCAGCCCCAATATCATTCTGCTACATATAGCAGACAGGTTTGACTATCCATATATGCAGCACTGTCAATGCCTCAGTAATTAAAGAAAAAAAATTGTAACTTACACACCTACTTACCAACGTTAGTTCTAAGCCTACTAACAAAAAGTGAGTCTTATGTTTCTTGAATAAATAAATTTTATTATTATTATTATTGATCCATGGCCTATAAATAGTATCTAAACGGCGCAGGTAAACGACCCATTGATAGCCATTGAATTTTAAATTACACTAGACTGGGAATGCGGCCATAAATTGAAGTATAGTAAGTAGTAGTACAGTTGTAAGACGTAGGCGGAATATCAAGTTGTGACGCATGACCATGGTCTTTGGATCGACTTAACTGTTTTTAGAAATCTATTGAATTAAGGGTCTGCCGGAGTAGTGGAATCCCATACAAACGTAGTTCCGCTTTTATTCCTAAACAGTAAAACCAAACTCAACCGAACTCCGTACACATGGCCAAATGCATCATATATTTACTTGTAATTAGGTTTGGTTTTAAAATATTAACCAAGTACAAAATTAGAAAGCATATTTAATTTTAGGCTATTTACACAAAATCGTATTCTAGTCTTATTTTGTTTATTAACAGATAAGTTGCATTTGGTCATGTATACGAAGTCTGGTTAAGTTTGGTTTTACTGTTTAGGAGTAAAAGCGAAACTCCGTTTGTATGAGATTTCACTACTCCGGCAGACTCTTAAGAATAGAATAATATTTGTTTAGTAAAATAGTAAATATTATGATAAGCATTAACCTGTGATAAGTGTAAGATAATGGTGTCGATTGCGGGTAACATAATTCGGGGTCTATTTTTAAACTTAGTCCTGAACTTTCTTATCTTTAATTAGGAATATAAAAGAATTTGTACTTTTTATTAATATCCTAAGTTGGACACAGACAACTGAGCATTGTTAAAGGACATCATCTACAGTCAACTAATTTAACGTTATATAAATTAGATGACTAAAACTAATTTAACGGGTTTAAAATCTGCTGTTTGTTAACAATTTCGTAGTAATTTCTTTTCTTTCTTTTAAAAAAAATGTGTTTAGGTAGTATGTTGTGTGACCTACTTGATTAGTAGCTTGTTTTTTTAAATATCTTACCTTATTGAGATATTGCGTGGTAGAGTAAGCTTCGGTCCAACGCAACCGCATTTGATAAGAAGATTGTTTTGTTTAATATCTCACCGTATTAAGATACTGCGTGGTAGAGTAAGCGACAGTCTTTGTCTTCGCTGGAATGACAGTCTTCTGGTTGGGTAGAAGGACTGTCTTCGGCAAAGGGCTGGAGACAGGGATGGCACCAGGCCACGCCACTGTAGACCCATTTGATTAAATGATTGTTTTGAATAATATCTCACCGTATTAAGATACTGCGTTGTAGAGTGAGCGACAGTCTTTGTCTTCGCTGGTATGACAGTCTTCTGGGTGGGAAGAAGGACTGTCTTCATTATGTGTAAAAAGCTGGAGACAGGGATGGCACCAGGCCACGCCACTGCAGACCCATTTGATTAGATGATTGTTTTGTATAATATCTCACCGTATTAAGATAAGTAGAGTAAGCGACGGTCTTTGTCTTCGCTGGTATGACAGTCTTCTGGGTGGGTAGAAGGACTGTCTTCGGCAAAGGGCTGGAGACAGGGATGGCACCAGGCCACGCCACTGCCGACCCTGTCGCACTGGCCACAGCACACACTAACGTTACCAGCAACACCTGCGTATATTATGACCATTATATTATGTGTAAAAAAATATCTGACCATACTTTATAATGTGAATCTACTCTTGAACAACAATCTTAGAGGAACATAGACTGAAACAAGGGAAAGTTTTGTTTGTCAGTAAGCTAGATACAGTTTTGTGTGGAAAGTCTAATTATTATTTTTTCAGGTCTATGTCCATTGCATTTTTTATGTGTAGATTCACACCCATAAATATGGTCAACTAAGTTTCTACACATTACACACTAAGGGTTTCGAAAAGTCACTTGTTATTTTTATTTATCTAACTTTAAAGTCCTCATTAACTGTCAATTCAAACACTCCCACTACCGAATGACGAAATCGCGAATGTGTCACACTTCATTCTAAGCATGAACAGCAGCTGCACCACACGGAACAATAAAAGGCGAAAGTATTAAAGATCACTTGACAGGACGCTATCGAGAACACTTTAAAGGTCAGATCAGTCCCAAGGTCGTTTGAAATGTTCGTACCTTCATGTCGGACGGACTAGAGATGTCTATACGAAGATCAGGCTCCACACGACTATATATACTTGCAGACACACACGCCCACTAAAAACTGGATAAGCCGCCGATCAAAATATTAAGAGCGTAACTAGTCTTTTTGACATAAGACGGCGCATTGTGAAAAGGGTATAGGTGTGATTTACTTAGTTTTACTATCTTAAAACTCCTGAATACTCATTTTATGTAAGTGTTTCTTTGTATGATAAAGAGTTTTGTATTGTATTGTAAAAGTTTTTTTTTTAACTAACATGTTAACGGTTCCTTTATTTTTTGAAGTGTGTACATATATGTAGAGAAGAAGAAATTGACCATTTACACATAACTAGGTAAATCTGAACAAGACAAAAATACTCCTATAAATATGTCTGTCTGCTGACATTTGTGGGAGTCCGCGATTTTCCTTTAAATTCCCTTTACTTGTTTCATGGACCTTTTCTCCGTTTTTTTTTTTATTCGTAGCTAGTACCTTCAAAATATTTTACATCTAGTATTACGACGACGCTTCAAATATAAGCTAAGTTTTGTTAACTATAATTTCTTTTATAATTAAATATGTTAATTTTCTTGTATCTGATACTTACAAACCTTTTGCAATAGTAAAAAGACATAATTGCATCGCATTGTGTTAAATCAAAACCTATAAAACCAGTATCACTACAGAGTATAAAACAAAGTACCTTTCTCTGTCCCTATATCCCTATGTATGCTTAGATCTTTAAAACTACGCAACGGATTTTGATGCGGTTTCTTTTAACGGATAGAGCGGTTCAAGAGGAAGGTATAATACATGTATAATATAATAGAGTAACACTGATGATTTCCGTGCGAAGCTGGGGCGGGTCGCTAGTTATAATAATAAAGCTGATTTACATATTTTTATTTTTTATTGTTTCTCATCAGCATAGCGGAATGAATAATCTTATCAAATATTGGATAGTAGTTGTATGGTAACATATATAGGAAATAGCATGCTTTTACATGAGAAAACCAAATTTGTGACTAAAAAAAAAGAAGGAGTACCACTATTTAACAGTTTACCCTCTGACATTAAAAAAATAAAATCACTAGCCGAATTTAAAACTTAACTCACTCAGCATATTAAAGCTAGCGTAGGATAAAAATTATAACAATGCAAATGTTTTACAGTTTATGTAAGTAACTTTCGAATATTTTTGATTACTATTCTTCACTTTTTATTTTAGTTTTGCTTTATGTATAGTTGCACGGTGCGAACGACACTAACAATAATATTATGTTTTTGATGTAATATTTTTAATTTCTGTCTCATGTAAGTGACATTTGTCTATTTTGAGAATAAAAATATCTTTAAACCTAATAAAACAAATAGAATACTATACTGAAGTATAATATAACTAAAATAAGAATGTAGTACTCAGTTAACTTCACATTATATTGGTTAAAAAAAAAAACAATTTGCAACTTTTTTTACGATGCCATAAAATTTTACGACATGTAAATGGACCTTCCGTACAGAATGAATGGTTTGATTAGTATTCCCATACTCAAATCAAATCATACACAGGTCAAATTTCTTTTTCATATTTCTTCATATTTTTTATTGTGAACCTTGGTGCAGTTATATGAGAAGAATAAATAATTTTGTTCTTTTCTTTTTCTGAAAACTTTTTATTAGACAATTAACATTTTGTTATGTTATTATATATATTCTTTATTGCGTACAAAAAAATTACAATAAATAAACAAATATAAATTTAGTTCACAAAGGTGAGCTTATCTCTATAAAGAGATCTCTTCCAGCCAACCTGTAAAACTGAATATGAGATAACAAAATATACGGGGACAAGACTGTACACGCTGTAGACTTTTACAGATACATATAACCTAGAACCTACATAAACATACATATATGTTACTTAAATAAACATCTATAATAAATAATAATACATACATATAATAAATACAAATACCTACGTACATAAATACTAATTTTGTTGGTGGCCTAGGCCGGGGGTCAGAGGGTAGGAAATTGAAACGGGAACGGAGATACTTAGGAGTGGACGGATTATGAAGGATTTTATAGAGGACAGCCAGGATGTGCACATCACGACGAAGGCGGATTGGGAGCCATTTTTTTAGTATATTGATTATGTATTATTGCATTGAACATTTTTAAACTATTTTTTTTTTTTTATCACGTAATTGAGGCCCGTATTAAATACATACAATGCTATACAATAAAAACTTAAATCTAATGAACAATACTATGAATACACTACAAATTAATTAAAACCTAAAATAAGCAAACATAGCAGTTATGCTGACTCGGGAGCTGTGCGTCACGTTTTCCCACGGAAGCGGCGGAACACATACATACATACATACATACATATATAATCACGCCTCTATCCCTAATGGGGTAGGCAGAGCGTAAACTGCCGGAACACAGGTCGCTTCGCCACGTCCGACAAAGTTTGAGGGCTATTTATGATAGATTTGCAGGTATATTGCTGTAGTGGCAGGCTGTCAGCCCGTCGCCTAAATTGCAATGTACTGAAACCCTCGGATCCCTTAGCTGGTTTTTACATCATGGCCGGGAGGAAATGCAACTGGCACATGCTAAGTTTTTCTTTCGCTCCCAGTCCAGCATGAAAGTATCTTTCGCTCCCAGTCCAGCATGGAAGTATCGAGGTGATCGTTTTGCCATAAGCATTTTCTAAAAGATGTTCCTTGTTGTCCAGTTTCATTGACTGAGCTATCGCAAAAAAGAAAGAAAATACACTTATTTAAGACACAAAACACTGTTGAAATAAAGCCTATTAGTTTGTGGGAAGCTGTCCCTTACACCCTATGATATAACGTTATTGTTATCGATTCCACTGCGGCGGACTCCATTGCTGTGGGCGCCATTTTGGTTCTTCGGTTGTTGACCATTCGGCTACCGCATATCCGCGAACCTGCAATGACATATACATAAATTTCGCCTATATCTCTTACGAGGAAGACAGTGCTTGGACAGCTTACTAATTTTTTTTTTTGCTAAAGTCAAATAAAAGATATACACACATACACACACACACACACACACACACACATAATCACGCCTTTATACCTAATGGGGTAGGCAGAGCGTAAACATCCAAACAAAGGTCGTTCCGCCACGTCTGACAAAGTTTTGAGGGTTATTTAAGATAGATTTGTAAGTATATTGCTGTAGTGACAGGTTGTCAGCCCATCGCCTAAATTACAAAATACTGAAACCCTCGGATCCCTTAGCTGGTTAGACAATAAAAGATATATCACACCTAAACATTGCATTATCTTGACAGGGATACTCGTACACGTGGGAAAGGGCCCCCTTGCGGGGCGGACCACTCTGCGGAGATCATGCTTAATGGCTGCTCCTAAAGAATTGGCTAGGCTGGCTAAGCTCACAAGAGCGAAGCACTTGCAAACCAACTGTAATGCGGACACTTCCGCATCTGATGAATCGAAATTAAGACGAAACAGTGGTCAACAAACGACGAACCGATGCGTTTCGTTTTCTCTCACAGTCTTCACAAAGGCCAAAGTGCCTTTATACTTGATATTTCACACATTGTTAGCATGGATGGATTGTTTATCAATATCCTGAATTGCGATAAACTGAAACCCCTGAGGTAAATTGTAGATTTTTCAGCAGGTACATTTTCAACAGCAGGTACATTTTTTATCGCTTACAGTCTTGTCATGGCAGCAATCATGGACGCTTCTGTTAAGTTTATAATTATGAGAATTAAATACAATGTTTGTCGAATGCACCCACGTCGATGGGCAAAGATCGTCACCGAAAATTGGGTACCTCAAGGCGGATTTCGGCGAAGAGGTAGACCCCGGAAAAGGTGGCGTGACGATCTCGACGCCTATCTGAAAGATTGGACTGAGGTTGCACTGGACCGTGATGAGTGGAAGACCGCGGGGGAGGCCTTTGCCCAGCAGTGGGATCTAGTATGCTAGCTATAATAAAAACTATAATAATGATACAATGTACTCGGAAATATGAAAATTATTATGTGTAGTGTATGCATGTAGCTTCCATGATAGCCTGGGAGCGAGAGAAAAACGTAGAATGTGCAAGCTGCATTTCGTCCCGGGCATGCTATAAAAACCAGCTAAGGGATCCGAAGGTTTCAGTACATTGTAATTTATGCGATGGGCTGACAACCTGTCACTACAACAATATACCTTCAAATCTATCTTAAATAACCCTAAAAGCTTTGCTAGACGTGGCGGAACGACCTTTGTGTAGGTTGTTTACGCTCTGCCTACCCCATTAGGGATAAAGGCATGATTATATGTATGTATTCTAAGGTTATCACCACAAAGAGATACAATAGAGTATAGATGTTGTATTAACTAGGGCCCGAATTTATAAAGCGATCTCAAGATTGAGAGCAGTATTAAGTATATACTTAAAATTACATTTCAGACACATTGTTTAAAATAAAACTTTCTTCCTGCAGAATATAGTATAATTTTAGATCTCTTATTAATTTCTTTCCGCCTGCTCACCTTCTTCTGCAACCACCTGACGGCGTTATTCGAAGAGGTGTCCAGTGGTTTTCCACCGAGATGGTACTGGCCAAGTGTGGACGAAGCAATGAAGTCGAAGAGCCCCTTCATAACCATGTGGGCCATCTGCTGGTTGGTTATGTAGCCGATGCCTTGATATTTTTCTGGAAAATATGATACATAGCAGCCAGTTCATCTCTCTTGTTAGTTATCTAGATCAGACCCCTAGATCATAGAAAGGTATATATGTAGGATAGTAAAGAGTCGAAACGTTGAGGTCTAACACCTCCGTTAAACAAACAAGTGAGTAGTCGTTGATTTATTTACATACATACATACATACATAAATCACGCCTTTATCCCTTACGGGGTAGGCAGAGCGTTTAACGCCTCGTAAAAGGCGCTTTCGCCACGTCTGACAAAAATTGAGGGCAATTTTAGATTGTAATATGTATTGCTATAGTGACAGGTTGTCAGCCCATCGCCTAAATTACAATACACTGTAACCCTCGAGTCCCTTTTGCTGACTTCAACAGCATGCCCGGGAGGAAGGGCAGCTGGAACATTCTATGTTTTTCTATCTCTCCCAGTCCAGCGTGGAAGAAATTATTTACGCAGGTTAGTATTTCTTTTTGTCTTACTACTGGCAGTTTAGACCGCTTAAAAACTTCGGTATAAAAAAATATTAGGTGCCTGCCTCCGTATTTATAAGCCCGATGGTGTAGTGGATAGGGCCGTTGCCTCTTGAGAGGGGGATCGTGGTTCAAATCCCACCACGTACCAATGTGTTTTTCATGTGCTTCGGAAGGCACGTTAAGCCGTTGGTCCTGGTTTATGTCGTTTAATACCGTTGACATTAGTCGTTAAGCCATGACAGAGGCCAGTGCTAATCATTGGCGGCTTGAAAACTCTGACCTAATCTAGGATTGGGTCTGGTTTCCCTTTTGGGTTGCAGAGGTCAGATGGCAGTCGCTCTGTGTAAAAAGCAGTACCCTCGTTCAATCACCTAGATCAGGTAGCCGCCCGTGAGATACGGAAAAAGGCTAGGAAGATGATGACATCCGTATTTTTAAAGAAGAAAAACGAGAATTATAATATTCGGAGCTATAGAATCTGGAAATTATAACAAAACTATTGAAAACATAAAAAAACTTACGTAGCGCCTTAGCTCGTCTCCGATTGTCCTCCATATAATCTGTGTAGGAAGGAGGATGTGGTCTATGTTCATATCCATGACCTGGTGGGTAAGCATATTCTCCAGGATACAGCTTATGTGGATACCCTCTAGGGCCAGGGTATGGAAACCCTCCAGCGAACATAGGTGTCCTCTTGAATCTGCTGCTCAATTTCTCTATTAAAGTACTGTTAAAATGTTTCTGTGTTACATTTTGGGCCGGAGTCTTAATTTTTTGATTAAATGGTGTTTCCTGCGTAAATAAATTTAAATTTTTAGATATTTATCATACTTAGTTATGAGATGTCTTCCATGCTGGACTGGGAGCGAAAGAAAAACATAGAATGTGCCAGCTGAATTTCCTCCCAGACATGCTGTAAAAATCAGCTAAGGGATCCGAGGGTTTCAGTATATTTCAATTTAGGCGATGGGCTAACAACCTGTCACTACAGCAATATACCTACAATTCTATTATAAATAACCCTCAAAACTTTGTCAGACATGGCGGAACGACCTTTATTTAAGTCGTTTACGCTCTGCCTACCCCATTAAGGATAAAGGCGTGATTATATGTATGTATGTTAGTTATGAGATAAATAATTTGAATGCATAACACTTACATACATACATACATGCATATAATCACACCTTTACACCTAATGGGGTAGGCAGAGCGTAAACGACCTAAACAAAGGTCTGACAAAGTTTCGAGGGTTATTTAAAATCTTAAATAACCCTTGGATTGGTAGGTATATTGCTGCAGTGACAGTTTGCCAGCATATCGCCTATATTGCAATATACACAAACCCTTGGATCCCTATCTATTTTTTACAGCATGCCCGGGAGGAAATGCAGATGGCACATTCTATGTTTTTCTCTCGCTCCCAGTCCAGAATGGAAGAAACACTTACAATTAATAAATTTGAAACATCTTCTGAAGCGATTAAACTAAATAATTTTATAAAATACTGTACGATCATGTAAGTTGATTGTATATCAAAAATCATTTTAATTAACAAAGTGAATAGGTACACAAACACCAAATGAATGACGCTCATGTCACGATTTAATGAAATAATATTGGTAATAATATGCCCGAGGTATTTATTTTGCGTTGTAAACAGAAAACATCCTCTTACTTTGTTAATAACTAGCGACCCGCCCCGGCTTCGCACGGAAATCATCAGTGTTTCTCTACTATACGTGGGACACTCAGAAAGTTTTGCGACACTAAAAAAAATTGTTCTACAGGTACATATATTTTTATTAAATCTTTTCAAAGTACTCTCCACCAGCCTCTATACAAAGATTCATGCGTCTGAACCAGTTTTCAAAACACTTTTTCCAGTCCGCCGTAGACACCTCGTTTACAGCCTGCTCGAACGCAGCCAGCGCATTTTCCGGCGACGAAAATTGTATCCCCTTGAGCTGATTTTTTATTTTTTGAAATAAAAAGAAGTCACACGGTGCTAGATCAGGGCTGTAAGGAGGGTGACCCAGGAGTTTGACTGGTGTGCTGTCCAGGAAGTCCCTCGTTTTGAGCGCGGTGTGTGCAGGCGCATTGTCGTGGTGGAGCAGTAGTCCGCGGAGCCCTGTGTTTGGTCGCTTGTTGCTCACAACAGAAAAAACTTCTGGTAAACATTTGGTAGTATACCATTCGGCGTTAATGCTTCTTTGATCGCGTAAGGGAATTGAGGCCAAGTGGCTAGTCAAATTAAAAAAGCTGGCGATCAAAATCTTCCCCCCGCTTCGAGATCGCTTTACTTTGGTAGGCGTTGGTTCATTTTGAAACACCCAAACTATCGACTGGCGCTTGGTTTCTGGATCGCATTGATAAATCCAGGACTCATCACCTATTACGATGTCGTAAACACGCCGAAACGAGCCTGCTTCAAATTTGTTCAGCATATCACGGCACCATTCCACCCGGGCCTGCTTCTGAGCGTCGGTGAGGTAGTGCGGCACCCAGCGCGATACTATCCTCCTCACGCTAAGATGCCCTTGTAGAATCTCGTGAACGCTTCCCGATTTAATCTTTAATATGTGCTGAATCTCCTGATATGTAATTCGCCTATTATCTTGGATTATTTTTTTCACTGCTAGCACGTTTTCTTCCGTAATAGCCGTCAAAGGGCGACCGCTTCTTTCTTCATCCCCCAAGGTTGGTCGACCGCGCCTAAATTCGTTATACCAACGATACACGGTTGCCTTGGAGGGGCTTTCATCCATAAATGCCATTTGAAGTCTATCGAACGATTCATCCGGTTTCAGGCGACACTTGAAATCGTAAAAAATCATAGCTCTAAAATGTTCCCGGCGCAGATCCATTTTTCAGTAAGACACGATACTTTGAATTGGCTCGCAAAAAATGTAGAGGGAAATTTTGAAAATGGAACTCACATATTTTTACTTACAAGTAATCATATTTTCAAAAAAGATTCCAACCGGCCAGTCTGCCATATATAAAAACTATTTATCGCAATACTTTCTGAGTGGCCTGGTATTATGCATGTATTATACATACAAACCTTCCTCTTGAATCACTCTATCCATTTAAA
Organism: Scrobipalpa costella; assembly: GCA_949820665.1. Lineage (NCBI taxonomy): Eukaryota > Metazoa > Arthropoda > Insecta > Lepidoptera > Gelechiidae > Scrobipalpa > Scrobipalpa costella. The sequence goes on from OX463299.1 coordinate 4,403,671, forward strand.
AAACCGCTTCAAAATCCGTTGCGTAGTTTTAAAGATCTAGTCATAGGGATATAGGGACAGAGAAAGCGACTTTGTTTTATACTATGTAGTGATGTAATGGACCCAATTTCATTCACAAAGTTTGTGCGTTATCCGCCTCTTATTATTTCTGTTTGCATAACATCAAAAAAGGAAAGCAGAAAATCCAGGAGTAGCAGCCTCTGGGAGGTGACTTTAGGATCGTGAACACCCTATCATCTCGTCAAGCAACACGCTGCATGATTTGAGCATCATCGTCGCAACATCGACTGTGCCGGGTGTAAAGGACAGCTTACCAGAAACTAGATTGCTCAGTCCACGAAACTGAAGAACTTTTACCAGGAAATTCTTTCTATAAATAAGAATATAATAATAATACATTTTCTATATATAATACCCTATGTAATCAAGCAGGCACCAAGCTTAAATAGCTTTAAATCACGCCTTAAGCGTTGGCTTGTCGAACAGGCATTCTATAGTTATAATGATTTTATTAATTTTAATGATAATAAAAGCAATACAATTTAAATGATTATTAATGTGATATACTTAAGTGCTTATAATTTCTTGACTTGTAATTTACAATTATTAATAAATTTATCTCTATCTCTCTCTATCTCTAAGATTTGAGTATCTCATACATATTGGGCTCGATTCTAGATTTGCCGGCTAAAACTAAAATTGAAATCTATTTATTCTTTCAGTCTAAAAATATTGGTAAAGGACAGGAGATCTATGGTGGTCTTATGCGTTATCTGTCACTTTTTTCCGCCGTCTGATGATATGGCGGATAAAATTGACAGAAATCTGGGGAAACCTGTAAAAGCGCGTCAAAATCTAGCGGACAAAATATAAAACCATACAGTATAAATCGCCTGTCCTTTTTTAAATTTAATTATTCTGAAAGTGACAGATAGATTTTAATTTAATTTTAGCCGTTGGAATCTAGTATCGAGCCCAATGACCACCTAGACATTTTTTCTTCCATGCTAGACTGGGAGTGAGAGAAAAACATAGAATGTGCCAGCTGCATTTCCACCTGAGCATGGTGTAAAAACCAGCTAATTTCAGCTAGTTTCAGTATATTGCAATTTAGGCGATGGGCTGACAATCTGCCACTACAGCAATATACATACAAATCTATCTTATATAACCCTCAAAACTGTCAGACGTGGCGGAACTACCTTTGTTTTGGTCGTTTACGCTCTGCCTACCCCGTTAGGGATAAAGTCGTGATTATATGTATGTAGACATAACGTAGGCCAAAATCAAAGCCATCACAAATAAAATGCATTATCTCTGACGTTATATGGTCAAAGGCATGGCAAAGGTGTTTTTCACGAAGCATATTAATCCAGTATTGATCAGTGATGTTTACCATAGAACAGTCATAGAAAATGATTTGATAGCTATCAAACATCAATTTTATGGGCGGAGACGCCATATATACAGGATGTATAAAAGGGGGAGATAGGTACTGGGCTTCAATGCCACATGCTCTGCTCTATCACTACATAGTATAATACAAAGTCGCTTTCTCTGTACCTATATCCCTATGTATGCTTAGATCTTTAAAACTACGCAACGGATTTTGATGCGGTTTCTTTTAATGGATATAGTGATTCAAGAGAAGGGTTTATATGTATAATACATGCATAATATAGTAGAGAAACACTGATGATTTCCGTGCGAAGCCGGGGCGGGTCGCTAGTTTAATTATAAACATAGGTACTATTGTAACGAGAAAAGTGTTTTTTTCATAGATTTTACATACATACATATAATCACGCCTTTATCCCTAATGGGGTAGGCAAAGCGTAAACGACCCAAACAAAGGTCGTTCCGCCACGTCTGACAAAGTTTTGAGGGTTATTTAAGATAAATTTGTAAGTATATTGCTGTAGTGACAGGTTGTCAGCCCATCGCCTAAATTACAATATACTGAAACCCTCGGATCCCTTAGCTGGTTTTTACAGCATGCCCGGGAGGAAATGCAGCTGGCACATTCTATGTTTTTCTCTCGCTCCCAGGCCAGCATGGAAGAAATAGATTTTTGTTGCTTAATATTTACTACGAACAAAGTATTCGCACTTCTGTGATCCAGAATGAGATGATCGCGGCTCTACATAACTAAAGATTGTGAAAGTTAAATAAGTAATGGTTTCCGCTTACTATAATATAAGGTTCTTCCATACTGGACTGGGAGAGAAAGAAAAACATAGAATGTTCCAGTTGCCCTTCCTCCCGGGCATGCTGTAAAAGACAGCAAAAGGGATTCGAGGGTTACAGTGTATTTTAATTTAGGCGATGGGCTGACAACCTGTCACTACAGCAATACACATTAAAATCTAAAATTGCCCTCAATTTATGTCAGACGTGGCGAAAGCGCCTTTTAGGAGGCGTTTTACGCTCTGCCTACCCCGTAAGGGATAAAGGCGTGATTTTATGTATGTATGTATGTATAATATAAGGTGGACCGAATACAAGGTTGTCACAGATTCGTCTTGAAAAAAAATGGTTAGACTTTTTCACACCCTGTATTGAAATGGCGTCGATGGAAATCAGGATGTTAAAAGCAATTATTTTAAGCTCACGATGTTCCTTCTACGCATCACTGTGGATAGTACGTAGTAAGTACGTACTATGTAACTTACAATTTAATTGATAATCAAGTGATCTGATTGGTACTTCCTGTTCCTATGTAAAAATGTGATTGTAAATTGAAGTGATTGACTATGATTGGTACAATGTAGTTGAACTTATCATTATGTATGATAACTAACAGCTTGGTTATTTTACTAGTTCTCTATAGTTTTCAACTGCCTCCGTGGGATCAAGTAAAGCCTGACGTAGGTTGGACTTAAAAACAGCCAAGCTGTGTCCACACCTTTTTCCGTACATACATACATATAATCACGCCTTTATCCCTAATGGTTTAGGCAGAGCGTAAACAACCTAAAAGAAGGTCGTTCCGCCACGTCTGACAAAGTTTTGAGGGTTATTTAAGATAGATTTGTAGGTATATTACTGTAGTGACAGGTTGTCAGCCTTTCGCCTAAATTGCAATATACAGAAACCCTCGAATCCCTGAGCTGATTTTTACAATATGCCCGGGAGGAAATGCAGCTGGCACATTCTATTTTTTCTCTCGCGCGCAGTCCAGCATGGAAGTCACCTTTTTCCACTGTTGTAATAAATATTTATATGTCTACCTGTTCTGTTTGTTATGTTATTCTTGATTGTGTGTTTTTATTTTTTGTTATGTTTTGGGTTTTTTTATATCCGACGGGGTATATAGATTAGATTTCATTGATTTCATGAACTCGCTGTGTCGTCGTCTATTCGTCTATATTACGTCGTCGAAACAATTTTTGTTACCTCTAGCCTAGAGTAAACAAGAATAAGGACTCAATACATTGAAAATAGAGGTCCAAACCCTATCCAAACTCCTTTGTCGTTATGGTATTGAATCTTTTTAACTATTTAAAACTACATCTTCAAGTTACAGGCCGTTTGTCAACGCGACACACAAAGACAAAAACCTGACAATTTGACAAAAATTTATAAACTTTGTTATAAACTGTCAAAAATTCCAATCACAAAAACTAATAGAAATGAAATGCAGTATTATGCCCGGAAAGAAAAAGTATTGAAAGTATTAACGTAAGGAACGAAACTGAAATGCATGAATAATGTCCACGTCCAGTAAGTATTATTTGCAAGGAAATAGGACCCTGTATAGAGGACCCTTTATAGGAGATGTTTAGGTGTTAGAAAGCCTTGCACTGCATTTACTAAAGCCTCTAGAAAACGTGGTGGATAAGGCTCTTGTCTTACAGGATGGGGCGGACTCATGTCAGAAGTGAATTCAGTCTTGAAAGACACATCTGTCGATGTCAAAACAAGTGTTCCCCGAAATCTAAATATCGCTTGAATTAATGTGTTTTTCGAACGACCGATCCCCCCGCCCTTTATTGAAGGTTGTTCAACTAAAGTGGTTTTACGTTTTGCAGCAACAGAGATCCAGAAAGCAGAGGTACAACTACCAGAAATATCGAAAAAGCCATCAAAGAAGAAATGCGAAAGTAAGTATTACGTATATACTTTTTTCCCTTACTACTACGAACCTTTACTTCGATGTTAGACTGAGACCTTTAAATGAACGTAAAATATTAAGTACTTAGCACTGGTTACTCCAGCGATTTAACTTTCAAGGTGACAAAGATAACGTTTTTTTTTCGGTATGTCCAATTGTATTTGTTAAATAATAAATATGGAATTATTTACCGCCTTTTAAAGTGTATACCATAATCATAATCAATCACGCACCCTCAACTATAATCAAAAGAAAATTCACGCGGGGCGCGGAAAAAGATTTCGGGCGGGCGGCATCCCCCCCGCCCGCCTAACCCGCCCTCACCCGCCCGTCGGGTTCAGTCGTCCGGCAGGCGTCGCGACGCGTGGCTTGCACTCGCTCGTTCCACACACTAATCAAACAAACATTCTATACCCAACAAACAGCCAATTGACAGCAAATATCTAGCTATCTGCAAAGGACAACCACTACATCCGCGCACGTATGTCCTGTTTTTGTTAAACCACGGAATTTTCACTTACATTTGCTCACTCATTCATCCAGTTTCACTTGAAAGATGTTATAGACACTTGTTTTGGTCGCCCTACATTATATATCTGCTGTTTCTTTGCTTATAACCACACTTTTCATAACTCATAGTTGTATCACAAATTTAAAACAGGATTTGCTATTTCTTTCGCTTAATTACACTCAATTTTTCGTACTTTTATTAGTCGGTCCGGCAATGTTTACGTTTTGCGAACAGCTGATGTGTGTGCCAACATTTTCTGCTGTGGACTGTTTATGTGACTTATGATATTAAAGAAATCCTGATTAATCTTCTATAGCCCATTTTACACGTTCATTCAACTAGTCACATTCAAATACCATTTTCACCTACGGATCCGAAAATAACCTTCAAAATAGAGCATCACTAAAATGCACATGCACCAAAATTCACATATCGATTCCTCCAGTATTTTACCTTGTACATTCTCGGACCGTTCACCTTTTAGGTTCGTATTTATAAAGCGATCTCAAGATTGAGAGCAATATTAAGTATGGATTTGACAGGCCAAAATGTACTGAAATGACATTACTGATACAACACAAAAGCCATATAACCTAAGAATTGAATTGACATTTCTGATACGAGCTCAAACTAGCTGTCAATCTCAAGTGTTCTTTATCAATACGGGCCTTTATATCTTAGGCTCGTATTTATAAAGCGACCTCAAGATTGAGAGCAATATTAAGTATGGATTTAACAGGCCAATATGTAGTGAAATTACATTTCTGATACGAGCTCAAAGTAGCTGTCAGTCTCAAGTGTTGTTTATCAATAGGGGCCATATTGTCTTATATCGGTTTTGTTTTTGAAGCAGCATGAATCAATAGCAAGTTAACTCTTTACTCGTATGACACAACCATTCACATTGAACGTTATGGTTTCGTAACCAAGTGTGGGTACGTACGGTTGTCATCGCGTGCATTCGATACACATGAATGAATGAAATGTTTCGGAGGAATGATTTTGGTTTGTGTTTGTACCTTTTTTGTACAAAATAGGGAGTAAAATACATGTACGCATGTATGTAGTGAATTGGGAATGTGATGCATTTATACTATCGGATGTATCGGATGATATGTTTTGGTATGACGTAGTTACAGCGTCAATGGCTTGATAATGGCCATTTTCGCCAAGACTGTGAAATTTTGAGGAGCATTAATACTGTACCAGTTAAGGAATACGGAACCTACGGTACGGTTTACCTACGAATATGCGAATGAGGAATAATTCCGTATTCGTAGGTACCCACAGACATTCTATGTTTTTAACACCTCGAGTACAGCATATAAACAAATAACTGAACAATTACCATGTCCAATATTTTTGCAATTTTGCATATTATATTTCGTAGCATTATTGAGACATACACCAAGGGGACAAACATACATACATACATATAATCATGCCTTTATCCCTAATGGGGTCGGCAGAGCTTAAACGACCTAAACAAAGGTCGTTTCACCACGTCTGACAATGTTTAGAGGGTTATTTAAGATAGTTTTGTTGGTATATTGCTGTAATGACAGGTTGCCAGCCCATCGCCTACTTTGCCATACACTGAAACCCTCGGATCCCTTAGCTGGTTTTTACAGCATGCACGGGAGGAAATGCAGCTGGCACATTCTATGTTTTTTCTCTCGCTGCCAGTCTAGCATGGAAGACAGGGGGACAAATAAGGAAAAATATTAAAATGCAGTTCTTGCTTTGACAGCGTTCCGCATGGGGGACGATGCCTCGGCCGACTGCCTGTTCGACCGGCTGCGCCTGCACCAACAGCGCGCACCTGACTCCACAGAAGTGGCGCGAGGGATCACAGCGCGGATCAACACGCGCCTCACATCGCACGGTGAGTGCAGCAACATGGCCGACTGCCTGTTCGACCGGCTGCGCTTACACCAACAGCGCGCACCTGACTCCACAGAGGTGGCGCGAGTGATCACAGCGCGGATCACCGCGCGCCTCACATCGCACGGTGAGTGCAGCAACATCGCCGAAAGTCTGTTCGACCGGCTGCGCTTGTACCAACAGCGCGCACCTGACTCCACAGAGGTGGCGCGAGTGATCACAGCGCGGATCAACGCGCGCCTCACATCACACGGTGAGTGCAGCAACATGGCCGACTGCCTGTTCGACCGGCTGCGCTTACACCAACAGCGCGCACCTGACTCCACAGTGGTGGGGCGAGTGATCACAGCGCGGATCAACGCGCGCCTCACATCGCACGGTGAGTGCAGCAACATCGCCGACAGTCTGTTCGACCGGCTGCGCTTGTACCAACAGCGCGCACCTGACTCCACAGAGGTGGCGCGAGTGATCACAGCGCGGATCAACGCGCGCCTCACATCACACGGTGAGTGCAGCAACATGGCCGACTGCCTGTTCGACCGGCTGCGCTTACACCAACAGCGCGCACCTGACTCCACAGAGGTGGCGCGAGTGATCACAGCGCGGATCAACGCGCGCCTCACATCGCACGGTGAGAACAGCAATATTCACGGTGAGTACAGCAACCTGCACTCTGAGTACAGTAACATTCACAGTGACTACAGCAACCTGAGATGAGTACATCAGCATTCACTATGAACACGCGCCACACATCCCCTAAGTATAGCACAGATGTATAGACGGTATCATACAGTTCTGTTTTTGATTGACCGCCTGATATTTTTAGAATTTCATTGACCATTGATAGTGATATTCACTAATTGTTTTGATGTGGATTCAGACAGAGAAAATAAACAACAAAAATTTGTCGGTGAGCAAGACTTCAAATCTGGTACTTTAGATTGCTCTTGTACTTGAGATTGCTCTATCTCTAGGTTTATTTTTTACTTATTACCCTTATGCTTCTTATCATAAAGTTCATGCATAACCATATGCATCATTAAATCCTCATAATATCGATAATAAACTTTCGAATTCGCCAAGGCGGTCAGGTGTAGTCGGTAATTCTTTATCAGATTGATTTAAATATCACTTGCTAGCTTTGAAATAAACTGGAACAACAATTACTTTTGAGGTGGTAGCACAAGCGGTAGTGGTTTTTATTTGTTTTTAAAATGTTTTAATGTGTTTTTAAATGTTCATCGTATGTTATTTTCAAATGTTTGATAACATACAATTTTCAAAAAGCCCTTCTTTAGGTGTTCAAAAAATGAGGCCAAAATAAATAAATAAATTGAATTGAAATGAATTGATACTAAATTCCACTTTCAAAAGACGGAGTAGGTCCATTTTCTTTAGCATTTTTAAGTGAAATGTATTTTTGCGATTATATTTAGCGATTGCGCTAGGTACATTATGTTTGTAAAGAAAGTTATCTAACAAAATATTACCTACGAGTGAAACATCAATCGTTGCTTTTACATATGAAAATAATAATAACTATTATGTCAAAACAAAACACCGAAACATACTGTGACGGAAACATCTACTGGTTGCGTAAGCGCAGCTAACGTTGACACCTGAATGTTCGGAGTTAGAACGGTCATTAACCTCATTGCTAGACCACCCAGGATAACTGAAATTGAAACTGTCTAAACAACAAAACAACAAAACAACAGATTCAAACCGACAGGGCCAGGTGTGGTTGTAGTCTTGGACAGATGACTTCACCACACTAAAATGTCTATGAAATAAATATTTCATTCTGAGTTATACCACAGAATATATAATAGCATACAGAAGGCTCACTCCCTAAGAAACAGCAAGTTTAGGTATGATTAGATACCTACACTTCCCAGCGCCGCTTGCCTGCAAGCTAAATTGTACCTTATGTCAGCGCGCGAACTGTGAACGTTGTTTGCGCGCCGCAGTTCAAGGACGTTGCCGCCGGCGATCGCAAAGGTTGTCACTTGCGAACTTTTTGCGATTTTGATTTTAAACTAAGACATTATTATGTGTAACTAAGAAAACTACGAATCATTAAATTATTTAGCATAATAAATACACAACGCATCCATAACCTAGCCTTATTATGAATACGAATAAGTAGGTACAGTGGGCAGCAGGTCGAGTTATCTACTTGGCGGAATAATATTATACTGGTTGTATCTACCTGGTTATACTGTATAACCAGTATAAATTTCCTTAAGTAATTTGTGAAACTATAATTATTATTGACAAAACCCACGACTCATGAAGTCACGCATTATAGTTCTAATAATTATATTATTAGATGCCATATTGCTTGTTGATTTTAGCAGCAAAATCACGAAAAAGAAATTGACGCAACGCGACTAGCGTGCGAACTGCGAGCCGCCCGGCAGCCCACTGACATTAGCCGCTCTTAGCGGCAGTTCGGCCGAACCTACCTAAACTCGCGAGTGAACCAGGCCTGGTTATACATACATATAATCGCGCCTTTATCCCTAATAGGGTAGGCAGAGCGTAAACGACCTAAAGAAACGGTCGTTCTGCCACGTCTGACAAAGTTTTGAGGGTTATTTAAGATAGGTTTGTAGGTATATTAGTGTAGTGACAGGTTGTCAGCCCATCGCCAAAATGTCAATATACTGAAACCTTCAGATCCCGTAGCTGGTTTTTACTGTATGCCCGGCAGCAAATGCAGCTAGCACATTCTAAGTATTTCTCTCGCTTCTTGTCCCATACATACATACATAAAATCACGCCTTTATCCCTTACGGGGTAGGCAGAGCGTTAAACGACTAGTAAAAGGCGCTTTCGCCACGTCTGACAAAAAATGAGGGCAATTTTAGATTGAAAAGTGTATTGCTATAGTGACAGGTTGTCAGCCCATCGCCTAAATTACAATACACTGTAACCCTCGAGTCCCTTTTGCTGACTTCTACAGCATGCCCGGGAGGAAGGGCAGCTGGAACATGCTATGTTTTTCTATCTCTCCCAGTCCCGCATGGAAGAAAGGATGAGTTATACGCGTAAAATAAATATCTAAAGGACAGGAAGTTGACAATGAATTATTAAACAAATCGACATCAAAATTAGTCTCAAATCGCGCTTTTAGATATGATGCATTTATTTTGAAACATTCAAATAAGAACGAAGGGTTTTGGAATTCAATTTTAGAATGTAAATATATGTCGCACAAGTAACTCTATGACATATATAAATGGCCTTGCGAGAGAAAAACATAGAAGGTGCCATCTGCATTTAATCCCGGGCATGCTGTAAAAACCAGCTAAGGGATCCGAGGGTTTCAGTATATTGTAATATAGGCGATGGGCTGACAACCTGGCACTCCGCTACAGCAATATACCTACAAATCTATCTTAAATAACCCTCAAAACTTTGTCAGACGCGGCGGAACGACCTTTGTCTAGATCGTTTACACTTTGCCTATCCCATTAGGGATAAAGGCGTGATTGTGTGTATGCATAAATAGCCTTAAGCCAATATAACAAGACTTTTACAAAATTTACAGTATTTCCGGGAAGAGAAAAAGCTGGGTACATTTTATGATTCATTTCTAGCTGTTCAGAATGGAAGCCATTTTATCACCTTGAAATGAAATGATATAGATAAATGACTGTCGCGCGATAAACCACAAATTGAGGCCTTGGCCTTTTCGCTACAATTTCACAATCTACGAACAGAATACAAACATTGAAGCTAGTTAGTGGTTACTCTATAAATAAATTAACAATTCTGGCTTCCAATTTTATGTAGATAATTCAATTCGATTTTATACTTCGTATTTGCATTGTATAAAAGCGTTCAATGGTATATTTTATAGCAATCCACGTGTTTTCGATTTGCGATGTTACTAGTAAATCAACAACTGCCTCCGTGGTCTAGTGGCTAGTGCCATGGACTCCCGATCCGGAGGTCCTGGGTTCGATTCCCAGGGGGGAAACACAAAGTTGATATTTGAGAATTTATCACTTTGTGTATTTTTCCCCAGTTTGGTTAGGACATTGCAGGCTGAATCACCTGATTGTCCGAAAAGAAAAAAACATTTCGTGCTTCGGAGGGCACGTTAAGCCGTCGGTCCCGGTCGCTGTCTTTGATAGTGGTCGTTACTCAAACTATGTCAGAGGCCTGATAGTTGTGCTACTAGGCGGTTTAAAAACTCTGACACCAGGGTTCATCGGGTCGATAGACTCGATACCCACTCGAAAGAAGAAGAAGAACAACTTTTTTGTCCTTAGTCACAATATATAATAGTACTACACTTAACTTACTTTTCTTCCATGCTGGCCTGCTAGAGAAAAACATAGAATGTGCCAGCTGAATTTCCTCCCGGGCATGCTGTAAAAACCAGGTAAGGGATCCGAGGGATTCAGCTTATTGTAATTTAGGCGATGGGCTGACAACCTGTCACTCAGCAATATACCTACAAATCTATCGTAAAATAACCCTCAAAACTTTGTCAGACGTGGCGGAACGACCTTTGTTTAGGTCGTTTACTCTCTGCCTACCCAATTAGGGATAAAGGCGTGATTATATGTATGTATGTACTACACTTTATGCCCTAAACAGCTATAGTTATTTCTTCGTAAAAATACCAGTTTATGTAACTACTTAGTAGCTTTTTGTTCTGTAGTGTTACATCGAGTCTAGCAACACATTCTATACCGGGTGTAAGGGACAGCGTCCCGCAAACTAACAGGAATCGTTCAATCAACGGTACTGAGCAACATTCACCAGGAAATTCTTTCAGGAGTTAGAAAAAAAATTATTTCCCCATATAAAAATAGTATCTTAATCACACATTCCCTGAAAGTATTTCCTGGTGATATTTGTCCAGTTTTATAGAGCCCGATGGTATAGTGGATAGGGCTGCTGCCTCCTGAGCGGGAGGTCGTGGTTCGAATCCCACCACGTACCAATGTGTTTTTCGGTTTTGGAATTTCATATGTACGTTTATTCGGCGCTTTTTCCGTGCTTCGGAAGGCACGTTAAGCCGTTGGTCCCGGTTAATATCGTTTAATACCGTAGATATTAGTCGTTAAGCCATATCAGAGGCCAGTGCTAAGCATTGGCTGCTTGAAAACTCTAACCTAATCTAGGATTGGTTTCCCTAATGGGTTGCGGAGGTCAGATGACAGTCGCTCTGTGTAAAAACCAGTACCCTCGTTCAATCACCTAGATTAGGTAGCCGACCCCGTGAGATACGGGATAAGACTAGGGAGATGATGAGTTGTTCAGTTTTGTTGACTGAGCAACCCCTATAATTTTGCGGGACGCTGTCCCTTACACCTCGTTTTTATCAATAGCACTACTAGCACTTGATATCGTATAGCAATATCCACTTCTCATTCAGATTACTCGATATTGCAGTGTCTATCAGGATTCCAGTCTAGACTTGCCTAAAGGATCGTGTGTATGGGGATTCCGGGCAGTAGGATTAAATTCTTTACTTCCATGCTGGCCTGGGAGCGAGAGAAAAACAAGAATGTGCCAGCTGCATTTCCTCCCGGGTGTGCTGTAAAATGATTACATTGTAATTTAGGCGATGGGCTGACAACCTGTAACTACAACCCGGAACGACCTTTATTTGGACCGTTTACGCTGTGTTAAGCCCATTGGGGATAAAGGCATGATTTGTGTGTATGTATGTAGCCCTTCAGCTTGCCCAGTAAGCACTTGATACCGTATAGCAATATCCAGTCCTCATCCAGATTACTCGATATTGGAGTGTCTATCAATCAGGTTTCCAGTCTAGATTTGTCTAAAGGTATGCACTATTCTTTCCACTCTCTTAAGCAACTCCAATATTTTCTTCCTTTTAAAACTAAAATCATGCTTGCACAAGCTCTTCTTCTCCCTATTCTCGACTACGCTGATGTTTGTTATTTGGATGCGACGGAAGAATTACTTAACAAGCTTGAGCGCCTACAAAACCTGGCAATTAGATTTATTTTCGGACTTCGTAAATACGATCATGTCTCTGAATTTCGTGCTCAGCTTAAATGGCTTCCAATTCGACTTCGGCGTGATGTGCACATCCTGACCACTCTTTACAACATCCTTCACAATCCTGCCACTCCTGACTATCTCCGCTCCCGTTTCCAACACCTTCCTCCAGATCCCCGCCCTAGGCGCGCCTGCATCACTAAGGTGCTGGAGTTGCCTAGTGCGAATACCAAGTTCTTCTTCAACTCCTTTTCTGTAAAAGCTGCGAAACTGTGGAATAAACTGCCTAAGACAATTCAAGACAGTCCCTCAGTGAATGTCTTTAAGAAAAGATTAAAAGAGCACTTCTTATCTGAACAATTTTGATGTATGTATTTATGTAGTAGTTTATTCGTGTATGTATCAATATATTGTTTAGTTTATGTATGTTTATTTAAGATAGTAATATACGGTAGGTATTTATTCTATGTATAGGTATGTAAGTATTTTTAATTTTTTGTTTTACTAGTCTCTGTTAATGTTGCATTTTCTTGTCCCCTCAAAATTATTCACTTTCTCTTACTACCATTGGGTTGGCTGGAAGAGATCTCTTCATAGAGATAAGTTCGCCCTTGCATACTATATTTGTAAATTACATTTATTTTGTGTTTATGCAATAAAGTATATATATAAGGATCGTGTGTATTGGGATTCCGTGCATTAGATTTAAAAGTATAGCAACTAGCTATCACGGTTCATGAGATACCGCCTTGTCTTCTTCTGTCGAGTGGGTATCGAGTCTATCGACCCGATGAACCCTGGTGTCAGAGTTTTTAAACCGCCTAGTATCACAACTATCAGGCCTCTGACATGGTTTGAGTAACGACCACTATCAAAGACAGCGACCGGGACCGACGGCTTAACGTGCCCTCCGAAGCATGAAATATTTTCCTTTTTCGGACAATCAGGTGATTGAGCCTGCAATGTCCTAACCAAACTGGGGAAAAATTCATAAAGTGATAAATTCTCAAATATCAACTTTATGTTTCCCCCCTGGGAATCGAACCCAGGACCTCCGGATCTGGAGTCCATGGCACTAGCCACTAGACCACGGAGGCAAATACCGCCTTGTGACAGACGGACAGTGAAGTTTCAGTGATATAGTCGTTTTTGAGATTATGAATACTCCTATCGTAGTTTGCCACTTAGTAGCTTGAAAAGCGAGTGATTTTCAAACTTTTTTAATAGCTTTCTTTGTCATCTTTTCTCTCTTGATCACCTATGATAACTCTAAAATCAAGCAGCACTCGCTGTTTAAGGTGACGGTACTGAATCGAAAGACCGGTCGAACAGAATCAAGTTATAGTAATTAGGATAATTTAGAACTTTATAAATTAGCGATTCATTGCTCGTTGTAGTAACAGGAAGAAAAATTGCCGTTAGTGGCCATTATTCGCAATTTCTCTTCCTGTTATCGCGAGCGGTAGCGCACTCACTCGTTAAAAAATCATTACTCGCAAAGTATAGACATTTTCAAAACTTTTCTCTGTCACTTCCTTAGATTTAGACCTAAGGATTTTTTAGAAGTAATGAATTGAGAAGTTACTACCGAAATTATTGCTAAATACGGCTGCTTTTGGTGGAATTTCGATAGTATCTCCAGGATACAGGGTATTCTGAATCTAAGGAAGTGACAGATTTCAAAATGTCTAGATCTCGCGAGTTATGATTGAGAGAGATATGATTTGAGACGCGTCTTAAATTTTTCGGTGGAATTTATATTCAAAGCATAAAACAACATGATAGATAAAGCGCACGTCACACACTTCCGTGCGGACACTACGCTAAGATTTATGTTCTCTATAATCTGCATACTGGCAGCAAGCCAGCACCCGACATGGCATTTATACGCTAAAGTACAAGATAATGATAATTGACTTATGTTCTTAGTAACAGAAATGACTCGTTTTGCGTAACTCCAGCTGGTGACTTCTGTTATCTTGTGCCAGAGTCTATATTTGACTGTATGTTTTTTTCATTTACTTCCACAGAGTTTGTAAATTATATTTTTATTCAATAGAATATATAGCTTCCATGCTGGACTGAGAGCGATAGAATAACGTAGAATGTGCCAGCTGCATCTCCTCCCGGGCATGCTGTAAAAACCAGCTAAGGGATTCGAGGGTATATTGTAATTTAGGCGATAGGCTGACAACTTGTCACTACAGCAATATACAGCTCTATCTTAACCCTCAAAACTTGTCGGACGTGGCGGAACGACCTTTGTTTGGGTCGTTGCCTACCCCATTAGGGATACAGGCGTGATTGTATGAATGAATGAAGAATAAATATACTCGCGAGCTACCTTTGCTTTCAAGACTTCTGTTCTGTCAACGGTGTCAACCGCTACTAGCGGCTACTAAATAAGTTTTCCCATGGGAATGGTGTACTAACGGTAAAATACCATGGTAAAAAGTAGCTTTCGCGTGCTATTCCTTTGCATTTTTTTCTTAAATTGGGTTCCTTAGTATTCAAGATAGACTCTTACAGCGTCACAGTCCGTGGAATGACGATCGTAGCGTTTTGAGCGTTCCATATGTTTGCGTACTCCAGTAGGCGATTTCTGTCACCATGTGCTAACTACCTACAAATCTATCTTAAATAACCCTCAAAACTTTGTCAGACGTGGATAAACGACCTTTGTTTAGATCGTTTACGCTCTGCCTACCCCATTAGGGATAAAGGCGTGACTATATATGTATGTGTGTAGGTATGTTCTGTTTTCTTACAAATTGTTTTGAGTAGGCCGGACGAAATGGAACAGTTTCATAATGACTGCATTCATCATCGCCCTGTTATTCTTTTCTTTGAGCTCTGTCTGTTTTGTCTCGTTTGCGAAATAAGCGACGCGCATTCTGAGTTCTTCAAAACGGTTATTTAAACGTTTATTCGAGGTGCATTCTGAGTTCTTCGAAACGAACAAATTATTTTTTCATTGTATATCATCCACTACTCTTCCATATCATTATCATTCAAGTAACTTCATAATAAAGGAGACTTGGACTAAAAAAGGAGATCATGTTTCATTGCAACTTTCGCTTTCGCATAAAATACCTAACTAACTAGGGCTCTATTATCTATTAAGTATGGATTTGGCAGTTTATTTTGAACTGAAATGACATTTCTGATACGGACTCAAACTTGCTGTCAGTCTCTAGTGTTGTTTTTAATTACTTGCCTTAGGCCTATATTAATAACAGCACTTGAGACAGACAGCGAGTTTGAGTTCACAAAGTACAAAAGGAGATGTCAATTCCATACTTTATTACTCTCAATCTTGAGATCGCTTTATAAATACGACCCTAAGTATGTAGAGTCACAGATATTGTGCTACAACAACAAATAGGCACTTCGTATAAAGCTCGACCGAAAATCACAAACCTGTAGTGCCATAAAAATAGTTTGACTTATACTTCCTTTTTATCTTATTTAGCCTACATCATCCCACTGCTGGGCAAAGGCATCCCTCCTCTCCTTCCACTCATCCCTATTTTGAGCCAGGCACCAGTCCTTCGAAAATGTTAACAAATTTAGACTTCCTAAACAAGTTTACTCCAGTTTTAGTGAAAGGGCAGGAAAACGCACAATAAAAAAAGAATCAGCCGCAAAACTGATAACAAAGTTAGTCGTACACTTAACAATCGCGTGCCAGGAGTAATCTGATAGCGCTCTTACTGAAATTCCAGCTTTCGTACAATCTATGACACGTCAAGCTTGCAATATTTAACTTGTTTATTTCAATCGCAGTACGACTTGGAGTTGCTATGAAAGCCTCGAACTAAAAGTTGACAAATGAAAGCCTTAACTGCCATGGGCTCAGGATCCGGAAGTCCTGATTTCGATTCCCAGGGGAGTCTTCAAAATGATATTTGTCAATTTGTGAGATTTTTCCGGTTTGGTTAGGACAAAGTAGATCGAATCACCTAATTGTCTGGAAGAAAAAAGATCCCGTGCTTCGGAGGGCACGTTAAGCCGACAGTCCCGGTCGCTGTATTTGATAGTGGTCGTTTCACGATCCATGTCAAAGACCCACTAGCTGTACTATTAGGCGGTTCAAAAAACTTTGTCACCAGGGTTCATCGAGTCGATTGACTCGATACCCACACGACAGAAGAAAAGTATTAACTTGATGGAGCTTGACTGCAGAGAAAAAAAGTTCTTTATTTAATGTTACATCTTCATCTAGTTTAACTGCCTCCGTGGTCTAGTTAACTGCCTCCGTGGTCTAGTTAACTGCCTCCGTGGTCTAGTTAACTGCCTCCGTGGTCTAGTTAACTGCCTCCGTGGTCTAGTTAACTGCCTCCGTGGTCTAGTTAACTGCCTCCGTGGTCTAGTTAACTGCCTCCGTGGTCTAGTTAACTGCCTCCGTGGTCTAGTTAACTGCCTCCGTGGTCTAGTTAACTGCCTCCGTGGTCTAGTTAACTGCCTCCGTGGTCTAGTTAACTGCCTCCGTGGTCTAGTTAACTGCCTCCGTGGTCTAGTTAACTGCCTCCGTGGTCTAGTTAACTGCCTCCGTGGTCTAGTTAACTGCCTCCGTGGTCTAGTTAACTGCCTCCGTGGTCTAGTTAACTGCCTCCGTGGTCTAGTTAACTGCCTCCGTGGTCTAGTGGCTAGTGCCATGGACTCCTGATCCGGAGGTCCTGGGTTCGATTCCCAGGGGGGAACACACAAAGTTGATATTTGAGAATTTATCACTTTGTGAATTTTTCCCAGTTTGGCTAGGACATTGCAGGCTGAATCACCTGATTGTCCGAAAAAGAAAAAGATTTCGGGCTTCGGAGGGCACGTTAAGCCGTCGGTCCCGGTTGCTGTCTCTGATAGTGGTCGTTACTCAAACCATGTCAGAGGCCTGATAGTTGTGCTACTAGGCGGTTTAAAAACTCTGACACCAGGGTTCATCGAGTCGATAGACTCAATACCCACTCGACAGAAGAATCTAGTGCTTCCTTTTTGCTGTTTAGATTTTTACCGTTGTTTTCGAACTCACAAAATGTTATACAATATGTATACAATACATACATACATATATTCACGCCTTTCCCTAATGGGGTAGGCAGATCGTAAACGACATAAACAAAGGTCGTTCCGCCTTATCTGACAAAGTTTTGAGGATTATTTATGACTAGCTGTGCCTGCGACTTCGTACGATCGGTTTGTATGGAAAACTATAGTCTTAAGGAATATATGAATTCTAAGATATTATTAATGTATAAATGAAATAATGACATGATGATAGATATATGATAAATTTATAATGTAGTAATGTAAATTCCTTCCATGCTGGACTGGGAGAGATAGAAAAACATAGCATGTTCCAGCTGCCCTTCCTCCCGGGCATGCTGTAGAAGTCAGCAAAAGGGACTCGAGGGTTACAGTGTATCGTAATTTAGGCGATGGGCTGACAACCTGTCACTATAGCAATACACTTTTCAATCTAAAATTGCCCTCAATTTTTGTCAGACGTGGCGAAACCGCCTTTTACGAGGCGTTTATCGCTCTGCCTACCCCGTAAGGGATAAAGGCGTGATTTTATGTATGTATGTAGTAATGTAAATGTATAAAATTCTACCTGGCGGACATTTGATATTTTGCACGCTTGCATGCAAGTCGAATATTATGTACTTTCTTTTAAATAATTAAGACCTATTGTATAATACCTACTATATTCTTGCAAATAAATTATCTTGAATCTTGAAACACACAGTGTCGACCATACTGAAAACGCTTCTCCGCGCGTAGGAGCGGGATCTGCTAACTCTGTCTAATCTTTGTTTTTGTATGGAAAACACGATTCCGCGCGCGAGCTTGCAGATCCCGCTCCTACGCGCAGAGAAACGTTTTCAGTATGTTCGACACTGCGTGTTTTCCATACAAAATGGGGTACTTACTCAATATTAGAATCGTTTGCGCGATTATTTCTAACCTAGACTGGACACCAGATAACTCACAAACTCTCGCACATAAAAACTCTCTGAAATAAAAAGTCCCATTAAGATCGGTTAAAAACGATCAAAGTTCAATTTCCTGCCTACCCCCTAAGTCAGTAGGCCTGATTATTTCTATAGTTACTTTGAATTTAAGTAATGCTCACTCAAATAAAAAAAGTTCCATCAAAACCGGTTAAAAACGACCGAAATTCAGTTTCCTCCCTACCTCCTAAGTCATAAGGCGTGATTATTTGTATAGTAACTTTGATGTTAAATAATTCTCAGTCGAATAAAAAAAGGTCCATAAAATCGGTTAAGATACAGCCAATTTCAATTTCCTGCCTACCCCATAAGTCAGGTAGCGTGATTGTAGGTATCCTAAGTTGCAACCCGGGTAACACACAATTGAATAAAAAAAGTCCCATCGAAATCGGTTCAGTAGATTTGGCGTGATGTGGTAACATACAGACAGATATACAGACAGACAGACAGACTGACCGACAGACAGGCAGACAAAAATTCTAAAAAAAATCGTTTCGGTCTTTATATCGTTCATAATTTCTGCTGCAATTATTTTTTTGTAAAAATATTCGTGTCTGTAACACGGCTCTTCTAGAGATTCATTATATGTATAGATAGATTTGTAGGTATATTCCTGTAGTGACAGGTTGTCAGACCATCGCCTAAATTGCAATATAGCAGCATGACCGGGAGGAAACGCAGCTGGAACATTATATGTTTTTCTCTCGCTCCCAGGCCAGCATGGAAGCTATTTCAGCATTACCGCTGTTTTAGAGCTCACAAAATGTTGTACAATATTCAATACAATATTCAGGAAACAATATTCAAAATTATCGCAAATCCTTCCCTATAATCAAGTTCATGATATCGTTTGATGGCAAATTGTAACTGGTACGGCACATAACCTCAAATTTTCGTGACGTTTCCCGCTCATTTTTGCCGCGATCCCACGCAGAATAAAGACTTTTTGCTAAATAAAATGCAAAGTACCTATTACACATTGCGTGATAGACTCTGTTTAAAAGTTGATTGAAGGGTAAAAAGGGGGCTCACTGACAGATTGAGGGTGCTAGGCGTCGAACAGGGCGCCTCCTAGCAACACTAATTTCAAATCAAAATTCATTCCTTAGCGTGACCGATTTCAATAATGCTTTCGACATATTATTGGTTTTCATTTCCGTATCTTGTAATAATAGCTGTTTGAAATCGTAAAGTTTAACTTCACTGAAATAGAGAAAGAGTTATCGTGCTTTTTACCTCAATACATCCAACGTAGCATTCAACATACCGGGTGTAAGGGACAGCGTCCCGCAAACTGTTAGGGGATGCTCAGTCAACGAAACTGAACAACTATCACTAGGAAATTCTTTCAGGAGATAAACAAAAATTTTAACTTCCCATACAAAAAAACTACCTTGATGAGACTGTTTGTATGGAAAACCAAATTTTCTTTCTCTGTCTGAAAAAACATCCTGCAGATAGTTAGTTGTTCAGTTCCGTTGACTGAGCAACTCCTATCAGTTTGCTGTCCCTTACACCCCGTATACCAATACAAATCATGAGAAATTATGTTGGAAAAACAAACTCACGGTTGAATATTTGTTTGATTTAGACTTTTGCATTTTATTTTAAGAATCATTGTTTGAATCGGCTACCAATTTTCTGTTGATTCTAGCTTTGTGTACCGAAAACGAAAAACACAGTAGGCAAACATTGCAAGACTTGTGTTTTTCTCATATAATTGAACGATTTCTTCAGAGGAACAGCTCAATAATATTAGATTTAGAAAAAAAGGAGATAGAAAATTCATTACAATTCAATCATGGCGTGTTTGTACATAATTTACCAATCTTGTCGTCTCAGTAAAGTTTATTCCACTTTGATCCAGATCCTACACGTGGCGAACCTGCCAAATTGCAAAAGTATCATTGCCCTAATGTCGCGTGGTTAGCACCAATATACCAACCAAGTTGGTGCATTGGACCCTGGCCAAGCAGGGAGCGTGCTCGAAGTGTTACCATTAATTTATTCGATCGAACACACAGCTGTTTGGATAGGGTAGTACCACTGTAGTACCAACACTGTTGTACCACTGGTGTACTGTTAGTACCACGGCACTGTTCGGAATTGGGGTAAGGACCATGACATGACACCTTTTGCCGCATTGTGGTAGTTTGTTTAGTTTATATTGGTATTGTAAAACTGAGGTTAGGAAACGTTCAGGAAATAATTTGGCAAGGTTAGGAAACAAGGTATTGTTGGAAGGGTTCTGTTATTCCTGAAAGACATGTTGATATGTGGTTTATCTTTGTAATATTACATTTGCTATAAAAAAACTGTTAAAAAGTTTTTTGATAACCAGGATTCAGCAATGCCTGGTTAGCAAGTCTCGATTTTCTCCTTCTTCTGATAATTAATAGATGAAATAAAATAAACATCGCTCAAAATTATTCTTAAATGACCTTATAAGATTATACTTAAATTACCTTAGTAGAGGAAGGAAACCACAAAACTGAAAATAAATTCTTAACAATCCATACTATTATTATAAATCCGAAAGTAACTCTGTCTGTCAGTCTGTCTGTTTGTTTGTTTGTTGCTCTTTTACGCCTAAATGTCAGAACGGATTTTGATGAAGTTTATAATGGTAATAGATGAAGACCTGGAGGCAGACATAGGCTACTTTTTACCGCGTGCAAATATCTAATTCCCATGGAAAAAACGGTACTTAAATAAGGACGATGTTTTTTATACAGATTGACTATGACTGGGAATAGCAACAGGCTACCTTCTACTGCAGTAAAATATCTGATTCCCACGGGAAAACTCATTAGCCGCGGGTTAAACCGCGGGGCAGAAAGCTAATAAACTATCTTATGTTATCTTATCTTATTTAGCCGTTAGTGTCCCACTGCTGGGCACTAATAAACTATATTTGTTATATTAGATTCTATCAAATTACGTGGTAAATATCGTACGTATTAAACTTTTAAAACATTTTGCAGAAAAATTATGTTTCAATGTCAGGGACTCGAGACAAAATTAGTTCATGATGCTGTACATTCATTGTTCTCGTAGTTTTTCACTGTCCAACTAATGAGTTAGTAACCAACACGTTTTGGAGTCGTGTGAGGGAAGCTGCCAAACCAAAATGCTGTAGCTATCTCTAGAAATACGCGGCAATTAGAATATAATTTGCATCATCCGGGAAACGGGGAAAAGCAGCTAAATTTCAAATTAAATTCTTATGTATTAGGTTTATTTACGATCACAATCTTTTTTCTGAGCTCTAGAACGTAGATATTAGCCGTTAAGCCATGTCAGAGGTCAGTACGGCTTGAAAACTCTGACCTAATCCAGGATTGAGTCTGGTGTTCCTTCTGGGTTGCGGAGGTCAGATGGCAATCGCTCTGTGTAAAAACCAATACTCTCGTTAAATCCCCTAAATTAGGTAGTCACTCCCGTGAGATACAGGATAAGGCAAGGGAGATGATGATGATGACTCCCTGTTCTTACCAAAATATAATTGAAAAGTGATAAATTATAATGCCTACCTCATTAGGGATAAAGGCGTGATTATATGTATGTAGGTATAAACTGTTTGTGCACTTACATTGACTGTTTTGTGAACAAATGTAATTTCGTCTCGCTAGTCAAAGGTCACAGACAGGTCAATCGCAAATCCTTCGATTTATCGTGCTGACTCAATCGTAGCCACAGAGTTTGCTACTTTGGTACACCCTATTTCTTAGCGCGGTAGGTGATTGGGCAAGTGAAGTGAAAATGTAATGTTATATTTATATATACTTTATTGCATAAACACAAAAGAAATGTAATTTAAAAATATAGTGTGCAAGGGCGAACTTATCTCTATAAAGAGATCTCTTCCAGCCAACCCAATGGTAGTAAGATAAAGTGAATAATTTTGAGGGCACAAGAAAATGCAACATTAACAAAGACTAATAAAAATAAAAATACTTATATTTCTATCTTAAATAAACATACATATATACTAAACAATATATTGATAAATACATATACGAATAAACTACATAAATACAAACATCAAAATTGTTCAGATAAGAAGTGCTGTTTTATTCTTTTCTTAAAGACATTCACTGAGGGACTTTCTTGAATTATCTTAGGCAGTAAAATCTGCTGGCCATTCCCTCTTAGTCCCAGGTTTTTTATTAATGATAAGCAAGGCAAACCATTTGTCTGCTATCTCACCTGATGATTCAGACGATGACGGAGCATGTTTGCCTAGATAATGCCTATTCACTCTTGCCTTGAAAACCTGGTTATAAGTCTCCTTTTGTGAGGTAAATGTAAATGTGAGGTAGATGTAAAGAGAAGGGGTGATGCTATCTTCTCGACTCCACATGGATATCAGCCCTAAAACCTCTTACAAATGATTCATTTTCTAAATCTTCATTGATTCTGAAAGTTAGTTAAAAAGTCAATATTATTAGATTTCGACCCTCAAGAAACTAACCTTCCTTGTGTGATAATTATAGTTGAAAAACCAAACTCTTGATCGTGCTTATAATTGCAAATTTTCCTGAAGGGTTGATAGCGAAATTTCTAGATAATTGATAGAGGGGTTGAGTGTTGCGGCCATGAAGTTAAGTAGCTATCGATTGGTTCTATCCCCACTCGTGTATTTCATCTAGCCTCGATTGGTTCTACCCTCACCCGTGCGCTATCAACTTGCGCTTTCAAATTGTTCACACTTCAAACGATACTTACATGCTGGACTGGGAGTGATAGAAAAATAAAAAATATGCCAGCTGAACTCCTCCCGCTGTAAAAATCAGCTTAGGGATTCGAGAGCATCAGTGTATAGCAATTTTGGCGATCGGCTGACAACCTGTCACTATAGCGATACACTTTTCAGTCTAAAATAGCTCTCAAAACTTGTCAGACGTGGCGGAATAACCTTTTCTTTGGTCGTTTACTTTCTGCCTACCCCATTCGGGATAAAGGCGTGATTATGTGTGTGTTGGTTGACAAAATATCTGCACAATATCATGGTCATCTCATTAATAGTACAAATTAGTTTCTAAATATTCTCAAATCTTCCATGCTGGACTGGGAGCAAGAGAAAAACATAGAATGTGCATTTCCTCCCGAGCATCCTGTAAAAATCAGTTAAGGGGTCCGAGGGTTTCAGTATGTTGTAATTTAGGCGATTGGCTAACAACCTGTCACTACAGCAATATACCTACAAATATATCTGAAATAATCCTCAAAACTGTCAGACGTGGTGGAACGACCTTTGTTTAGGTCATGTACGCTCTGCCTACTATAAAGTATTATACGTATGTATGCATTAGTTTCTCCATATTCTGTTTCTTAATGTCCTACTCGCATGTCAAAAACAAATACTTAGATAGTCCATATTATTTATCATAAGACGTGTGTAACTCATGTCTTGAACTCTTACCGTGGTGTTATTTTTATCCGGTGTAAATAAAGAGTGCCTTGACATTGTACGTCGTGGACGGTTGTCGGCACTTCGCGTGTAGATACCATTCCGGAACGGACACTGCCAAACTATTCGTTGTATGGGCTTACGGAAAAAATGCACACCAAATTCGAGGCTTATTTATTTATTAATGATACGCGCGTGTGTTACACATGTCTTGAATAAAATTTAACTCAATATTTATCCAGTGTGAATGAAGAGCGTCTTGACATTGGGCGTCGTGGACTGTTGTCGGCACTTTGGGTGCAGATACCATTGCGGTATGGACTCTGCCAAACTATTCGTTGTATGAGTGTAGGGAAAAGAACTGCCTCGGTGGTCTAGTGGCTAGTGCCATGGACTCCCGATCCGGAGGTTCTGGGTTCGATTCCCAGGGGGGAAACACAAAGTTGATATTTGAGAATTTATCACTTTGTGAATTTTTCCCCAGTTTGGTTAGGACACTGAAGGCAGAATCACCTGATTGTCTGAAAAGAATAAAAAGATTTTTGATAGTGGTCGTTACTCAAACCATGTCAGAGGCCTGATAGTTTTGCTACTAGGCGGTTTAAAAACTCTGACACCAGGGTTCATCGGGTCGATAAGAAGAAGGGTAAAGAAATAGCACCAAATTCGAGGCTTATTTATTTATTATTAATAACATAATAACACACACGTGTTACACATGTTTTGAATAAAATTTTACTCAACATTTAACCGGTGTAAATGGAGAGCGCTTTGACATTGGGCGTCGTAAACGGTTGTCGGCACTTCAGGTGGAGATACTTTTTTTGCGGAATCTGCCAAACTATTCGTTGTATGGGCTTAGGGAAAAAAATTGAGCAGAATATGCACCAAACATACATACATATTTAGTTTTTAGTTTTTTTTTAAATATAAATCACGCCTTTATCCTAGGCAGAGCGTAAACGACCTATATTTAGGTCATCTGACGAAGTTTTGAGGGTTATTTAAATTAGATTTGTAAGTAAATGCTGTAGTGACAGGTTGTCAGCCATCGGCGAAATTGCAATTACTGAAACCCTCGGATCCCTTAGCTGGTTTTTACTGCATGTCCGGGAGGAAATGAAGCTGGCTAATTCTATGTTTTTATCTCGCTCCCAGTCCAGTATGGAAATTTCGATGAAAGGAAGCACCAAACGGAAGCACAAATTTTAATGTCATAGCTTTTGAAATCGCTTATGATGCATGTAGCTTTCTTATTCATCATGTAAGATGTATGATACCATTATAAGAAATAATTAAATTGAAATTATGTGCGAACGTCATAAGAATTAATTACCTAAATTATAATTTTTTTTATTCAAATATTTCTTCAAATGCAATATTTTGATGAGATCCCAAAATCCACCTAGGAATTCACAAAGATAGTATGCAGCCAATCAAAAATTTAGTTCATATGTATATGTCAATTCAAGACTGACAGTGAGTTTGAGTTCGTATCAGAATTGTCATTTCAGTACATAATGGCTTGTAAGTAACTGCCTCCGTGGTCTAGTGGCTAGTGCCATAGACTCCCGATCCGGAAGTCCTGGGTTCGATTCCCAGGGGGGAAACACAAAGTTGATATTTAAGAATTTATCACTTTGTGAATTTTTCTTCAGTCTGGTTAGGACATTGCAGGCTGAATGACCTGATTTTCCGAAAAGAAAAAGATTTCATGCTTCGGAGGGCACGTTAAGCCGTCGGTCCCAGTCGCTGTCTTTGATAGATAGATAGATAGATAAAAGTTCGTTACTCAAACCATGTCAGAGGCCTGAAAGTTGTGCTACTAGGCGGCTTAAAAACTCTGACACCAGGGTTCATCGGGTCCATAGACTCGATACCCACTCGACAGAAGAAGAAGATAATGGCTTGTCAAATCCATAGTTAATATTGCTCTCAATGATGAGTCAAACGCAATTTTGTACTGAAATGACAT
Organism: Scrobipalpa costella; assembly: GCA_949820665.1. NCBI lineage: Eukaryota > Metazoa > Arthropoda > Insecta > Lepidoptera > Gelechiidae > Scrobipalpa > Scrobipalpa costella. Next base: position 4,429,567 of record OX463299.1, read on the forward strand.
TTCTGACACGAACTCAAACTAGCTGTCAGTCTCAAGTGCTATTTATCAATAGAGGCCTTGGATCTCTAGGCTCTACAGTCTACATTTGCATAGGTTACATGTATACAACAATCTACATAGCTATGTTATGTTTTCCCGATACATGGAATTCCCGACTACTGCATCACGCGAAATATGAATTAACTATACCAATATGACGTCCCAATCCAGCAAAATACTGATGCAATGCAGTATTCATAAACTGTTTGTAATACAAGCAGTTATTGTCATGGAATATAAATTAAAATTATGCTAGATGTGATGTTCTTCCATGCTGGACTGGGCAGCAAGAGAAAAACATAGAATGTGCCAGCTGCATTTCCTCCCGGGCATGCTGTAGAAATCAGCTAAGGGATCCGAGGGTTTCTATATATTGCAATTTAGGCGATGGGCTGACAACCTGTTACTACAGCAATATACCTACAATTCTATCTTAAATAACCCTCAAAACTTTGTCAGACGTGGAGGAACGATCTTTGTTTAGGTCGTGTACGCTCTGCCTATCCCATTTGGGATAAAGGCGTGATTATATGTATGTGATGTTCTTCCATACTGGACCGGTAGCGAGACAAAAACATAGAATGTACCAGCTGCATTTCCTCCCGGGCATGCAGTAAAAACTAGATAAAGGATCCGAGGATTAAGGTATATTGTAATTTAGGCGATGGGCTGACAATCTGTCACTATAGCGATACACATCACCATCTAAAATTGCCCTCAATATTCGTCAGACGTGGCGTAAAAGCTTTCACTAAACGTTTTACGCTCTGCCTACTCCGTAAGGGAAAAAGGCGTGAATTTATGTATGTATGTATTTTATAAGAATTTTTACTGGGAGGTTTCTCACCAAATTATTTGCATTTAAATTTTTGTTTGTAAATATAGTCGTTGATTTTTGAAATCGAAACTTTATAAGACAATACAAATTGCTGACTTCTACAGCATGCCTGAGAGGAAGGGCAGCTAGAACATTCTATGTTTTTCTTTCGCTCCCAGTCCAGCATGGAAGTAAAATAACATGTAGATAACATCAATAAATCTTGCTACTTTAGATATTCCGGAAGCCCTTATATCAAAAGTTTGAGCAGCTCACAGCATTGTTTTAAAATTAATGAAGTTCGAATTGATGCACGATTGATAGAGCTATTTTGGCGCAATTGAACTATGCTATTGATTAATTGTAAACATCATAAATTGTGAATTGTAAACAACGTTACGTTGGCAAATGTGATAGTAAATGTACAATTAATAACTTAGATACGCGCACATTAGGAAGCTCAGAATACTTCCGTTGTGCTTGAAATGATGCCAAATCGTCAATGTCTAATTCTGTTGGTTTATTATATTTTGTATGTATTTTAATTGCTAACAATCAATCAACACAATGTTACGATAGATCTCGAAGCTCGTGACCCGAGTTATTTATCATCATCATCAGCCTGTGTCAGACATACATACATATAATCACGCCTTTATCCCTAATGGGGTAGGCGGAGCGTATACGACCTAAACAAAAGGTCATTCCGCCACGTCTAACAAAGTGTTGAGGTTTATTTAAGATAGACTTGTAAGTATATTGCTGTAGTGAGAGGTTGTCATCCCATCGCCTAAATTACAATATACAGAAACCCTCGGATCCCTTAGCTGATTTTTACAGCATGCCCGGGAGGAAATGCAGCTGAAACATTCTAAGTTTTTCTTTCGCTCCCAGTCCAGCTTGGAAGTAATGTGTCAGACTTCTGCTGCAAATACGAGTAGGACGTGCTCTTGTTAGGCGCGCTACTGAGCTATTTCCTCACCCGCTCTGATCCAGACTTTGCACGCTGCATTACCAATATCGTCTTTTTTTTAATGGACCTATTTGTACCATACTACATAGTGTATATAATGCGTCACCGGATTAAAGGCGGGGAGTTACTACATCCAATCTACACCCTTATATGCAATTGACAACTGCCTAAGGGTGCCCACTAGTGTTTGAACCTCGTCTTATAGCGTTGCGATGGGAATTCCTTATCGGAGAGAATCTACCCGGTTCGTGCCGGTAAATCCCAAAGTGGGGCGCAAAGTAGGAACCTCCGCGTTTTATTATTTACTTAAATAAAGTGTTATCAATTCCTCTCAATATTTTCTTTAGGTCAAACCATAATCAAGTATTAGGTTCTAGCAATTTGGGCACTGTTGTGGATTTTCCGCAAACATAATTTTCTAAAAACCTTTCAACTGGTGGGCCTTGTAAACATCTTAATTTAATAGCGGATGTGGCACTTAATATTAATAAAATATTTTATCATTTTAAAATACTGTAAATATGCCAAGTAATGTGTATCTAAATGTCATAACCACATCATTATCCAGCAACATCAAACGATGAAATAACGTCTACCTCTTTACCTCGGCTCATAATTTTGTGAACCGCCACACATGTTTGTACTATTTCGGGGTTCGAGTGTCAAGCCAATCTAGATTTTAAGATGATTTTTTATAATTTATTTGGCAGCGTGGGACAGGAACATGTTTACTGTTGTAGTTGGCTATACTGGTACAGTTGCCAACACTCCAATGTTACAACTGTTACGAGTTACTACAGAGCAGTTGTGGTCGTTTATCATCTTTAATCGTATTAGCCCGAAGCATCAGTCATTGACATTCTTCTTCTTCTTAGCGAGTGGGTTTTCGAGTCGAACGACCCTATGAACCCTGGTGTCAGCGTTTCCAAACGGCCTAGTAATAGAGCAATTAGGCCTCTAACATGTTTGAGTAACGACCACTATCGGAGGCAGCGACTGGGACCGGCTTGACGTGCCCTCCGAAGCACGGAATCGTATTATTTTCAGACAATCCGGTGATATAGATAACTAGGGAAAATCTCATAAAGAGATAAATTCACAAATATCAACTTCATATTGGGAATCGAACTTAGGACTTCCGGATCGTAAGCCCATGGCTCAGACCACTATTATATATGACCTCTTGCGTCTTATGGTTGGAGCTGGCTACCAAACAATAGAGATTCTGTTGAGGGTGTACTGAACTTGCCATATCTGTATTTTATGTTTGGCTTTGATGGGTCAAACATTTTCAAATTCGGTCTTACGAGTATCTCTCCCTAGTCTATAAAACTTAAAAGAGACCCAGCATACAAAATTCTATTTTTAAGTTTAACACAATGTCTTAACTTATCAAGTTTCCTTCAGTAACACATTTATTTCTGCTAGATAGGCCTAGATAGACTAGATTAATTTAAATACTGAGTTGACAAACACTAGGAAACGAAAATAACGTTCTCATTAATCAAAAGTATCGAGATTAAGGTCAAAACCCACAAACACATTTCTTCTGAGTATTATTAAACATTATCGAGAATGCTTTATTATGTGTTGTTTTGCATCTGTTGCCATGGCGTCAGGGCATCAGGATTTTCTAGAAAGCCGGCGGCTGGTGTTTTTAGACGGTTTGCCGGCTGCCGGCGCCGCGCCGTGACGTGAGCATGCGTTCCCCGCTGGAACTGCGCCAGCGCGTGTCATTGTTACTCAGGGCTACCATCGTTTTTGTTTTTATCATTGTACACTATGTTAAATCTTACTTGAACTTCTTTGTTTTCTGTTGGGACGTCGGTTGTTCTAGAAAGCCAGTTGTCAGTGTTGTTAGACGGTTTGCCGGCTGCGGGCGCCGCGCCATGACGTGTGCCATGCGTTCCCCGCTGGAGCTGCGCCAGCGCTTGTCATTGTCACTCAGGGCTACCAACTTTTCTATGTTTTCATGATTGTTTACTTTGTTGAGATTCACTAATACTTCTTTCTTCTTCTGTCCTACTTGAGCATCGGTTTTCTAAAGAGCGTTTCATTGTCACTCAAGGCTGCCACCAGAAAACTTTTACACAGGACATCAATATTTCTACAAATTCAAACTCTAAATCTTCAAACTCAAATCTCTTGGTTATTTACTTTAGGACCTACAGATATAGAGTCGACGATGGAGCGAATTCATCTAGAAGGTGTCGGCTACTCTTGCTTTGTAGTTTTTTTTTGTTTAATCCAGTTTTGTACTATATTCGTTGAATAAAACTTTACAAAGATCTTTGATAACCCTATTATCAATGGCCACTTCTGTCAGAATATTGTCTACAAAATACGCTGCATCGTTGACCTGGACATAAACAGTAGTGACATCCGTCAAAAGAGTGATATGAATATGATTTGTAAAGCGCCAAAAATGATTTCAAAATAAATACCTTAGGTAGTAGATTTATCTCGGTCTTAAGTATGAACATAAATTTCTTTACGTTAATTTTTATTTTCGTTCTGCTTACCTCAGTGTGCCCGCTTCAATTATTTTCTGTTGGTTAGCTGGTAGAGACTACCGCGTGGCATTTAGCCCGCCCTTTGGGCTTTTGTGCAATAAAGTTCAATAAATAAATCTAATATTCCCTCAACCATACTCTACGCAAGTGCTACAGATGTACTATTTTCAGCAACATCATCTCCTTAGCCTTATCCCGTAACTCACGGGTCGGCTACCTAATCTAGGTAATTGAACGAGGGTACTGGTTTTTACACAAAGCGACTGTCATCTGACCTCCGCAACCCAGAAGGGAAACCAGACCCAATCCTAGATTAGGTCAGAGTTTCTAAGCCGCCAATGCTTAGCACTGGTTTCTAACATGACATCACGACTAATATCTACGGTATTAAACGATATTAACCGGAACCAACGGCTTAACGTGCCTATCGAAGCACGGAAAAAGTGCCGAATAAACGTCCATATGAAATTCGAAATTCTTTGTGGTTACCAGTTCTCTACCTAAACGTACATATATAAACTTACATGTGTATAGATATAAAGAGAGACAAATTTCCGTTAATACATGATCATTCATATAAAATATACGATAATGTAAATGGTATGGTATACGTATAATGTAAATGAAAGGCAATCAGCCAGTATTTATAGCTAGTAGATTTTTTTTTTGCCAGACGTGGCGATGGCGCCCTAAAGGGCGAGGCGTTTTACGCTCTGCCTACGCCGTAAGGGATAAAGGCGGAATTTTATGTATGTGTGTAGCACAACTTGAAATGGTAATTCAAGAAGCATCAAGTGTCTGATCCATCGGAAAAAGAAAAGTAAAATTCAATACCATCCATAAAAATTTAAATCACTTTGCCCTTTTGGAATACATACAAATAATTATCTTCTTCCCTCACGCCTTTGGGCCCATTTTAATCAATACACTTATCGTAATTTAACTTTATTGAGCAAGAGGAGACCGAACCAGTTTTTAAAGAGCAATATCTTGATGCTCAAGAGAAAGAATTTATGATGATTTTAAATTGCGAATTGGCCAACAAACTGATGAGTCATAATTATTTCGCATCTGTGCCATTTCATGCAACCATTTCCTTAAATATCAATATTTATTGCTAGACTACACCAATATAATTCTTCCATGCTGGACTGAGAGCGAGAGAAAAACATACAATGTGCCAGCTGCGTTTCCTCCCGGTCATGCTGTAGAAACCAGCTGATGAAGGGATCCGAGGGTTACTGTATATTGCAATTTAGGCGATAGGCTGACAACCTGTCACTACAGCTATATACCTACAAATCTATCTTACTTAACCCTCAAAACTTTGTCAGACGTGGCGGACCGGCATTTGTTTAGGTTGTTTACGATCTGCCTACCCCATTAGGGATACAGGCGTGATTGTATGTATGTAGCACACCAATCAACAATACGAGTACCACGTACGAGTTTACGAGTATTTATCATGCTGATTGGGAGCCATTAAAAATAGACTAAACTAGCTGGTTTCCTACTAGGGCATACTGTGTAATATACGCGGTGTAAGGGACAGCGTCCCGCAAACTGATAGGGGTTGCTCAGTCAACGAACCTGAACAACATTCACCAGGAAATTCTTTCAAGAGATGAAAAAAATTACGTCGATCAGACAATTTGTATGGAAAAGCAAATTTTATTTTTCACTTCCTGAAAAAAAAACTGCTAGATGTTCAATTTCGTTGGCTCCTTCTTCTTTGCGAGTCGATTCCCGAGTCAATAGACATTTCGTTGACTGAGCAACCCCTATCAGTTTGCGGGACGCTGTCCCTTACACCGCGTATATTACACAGTATGCCCTAGTAGGAAACCAGCTAGTTTAGTCTATTTTTAATGGCTCCCAATCAGCATGATAAATACTCGTAAACTCGTACGTGGTACTCGTATTGTTGATTGGTGTGCTACATAGATACAATCACGCCTGTATCCCTAATGGGGTAGGCAGATCGTAAACAACCTAAACAAATGCCGGTCCGCCACGTCTGACAAAGTTTTGAGGGTTATGTAAGATAGATTTGTAGGAATATAGCTGTAGTGACAGGTTGTCAGCTTATCGCCTAAATTGCAATATACAGTAACCCTCGGATCCCTTCATCAGCTGGTTTCTACAGCATGACCGGGAGGAAACGCAGCTGGCACATTGTATGTTTTTCTCTCGCTCTCAGTCCAGCATGAAAGTACAGATCTTCTATTATTATTTATATGGATTCATTATATTCAGATGACCTGTCGCTACAGCTAGATAGATAATCCTTAAAATGATCAGATGCGGGAAAATCTTTGTTTATTAGGTCATTGATGATCTTCTATTACACACACACACGCCACACACACACAATCACGCCTTTATCCTCAATTGGGTAGGCAGAGCGTAAATGACCTAAGCAAAGTTTGAAGGTTATTTAAGATAGATTTGTATTGCTTTAGTTACAGGTTGACAGCCCATCGCCTAAATTACAATATACAGAAATCCTCGGATCCCTTAGCTAATTTTACAGCATGCCTTGGAGGAAATTTAGCTGGCACATTCTATGTTTTTCTCTCGCTCCCAGGCCAGCATGAAAGTACAGATCTTCTATTATTATTTATTTATTTATTTTATTTCACACATTAGACATCCTATATTAAATTTAAACAAATTTAAGACGTATCATATGAGTATATTAGTAGTAACAGCGTCACAAAATTAGCATAACCTGAAACTTGTAATTGGACAACTAGTAATGAGCTATTAATGTAAGTAATCCAGGCTGATGTTTATGGAGCATGTAGACTCTTGAAGAATGAAGGTAATAATTTTAGACATGGAAAGATCACTGGTCGGCCTCCAAGGAACTGAATTTGCGATACTTCCATGCTGGACTGGGAGCGATAAAAACATGGAATGTGCCAGCTACTTCTCTTCCTGAACATGCTAAATAAAAACCAGTAAAGGAATTCGATCGAGGGTTTCAGTGGATACCAGACAACCTTTCACTACAGCAATATCCCGTTAGTTATACCTGGAATGCCTAGCTCTCAAAACGTCCTTTGTTTAAGTCACTGACTATTCCATTAGAGGGATAAAAGCATGATTAAATGTATCATCATCTCCCTAGCCTTATCCCGTATCTCACGGGGTCGGCTTCCTAATCTAGGGGATTGAACGAGGGTACTGGTTTTTAAACAGAGCGACTGCCACCTGCCCTCCGCAACCCAGAAGGGAAACCAGACCGAGTTTTCAAGCCGCCAATGCTTAGCACTGGCCTCTGACACGGCTTAACGACTAATCATTATCATCTCCCTAGCCTTATCCCGTATCTCACGGGGTCGGCTTCCTAATCTAAAGGATTGAACGAGGGTACTAGTTTTTACACAGAGCGACTGCCATCTGACCTCCGCAACCCAGAAGGGAAACCACACCCAATCCTAGATTGGGTCAGAGTTTTCAAGCCGCCAATGCTTAGCACTGGCCTCTGATATGGCTTAACGACTAATGTCTACGATATTAAACGATATTAACCGGGACCAACAGCTTAACGTGCCTTCCGAGGCACGGAAAAAGCACCGAATATACGTACCTACATATGAAATTCGAAAACCGAAAAACACATTGGTACGTGGTGGGATTCGAACCACGACCTCCCGCTCAGGAGGCAGCGGCCCTATCCACCACACCATCGGGCTAAATGTATGCATGTATATTATTATTATTATTTATTTCGTCAAACAATACAATTATTGTGTTCGAAAGATTACTTATGTTATAAGTAAGTAACGAGCTATTAATGTAAGTAATCCAGACCGGCGTTCATGAAGCAGTAGCAGCAGTCTCGCCCGTATTTGAGGCTCTTAGGCCCGTAATTATAGCCAGTACTTAAGAATATAAACAGTACTTGAAGTTGACAGCTAGTTTGAGTTCGTATCAGAAACGCCATTTCAGTTTTTATGTGGCCTGTCAAATCCATACTTAATATCGCTCTCAATCTTGAGATCGCTTCATAAATACGAGCCTTGTATTTATAATAAGATCTCAATAGTGACAGCGAGTTCGAGTTCGTATCAGAAACGTCATTTCAGTACAATGTGTGCTGTCTAATCCATACTTAATATTGCTCTCAATATTGAGATTGCTTTATAAATACGAGCCCTGAAGAATGAAGGTAATAATTTTAGACGTGGAAAGATCACTGGTCGGCCTCCGAGGGCTCGCATTTGCGGACCACTGCGGAAGTTTGACGACTCGGGAATGAAGGTGTGTACTGAGAATGAGTGTAGCGGTCACCGCCGCTCGACATATGCCGAGCGAGGCCATCTGGTGGCGGGAACAATGTAATTGCTGTTCTATATTTGAAATCTGATTCCTGATCCGATTTGTTGACAGGGATACGTCAACGTAAGGTATGGTCCTTCTTCTTCTTCGAGTCGATTGGTAACACGTTATAACAGTTTGGCCCAGTATTTTGCATCGGCGATTGCTTTGTCGTTTGCAGATCCTGGAGTGTGCATGAGCTGGGACTTTTGGTCCTTTAAAAATATGCAACTTGCCAGTCAAGGGTTATTGTCCTAAACAAGAATTATTCCCAAAAACTGGAACAATTTAATTTATACTTTAATAATTTTTTGTACTAACTTGCTCACTAAAGCAAGCCTCGTACAGTTGGCTCATTATCACATCAGCATTGGTAACTGTGGTATCAGGAAGTGACGAATTAATTGTTGTTAGCATTTATAAAACAACATTGTTTTTTTTTGTTTCAGATAAACAAGTCAGACAAAGCACACTGGAGAAGTTGTGGAGCAAACAAACTGGTGCCGTACAGATGCTACTTACAATATTGGATGTAAGTGCATCACTCGTTAGTACAGCTGTTTTTATCTTAACCCCATTCTCCTAATCTAGCTTCTAACAATCTTAGACCCGTATGTATAATCAGCTCTAGAGTGACAGCGAGTTTGAGTTCAGATCAGAAATGTCATTGCAGTACAAACTGGTCAAATCCGTACTTAATATTGCTCTCTAGTTTGAGATCGCTTCAATAATACGAGCCATAGTACAATCTGCCTCCGTGGTCTAGTGGGCTCTCAAGAAAAACTAGAGCGTGTTGGACCCTAGAGTTTTTAACGCCATTATATCTCTATCTGTGCCTCCGTGGTCTAGTGGTCAGACCCATGGGCTTAGGATCCGGAGGTCTTGGGTTCGATTCCTAGGGGGGAAGACGAAGTTGATATTTGTAAATTTATCACTTTGTGAGGTGTTCCTCAGTTTGGTTAGGACATTGCAGGCTTCTGTCACTTGATTGTCTGAAAAGATTCCGTGCTTCGGAGGGCACGTTAAGCCGTCGGTCCCGGTCGCTGTTTTTGATTGTGGTCGTTACTAAAAACCATGTCAGAGGTCTAATAGCTGTGCTACTAGGTGGTTTGAACACTCTGACACCAGGGTTCATCAGGTCGTTGTTCCCATTGTTGGTTAGAGCGCATCTCGTGCAATCCCCCCTAAGTGATTGTTTTTACCTATTTGTTTTATTTTTTCCAGACCACAAGAGATTCAGCCACTTGTACTTATATCACAGCAATATTCAGAGAAACTTTATGTTTAAAACAAGGCAAAGGAAAGAAATGTTCAGGTAACGTATATTTTTTTTTAATTTATAAGTTTTAACATAAAAATTTCCCTTACAATTAAAATCTTTATAGATGTCACGGCGACAAACAACAAAAATAAATCTAATAATAAAAAGGCAGGAAAAGAGATCAAACTTCCTGAAGTTAAGAGCGGTACGTCGAATGAAGATTTTTTTATTGCTATTATTTTTATCAATTCAATCTAACGCTTGAGTAAAATAAAAAGAGATGTGTCCCTTTAATTACGGCAAAATTATCTTTTTGAATGTGCAACTTTATGTTCTTGCTTAAGGCAACTGAAAACGATATAAATAATAATAATTAACATCAATAATAAAGGCAATTACTTACAAAAAACGCTTAGCATATTATCGTATATGACTATGTTGAAATAAGTTTGTACAGGATATAAAGTATAACAGGTCTGTCGCACTAACTTGTTACGCACTGAAATACCAACGCTTACCAAATCCTCTCCTAGTAGCCTCGCCTACTGGCATTTAAAGCTCAAACTATAGATATAGGTTTGACATTGGACTACTTGAAAACACGGCCTTGTCACGTTATATCTCGGCGATTGTAACGTCAATTGATATTTCATTCGTCATTAACATACACAATACTCACGATAAACAATGGATGTATATCTCGATGACATGGTAGGCGGCACTACCGGTCCCGACTAATCGAATTACTGAATTTGGCTTCTATAATCTATCGCTGACCTCAATTATTATGACAATTCATGCTTTGCCTTTATTGTTATTCGATATGGGAATTATCAAAAATGATAATTTCAGCGAACAACCTCGCGAGGCAGCAGTGTTTGCAGCACTTCATAACGTTAAACGGGACCCAAGCGCTGGTCCGTCTGTTGCTCACGATGCACATGAAACGCGACGGGAACATGACTGGCGATCTAATGATTCAGGACCTCGTCTGGATCATCGCTGCCTTAGCGCCGAAAGGTAGGGTCTACCTAATGCATGTGGTTGATTGCAGCAAACAATCTGGCGCGAGCACTGTGCGCCCAGGATTTTGTACAAATGAAGGGGACTCAGGCGATTCTCCGGAAAGTCCTCTCGACTATGCATGACAAGCGTGAAAGGAACGCAGCTGGTAGCGAACTGATTCTACAAGATCTTATGTGGATACTAACTCCGCTTTGCTCAAGAGGTTATAAGCTATAACTAGACACTTACGTAGAAACCATTTTTATATTCAGTGCTTTGAAATATCTTAAGAAGTATTGCTCCTTTTTAACTTTGTACTCGTAATAATTATTCATTTTACCATTTCAGATCCCAAATTCGCGATGAAAGTAAGGATGATTGGATGTGTGAGAACAATGCATCTCATATTGAAAGGACACTTTACTGACAATAAACTTGTCTTTCCAATGCTTGTTATTATGAAACAACTAGCTAAAAATGGTAAGTATTTCATTATTATATTATTATTATTATTTATATCTAAACTTTCGTTTTCTCGGTTTTCACCGGTTTACTGATATGCACGGGCCTAAGCCAAGTGCATATCATGACAATTCAGTATATTGTGTATTTTGTGTGTTAGTTTCCGATGATTCCATGTTAAATCCTGTGCTAAGCTGAGGTATGTGGTTTGAATGAATGGGTTGTGCGACTTGTGTGGATGTTTGTTGTACGTGCGATATATGTATATGGTCCTGCTCATTTTGTAAGAATTTTCGCACTATGCGGCATGTGTTCAAGATGACAGCTTTCTGCAATAGGTGATAAGTGTTTGGTGGTAGATTAAGTGTTTTAAGGGACTGGTGCAGTTGCTTTGGTATTACGCCTGTCGATGAAATAACTATTGGTACTATGACTACTTTTTGGAGGCGCCAAATTCGGGTTATCTCGTCCTTTAGTTCGATGTATTTTGTAAGTTTTTCGGCTATTGTACTTTGTAGGTATTATTATTATAAACCTATAATTATTATATAGGTTACAACAAAATACACTGACCTTGATTTCACACAAAAAGAAATCTTGGCTACCAGAATCAAGTCTATAGTCCTATTTTATTTTCCTGTGTATAGGTAATAGGGAGAGCATGTTCTATAAAAAAAAATAACTGTGTCTAATTCTATGATTACAGCGGTGACTACGTCGATCTTAGTCCGCGACGGTGTCGTAGCGACCTACGAAAGGGTTTTAGTGAGTCTTGGCTTCATCCCCACCGCAAGACTTCGTCTTTGCCTTGACGCCATTGACTACTTCAGCAAAAACAGTTGAGTTTTCAAATTCTCTATCCATTTTTCACGATGATGATCCATTAATGTGATTAATAGATTTTATGTTGTCAAGACAATAGAATTAGCCATACACTACATTGAATGTTAATGTTATTCTCACTGGATGTACAATCACCAGAATGTGCATCATTATGAACACACTGGATGTTTTTAAAGTCAGAACCACTGTTCATGTAAACTTTAGCAAGTCCAACGCGCGTTTTCGTCCGTATTCATGAATCTGTCTCAAAATTAAGAGCAATGTCAAGTATTTGGCAGAAAACATCTCACTAGCCTTCTCCCGAATCTCACAATGCTGCTACCTAATCTAGGTGATTGAACGAGGGTACTGGTTCTTACACAGAGCGACTGCCATCTGACCTCCGCAACCCAGAAGGGAAACTAGACCCAATCCTAGATTAGGTTAGGGTTTCCGAGCCGCCAATGCTTAGCACTGGCCTCTGATATGGCTTAACGACTAATATTTACGGTATTAAACGATATTAACCGGGACCAACGGCTTAACGTGCCTTCCAAAGCACGGAAAAAACGCCGAATAAACGTACATATGAAATTCAAATACTGAAAAACACATTGGTACGTGGTGGGATTCGAACCACGACCTCCCGCTCAGGGGGCAGCGGCCCTATCCACTTCACCATCGGGCTCTTTTATTTACGTATTTGGCAGACATGATTGTTCAAATATTTCTGAAAGTCTAGAGTCAAGAGCAAACCCATTTCTAATATAAAAAAAAAGATATCAAAATTGCTCTCATACTTGAGCAGATTGTGAATGCGGACATAAGGCCCGTAATTAAAATCAGCACTTGAGACTGACAGCGAGTTTGAGTTCGTATCAGAAATGTCATTTCAGTTCAAAACTGTCTGTCAAATCTATCCTTAATATTGCTCTCAATCTTGAGATCGCTTTATAATTACGGGCCTAAGTGTGTCACTTGAGTCACCTGTGCGTAACTCACACAGAGGTGTGCTGCATGCAGATTGTGAAGACAGGCCTCTCGTCGGTGCTGCTCCGGGTGTTCGACCGCTGGGATCGCTATGAGGGCCGCATGAGGCTGAAGATATGCGCTCACATACTGCAGACCCTGCAGCATCTTTGCAACATAAGTATGCCAACGCTTATAGAGTGTAAAAAAAAGTACTGCGTTCCTTTAAACCACGTAATGTGTAAGTGAAATACAACACAAAACACACGTTAAATAAAATAAATAAAAATATTGTTAAGCAACCTTACGGCACGCACGGCAAGCCCCGCGCCCCGCGCCCTCGCGTCGCGCCGCCGCGCCTTAGTGTGCGTGCGTTGAGATAGGGTTACTCGTTTCTGTTTGATGAATTTAATAAAAATAATTTATATATATTTATTTTATTTGAGTGTCTGTTCTGTGTTGTATATCACTGATACGTTACGTGGTTTAAAGGAACGCAGTGCTTTCTTTTACACCATGTAATAGAGATGATTTTGTATAGAGGCATGAAATGCTTATGGCTGATCCGCCACGGGATGTTTTTCAAATTGTAGTACTAAAAGTGTATTTTACGCGACTTAAACGCGTTCACGTTTAGATGATTATGCCAACGCTTATAATAGAGATGATTTCGGATAAACGCATGAAATGCTTATGGCTGGTCCGCCATGGGATATTTTTCAAATTGTAGTAGATACTAAAAGCGTATTTCCCGCGACTTAAACGCGTTCACGTTAACACGCCAGAGCCTTCATCAGTAAAAAATCATTACTCACTGAAAACCCAATTAATCGAAAATCCGGTAGATGAGATTGAAGTATAGGTACTGATTAAGTTTATTTTAAGCATTATAAATTAATAATTCAGTGCCCCGTGCAGTTACAGACAACAAAAGTGCTAAAAGTGGCCGTTTTTCCCAAAATTTCTATCAGTCACTACAACAAACTATAAGTTGCACTTTATGAGGTTCTAAATGACTTCATTGCTTTAACCTCAATCTGACCTACCGGATTTTCGATTGATTGTGTTTTCAGTGAATTATGATTTTTTGACTGATGATGTTAGGGCGCCACTTAGCCCAGGGGAGCCCCTTAATGAGCTACTGCACTTCTCAGGTGAAACAAGCATATTTTTGCCCATATGTAAATAAACCTTCACTTTATCAGCAAACTAATTTGTTTTTGACTGTCACTAACTAACGTTCGCTTATCTTACTCACTAGGTCAAACCAAACAGAAAAGCTTTGATAAATGAATCTAAGTATATTCATAGGAAATATTTATTATTCTGCTTTCTCACCCACTTGATATATATACTTACTTACTTACTAGTTGTTCTTAAGCTTTGCTGTTTGATGTTTATCTGCAGCAGTTATCAAAAAATTGTTATAATATAACATTGGTATTGCAAAATTTGCAGAGGCTGGCCGTCGAGCATTATGCACGAAAAAACATGTTCAAATTCTTCACCGGTTCTGCTCGCAATGCCCGGATGAGCCAGAGTTTGATGGTCTCCTGGCTAGAGTTTGCTCCGTCATCACGCTGTGCCTCAAGCACCAGGCGTTGCCTGTCCCTGTTTGCAGTCCTGCTTCGTTCAACCTGAGTCCTATTCTCAAAGGTATGTGAGGTTTACGATGATAAAATTTATTTAAAATCATTGCAGAGTTCATTTGTATAACATATAGTCACGCCTTTATCCTTCATGGGGTAGGCAGAGCGTAAACGACCTAGACAAAGGTCGTTCCGCCACGTCTGACAAAGTTTTGAAGTTTATTTAAGACAGATATGTAGGTATATTGCTGTAGTGACAGGTTGTCAGCCTGTCACCTAAATTGCAATATACTAAAACTCTCGGATCCCTTAGCTGGTTTTTACAGCATTTTTCTCTGGCTCCCAGTCCAGCATGGAAGAATTTGTATAACAGGTTAATTATTTTCGCAGGCACAAACACTCTGTGGCCATGTCAAGATGAAGATGGACTTAACTCCGATTCAAAGACAGTTAATTCTGATTTGGAGGACGACACCCCAGATGCTGATACAGAAAGCGTAGACGAATTCCCAGATTTTGAATTGGATGACTCAGAAAAGGCAGAGAACGATGAAGCAGAAAAAGTGTTACTCAAAGGTGGAGATAGTATACAAAGTCAAATATGGATAAACCCTAATGAGAGAGAAACAGAAGACTTGAAAAAGTATGCAGTCCTACCTGAAATTATTTTTTATGTTGTACAGAGTTCCTTACTCTTTTAATTTTCTTTCAGATATTTTATATATTTCAAAGAGTTTGGATCTTACAATAAACAAATAAGACTGGTAAAGAGCCGCTCAAATTCTCGTGGTTCAATTTTGGAAGAATTCCTGTCGTCGCAGTCTGGAAAGTTGACTTTGCCGAATTCTCTTAGTGCAGTGATGAACTCAGAAATTGACAACGTTTTAGGCAGTAACCAGACTCCGTCGCAATCGCCGCCTATCTCAAGCGGTCTTAAAATACATGAAAGTTCCTGTAAGTTGACCTTTCTGATAATATTTATCAAAACGCTTAATTTTTTAAGTGCACTTTGAAGCTTAGAAGATCGATAACTTATTGTTAACATACCTATTTTCTCATTAACAGCTTCCACTTCGTGTTCATCTTTAAAACTACACAAGGATATTGCCAAGTTCAGATCGTTCTCGTCTGTATATTGCACAATCTCCTCTAGAGTACGAAGTATCATACCGTTTGTTAAGGTGGCGTATCCAGATATGAATGGCGGACAGAGTCACCACCACCCTGAGCCTTTATACAAAATGGAGAGGATTGCTTGCAGGAACAAGCTTCTGTCTTGTGTAGATAGGGCAATCAACCCAGAGTCATACATGAGTGAAGTTGTCTACGACTTAGACGCATTAGTAGCTGAAAAGCAATCCACCTCACCTGAAAATTCCGTGAAAATGTAAGTACTAAGATAATTTAATTAAAATACCTACTTAGATTGTTTCTCTTCTAATGATGTATTTATTTTTATTTTAGTACCAGTACTGACAGTCTCTTTCTAATTAACAACGACGAATTAGACATCAGCCGATTGACCGGATTCTCGACAAAGCTTAGCTTCGAATCAAGATTTGAATCTGGCAACCTTAGGAAAGCTATTCAGGTATTTAGTATTTTCATATTTCATCCCCTGACTTTCACTTTATATTTCTTTTGGTGGATCTTTGTTTACCACAAGATGCAAAAGCTACTGAATTATCATCAAAAAACAGTCAACATCAACATATTATTTCAATACTAACAGCCATTTTTATGACAATCTTTCCAAATTCTAGGTAGGTCCTCGGGAGTATGAGCTGATTCTGATGCCGGACGTGAACTCTAACAAACGTCACCAGTGGTTCTACTTTGAAGTACGGAATATGCAGATGGGAAGGCCCTACATCTTCAACATCGTCAACTGCGAAAAGTCTGACAGCCAGTTCAACTTTGGCATGAAGCCGGTCATGTATTCCGTGAAGGAAGCCATTCTTGGGAGACCAGGTAATCATATTATATCAGGTATTTAAAAAAACCTTCATGCTCTTACAGAAAAGAAAAATAAATAGTTTAACCCTCTGGAACTTCGATGCTGGACTGGGATCAAGAGAAACACATAGAATTGTGCCAGCTGCATTTCCTCCGGGCATGCTGAAAACCAGCTAAGGGATCCGAGGGTTTCAGTATATTGTAATTTAGGCGATGGACTGACAACCTGTCACTACAGCAAATCTATCTTAAATAATCCTCAAATCTGTCAGACTTAGCGGAACGACCTTTGATTAGACCGTTTACGCTCTGTCTAGCCCATTAAGGGATAAAGGCGTGATTACATATATGAATGTATATGTGACCTCTATCATGCTGCATCTGTTTTAGAATCTTTGTAAAAGATCTGTGTAAAAATAGTAGGCTAAAACTATTTTTTTATGCGCCTAAATCTAAATCCTATTATTCTAAATTTTTCTCATTGTGCTATGTTGGCTCATCTATCAATTATATGTCTGTATCTTCTATTTCACAGGCTGGGTGCGAGCAGGCTCAGACATCTGCTATTACCGTAACAGCTACCACTATGCAAACCAGAGGAACCATAACAAATGCTACCTGACCGTCACCTTCAATATTGAGTTCCCACATTCGAATGATGTCTGCTACTTGGCCTACCATTTCCCTTTTACTTACTCTATGATGATGGTGAGTTAATATTCATTATTTCGCCTGTAATAACATAAGCTTTCATGCTGGACTGGGATTGAGAGAAAAACCTAAGGGAACAGTGAAGGTTTCAGTATACTGTAATTTAGGCGATAGGCTAACAACATGTCACCACAGCAATATTCGTACAAATATATCTTAATATTACCCTGAAAACTTTGTCAGACGTGGCGGGACGACCTTTGTTTAGGTAGTTTACGCTCTGCCTACCCCATTAGGGATAAATGCGTGATTATATGTATGTATGTAATAACTAAGCCAGACTGTATGTTTATCGTCTAATCCATTCTGAACAGGCACTCTACAGCTAACGCCTTCAGTAATTGTTACAGCAAATTTTTCCTTCTGTTTTGCCATACGTTTTTTACTAGGCGTTATTGGAGACTGTATTTTAGATACTAGTTACGATCGATGATTTTGGTTGAATGATTTGAGCTGAAAGATTTTATGTGTTAAAGCTTTTTCTCATCTCTATATTGCTACAGATATGTTTTTCTTCACAGACCCGTATCTGGCAGTGGAGTTTGAACATGCCGACTGGAGCTTACCTCCGCGCCGAGCCTCTCTGCTACTCCATCAACAACAACGAGGTGCCGCTGCTCACCATTTCCGCTGAAGACACGCCGACTAATCCTGTCGTGGTAAGCTACGAAATATCCTTCCTCTTTAGCCTAACTAGCTAATATTTTATTGACTTGGCGAGGAGAAACCCGGCTTACGATTACCATTCGACCAGATTACGATGGCAAATAGCCTGCTGTGTTCCACCGATGTGTAATAATGCTACTTCCAGTTACTTTAGATTTTTGAATGAACTCACTCCATCGTTACATTTTGTCTCCATCACTATTGGTTTGACTAGAGTCATGCATGAGGTTTACAAGTGGAAACCTTATTACGATTTCATACTCATACTCATTCAAGATGCACGCAGCTGATGACGAGATTGTTTAATGAGGTGACTTATTATTTGCTATTTCTAATTATGTAAATTTGCGAGACACTAACCTATATAATACTAGAGAACCTACCAATTATTTGTTAAAATAGATGTTAATACTTTTCAGGACCGTGAAATTGTGTTCCTTACGGCTCGCGTTCATCCCGGGGAAAGCAACGCCTCCTGGGTGATGGATGGCACCCTGAGGCACATCCTGGAAGACTCCCCGTCTGCCACCGCTCTGCGTGCTAAGTACGTCTTCAAGATCGTGCCCATGCTGAATGTGGAAGGTGTCATCAACGGCTGGTGAGTCAGTTTCAATTTCAGCTCTAATTAGTGCTACCTAAGGCTTTTGGAGACAGAAGACGGTTCTGCTTTTAGGGTTTTGCTTCACATTTCATATAGCGTCAAGAAACTTTGTAGGCGCACAATTTAACGAAAATTGTATTTTACTCACTTAAATTTGTAAAATATCAATGTTATATTAAGCAAGAGATCAATCTTGCCTCTGCTTACATTTACAACAGGTTGCGCAAAATGCACGTCTTTAAGATGTCTAAGTTCATTATGAAAGGAGCTATCACGGAGCTGATCTATAAGGGACATGATTGATCAATTAACTCTATTTACATTTATTTTTGTCATCAAAAAGAATGCAAATGAAACATTTCTTCTTCTTATAAAGTTTAAACTTTATTAACTTCGCTACATCACTATTCTTTAAATTCTTGAGTCTCAACTTATTATACTTAACTAGGTACGTCACGTATATAAACACTATCTTATTTACCACTATTTCAATTGATATGTCCAAACTTCGATCGGCTTAAATTTTCTTAAATTAAATTAATACACTTTACGGTTTAAATGAAAATACCGGAGATCTGACACACCTAAAATAATTAATCTTAGCGAAGTTTAGGTAGGTACCTATATCGTGGAATACTCATTTTGTGATATTCATTCATTAATATTCGAAGACGGAGGCAAGTCGCGTCCAGCGAGTCGCCAGCACCTTCACGAGAAGTAAATATTGCCCCATAAAAACCAAAGTCCCAGTCGACGATCACTAAACTCGACGTTCTATTGAAGAATCGGAAACCTCTTTATATCCAGTCTTGCGCTCTTTGACAGGCTGCACCTATAGAAGCTCCACACTAAGGAATAAGTAATACTTTTGGTAGATAAAATGCTAATTGTCATGAAATATTACACTATCTATGCCGCCGAACCGGGCGCTAGTAGGCGGGGGGCGCCAGCATGCCGCTGGCGTGGACGGAGTGCTCGGTGGCGTCGGGCTCGGCGGTGGAGGGGGCTGCCTCGGCGGCGGGGGGGGCGTCGCGCGCCTCCTGCGTCAGGTACGCGGCGGGGTCATCCCCCACCATGCCGTCGTCGTCCTCGTACGGGCCCTGCGTCGGCTCCTCCTTCTGCTCCTGGTCGTGGTCATGCGAGTGAGCATCAGCCGCGCGGGAGTAGTGGGAGTCAATCTGCGGGGGCGACTTGAGCAGAGCGTTGGTCTTGAGGTGCGGCGACTGCAGGCCGTCGAGCGAGGACGGGCGCAGCTTTCCGATGAGGTCGTTGAGAGTAAAGTGGGTGGGCAGGTGCTCGGAGCGCGGCGGCGGCGGCGACGATGACGTCAGCGGGTGCGCCGTCGTCGTGGTCGTCAGCGAGAGCGGTTTCCTGCACAACAGACGACCCTCGTGTTAGAGAGTCGCTTGCACGCTGCCTAAAACCGTCGTCACCGCAGTGACTGGCGATTTTAGACAGGTTAATAAATTCAAAGTCATTTGATTTTGAGTTAGTTAAATAACAAACATTTAAAGTATCGGAGATACCAAGCAAAGCCCCCTTCACCCACCCACCAAATGGATGATGAATTTGGAAAAATTCTAATACAAAAACATTTAAACCAAATCTAATGGCCAAAAACTGTTACTGGGTGTAGGGCTCTTGTTTGGTGGTTGGGTTGGCGCAGAGGCCTAATCCCGCGGGCCCGCGCTTGAAACACTGCGCTAGCTAGAGATATGTTAGCACACACTACTGCAACTAAACTACTGTGGTCCTGAAGTATTCTGAGGACTTGTGGCTGCGCGTTTGGCCGGGGAGTGGGCCTCCGGAGACGGCTGGCATCTCACCTGGCATTACCCCTGCGCGGAGGAGACGGGGATGGAGCCGTAGTTGTAGTAGTAGCAGCGCGTCTGCTCGCAGATGAAGTCCTTGATCTCGCCGCAGTGCTGGGGCTCCCAGTGGAAGGTTGGCGCCTTGAGGGCCACGCACCCGTTCGTCATCACGTGCTCGGTTCTGGAAAACAGACTAGTTCTTATGCAATACATGTATTGGAATTCGCTATAATTGCATAAACCAAAATTTATTACTATGTCAGAATTAGATCTGAATCAAGATCCAATAATTTTGAAATTTTCCGGACTATTCTGAACTTCTTTTATCTCTATCATATAATTTTAAAAAAATAAGCATCTGGATATAAATATTGGTTTTGAAACACTTTCCGATGAAGAATAATTCTAAATAGAAGATGACTCATACAAAAAAATGTAAACAAGACATCTTCAATACTGTTTCCAATTCTTTTGGAATATTTGCAATGATTCTTATTCGGATTTAAACACAAACAAATCGCAAAGTCCGCAAACCCCTGCTGTCGCATCCGACTGCACAACATCAAATAGAAAAGGGTAATAAATTGTATGGTTTAAAAACCGTTATGCAATCATGACATGACGACTTAATAATAGGAAAACGTCTGAGGAGACCAGCTAATGGTACCCAACCAACTGTAACGTGGGAGAATCCAGTAGGTAATTTTCTGGACTTAGCAGTTTCTATAAAAACATACATTATATAGTTCCCACTGGATTCTCTAAGGAAAAAGTATGAATAATCTATCCCTTATCTTCTTTTGACTTTGTAATGGCTGACCTTTATGATGTTTCTCATGATTCATGAAGTTCACACAGACTTCAGACATTAAAAAATACATAGAAATATCAATAATCTTCCTGTCCTGATATTATTATATTATATTGGGAACAATGTAGGATTCACATTGCAATAACATTTTCATATCCTCAGTAATAATAAACGACCACGTATTTCTCACAAATATTTTCGCGAATTCACATTGTTCAAATGGTTTACTGCTTTTTCTATTTAATTTAATTTTCAGACTGTAGGAATCAAAACGTTCCTTAAAATACTATGCGAACTTGTCAAAAAACTACATACCCATGCCTAGCCGTACGTTGGGGCGCGGTGCTTCCCTGAGGAACGTCCAGGGGGTCAATGCTGTCGTCGGCGGGCTGACTGGGGGCATCCATGGTCATGCGCCTCATGTAGTTGAAGGTCGCGTTGAAGGGCAAACCGGTGCTCATCCAGAGATACATGTCCGTGCCGAGGTTGTTGCCCGACGTCCAGAAGTCATACTTGTTGTAACCTGGAATGGGGGAGAAAAAATACGTGGAGTTATTTTTGTAGAATTTGAAGAATCAGCTTACGAAGAGAATTTAATGTTAATAAACTGGATAATCTTACCACCATCATACAAATTAACTCAAACTAGTAATAAAGACATTTTATTAAATTATAAAGAAGGACTAGAAGTTATATTTAGAGAAATTAAAGAAAGAGCATTACGAAAAAGATTTGGCTGTAATAAACTGGATGATCTTAATACCATCAATATTAAATTAACACACGCTAGTAATAAAGATATAATATCAAAATGAGTTGTAAATGTGATATCAAAATCCTCACCTGCATTTGTGAGGTATGTTGTTATTGAATCCGCCTTTTCTTTCGTCTCAAACGACGCTAGCTGCAGTCCTAATGATCTGAAAATAAACATAATTTTCTATTGACTGCTATAAATTGCTTTATAAGATAGCATTGATACTTGAATATTGAATAGCATTGAAAGCTTTGAATTCCTCAAGACCGCTATAAAACTGACCTAAGGCAACAGGGATTTAAATGACCCTAACTAAAAATAGCGAAGAAATGAGATGGTAGGTAATCAGCGACTTGTCCTACAGGCTCCATAATAAATGCGACTTAGCTAAATAAGTACCGGGTAAGCATATTCAGCTATTAGCTGGTGCGACGGGAGAGCCTTAGCCTGCTCTCGGAGCCTGTTCGTTGCGAGGCAATTTATCCGCTAAAGACAGGCTGTGGCCTTGCACCTACGCGACTACATTCCACGTCCAAGTTCAGAAAACTCTAGGAGATTAAAAACCCCTCACGGCGTCTCATAATCGCCCATCAACGTGTTCAGTTATACGAGTGTGCTATAACGTTTTATAACTTGATTGGATTCTTGCAAAACTTGTGAGCTGACGTCTTATACAATGTGTTAAAAAAATAGCTAACTATATTTTAGAGTCTGAACCTTCCCATGAAACAGAAAATCTTTCTTCTACAAACATAGTACGAAATTAAAAATATATATATATATCTAGACGAATGGTTTCAGCTTCTTGAGTAACAATAGTTGATCAGTATCATGAACGTACTCATGAATCCCCAAAATCCAATGCAATGTTGCAGCAATGTTTTCGACACCATAAATTCAATAACAAAATGAAGACAAATCTCCAACAGACTATGTAAAGTAAAACGTCCGTTCAAAGATTACGTCAATCCCATAAGGGCATCATTATAAGATCAACTTGTCTCGAAATTGAAGCCGATGGCTTCTGTCGTTGATTGACGCTGGACAGAATGCTCCCAGGCTTCCTCTTTGAAACGTTATTGCATTACGAAACGAAACACGTTCATGGTGTTTTTGCGATGAATTGAAACATCATAAATTATACACCACTTGCATTCATCATGCATTTTTGCCGTTGCAATGTTTCATTTAAGCATCGCGAAGACGCCAAAGTTGTTTTGTAAGTTTTTGTATTGAAACTGCAGCGAAATTATGACTGTATGGTTTTTAGTGACAAACTTAATTACAAATATTGTTTGATGGACCAATATTTTATTTATTGTGGATCTTGACGCCTCTACCTTAAATCACTTATAAGAAACTACTGACTTCAATTCGGAAGTTCTCTTTACTTAGTTGAGTTGAGGTAAATGAATATATTTCAATCACCGTCTGTATGAGGTTGTTTCGTCCAAGGTATAAATTGACTGTTCAGGATTGCTCGTAACACACCGATTATGTCTTGAAAAAAAAACTGCTAATGGTTGTCGAGTATCCTCGTCGCGGTAGTACCGTTAGCTCCTTTTTGCTGTCGCCACCTGAAGGTCCGTAACGTGGCGAGCTGTTTGTCCATTATCCATGGTGCCCTGTCCCGCTGTCGCCACCACACTTCGTCACGCACCACCTGCCTCACCTCGCGACACGCACGTCAACTCGAATGACGAATCTGCATTATCTGCATCACTTTTTACCACCATATCATCCTCGTTATGATGACCCTAATCGATTCTTTCTCCATCATTTTGACACCACTAAAATGTCACGACTGTATTCCCAGGACCGTTAACAATAGAAACTGTAAATAGGTCGTGACAGACGAGAAGGAAGGACATCGTGACCGACCGGGGAGGGCACTGACCTTTCATTCGAATGCACGTGGTCAGATTTGGATCACGGAATGAGTACGGTACCTTTACGATAATGGACCTATAATTGAATAACGGATTTTGCCTGCTATTCTATCTATGAGACTGTTGATTTAATCTTCTTCATTGATTCGCTATTTTTGATTTATTGCCTAGATAGAGTCGTGGGACCGGAACGCAGCCACCGCAAGTCGTAACCTTACAGTGTTGCACGAAAGCCGCCGCTGGTCGGTTCATTTGGCCATTCTTCGCGGGACATCAATGCGCGGACACGCTGCCCACAAATCTCATCTCGTGGGTGTTAAACGGCGGGAATGGCTCGCGGAAGTGCCTTACCTGAGGGCCGATATTGTTCTCGAGTTTTCTCAGAACCCCTAACGGGAATGCAAATGTCCCTGTCCTGTACTTCCTGGTCAGGAACATAGGTACCTAGGTAACCTAAGAGCTGGCGCTTGTTAACGCCCGCCAAAGTTAGTTACGGGAACAGGACCGATACGACACGACAGATAGGGATGGCGAGTCACGATGTGACTATTATATCTGCTACGTTTATCCCGTGAGAAATGGAAACCATAGATTTGCTGAGCCATGATTATTGCCCGCGGATATTGCTGCCCGACATTCCGCAACGGGATTTATTCTTGCCTGCTCATGAAGTAATTGTCATCTAATTACTCTTTTCCTATAATTTTCTTATCTAATGAAGTTGTTACCTGCAGTATTGGTAGGCTAGGAAGTAGTTGAGCTCCGGACTGTAGGGGTTCATTCTCGAGATGAAGTACTGCACTCCATCCAGCTGAATGGTCGTTATCCTCTGGGCTGCAACAAGCAACGGTACATTTATTACTATCCGCTCGTAAAATTAAAAATAAATACGCTCAAGTTCAATAATAACGACTCGAGTTTAAGGTCAGCGGAATAAAAGATCCGGTTGTGGATTATGTCAGGATTTACTCCCGTTTTGCTCTTATTTTGTTAGCGTATTTTACGGCAATGACTTTAGCCGTTGCATTGCACGCATGCAAAATGTTCCCTGCAGCAGTGTAGTCATTTATTTGAAATTATCATAATTTGTTTAGCACACGAAGCGTGCATGACTGACATGTACATGCATTTGTAGAAAGTATTTGCGTTTACACTCTCAATTAGTTTTTACGACGCTTCCTTGCGCACTTTATGGTCGGTAGAGCTGTCATTTTACAACGCTCTTGAAATCTTTGTTTAAGTTACAGCCAGGAAATATACCACCTACGAGAAAGGAATGCTCAAGTTAGACTGTAAATGTAAACATCTCTGTCTATGTGGCTGGCGATAATTTTGTTTAATGTCCTAGTGCTTTCTATCTTAAGTGCCTTGAAACAAGGTTTATTGCAAATTTGTTTTAGCTCTGAAGGGAAATTGAAAGTTATTCGACTGTAGTTTAGCTATAAATAAATACATAAATAGAAATAGCTTTCCACAAATTCTCATCTAATAAGTGTCACCTACATTACAAACGTTTTCCAATGTTGTGAATATACAGAGTCTATGGAACTGTGTCCCAAAACAAAAGAAACAGAAGTGGTTAATTTAAATGTTTTTTTTTCATTACCACAATAATTACTTAGTGAAAGTTGTTCAGTGTCGTGTTCTGTGAAATCATTTTTAGTTTTCGGTACACTATCATCTCTTGACACCCTGTAGACGAGTGCAACACGTTATACAAAAGTCCATAATAAAGGTGTCAGTGTATTTACAAAAGGCGCGTCAGTGGGAGGGAATATGACAATGAACGTTGTCTCCAGAATGAATATGACCCCGCCAGCGCTGGTACAGTACATCCCTCTGCCATACATCACACTCGGTACGAGATCCACTCCTACGCGTGTTTCGTTGCACAAAACTAAAACAAAACTTCATTGCATTTTTTATATGTTTTAGTATCATTGACTCTATTTGGATCATCAACTTTGTTTTGAATTTAAATTCTAATGACTTGCATTGATTGCAAAATAATAATAATTTGGCTTTTGTAAACAACGATTACAAATAAAACTTCCACGCATCTTTCATTGCACAACACTTCATTGTATTCTTTATCTGTTTAAGTACCATTGACTCTATTATTCAGATCAACAACTTTATACCGAAGATCAGTTCTCATGACTTTTTCAGTCTTTCCAAAATTAACTTCACTTTGAGTAATATTGACTACTAGCGACCCGCCCCGGCTTCGCACGGAAATTATCAGTGTTTCTCTACTATATTATGCATGTATTATACATATAAACCTTCCTCTTGAATCACTCTATCCATTAAAAGAAACCGCATCAAAATCCGTTGCGTAGTTTTAAAGATTTATATATATAGGGATATAGGGACAGAAAAAGCGACTTTGTTTTATACTATGTAGTGATGTTCTTTAGATAATTAATTTTGTTCCCAAGATCAGTTCTAATGAGTTTATCGTTCTTGGCAAAATAAACATTAATTTCTACGTTGTTATCTTTTCCTGACGGAGCCATTCATAATTTACTTTTATCGTCTCGACCAGCATCTAAGATTGGTGTAAGTTCATTGCATAACTGCATTCGTACAATACATCTGGCTGTGGTATTTCGATCATTATCTTTTTCTGAAGATCATGAGCAAAGATCTCATTATTTTTTGTTTGACAAAGCAATAGTTGGTCCGTACTTGCAGTACCGCTGTACTCAATTTCATCATATCATGCATTCAATGCAACTTCATTCAACTTTCTTATAACAGTACTTGCAGCGACAATTGGAAATCATTTGCATAAAATTCACTCGTACACTCCTCAAACATAGTTCCTGGAATGTTCTTTCGTATTGTAGAATTTACATCGTATATTACACACGATGCGTTTTGCGGTATTGTGACCGCAAAGAGCATTGTACAGGAGTGTGCAGCCTATAATATGCTTAATTAAATTCATGGTTCGACTCTTGTTGTGGCTCACCACAGACATTTATTGCCAACTACATTACCAACAGATTGAAAGTGATCCCGAGCCTTATACATCTTTGTAATAATTTATTCTGGAGCTGCAAATGCAAAAATATTAATAGAAGAGATGGAAGCTAGATTGCGTCATTTCTTTAAGCTTTTCATTAACTATATGATGCAATAGACTCTGGGAATCAATGTCATCAATGTGCAAGCGCAACCATCGGTCATCATTACTGCAAGATAATAGATTCGAAGTGCACTGTCATTTATGTTAAGAAACATCAAGATGGCTGCAATGGCGTCTTAGAATGCATCAAGATAGCACAGCGCCCACACACAAAACCACTTAGGAAAGCAAGTAATTCTCGTCAATAACAAATCTATAGATTAACACGCGCAAACGGGCCTCCTTTACGTCCGTGAAGAGATTTACTACAGACGAATTATGAGAGATAGATACCCTGAGGTCTTCGAACTGAACAGAGTTTATTAATAACCGTGTTGTAGTCGATTAATATACGGTAATTAAATGCATCCTGTGGCGTGGAGAGTCGGTGGAAACGATCCTCTGAGGAAACTCTCAGCGCTGATTTGATTTGCATACCTACTAGTTGTAGACTCATTAATTGGCTAGCAGATTGATAGATAGACGGCAAATGGAGATTAGGAATAATTTATTGCTTTTATCGCTTTCCCATTAGGATGTGTGTCAGTGACTTCTCAATGCAAACACTATTGTAGCTTATTAATTTCTCTAAGAATTTCACTCAACAGTACTGCTTATTCTTCACTGTAATTCTTTTAGATCAAATTATTGCCGTGATGTTTTTGTTCTTGTGTGTTATTGTGGAGACAAAAAACATTTCATTATTATTTTAATTAAACTTTTTGTCATTGTTTGGCTGATTACGGAGACAAAAATGGGGGCTATTGACGCCAGCATAATGTGCCTTGTCTGTTTATTCTTGTTTTTGTAAAGACCTTTCATTAAAGAAATTTTCAGTCACAGCCAGCGAAATATCTTTTGCTCTTGCTCCTGAGTTATTTTATATTACAAAATTGCTGGCACATGAATGCGCGAACGTCCAGAAGCAGTATTGCTTTTCTACAGCTCGAGGCTTGTACGCGGCAAGATCGTTAGGGAGAACACTGCCTCTTCAACCAGGTTTTACTCGACTATTAGGCTGTGAGGCTCCGATTGGAGTGCATGCATAATTCAGGCTCATGCATAACGATGTCGCGCTTTACTTGCTTACTTCGAGTTTGCCTTTTATTCAATCTTTCACGTATGAACGCTCTTTTGCCTTTTATTCAATCTTTTCACATTTGAACGCTGGCTTGTTTAATAGCTTCGGCGATTTATCTTTCAATTCAACGTGTTTCCATTGCCTTTTTTAAAACACAGTACACTTGATACATTTATTTATATGATTCTGCTTGATTCTAACCAAACCTACATAAATGTCATGAATTGAGCTATTTTATGTGTATGCAACGACTAATAAATTGACGATAAACAATTCGAGAAACATGTCAAGCTCTCCGTAAAGTAACTGAGTTACTACTACGAATCAAATTTTATTCATAGTAAACACTAAGACCAATGAACAAAATGTACCGTTTAGTGATTTAGATGGCGTTACTCAAGATGCAGACTCTAGTGCTAAATACAGCTACATAAATGATTTAGAAGGTGTTATTGACAACTTCCATGCTGGACTGGGAGCGAGAGAGTGTGCCAGCTGCATTTCCTCCCGGGCATGCTATAAAAACCAGCTAAGGAATATGAGGGTTTCTGTATATTGCAATTTAGGCGATGGGCTGACAACCTGTCACTACAGCAATATACGTACAAATCTATCTTACATAACCCTCAAAACTTTGTCGAACGTGGCGGAACGACCTTTGTTTAGGTCGTTTACGCTCTGCCTACCCCATTAGGGATAACAGCGTAATTATATGTATGTATGTATGTACTGGCTACGCAGATACAGCGAGCATGGTTACTCTCTACAAAGACGAGTCACTTAGTGTTCATGGGGTGGCAACGGACTTCATAGTGCATTTCACTAAGATCAATAATTAACATTTACGATTTAGTGATCTAGAAGATGTTACTATAGATGCAGACTGTGGTGCTAAATTCAGGTAAAGAAATGATCTATAAATAACTGTTCAGTTCTGTGATTTAGAAGATGTTACTGGCGACGCAGACGCAGCGAGCATCGTCACTCTCTACAAAGGCGAGTCACGTAGTGTGGCTGTGAGTCATGAGCAAGAGTTGAATATTGATGCGCTACGGCTACAAGCTACGGTGGCGCAGGGCTGACAACTTGACAAGTGACGCTATTTATAATGTTTACTTTATAGAATAAAATCGTTTTGAACGAAATATTAAATCCATTATCGGTCTAATTTTCTAAAATGATAATTACAGTCCCGTCTTATTTATTTCTTATATTCGTACATTAACTTATTTGTAACCAAAATCTAGCTCTACTTTTACAGAAAATTCATAAGCTGATTTACGATGAAATGCTATTTTATTCAGATCAGGCAAAGAATAAGTTAAGTATGTATGTATCTTAAATCACTTAAAAAAATTACATAACTTAACCACACCTTCAAGTTGCATAACATCACCGAAACGCACGGAAGCGCATGTAAATTACTCATGTTTACGGCAAATTACCCTCCCGAATAATTTACCGTTTTAGTAAAATTGCCTACGCAATTTTACAACTTTGCAAATTGCACTTATGCTACCTACAGCAGCATGTAGGATAATATTGTTATGCAGATATAAGTGTTCAGGCATCACATATATATATTTTTAATTATCGCAAATTTATTTTAATTTCGCTTCATACCGAATACAACATTTAAGGACACTTAATAGGTGCTGTACATGTTTTCTATGACATTATGAGATCATTTCTGCCAATGGATCCCAAATACATTGACGTTTTAGTTTTTATTTATGACTAAATTTCGGAGGATTCAAATCTCGCAGTTACGTTTTTTTTGGAATTGACTTTTAAGTCTTAAGAAATTTTGAGATTTGCCAGCCCTAACAAGTCACGGATAGGGGTGAGTGTCCTCACGACGCCTTGTGGATATCCGGCGCTGATCCACCGGACACTAACGGACGATGACCAATCTTGTCGCCAATGTCACCAACCCTCATGATTCAGGGTTTAAAGCATGCTCACAACGGACCATGACCTAAGCCGCTTTCGCCAATGTCATTATCCCTTATGATTCAGGATCAGAAGCTTGCCCACACTTGCAAATTTGAAGACGATGATCATATTTACCATAGCCGTAGCCAATGCCACCAATCCTTAAGAACCAGAGGCTGTATCCGTAATATCTACTGAACACTACATCAAACCCTAACGAACTATAACAAAGCCGCGTGTCGCCAAACCTTGTATTTCAATGGCTTTAAGTAATGTCCATAATCGCAATTCATGACTAAACAGTATTTTGAACATAAGTGATGCGACTCCAGCTCTTACAATTATTGAAATACAAACTCAAGCTCAATGAGTCATTCTTTATGCACATACGATACGACTGCATAAAGGTAGACGTAAATACTCGTAAGAAATAAAGATGAACATTTGTAAAAGATGATTTATTACCAGCAATTTCAGCAATCATAATAAAACACAAGTTATTGATGAAATAACAAATGTCAAATTTGACGCCACATCGTAGAGCAATAAAGGATTTAATTTTCTTGAATCGTGAAGAATAATAAAATTATATTACATGGAATATGGGGTCGTCGAATGTCCCGAAATATCATGGTGTCAGAGCTTTATCAGAGAGAGCAATCAATTCAGCCTGCTGAATAAATTATCAGACAACACTCTCACATGTTTATATCTATATCTGATTGTTACCCCAGAGAATCAAACCCATTACCTCCACACATATAATCCAGGTTTAGATCACAAGACGATAAAGGCAATAAAATTCAACAAGCATTCGATATTAACGGATTAAGCCTAAAATCGTCTCACGCTGTGACACACTTGGAATACGATGTGAAAATATTTGCTTCAGTAGTATTTTTTTGATGAAAATGTCATGCGATTTTCAAAAAGTGAACGCAAAGACGTTGACGGTTTAAAAGATACAATGCAATAAAAAGATTGAAAAGCGAAGAATTAGGATATCGAAGATCATTAACGAAAAAATAATAATTCCAATGCTGATAAGATAATAGGTACTTAGATTTGTACGAATCTTCTTATTACTGTTCTCTACACGACTTATTTCGCATTAAGTGTCAGGTTATTATGAATCATATTCTTTAAATTGTTGAATAATGCAACAACAGGTCATAAATTCAAATGTGTTCTAAATTTAAACACGGAAAGGCGTTATAATAATTTAAATATAATTCGTCACGTTCGGATATGTGTAGGCGTCGATCAGTTGTCGATAAATCGACACGATCGGAAGTTAAAAGACACACTTGCATACGAAAGTGTTAATGCTTTGGACAAAAACACTCACAAATGAATAAACTAACAATTTTATGTAGAGTAAAAAAAAATTGCAGAGCGTCTATTAATTCATTGCCTAGCAATAACATTAGTGTACAGGTCTTTGCCTATTACTATTTAATTTCATCGCTAAGTAATATACTTAACAGCATAAAAGTTATAACATGTCTTTATCAAAATTCCTTAAAGCTCATTGTAGATTCCTGCAATGCTTCTCTGACGGAATCCCTCATAATAGAAGCAACTTCCTTCCATTCTTAGCAGTTATAAATAACTTTTATTTCCAAGGAACCGTGCGTTTGCAGCTAAATGAGATTCACTTTCTTTTGGTTTTTATAGTGAAACATTTTTGGAATGGAAGGTATTCATGAAAACTGCTGTGGGTATATGCCACTTAATTTTTATATCTCGCTCTACAGGTTTTAAAAATAGAGTCCCGTTCCAAAAGAAAGGAACGCATGATGCTATTTTATGCACTATTTTTAGCGCCATGTAAAAACTTAACTATATTGCGTGTACTACAAGAGTAGAACATGTTTATTTTTTATCTGAAACGAGGTTTTTATTCACATTATCGCATAAAAAGAGGTTCATGTTTACGCCCCAGCGAACTAAGAAAAGGGAGACTGTATAATAAATACGAGACCTATTTCTGCACCCTCTGACAATATAATTGTACAATTAGAATAATTTATTCCTTAGTCTTTACTAAAGGTCAATGTATGTCTAATTCAGCGGCAGATTGCATGAAATAAGACATTAAGTAAATGCTGCAGCTAGGGCAGAACCGGTCTAGATCTTCTTGGACACTAACGAGTCTAAAAATAGTGTTTCTAGCCAAGAAATGGTCTCACCAGGATAGACTGAAGAAACATTTGCGATAAAACATTACAATATTATAAAATCAAAACAAAAATAGCCTTAAGGCAGGAGAGCATTTGGTTTTGTTAGTAACATTCTTTGTGAGATAACAATGGCCACCTCAACGCTTAAAAACATTTATTTTTACCATTTTAAATTCAGAATGTGCCTGTCGATGTTGCATTTTCTTGTACCCTCAAAAATATTTACTTTCTCTTACTACAATTGGGTTGGCTTGAAGAGATCTCTTCATAGAGATAAGTTTGCCCTTACATTTGCATTCCATGTATGTAAACACTACAATTGAAATTCAACGTACCTTCTTAAAAAATCTCGAAAAAATATTCAGGCCATAATTTTTATTCAGGTCACAGCTGTGAATAAGTAGAATTATAAAAACATTATATTTTAATAGCTATCCCCCGAGTCAGGTAGGTCTATCCTTTCCAAGTAACGTAAAATATCGAGTTACTACTGTTTAAGAATAAGACATAGCTTATACTTTTATTTTACTGTCCCATCATTAATGTCGCAGACAGGTAAAATTATAATTTTCAACGACCCCTCTCCTTTTACGAGCAGGAAATGTATCATGTTTACAACTTAATGGTTTCCTGTGCCTTTGTTTTAAAATTATAAACTCCATCTCTACTTAGGTACAAACAATAAAGGAAGCTTACGCGCTTTAATAGTTCATCACGAATGTTCCCAAGAGCTCATTTGTAATTTCTAGTCCCGGGGCTAATAGCAATCCGCCATAGTTAGTTAGCGGAGGAAATTAAATAAAGCCTGGAGGCAGTAACCGCAGTCCGTTGGCGCCATGCGCTTGCGATCATGCGCAGGAGTCGAGATCGAGCGCAATGCGCGGTGCGCGCGCGCAACTCGACGTTACATAACGCGAACCAGTCAAGCCACTCGCGACAGCGCCGCCGCAACACCAGTTACGATACCATTTCACGGCCATGTTCCAAGTTCAAACCGCACATTAAACTACCACCTTCCACTCACTGATCTATTTAAAAGCCCATAAGCGCACCCATAAAACTTCCAAGCGTGATTTACGCTCCGATTTGGAGCTATTGGAGCTAATCGGCTCACGTCAAACGCGATCCGATATAATTTGATACAATCAAGTGATGACTCAAAAGAATCTCACCGCAGGATGATCGAATTACTCTTAGTTAATGTTGCGTAAAAAATACGCAATTTGAGTGACTATCGAAACTCCTTGATTACTCTTGTCCGTGGGAACACCGATCGGATTGTTCGCGGTCGGATAACGATCGAAACGCAAAAAAGGGATCGAGATAATGGCGAGCTCGCCGGCGCAGGAGACGACCCAAGGACGGAGCGCGGCCCTCCGCCCCTCGCCCTCCGCCCCCACCCCGCCTGCCAGCCCTCCAACCTCCTCGGAATGCATCTACCGGACTATTTTTAGTAATCAAACCCGATGCCGACCCGGGCCCCGCCAAAGAGACAAACAAATGTTCGCGAATGCTATTAATTCCATTGAAATTTATTGCTAACGAGCCCGTACGTCCAGGTTGTTACAATGATAAGATGCCTTTTGGACAGCACAATAAAAACAGGACGAATGATACGAGCGACTCTCATAATGTTGAATGTCGACTACAAATAATCCAGCTCTATTTGAAAGAAACCTTTGAATAGCGTGCTCATTTTATAGCAAAAGCTGGGCTGAATATTAATGTTGCTACAATCTACAATAAATACCATAAAGCTGATAAAATGAATATCGGATTACGATTTAAAAGTAACATATTGGTGCACTTAAGACCCGACGCTCTGTAATTTGATACGACTATACCACCTGTTGCCCTGACCACATTACTTTTGAATTATAGCGGCAAAAAAGGGGTAAAAAGTTGGGTTCATCGATAAATAAGACTTGATGCTGTCGCTACCCTAGAAATTGGGAGATTAACCCATAAAGATCCATATTTTATTACGAGGATTGTCTTCGGTAAAATTAATAATAACCCTCAAAAAAAGATGAATGGTCTTCTTCTTCTTAGCGAGTGGATTCTGGATGGCTATTAAGGACCTGATCGGTTAATATCTATCTTCAAAACTTAAATATGAATAACCAACTTGTAACTATTATTTTCCACTATGGTGATTTAATTGAATTTGAATTTCGTAACGAAAACAGAATAGATGTTTATAAACATGATTAATTTCAAATATGTAGTGGTAATAGTGAATCAGACGCAAAATAACTAACTCTTGCACCTGGTAGTGTTATTATAATCATATAAAACAATGAGCTCTATAATCTAAAATATAAGAAACGTTTACGTTCCGATTGAATCTATTGATAATTTATGCTCAAGGGAGGAAAAAATTTGCAATAAAAAACTAATTCATTGATGGAAATTACATGGCAATTATTGTTTTCAATCATTCTTCACCAAATTGGTTTTGCTTTTTATGCTAAGACTGTTTTCCGATGAGTGAATGGTCAAAGACCTTAAAGTACTCGTTTTGAATATTTGAATAATCTTTTGTTTGAAACTAGCGGTGATGACCATGAACAACCGCTTTCTTACTATACAATTTATTTCTATGTCTTGACTCTATAAGTGAGAGACTTGGACATAAATAAATGCTTAAATAATTCAGCTAAATGAAAAGCTATAAATAGTCCTCAATGAGCTAAGAATTCCAAATGCAGCATTACAAGACCATTTCCAAACGAAATGATAGCAAGCAGCTGCGATACCGTAGAATAGTATGCGCATGCGCAGTTGTTTTTGTCACGACTCTATAAGCCGTATCTCTCGTCATTTACCGTACCAAGACTAGTACCTGGTCTCTAGGAACCAAATATACGTCCAGGAGGTCCGCTAATGAGACATTAGCATATCCGTTTTAGGGCTTCAATGAAGGAAGCCATACTACAAAAAATATGACATTTCTCTGTATAAGATCTTATCTAACTTTGCTGGTCTATTTACGGAATCTTCGTGCTTGAGCTGCACATTTTGCACTTTCTATACGGATAGCAGAAAGACATTTCCCTTTTCTAGATATCAGGAACGCATGTAATAAAATGCAGCTTGTAGATTCCTTGGAAACGTAAGGTAAGTAACAGCGCTAGATGTCCTAGCCACGCGGCTAGGCGAGGGGAACGAACCCGACTCCCGCGCACCTGTTACGCCCCCTCCCTCGCCCCGCCGGGCCACGCAACCCCCCGCAGACATCCAGCATTTTTTCCCAACACCCACTTCCGTTGAAGCCGTTTTTGCCGACCTGTCGATAACCCGTCAGATAACCGCGGATACGGCTCATTAGAGGAATCGCTATCTCCCCTGATTGGTGTAAATAGACAAAGTTTCTCACAGGAGTTCTGCGGCGTCTCGCATACCGATTGATTGTTACGTGATCTCGTGTCATTAGCGCGAACCAATTGGTTTCCAAGAATGTTGCCGATGAGAAGCTTTTAGCATCGATTTTTTGCCGAGTTTTCGGATTTAATTAAACGCGTGTAGAATCTAAAGTGTCTTTGAACAGGATGAGGGACATAACAAAGCTTTTTCTTGTCAGACGCTGTTGCCGTAGGTCCTTAAAGAGTAGACAAACAGCGAACTGGGTATGCAACAAGTCCAAAAAGGAGCTTGCTCTCTCGTGGTCGTGTAGCAAAGCTGTCGTATTGTTCGCTGGCTGGTCGCATACCGCAGTCACCACACTTGAGTCAACACAGCAAAGTGCTTGGTGTATACCGCACAGCGCACAGCCACTGCCCTCTTTATAGCTTAGCATTCAATATCATAACCTTTGTTGATATTACGTCGAGTTACAAGGCATTACATGACGGTTTATTGCTTGGAACCTACACTCTAACTTGTTTTGTACATTTTTCTTTGCCGAGATAATTTTATTAAATTTGCCAGATATAGGGCCCGCGGTGTTGGGCTTTTAGCTTCCAGATATAAAATTCCGATGATAATGTTGTCTCAGATTTGTCGTTTTACACTTTAGCGTGTTTATTGACTATATCATTTTGCGGCAAGATATCGGTGTCATATAACGGAGTTTTAAAAGCGTTCTTTAGAAAATTGGAATCATTTACCTCAATAATATTATGTTTGTTACTCGGCAGGAATAGTACCTTCTATTACTTTATCATTGTCGTCTATTCCGTTTTTTTATGTTCTTCACAACCTTATACTTTCTTTTTAGTATATAATTATTTAAATTCTTCCTTAACATTAGCCTTCTCACCTTCTTACCTTTTCATTATAAATCGTTTATAATGAGATTAATGAGTTATTTTCTCTAAAGTTTTAGTAAGCTATTTTCTTACCTTTAATTAGTTAGTTACTCACCAACTAGGCACATGTAAACTTTATAATTATTACTTTTAAGAGACTAACTTAATTAAAATAAATAAATTTAAGTTATATCGTCATAGTTTTATAGAGTTGTAGATTTTATTAGTTTTTTGAACTGAGATTTTACTCGCGGCTAATTGATATACTTCTGTTATGTACACTGTAAGTACAGTTGAAATTATAATCATAAATTATGAGATTTCTTTATTTTGTAGAGTCGCTTTTGAATTAAATCTGTTAGAAATACATACTTTTAGGACCTGGGTATCCCCTGCAGAGCAATGCGGTTTTTTCGTAAGAATAACATTATGTAAGAATAAGAATAACTTTATTTTTCTCAACAAACCGCTAATTACAATAATAAGTACATATAACCTTTGTAGACGAAAATGGATTTGGAGAGGCTGGCACCTAAACCAGGGAAATATATACATTCCCGCAGTAAAATATTGCCTATGTTGTTTCTAGTTAACTATGTTTTTTAATAGTATAGGATTTCAAATTGTTACAATAATTTTTGAGTGTATATGTAATTAAGGCTTTTGTTTGAGTATACATGTAATCAAGGCTTTCATCTTCATAACATTTGTGAAGATGCAACAAATTAAATAAATTTCTTCCATGCTGGTCTGGGAGCGAGAGAAAAACATAGAATGTGCCAGCTGCATTTCCTCCCGGACATGGTGTAAAAAGTAGGTAAGGGGACCGAGGGATTTTTATTAATTTAGGCGATAGGCTTACAACCTGTCACTACAGCAATATACCTACATATATATCTTAAGTAACCCTCAAAACTTTGTCAGACGTGGCGGAACGACTTTTGTTTATTTCGTTTACGTTCTGCCTACCCCATTAAAAAAACAAGGCGTGTTTATATATATATATATATATCCTTTATTGCATAAACACAAAATAAATGTAATTTAAAAACATAGTGTGCAAGGGCGTTTATATGTATGTATGTAGATGCAACAACATAGGTAATGTACAATTTAAGTCCGCAATAATATTTTAAGACATAACCGTCATCGTACTTATCCAAGCGTGGCTTTGCAGGAAGTACACAATTGCATTCCCAGAGAATTAAAAAGTAATAGAAGGCTTTGGAGGAATGACGGCGGTGAACCTGCTATTGTGCCATAATGAAAGCTGAACAATAAGGGTCGTAGACCCATGGGTCACTGCTGCCACTAAGCTACGTCTAACCAACTTCCTAGCTGGAGAAAAAACCATCTTACTGCAATAAGATAAGTTTCCTTATCGTGATGTTGGTGACGTTATTTTATAATCGTGCGCAGGCGATGACGCTTCTTCAGTGCTGAGTTTTGTTCTTTTTTCAAACTTGGATTATCTCACGGTCGTGAGCTTCGAATGTTGATATTTGTTTATTCTATTACCGTTCATTCTCAACTTTTTTAAAATTTTATTGTAGATCTTCTTTCATTCATCTAAAGATGTTAAGCTCGCTTAAGTTTGTTTTTCGTTTTATCTATATATAAATACTTCGTAACCAAGTAGTCTATTCATTATTTTTACTTTAGTTGTAAATTGCAATATAAAACAGTTTCTGATAATTATTAAAAATCAAGCTTAGTCCAATAAGCTTCTCGTTGACATTGGTATTTTTGCTTATTTTTTAT
The DNA here is from genome assembly GCA_949820665.1 of Scrobipalpa costella. Taxonomy (NCBI): domain Eukaryota; kingdom Metazoa; phylum Arthropoda; class Insecta; order Lepidoptera; family Gelechiidae; genus Scrobipalpa; species Scrobipalpa costella. Next base: position 4,467,888 of record OX463299.1, read on the forward strand.
TCATTAATATTCAAGCTTTATGACATATTTTTAACAATTAAAAGATTTGCGCTAAGGGTCTGCCGGAGTAGTAAAATCCCCATAGAAACGTAGTTTCGCTTTTATTCCTCTATGCTTCTAATTAGGTTTGGTTTGAAAATATTAACCAAGTACAAAATTAGAAAGCAAATTTAATTAAGGCTATTTTTACACATAATCGTTTTTTCGGTCTTATTTTGTTTATTTATATAATATTTTCAAACCAAACCTAATTAGAAGCTAATTGATGCATTTGGTTGTGTGTACGAAACTTATTTAAGTTTGGTTTTACTGTTTTGGAATAAAAGCGAAACTACGTTTGTATGGGATTTCACCACGCCGACAGACCCTAAAGTTACATTTTTACATTCATGCATTCAGAGGACGACTGCACATAAACGACAAAAATGAACACATAATCCCTAACGTAAACCAGCTGTACTAGACGCTCTACTCACAGAAGTTTGGTTGTAGTTCATTGATGTTTACAATTGACCTAATAGTCAATTAGTGATGCGTGCGCATGGTACAGTCATATAGGTATATATGTTACAATATTCGACTGGTAGAGTCAGTAATATAACATTATATCTGGTAGTCTGATATTAGTATAAACGTAGGAGTATAATCATTAATAATTTACCAAAAAAATTAAAGATCACTTTCATTAAATTAATCATTCATCAGGTCCTAGAGATGAAAAAATGTTAGAAGGAGAATTTGTTGGAGTAATTGATTGATAAAATAACACAACTTTAGGATCAGGAAAAAGGGCAATGCACTTATGCTGACATCCCAAACCCAATAGACATTTCACAATTTCCTCATCATTGAGGATCTCATGATCCACGAGTATGACCACTTATCATCGGGTGGTGACTTTTTTATCTCCATCCAAAAAATCACTGATAACGAAAATTAAGGGGTTGTTCTGAACATACCTGCAGCGGGCCCGAGGGTGGCTGCGAAGAGCAGGAAGCAAGTGGCCAGCAGGATCTGCATGTCGGATGTGGTACTACGGTCACAGGAGTGCGCACTCAACACGGGACACTCTGGCACACTGAACGCGCGCAGCCCGGGACCCCCCCTTATAACACCGCCGCGTCCCGCGAGCATCGAACCACCAAACACATGTGACGACAACAAATGGCCCAGCATAGTCCATTGCCCGCGTCTATCACGGATGATGCGTCAAAGTGGGAAGGAAAGCAGCCATGGATGTTTGAAACGCGGCGTCGCGTCGGACGTCCGGCCGGCTGCGCCCGCGCACCATCCGACACGGGAGTTATCTGCGCGAATCGTACCGCACAATAGTTCGCGGTCAATTTGTTCTTGTTGCGGCCGACGCGAATTCTTCGCTTGTCCGAAGGGTTGTCGTAGTTTTTTCTCGGCTTGAAGCGGCTCGCTTGAAGGGTGCCTTTGTTGGTGTATCTCCCATTGAGGATCGCACGCTGCACGCCCGCAATTATTGCACACACGCATATACCTACTAATTTATTCTTACAACTTAAAATGCGTGAACAAAATAAAAACAAAAATACAGTCAAGTTCATAAACCGAGCTCACGAGTGTCTGTGCTAATTCAGTTATTTTCAAGTTTACGTAGCAATTTAAATATAGTGGCCAATAAACTTGTGTTGGGGACATAGAAAATTTATTTCTATTAAAATATTTTAATAACTCCATAGTGTGTTAGTGTAATAAAAGCTATAGTTAATAGCGCAGTTGTATATTTTAATTGCGCAAAGTAATTCTTTACATAATTGGAGAAGAATATTTTAAGCACAGAGTAGTAACCGCAGGACCTAATAGTCAAGAATCAGCAAATTAAATGGGTCGTTCTTCTTCTTTTTATTATCACTATTACATAAAAACTGATTTATAATTACAAATATAATTATGTGACCCACATCCAAAAAACTATGTATTATTCACATTTAAAATTTTATAATGTAATGTTTTATCGCGGAACATACTCGTTTCATTTTTTTTTTTTTTTTTTTTTTATATTTGATAGGCAATCATTTGTCCGCCATCTCACGTGATGGTAAGTGATGATGTAGACTATGATGGAGCATGATTGCCTAGAAAATGCCTGTTCACTCTCGCCTTGAAAAGGCCCAGGTTATAACGTTCCGGAAATAGATCCGCAGGCAGGGAGTTCCACACTTTGGCCGTTCGCATTAAAAATGTAGAAGCGTACCGCTTTGTGCGAAAACTTGGAATGTCGACAACATAAGGGTGGAATCCCAACCGGCGTCTCGTACCCCGGAGATGGAATGGGGAGGGGGGTATCAGGTCATGAAGCGATGCTGCACATTCTCCAAAATGTATATAATGTATTTCCGTCAATCAGGAGAACTACACAAATATGCTTACAACTAGAAGGTTACGCTAGGCAATTAAGAGAAAGATGGAAAAGAACTAACGTCTTTTTCCGCGACCACGGCTCCTGTAAAGGTTCCAAAACATCGAGTTTTCAAATTCAATGAAAATGTAATAATAATATAAATCTTTATTACTTAGGTACTCTTTATACCGTTGTATATGCATATTGCGATACCTCGACTTTGCTTACACAGCTCTACAAGAAAATAAAAGTAAAGTGAGTGTTAAAAGGCCGCCGCTCCTCTCTAAAACTTGCTTTGAAAAAGGTTTGAAAGCCGCGTTAATTGGCGTCTGTGAGGATGCGCGGACGCAGCCCGCACGCGCTCCCATCATAGTAAAAGGAGTTACTGTACTCTCTTTACTGTGCTACCTTTTACCATAGTCCTCTGAGTCCTACCGCCACGCTGGCCTCAACGGTTGCGCGATAGATCGTACGATCCATAATAATCGTCTATTTCCTAAGAACGGCCACTTCCCTTAAAGTCCACTTCACCGATCGGCCATTTTGCTCAAACGACCTCATCACCTATAACACCCAGAGTTCTTCCGAACATTTTAATTTCACTCGATAGAAAATCTGTCATAAGCCACCCCAATTATCCTGCCTCTATTACTGCGAACCTTTCCTAAACTTTTAAGAACTTTGAATACTGCGCAGAAGGTTAGGGAATCTATTTCCGGCCTAGCAGATATTAGAATTATGAATTTGAATATCCGTTCCTAAATGTTCTTGTGGGTGTTTCTGTGTATTTCCAAGGTGCAAGGAATCCTAGTGGGGGCTATGAGGCGTATTTATGCTCCATTGACGCTCTCAATACAAGACACTGCACTTAAAATGAGCCGTGCCCTCCCGCCGCATTTATGCCTTGAGGTCTCGAGATGCGTTTTTAAAAACATATTTTTTAATCGCACCGATACCTATCGGTATTGTCTTACGCGCGATGAGTTACGTGCACCGCTCGATAAAATTCACGGTTTTATTTTCATAAAAAAACAACGTATTACTTTAATAGCTGCAAAAGGAGAAAAACTGTCTGGATTCGTTCGATATAAAGGTTTTTTTCATCTGAAGATGTTACGGCGCGCAAGGCATTAAATGAACGGGTGCATGACTGCGGTGTTTTGAATAATAGCAATAATAGGTCTGTGGGACCGCACAGGCCGAAAACAAAACTATTATTGTGCCGCAACTGTGTGTGTACAAATATGTACAGACTTACAAACTTATCTGATCAGCTTCGATGGCAGTTCAATTGAATTTGAGCAATTATTAAAACAACAATTACATGTGGTGTCCATTCTGAATTTATTATTGTCAGTTTCTTGGACTAGTTATAGAAATCGCTTTTGAATATAATAATGACCTACCCCTAAAATTAAATGGTAAATTGGTTGTACTATTTTATAATAAAATAAGATTAGAATATACTTTATTGCACAGTTAAGACACAAGAGAAAATAAACTTAAATGAAACAAATAGTAGTACAAATAGGCGGCCTTATTGCTAAGCAGCAATTTAATTAGTGCAATTTGCAATAAAACAACCAACAAAAAAATAAATTTTTAACACATTTTCATCAGTGTTTCTTAAGGAAGTGATTAAAACGAAGATTTAATGATCATTGCACCATCCTCGGAACCCTAATAGATATTAAACGAATGATCATAAATGCAATGTTAATGATCATAACATCAGTGTAATATTAATTACACATTCCGAATTTTGCTTTATGAATCTTTTACGAATGTTCATTCTATTTCTACCATCTTATAAGAAACATTGATTTTATCTTATGTTTTTGTCTTCCATGCTGGACTGGGAGCGAGAAAAATACATGTAAATGTTCCAGCTGCATTTCCTCCCGTGCATGCTGTAAAATCCAGCTAATGGGTCCGAGGGTTTCAGTATATTGCAATTTAGGCGACGGGCTGACAACCTGTCACTACAGCAGTATACCTACAAATCTATCTTAAAATAACCCTCAGACCCTGTCAGACGAGGTGGCACGACCTTTGTTTAGGTCGTTTACGCTCTGCCTACCCCATTAGAGATAAAGGCGTGATTATTTATGTGTGTATGATTTTATCTGCAGCTACTATTTCTGGACGTACTGCAAAATCCAGTGTAGGAATTTAAGGGTTTCAGTATATTTTATGAGAGTAATTTTCAATTTCCTCTGAAATTGCCCTCATTACTTTTCAGACGTGGTCAAAAACTACAATTTAATGGGTCGTTGACGCTCTGCCTACATAAGGGTTAAGGGCGTGACTATTTATACATAGCACATTTTCTATTTTTCTTAACGAACGTATGACTATTCTAAGTGTTTTAATGCACTGACGTGAAACACGGTCGGTGGTCGTCTGCCACGTCCCTTGATCATCACGATTATCCGATTAGTATGAAAAAAACATCCCGCTCTATCGTTTTAATGTCGCTTTTATGAATAACCGAGTCGACCGCAATGAAGGATAAAAATAAAGGTTTACGTGTGACCGAGCTATTGGAATTCACGAGAGATCCCGGATCCCTATGTTATTTACCTGATAAAATGTTTTGCACTTTTGATTTAACGTCGCAATGTAAAGTGCAATACAATTTTAAATAAAATAAATAATGGGCCTTTAAAATCTGGATTTGAAAATCGTAATATTACAATAAAAGGGAATATCGCATAAATCGACTTGTTTATGCAGTTGGATGTCCAAAAAATAGGGCACACTGAAAAATTGTCTAAAAAGTCCCAGCTTGTAAAAATTATCCTATACAAACATACATATAATCACGCCTTTATCCCTAATGGGGTAGGCAGAGCGTAAACGATCTAAACAAAGGTCGTTCCGCCACGTCTGACAAAGTTTTGAGGGTTATTTAAGATAGATTAGTAGATATATTGCTGTAGTGACAGGTTGTCAGCTCATCGCCTAAAGTGCAATATATAGAAACCCTCGGATCCCTTAGCTGGTTTTTACAGCATGCCCGGGAGGAAATACAGCTGTCACATTCTATATTTTGCTCTCCCTTCCAGACAGGCACAGAATAATCCTATACAAACGCTATGTTTAAAAACGATGCAGACATATTTTGTGATAGATAGGTAGGTATTTGATCAATACTTCTAGATGCAGATGCAGACCTTTACATTAATGTTGAAGATGTTACTGCCCCCGTGGCCTAGTGGTCAGACCCATGGGCTTACGATCCGGAGGTCCTGGGTTCGATTCCCAGGGAAGACAAAATGTTGATATTTGTCAAGTTATCACTTTGTAAGGATTTCCCCAGTTTTGTTAGTACATTGCAGGCTGAATCACCTGATTGTCCGAAAAGTAAAATGATTCCGTGCTTCAGAGGGCACGTTAAGCCGTCGGTCCCGGTCGCTGTCTTTGATATTGGTCGTTACTCAAACCATGTCAGAGGCGTTATAGCTGTGCTACTACGCGGGTTGAAAACTCTGACACCAGGGTTCTTCGGGTCGTTGTTCGATTTAAGAATCCACTCGCTAAGAAGTATAGACACACCTCTAAGTTATAAATAGAGTATTACACAGACTACATTCTTCCTATTCAGAAGGAGGACCGCCGTAAATTATCCAATTCTTTACATAAAATGTAACTATAAAGTATCCGTGTGGGATCAGAGTGTTTAAATTTAAAATACGTCCAGTGTAAGAGTCATATTTCAAAGGATTCAAATAAATCAAGCTTCAGCCGCGGTGTATTATTAAAACGTGTAGCTACATCCCTCTGATTTCGAGCACATCGTTCCTCTTACGTCCAAAAAAAGGATAACATGACAGCATGAAAGTCTACCATAAGTCCTACATTGTATAGAAGGTGAAATTTCATTCGTTTATAGCAAAAAGCAGGTAAATCTGCTCAAGAAACATAGGTTGAAAAGTTTTCAAGTTTCCATACTAATGTTGTTATATTATAACTGAAACCCTAGTATCCCTTTACAGGCCCCTACTAACAATATATATACTCGAGAATAGACAGCTGGACCAATCTATGTATGTATCGTAGGAAGGTTTGATAAGTAAAAATTTGGTATACGCAAAAATCTGGAAAAAGAATGTTACAAAAAAGAAGGATTTTTGCGGAAAAAATCGTTGTTCCAGTAACATTTTATTTCCTTTACTCTGATTGGCTAGATTTTTATTCACTGATTCAATCTTATTTTGATTGGTTAAATAGCATGCTTTTATAATAGATATTTAAAACGTCGACCAATCAGAGGAGATTTTGTTTTGGGTGCGCTAATCGACCAATCAGCGTTCTTATTTCAGTTAAGGATATTAATTGTTACTAGAACGCCGAGGCTTGTCGCGAAAATTCCGACTTTTTCCAATAAGATTTGAGAATGTTTTCACCATTGTCTAATTATTCGTGTTTTCGCAAAATCTCTAGGATTTTTCGCGATGATTTGATTTATCAAATCTTCCTTCAACATATGTACAAATGATGTTAATGAATAATAAATAATGTTATTGATAAAACATAGCTAAGTATTATTGGAATAGTTTAGATATGACCAAGACCTTTGGCAGGAAGTTAGGACGAAAATACTAGTATCTTTTTCAGATCCGCTCTCTAATTATGATAATAAGGAACCCAGATATGCCATACTTTAATATATTTTGCGGTCTTTTAAAAGTGTATCCATATGTAGATCAAGTCATGTTAACTTCAAAATCGGTGCAGTGATAAATTTGCAACTCAGATTTCTGATTCGAGATAAGGAATCGTTTTCGATAATCACTGCTGTATCGGTTGCCTAATGAAGGGTTGTTAAATAAGAAGAAGGAAAACACCTTGATATTACGTTGAACGGTTATAGGTATTCTGAGAAAGACCACAGGTAGACAAAAACAGACAGAGACACAGCAACTGTAATATTCAATACATAGAGAAATAATAAAATAGGGTGTTCAGATTTTAGCTCACGAGAAGACATAACTTTGTAGAAGTGAGAATCTTTCAGCTTACCTGATAAAGCAGTATATCATCGAGTTATTTACAGCTGAAATTCGTTGGCGCTCTGCCTACCGCATTAGAGATAAAGGCGTGATTATATGTTTTTTCTAAAAATGACCTTTCTCGAAATGACCTATCTCATAATGTGCTCTTTGAGAGTAACCTTTCCCTCATTAGGTAAACATTTAGGTAATATTAAAGGTTTCATACATACATACATATAGTCACGCCTTTATCCCTAATGGGGTAGGCAGAGCGTAAATGACCTAAACAAAGATCATTTAGCCACGTCTGACAAAGCCTTGAGGGTTATTTAAGATAGATTTGAAGGTATATTGCATAGTGACAGGTTGTCAGCCCATCGCCCAAACTACAATTTACTGGAACCTTCGGATCCCTTAGCTGGTTTTTACAGCATGCCCAGGAGGAAATGCAGCTGGCACACTCCATGTTTTTCTCTCGCTCCCAGGCCAGCATGGAAGAATTAAAGGTTTCTAAGGCTCGTATTTGTAAAGCTATCTCAAGATTGAAAGCAATATTAAGTATGGATTTGACAAGCCTTTTTGTACTGAAATGGCATTTCTGATACGAACTCAAACTGGCTGTCAATCTCAAGTGCGAATTATAATTACAGGCCGAAATGTTTCTATTTCTAGGTACCCTCTGTTTATATTACAAGTAATTGATATCTACTGAGAAAAGTATAATGTTTTGTATCATAATAAAAACCTTTATGCAAATATACTTCCATGCTGGACTGGGAGCGATAAAAAATCATAGAATGTTCTAGCTGCCCTTCCTCTCAGGCATGCTGTAGAAGTCATCAATATGGATTCGAGGGTCGCAGTGTATTGTAATTTAGGCGATGGGCTAACAACCTGTCACTATAGCGATACACATAACCATCTAAAATTGCCCTCAATATTTGTCAGACGTGGCGAAAATTTTTTCATTAAGCGTTTTACGCTCGGCCTACCCCGTAAGGGAAAAAGGCGTGAATTTATGTGTGTATGTATTTATGCAAATATGGAAATGAAGGATAGCTGCATAGATTTCTAATTAAAGCGCTTGTCTATTTCATCCACTGTTGATTACTCCATAGTTGTTTTCCGACCCAGCGGTGACGAGGTTAGTGAACTTAACCGCAGTCAGGCCTAGAGCATCTTGCACTATAAGGCTTCTTCTATCTACTTTGTTGTAGCGTTGACGAAAGATCCAAAGACCGCTAGCGTCACAGTGTTTAAGCCGCCTCCTGGTTACTTTGCACCTTCAACTCTTCTTCTGTACAGTAGGATGTTGAGTCGATAAAGATGAAAGACCTGATGAACCCTAGTGACAACACTTTGTATAGTATATCAACCTGATAAATGTATCAAAATGCTTCTGTCAAAAATTGACCTGGATCGAAAGTTTAAAGTGTCCTTCAAGCATAAAATCAATTTCTAACCAAAATTAGGCAAAATGGAATAAACTCGCATAGTAATGGTTACCATCTTGGAATGGACGGGATCATCTCTGGATCGAGAACCCACGACTCAAACCACTAGCCCATAGAGGCAAATATTCACAACTGACTTGGTCTTCGCTCACCGTGAAATTGTAAGAATGAATCGCCTGTTCGGCGGATGCAACAAGAGAACAAAAAACACTAGTTGATTTAAAAATATTAAATTTTGACGAAGCTTAATAGGAACCTTTTGTCGGCCATTTTGAGTGGCATTTAATTGACTCGTCCAGCCCAGCCCTGGTCACGGTCAAGGACTCCCGTTTTTTACAAAACTTCTTTGAACCAACTCGTTGTTCACAAGATTCTCCCATCCATGGATTCTTCATTCATATCGCTATATTTCCGAGCCGCAGTTTCATCCTCAATTTAATGAGTTTTCCCGTAGAAAATATTTTCCGCTGTTCAAAGTTCCGTATATTTATAGTTTTAATCAATATCCATCTTTTAAAAGCATTCTACCTTTCCATAAAGTAATTTTATTTGCTTATTACCTTATTAAAGTCAATTGGGTACGTAGACATTATACAAATTGAAATCGCCGCCGTCCAAATTTACAAAATACGCGCAGCCAAAAAAGTCGACAGCTATCGCAAAATAGTCAGCGATCAAGCTTGTGCTTCGTTTGTTTTTTTAACGTTGCGTTATCGATACCAACGTGTTTTGCGGCCCATAAACAGTTTTTTCTTTGCAACTTAGCAAAGGTTCAAATTTCAGAACCGTTGACTTTCTTTAAAGTTGTACAGTAAAAGCAGTTTATAGGCCGCAAAACAAGTTAGTATCGATAACTCAACATTAAATAAACGAACTGTACTCTATGCATCTTAGTTGCACCCGTGCGAAGCTGGGGCGGGTGGTAGTTACTGATAAACCTGTCAAGCATTTCAATTGGTTTCCTCAGGGAAATTATTGTGGCACATTAGGTAGTAACAAGAACTCTAGGCAGTAGACAGGCGATGGTTTAACAGATGCTATGTGGTGTTATGTGGCGTTATGTTATTGATTCTCGCCGCGCGCTGTCGTGACATCGGTGGTTATGTGTTTAAGCAATTACTCCCTACCTCCCTAGAGATTGGCCCGAGCTGGTCCCTTCCCGTTATAATTGCATGTACACGGTTCGGCCGGTGAGGTGTCAGACGCTGCAACGCCTCCCTGTAAGCTATAATTTCTGAGTGTCCAGCTCGACAACCCTTCATCGGGTACATGCTTGTTGAAATCAATATTTTGTTTGATTCCGTAACAATATTTTTTACTTATAAAATCACGCCATTACTAAACTATTAGAGGGTAGGCAGAGCATCAACGTCAACAGTCTGATAAACAGCGTTTTTACCATGTTTGACAACAATCAAGGAACATTCAGAAATTAATTTGAATGTATGTAGAGACATGTTGATGTTGTCGGGTCAACGCATCGCCTGAATTAGAAAAAAAAAAGTCTTCGGTCCCTCTTCTTGTTTTACAGTGCACCCGAGAAAAGAAACAACGCGTATGGTTTATCACTCCCAGTCTAGTATGGAAGAAACAATATTTTTATTGCAGTCTATAAATGTCGCGAATGTATTCGGTATGCCAACTCCGGCGCAGTTCCGTTACTTAGTTTTATTTGCGGATAACGACCTCTTAATATCATCACTCGGGACTATTCCGTAATTAGTTATTTCAATTTAAAATTGTTTGTGTTTTTACAATTTCTTCATTAAAAATAACGGTTGTTGAGAGAACCTCGTTTATTCCAAGTTATATTGCGCATTTAATGTTCTCTTGCGCGTTTCCGGATTTGCTGATTGAAAAGGTTGGCAGGTTCAACGCTGCTGTGGAAACAGTGAGGAATTCCCGCTATAAATGGAGTTATATAACCAATTTCTGTACCAATGTTGTCTTCTCACGTTGCAGGCTCTAAACAACACGATAAATACTGGTGTCAGAGATCTTAAAATGTCTGATAAGCACGCTTAAATGGTTTCTGAAAAGATCACTGTCAAAGACAGCGTTCAGGACCGGCTGCTTAATGTGTCCTGTGAAGTATGGAATTGGTTGTCTTTTTCAGACGTAAAAGTGATTAAGCCTAAATGCTCCTAACCAAACTGAGAACTTTACAAATTATAGTAACTTTGTGTCCATCATAATCGAATCTACGATCTCTGTATCGAGAGCCTAAGTCCACTACTAGACACGGGCGATGTCGTGGCGAGGTGTGATTTCCTTCCCACAGGTTCAAGGTTACGAACGTGATTTTGAAATATCGTAAATCCAATCTCAATACCTCATCTGTTGCGGCGCAGGCGCCGATCTCGGCATTCTCACGACCAAATACTTTATTCTATTGAGCCATTAGCGCCCTTATCCCGTGAATCTTTAGTGATATAATCGGGTGAGGAAAAAATATGTTCTTTTTACATTTTTAAAGTGTTTTATGGAGTTGTGTTTAGCAGTTCTTTGTTATCGTTGTTTGCGGGGACAATATTGACTATGAACTCGACTTGGCATTTGTTTACACTTGAGAATGAGATAGAGGGCGGTTTTATTGATTTTCGATTGTCAAGAACACGTTTTTGTCAATCCTTTATTGCCTCAGATGATCTTTCATACCATGTGAACTAACAAAAATATCCATCAAATAAGTACTTTTGTTTTATGCGTTGTATAGATGTCCTCACCTCTTCTTCTTCTGGTACCAACAACAGCTATCGGGATCAAAATAACGTGCCCCCCGAAGCAAGAATCAACGTTAACACTCTAGACAATAAAGTGCGAGTGTGACAAATCTTCAATCTCACCTTACAGCTAGATTTATATTAAATACACATCAAATCTAGACCCCAACAACACTCTGCACCACACAGGCGCACCTTAATTTATTCCCAAGAGAAAAATGATCTCAATAACTTAGCTAGGAAGAAAAGTAGCGACTTGGCTGTAACAGCACGACACGACCCTCGTGGCTCGGCTTAAGCTGGATTGCACAATTAGCGTTGCCCGCATCCAGCTTCCGGATTCCCTGGGGATTGCGCGAGCGCAGGCTGTAGAGCGACGTTATGGCGTCCATTGCAGCGTTCGAAAATAAATTATTAAGAATGTCTTTTCTTCTTCCTCCTTGCTGTTTTCTGTTACATAATTGACTGCCTTTGTGGTCTAGCGGTCTGAGCCATGGGCTTTCGACCCGGATGTCCCGGGTTCGATTCCCGGTAGACAATGAGTTTGTGTCTAGTTTGGTAAGAAGAGAAGTAAATTAGAGTAGAGAGTTGATTTTATTCAATAAATGTAGAATGGAAAAAAAAAGAGTTTGGTAACTGCATTGCAGGCTGATCACCTGATTGTCCGAAAAGTAAGATGATCTATGCTGTCGGATGGGCATGTAAATAGTCGGTCCTGCGCTTGATTTCTCTCTGGTCGTGTCGGTCAATCTGTTTTATCAGAATAAGAGATTGAAGGAATAGCGTGTGCACCTGTGTAGCGCAAACACTTGGGCACTAAAATCTAGTCCTGCTCAGTTGGCCGACGTCTGGGAGATTATCCACCATCACCGAAAATCGGTGAGAGGACTATAACATTACATAATTGAAGTCCTCAGGGCTTAGGCTTTAAAGCTATTGATCAATGATAAATAGTTACCAGTTTATCTGTTTTTTTCCAACAGTGTTTTAAAGAAAACGGAAATTGATCCAAAACGTGAGGTGTGGATTACCCATAATTTGACAAAGCCAAAACAATAGCAGTATTTTAACTAAAATTCAAATTCGCTTCCTCTTTTCAAGGCCAGGACGGCGACCGCCATTGAATTCGAAAACCATTTATGGAAATAAACCGTATTTTTTTTTGTCGGTTGTCGACTATCCATTCTATGCCTATAGATTACCTATACAAGTTGTAAGGGACAGCGTCCCGCAAACTGGTAGGGGTTGCCCAGTCAACGGAACTGAACAACTACCAGCAGGATTATTTTTTCAGAAAGTGGAAATTAAAATTTGATTTTCCAAAAAAGTACAGATATTGTTACAAGAACAGTGAGCTTAAACTATACATTGGCTATAATAGTGTGCATTAGTTAAACCCTAGCCAAGCTAGGTGAACCTGTGACTTAAGAGATAGTGTTCGGCAAAAGAAGAAGTTTATTTCTTTTTTCATCTCCTGAAAGAGATTCCTGCTGATAGTTGTTCAGTTCCGTTGACTGAGCAACCCCTATCAGTTTGCGGGACGCTGTCCCTTACACCCGGTATAAATAACACCTATCTGCAGCAGTACATTGCTGCACTGTGTCTAAATCTTGTGGCACACGCACACTTTTTCTATATCCAACGGGTTTGCTAAATTGTAGTCAAGCAAGGCAAGATATGATAAAGGCACTGGCTATGACGAAACGCAGCCAACTGCTTGGCACCGGACTTCCATGGCAGCAAAAGCCGCAATGTATGCCAGAAAAAGTAGAAAGCCAGGGTGTTGATAGGCCAGGAGTCGGCACGTTGCCGGCTTGCCGCCCTGCTAATATATTAGTCTGGGGCGCCATAAAGACCCACACCTTCAGATTAAACTGGTGAAATTAGTTAAATTGCTGCAGTGCTCTACGCCTTTTTTGCCTCGGCAAAATGCAGCGAGGCGTTTGACTACAATGTCTTGGTACTATCAGAGGCAAAAGTGGAGTCATAGTTTAAAATAATTTTAATATTTTTCGGATGATCAATGTATTAAGTTATGGTACGACGCTCTGATACCTTCTGTTATAGTCAACTAACCCGCCTAAACAAAAACTAAGGATAGGTACAAATAATCACTATAATTTTTATTTTATATGTAACTAACGACCGTCCACGGCTTCGCACGTAAATTATCAGTGTTTTTCTACTATATTATGCATTTATTATACATATAAACCTTCCTCTTGAATCACTCTAACGTTTAAAAGAAACCGCATCAAAATGCGTTGCGTAGTTTTAAAGATTTATGCATACATAGGGATATAGGGACAGAGAAAGCGACTTTGTTTTATACTATGTAGTGATGGTTTAATTGAAATAACTACAGGGTGTAAGGGACAGCGCCCCGCAAACTGATAGAAGTCGCTTAATCAACGACACTGAACATATTCCACCAGGAAATTCTTTCAGGAAGAGAAAAAAAATATTGACTTTTCCAAACAAAATGTTCACCCCGATCAGACAATTTGTATGGAAAAGCCATTTTCTTTTTAACTCTCTGGAAAATAAAACCTTGCTGATAGTTGTTCAGTTTCGTTGACTGAGCAACTCCTATCAGTTTGCGGGACGGTGTCTCTTACACCTGGTATACTTTTGAAAAGGAGGATCGATCATGGAGTGAAATGGTAACTTAGCTTTAAGAAATACATTTTTTTTATAACTTAAAAAAGTATGATTCAAAAACAATAAACAACAATGATACCGACATTGACTCTACTTTTGACGTTGACTGTACATGGTCCATACGCCATCCGGTTATTTATTGTATTAGAAAAGTGATCTAATATTACGTTGCGTGGTTCATGTTTGCATAAAATTAAATTAAACATTTTTTTCTTACCTGTTCATATATTTTTTCTAAGCTTTGTTTTATCCAACTTCTAAAAATAATTTCATTCTGGTTAAAGATAAATAGTGCTCCCTTTATTTTCGATCATAACTACCAACTCGACCCATATTTCTTGTCAATTATTTGCTGCCCTCAAGCAGCAATTTTATTAAGATCGAACAAATGTTCAAAACAACAATATATTTTACTACCAAGAATACCTTTATCAATATGAAAGAGGAATAATTTTATCAGACTCTCGAGTTCGCACGTATACCTGGTTAGATTGCTACTATCGATCAATATTCGACTATAAATAGTGATAGTCTATCGATAGCTTAGATGGATAGCAATTCGATGGGGAAAGATATACTTATCTATAAAGATAGTTTTATCTTGAGTACCAATCAATCAATCGTTAATTATAAAACAATCATTAAATAATCCAAAACAATACATATTTTCGAATTTCAGGACTTTAATGTTGCTTAACCTCTTTGCAGCTGATACACATTACAATATTTTACTATTGGTAATTTCCAGGATTCATTTTGGAAATTGTGCGGAGATTATTTCATGACCTGATACCCCTCTTCCCATTCCATCTCCGGGGTACGCCGGTTGGGATTCCATCCTTACGTTGTGGACCTTTGAAACATTCGCAAACAAAGCGCTCGCTTCAACATTTTTAATGCGAACGTCTAAAGAGTAGAACTCCTTGCCTGCGGATCTGTTCCCGAACGATATAACCTGGGCCTTGTTAAGAGTGAATAGGCATTATCTAGGCAAACATGCTCAATCATCTACTACATCATCACTTTCCATCAGGTGAGATGGCGGACAAATGGGTTGTCTATTAGTAATAAAATAAATAAAAACAAATCTTGAGAAACTTATGCCCTTAATGGACATTCCGGTAATTGGACCTTCCGTGTCTGAGGGCTTTCGAATTGAAAAGTTTTCTAAAAAGCTATATGCAGGACTAAACCCAATTCCTAATAGAAATTAGATACAGTGGAAATAAAACTGCGGGCCAGATAGCTAGTACAAATAGCGGATGTAAGGGACAGCGTCCCGCAAACTGATAGGGGTTACTCAGTTAACGAAACTGAAAAACTATCAGCAGATTTTTTATCAGTAAGTGAAATAAAAAAATCTTTTCTATTCAAATTGTCGGATCGAGGTGGTCGTTTTGTATGGGAAGGTCAATTTAGTTTTTCATCTCCTAGAAGAATTGCCTGGTAAATAGTTGCTCAGTTTCGTTGACTCATCAACCCCTGTATATCTTTCGCACAATCCTGCTAGGTCAATCTAACCTCACTTTACAATGCGCTGGGCTTCCTTGATGGCTACGAGGCCTGGTCCAGCATAAACAGTATCAAGTTCACACGGGAGCCACTGATTTATTCACACTATAAAACTTTTACAGCACTACAAACTACAGGACGTACATCACTTTTACACACAGCTCTTAGATATTATTGAAAATACGTTTTGGTGGAGAATGAGGTTTTTTTAAAAAAATAAAACATTCCCAGCCTAATACTTAATCTTCTCCGTCCTAACTGTTTAGAACATACAATACAATACAAATATTCTTTATTGCACATTAACAACACATTGTACAGGAACAAAAATTACAAAACAAACAGAGTACAATTAGGCGGCCTTATTGCTAGGGTAGCAATTTCTGCCAGGCAACGCTCTGCCTACCCCATTAGGGATAAAGGCGTGATTATATGTATGTATGTATGCAACCTTTGGGTAAAGGAGTAGTTTTCTAATATTATGCGGGATAGTTTTGTTTTCCACTGGAGGGGTTTCATGCCCATTGGCAACCAGCATGTGAGCTTTACCAGTTTGTGGGTCAAAACCTTTGGGTAAAGGAGTAGTTTTCTAATATTATGCGGGATAGTGCAGTTACTATTGTTATAAATTAAATACTTATAGGTACAATAGACTAATACATAAATACAATTATAATATAATAAACTAATATAATATGCTGCTATAAGAGAAAGGAAAATGCAATATTTTATTCACAATTTAAATTTTCTTTAATATTACTTACTTATAAGTATTTGCCCAGCAGTGGGACAGCATAGGTTAATAATAATAATAATTCCTTACTTCGGGTCTCTCTCCTCTTTCTAGAGCACCAGGAGTCTCCTCCTTGCGTTAGCAAGCAGTCAATCTCAAAAATGGGCTCTGCATAAATCTTTTGAATGGTGGACCTCAAGGTGGCTACTTTACCTCTGCCTTTTTAATTAATTGTGTGTTCCATAGTTTATCTTTCCAAATTTAGCATGTGATACATTATGAACAACCTGTACATAGAGTTTTACAGCATATAATCCTATAGTGATAGGTTGCAGACCAGTGAGAGGTGACGTTTCCGCGCTACGTACACGCTGCCCAGTTTAGTCATCAATTCTATTTATTCAGCATACGTATTTATTACTTTGAAAATAAACATATTTTTAGGGGATTTTTTTGTAATGGAACAGGCCTTTTCCTAATTAGGATAAGATGTTTCTGGCCTGATTTTTCCCATCTTTGCGCAAAGCTCTTTTCTTTTAGTTTACACTATGGAAAAATATGAGAGAAATTAAATCTTTCATTATTTATTACCTATGATTTTGTGCACTTCTGCAGCCTTATACTTTAGAAATCTTTAAATGAAAAGTGATTAACATTAAAGCAATAAAGAATAGTTTTATTAATAGCTATTCGATATTTACGATGATGGACCTCACACAAAACGAATCCTTGGGCTCGCAATACGTGGAATTGGAATATTGGAATGTTTAAAATATTAGACAGAAGGATATATTCGATTAGTCCCACGGCTGAGAAATATTTACATTATAGCTAATTTATTCAGTTTATTAGTATTTGATATATATTACTTTTGTAAAGCAAAAACAAATATGTAGGTATGTATATGTAGGTAGGCTATGGCCTGTTTAAAGACGTGTGGGTTTTCCACAATATTTTGTAGTGCATCCTTTTATCTCTGTTTTGAAGAAAAACAGGCTAAACCCTTTCAAATACCGGATCTTCTTTTTCTTAGAGAGTGGACTCTCGAGTCGAACGACCAAATGAACCCTGGTGTCATAGTTTTGAAACCGTCTACTAGCTACACAGCTATGCTAGGACAGCGTAACGAAACCTGATAAGGGTTGCTCAGTAAACGAAACTGAAACAACATTCCGGAAATAAAAAAAATGCGTTCACGTACAAATTGTCTGATGTAGGTGGTCCATTTTATACGACAGTAATTTCTTATTTTTATTTCGTTAAAAGAATTTTCTGAAGATAGTTGCTTAGTTTCTTTGACTGAGCAGCACTATCAGTTTTTTGTATAAATCCCAAGCTATTAAAACACTAGTATGTAGGTATTAGAAGGAGGTACTAACACGTTGGGTGCTTTAGCTCCCTGCGGCGGCGCGGCGCGCGGACAAATAGATGAAATGCGAGCGGTAAACGCGCGCGGCCGCTCCCGGTGTTGATCTCAGCCTGGCTCATAAAACTATCATTTTCAAAATTACAAGTATAGTTCGATGTACATTGCGCAGACGGTAGACTTGTAGCATACACACACACACACCACACACACACAAACACACACACAACAAACACACACCCTCACAATGCTATTAAAGCAGACGGTAGGACTTTAACACACAAACACACAAAAACCACACTCTTTTTAAACACAAATGTACTCTCTCTATCACACACACACAAACACTCATATAAAGCTATTAAAACACTAGTATGTAGGTATCTAACACGTTGGGCGCTTTAGCTCACGGCGGCGGCGCGGGGCGCGGACAAATATATGAAATGTGAGCGTTAAACGCGCGCGGCCGCTCCCGGTGTTGATCTCAGCCTGGCTTATAAAACTAGCATTTACACATCACCAGTACCATTCGATGTACATTGCGTAACCTGTAGACTTGTAGCATACACGCATTATTTACACACAAACACACACACATACATACATACTTATTCACTCACTTATGAACACACTTACATCTCCACCTCAGGTCAAAAACATATGAGACGATTATAGGTGCACAAACTGTAGGAAGGCAAAATCAGATACGAATTAGATACGAATCTAATATGGATGAAAGCGCAAACGCCCTAAATGCTCTATAAGGTAATGAACATCAAATTGGACTTGTAATTTGTAAATTGTACCATTATGAAACAGGGCTCATAATATGCGGATATGCTCCCGTACTATTACTTACTCGCTTATCTGTTAGTAATAATCCCTAACGGGTAGTGAACGCGTGAATACTTGTTTCTCTTTACTGTTTTATTTTCTATAATTTCTATGCGACCATTTGTAATACTGGAAATCTATGGAATGTTGAAGGAATAAGTTCCTTGAGGAAAATTGATCAGTTACGTGAAATTAACAGAAGCCCTACTCTTCGGCTTGAAAACTAATGAAATTTCATCGAATTTGTTAGTCATTGAGGATTGAGGCTTAGTTAGAATTCTTACTTCAAAAGATACACCAAATGATTTGAATTCAGAATGTATTTTTTTTTTTTTGCAAAGGCTATTCTGAAACACTAGGTAAAAGAAGAAGCTCGCTAAAGATTCTCTTAAAAATATTGGTAAAATGTACAACTAGGTACCTAATTTGTAAATAAGTATGTTAGGAGCGACCCTGCGCGACAAAATCTATCAAAATATATGATATGACATAGCCGCGCCGTGTCGCGCCGCGCCGCTCCGCTGCAGTTCCAGCGCCGCTTCAGTGCGGTACATCTCATACATTTTCATACAAAGAATCATTTGTTGCACAGTGTCGCGCAGTGCCGCGCCCCTCCGCTGCAGCTACGTCTAAGTGCGGTCTAGCTTTAAGTTAACATAGGTAACGGTCTGAAGTTAAGATCGCTAAAAAGCACAACTACCTCACACATTCCTGGATAGTTAGAGGAAGATTTAAGTATCGGTTGGTGGGATCCACGTCAGGAGTCTCACCTTGACTGATGGTCGAGGATGTGGCCCAGAACAGTAATTAACACAGCCTTCCCGGAAACCAGACTGACTGCTGTACTGTAGATCTGATGTAACTGAAATCGAGCCGTTTTGATAAAATGACAAATATGAATTTGTGGTTGTATCAACCTTTAAACATGTACATACATACATACATATAATCACGCCTTTATCCCTAACGGGGTAGGCAGAGCGTAAACGACCCAAACAAAGGTCGTTCCACCACGTCTGACAAAGTTTTGAGGGTTATTTAAGATAGATTTGTAAGTATATTGCTGTAGTGACAGGTTGTCAGCCCATCGCCTAAATTACAATATACTGAAACCCTCGGATCCCTTAGCTGGTTTTTACAGCATACCCGGGAGGAAATGCAGCTGGCACATTCTATGTTTTTCTCTCGCTCTCAGGCCAGCGTGGAAGAAAAAACATGTCGAAACATGTTTAAACATGTCGTACTGCTTAATTAGTTATTAATTATAATTTGTATTAAAATTTTTATTTTCCTTTTATTTATTCATTATAAAATGAAACAAAATGTTAATAATAGTCCGCTTGTTGAAGCCCTCAGTTTTAATTTAGGTTTAAATAACAAGGAAATAGATAAGTTTCATAACAATTTAATATCGTCAATCAATCCCTTTAGTTTCACCATGGCACTTAAAACTGATATCAGCTGGACTGGAAGTTGTATCCAGCAAACATCAGATTTTAGTTTTCAAAACTTGGTTATCTCAAGTTACATCAAATATTCTCAACACCACCTTGAGCCATCCATCAAGCAATCCCAGGAACACGCCACGAGCACAACTGATGGACTTTTAAATTGTTTCTGACACATATCATAAGTCAATGTGTGAAAAAAGGGTTTTTTGCAGCGAGCAGGCAAATTAGCCAAATTGATGTTGAGTCGAAAGAAAGAACGACGGGCCTTAATTGTTACCAAGATATTTCGGTTTGCAAATAATTTATTTTTACGGTTTTTGATACTTAAGATATTTTTGGTTAATTTATACATAAACTGTTCGGCATCGTAATAAAATTGTCGTGAATGAGAGATAGAAAAAATATCAAGTATTAGTTTGTTCAACATGGTGGCACTAGGAATTCTTAACAGGACTTTGATCATTTAAAATGTTTCATTCATGTCATGTTATTACACATATTATTATTATTATACAAATTCATACGTATTATTATACAAATTCGAAAATTACGCCTCAATTAAAGTGCAGTCTTTGATTACAACTTTATAATTAAAGTTATAGAATTAACTTGTTTTTAATTAGCAAATGAAGCGTTGCAAGGTAGCCCCTTAAACTTAATGCATCATTAAACCAACCATTATCCGATACAACCCTTGCACTTATTTATGTGTGTAGGTACTATGCCTTTTTAAAAATATAAACCGACTTCGTTACACTTTTCACCTCAGAAACGGCAAATAATTTGATTTATTTCTATTTCCACTCGTCTATCTATCATAAATGCTTTTGAACATTACGGCTACTATGGTCGGGTTTAAAATATATTTGTGTAAAAAAAAACATTTATAATAACTTTCATAGATATCCTGACTATGCTACATACTACATAAATGTTTGCTTTTAAAATACGTACATATAACTTATATTATAAAATTCAAATGATATTACCCTTTTTATTGATGTCGGTTTAACTCTACATTTTTCCTTGTATTGTAAAATATAGAACATGTTTTTATTTTATAAGGTAAAAACTAAAATGACCTTTAATTATAGTATGTTAATGAAAGAAACGCGTGCCTGTATTCAAATAATGAATTCATAGAACTGTTTACCGTAAGAAATCATTACCACCATCATAGTTATTGTATTACCCACACTCCCATTGCAGGGTAGAAGACAGGATCTGCGAACCCTTGATATATTCTAACATCCTGAACAAAATCGTCCAAAAAAAAATTAGGTTTACTTTTTTACTTTTCTACATATTGAGCTAATCTTTTGCAAATTTACAAAGCGACACGAGATGCACTTTAAAAGAAAATAAATTAATAAAATGTCGTTTCATGCTTTGTACGTAACTCAACATCTTTCTATTGTGCAGTTGACGATAATTTATGAGGTCCATGATTTTTGCATCATCCTTGACCTCGCTAGGTTGAATACCATCCTTAAGGACATAACGCGTCTTTGCGCGAACCAGAGCATGTCAGAGGACAAAACCCGCGTCAGCATTTAAATAAATGGCCGTATAACTCTGTCCTGTAATGAATTACGACTACACACATGCCTATTTAAACTTGCACATGCACAGTTTTTAGAAGTGAGGTCCTATTAGACCAGAAAATTTTAAAGTAAACAATAAATTGACGAATTCATTTACTTCCATACAAAAGACATCAACGCGTTTAGCAATCCAACTAATGATTTTCAAATGAATGCAAGATGTATTTTATTCTACTTTTATTGTGAGTATTACTTTATAAAAATACATAGTTAACTATTTATTTATTATTTAGATCATAATATCCAATTTTCTAATAGATTTTCGCACGCGCTGTGCTATTTTATATCTAAAAATATTAGAAATAACATCAAAAATTCTGCACAATTCTGGGACATGGCTGCTGTAGCTTAGCGGTTTAGAGCGTTGGTTATTTTCACATCCAAATCCAATTTGCCAATCTTGCCTTTTATCAAATGACCAAGAGCAGTGAGTTTCAAGAAACAACTCGTGCGATCAGCTTTAGAGGGCACGTTAATTCTCGGTACCGGCTATGTACATCGGCTAATACTGTTTCTGTTCAACAATTTTTGAAAATGGTTTAGTAATACAAATACTTATAATTATCTATTAGTCATTATTTAGATTTATGTCTGAAATAATTTCCATGTTTTCATGTTATTCACACAATGCTATCGATGCGTATAGCGCACAACTTAACTTCTTCTTCTGTTCTTTTATGGCAGAAAATAACAGGTAAAGATATATATTAGTTAAGACGTAGTAATTTTTGCAACTACGAATTGGTAGCAATCTCAAATCTTCCAAAACTAATTGCCATTAGGGTACTGGACATATATCGGTATACGTACTATAGGGTACAGTCTCTTCGCAAAAGTGATTTGTTTTGTAGCTCTATGTTTTTTAAACTAATTAGTATTTAACTATCTCGATAATCTGTATCATTGCATCACTGCGCGGCGGCGCGGCGGCGCGGCGGTCCAAGTCAACGACACAGCAAGTTGCAACTCACTGCGGTAATGCCGCCAGTGAACTTGAACTTGGCACAAACAATCACACCGCTTGATTTACTCAGACTCGGAGTCACACCGCCGTGCTTTGATGAACATGTTTTTGTTCTCATTTCGTTTTAAGAGAGAAATGATTACAAAATCTTCTGTGAGGTAATAAAGAGAGTGTCAGAGATGTGTATTATTTAACTGTTGATGATATTACTTCCATGCTGGTCTGGGAGCGAAAGAAAAACATAGAATGTGCCAGCTGCATTTCCTCCCGGGCATGCTGTAAAAACCAGCTAAGGGATCCGAGGGTTTCTGTATATTGCAATTTAGGCGACAGGCTGGCAACCTGTCACTACAGCAATATACCTACAAATCTATCTTAAACAATCCTCAAAACTTTGTCAGACGTGGCGGAACGACCTTTGTTTAGGTTGTTTACGCTCTGCCTACCCCATTAGGAATAAAGGCGTGATTATATGTATGTATGTATGTATGTTGATGATATTGTTTGTTTTCATATTGTAAGTACTTTCAGGGTTTCTAAGGATTAAAACCCATACTTATCGCTTTTTAATGCCAGAATTGCGGCATACATGCATAAGGCTTGCTTGATGGAAAGCATTAATGGTTGCTACACCAAAACTGTCCACCAAATATTGAAAAGTTCTATATATTTTTTTAAAGAAACTTGATTTCCAATCAAAAGACTTACAGGTTTTAGGGATATTTTATCCATAACCGAAAATATTAGGAGCCTACTATCGCGAATGTACGAATATTTTGATGATGCTTTGGGGGGAGTGCGATGGTGAAGGGGGAAGAGGGGGGGAGATGCGCCGGCGCCAAGGCCGCCCGGTCCTCGCGATTATGTAAATAATGGGCTGCGCCTTGCCCTCTGCTCTTGCCGACTATTACCTGGGGAACACAGATTGATTCCCAGATGAGACCTCGCAGTCTGTTTTTGATATTAATCGTCAATCCGCCGTCTATCGGCTGTACTGTTACTCCAGCCAACTGAGCTATCATCATTCCAACCAAAGTGGATTTTTTGGACTATGGCGACTTCTACCGCACATGAGCATTTTCTGATAATATTCAACGTTTATTTC
This sequence comes from Scrobipalpa costella, assembly GCA_949820665.1. NCBI lineage: Eukaryota > Metazoa > Arthropoda > Insecta > Lepidoptera > Gelechiidae > Scrobipalpa > Scrobipalpa costella. Next base: position 4,491,660 of record OX463299.1, read on the forward strand.
ATCAATTTCATTGATCTAAATCAACGGAGCTAAGTAACAAACAAATACAATAATATTCTTATGATGTACATAGTCTATAGCTACGAGTATATCAATGTTATTAAAGTAGGTGAATTTATAGAAATGGCAAATGCACCTGATGGTCACAAAAAGGAACGTCGTAACGTTTTTCGCAGTATAAACCTACGATTGACCTTAAAGATCTTTGTAACGGAGGAGACTATATTGTAGAATGCTACCATTCTTTGTTGCTCATTTACGAGTACTTACAGTTAACTTACCTAATAAAACACATCATGGTGGTTTCCGGAAGTTTAAAAAAAATCTACAGTTTGGTTCACAATCCGTCAGAGTTATCTCTGAAGATCCTGTCTATAAAATGATTTAATTGAATCTTACATTGGTACATATAATCACGTCTTTATCCCTAATGGGGTAGGCAGAGCGTAAACGACCTAAACAAAGATCGCTCGAACAAAATTTTGAGGGTTATTTAATATAGATTTGTACGCATATTGCTGTAGTGACAGGTTGTCAGCCCATCGCTTAAATTGCAATATATTTAAACCCTCGGATCCCATAGTTGGTTTTTACAGCATGCCCGGGAGTAAATGCAGCTGGCACATTCAAGGTTTTTCTCTCCCGCCAAGGCAAGCATGGAAGTTCTTAATCTAAAGTAGCCGTAAGCAAAGTCTGATGGATTCCAGTTCTCTGGTGCATTTCCAGGGCCATGACTCATTTCATTAGCCCGCGTGAAAAATGTGAGAGAGACCGGAATATATCCACATTCTTGCCACTGACAAATTCGTATTTGTAGAGCTATTTAAATCTATATTTGCTTCCATGCTGGACTGGGAGTGAGAGAAAAACATAGAATGTGCCAGCTGCATTTCCTCCCGAGCATGCTGTAAAAACCAGCTAAGGGATCCAAGGGTTTCAGTATTTTGTAATTTAGGCGATGGGCTGACAAACTGTCACTACAGCAATATACATACAAATCTATCTTAAATAACCCTAAAATTTTTGTCAGACGTGGCGTAACGACCTTTGTTTAGGTCGTTTACGCTCTGCCTACCCCTTTAGGGATATATGTATATAAATCTATGTATTTATTTCTATATTTCCCATATTATACATGTTCGTGCACCTCCCGCTACTATCGTTTTTCCATCAACTTTCATATTATTTTTGAGTCACCATTCTACAATGGACTCGATTCTAGATTGGCGGCTTAAACTAAAATTAAAACCTAGTTGTCACTTTCAGACTAAAAACATTGGAAACGGACAAAAGATCTGTTCTTTCCAGTTAGTGATTTATGGTCGGTAGTTTTGTGCGTTATCTGTAATTTTTATATTTGACAAAAATACTGCGGAAACGTATAAAAGCGCGTCAAAATCTAGCGGACAAAGTGTAAAACCATAGAGTGTAAATCGCCTGTCCTTTTTTAATTTTAATATTTTCAAAGTGACAGATAGATTTTAATTTTAGTTTTAGCTGATGGAAACTAGAATCGAGCCCAATGTCGTCGGTAAAACCCACTCAATGAAAGGTTACTCAATCGTCAATATCAATCAATCAATAGGTTAGTTAATTTTAATGCTCTTAAAGATAAAGAAACATTTGAAACTATACAGCCATGGAGAGCAAAAGAACTGTTACTTACATTTTACATCTGTTTTTGAATTCAATTTCTTCCATGCTGGGCTGGGAGCGAGAGAAAAACATAGAATGTGTCAGCAGCATTTTCTCCCGGGTATGCTGTAAAAACCAGCTAAGGGATACGAGGGTTAAGTATATTGCAATTCAGGCGATGGGATGACAACCTGTCACTAGAGTAATATAATAATAATAATAAAGTTTATTGATAGAAAAGCATACAATTTTTCTTATATAATAAAATATTATAACTACATTACATTTCTCAAAACTAACAATTCATAATAATATCTACGAGTAGAAGTCCTGCTTCCCAAACTAGTAGAAAATCCTGTGTCTTGGGATGCAGTGGTCTGCCGTATTAAATTAAATTAAGAAAGTACAGTGTATACGAATCAAGATTAAATTGGTTGTAATCAAATTAATTTTCGCATTTATATCAATATTCTGAAATAACAAATAGAATTTGTGTTCGTGTTTGTGTGTGTGTGTTTGTAGCCTGAGTGTGCATATGTACGTGTATGAATGTATGAATATGTATTGCGTATTAGATAATTAACTAGGTATAACATGAATGTAAGTAGCTATGCAATAAAGTGTTACAATTCCTTCGTGTCTTCATAGGTTTTGGTGAGAAGCCTATAAGTAGCCTATAATATACCTACAAATCTATCTTAAATAACCCTCAAAACTTTGTCAGACGTGGCGGGACGACCTTAGTTTAGGTCGTTTACGCTCTGCCTCTGTTAGGGATAAAGGCGTGATTTTATGTATGTATGTATTTTAATTTCAACCTTCAACCAACCCCATCTCTTTCAAGTAAGAAAAAGCAATGCTCATTCCATCGTTGATTATGCCTTTGTCACCTCTGACCTAGACTTGAGTCCAGAGTCAAATAGAACAAAAAACAATGTTGAAAATGTCCTTTGTTACAACATCTGAAACTCTTGCTCGAGTTGTAGCACTCGGGGCCAGTTAATCACAGAATACAAAAGGAAAAGGGTGGTGTTTTCGCTTTGTAAACGAATGGCGCACGAAGGTCGTGCGTCACGTCCGATGATCAGAGCTGAGATTGTACGTAAATCAACAGCCTGGTGGACCGTGGACCGGCGCGGAAGTGCGGCTAGGGACCTATTCCTGAAATGGAAAGCATGTGTTTAAAGTTCAACTTTTCAAACTTTTTTCTTCCGGCAGTCTTCTTTCAATAAAGTACCTAGATGTCTTCTTTCAAAGCTGGCTGAACCATGCGCAAGCACAGCTCATTTGAGGAAGTAGCACTCTTGTGCCTAACTCTGCTGCCCTGCAAAAGGGTTCGAGCATTTGGGGTCTGAAAGAAATGGCAGTCAGTGATATTCCTGGCACATGAGACATTCCACTCGGTCTCACAGTAACCAACATGCTTTGACTTGCTTCTGCTGTCAATAGTGTCGATAGTGTGAGTAGATGTTTTAGGTTACGCTACCCGCTTACCATCAGGCTGCCCCACAGTTTTCCCCGTTCCTGTTGCTGTACCCTAAATCGGCTAGGATAATATTAAAATAAAAATGTTTTTTCTTACAGCTACGAATAAGTAGCCTTCGTAGAATAACCCTGTTGCTGGTGGTCTTATCATCAGCGCTGCGCTGTCACGCGCGCCTCCAGAAAACGGCGCAGTCTTCAACGTCAATCGATTTGATGTGCCCGAATCGATCGAACAATATCGATCAAACATTTACCTTTTCGAGATCGAAACGGTATTCTGTTTGCGGTTACGCTTAGCTGAACAAAAGGTGGAACGAAATCGGTAGCTAATACGAACTTTTGTTGCAGAGCTTTTAAAATGGTTCATCCAGTGGACTTAGCGCCACATAGTCAAAAAAATTTTTTAGTCTTGTCTTGACTCTAGTCGGCAAAGGCTGACCGACGATGAAGCCAGCCCATCCAGATGTTCGGGGCTAAACATTTGACTATTTTGCTAATGGTCAGTGAGTTGGCTTAAAGCTAAGGCTTAGAGCTCACTCCATCTTCGTAATTGTAATAGGTACCATTTCTAGTATAGACAATTGGCGCTTGGATCATAGACAAACCCTTTCAAGTTCGAATGATGGCGCCATGTTTAAAATAAACCGTCATGTCACGTAGAGTTTAATGGTAAATCAATCGATAGCGATCGATAAAAAGAATATCCTGTTTAACTGTCCAAATTATACTATGATTTCCTTTTATTGACAGCCAATTGTGATGGTTGTAGTAAAATGTCTCCTGATAATAAATTCTGCAACTAAAGCTTAGCTAAAGCGATAAATTATGAGGCCTAACACTTCCGGCAAATAGTTTAATAGCGCGGGTCTGATTGAATCTTAATATGATGCGATGACACTCTATCATTTAGTCTGATATATAACTGCCTTCGTGGTCTAGTGGCTAGTGACATGGACTCCTGATCCAGAGGTCCTGGGTTCGATTACCAGTGGGGAAACACAAAGTTGATATTTGAGAAATTATCACTTTGTGAATTTTCCCCCAGTTTGGTTAGGACATTGCAGTACCTGATTGTCCGAAAAGAAAAAGATTTCGTGCTTCGGAGGGCACGTTAAGCCGTCGGTCCCGGTTGCTGTCTTTGATAGTGGTCGTTACGCAAACCATGTCAGAGGCCTGATAGTTGTGCTGCTAGGCGGTTCACAAACTCTGACACCAGGGTTCATCGGGTCCATAGACTTGATACCTACTCGACAGAAGAAGAAGAATTTATTCTGATCATCTATATTCAAACAGGTATTGGTAATCAACCTAACATACACGGTATTTCTAACACATCATAAAAAATGGGTTTTTCAGTGACTACAGGCTGACAATGGTTGGTACAGTCAGCAAAGTGACTGTGCAGGGCCGCTCGCAATGGATGAAGTTATTTCATACATACATACATATAATCACGCCTTTATCCCTAATGGGGTAGGCAGAGCGTAAACGACCTAAACAAAGGTCGTCCCGCCACGTCTGACAAAGTTTTGAGGGTTATTTAAGATAGAATTCTAGGTATATTGCTGTAGTGACAGGTTGTCAGCCCATCGCCTAAATTACAATATACTGAAACCCTCGGATCCCTTAGCTGGATTTTACAGCATGCCCGGGAGGAAATGCAGCTGGCACATTCTATGTTTTTCTCTCGCTCCCAGGTCAGCATGGAAGAAAATTAATTGTATGTCCTGAAAAATTGTGACAATTCTTACTTAATTTACTGGCAGCAAATCAGTCCAGTCAATCCACATTATTGGACCTTCCGTAGGTCCAATAATGTGGATGTTCATGAAATTTTGTTGTTCGATGATTTGCTGCCAGTAACTTAAGGGAAATAGAGCTTGAAATGAATTTCCTCTACTCTTGATTATCAGAATCCACCATCACAATCGATCTTTTAGAACTATCATATACTTGACTGATTTCATATCTGTTTCATACTGGACTGGAAGTGAGAGAAAAACATAGAATGTGCCAGCTGCATTTCCTCCCGAGCATGCTGTAAAAACCAACTAAGGGATCTGAGGGTTTAAGTCTATTGCAATTTAGGCCTTGGGCTGATAACCTGTCACTACAGCAATATACCCAAAAAAAAGCAATACACACAAATCTATCTAAAATAACCCTCAAAACTTTCAGACGTGGCGGAACGACGTTTTTGTTTAGGTCGTTTACGCTCAGCCTACCCCATTTGGGATGAAGGCGTGATTATATGTTTGTATGTATATGTATGTTTCATATTGGCTGATTTTCATTGGCTTGAAGATACCTATAAATGTAAATTAAAAATTCATTACAACCTAAACAAAGGTCATTCCGCCACGTCTGACAAAATGTTGTTTATTTAAGATAAGATTTTTAGGTATATTGCTGTAGTGATAGGTTGACAGCCCATCGCCTAAATTGCAATATACTGAAACCCTTGGATCCCTTAGCTGGTTTTTACAGCATGTCCGGGAGGAAATGCAGCTGGCACATTCTATGATTTTCTTTCGCTCCCAGTCCAGCATGGAAGAAATAATTTCATATTGTAACAGAGTAACTCTAAAATTGCCTTTAGTAGGCCCAGTAGGCCCGGTAAACCGCACAAGAGACGGGCTACATGGTACAGGTATCTAATGAGGCACTTAGGACCAGGAAGCGATTATGGGGTGGCGTTTACATACAAAATTATAATATTTTCATAATAACGGGCACCCGCGTAGAGTAATGTTGCCAGATGTGTACAAAAAATTAATAACAGGTATATTGAAAATCCTTGATGCCTACTTAAATCCAACCACTAAGAAAACTGGCCCTACAGTTTTCTGGAGGGCAAAACCTCTCCCAATGAGGATGTATTTGCCATAGCCGCCATTTAGAACCACCACCACACGAAATACACGAATAAAAACATATTATTATTATCTGAAACTCAAACAGATCGAACAAAAAAATTTTTTTTTTCGTTTGCTGTTATTTTTCCAATTTAGTATTTCTTTACACACACACACACACACACACACAATGACGCCTCTATCCCTAATGGGGTAGGCAGAGCGTAAACAACCTAAACAAAGGTTGCTCCACCACGTCTGACAAAGTTTTGAGGGTTATTTAAGATAGATTTGTAGGTTGTATATTGCTTTAGTGTAGGTTAGGTCAACCCATTGCCTAAATTACAATATACTGACACCCTCGGATCCCGTAGCTGGTTTAACATGCCCGGGAGGAAATGCAGCTGGCACATTCTATGTTTTTCTGTCGCTCCCAGGCCAGCATGGGAGAAATTTGTTTACAATTTAAAATTTAGAATTTTCTTCATTTCTTTACGACACAAACTATTTTCTAACTCTACCATTATTATAACCTCCAATGTCTGGTAACCCCACAGCTCCCGACTGTTCCTATAGTTTACATCGGTATTTACATTGCAGGCCCCACCGTGTCATTTAGTACTTCTTATAGCACACCAGGCTATTAGCATTCAGAGCTTTGTAATAAAAACAATTCTATATGACCACTTTCTGAAGTACCACCGGTAATTTGTTGTTATTACTCTTTATTACTAGAATAGAGTTTAAAGCTATTATTGGTGCCGATTTCGTTTTAGACACAACTTATTTTAGTTTGATCCTCCTGTCACTTTCTATAATTTGAAAAAAAAGAGACAGCATAACAACAGCTGATTATAATCCCGTCAAAGTGAAGTTCAACGCCTAAAATAAGACGGCATGCTAGATGGTGTCGTGTCGTATTACGTCACTTTGACAGAATACGCCAATTTCCTACTAGTCACGTAAAAGAAATTTACGTCACTTTGACAGAATACGCCAATTTCTTACTAGTCAAATCTGAAACTTCTTATGAAGTGTCAAATATTATTATTATTTTTTGATATCACTCCTTGGTAATTATTGTACTACTATAAATTGCATTTTTTTTAAATTTTGAATGAGATCCACAATATTTAGTCATTGGTTTAACTATAAACGTTTTTAATTTTTTTAGCCACAAAGTCAACACGCCTATTATAATCAACTGTTTTGTTGCTGTCTCTATTTTATTCAAATTATGTGAGTGTCTTTATTTTCACCAAACTTCAGAAAGTGACAGTACTAAACTAAAATAAGCTGTGTCTACAACAGAATGGACACCATTTTCTAGATTTACAACACATTTAAAATAATACTAGCACACTCGTCTTGCGTTTTGATTAAAAAGTCTCCGCATGGCAATCATCTGTGTCGTTAAAATGGATGTTTGTGAAAGCAAAACATGTATTATATTGCTTTTTAAGCTTAAAAATAAATACAACTAATGATTGAAGCAAGCTAATCCTTGCAGAGCAGATTCTTTTGTCCCGACTGCACGATGAGAGAGCACAACACAATGTGTTTATATTTAATTTTCGCTATCAAAAGTAACTTTGTTTCTGTGTGGTCAAAATTTAAACCTGGAGAAAAATTTTGGTTCTTACTTTCCTTAGGGCCGCATTAATAAACAGCACTTGACACTGACAGCTAGTTTGAGTTCGTATCAGAATTGTCATTTCAGTACAAAATAGCTTATCAAATCCATACTTAATATTGCACTCAATCTTGAGATTGCTTTAAAACTACTAGAGTCTTAATCTACCTGGTAGCCTATTCTAAGCAACAAGGGTAACCCTTGTCACTTAAAAATAATTCTTTTGATCAAGTGCTACCTATTGAACGATCCCTCTGAGGAGGTTTTTGAGTTGTAGCGCTACTAGATCTGCGATCATCTCACAACCGAATCCCAAAGCAGCTTTGTTGTGTCAGAATGGTACCTAGTTTAGAGCTTCTGCGTAAATTCACTTCATCATCAACTCGGACTGAAGTCAAGAGCAAAACAATCATGATCATCGTAAATTTAAGAGCTTTGCTCTTGTCGATGGAGTAATTGCCAACTTTCTTTGGATTCAGCCTTCTTTTTTACTTCTCTATACGACGGGACCTAAATCTTTTCTTTGATTTGGTCCATATAGGTTCTTCTAGGTCGGTATTCCTCTTGTCCCTGCAATCTTTCCCTCTCATATAGTGTTCAGTAGTAAATCATGTCTTAACAAGTGTCCTAGTATCTTTCCTCTTCTATTCTCGATGACTTTCAATATAATTCTCTTAAAATAACGTACATACATATAATCACGCCTGTACCCCTAATGGGCAATGGTCAAGGCAGTGCGTAATCGACCTAAGCAAAGGTCGTTCCGCCACGTCTGACAAAGTTTCAAGGGTTATTGAAGATAGATTTTTAGGTATATTGCTGTAGTGACAGGTTGTCAGCCCATCGCCTAAATTGCAATATACTTCTTTTTCTTCTTCTGTCGAGTGGGTATCGAATCTATGGACCTGTATAGTTGCAATATACTGAAACCCTTGGATCCCTTAGCTGGTTTTTACAGCATGCCCGGGAGGAAATGCAGCTGGCACATTCTGTTTTTCTCTCGCTCCCAGTCCAGCATGATAGAAATTTTTCAAAACAATCGTACATAAAATAAATCTTATGGTGAGAACGTTTGAGCTAATCCAGTTTAAGTACACGCTCAACTGGTGTTTTCCTTTATGGTTAATAGAGAACTTATTTAAAATTATAGGTTCGGTTTTCCCGTGGGTGTGAGCAATGTGTTTCTTGTCTAAGACAAAGAACTCTACAAAAAGATTTCCTAAGGAAACTAATCTTCATGGGAGTTAATTCTAATCTGCAAACCAAAGGTTAACATTATAAATGCACCCTCTAATAATCATTGAAACGGAAAAGAGAGTTATTAACCTAATACCATTATTATTATTTTCGGTCTATTTGATTCTAAAAGTGAAGCTATAATGAACAATTTTTACTTTACTGTGATGAACTGATGAATGAAGATGTTATTCGGGCTAACACATTTCTGAACTACATACATACATATAGTCACGCCTTTATCCCTAATGGGTTAGGCAGAGTGTAAACGACCGTTGTTCCACCACGTCTGACAAAGTTTTGAGGGTTATTTAAGATAGATTTGTAGGCATATTGCTGTAGTGACAGGTTGTCTGCCTGTCTCCTAAATTGAAATATACTGAAACCCTCACTGATTTTTACAGCATGCCCGGGAGGAAATGCAGCTGGCACATTCTATGTTTATTTATTTTTTTATTTCTGAACTATTTTAAAATGATTCTTGTCAAATTAGAAAGAACATACATACATACATATAATCACGCCTTTATCCTTAATGGGGTAGGCAGAGCGAAAACAACCTAACAAAGGTTGTATCGCCACGTCTGACAAGTTTTGAGGGTTATTGCGGATGATAATGATGTATATTGCTATAGTGACAGGTTGTCAGCCCATCGCCTAAACTTGCAATACACTGTGACCCTCGAATCCCTTAGCTGTTTTTTACAGCATACCCGGGAGGAGATGCAGCTGGCACATTCTATATTGTTTTTGTCAATCCCAGTCCAGCATAGATTAGAAAGTAAATGAGAGAAATAAACAGTGACGTTATTAGCCACCCAAAATTAAAGAGCTTCCTGGATTATTTCGTCTAAAAAAACGGAGGGCACGTTAAGCCATCGGGCCTAGTCGCTGTCGTGGTCATTTCATAAACCAAAGGACTATTTGGTGCTTAACATTCTGCCCCCAGGATTCAAAAGGTCGTTTATGTCCTTACTACCCACGTGAAAAGGAGAAGAATCCTGTAACAGCTTGGACACGACTTTTCGATAATAATAAAGTGGACAAAGCCATTGGAACATTCTCAGTATACGAAGAATACCACTTCATACCAAGCGGATGATTCAGCACATCTATAAATACAGAATAGGCGCGTGTCATGTGTGATAATTCTAGTACCGATTATTTAATATTAGTGTTGCCAGACGAAATGCCAATGGAATGCCATTTGAAGGGAAGGAAATTGGACCCTGTCCATTTGTCAGATAACTTTTCTCTTCAATATTCTGATATAAATATTTTGCTCAAAAGACCATTGCAGTCTTCAGATATGACAGCATCAAACTATAATGGGAATCTGCTGGGAAATTCCAAAAATCATAATTTTCCTTAATTTTCTCATATTCCACAATAAACAAGATCCCTTTAAATCCAATCTCAATCATCTATAGAGACAACGTAGACACTAATTTTGTGGATACTATGCTGATCCAATAAAATTTTCGGAAAAATATGAAACCTGGCAGCCCTGTATTCATTATAGAGCCGCGGTTTTCTACGATACGCCATGTCCTCATGGTTCTCCAATTTCATACCAGAAGACACGAAATCTTAGTGTCTGGCAGCCCAGTATAATGAAGACGCGATTGTCGCAGCTACGGTCGCGGCGACACCGGATAAGCACGCCGGGCGATTGTCTCGCGGCCATCGTAAATAACACCACCGTGTCCGGGGAATGCAGAGTCGCCGCCGGTTGGCGAATGTTAGGACCACGATGAAACATCCGATTGGACAGATACGGTAGTAATGGATCTTGGTACCTTTTAGTTGGCCACTAAAGGCAACCGCATCACATGCTTGCATACATACATATAATCACGCCTTTATCCCTAACAGAGGCAGAGCGTAATTGACCTAAACAAAAGTAGTTCGTCTGACAAAGTTTTCAGGGTTATTAAAGATAGATTTGTAGGTATATCGCTGTAGTGACAGGTTGTCAGCCCATCGCGTAAATTACAATATACTGAAACCCTCGGGTCCCTTAGCTGGTTTTTACAGCACGCCCGGGAGAAAATGCAGCTGGCCCATTCTATGTTTTTTTCTCGCTCCCAGGCCAGCATGGAAGAACCGACGACCACAGATGGGGTGGTATTAGTCTAAGCAACGTCATCTCAGGCACTGGTAGCAATTCGTAGTTGCACAAATCACGACTTAACTAATATACGTCTATATATATATCTGTCATTTTCTGTAATGAGAAAACAGAAAGAGATGGCAATCATTTTAGACAAGATTTAGTTAGGTTGTGCTCTACGAATCGATAGCACTCTAAGGTTTGTCATGTCATAAGTCATTAAGCGGTGATAGGCTATCAGTTAGTTTTTTTTTTCTTTTTTGTAGTATTTTTTAGTGTTTTGATGTGTGGATTGGTGCAGAGACAAACTTTGTTAAGTTCAGCGGCCAATTTATATGTAAACCTGTAATCATTCTTATAATATATGTAATATACTTCTCATAGTAACGACAAGCATGTTCTACTTTCCATTGGGGTGAAGGAATGAGCTATTTTCATTTAAGAGAGAGTTCCAAATGTAGAGGTACAGCAAAACTTGACTCCTACGCTGTAGCCAACCTAATTTGACACCAGGATTCATCGGGTCGCGTTGTTGTTAGACTTGAAAACCACTTAATATAGGGAAGAATCCCATATATTTTCTAATAGATTTTTGTACGCACAGTACTATTTGATATCTAAAAGTATTAGAAATTTTAGTATTAAAAATTCAGTATATTGTAATTTAGGCGATGGGCTGACAACCTGTCACTATAGCAATATACATGCAAATCTATCTTAAATAACCCTCAAAACTTTGTCAGACGTGGCGCAACGACCTTTGATTAGGTCGTTTACGCTCTGCCTACCCCATTAGGGATAAGGGCCTGATTATGTGTGTGTATGTATTAGAAATAACAAATCAAAAATTCGACCGCTGACGGTCCACTCATGACGAGTAATAAATAGCAGATCCCATATATTTTGTTTATCTATATTTAGACAATTTAGATCTATATCCACGTGAATATTTGTCGAAACCATTGATAGGCGCCATGCTCTCGCTGACGGGAAGTTGCTCCTGCGCATAGTCTGCGGACGGCATACAGGATTAGCGTGACGTGTGACGTGCGCCTAACCGTCCACCGGCTGAATATCCGGGAATTTATGAAGTGTTAGATACGTTTCATTGATGGAATTATGAGCAATAAATTGTGATGATGAACATTATGCAGATGATTTTATATATTTATTTCCGATATAGGTCCGATGAAAATAATACTCGACATATTTTTTTAGAGATCAGCATAGCCCATGGCGCAACCTTTATAAATATACAGGAATATTAGTTATTCATAGAATTTCGGATATCAAATTTTGTAAGTCCGAGATTAATAATAGGACTTCTTGGATATTTCTAAGAACTGCTCTAATTCTAGGGTTCGGTAATGGGCCCCCAAAACTCGGCACCTATTTGCCAAAAATCTTCACTCTATCCTCTCTCTGTTGGTAGAGACGACAAAAAAAAAGTTTAAACCATGACCTATCCAATACTATCCATATGATATTCTCTATTTTTCCCTGTAGATACCACAGGCGTATCCTGTTCGCATTGATCAATATTCCTCTTCAAATTGAAGCCTGGACTGGAATGCCTGTTGGCTATTAATTCCAATTGAGGTTGAACAATGGACATATGATATAAATAGGTGGTATAAATATAAAATGTGATAGTTTGTTTGGTCTATTTACTGGTACGTTATGCGGAGGGTGCATAGAGGGCGTTACTCGGCGGGCCTGATAGCATCGGGCGCTCGCTATAAATAGCCTTCGGACCCTTGAACCAGGCACGGTCGCTACTAGAGGGCTACTAGACCTTGGTAAACATGGGTTTCGAGTGAGATTTCATGAGTACTTTGTCTGGTAAAGGTTTTTATTTGATCTGAAGTGAGCTCGAGGATATAAGATCTTGATTTTTCTTTTTCTATTTGATGTTTGATGAATTATGAGGCGATTTTTTCTCTACCTGCGTATTTCAGTAGCTCGTCATCAACTTCTTCGTAATGTTAATTGTTGGTCATATGTGGCAATATAGTCTAACACTACCTTATAAAAGCATAAATAATACAGATTTCCAGGCTCAAATGAAACATTCCTTGATCTAGAGGAAGTGCCAAACAAATGTTCATCTCTCGCGCGATTACCGGAGACCGCACGCCATTTCCCGCGCTCAGATTACAGTGTTATTAAGTCATCACCACATATCGTGGAGTAATTAACCGCAACACTGTACCTCTCGTAAATTATCGTGTGATTAGTGTACAAAATGTAGAGTAAAACTGGAATAAAAAGCAAGGGTGTGGCAGCCCTAACCGCCGCTCTGGTACCGCAACAATCCACCATAAAACACGGCGGGCAGGGTTGCTCGGTTGTTCGCTTTCGTTCGCGCTTGCAGCCGCTTATTTTTTTCCCTGATTAGAGTAAAAGATGCGCAACCGGTCGCTGGTAGGGAGGAGGAGGGGGAGGCGGCGAAGGACGCGCCAGGGCCGCGGATACCGCGCAGAGTCGAAGACCTCGTCCTCCCGCTAATGATGCTCCGCTCCGCACTCCTAATTGGACGAACGCTCGACCACTCTATCGGGAAAAAATGCACGCCACTACGCAGAATCGTAAGAACGCCGCATTAAATCATAACATTTATTAAATTCCTCTCAAATCACCTACCGCGTTAAAAACTCAGACGCGCGAAACTTGTCGCTTATCTTGATTGCAATTTGTCGATTGAGGTGCACTTTTGGCTAATCAAGATCTGCGAGGTGCGAATTTGCAACGGCTTCTCGGGATCGCTTCGGGCATTCAAATTCTCGATTTCCTTGACACCTACTTTTCCGGTGCCGTTGGTTGCAGTAATGTATTTTAAAGGAGCGTACAGTTACTCTCAATGAGAGTCTTTGTCCGTTACGTATCTGTTGAATGCGATTATGGCAGGAGCACGTACACGTTAAGAATTGCCCTTTAATAACGGGAGACCTATAGTGAATTGTCGTAGATTGCAGACGCACTGAAGCTATCTAGCTGTAAATAATGACACAATTGGAGACGTTGTTCTTTCTTAATGGAGCCTGTGGGTAGTGCAGTACTATTGTGGATACAATTTTAAACTGTACGGAAGTTATTCAGTTGTACCGTACCAAGTAATAGTGTGTTGGAGCGAAGTAATTATTTGAGAAGTAGTAAAGTTGTTGATGGAATCGTGACGGATATGTGCCATAAACGTGCGTACAAGAGGCGTGGAAAAGCAAGACTATTCGTATTCTCAAACAAGACTTTTAGTGCCAATTCCTTCGTGCAACAACGTCTCGCGCGCATCAATCACGTCTCTACGTGGCCTGTCATTCATTAAATTTAATAGGTGATTATATTAATTGTACCTTTCTTCCATGCTGGCCTGGGAGCGCGAGAAAAACATAGAATGTGCCAGCTGCATTTCCTCCCGGGTATGCTGTAAAAACCAGCTAAGGGATCCGAGGGTTTCAGTATATTCTAATTTAGGCGATGGGCTGACAACCTGTCACTACAGCAATATACTTACAAATCTATCTTAAATAACCCTCAAAACTTTGTCAGACGTGGCGGAACGACCTTTGGTTGGGTCGTTTACGCTCTGCCTACCCCATTAAGGATAAAGGCGTGATTATATGTATGTATGTATGTATTAATTGTACTTGCAAAGTTTCTTGATCGATCACTGTACCATACAAGTCCGTGTATCATTATCATTTCATATTGGGCATGTTTTGACGCGGTCGTGTCTGGCATCTAATGAAACCGCTAAGGGCTCGGGTATTGAGCTTTCATTTCATACACAATTTTGCAATAAAGGATGTAAGGAAAAGTTTCCCGCAAACAGATAGTCATAGAAACTGAACAACTTTCAGCAAAAATATTTTACTTTTTTTATAGACTTTCCCTACACAATTACCACCTCGCTCAAAGATATTGTTGTTTTAAGGCCAATATTGTTTTTTTAGGTTCCTGACATTTCTCGGCGAAAGTTGTTCAATTTCGTACACAGAGTCACTATCATTTTAAGGAAGCTGTCCCTTACACCTTGTATAGGGGTTTGAAATGAGACATGGTTAACACCCGACCTGTGAACGTGCTACGGGAATGGACGTGTCCATTGAGATTAGCGACGATAAGCCGTCGAATGGGAAGTTTCCTGGTCGTCCACTCCATGAGTCACAATCCGTCTTTAGTGAAGGCGATTCGGGGTAAACACGACTTAAATAAAATAAGTCCGTACCTGTGAAATTCTGCCATGAGAGAGCAGAAATGGACGGCGCTGTTGTATAAACCAACTTATTTTATTCTATCTGTTAGAATTCGTCTAAAATCACAGATGATAAAGAGAAGATAAGAAAAATACGTTCTCACATCACGATTAAACTATAAATCCATGACCTAATAGGATTAAAATAAGTTTGTCTGTAAAACCGTCCCTTTTGTTCGCTCATGATAGAAAATAAAAGGTAAGGATGGACTGATTATAGTTAAGTCGTGTAATTACCGAATCGACACCACTGTCTGATCGCTAAATGTAGTTTCTTGTTGCAGCCATCGATGCGGCCTGACTAATGAAGATTTAAATCGACGGTGGTGCAAGCCTAGTCCCGTTTTACATCCTTCTATTTATCATACTAAGGTGATATAGACTTTATCGTATAATATTAATCGTAATCGCGTTGATGGATGTGTACCGGTTGTACATACATGCATAGGCATGCTTTTGTCCCTTCTTCTTCTTCTGTCGAGTGGGTATCTAGTCTATCGACCCGATGAACCCTGGTGTCAGAGTTTTTAAACCGCCTAGTAGCACTTTGTCCCTTGAGGGGTAGACAGAGTGAGCCCTGTAAACAGACGTTTTCGCCACGTCTGTAAATATGAGGGCAATTTCATAAATTAATGTGATCGCTACTATAGCGATCGTACAATCCGTGGCATCACATTAACTGGACTCACTATAGTGACAGGTTGTCTGAAAATTGCAATACTCTGAAATCCTCAGACCCCTATAATGATTTCTACAATACACCCGGAAAGAGGAGTAGCTGGAACATTCTATGTTTTAAATTGCTCATGGTCCAGTTCCGAGCATATTTAACTGGATGTAATGTGAATTTGGTGCGAATTTGGTTTGGCGTGGATATGGAAGAAACTTCCCCGGTGTACTGATTTCTACAGTATACCCAAAAATAGAAGTAGCTGGAACATTCTATGTTTTTAATCGCCTCCAGTCCAGCGTAAAACATATGAATTGTACCGATTCTAACTTGATTATCGTAACTTCTAGGGTTTAATAGAATACCTGGTGCGAGTATGTAAGAAACCTCCCCTGGTGTATCAACTGACTTTTTAAAGTACCCATGCCCTGGAAGAGAAGTAGCTAGAACATTCTATGTATTTTAACCACTCCCATCTCAGCACTGTGGAGCACTTAAGGTGTACTGATTCTAACCCGACTTTTGTGCCTTCTAGGGTTTGATAGAGTATTTCTATTGCGGATATGGAAAAAACCTTTCTAAGCTGATTTTAACACCATGACCGGGAAGAGAAGTAGCTGGAATGTTATAAGTTTTTTAATCGATTTTCTTAGTCTAGGGTGGACCAAGAGATGATTTAAAATCTGTTTTGGGGTGGGATAGAATCTACCTCCTAGTGGTCCATCCCGGGCAACAGCAACACAGGCTTGCCTCTGAATAAGTCCGGCTGAACGATTCCAACAAAGCGGTTGTAGGCTCCGCAAGGGGCCGCCTGGCTTGCAACCATCCTCTCACCGGAGTCCAGCGTGCTGTGTTCCGTCGATGCGTGAGATTGCCAGTGCCGTAACAGGCATCTTCTAGGTGAGCTCGCTCCATCGTTGACTCTGTTACGGCTATCCCTGACCTAGTGTCTAGAGTCAAGAGCAAAACCCATTTCCAATAAAATAATTAAAACAAACGATTTCTGTACCTTCTAGGGTTTGATAGAGTACCTAGTGCGAGTATGGAAGAAACCTCCCCTGGTGTACTGCGACTACCACGGCCACTCGCGGAAGAAGAACGTGTTCTTCTACGGATGCGCGAGCGCAGAGAGCTGGAGCACCAGCGACAGGATGGTGCAAGATGAACCAGTCAAATATCTCGTAAGTTTATTATAAAGGGTGTAAGGGACAGCTTTTCAAATAGTTAGGCTTGCTCAGTCAACGAAACTGAACCACTTTCAGATATATGTTTTTGTAGGAAATGAAAACAATACATCAATACACAGACAAGTTGTATGGGAAAGACATTTCTTTAATATCCTGAAAGAATGTCCTTGTGTAAGTTATTCAGTCTCGTTGACCAAGGCCCGTAATTATTAACAGCACTTGAGACTGACGCCTTGTTTGAGTCCGTATCAGAAATGAAATTTCAGTACAAAAGGACCTGTCAAATCCATACTTAATATTACTCTCAATTTTGAGATCGCTTTATAAATACGAGCCTGAGGCCCGTATTGACAAACAGCACAAGAGACTGATTGAGAGCAAATTTAAGTATGGGTTTGACAGGCTATATTGTACTAAAATGACATTTCTGATACAAACTCAAACCCGCTGTCATTCTTGAGAGTTGATTATAAATACAAGCCTAAGTAAAGTATCCCCCTATCCGTTTGCGGGAAGCTGTTACTTACATCCTTGTCGCTGCGTAAATAAAGTTTTTTGGAACCTTAAAAAACTGTGAGATACCAAATGGCTATAAATGGAATTAGCGTGCCTTACAAACTACTTATCAATCAGCAGTTTTTTTTTAAATTAGTGGTTTCATCCGGAAAACTTAAGGTGTCGATACTAGCCAAGTGGCGCCCCCATTAGTGAAAAAAACAATTCACTAAAAACGCAGTGAATCGAAAAACCTGTCCCAACAGAATCAAGTTATAGCAATTAAGATAATTTAGAACCTTATAAATTGGCGATTCATAGCTCTTTGTAGTAAATAAATACATACATACCTATAATCACGCCTTTATCCCTAATGGGGTAGGCAGGCCTAAACTAAGGTCGTTCCGCCACGTCTGACAAGTTTTGTAGTAACAGGAGGAAAAATTGCCGTTGGTGGCCGTTATTCGCAATTTTTCTTCGTGTTATTACAACGAACTTGGCTAGTATCCTTAACCTCATTCAATTATATCGCCTTCTCGTAACTTCCTTTATCGGAAACGTAACTATGGTTTTGTAAGAGCTTATATATATACTTTTTTGCATAAACACAAAAGAAATGTAATTTACAAACATAGTGTGCAAGTTCGAACTTATCTCTATGAAGAGATCTCTTCCAGCCAACCCAATGGTAGTAAGAGAAAGTGAATAATTTTGAGGGGACAAGAAAATGCAACATTAACTGAGACTAATAAATAAATAAAAAATAAATACCTAAATACCTAAATACCTACCGTATATTACTATCTTAAATAAACATACATATATACTAAACAATATATTGATTCATACATATACGAATAAACTACATAAACACATACATCAAAATTTAGCTTTAGCTAGCTAGAGCTTTTAAAAACACATATGAGGCTTTAGCACATACCTAACCAGCGATAACGTAAGCTTACCGTACTTCTAGGTATCATAAGACTGGTTTTACAGTTTACATATGTTTATGCATAATCTCGACCACTGTATTTTGCCACTGTCTAACTGTACACCACACATAAGATGTCAGTTTCTTTGAAAGTCGTATGCAGTAGACTTGTAAATTAAGGATATGTGCGGAATACCGCATACTTCGGTTTAACGGGGAAACATTCTTTATGAAGATTATTTCTTCATTTTATATCTTGCAATGCGGTATGGTATATTAACACTTCAATGAAGTAAATGCCGAGCTCGTAAGATTGTTATTATTATAAATTTTCTACATACATACATATAATCACGCCTTTATCCCTAATGGGGTAGGCAGAGCGTAAACAACCTAATCAAAGGTCGTTCGCCACGTCTAACAAAGTTTTGAGGGTTATTTAAGATAGATTTGTACATATATTGCAGTAGTGATAGTTTGTCAGCCTATCAGCCGTAAATTAAAATATACTGAAACTCTCGGATCCCTTAGCTGGTTTTACAGCATGCCCGGGATGAAATGCAGCTGGCACATTCTATGTTTTCTTTCTTTCTCTCGCTCCCAGGCCAGCATGAAAGAAATTAATTTTCTTCAAGGAATAAATGAAATCAGGATGTTGTTGATAAGTAACAAGGGTCAAGAAACCGCTACTAATTTACAAGCAAACTAATACCATGTGTAAGGGACGGCGACCCGCTAACTGATAGGGGTTGCTCGGTCAACCACATTGAATATTTTTCAGCAAGTTTTTTTTTTCAGGAAGTGAAAAAGAAGTCTTTCCCAAACACAATGTTCACCTAGATCAGACAATTTAATGGATAAGCCATTTTTTTTTTACTTCCTGAAAAATATCCTGTTGATAGTTGTTCAGTGTCATTGACTGAGCAACCCCTTTCAGTTTGCGGGACGCTGTCCCTTACACCCGGTATAGAGGTAAATAATGTTGTAAGAAAAAATTAAGAGAGCTAAAGACACCGGTACCTGATATCACCCATTGGATATTGGTACCGCGGGTTTAAATAATATATGTGACGACTAGCATGTCCCTACATTAGGTATGCATGCAGCTATATGTTCTACGATGCTGCTCAACTATTTTAGTCACTGAGACGAAGAATCATAAATAATCTTGACCACAGAGCTTGACCTATTGGTAATTTTATTTGCAGATGCTGCCAGCTCTCATGCACAGACTATCGCCAGCTTTTGCGCTGGGCTCCTGCTCTTTCAAAGTGGAACGTGAACGGGAAAGCACTGCCAGAGTCACCGTATGGAGACACCTGGGTGTGATCCGCTCCTACACCATGGAAGCGTCCTTCTGCGGTTTCGACAGAGGACCGTTCAAGGTAAGATGATCTGCGGCTTCTTGAAGGTGGAAAGGGAACGGGAAAGCACTGGCAGAGTCTCCATGTGGAGACACCTGGGCGTGATCAGGTCCTACACCATGGAAGCGTCCTTCTGCGGTTTCGACAGAGGACCGTTCAAGGTAAGATGATCTGCGGCTTCTTGAAGGTGGAAAGGGAACGGGAAAGCACTGGCAGAGTCTCCATGTGGAGACACCTGGGCGTGATCAGGTCCTACACAATGGAAGCTTCCTTCTGCGGTTTCGTCATAGGTCCATTCAAGGTAAGATGAGCTTTTGCTTCGTCAAGGTGGAAAGGGAACGGGAAAGCACTGGCAAAGTCACCGTGTAGAGACACCTGGGTGTGATCCGCTCCTACACCATGGAAGCTTCCTTCTGTGAATTCGACAGAGGACCGTTCAAGGTAAAGATAAGTTCTTTCTGTGAGAGACGTCTGTGGGTGTGGCCCGATTGTTCTGTAGCTTCTACAAAGATTCTTCTTCTTCTTAACGAGTGGATTCTCGAGTCGAACGACCCGATGAACCCTGGTGCCAGAGTTTTCAAACCGCCTAGTAGCACAGCTATTAGGGGTCTGACATGATTTAAGTAATTATCCCTGTCTGAGACAGCGACCGGTACTCACGGCTTTAGATGCCCTCCGAAGCATGGAATATATTTTTATTTCCGGACAATTAGGTGATTCAGCCTCCAATGTCCTAACCAAACTAAGGGAAAACCACACAAAATGATAAATTAATAATACATATATCAACTTTGTGTTCCCCCGCTGGGAATTGAACCCAGGACCTCCGGAGTGTAAGCCCATGGCTCTGACCACTAACCCACAGAGGCACGGATAGAGATATGATGGCGCTAGAAACTCTAGGGTCCAACACGCTCTAGTTTTTCCTGAGAGTTTTTCTACACATTGTTTGCGTTCTTCTTGTCCTACGCTCTACGTTGCGCTGAAAAAACATAACGCCAAAACTCTATACCAATTCATAGTATTTCCAACTCAGTTTAGAATCTTTATTCTAACATGAATATCACTTTCGGGGATTGATGTATGTAACAACACTTATACTCGTTTCACAATAATTTTCGTTTATTCACCGACCGGTTTCGCTAATACAGTATCTTCAGGGTGGTTATTATTATCCCCCGAAAGTGATTATGGCGTTTCACCAAGTGACAATCGCAAGTAAAGTTTAATGTCTTTTAATCGAAGTTCTTATTTCTAAAATAAGTTTTAGCTATTAGATATGACAACATAATGAAGTAGTAGTTTTAGTAATTTAACTAATTTGCGAACACGTACATATGTTTTTGAAATGTGTTATTGAATAAAAGACATAAAACTTTGTTTACCTTTAGTCTAAAACTGAGTTTACTTCCATGCTAGCCTGGGAGCGGGAGAAAAACATAGAATGTGCCAGCTGCTTTTCCTCCCGGGGATGCTGTAAAAACCAGCTAAGGGATACGAGGGCTTCAGTATATTGCAATTTAGGCGATGGGCTGACAACCTGTCACTACAGCAATATGCCTACAAATTTAAATATCCCTCAAAACTTTGTCAGATGTGGCGGAACGACCTTTGTTTAGGTCGTTTACGCTCTGCCTACCCCATTAGGGATAAAGGCGTGATTATATGTATCAATTTTATGTATGTATGTATGTAAAACTGAGTTGAAATGCTATAAATGAATTTTGCATCAAAACCTTCGCACTGGCTGTCTGAGTCGTAGGTCAAATATTTGACCTAAAGGTTAAATATGAATACTTAAATATTAACAAAGCATGCCCTGTGGACATCGCGATATGGAGATGCGATTAGAAATTAATGTGACGGTCCTATCCTTTGAGTTTTATGTCAGCTGGTGTCCAATAGTAAAACCTTTACACTTGGCATAGCATTGCGGCAGATTTGTATCGTAAAGATTATCTAGAATGGTTTATAGTTAGAAATACTAAGGTTAGAAATTATTATGAATTTTAGAGATTAGGAGATAGGTACATTCCCAGATCCCCACTCAAAACTAGTCTCTATTACTTTAGATATGTTATTAGTTACTAAAAATATATTTCGAATAAAGAAAGCAAATGAATTTTCTATTGACTGGCTATGTGATATAAAGGTCGAAGACTATTTTCTAGCAGGACAAGTCTGAATTTTGACAAGATGATTCCATTACAATAAAATCTCTTGTACCAATTTTCCGGTCGATCCGAACGATTACTACAATCCTATATAGGTAGTTTAGCACACATTATTCACACAATACATTGATTATTCAATATCTTCCTTCATTTCTTACAGTTTTCCACTAATAATCAATTATATTACACTCACATGGGAAAATATTACGTGCAGTTACGTACTCAGCTTAATAACGACGAACATCCCGTCTCACTTATTTTCCAATTAGTAATGACGACTTTAGAGATTAATGATTACGATTACTGAGTAAGAGCTTCAAAGCAAACTCGGGAATTTTATGGTATTCCTAGGAAATAAGGGATTCAGATTATACAGTAATTCGTTACTCGTTACTCTGACTTCGTCGTGCGACGACGAATTAGTACCTCAATATTTTGTGAGTAGTTTTGATGTCCAACAGCCAGAGTAAAGTGGGAGATATGATATTCCAACATTTCATAGCCTGATAATGAAAGCAACCCTCAGAAATTGGGGTAGTGACTTCAAACTTCATAATATTTATTCCACAGTAGAGACAAAAGAAAAGTCTACAAAACTGGTTTTAGCAATGATCACCTTATTTCTCCACCACAATTTTGATGTCCAACGGCTAGAAAAAAGTGAGAGAGTTGTTATTCCAACATTTCGTAGCCTGGTAATTAAAGCGAGCCTCAGAACTCGGGGTGTAACTTCAACCTTCAAAATATTTAGTTAGAGTCAAAAGCAATGAGTCTATAAAGCACTGGTTTTATCAATAAACACCTTATTTCTCCACCACCCTGCAACAGTCACATGTGGGCTAATACAGCAACGGTGCGCATGAGCATAAGCAAGCCGGACTATTCCCGTCCGATCGCCAGATAAGGACCGCAACAAATCTGCAATCTGCTGGGACATTCTGTTACCATTATGGCTATGTTACTGCCCTTTCAGTTGCGCGTACATTGAAGCTTACATGTTATAGCCACGACTGTATCCCTAAAAGGGTAGGCGGACCGCTAACGATCTCATACGTAGGGGTTTTTTGTCACGTCAGATAAGATTTGGGGGAAGATTTTGTTTAGAACGAGCTGTGTAATTTGATAGATAAGTAGGTACTAGCCCTTTCGCCTAATGTGCAATACAGAGGGAGACGAGGGTTTACCGAAACCGTAAACTCTACTGATTCCTACGGTATGCCCGCGAAGAGAGACAGCTGGAACATGCCATGTTTTTCTATCGCTCCCAGTCCTGTACCGAGGTTTTCTCTTACAACATTTCTTTGAAATAAGCAGCGATGAATGTGAAAAGTCGTAAAATAATCGTGTCCGGTTCTTCAGTGCCTTTTTATATTAGCGCTTCTTTAGTACGGGAAGACGACACTACACCTGTTCTTTTATTGATGATCACATCGCGTAACGTTACTGCGAGTTACTGTCACTTTGACAGAGGAATGTAGAGTTTTTTAAAGTTTAACTTATTTTAACTGTCCTACAAGTTGTCACGTATAGAGCCATATCGTTAAGATGAATGTGTGTACGTTTGTCGCCTATTAATTGAAGAAATCTCTATATATATTATTTTGGATTTTTTGAAATTGAATGGGCGAACCGTGGCGCGACAGTGGCGCCATCAGCTTTAAATATTTTGTGCCTGAAATACAATAATTTTTATGTATATTCTACGTTTAGCGAGAATTTCAGTTATTTCTACATTTTATAATAAAGAATACAATTATTCACTACGCCTATAAGCTTTCACAGATATAACGGAGTGTGAAACATAGTTAAATACTCGATATGAATTATTCCGTAATGGATGATAAAATGGAGAATTAATTGCAATTCTCGCTAAACATAGAATATCCATGAAAATGTTTATATTTCAGGCAAACATATTTTAAAGCTGATGGCGCCACCGTCGCGCCACTGTTCATCCCCTTTTAACCTGTGGGTCGCGACCCCGGGGTCGCAGAGCCTTCCTTAGGGGGACGCGAACAATCGCCGCCGGTATAAAAACCAATAATGTTTGAACGTCCAAAATTGCTGTGATTGCTTTAAATTACTTGAAATGTCGCGCTCGCTACGCGCCCACGTAATGAATACGTGAATCTAAGTATTATTTGCCTGTTTTCGTAAATTTTCACTTCCTTCTTAATTGGTTGTTTGTTTAATTGGTTGTTTGTACAGTCTGGTTACAAAAAGATCACTTACGCTGCCCTAGCGGATTGTAATTCTTTTTATACTATTTTCATAACCAAGTTTCAAACATTTGATGAAAAAATGGTGAAACCTATTGCGATCTACTGGCGAAAAATAGTAAAAAGCTTTGACCTAGGGAGGTCGTCAGATTTGTTTAGTATACAAAGGTGTCGCGTAGCCAAAAAGGTTGAAAATCACTGCCTTAAAACTTGGATTTAGAGGTTTTTGGGAAAACAAACTTGTGGCTGTGGCACTCCCTATATTCCAACGGCATCACAGGATCCACATAAGGCTTATGTCATAAGCGATTGGAGTTCACTCCATCGTCGGCTCTGTCTCGAATACCAATAGTATTGAGGCGATAACATTTTTATTGTTATTAAATGTTAATACAATACAATAATTCTTTATTGCACCAAAATTATTACAGATACATAAACAAAGAAAATAACAGTAAGAACAGTACTGTAAGTAATATACTTATCATGGTATTTTTCAGGGTTTCCACCTCAACACGCAGCACCTCCAGAATGTAGGCAGCGACTTCTGCGAAGCCCTCAACGGCATGAACGACACCAACCACGTCGACTTGCAAATTGCTAAGGACTTGAACGGGTAAGATTCTACTTCATATTCAGTTTTAAGCGTCGGTGAAACCGGATTATAAGAAAAATTTAGAGATAAGTTGACTTCGAAAGTTTGATACTCACATCTGCCTTTGACAGTTTATCTGTGGCATAACCACATAACTCCTAAATGCAGCTTTTCATAGGCTAGAACCCTTTTGATACCATTTATGGGTTTGGTTCTTGTTTATCCAATGTAGGCAATCTTTCTAGCAAGCTTTAAACAACGTTAGGAATACCGAAAAGGAGACAAGGAAAGCAGGGTTCTCAAATTCCTTGCACCTATTTAGTTTTATTTACTGCATTTTGAACTTGAACGATACATAAGAATGTTCTACACTTGTACTAAATTCTACTACAAAGGAAAATAAAGCGGTTGTCACTGTGAAACAATTTTTAGATGCTTTTCTTATTATGTTAAAGTAGTAATGTATATTGTCGTTCTCCAACAGAAATATAATCGACATTAATCTGAAAAACCTCGACTTCAACAGGCAAGTTTGGTATAATGTTGCGTGTTGACGTTCGCATCAACTAAAATTTCTAATGATTTACGTGTTTGTGTGAAACTCTTAAGATATTAAAACTAACTAATTCGAAAGTACAATCATCATCGTAACAATCATAAATATCACCATTTAAGCATCTCCCTTCGCTTTTCCCAAATTATTTGTTTTTAAATATTTGTTTATTTTCTATTTTGTCTCATATAAAAAATAAAAGTTCTTATTTAAAATACAGGTGGCGCCACATTGTTAAAAATTGGCGCAGATTATAATTCAGGTTGTATGGGTAGGATTTCCAAATTTTTACATACTTGTGCACGTAGAGGTATCTATTCGTTTTTTTGTAAGTACTCGGCTGTGTTATCTAACGTGCAACGTATTGTAAAACATACCTACTGTAACTAGAGTGCGATTAAAGTTCTGAACAACCATTTTAAGAAATGTAAATAAAAACACTAAAAGTACATTCGAGGAAATAAAAAATACTTTTCAAAATATAAAATGCACATGATATTTGGTACGAGACACGCTAAAGACTCTGTAATGATGTTAAGTAGAATTATAATTGTAAGGGACAGCGTCCCTCAAATTGATAGGGTTGCTCAGTCAAATAAACTAAACAACTATCAGCAGGAATTATTTTCAGGAAATTTTAAAAAAGAAATCTTTCCCAAACAAACTATCTGATCGAGGTGGTAATTTTGTATGGGAAGGTAATTTTCTTTCATCTCCTGAAAGAATTTCCTGCTGATAGTTTCGTTGACTGAGCAACCCCTATAAGTTTGCGGGTCCCTTACACCCGGTATATTTTAATAAATAACGCAATGTCACGCTTGTCACCCCCACGTAACATGATAGTAAATGTACAGACCTTGTAAGGAAGACAGGATCACGCCTCCACACATATCGTTGATAACTAGAAACTGTAGACCCAGAGCCATGACCACAGCACGCTAGGAAGCTACCTAGTTAGGTAAATACCAATGAAGTGACAGTTTTCCCTGAGAATACAGTACAGGGTGTAAGGGAAAGCTTCCTGCAAACTGATAAGTTAGCTCAGTCAACGAAAGTCACCAAGTATCATTAGGAAATTCTTATAGAAAATAAAAAGAATGGCTTTCCCGTGAAAATATTATGATCGATGCTGGATCGAGGTGTTCATGTTGCATGGGGAAGTCAATTTCTTTTTCATTTCCTGATAGAAATTCTTCGTGAAAATTGATCAGTTTCGCTTATTGAGCAGAGCAACCCCTATAAGTTTTCGGAAGCTGTTTCTTAGACCCTTTATAATATTCATGTTTACCTACTGCCCTTAAAAACCTCTTCCTGTTCTTTGCAAATTTGTGAATTTGTCCTTTTGTAGTATGTCCATATTATTCAACAATGCACTTACTAGTAATTTTCTCCTCTGTAAAACGACAAAAAAAATACTATTTCTTTGGTCTCTATTTCCACGTTGGCTCTAGGTCTAACATCCTTGATAGTTAGAAACTAGAAATAGTTCCTTGTATATTTCTGTCCCGCGGTGGCTAGACATGCAATGGACGCTAACATTACTTGTGCATGTTTTTGCTACTCCTGTTGAGCAAGGATTGAGTAGACGAGAAGATTTGGTAATGGCAAAAAAATATATATATGAGAGTTTTTAGAAAACTGTGGTCTGTTATCGAAAACATGAACAGTAGATGGTTTACTTTATGATCACTATGATTTTTTTTTTTTTATAAACTAAAGTTTTTGTGATACTGAAATATATCGGTTAGTGAGGGCTAAGCTGGATTGTTTCACTACCAATTAGTTCGCAGATGCGCATTCGCCCTCAATCTCTTTCAGATGAAAACGCACTATGTGTTTCTCTGTTCATTTTTCTGTTTATCGGAAGAAACAGACGTGGTGCTGGTAATTCCGCAGGAGCTCAGTGCCAGGTGGCAAGGCAAGGCTGCTACATCTACCAACCTACCAGGGTGCCATTAGATGCCTTGTATTGTTAATCTGTAATGCCATCACAGCTACAATCATACCAGATCTCCTCGTCTAAGGAACCTCCATACAAATTAGATTGTAACTGTTTTTTCCCTTCCAGCGAGGTGGCTGTGGACAGCGAGGCAGGCTCCAACTCAGATAGCGTCCTGAAGACAGACTCAGACGAAGATTTCGACTAGAAATAGATCTTTAGACTAAGCGCCCCATACAACACAACAACGAAATCACACAAACTGTAAAGTTAGACTTTAACAGTAGCACAAGAAAACCAGTTTATCCTTAAAGAACCTCATATTTCATGTTCCTGTTTCGGACATTAATTTATACTTTCGTTCCCAATATAAGTTAATTTCGCTCGTAAGTTATTTTACTAAGTTAAATTTTCTCACCAACAAAATCTTTGTCTTAATATTACTCCTGTGATCGAACATATTTAAGGTTGTTTTGTTTGATGTGATATTCATTAAATTATAAGTGGCTTGTGATCTCAATTAAAATAATGTCATTAAATCTCTATGATTGTTTTATTTGTATGATTACATGGTTGGTGAGCGAATAATTCCATGCTGGCCTGGGACCGAGAGAAAAACATAGAATGTGCCAGCTGCATTTCCTCCCAGGCATACTGTAAAAACCAGCTAAGGGATCATTATATTCTTTTTAGACGATGGGCTGAGAACTTTTTACTACAATAAGATACCTACAAATCTATCTTAAATAACCCTCAAAACTTTGTCAGATGTTGCGGAAGGACCTTTGTTTAGGTCGTTTACGCTCTGCCTACCCGATTAGGGATAAAGGCGTGATTATATGTGTAGCCGACAGATGGCGCCACATCAAGTTCTGAAACGCGGTATCGAAGTTTTCTCAGCGATCTGCAGATATACAAGTTCCAAACTTGTCCCGTTGGACTTCGGTCTCCTGCTCACAACACCCGACCAGGCGGGTAGCTACCCTTTTCCCATCCATCATTACTAAGCCAGTTTGCTTCAACCTTTAACTACTAAATATGTATGTATATATAGAGAACAGCAGCGTAGTTCAAAAACAAACCAGTTACCTTTTAGATCTCAGGGCACGTGCAGAATATCCATGTTGCAAAATGTCTAACTAACAAATTGACCAAATCGCGAATGATAGATAAGGATTTCACTCCAATCGACTGATATTTTGCAATTTGGGCGTTTCGCAACATTTGTCAATTATGTCAAGTTTTCGATAGGCTGAATAAAAGTCCTAAATGAAACGCAATGATTTATATGAAAATTTATATATTATTCTCAAAACACAATATATCGTCATTATCAACAATAAATCACAATTTACTAACGTAAACATTATAAATAAGGGATTTGCACTGATTGCACCTCGAAAAGGAATAATGGTATCAATTCGTAGTTGCAAAAATCACGACTTAACCAATATAAGTCTATACCTGTCATTTTCTGTCATGAGAGAACAGAAAGGGACGCCTATAATTTTAGTCAAGATTTAGTTAAGTTGTGCGCTCTACGAATCGATAACATTGTAATAATATTTTGTAGTGTCAGGTGGTATTATTTTGGTATTAAAGTTAGGTGGTAAAAAATAATATACAGAATTAAAGGTACAATTCCAAGTTGGACAACTGCAGCAAACTGTAAGATGATCGCTATGACAGACTCTATTCCATGCTATTCATAAGGAAAACAAACGAAAATTTTACTTTTAGGGCGTTTTGGCACTGCTGCGTATTCGTTTCGTATCCGAATCGTGTCCGTGAAATTTCCATTTAAAGCGGATATGGATGCGTATGCTGTCATACATTTACTAAGAAAGCCCTAAGCCGTATCCGAATATTTTCTGATCCGAATTGGCCTAGTAAATGTATGACAGCTCGCGCACCCATCGTTATCCGTAATATATGCAAACTAGCGACCCGCCCCGGCTTTCCACGGAAATCATCAGTGTTTCTCTACTATATTATGAATGTATTATACATATAAACCTTCCTCTTGAATCACCCTATCCATTAAAAGAAACCGCGTCAAAATTCGTTGTACAGTTTTAAATATCTAAGCATACATAGGGATATAGGGACAGAGAAAGCGACTTTGTTTTATACTATGTAGTGATTTCACGGACACGATTCGGATACGAACCGAATACGGAGCAGTGCAGAGCTCTTAGAGCTCACTTTTATTATACCACGTTACAATTATCATCTTAATTTAGTGTGTAGTTTCTGCTGCAAATTGCTCATACAGTTGTCCAACTTAGAATAATTCTTCTACTGACTGGTACGTCCATTTTAGTTCTGTTTACTTGACCTTTCTTGTTTTTTTTTTGTGCGTTTTACCAAGGTTGAAAAATCAAATACTGCAATATGAATTTATAATATTGTGACAACTTTTAATCTCAGTTTTCTAATCATTTAGATTAAGAAAGGCAAGTATTATATATTTTTTTTTCTGGTTGATCCACAACTTCGGTACAAAATAGCTCTTATAAGGATTATTATTTTAGTCGCTTTGTCACTTTTATTTACTTCACTATACGGCGTGTAAGGGACAGCGTCCTGCAAACTGTTAGGGGTTGCTCAATCAACGAAACTGAACAACTATGCAGGTTTTATTTTATTCAGAAAAAAAAGAAAAAAAATCCATACATATTTTTTGATCGAGGTTCTGATCATTTTGTATGGGAAGGTCAATGATTTTTTACTTCCTGAAAAAGAATCCTGCTGATAGTTGTTCAATTTCGTTGACTAATCAACCCCTTTCAGTTTGCGGGACGCTGTCCCTTACACCCGGTAGTCACTTATTCTACGGTAAATGATCACATGATTACAATGGTGTTTACAATGTGATGATTAATTATTATATTTTATAATTAAATTCTATACCAGTTTATTTTATGTAAGAAAATAACTGTTAAGGTTTTTCCACATTCAGACTTGATTAATTTCTGGCTTATTATTTTCCGGGCATGGCTTATGGCGTATTATCCCTTTGATTAATTGAGTGGAACTGTTCAAAATAATTTATTTGTCATCATCTCCCTAGCCTTATCCCGTATCTCACGGGGTCGGCTTCCTAATCTAGGGGATTGAACGAGGGTACTGGTTTTTACACAGAGCGACTGCCATCTGACCTCCGCAACCCAGAAGGGAAACCAGACCCAATCCTAGATTAGGTCAGAGTTTTCAAGGCGCCAATGCTTAGCACTGGCCTCTGATATGGCTTAACGACTAATATCTACGGTATTAAACGATATTAACCGGGACCAACGGCTTAACGTGCCTTCCGAAGCACGGAAAAAGCACCGAATAAACGTACATATGAAATTCGAAAACCGAGAATTTATTTGTATGGTAAATATATTCGGTTTATTTTTAAGTTCCATCCCTTCTCTACAAGATTTCTATACATACGCATCATCTATACATTGATTGTGGCAAAACCTTTAACTAATTTAACTGGTTTATTAATATAAAATCGTAACGGCGTTAATAATAATATAAATACTGATGATATAGTAAACTGTTAACTATCTACTTAAAAGCCTGTCTGGTTTGTTCATTGGTAAATAATTTTCACATTTAAATATAACCTAAATATTGCTTCTTTCATCTGACAAAATGGTGCCGATTCTATTGTAGACACAATTTGACTTATTTTAGTTTGGTCCTGTCATTTGACTAAAATAGAGACAGCAACATAGCAGGTTAGTTATCCTATTAAAATGACGTACATTGCTTTAAATAAGACGTCTTATTGTAGACATCAGTTTGACAGGATTATAATCAGCTGCTGTGTTGCTGTCTCCATTTTATTTGATGTATAGAAAGAAAAAACAGCACCAAACTAAAATAATTAAGTTGTGTCTACAACAGAATAGGCACCGATGTCTACTAAACTTGAGCAAACTGCTAAACTTAACTTCTGAATAACGTGCACATAATATACTAATTTTGAATAAATTACTAACTCCACACCTAAAACTCGCTAATTTAAATACCAAATACAGTAGGAATTAATTTAAATTGCTGAAATATAATTCCAAATTGACGCATTTAAAAACATGATTGTTTAGCAATAATTCAAGCATATAAATTCAATATAAACCAGGCATGATGAGTGTTACATAACATTACATAATAGAAAACGCCCTAAAACACTACTTGTTCAAATATTTATCAAATTCTTTTTTATATTTGTATAAAGAGTTATATTTGTTCTGATCCTATTCCTACAGGAACAATAAATAAATAAAGAAGGGTACAAAAAGTCTACTTCAATCACATGCAGTAGACTTATTGTACCCTTTCTATTTTGTGTAGAAAACGTTTAACAATTTAAATTAAATTTAGAACAACTAAAAGCGATCCGGCGCCTTTAGCGCCATCTACACTTATTATAATTAGATACAACATTATTTAACATATCAACACTTTAGTTTGCTGGTTGAGTTGTCTTTTAGTAACGTGAACTAATATAATTCACACAAATATACATTGTATCGTCCACGGTGGAAGTCTGAAGAATTAAATACTAGCCTTTTACGGGTCAACTTCACTTGTGGCTTACTGTACTTAATGAGTTTTTCCATGGGAATGGTGTACCTTCCCGCGGTAAAAAGTAGCCTATATTACTCAGGGTGAACGTAGCTTTATAATAGTGAAAGAATTTTTGAAATCGTTCCAGTAGATTTTGAGTTTATTCGATACTAATATACACACAAAAATACAAATCTTTCCTCTTTATAATATTAGTATAGATGTATAAGGCCTTTAATATTTCAGTGCACCATTTACTGCTTATGTCGATTGTACTGCATGCACCAATCAAGAAAATTTGATTTTGTACAAACACTGGTTTAACAAAATAGGGTACAAAAAGTCTACAATCTACATATACGCGATTTTTGATTTTCAATTTTATAAAATAAAATAAGCAGTGTCAGATGTGTCTTTTTCCTATAGGAAATGTAAAATGTCGTATGTAAGTACATGGAGTATATGGTGGACTATCTTTACCCTTCCATCATTCCTTAATACACTCACTGTTAATGAGGAGTGGAACAGTATCTGTATGATTATGGACGTGTATCTTACGCTGTCATTTGCGCTTATTGACATTGATATTACATGACGTATTTAAACTGTACCTATAGATAAACTTTCTGTACCCTTTCTTTCGACAGGGAATGGTACCTAATGTAGACTTATTGTACCCTTCCTTTCTTCTGTACCCTTTCTTTTGACATAGGGAATGCGGCGGCGGGGCGGAGCGGGGCGCTGTCGGGTAAGGAACGAGTGACGTCATACAAATACGGTCGGTATTTAAATGTACCCCCTGTGGTAGACTTTCTGTACCCTCTTATTTCACTTACGTACTGTTTGTCAGAAGTGCTATAGTATCTGTTCTTTACGCTGTGTCATTGCGCCGGAGACATAAGCACGACAGACGCTTTCAAATTGTAGACTTTCTGTACCCTTCCTCTTAAAACTCACATTCTATCCATTTACTATTAATCACTAGTGGAACTGTATCTGTATGTTGTTGGAGGTGTACCGTACGCTGTGTCATTGCGGCTGCGTCGCGTTGCTATCGGGCTAGGAACGAGTGACGTCATACGAACATGGTAGCTAACTAAATGTACCCTCTATGGGAGACTTTGTACCATTTCATAGGAAATTTCCTTTCTTTTGACACAACAATACGCTATCGAAGGACGATTTTAAATTGTAGACTTTCTAAACCCACTCTTTCAACACGTATCTACCCAATTACTATTGATCACGAGTGGAACAGTATCTGTATGTTGTTGGTGGTGTACCGTACGCTGTGTCATTGCGGCTGCGGGGCGGCGGGGGAGGGGGAGGGGGCGGGGCGCGCGCGGGGCGGGGCGCGGCGCTGGCGGGCTAGGAACGAGTGACCGGCTGAGAGAAGAGCGAAGCGGGTTTCCACCTGGAAAAAGAAAGCATAGTACAGAAAATTTTCTCTCGAGATAGAAAATTTCGAGCTTGGAAGTACAAGTAAAGATATAACACAACACAGACCATGTCAAAAGTTAATTAGGCTAAGATCGTTCGTTAACTTATTGAATAAAAGAAAAAGACAAACTATAGTAAGATTGGTAAGTATACTTCTCTTTACAGTTGGATAGAAAATAGCAAAACCAAGTTAATAGGAATAATAAAAATCGAACCCGACACCATTACCAACCAAAGGTTTTTACAGTTTTCACTGCACAACAAAAATTACCCGTAAAATCATTTAAAATTAGAACTTAAACTTACAGCATCTCTATGACACCTGGCGCCGAGCTGGTACCAAGCAGAAGTCAGTAGCCTCTGTTCACTGTTCACTCGTGCACCCTCCTCGCTCCCGCTCCCGCTACCGCTTCCGCTCCATCTGATAAGCAACATCAGCCAATTATGAGCTATCCGATGTTGTCGATAACTCACATGGAAAATAAAAGGCTTAGCACTGACGTCACAATTTTTTTACCAGCTGCGGCACAACTCGTAAAGATTGCGAATTTTTGTAAGTAAGTATCAGCTGTAAGTTTGTATTTTTAGCGTTGAGTTATTGATACGAACGTGTTTTGCGGCTGATAAACTGCATTTTATTTGCAACTTAGCACAGGTTCTAATTTCGGAACCGCAGACGATAGCCTTGTTACAAATATTTTGCGGTTGACTTTCTACAAAGTTTTAAAGCAAAACAAGTTGGTATCGGTAACGCAACGTTAAAAAACTAGTACTATTATATATTCTGTGGAAAAACGGAACATAGATTACACTTAAGTAGCTTATTTACGTATACAATGAAATGTATACCAGCCCACTAGTACAACTTTTATTTTCCCGTGCCCTAAAGTTGTCTGGAAGAAATTGCTGCTAAGTAATAAGGCCGCCTATTTTGCTACTATTTGTTTCATATATTTTTTTCTCTTGTGTCTTTTCTGCGCAGTAAAGTATATTCTTATCTTGTAGATTGCGCAATTTTGTTAATGGAGTAACTTACTCGTGCCTATTGTTGGTGTTGGCGTCTGCCCTGGAGGCCGCGCTGGTGCTACCGGCCGCGCGCGTGTAGCCTAACGTTATATCCGATAACGATTGCTGGCCTGGAATAATACAAATTAGTGCTTAAGTAATACATACATATAATCACGCCTTTATCCCTAATGGGGTAGGCAGAGCGTAAACGACCCAAACAAAGGTCGTTCCGCCACGTCTGACAAAGTTTTGAGGGTTATTTAAGATAGATTTGTAAGTATATTGCTGTAGTGACAGGTTGTCAGCCCATCGCCTAAATTACAATATACTGAAACCCTTGGATCCCTTAGCTGGTTTTTACAGCATGCCCGGGAGGAAATGCAGCTGGCACATTCTATGTTTTTCTCTCGCTCCCAGGCCAGCATAGAAGAAAGTAATGGTTTATTATATTATTGTAGTTTGGTCAAATTGCTGGCCGCTACGAACTTGAGTACCGAACAGACTGAATGTACGGTTTGTTTCTTTTTCTTTTAATTGTCTTTTTTTTATCTCTTACGGGTTAGGTAAATTGTCACTAATATGAGGAAAACAGTTTCGCCATACAAAGAATTTTGCCATTTGCTACGTTACCACACGCTCCGTCAATACATACATACATACTATCACGCCTGTATCCCTAACGGGGTAGGCAGAGCGTAAACAACCCAAACAAAGGTCGTTCCGCCACGTCTGACAAGTTTTGAGAGTTGTTTAAGATAGAACTGGATATTGCTGTAGTGACAGATTGTCAGCCCATCGTCTAAATTACAATATACCCTCGAATCCCTTAGCTGGTTTTTACAGCATGCCCGGGAGGAAATGCAGCTGGCAAATTCTACGTTCTTCTGTCGCTCCCAGTCCAGCATGGAAGCTAAACGCTCCGTCAAGTAGGACAGAATATAGTTTCCACGCTCACTCCGTATGGTTTCTACTCACAGTGGGAGAACCGCGTATAGTAGGCATGAAGACAGTATCAAAAAAATATTTAATGGGAACACACATATAATAACAATCTAAAATACTGGTTTAGTTTTATTTACTGGGAATCTTCCATGCTGGCCTGGGAGCGAGAGAAAAACATAGAATGTGCCAGCTGTATTTCCTCCCGGGTATGCTGTAAAAACCAGCTAAGGGATCTGAGGGTTTCAGTATATTGTAATTTAGGCGATGGGCTGACAACCTGTCACTACAGTAATATACTTACAAATCTATCTTAAATAACCCTCAAAACTATGTCAGACGTGGCGGAACGACCTTTGTTTGGGTCGTTTACGCTCTGCCTACCCCATTAGGGATAAAGGCGTGATTATATGTATGTATGTATGTTAGTTTTATTTAAAAACATCAGATTGTCATCATTTTTAATAAAATAAAACATTAAAATATGACGATCGGCCATTTTTGCTTGAAACACCTCATGACGTCACGTTATAATAAACCCCGCTAGGCACTGAGTACTACCGCTGGGGTCCGTTCGTCCGGTTCTCCTAGACCGAGTAACTCATGTCAAAATGACATTTGGTGAATTTTCTTTTAGTAATAAGGTTGAAAACATAGGTCATAGACAATCGTGCGAATTTTCTCCTAACGGTTTTCAGGTGTATGCGCAAACAGCCCTGTTTACTATAACGTGACGTCACAGCCGACGCCATGACACCTTAAGCCTTTTTGGCATGCTATTTGATAAAATATAAGAAATTGGTTTAAACTTCCAACTTAAGTTTCAGATGTCAGATGATACATACACACATACATAAAATCACGCCTTTATCCATTACGGGGTAGGCAGAACGTAAAAACGCCTCCTAAAAGGCGCTTTCGCCACGTCTGACATAAATTGAGGGCAATTTTAGATTGTAATGTGTATTGCTGTAGTCACAGGTTGTCAGCCCATCGCCTAAATGACAATACACTGTAACCCTCGAATCCCTTTTTTCCCTTTTGCTGACTTCTACAACATGCCCGGGAGGAAGGGCAACTGGATCATTCTATGTTTTTCTTGCTCTCCCAGTCCAGTATGGAAGTTATCTGTAGTGTTACCTGTATCCATAATGTTACCTGTAGTCCGTGGGTCTAAGGTCTTGATAACCTCCTTCGCTTTTTCCACGCATTTCTTGTATTTCTCCTCCGTGGCCACCAGCTCTGCCTCTCTGGCGGCCAACGTCTCTTGCAACTTGGCGACCCTTCGCCTCTCTTCCGCTACCGCCGCTTGGAGTTCTTCCACTTGAAGAGCTATGAGAAACAACTCATGGTGAACTGGTGGGATTTTATTTATACATATTAATTAATTAATTAATGATTCCAAGCCGATTTCGGCTACAGCGACTGCTGCTGAGCCCATCTTTATACATATATACCAGTGGCGAGGGGTGCAATTATATCGAGGATAAGCCAAAACAAAAAAAAACATTAAAGTACTTTGTAGTTTCGATGTAATTCCGGATTTGGGGGAGGTGGAATTCTTGAAAGGGAAGCCGTCGGGAATCGGCTTGTATGGACCCTTCGCCACTGATACATACATACATATAATCACGCCTTTATCCCTAATGGACGCTCTGCCTAAACAAAGGTCGTTCCGCCAAAGTGTTGAGGGTTATTTAAGATATATTAGTAGGTATATTGCTGTAGTGACAGGTTGTCACCCTATCGCCTAAATTACAGTATACTGAAACCCTCAGATCTCTTAGCTGGTTTTAACAGCATGCTCGGGAGAAAATGCAGTTGGCACATTCTAAGTTTTTCTCTCACTCCCAGTCTAGCATGGAAGAATTTTATTTGTTTATACATATTTACACTTTATAAATACGAGTATATACATACAAAACAAAGACACAACAAGCACTGCTTAATTCTAAAAAGAAATTTCTTACAGACGTGATTTTTTTTAATGATACGCGGATTAAATATAAGCGGATTTTCAGTTTAGTAGACTTTCTGTACCTCTTTTTGACTTACTGTACCCTATTTTACTTTTGGTCTGTTAAGTTTGCGCTTACACTTTCTTTCATCTAAAGTGGTCTGTAGTTCACAATAAGCTGGATTTGATCTAAGGTAACTTCTGGCCAACGATAAGCTGGTTTGCTATTCACATTGTTTAGTAGACTTCCTGTACCCTTTTTTCCTAATAATGTACCCTATTTTTCTTTAGTAGATTTATTGTACCCTTTTTACATACTGTACCCTATTTATCTTTAGTAGTATTCTTGTACCCAGTTTACCTACTGTACCCTATTTTTCTTCAATAGATTTATTGTACCCTTTTTACATACTGTACCCTATTTATCTTTAGTAGTATTCTTGTACCCAGTTTACCTACTGTACCCTATTTTTCTTTAATAGATTTATTGTACCCTTTTTACATACTGTACCCTATTTATCTTTAGTAGTATTCTTGTACCCAGTTTACCTACTGTACCCTATTTTTCTTTAATAGATTTATTGTACCCTTTTTACATACTGTACCCTATTTATCTTTAGTAGTATTCTTGTACCCAGTTTACCTACTGTACCCTATTTTTCATTAGTAGATTTATTGTACCCTTTTTACATACTGTACCCTATTTATCTTTAGTAGTATTCTTGTACCCAGTTTACCTACTGTACCGTATTTTTCTTTAGTAGATTTATTGTACCCTTTTTACATACTGTACCCTATTTATCTTTAGTAGTATTCTTGTACCCAGTTTACCTACTGTACCCTATTTTTCATTAGTAGATTTTTTGTACCCTTTTTACATACTGTACCCTATTTATCTTTAGTAGTATTCTTGTACCCAGTTTACCAACTGTACCCTATTTTTCATTAGTAGATTTATTGTACCCTTTTTACATACTGTACCCTATTTATCTTTAGTAGTATTCTTGTACCCAGTTTACCAACTGTACCCTATTTTTCATTAGTAGATTTATTGTACCCTTTTTACATACTGTACCCTATTTATCTTTAGTAGTATTCTTGTACCCAGTTTACCTACTGTACCCTATTTTCTCTAGTAGATTTATTGTACCCTTTTACATACTGTACCGTATTTATCTTTAGTAGTATTCTTGTACCCAGTTTACCTACTGTATCCTATTTTATTTAGTAGATTTCTTGTACCCTTTTTACATACTGTACCCTATTTATCTTTAGTAGTATTCTTGTACCCAGTTTACCTACTGTACCCTATTTTTCTTTAGTAGATTTATTGTACCCTTTTTACATACTGTACCCTATTTATCTTTAGTAGTATTCTTGTACCCAGTTTACCTACTGTACCCTATTTTTCTTTAGTAGATTTATTGTACCCTTTTTACATACTGTACCCTATTTATCTTTAGTAGTATTCTTGTACCCAGTTTACCTACTGTACCCTATTTTTCATTAGTAGATTTATTGTACCCTTTTTACATACTGTACCCTATTAATCTTTAGTAGTATTCTTGTACCCAGTTTACCTACTGTATCCTATTTTTCTTAAGTAGATTTATTGTACCCTTTTTACATAGTGTCTCCTATTTTTCTTTGCCTGCAAAACTTTACTTACATTTCCTCTGATTATCTTCCATAGCCGAAGCCAATCTGGGGTGTGGTTGTTCTAACGTGGCTTCTAGTTGCATGATACGTTGGTTTGCTTCCCGATTGACCGCACGTTGTTTCTCCAACCGAGCCGCGTAGTCTTCTAATAATGCCTGGAATAGTAAAAGAATATGTGTTGTGATGCTGATTGAAAACTAAAAAAGAAAAAAGTGTCAGCAGACATTTGTCGTAGCTACCATGTTGCCTGCTGCGACAGATGTCATTCCTAAGGAAAACAAAAGAAAATGTAGGTATCTAATATTCATAGGAATTGCATATGTGACATATGTGACATCACAGCTATCATCTTACAGTTTTTCAAATATAATAAATAAACATCCTCAATTGTTTGAAAGGCAGTTTGACGAGAAAACTATAAATTTACAGGGAGCTGAAGAGTAAAATCGATAGGCTGACAACCTGTCACTACAGCAATATACCTACAAATCTATCTTAAACAACCCTCAAAACTTTGTCAAACGTGGCGGAACAACCTTTGCTTAGGTCGTTTACAGTCTGCCTACCCCATTAGGGATAAAGGTGTGATTATATGTATGTATGTAAAAACTGTAAGATGGTAGCTGTGACAGATGCAATTCCTGTGAATTTTAGATGCCTGCATTTTCTTTTGTTTTCCTTAGGCATCTGTCGCAGCAATATCACTACATAGTATAAAACAAAGTCGCTTTCTCTGTCCCTATATCCCTATGTATGCATAAATCTTTAAAACTACGCAACGGATTTTGATGCTGTTTCTTTAAATTGATAGATTCAAGAGGAAGGTTTATATGTATAATACACGCATAATATAGTAGAGAAACACTGATAATTTCCGTGCGAAGCCGGGGCGGATCGCTAGTGTCAAAATAAAATAAATATCGCAAAAAAAATCGCACACTCTACTCTACACCAATAAACTCGTTCACTCTTCAACAATACATACTTGTACAGAGGAGCTTTAAAACTTTGTCAGACGTGGCGGAACAACCTTTGCTTAGGTCGTTTACACTCTGCCTACCCCATTAGGTATAAAGGTGTGATTATATGTATGTATGTAAAATAAAATAAGTATCGCAAGAAACTCGTACACTCTACTCCATGCCAATAAACTCGTTCACTCTACTCTACACCATTAAACTCGTTCACTCTACTCTACACCATTAAACTCTTCACCAACACATACCTGCACTGAAGCGTGGTCAGCTTGCGCGCTCTGGTTCTGTAAGAGGAGCTTGTTCTCGTGCTCGAGGCGAATGAGGCGTTCTTTCATGTCGTTGGGTATTAGCTCGCGGGACATATTTTCTTCGTTTGCACCTGTTAGTAACACAGAGGACATGCATATAAAATATTTTCGGTATCAGAATATATTTTCAAAAATAATAATAATATATATAATATAAAACAAAAATAAAATTGACCTAGAAATCACCCATCATCATCATCTCCCTAGGCCTTATCCCGTATCCCACGGGGTCGGCTTCCTAATTTAATTGATTGAATGAGGGTACTGGTTTTTACACAGAGCGAATGCCATCAGACTTCCGGAACCCGGAAGGGAAACCAGACCCAATCCTAGATTAGGTCATAGTTTTCAACCCACCAATGCTTATCACTGGCCTCTGATATGGCTAAACGACTAATATCTACGATATTAACCGGGACCAATGGCTTTACGTGCCTTCCGAAGCACGGAAAAAGCACCGAATAAACGTACATATGAAATTCGAAAACCGAGAATTGTAAATATATTCGGTTTATTTTTAAGTTCCATCCCTTCTCTACAAGATTTCTATACGTAACGCATCATCTATACATTGATTGTGGCAAAACCTTTAACTAATTTAACTGGTTTATTAATACAAAACAAATTGGTACGTGGTGGGATTCGAACCACGACCTCCCGCTCAGGAGGCAGCGGCCCTATCCACTACACCATCGGTCTCTCTCTAGAAATCACCCAGATATACCTTTATAAAAGCTCTATATCCTCTATCTATTTCCTCTTTGAAACGACATTTTATATGGAAGTAGTATGGCGGTCCTGTCATTTGACGTCACATGCTAATTCGGATTTCTCTTTTTAACCAACCACTTTAAAGCATCATAAACTAATTAGTATTTTGGTAAAATTCATTCACATTTGTTTAATAAAGGTGAGAATATTTTTGATCAATAATTTAAAAAGTTATGCATAGTCCCTATTACGATTTTATTATCGAAATTAAAATTAAAGATCGAAAAACTGTAAGATGGTAGCTGTGACCAATGCAATCCTATGAAAGAATTTTAGATACTTTTTCTTTTGTTTTTTATAGGAATGGCATCTGACACAAATAACATACAGTTTTTCAAGTATAGCACAAAAACTCATTTTTTAAAATAAACAATCTCTGTTAACTTGTTAAGCAAACGCCATAAACGCTCTCATACAACGCTATATTCTTGATCTTCTTCTTCTGTCGAGTGGGTATCGAGTCTATGGACTCGATGAACCCTGGTGTCAGAGTTTTTAAACCACCTAGTAGCACAACTATCAGGCTTCTGACATGGTTTTGCGTAACGACCACTATCAAAGACAGCGACCGGGACCGACGGCTTAACGTGCCCTCCGAAGAACGAAATTATTTTCTTTTTGTATAATCAGGTGATTCAGCCTGCAATGTCCTACCCAAACTGGGGAAAAATTCACAAAGTGATAAATTCTCAAATATCAACTTTGTGGTTTCCCCCTTGGGAATCGAACCCAGGACCTCCGGATCGGGAGTCCATGGCACTAGCCACTAGACCACGGAGGCAATTAGCTATTCTTGATGAGATCGTTTGATGCCCCGCGTCTCCATAAACATGCGCATAGAAGTTTTGAATACCTGCAGTGATAGTAGAGCACCTTAATTCATCCACAGTTTCCCGTAGTGTGTTTCTCTCTTCTAAAAGTGCGTCTCTTTCCCTCTGCACTGAAGCGGCCCGACTGCTTAATTTTTTGTTCTCTATTTCCAGTTTGTCAGCTTTTGTTATCTCTGCATCTAGTTTTTCGTTTAGATCTGTCACCTGTAAATAATAAATAAAAATATAAATAAAGTCACAGCTTTATCTATTAGAGGGTATACAGACAGCCAGTCAGTAGATATCGACCGCTTAAACTGACTTTGCGATCAAAAGTTCTGAATCTTGGTTTCCCGATTCGAAGGTCGTGAGATCGAATTCCACGATTGATATACAAAATTGATAATTTTCCTGTTAATCATTTGTGATATTGTTCCCATTTTGGTTAGGACAATTCAGGTTAAATCACTATGGCACTTAAAGGCGTCAATTTCGTTCGTTTATGCTCTTTTTGTCAAGCTGTAGGAGTATTTACCTGTTTCTTGTATATGTCTAGTTGCGCGCGTATCGCGTTGGCTCGGTTGGCGGCTTGCTCGTGTTCTATTGCGCGCTGAACATGCTCTGTGTTCGCGCGTTCTAGTAGTTTTACCTGCAATGTAGGGTAAAATCTTTAGGTTCGAGCTTCATGCAGAAGAAAACAACATAAGCGACAAAAATGCATAAATAGCATACAGGGTCTAAGAACTCATGCATTTAAACTGAAGAACGAATTTACTAATGAGACTATATACCGGGTGTAAGGGACAGCGTCTCACAAACTGATAGGGGTTGCTCAGTCAACGACACTGAACAACTTCCATCGTGAAATTATTTCAGAAAATGAAAAATTGCTTCTCCATACAAATTGTCTGATCGAGGTGGACATTTTGTATGGAAAAGCCAATTTTTATTTTCACTTCCTGAAATAATTTATTTTTATGCTAAAGCATCGTTGACTGACCGACCCCTGTCAACGACGCTGAACGAGGGACGCTGTCACTTTCACCCAGTATACAACTTTATCTCAAGGTGGACAAGATATTTACTTCAGTGGCGAGACAACCCCATATAATCATCAGATTCTAAGACCGATCGAAGACGGTTGCTATAATCGACATTATCAGACAACAGGGAGAGCATTGAGATCGCCTAACATGGAGTTGGGTGTATTTGAAAGAGGTCTGTGTCAAAGTAATCAAACATTCAGTATTATAGGATTTGTAAGTTTGTGCCCATGCTGGACTGGAAGCGAAAGAAAAACATAGAATGTGCCAGCTGCATTTCCTACCGGGCTTGCTGTAAATACCAGCTAAGGGATCCAAGGGTTTCAGTATATTGCATTTTAGACGATGGGCTGACACTACAGCAATATACTTACAAATCCATTTTAAATAACCCTCAAAACTTTGTTAGGCGCGACGGAACGACTTTTGTTTAGGTCGTTTACACGCTGCGTACCTCATTAGGGTTTAAGTCGTGATTATATGTATGTAAGTTCGTGTATGTATGTATGTAAGTTTGAGGGGATATGTTTGTATGATCTGAGTCTGTTTTTATGTATCGAGCAGTGGTGGTTATAGTTATGAACTATAAATTATTATTATATTATTACATTACCCGCCCGACTAGAATCGATTTGACATACATAGCTAGTACACAAATATTACTTGAAATTAACTACTTTAGCTAACCAGCAATGTATACTAAATCGGGCCCGATCGGCAGGGTGTTATCGCTGCTTTAGGCCTTTTTTTACCTTCCTCCAGTGACAACCAATAGCTGATGATGAAGATGATGATAAGCTACTTACTTGTCTCCTTAAGTCTACGTGTTCCTCCATCCTCTTTTTATATGAAGCGACGGTAGCTTCCAGCGCGGTTGCTTTAGCCGCCGTTTCTCGTAAAGCGTCCACCTCGTC
This sequence comes from Scrobipalpa costella, assembly GCA_949820665.1. NCBI lineage: Eukaryota > Metazoa > Arthropoda > Insecta > Lepidoptera > Gelechiidae > Scrobipalpa > Scrobipalpa costella. The sequence goes on from OX463299.1 coordinate 4,535,390, forward strand.
TTTCAAAGCAACGTTCTCTTGTGCCGCTATCTGAAATGTTATTACTTCATTGACAAATGGACGAGAAAGGGGCGGTTTATTTTACGGTACTGAGCGAACGGGAGGTGCGGAAGTTACTGAAGTGTTAAGAAAGACTAGTGGCGATAAAGGGGCGGGGCAACACTTTAAGGTACTGAACGAACAGAAGGGACGGGAGGGACGGAAGTTACTGAAGTGTTAAGAAAGACTACTGGCGATAAAGGGGCGGGGCAACACTTTAAGGTACTGAACGAACAGAAGGGACGGGAGGGACGGAAGTTACTGAAAAGTTAAGAAAGACTAGTGGCGATAAAGGGGCGGGGCAACACTTTAAGGTACTGAACGAACAGAAGGGACGGGAGGGACGGAAGTTACTGAAGTGTTAAGAAAGACTAGTTGTGACAAAGGGATGGGAGAAAACTTTAAGGTACTGAACGAACAGAAGGGACGGGAGGGACGGAAGTTACTGAAGTGTTAAGAAAGACAAGTGGCGATAAAGGGGCGGGGCAACACTTTAAGGTACTGAACGAACGGGAGGGACGGAAGTTACTGAAGTGTTAAGAAAGACTAGTGGCGATAAAGGGGCGGGGCAACACTTTAAGGTACTGAACGAACAGAAGGGACGGGAGGGACGGAAGTTACTGAAGTGTTAAGAAAGACTAGTGGCGATAAAGGGGCGGGGCAACACTTTAAGGTACTGAACGAACAGAAGGGACGGGAGGGACGGAAGTTACTGAAGTGTTAAGAAAGACTAGTTGTGACAAAGGGATGGGAGAAAACTTTAAGGTACTGAACGAACAGAAGGGACGGGAGGGACGGAAGTTACTGAAGTGTTAAGAAAGACTAGTGGCGATAAAGGGGCGGGGCAACACTTTAAGGTACTGAACGAACAGAAGGGACGGGAGGGACGGAAGTTACTGAAGTGTTAAGAAAGACTAGTGGCGATAAAGGAGCGGGGCAACACTTTAAGGTACTGAACGAACAGGAGGGACGGAAATTACTGGAGTGTTAAGAAAGACTAGTGGCGATAAAGGGACGGGACAAAACTTTAAGGAAGGAAATTACTGAACGAACGGGAGGAACGGGGGACCGGAGGGACAGTAGTTACTGGAGAGTTGGGAGGTACTGCAGGCACAGCAGGGATAGTAGGGGTGGGTACAAAAAGAAGAGGTACTAAAAATAAGGTAAGTGCAGGAGGGTCAAGAGGGGAAGGCACGCGAAGGACGGAAGGGACGGAGGCTTCTGAAGGAACAGGAGGTTCGGAAGAGAGAAGTAACTTTTTTTTTAAACATGTCTGTATGGAAACCTAATGAGAGCCCGATGGTGAAGTGGATAGGGCCGCTGCCTCCTGAACGGGAGGTCATGGTTCGAATCCCACCACGTACCAATGTGTTTTTCGGTTTTCTAATTTCATATGTACGTTTATTCGGTGCGTTTTCCGTGCTTCGGAAGGCACGTTAAGCCGTTGGTCCCGGTTAATATCGTTTAATACCTTAGATATTAGTCGTTAAGCCATATCAGAGGCCAGTGCAAAGCATTGGCGGCTTAAAAACTCTGACCTAATCTAGGATTGGGTCTGGTTTCCCTTCTGGGTTGCGGAGGTCAGATGGCAGTTGCTCTGTGTAAAAACCAGTATCCTCGTTCAATCCCCTAGATTAAGAAGCTGACCCCGTGAGATACGGGATAAAGCTAGGGAGATGATGATGTCTGTATGGAAACCTAAAACATTGGCGCAGGAGGAATTCGAACACACAACTTTCGGCGTACCGTGGGTTCGTATTTCTCGAAACTTTTGTTTTATATATTTACATGTTTTAGAATTAATTACATTTACCTAGAATTCTTACCTGTAATTCCTCGTTTCTCAGCTTGACTAAGGCCAACTCCCTCTCTAACACATCAGCCCTCGCTCTCTGGTCGTCTCTTTGAAGCTCTACTTTGTCCAATTCCTCCTTCAATGCATCTAATTGTGCCCGCATATTGCTGTATCTGTAGAAATAATAAGATTTATTTAGATAGAAAAGAATATTAAGTAATTCAGCCCCTATGAAATTTTTAGTTTTCGAAATTTCACAAGACGAAAAACATACATAAAAAGTACTAGGCTGCTTGAGTTACTGTGGATACCAGTTAAAGATAGATAAAGCGCTTTATTCAAATTTCTTCAAAACACGTGTACATTTTTCAATGTCATTCCAGCATTTGATTGCCTGGAAGCGAAAACTACCCCGAAGGCTACAATGCGTTGGGGTGTGGCCAGCAAAAGCTATTTTTTTTCCTTTTGGAAGACGTATGTTCTTGCTACTGTCAATGTCGTGGAAAGGTGATACTTTCGAGTTTTAAGGGCCGAGCGTCAACTTTAGGTATTTTATTTATTTTAAACTCAAAGTGTCAGCATGCGGTCCTTGCGGCTGTAAGACAAGCTCCCTCGCTTATCAGTCAATTTCTCTTCTTGCAGCATTACTATACTGGTTGTAAGGGACAGCGTCCCGTTAACTGATATGGGTCGCTCAGTCAACAAAACAGAACAATTATAACCAGGAAATTCTTTCAAAAGATAAAAAATATTACCTACTTTCCCATACAAAATTACCACCTCTATCAGAAAATTTGTATGGAAAACCAATATTGTTTATTTCACTTCCTGAAAATAAAATCTATCATCAAAACCTATTAGTTTGCGGGACGATGTCCCTTACACCCCGTATGTACACTCGTTAATTACCTCAATGTGCCAGCATGTGCGGGTCCCAACGATGCTCCTGCGTCATCTATATCATTTCCCCCCGCGCCACCCGGCGCCGCGTCCCTTGCGGCTGTTAGGCGCGCTACTTCGCTAAGCAGCGTCATCTTTTCTTCTTGCAGGATTTTCACCTGTAGCGGACACAGTAACTTTATAAAATGAACAAGATGAAGAGAAGCCAATACTTTCAGTCTTCATTCATTCGGTTAATTGTACACATCACATTGCGTCATATTAAAAAAAAACACCACGATCACACTCACAGCCCCCCACTAGGATTCCCTGTATCGGGGTACCATGAACATACACAGAAACAACCACAAAGAACACCCAGACCCATTTAAATTCATTATTCAAATGTCAGCCCCGGCCGAGAATCGAACCCGGGACCCTCTGCGTAGCAGGCAGGTAGACTGCCAACTAGGCTGCGCGGGTCGTCAAAGGATTCATAAGGATTATATTGTCCAAAACTAATTGTAAAACAAGAAATGATAGACGTGTCATAGACAATATTATAATCACCATTCCCTTTTAAATCCTACTCTATACTGAAAGTGATAGTATCCAGTCAGAATACAGCGACGTAAAACTAGGTCCAGTCTGGATGGACTAGACTCTACGCTAGATTAAACTCACTACGTAATAAGGAAGCTAATAAATGAGTTAAATTTGTTGTAGGTGGTCACTAGTTCAAACTGTATTCTGCATTTTGGACGGTTATAGGTACAATTATAAACGTATTCTGTGCTTTTGTTATATAGGACTGGGTATGTCAAGGTGAGGAAATAATCGAATTACTACAATTACATAATTAAAACTGTAGTTGACATTTTCAGGCACTGGTTAATGGTTAACCTTTCAAAATCAGAAATATCTTTGCCTTGATCAAGCTTTTAACCTAGATAAATGCAATTATTTGCAATTGTAATTTACCGAATAGCTAAAGCCATATGCTTATATATTGGTACACCGAAAAATGCATAAGTCAAAAATATTGGCTCTCTTTCGTTCCCTAATAGTCCCGTTTGACTTCCACTATAACTTATGTCCGGTTTGATTAGAACTGCCCTAGTGATGCAAAAGGCATAGGACCGAGATATTGGCGCAAAAAAGTCCTATACCTATCCTATGAGCTCAAAATGAGAAAAGCTTTATTCTATGTTTACCTGTGTGTCAAGGTCGTGACAGCGCTGCGCAAGCGCTTCCCTCATCTCAGCATCAGTCTGGTCGGCTGCAGCAGCACCGTCTACGTGCAGGCTGCCGCGATTACCGAGTGTCAGCGTCTCCAATTCCTGGACATCAAATATTTTTACTGTCACCAAATCGATAGAAAATCCGATAGGGCATGAGCGAGAAAACGTAATTTTGACGTAGCATTATCTCTATGATGCACACTTTAACATGGAAAAGGGTAGGCATTATTCACAGTAAAACAGACGAGGAAATGAGACTACATAATTGCGAGTATGCGGCGCACAGGTCACTGATGCTGCTAAGCATTTGGCTTCAATGGTTTGGTTGACCTAGTAGTCAGTTAAAGGGATCGCGAGCGAAGAGTCAAATGTCCTATGCACAGAAAATATTGGCACCCGCATAAAGAGATGGTGTTATTTTGATCCGGATCTACACAATTAACACTACTGTTTACTGTCTAGATGTTTTTGTTTTGCGTAAAGATATATCGAAGGTATTTTTGGTTTTAGCAAAAGACACTAGTGTTAACATTCACAGACAGTTCAGCAGTTCAGTTATCATTATCAACCGGGACAATCCAAGGTACTCGACACGTATAGAATTTTAATTTAATATTAATTGAGTAATGTTAGAATGTCTTGCATGCCTTATTGTATTTGGAATGGAACATTCTCCGTCCGGTTGGCGTCATAAATATCTTCACCGTCTCACTACACAAAGTTATTGTAACATAGGAAGTTTATAAATTCAATCATATCCGTTATTTGAAACGTGTGTGGGAAAACCAAATAACTAAGCGACATAAGAGATATCTATATATTGTTATTTATTTACCCATTTATGATTGCACACTATTTACTACCTGCAGAACTGAGATTAAATCTACCTTCAAAAATTTACCCATCGTCGTCGACAATTCAATATTAACAACAACAACCCATGATATATTGACGAAGAAGCTTGAAAATACACTTTCTTTACGGATAAAATATGAATCAAATATGCACGATATATCTTAGTGTATCAATATTAGAATCGCGTCTTCCGCTTCAGATACGAAGCGACACAAGGGGACCCCACTTCACGGCACTACATCCGCAAAACCCACATAAATATTCAACGTTCAATTAAAAAAACACACACCACATTCGCTCCATACCGCAGTATTAAGACTGCTAGCAATGAAACACTACCACTTCGCACGCTACAAGGACATAAAATAACCGTAACAAAAAAAAACGCCGCCTTAACACAGCGAAAAATTAAATCCAAACGTCGAGTAATTTTACTCATATTTTTTGGATATTTGTATTTATATGTGTATGTTTGTAACGACTAAACTCAAAAACAACTGGACCGATTTCAATAATTATTTCACCAATAGAAAGCTACGTTTACCTTCAGTAATATAAGCTACATTTTACTGCAAAAAAATTACTGATTCCCACGGGAAATCTCATAAATTCGCGGGTGAAACTGCGGCGCAAAAAACTAGTATTATATTACAATAAAAATGCTGCACTTTATTTGTAATCTTTCGCTCATATATGTAACTGGATTATAGTTTGGTGCGTGAAAAGGCGGTCGGGTGAACGAAATTGTTCGTTATGCAATAACTAATAGAGTCTAATTAGTCACGGACTGGTGCGAGAGGAGTGCTTGCATAAAGGATTTTGACCTTATAAATATAGACTTCGCACGATTTTGAACCTGCAATCTTTTTCATTACTAAATTATTTCTAAGTCAGTTTTAGAATAAAGGTAAACAAAGTTTCATGTCTTTTTATTCAAAAACACATTTCAAAAATAAATGACACGTGTCTGTTGGTTTACTTCAACTACTATTTTATTATGTTGTTATATCTAATAGCTAAAACTTAATTTAGAAACAAAATCTTGTATTAAAAGACATGATACTTTGTTTACCTTTATTCTAAAACTGAGTTAGAAATACTATAAAGACTTACGATTAGTGGCTTTAATTACTTGTTGGATTATACAAGCTTTTCAAGTGTATCAAAATGCATTTTACGGGGAAACTATACAGGATGTAAGGGACAGCGCCCCGCAAACTGATAGAGGTTGCTCAGTCAACGACACTGAACAACTTCCACCAGGAAATTCTTTCAGGAAGAGAAAACAAAATGGCTTTTCCATACAAAATGTTTACTGTCCCTTACACCTGGTATGTAGATTAGATAACAAAAGTCACATCATACATACCATACAATCACGCCTTTATTCCTAATGGCGAAGGCAGAGCGTAAACGACCTAAACAATGGTCGTTCCGCCACGTCTGACGAAGTATTGAGGGCTTTTCAATATAGACTTGCAAAAGTCACATCACTGGACCAATTTAACTTTGTTATGCATTTTTGCAATAAAAAACGAAACCATAAAATATGCACAGCAGTTTATTTGTGTGCATTCATAAAATATGCACAGCAGTTTATTTGTGTGCATTCATAAAATATGCACATCAGTTTATTTGTGTGCATTCATAAAATATGCACAGCAGTTTATTTGTGTGCATTCATTTTAAATGATCAGATAGTAAGAAACTATTTGCATACTAATTAGAAATCAAATATGGCTCTAGACTTATTTTATATTCTCTGTGTGCAATTTTATAACTGTTTATAATTCTCAACCCAACATTTGTGGAGCGTAAAAAAGAAAGTAATAAAGATATATCAAGTACTAATCTATTGTAGATTACTACCTTAAATAGCATAAAATACAGGAAACTAAAACCTCTATCTTGTTCTTTGCGAATGGATTCTCGAGTCGAACAACGACCCCAAGAACCCTGATGTCAGAGTTTTCAAACCACCTAGTAGCACAGCTGTTTGAGTAACGACCAATACCAAAGACAGCGACTGGGACCGACGGCTTAACATGCCGTTTGAAGCACGGAATCCTTTTACTTTTCGGACAATGAGGTGATTCAGCCTGCAATGTCCTAACCAAACTGGACAAAACCCTCAAAAAGTGATAAATTGACAAATATTAACTTTGTGTTCTCCTAACTTCCATGCTGGACTGGGAGAGGTAGAAAAACATAGAATGTTCCAGCTGCCCTTCCTCCCGGGCATGCTGTAGAAGTCTGCAAAAGGGACTCAAGGGTAACAGTGTATTGTAATTTAGGCAATGGGCTGACAACCTGTCACTATAGCAATAAAAATTCCAATCTAAAATTGCCCTCAGTTTTTGTCAGACGTAGCGAAAGCGCTTTTTACGAGGTGTGTAACGCTCTGCCTACCCCGAAAGGGATAAAGGCGTGATATTATGTATGTATGTATGTGTTCCCCTCTGGGAATCGAACCTAGAACCTCCGGTTCCTTTCGCCCATGGCTCTGACCACTAGACTACGAAGGCAGTCAAATCCTCTATGTTGGATAGCACTCATTATAAACTAGTAATTCATTTGCATTAGCACACATTAAGTCTTTCTTCCATGCTGGACTGGAAGCGAAACAAAAACATAGAATGTGCCAGCTGCGTTTCCTGCTGAGCATGCTGTAAAAAAACAGCTAAGGGATCCGAGGGTTTCAGTATATTGCAATTTAGGTGATGGGCTGACCTGTCACTACAGCAATATACTTACAAATCTATTTATTTATTTATTTACTGTTTATTGTACTCAAGTAACATGAGAAAGACAATACACATGGAATAACGACAGAACAGGTACAGCTTATTTCTACTAAGAAATTCTATATCTATCAGCTTATCTTAAATAACCCTTAAAACTTTGTCAGATGTGGTGGAACAACCTTTGTTTAGGTCGTTTACGCTGTGCCTACCCCATTCGGGATAAAGGCGCTAGTATGTGTGTAAATTAAGTCTAGATGTTAGATTCTTATGTTTTTATAACATGTTTTTTTATTCTACTAAATGTATAAAAAAAATTAAAAAAATCACAGCATTCTCCAAACTGATAGTCAACGGAACTGAACAACTATCAGAAGGATATTATTTCAGGAAGTGAAAAAAAAATTGGTTTTCCATACAAATTGTCTGACCGGGGTGGTTATTTTGTCCAATTTTATTTCATCTCCTAAAAAAAAATCCTGGTGATAGTTGTTCAGTTTTATTGACTGAGCAACCCCTATCAGTTTGTGGGATGCTGTTCCTTACACCTTTCTTTTTATCATGATAAGAAAGCTCACCTGTATAGCTTGCATGATGCATCTCTGACAGGACAACTCCAAGTCCATAATCCTTGTGATGTACTCTTCTTTCTTGATACAGTTGACAGCACAACCTTGAATAACATAACATACAAAATGCTAAAGCCAAATTTCATTAATTAAACCATTATTAGTGGCAGTGCCCTTGTTCAATCCCCTAGATTAGGTAGCTGACTCGTGAGATACAGGATACGGCTATGGAGATGATGATTAAAGACTATACAATAATCATTTTAGTATTAACAAATAAAGTAATCTATTCACTGTTTCTGTATTGTTCTGTATTCTGCATTTCATATCAAATATACTTTTAGGATAGGTCTGGGAGTTCTCTATTTATTTGGGTTTTAATTTATTTTAGTAATTAACATTACTCTTGATAATGTCAATACTGATAAATTATCCAACTACACAATTATATGTTTAACGGAGGTGTTTGACCTCAACATTCCCCTTACGGGACCCTTCTTCATGAATAACTCTTTTATGCCATTTAGTGATAAAATATGAATACTCACTGAGTACAAGCTGTAATAGTCTTCCAAGGTCTGCAGGGTCTGCATTTTCAGCAATATTAACAACATCAGGTCTTGAGAAGTCTTGTAGGCTCAAACTCAATATATCTTGGTGGTAATCTAAAAAAATATACTGAAATTTGCAATGCTTATCTACTATTATATATATATTATCTACTTTCTTGCTCACTAATTAATACCTACATGATGCAGATACAATAATTTTCATTTTAGTTTCTTACAAACATATTAAGCACCAGATAATTTAAAATATATGCCATATTTTTAAAACATGAAACAATAAACTGGTTTGGTTGTAAAGTAGTTTAGGATAATGATGCAAACAACCTATTTGACTTTGAAGAAAACAATACTTTACACTGTATAGGTAAATACTATGTTCCAATAAGAATCAAATAGGTTAGAAAACCATCTATTTTTAGGATCTATTACAGAGATTCTAGAATTATGAAATATGTCTTACCAACAACTCCTTCTAATATTTTCTTTAAGTTGCTCACTTTAAGCCTCCAATTGCTACCAACCTCGTTCTTGACTTTGCAGTTCCAGGATGGAGTGAAATACTCTGGAGCAATTTGAGTGAGCGCCTCTGCAATGGCCACTCCATCTGATAATTCTGGAATTATAACAAACAGTTAACATACCTAGTCTACTTTGCAGTGAAATATTATTGAATTATCTCAAAAGTAGGCCACCTTACTGACCAGAAACAAATTATTTAAATAATCGTGAAGTATAACGAAAGGAGTATTGCAAACCAAGTGAGCAGCAATCTAGACTAGAAACAGACTTCACAACAATGTTTCAATGGCCCAACAATATCAAAATTACGAAATTGTCCACTTGGCATAGTGGGAGTTTACTCCTACTGATTTGACTGTAGTTTATACCAAACGTGTTCCGTATTATGATGGTATACGTATCTTATCGGTAAATATAGTACAAAAACATAGTTTACCTGCAGGATTTCCATGTTTAGCAGTAAGATTAAGCGTCTGCAACCACTTTATTAGATTGTCACACAGAACGACACCGTTTGATTCCATTTTTGGATACTAAAACCGTCCTACTACACACTTCGTAGTATTAGTAATAAAGAGGAATATTTTATCTCCGAAAGGACATGATAATAATACTCTAACGTAGAGAAATTAATAAAAATCACAACAGAAATAAAATAAATATTTCCTTCCTGTGATCTGCGAATCGGTGATGACGTTTGACATATGACATTGCGTTTACAAAGCTAGCTTTATTTAATAGTAGGTTCTTTCATCATTTACAAAGAAAAATATTATTAGCCTTCTTAGTATTCTAACTTTTTACCAACAACCTGGCTGAAATGCTCGAAAAAAATATTGTGGATGCCATTTACTATTTACTTTTGTCTTGAGTTTTTCTATCACAAAATGCTTCCACAACAGATATTTTTGAAATAAAATGGCCAGCCAGTTTACAATAAAAACTACTTTTAGTATTAAACTCGTCTACGTGCGAGATAATAAATAGGGATGGAATTATTAATTAAATAGAAAGACCAACATGACTTTCTGTAGTGCTTATTTATTATAAGATAAAAAAAATATAAAATGTTTTAGATTGAAGTGTTTACGAAGACTATTTTGCGCCGCCTTTCGCGAGTCGTCAATCACTCCCCACCTTTTCGGATCCCAGTTTTATGATAGAAAATGCAAACTTCCATCCCTACAATCTTCTTCCACGCCATAACGAACAAATAATGCTACTAGCTTTAACCGATCGATTAGCCCTTGATGACAGTACCTAGAGTACCTTTTCCCTCATAGCAATAACGCTGCCTTTCAAAATAGCTATAGGTTTAATCAAGTTTATTTAGTACCTATATAAAAATATAAGGGTTAATTATGTACCTACATAGCGCAATCACTTACATAGTAAGCACATATTCGTGTCCCCTCACAGAATTTAAATACAAACAACAATACAGGGATCATAATAATAACATGTTTACAAACGGATATATTGAAAATGCAGTGACATAATGACCATCCTCCAGTGCTGGCTCTTTTTATGTTAGTACATCAACTCTGGTTACTTTACGTTATAAAATTTGGTTAGGACAATGCAGACTGGGGTGTTTTGGGGTAGGATGGGATCTACCTCCTAGTGGTTCACCCCGGGCAACGTCAACACAGGCTTGCTTGTCAATAAGTACGGCTGAACGATCCCAACAAAGCGGTGGTAGGCTCCGCAAGGGGCGACTGGCTCGCAACTACCCTCTCACTGTAGTCCGGGGCCAAACAGCTTACTGTCTCAGGCATCTTAAGGGTGAGCTCGCCCCATCCTCGACTCTATCACTACCTAGTCTAGAGTCAAAAGCAAACCCATTTCTAATAAAAATATAAAAAAAAGACTGAATCAACTGATACGTCTGTCAAGAAAGGTTCCGTATTTCGGAAGGCACGTTAATTGTCCCGGTCCGGTCGCTGTTTGTGGTACCTAGTAGGTAGTCGTTACACAAACCATGTCAGATGCCTATTAGGGGGATTAGAAAATCTTAGCACCAGGACTCATCGGGTTTTTCGTGTGTTGACTTAGCAGAAGAAGACTTTAAGCAGCGGTTTTTCGTTTTTCATCTTTTCGTACATAATGGTGATTTCTTACACATACTTAATTCTCCAGTTATTACCGGTTTATGTGAATGCTGGACTGACTTCTCCGAGTGCCATGACGACTTCGTCCTGAACCCTCCCGACGGCATATTGAAGCAAGGACACAGCTCCTTCAACTGGTTGGGGTTTATCAGATACTTGCACGGTAAATATTAACCAGTTTTTACCGGTTTGTGTGAATGCTGGAGTGACTTCTGCGAGTGCCATGACGACAAATATATCTCAAATAATCCTCAAAACTTTGTCAGACGTGGCGGAACGACTTTTGTTTAGGTCATTTACGCTCTGCGTACTCCATAAGGGATAAAGGCGTGCGGTATAGTCCTCAACCCCCCCGACGGCATCGTACGCTCTGCCTACCCTGTTAGGGATAAGGGCTTGACTCTCTGTACTAGCTTGACTATCGATTATAACTGATGATGATTATAAATAAATGGTCGTCGTCTAGCAAAGTCCTTATAAATCAGCAAACAAAAATCTCCTACATACTGAACATTAGGCTTTGGATCCGCAGATTATCGGTTCGATTCCCAGGAGGAACACAGGATTAATTTATCACTAAAGATTTTTTCGATAGTTTGATTAGGACAATGTAGGTCGAATCAAGTTAAGAAAGATGATTTCGTGCTTCGGAGGGCACGCTGCTGGTTCAAAAACTTTGGTACTATTTTTATGTAGAGGTTATGTGCAGCCGATGTTTATAAATATCGCATTTCCTTTACAGTGGAATTGGATGCCTACCATCCGACGTTGGCTCCTCGGGTTGTTCTTGTTCACCGACAATTCGTGTTGGCCACAGCTAAGCATGCAAACCAACCACCTAGAGACTACAAACTGTAAGATATCAACCATTCGATACTTATTTAAATGCGACCACGTGTGACCCTAAATTAAATCTAGTCAATAAAACTGAGTGAGTGTTTCTTTATTTCTTCTTGTTATCGAACTTTGGTAACTCGATTAAGCTCTACAATTGTTTGCCAAACAGCATTAAAAACTTGCCTTACAGTAAATTTAAAGTTTCTTTATTTAAAATATGCACTGAAAACTCTTTTTATACCATTGACGAATTAGTTAAATTAATGGTTAAAATAAAATGACTTTTTAATTATAATTATATTAATTTAAATAATTATTTTGAATTGACATTTTACATATTTTTAATTGTAATATTGTTGAAATTTTAAATATTATATTTTTTTTCTTTGACATTTTTTGTGACGACATTATAATTCTATTATTTTAAGTGATGTTAATTTTATTATATTGTTTTTATTGTTTAATGCATGAGTTAGTCTTAATTGTTTTTATCTCAAATTGAAATTATAGGACAAAATTTTGCATGCCAGTTGCTGGCGCATCAGGCATGTTCTGTGTTGTACATGTCACCTATTTATTATACCGTGTTTGGAAGCAAATAAATAAATTCATTCATTCAATTAACTCACTATCTTGTGCTACTACGAAGAAAGCATCCAATGCACATCAAACCTGCGCCCGCCGTCACCAATCTACCTGATTTGTGACTGCCTTCATCATCATTATCAGCCTACATCCACCCACTGCAGGCTATAGGCCTCTTCTCTATTACGCCACTCCTCATGGTCCTGAGCTTGTCTCATCCAGTTTGCGCCTATGCATTTGACGATGTCGTCGGACCATCGGGCTGGTGGTCTGCCCACTGGCCTTATCACTCCTCTTGGCCACCACTCTGTGACTGCTTTGGTCCACCGTCCGTCATCCCATCTAACCACTGACTGCCTTACCTAAACTACCTACATGTCAGGAGCCTTGCTCAGCTGAATGACCGCTTATCATGCTTCCTCTTACAGGGCCTACATTGTATTCGGCCAATACGAGCGTGACGAAGAAAACTGCGGCTTAAAGCAGTCCCAAGCCAACATGGGCATCACATGTGGACCGGCGTACATCGAAATACCGCACTCGCAGATCATTACGCACCCAGAACATTCCAGGTAAGGGCGGGCGAGCACTGGATACAGTTGGCGGACAATCGAATATCTCTTTTCCGCACCGTGAGAGATCCGAATACTTTTTTGTCACCAGTAGCCGCATTCGCAGACACAAAAGGGATATCAATCTCTACTTGTACTAGTAATAAAATAAAATAAATGTTAATTCACGTTAAAATCAATAAATGTTACCTAACAAAACGAAAGAGATATCCACAAATTATTGATTTAATAATACTATCTTCCTATCACCCAATCAATTGATTTTGTGCCTTAGATTAGAACTTTAGAACGTTTCGTATATATCGAAGACGCGAAACTAACTTAACTTCCGTTATTTCTTACAGATTTGGTGTTGGGAACAGCGTATCGCTGATAAAACTTATTCGCCCATTAAAATCACGTAATGTACATTTATAATTTTACTATCCTTTGTACACTTATGATTTTATTATCTTTTAACCATCTTTCATTTTTATACATTACAGCTTTTTCTTTATTTTTAGGTTACATGGTACCCGTTTGTTTACCTACACAATCTGAAAGGGAAAGGCAACATAAACTCAAAACGGTCATTATGATTGACTACTTCAGGCGTGAGTAGCATTTATACAGCTTTTTTTGTTTATATCAGACTTTCTATTTCTTTTACGACATTTTGTTTATTGTACAACAGAAGTGCCAGTGGATTTCAATGAAGAGACGATGGCAAAGAAGACTTTAAAACTGTTTACGCGGCGAGAATGCGACAGGCATAGACGAAATACAGTAAGAAAACTTTCCATTAATATTAACTCTTGTGCCGGACTTTCTTGTTATTACAAGAAAGTGCGGTCAGTCAACTAATCAGCAGAGAATAAGCCGTCGGTCCCGGTCACTGCCTTTGGTAGCGGTCCACTTGCTAAGAAGAAGAAGCAGAGAATATTCAAGGATTTTATTATCAGACTATAATTATACAACAAATGACCCTGACTCTCCTGCTTTTAAAAGATAGTGTTGTCTCCCAACGACTTAGCAGAGAATGTTCAATGATTATCTGACAATTTTTTTTTACAAGATAGTGTATCGTCTGCCATAATTTTAGACAATGTTCAACAAAATATTTACCCGACTATAATATTTAAATGAGTCAGACTCTTTCGCTGTTACAAGACAGTGCGGTTAGTCAACAACTTAATAGAGAACGTACAACGTTTCTTTTACCTTACTATATTTTTTCAAATGAATCTGTCTTTCCTGCGTTTAAAAGACAGTACCGTCAGTCAACAAGTTAGCAGAGAATGTTCAGCAAAAAAATACCAACTATGTATTAAATTTTTTACAATATTGAAGATAGCTTGAAATTAACATAAAAACAATTTTAAACACGTGATTGAAATTAAAACATATTACTTCCTTTCTCAGAAACTAGACAAAGAAGGAGTGACATATTACCTGTGCACATCAGGCTGCGGAATGCGTCCAGGGGCTCCAATCATCCATCATTCCTTAAGCGGACCCTTCGAGCTCTTAGGCATCGTATTCAGTTCCTGCTACTGTTCCGATAGAAGCATGAGATCAAGTCTTAACAAAGACCCACCTCTTTATATAGATGTCTATCCATATGTGACCTGGATGAGAAATGTTATAACAGCGCATATCATTCCGAATTCCTACCCGTCTAAGTATTTAAGTCCTGATGCATTGAATGGTGAGTGTATACTACAGGCGATAAATAAAGCTTTCTTAATAAAGTGATACGATACGGAGTGTGAGGAAGAGCTTACCGCAAACTACCTATCAGGTTGCTCAGTCAAGTCATTTCCTTCCATTCTATGCTATTCTATTCCTGGACCTTTCCCCAGTTGTAAAGTTTGCCGGGAATCTGTCCCTTACATTTGGCTTACTCGAATCCGAGGCTAACACCGGAGGCAAAGCAATGGATTGCTAACTCCGACATCCAATTTTAAAGTCGCATTTTTGGAAATGCCATACGATGATGATGATTTGGCTTACTTACTTTAGACCAAATCATTTGCCCCTTCAGCCATTTTTGTAACTGGTTTCGTAATATAAAGAATCGACGAAATACGAAAGTGAAGTTTTGTACAACACCTTTGACTATGAAAGATTTTCCTTTTAGGAAGAAGACTAATGTACGCAGGCCGAGAGATGGGAACGTTAAGAGAGCGAGTGAAACAAAAAGAAGGATGGGTGAGACGCATTTACAAAGTAGGGAACTACTGTTTCAAGAGACGCGCCACGCAACGCACTCTCGCGCCCTTTTACTCTGAGAAATTCGAAGTATTGTCTGGCGGCACTGCTAGACTAAGAGTTTTCTTACGGGTAAGAATTTAACTGACTATATTTCGTTTATTAACGTCGAGTTATCGGTGCCAACGTGTTTTGCGGACCATAAACCGCTTTTAATTTGCAACTTAGCAGAGGTTCAAATTTCGGAACCCCAGACAATAACCTTGTAACAAACGTATGTTTTACGGTTGACTATCTTTAAAAATTGTAAGGAATAGGTAGTTTATGGGCCTGTATGGCGAACTTACCTTTAAGACTAACTATAAGAGATTCAGAAATCATTTTACTGAATTCTTGTTGCAACGGCAATAAGAGTTTGTTTGCTTCGCTCTTGTGAGCTTAGCTTGTTTAGATCGGAACGGAATTCAACTCTTTAGGAGCAACCGGTAGCCATGATCTCCGTAGAGTGGTCCTCCCCACAAGGTAACAGTTTGCTTTCTGCTCAGTTAAAGAAACTGAACAACTTTCAAAAATATATTTTTTTAGGTAATTTTAAAAAAGTTGGCTTCTAAATAATATTTGATCATTTGGAAAAGGTAAAAGGTGTTCTATTTATTTTACTTAGCGACCCCCATTAGTATGCGGTAAGCTGTCCCTTACACTCGGTATTATTTTGTTTTAGATTTCAGCAGGCTTAGAGTGTACGATAGTCTGCGCTCGTATCGCCCTACCCAGCAGGATGACCAGGCCCAAGGTCAATGGCATCGGTGGATACAACATCACCATCGAGTTCAGGACCGACTGGTTCCCATTCCACTTCTATTTCAACGTCGGCTTGGTTGGCAAGCTCACCAGTACTGAAGACATGATGGTCTTCTTACAAGAAAGACCTCAACCAGGGTATTGGTATAAAGATCCGACACAAACAAATATAAAGTCCTAAAATAGTACATTACTCCCGAAGCCGAAAAAAAAGCAATTTAAGGTAGAGTAAATTTGGAAGGCCGAGACGCAGTCGAGGATTTATTTGGATTGCTATTTCGGCTAAGTATAGTACTTTCCTCTCTTTTTGCGAGGAAATAATAATAATACACTTAAAAACAATCATCAAACTTGCGATTCCTCCATAATATTTTGACATTTAAGTGTTTTTTTAAATATTTTATAGATTGATTCCATTCATTCCATTTTGTAATTTAAAAAGTTGTATGCGCATTCAGCTTATGAACTAAAAGCACCTAAACCATACTAATGTGTCCTTAAAGACTTCGTGAAGCAGTCGTTAATATCATTGTTGTCGTTTGGAGAAATTGCTGGAGTCTGCGAATATGAGAACCGAAAAGAGTGAGCGTAGGTTTCGATTTTTTTGAATAATAAAAAAACTTTTTCCTAGCAAATGGGAGAAAATATATTTATGTATTTTTACTTAAGTTATTATAAACATTTGGTAAATCACATCCCATATACTTATCTGCTTTGACAGCTTGTTCTATAACTTTGCTCCATAAAGAGTCCGTGCATAGAAGATGAGGGTTGCAGAATAGAACCACTGCAATTTGAGCCCTAGTGAGTGCGACATTGAGTCGTTTTGGATTCTTTACGAACCCTAAGGCATGCTTGACGTCTTCTGGTACTAAAGATTCCGTCGATCTTACAGTTGATATTAATATAATCGGCCGTTCTTGCCCTTGAAACTCCTCAACGGTACCAATTTTAGGCAGAGGTAAACCCATCGCATCAAAGAGGACTCGTAAGTATTTAATCTGAAACAAGTTAATAAAATAGAGTTCCTATTCTAAGCACTGGAATAGTCTGATTATCTATATCGGGTGTAAGGGTCAGCAAACTAAACTAATATGGGTTGCTAAGTCAACGGAAGTGAACTTCATACAAAATGTATAACCTCGAACAGACAGCTATGTATTGAAAACCCAAACAACATTTTCTTTGCCTGAAAGAATTTATGGTGAAAGTTGTTCAGTTTCGTTAACTGGGCAACCCCTATCAGTTATGGTACGCTGTCCCTTACACCCCGTATATACTATATCTTGGCTATATACCTGAGCTATGTACGGCGTTATTATGCCAATATCGTCAGCTGAAACATCCTTTTTGTATAGCTTGCAGGTGGTTAAAGCGACCATCGAAGCCTCTTGAGGATTATACCAGGAAGGACTGTCTTCAGCTCTTGCGTTGCAACCACGAATTCCATAAACCAGACAACCACCGCTTCGAGGATCTGTCTCAAACACTTCAGAAACAACTTTCAATGTTTTCTGAATCCATTCTTCGCGTCTATCTAACTTCGCTAACAAAGACGCGTCGTAGAACATTTCACTCGGCAACTTCAGAACTTCGTCCAAAGATCGGTAATTGTCATTCAGTTTCGTCACCAGCTTTTTATTGTAACCGTCTTGGAATGCATCGTAGTCTCTTTGATACGGAAATGTTTCTAAAAGTCTGGACAAATATGACTCATCCATTCCAAATTCTTTGCAATACTTGGACATTATCACTGGTCCTAATTGCATTGGATCACCAGCAAGAATAATCTGACCATTTTCTTTGTCAGTAAATGTTAGCGGTATCATGATTTCAGGTTCGGTAGCTTGCCCTGCTTCGTCTACTATTATATGAGTAAAATGTCCTTTTGGTAGTCCCATCTGTGCCAAAGTTCCGATACAATAGCAAGTGCCGATTGTAACTCTATGCCGACCGATAAAAGACGTTTGGCAGTTCAAGTTTATGCCATGTTTGACCGTATATTTCGGTTTAGAAGTTTCCTCTCTGGCTATATCAAGAGTAGCACAGAACGGTTTGATTTCTTCTGGAATATTATCAGAATCCAACAAATAATTGGCAATAAGTCGAATTATTGAATCTGAAAAGGCTTTGCGGTATTGTATAAGTCTTTCTGTTATCAAATTGGCAGCGCTGTTTGAGGGTGTGGCAACCAAAATTCTGCTGTCAGGAAGAAGAGTCAGTATTTGGATTATAGTCTCAATCACTGTTATGGTTTTACCGGTACCAGGAGGCCCGAAAATGCAATATGGAAGAGGACGACTTTCACCCTTTAAAATGTTGGTAATTGCAGCCTTTTGACCATCATTTAGATTCTTATTAAACCATTGGATATTCTTCAATGCTTCTGGCGTGACTTGAGAGGGGCGTGTTAAAACTTTGGCGGGAAAAAGAATGTCCGCTCCTAGATTGGAAATAGCCAAATTTATAGCTTGATGTGCTCTTCTGTATATGGATCTGTTGAAGTGAAATTCTAGGGACACGTCACTCCCAGTATATATCTCGTGGAAGTGTGGATTAAACTTCATGAGCACAAGGTCTCCTCTTATTGCGTGAATGTACCCTTCGAACTTTGCGGCACTGGTGTCCCAGATGTCTTGGACTATAGCTCTATCTCCTTTGATAAGAGAGGGCCGTTTCTCTGACAAACCTTTTATTTCAATAGCAAGATATTCTTGACATCGTATTAAGAAAGTTTTTGGAGTGTCATGCGCTCTCATAGATATATTAGCTTGTATTTCCTCCATGTAAATTAATGTGTGCCATTTATCAATATAATTGGTTATATTCAAGTCTTGTGTCAAACATGGTAGATTTGTTTCAATCCTTTCTAAAATTTTGTCATATTCAGAGCTGTATATTGTTTGTTCCGAATCTCCCAGAACTGTAGACCAAATTCTATCTGGTATTGGGAAACCTCCGAGTCTCACGGGTATAAAGTTTGGTGGTCTCACAGGTCTCACGCCAGGTATAATTTGATTATTATTCTTTCTGATCTTTTTCATGCTATCTAACTTCTCGCTCTGAGTTTTAATGGCGGTATCTCCTTTAGCAAATAAATCGTTATCTACTATGTTGACTTCAATAAACCTTTTCAGTTGAAACCCCCTGAACAGTATAATGAAACATTCTTTGGCAATGCCCAGAAATTTTGGTTCACATGTAATTGTAAAATTGAAAGACTGTTTAGGGTACAGCTTCATTGGTCTTGATATGAATGGTTGGATGTTTATCTGAGAATCCCTTTTTTTGCTCAATACCATCCATTTGTTAATAAGATAAACTTGATCACTGTTATTAGTGAGAGTAGCAGTCATCAATTCAGTCTTATGAAAATCTACTTTTTTAAACTGTAGTGGAAAAGTAAGGTCTATGTTTTTCTGTTTCTCTAACTGCAATGTTACTTCATCTTCGAGAGGTTCTGAAATGTTCGCTTCTACTTTGTTGTTATCTAAGGACAGTAATTTGATCACTCTCCACATACAAGCTCCTTGGTTACTCTCTATAGCTTCAACCATCACCTAAAATTGTTTGTTAACATTAGAAAACTTTATTTACTTATAATAAATTCAGCTTTAAGGCTAGAAAGCATCACTCAGTATGAAATAGTCCACAACTTAACACAGAATGTTGCAGAAAAACATACAAGATGTAAAAAAATAAGATAACCAAACTTTAGGATATGAAGCAAGCAATAAACTGAACAACTTTCCCCAAGAAACGTTAGTCAAAAAAAGAAAAACAGATGGTCTCCCATACAAAATTACTGATGATTATCCTTATTTCAGCCTATGTTCCTTAGAGAAAGTTGTTCATCAATTTCATGGGTAGGTTCATACCATAAAGTAAAGTGATTTGTTTATTTATTTAACAGTTTTTTTTTACATTTTATGTTTTTCTGCAACATTCTGCACTAAGTTGTAGACTATTTATATGTCTAGCCTTAAAGCTTAAGGTTTCATGCCCTTTTTTTACTTCAGTATAAAAACTTACCTTGGAGCCAACTCTTGGTTCTACCCCATTCTGAAGGCACTGCCTGTTAAAGTAAATCTGTCTGTCACAAATGCCTTCCTCTCCTGACCATTGTGATAAGACTGCACTTTTGATCTTTCTCCTTAGAGCTTTGAACGAGGTCACTTCCAACACCTTAAAGTAATGGAATTATTTGATTTACTTGTTTACAAAGAAACAGAAAAACAAATATCTTTTATTTTAGTTGACCTTAAAAAAGGAATCAAGCAACTTCAGTCTTTTGAACACAACCAAAATCTATACATATTATAAAGAGGAAAGATTGTGTGTAATTATGTTTGTCAAAAAGAAACTCAAAGTAAACTCGAACTAAATAGTTCAATATATAGTTTGAGTTTCTTTTTAGTTGCGAGGGAGATGCCATTCCTAAGGAAAACAAAAGAAAATGTAAACAAATGCACTATAACAGCTACTATCTTGCAAGTTTTTCGAGTATAAGTACTGGGTCTTTCAATTCTTTCACAATTAGACAACTGCATTCATCCTGGGTATCATACAGAACTTTTTACTGCAGGAAAATAGAGTACATTTACAGCGGGAAAATATCTGATTCCAGCAGGAAAACTGTCAAAAAGGTCTAGGATGCTGTAACTGGTGCAAATCCTATAGATTTCAGATACATTTTCTTTTGTTTATCTGTTCCAGCAGCTATCCTAAATTTTACAGAGAAACTGTGCTGCAAAAAGCTAGCATAAAATAAGTTTAAACCTCACCTGTGCTGCAGAAATATCTGAAGGTTTATTCTCGTCAAACTGTACAGTGCAAATCATTTCAAGCCAATCTCCTTTCATAGGTACGAATGTCCCTTCCACATTGTCAAGTGAGAACTTCAAATCACTGTCTTTTATTACCACATAGCGCTCTTGCCTGCAATCTACTTCACCTAAGAATAAATCAGAGAGATAAATTATGGATAGCAGTTATTGTTATTAGTTACAATGTAAACAATGTCTAAGCTTAATACCTGCGGTACACCCACATCATTTTGAAAACAGCGAAATTGAAAATATTTTTACTACATTAGTTTTCTTTTTTTTGTTTTCAATTATTAATATATACAAATAATCACGCCTTTATCCCTAATGTGGTAGGCAGGGCGTAAACAATCTAAATAAATGCTATTCTGCCACATCTGACAAAGTTTTGAGGGTTATTTGAGATAGATTTGTAGGTATATTGCCATAGTGACAGGTTGTCAGCCCTTTGCCTAAATTGCAATATACTGAAACCCTCAGATCCCTTAACTGTTCTTTACAGCATACCCAGGAGGAAATGCAGCTGGCACATACTATGTTTTACTATCACTCCCAGTCCAGCATGAAAGAATTTTTAATAATTAAAGTTGTTTAGGATCTCAGGCAGACTTACCTATAATTACATGTTCTATGACTTTAAAACTGTTTTCCTCATGATCTTCCTCCTCCTCCCATGAAGGGCCCTGGTTTTCTAATAATCTCACCACAACAACAGAATCATTATTATCCTTATAGCCTAAATAGAGGACTTTATCATTGAGATACAGTTTCAATGAGCAAGATGTTAGGTCAAAGTATAGCATTCCATCAATTAGGATGTAGTTTTCTTCTAAATATGTAACCACCCCTGAAACAAATAACCATAACAGATTATGAGATTGTTTAAATACAAATAAGATAATCCTTGGAAAACCTGATTATATTTTTTTTCTGACAAAGAGAGTTGAAGAAAATAGCAATTTCTTACCATTTTGAATGCTAATAAGTTTTCCTATGGATTATAGTCATATAAGATAATATATCTTCACACAATATAAAGTACCCACTAATAATAATATGTTTACTTTGTTTAATTAAAATAATTATTATTTATCAATACTAACATGTTTTGCGGGCTATAAAACTTTTTTTTGTAACTAAGCAGAGGTTCAAATTACAGAACCTTATAATAAAAATAACCTTATTACAAATATGTGTTTTGCGGTTGACTCTCTTTGAAGTTGTAAAGAAAAAGCAGTTTATGGGCAGCAAAACCAGTTGGTATTGATAACTCAATGCTAAATAAATGAATAAGGCTTATGCCTTACACTTTTATAAGTGTAACATGTTAAACTGTAAGTACTGTAACCTACCTGTCTTCTGAAAGCACACAGCACTTCTCGGTATCAAAGGACCAGAAACTTCGTCAGCCTCATTTTCTTCAACAGCCTCCGCTGTGGCTTCCAATTCTATAAGCTGTTCCGCTAAAAACTCTTCTTCATCATCATCCTCCTCAGACTTGGCAGTGAAATAATTAAAAAAAGAAAAAATATATGACAACATTCTGTATTTTTTTATCACAAGTGTCTAAACACTGCCTTTTTCGTTTTCAAACTCCCATTCAGTAGATTTAAGGTAGTCTAGTTCTTTGCGAAGCGCTTGTATACGTTTTTGGTGCAGTTCTTGTTGAGCGCTTTTCACTGACTGTTCTATGCTGTGACCAAGATCCACATGGCTCACGGACTGATCAAAGTTTGGAATTTTAATTTGAGAAGTACCCTGAAACAGATAAGGGCCGGTTAATATACAAAACGCATGGTGAAAAACACGAAATAAACAAGTACTTTAAAATTGTATACCTGTGGAGTTTCCGGTTCAGACGGTGAGTATACTGTTTGCGATATGTTGCTTGAAGTAGACATTACTTCTTAACATCCAGATAGAACCCAAAAATCAAACATTAGTGCTCTAAAATGCAATTTCAGCAAAAAATTGTCGTTTTTCACTAAATTTAATATGACAGTAGTTTTTTTTATTTTGTTGGTGTTTAAAAAAACATCATACAGCCTGGAGTACATGTATAGAAGCTTTATAATGTTAGTGCCATCTGTTATCGAGTAGCGGTATCTTTTAGAATTTACACCGCCATCTATTGTTGAGCAGCATTATATTTGATGTGTTTATGTAAATATAGATGGCACTGCTTACATGTCAGTGTTGCCAAATGTAAAGTGATCACTGAAATTGTACAATATTTATTTTAATAAGACCTCGTCGTACCCAAGGCGCGCTTAAGCCGAGTCTCCAGCGCATAAACAAAACACGAAGCAAACCCTATGGTATGGTATAGGGAAATGTTTCGTTCGTGTTTTGTTTGACGGCAGGAGGCTTTACAGACGACAAAACTTGGATAAAACTTTTCGGAGCCAGTCGGATTTCTCTCTTCCACTCACAGTGCAGAAAAGAAAGATCTTTATTATTGATGAGGTTAGATAAATAATTTGATTTGATTGCCAGTGCGTGCGGTGTGCCTTTAAATTCGCATCTTTAAAAGGTTATTACGTTATTTTACAAAATCAGTTTGGCAACACTGCAAGCAGCTGTTGTTGGTAATGTCAAAAAGAAATGTTTTATTAAAATGATATAAATTGGACACTGGCGGAATTATAATGAAAGCGCCATATAAAAGAAATTGAATTGATATAAATTGTGATAACACAAAATCCATTAATCAAGATTAACTTATGTTATAATTATTATATTGGACTATTTTAATAAAATATCAAGTAACTAGAAATCAATCCAGGTGATAAATAAAGAAGAATGGCGTCCCGTAAGGCTAACGATTTAGATAGCAGCTACGACGACTTGCTAAAGCCTTGCTTCCAAATAGACCCTTCCGTGGAGCTCAAAGAGGTCCCACAAACGGGAGAGGAATACTTACTCAATGTAATCAAGGAACGCCAGAAATGTCAGGAAATTACGGAGTGTAATTTGGACATTTCCAAGTTCGCTAAGTACCAGAACTGTTTTGTTCAGGATGTGAGTTTTTGTTTACTTTTTTGCTTTATAACCTCTCTCACACTGTTAAATTCTTCTTTGATCTATTGCTTTACCGAATCATCTTCCTATTTAATAGGTAATCCAAAGAAGACCTCGCCTGGGATTCGTTAATGGGCAGAAATTTGACAATATTGCAATTTGTCTTTTAGGATCCAGTTATACCAGTTGCGGAAAAGTTGAAACCAACAATAGAATGGCAGAACATGCAGATAGCTGACTTCTCAGAAATGCGAATGAGTGTGTCGCGGGTAAAGCAAAAGTGCGGGAAACTAAATTCATTGCCAAATGAGCCGTGCTGTTCAAAAGAATGGAAATTGTTTTTTAAAAGTACTGTGCCTAAATTGACTACATTACTTACTTTTAAAAGTGCTGCAGTGGATGAAGGTCTTGAGAGTATAACACAAATACTGCAAAAAGTGCCTCCTGCAGAATCAATAGACCATAGAACAGGTAAAAAAAAATCCAAATATTGCAGCTCTATGCAGGGCAACTCTAGGATATTTTTATTTTATTACAATAGGAACACCAATGATTTATATAGCAGCTACTTGCGACTTGCTTAAGCCTTGCTTCCAAATAGACCCTTCTGTGGAGCTCAGAGGTCCCAAAAACACGAGAGGAATATTCAGCTTGTTATTACATGGCGGTGTCAAGGCCAGGGCTAACTGGCCAATAGGAATGAAGCTACAGACTTCCTTCACACTCACCAGTAAGTTGGCCCTGGCCTGGTCACATCCTTGAAATCAAACTAATGCAAACACTTTTCCATATCATACTGAGACTAATAATAGACAAAGTACCACATTGTTTTACCATTATTATATTTTTATTCTGACTGTATAATATAAATATTTATTGTACATGGCTTTCTTCCAGGTCAATGGACATATTCCCTGTTAACATGTGTGACACACCCTCTTCTTACTGAAACAAGGGTTATTTTAAGGGCATTAGCTAAGAAATTCAGAGAAGTCAGGTAAGTTTTTCATCACATATTTGGAGGAATAGAGAGATATACATACATATAATTACGCCTTTATCCCTAATGGGGTAGGCAGAGCGTAAACGACCTAACAAAGGTTGTTCCGCCACATCTGACAAAGTTTTAAGGGTTATTTAAGATAAATTTAGGCTTGTGCCTTCTATGTGTTGATAATTTGAATTTCAAACTTTTTCTTCTACTGTTACAGATCCCGTATAGATCCTGACACTGAAAATGCTGTGGAATTGGTAGCACCATTAAATATATTCATCTGTTTACTCTCTAGATATTTTGAAAATGAAGATTTGGCTGACCGTTAATAGTTAGGATGGGCGCTGGCAGAATAGTGTGCATAAAAACTTAAATGACTAATAAAATTTGCTTCAACCCCATGGGGAATCCCCACAAAATAAAAAACATGACTGGAATAATTCCCAAGATTATATATTATTGTAGGTAGTTTCCCACTCAGTTTTATATGTAATATTATACAATATTTTGTTTTTCAGTATTGTATAGTAATGTAAATAGTAAAAAAACAGTATTTGTAAGATTTGGATAACTGTTTAAGAAATGAAATTATGTTTGATCCATGAAATATAAGAATTTAGAAGTAATGATTTCTATAAATAAAGTAGTTTTATTATTTAAATCAGTTTTAATCTGTACAAATATTATAAAGAGGAAAGATATGTATTTTTGTGTGTATGTTTGTAATTTTGTTTTTACTTCCATGCTAGACTGGGAGCGAAAGAAAAACATAGAATGTTCAAGCTGCATTTCCTCCCGTGCATGCTGTAAAAACCAGCTAAGGGATCCGAGGGTTTTAGTATATTGCAATTTAGGCGATAGGCTGACAACCTGTCACTACAGCAATATACCTACAAATCTGTCTTAAATAACCCTCAAAACTTTGTCAGAAGTGGCGGAACGACCTTTGTTTAGGTCGTTTACGCTCTGCCTACCCCATTAGGGATAAAGGCGTGATTATATGTATGTATGTATGTATGTTTGTAATGAATAAACTCAAAAACTACGGGAATAAAATATTTCTCTATTAGAAAGCTACGTTTACCCTGAGTAACATAGGTTACTTTTGACCGCGGGTAAATATCTGATTCCCACGGGAAAACTCATTAAGTAAGCCGCAGGTTACACTGCGGCGTAAAAGGTTAGTTAACTATGTATATTATATTGCATACATACATACATTTAATCACGCCTTTATCCCTAATGGGGTAGGCAGAGCGTAAACGACCTAAACAAAGGTCGTTCCGCCACGTCTGACAAAGTTTTTGAGGGTATTTAAGATAGATTTGTAGGTATATTGCTGTAGTGACAGGTTGTCAGCCCATCGCCTAAATTTCAATATACTGAAACCCTAAAATATTGAATAGTACTATTTGCTTTAGTTATATTCTTCATCGTTGTCTGTGACGAAGTACCCTCTTTCTCTAGCTATCAAGAGTTATAACTTGTATACGAGTAGGTAGGTAGGTATCCTAAAACCACAACTATGCGGGTGATATTAAAATGTAGGCTAAAGCCAAGTGACCTGAAAAAAACATGCCTACATTTTAGAGCAGTATTTCTTACCTGCTTATACCAGATCATTACCATGAATGAATGATTTACTGAGTATAGAATTCAGGTCACATGTTTGCAGATTTTATACATTGTTATAAGATATCACAAAAAAACTGCCTTTTCAGGCGTATTCACAAGATTTTTAAGACATGTTATAGATTTATAACACGCGTTTTCTGAGGTTTACACAACTGACCGATTTATAACACTTTTTCAAAATTAGCATTTCTCTTTGTCTTCTATGTATATGGACTTGGCAACCAAGGATTAGTATTTTCCACTGTTATTTTAAATGGACAAGCAATCCCTACACGCATTTCAAAAAGCCAAAATTACTCGGATAGTATTCGACGGTAATGGTGAATTAGACGGTGCCATGTTAATACAGAATGTCAGAGTATTTTAATTTCGTATACATTTTTTAAGATGACGATACCAGCCAAGTGGCGCCCCCATTAGATAAAAAAACATAATTCCCTAAAACCGCAGTCAATCAAAAAACCGGTCCAACAGAATCAAGTTATAATAATTAGAATAATTTAGAACCTTATAAATTAGCGATCTAAATTATCTTAATTACTATCACTTGTTTTTATGGGCCGGTTTTTCGATTCACTGCGATTTAAGGAAATTATGTTTTTTTTACTAATGGGGGCGCCACTTGGCTAGTATCGTCACCGAATTTAAGAGAACTCTAGAACGAGTAGACACGATGAAATGTAAATATCGATTTTCTTAGATTAAATAACTCCTCGACACAACATATTTATTTTATTCGATGACATTTCAAAATAAGATAAGTAATTAATCATAAATCGGCAAGAGTCATCAAAGTTATCATTAACATGCTTTAACTATTAATAAACCATACGAAAACATAAATATTTACTATCAGATATTGCAAAAAATAATGATGCAAATGTAAGAAGTTATTTCTCAAAAATAATGTAAGCAGGCTCGGATATTATATTACCTATAGAGTTATCGTTTTGTTGTCATAACAAAAAATACCTACTTGTCTCAGGTTCGTTATAACTAATAATATATAAAGGTAGGTAAGTGATCATTGGTCGGTGGTTGGTGGTTGCTCAGTCAACGACACTGAACAACTTGAACCAGGAAACTCTTTCGGGAAGAAAAATAAATTTAACTTACCCATTCAAATTGTCTGATCCAGGTGAACATTTTGTATGGAAAAACTAAATCTTATTATTACTTTCTGAAAGAATTTCCTAGTGGAAGTTGTTCATTCGTTGACTGAGCACCCCTATCAGTTTGCGGGACGCTGTCCCTTACACATACATACATATACATATAATCACGCCTTTATTATTATTTATTTTATTTTTTTATTTGAACAAAAAGGTACATACATAAACATACACAAATATCTCGCCAAACTGAAACAGTTTGTTGGCGAGGAGTTTATCCCTAATGGGGTAGGCAGAGCGCAAACGACCCAAACAAAGGTCGCTCCGCCACGTCTGACAAAGTTCTGAGGGTTATTTACGATAGATTTGTAAGTATATTGCTGTAGTGACAGGTTGTCAGCCCATCGCCTAAATTACAATATACTGAAACCCTCGGATCCCTTAGCTGGTTTTTACAGCATACCCGGGAGGAAATGCAGCTGGCACACTCTATGCTTTTCTCTCGCTCCCAGGCCAGCATGGAAGAAACGTCCCTTACACCCTGTATATTAGTACCGGGTAGCGACAGCGTAGGTACCTAAATCTGAAAGGGGTTTACTCAGTCATCAAAACTGAACTGACTGAGCTTTTCTGTTTTCATACATACAATATACATACATATAATCACGCCATTATCCCTGATGGGGTAGGCAGAACGTAAACGACCCAAACAAAGGTCGCTCCGCCAAGTCTGACAAAGTTTTGAGGGTTATTTAAGATAGATTTGTAGGTAATTTTCTGTAGTGACAGGTTGTCAGCCCATCGCCTAAATTGCAGTGTATTAAAACCATCGAATCCCTTAGCTACATTGGTAGCTTTGATTGGTGGTATGTGCTCAACTGCTCACTCGTACATAAATACTTATTCATCACGTATTAAAGTCCTCCCTTTGCCGCGAATATTTGTGATCAATGATCAATTGAAATAATTTAGCGGTTATCAACCCGCGGTCTGTCTATTCATTGGCTTTAAATACTTAATTGACATAATACATATGCAGGGTTCTGCAAATCATGTTTATCATTGAACTGATAAGGACGAATCATTTCAGTCAGTGGAAAATGTGCTTTGTCATTCTACGATGACGTCACGTGTTTCCATTGGTCATGCTATGATGAAATAGTCGGCTTTTCTGTTTCCATTAATGACTAAGTATTAAAGTGACCGACTTACGAGGTAGGTATTGGTACCGATTCACTGACACAACTTAACTAAATTTTGACAAAAATTATTGCCGTCCCTTTCTGTTCTCTCATGATAGAAAATGACAGGGATAGACTTATATTAGTTAAGTCGTGATTTTTGCAACTACGAATTATTATTATCTATCTCTGACTCTCGAACAATTATTTTCAGGCCCATGCTGTGAATGGTCATTACATACATATAATCATGCCTTTATCTTTAATGGGGTAGGCAGACCGTAAACGACCTAAATAAAGGTCGTTCTGCCACGTCTGACATGTTTTGAGGGTTTTTTTAAGATAGATAGGCATATTGCTGTAGTGACAGGTTGTCAGCCTATCGCCTTAATTGCAATAAACAGAATCCTCCGGATCCGTTAGTTGGTTTTTAAAGCATGGCCAGGAGGAAAAGCATCTGGCACATTCTGTTTTTCTGTCGCTCCCAGTCCAGCATGGAAGATAAGATAATATAAGATGGTCATTAAACTCCTTGATATCATAATAACAACCCGTAGTTCTTTATTATGCAGATAAGTTATTTTTATATATATATTCTTTATTGCGTACAAAAAATTTACAATAAATAAATTATTTTGAATTTAGTTCACAAAGGGGAGCTTATCTCTATAAAGAGATCTCTTCCAGCCAACCTGTAAAACTGAATATGAGATAACAGTATATACGGGGACAAGACTGTGCACGCAATAGACTTTTACATATACATATAACCTAGAACCTACATAAACATACATAGGTATATATTACTTAAATAATCATCTATAATATATAATAATACATACATATATACCTACGTACATAAATACTAATTTTGTTGCGATAGGAAGTGCTCTTTCACTCTTTTTTTTAAAGAGGATATAGATGGACAGTCTTGAACTGTCTTCGGAAGCTTGTTCCAAAGTTTTTTAATCTAATCATAGACAATCAATTATGTAAATATATAATATAGGCAGGTATCGGCAGGTTCAAAATTAGGTAATTTAACTAATCTACAGGAAAAAAGATTTATGAGGAAGGATTTATATTTGCTTGTAAGTAGGATAAGCCCATAAAATTATAGGATACCATGAGGATATCTACCAAACTCGAAATTGCGACTTTTTGAAGTTCCGAGGCCAATGAGCGCCCACATTTTGAAAAAACGGTCTTTTTGCGGACAAAATCCTGTAACTAGAGCTCGTTAAAAATTTCATAACCGTAATTTACCGGTTGCTATTTTTGACAGTTTTTTACAGTGTTTAGTTACAGTAACAATATTATTGTTGTTTTTTTAAAGATTAGAATTAATAAGACTAAATTGCCTCTAAAATTATAGTACAATATGCGAAACTTCTTTCACAATTTGGCTCTACATAAAACAACAATAATGACTTGAAAGCCACACGACAGAAGAAAAAGAATGTTCTACATATTATACAGGTACTTTACTAGTCACGTATTTTAAAACTAGTCTAGGCGATTCATATGCGAGAAGTAAGCCGTGACATACGTTATTTTTTTAATGTCTACCTATCGACTTATTAAATTTGAGATTAATAAACACGAGTAAAACTAAAATATTTTAAGCCAGTTTATTTATACTTTATAGTATTCAAATCGGTTTAACATAGGGAAGCAGAATAATACACACATTAGTGTAGGAATAAATATATATATATATATTTCGGGTAAACATAAAACTCCACATAAAAAAATCAAATTATTATAGACCTAATACTTAACTGTTAAATTTTAAATATCTGTATCAAACTATTTAAATAACAGGGATAACCAGAAATATTTTCTGTTAACTGTATCAAATAAGTTATCATATTAATATAAATATTCTCATGTCTAAAGTACAACAACTTTCATAAAAATGAGGTAGTGAACGATAGATCATAGATTAGTTTCTTACTAAGTTTTTAACTCTGACACCAGGGTTCATCGGGTCGATTGACTCTGGCACTTGACAGAAAAAGAAGATCAGTTTTTTTTTAATACAGTGAAAAGTAACAAGGCCTTCGAGTCGACAAAATCACGATGCAAACTATCGTTTTGTACTGAATTTTGAACCCCACTTGATCTATGTTAATTTCTAATTGAATACTGCGCTAGTTAGAATTTCAAATGAACTTGAATATTTTTTTTTGTTGAAGCCAATCACGAACATAATATATGAATACAATATTATAACGTAAATAAGCTAATAAATATGATTGTACAATAACAATGTCCTTATTATAAGAATATATAGAGTGCAAAACGGCAAGATAGATACAACAACAAATAGTCATAAATAAAATTGTGATGTAAATTGGAATTACACTTAAAATTAATATCACACTATTTCACTTAAAAGGCAGTTTTAAAAGCTTGATCTAAGTCAGCAACCAGATCGTCTACATCTTCCAGTCCAACTGAAAGTCTGATGAGTGAATCGGTAATTCCGAGTTCGGCTCGTTGCTGTTCAGGTACTGATGCGTGTGTCATAATAGATCTGGAAATATACAATTTCATAAGATCATAAATGTTAAGCACACTATCATCCTGTTTATATAAAAACGTTTAATATCCAGGAAAAAATATGATGATTAAGATTAATTAATATAAAGTATTAGTTAATAAAAAATAATACTCACGGTAATTCTGCTAAACTTTCGTATCCTCCCAAACTCTCAGCCAAAGTGAAAATTTTCAATGAACTTAAAAATTTACGAGATTCTTTCATATCACCGGAATGTTTGAAGCTAAATACCCCGGAGTGACCACTCATTTGCTTCTTGGCGATTTCATACTGTGGGTGAGACGGAATCCCTAAAAAATAAATAGTCAATTTTTAATTACTGTTACAATTTAGGCACCCTACTGCATGAATATTGGACATCATTGAATTTATATTACCTGGATGTAATACTTCTGTAACTTTTGGATGATTTTCTAGCCATTTCGCTATGACTAAAGATGACTTCTTGTGTTGTTCCATACGTAGCGCCAAAGTTTTCAAACTCCGGTTGACCAAGTAGCAATCGAATGGTGAAGGTACTATACCCAATGCTGCAAAAAAGCACATTCATTATGCAAAACGATTTTTTTTTGCAAATAGCATTGTCAGATATAATTTTCAACCTAATTTGGGTCTTACCATTCTGCAAAAAGCGAAGCTTCTTCTCCAATTTATCGTCGTTTAAAACCGCAGCTCCCATAATGACATCCGAATGTCCATTCATGTACTTAGTCAAAGAATACATAACGATATCGGCTCCAAACTCCAATGGACGTTGTAGGTAAGGTGTGAGGAAAGTGTTATCGACAACGACTATGATGTCCCCTTTGCTTTTAGCCAACTTTGTAATAGCTCCAATGTCTACCACTTTAAGGCAAGGATTGGTTGGAGATTCTAGCCAAATCATCTGGAATAATGTGAATCGACCTTGATAAACAGGCACACAAATATTCGGTACGACTTGAACCAATAAATTATGCATAATTGGTTTATTGATTTATTGGTGTCGTGTTTTCTTGGGACTTTTTAAACCACCCGTATTTATCTACAACAAAGTAGTTAAATAAACCGGTCAATTACCATAAAAAAATCGACTCTATTTTATGGCCGGTATCCGTTTTTGAAACACCAAAGCCCTGATAGTGATATACAAATAGGGAATAAAGGTTATTAGATACATTAGCATGTGTTTTGCGATTGTTTCACGATGACGTGTAAAATTTTCCACATGTACTCTAACACGTATTAGTAGGTATACTTGCTTACGCACTTGACTACATAAATTTAAAAATGATCTTATCAATAAAACAAATTTTAAAAAACTTAAATAGTCTGATAAAGCTTGTTATGGTTAATGGATTACATCCATGCTGATAATGAGTTGAAATATTAAACAAACGATGCTGTTGTCCTTTCAAAGATTTCATTCTGAGAATAAAATGCCACGATAAGATGGACATAAATTCCGTGGCTATATTACTAAGCATAAGTATATTTTCATTACCATTTAGTAGAGCAATGCTTTAAAAATAAGAAATGCTGACCTTGGTGTTTTCTCTGAAGGCCTTTTCCACGTTTTCGATTTTTGTGAAGTCTGTAAACGTAATATCGATGCCCATTTTGTCGAAGACATTTCTGAAAAGGATAAACTTATATTAGTTATGCTACATGGCTGATTAAATAAAGTAAGAAAAATGAATATAATTCCTCAAAACCAACCTCAGCAGTCGGTTCGTACCACCGTACACATCATCACTCGAGATTACATGGTCTCCATTACGTAGCAGTGATACTAAAGTAGTAGTTGCTCCTAAACCCGAAGCAAATGTTAGACCATGTTTGCCTCCGTCCAGAGCCGCTAAGCATTCCTCTAAGGTGTTTCTTGTTGGATTTCCGGATCTTCCGTACTCATATCCCTGTATGCAAGGAGGAAAACTAAATAAGTTACA
Source organism: Scrobipalpa costella (assembly GCA_949820665.1). NCBI lineage: Eukaryota > Metazoa > Arthropoda > Insecta > Lepidoptera > Gelechiidae > Scrobipalpa > Scrobipalpa costella. The sequence goes on from OX463299.1 coordinate 4,568,956, forward strand.
TACTAGTACTAAAAACTACAGTTCTGTTTTACTTACCTAACAGTAGCGTTATAGCAATATTAATTACTAACTTTCTAATAATGTCTATCGATACTTATTATGAGAAAGCAAATGGTGATTAATATCTCTGTAATATTAAAATAACTTTAACGGGAAATTCTAAGAAATTCAATTCTAACCGTATGCTCGGCCGGTGCTGGTTGCTTGAATGTGGTGGAAGTAGTAATGGGTGGTACAACAGCAGCTGAATTCCATTTTTCCGGATCTTGCCCAGCATGAATGGCAATCGTAGCGAATCCAACTTTTTGTTTCAAAAATCCGTCAGCCATCTAATCCCGGAAAAAGAAATAGCATAAATTGAGGGAGTTAAAAATATTCAAGTTCAAGGTTATGGTGTGATGGCAAAACGTGCAAAAATTACATCACGATGTGCCGAAAATCCAGATTTACACATGTTATAGTCAATTAAAATAGAATTAACAAAATGGGTTCTCACCTTATTATTATTAATAATACACTCTCACAACTGAAAGTTTATTATATTGCAAAATTGCAAATTGTCGTAATTAAGTACGAATTCGCACAGCTCTCTCTCGGTTTAATTTTAACACCGGCCGGCCTGGGGGAAGGAGCGTCGTGTACTGAACTGCTCAGCATTTTAGCAAACGTCAAAAAGGTATTTATAATCATAGTAGATTAGTTCGGCACCAACAACGGAACTGAAAACACAGCAACATGCGCTTAATGTCGTTTTAATTAATTTGATGGCTATCTAAAAATATTTTTTCTCTGAGAAACGATCTAAAATTACAGGAATTTAAGAAATATTTTGATTACGCTAATAATAATAATAATATACATAACCGATTTTCCATACTCGGTTTTTGGGCAGCTCTATCAAATGTCACAATATTATTCCATTCGTTTCATAGGTCACAGGAAATGGAAATATCGTGGGTGACAATTTTAATAAAAAGCATTAACGAATTTAGTTACAATAATTTGGATTAATATATTTTGTATGAAATTAATGCAAAGTTTTCAGTATTGTAGGCTATGTTGCAAATGAGGTAGAAACATAAGACTTTTTATGAAACGAATAAACTTTATTGTTGTTCCTCAAGAGTACTGATTGCGCGGGAAACATACAAAATCGAAATGGTTTTCTTTCTTGATTTTATTACCATGTTATTTGTGATTCCGTTGTGTGCTGTGGTTACATGTGATATGTGATACCTACACAATACCTGTATAAACTGAGGTTATGGAAATACACCGAACATAATATCATAAAAAAGTACATTAATCGAAGCTGTATGGGCTTTGTACTTTGGCCTCACTGTACTGGATAATTTACGAAAAAAACATATTCCCGCCTAAGTGCGCCAAATGTCAAAATAATACAAAACAAAAAGCGAGCTGGTGCTTTTAATCATTAATTAAATTAATGTAACTGTTCGATTATTAAATTATCTATTCAATAGTTGGTCTACAATGAAAATCGAAAGTAAGCCACTCCGATATGCACACGCCGAAGGACATACAGACGTGTGTTATACTGAAGATGGGCAGTAAGTTTTGTTATCCTTTCTATCTTCTAAAGTCTTTATTTTGAAGTCAATACGACTTCAAAATAAAGACTTTCGACTAAATATGGATTTTATTCATTTAATGTCATTAATGTGAGAGAATTCTCTGAAATTCAGATCACGGGTGCCCGTTTCTATCATAAATTTCATAAATTTGGTAGATGAGGTTATATTTTATTGGAACCAACTTCTTATTTACAATTTCAGGCATATAATAACTTGTGGCCACGATGGTGATGTCAGAATATGGGTGGATATCGAAGACGACGACCCTAACTCCCATTGTGTCGGTGAAAGCGCCCTAGCAGTCTGTTTTAAAGATAAAAGGCTGTATGTAGCAACAGATAATCATGTTGTACAGGCTTACACCTTCCCGGCATTCGATAAGGACGGGATTGTCACCAGATTCACAGCACCTGTTACTCAAATTATGTCTGGGGGGAAGATTGAGGTAGGTGCAATGTAGATAGGTTTTTTATTTAGGTTGTAATTTTTAATCTGCTATCTTAAACATGCTTATGGTATTAGTTTCCTTGTGTATGTCTAGCTTAAACATTTAGTTTAATATTTGCTTTATTTTTGAGCATATCAGAAAGTGCAGGTCTTATAGCAATAGACAAATATTGTTTTAGGCATTGGGCTGCTCATCAGAGAACATGGAAGCCAGGGTCTGTAGTTTAGAAGGTGGAGCTCCCCTATTTGTCATGTCGGAGCACAAGGGGCCAGTTCTCAGCATAGCCATCTGTCCTCGGATGAAATATGCGGCCACTGCAAGCGGAGACGGGGTTTTGAGGATATGGGATATTGATACACAGAAAGTGGTGAAGGAAGTCACTTGTGTGCCTAAGATCAACACTTTTTATGCTGCCAAAGTTTTGTGTAAGTGACTAATATAAAGAAAACACATGTGATATTTCATTAAAATAAAAGACTTGGTTTAAAAGTCTTTGTCTATCTGTCTTTGTATGACTTGTATGTTAGTATATTATATTACTCTATGGTATGACCTCTTAAACACCCCATACATAAGACAGCAATAATAAGAAAATTTAACTTTATTCCCTACACAATAAAACCTGACAATGAATTTTATTTGATTGCCTATTTGCACTGCTACAGCACACATTGTCTTAAGTTTACATACATATATATAATCACGCCTTTATCCCTAATGGGGTAGGCAGAGTGTAAACAACCTAAACAAAGGTTGTTCCGCCATGTCTGACAGTTTTGAGGGTTATTTAAGATATATATAGATAAAATATAGATATATATATTTGTATAATATTGCTGTAGTGACAGGTTGTCAGCCCATCGCCTGTATTACAATATACTGAAACCCTCAGATCCCTTAGCTGGTTTTTACAGCATGCTTGGGAGGAAATGCATCTGGCACATTCTATGTTTTTCTCTCACTCCCAGTCTAGCATGGAAGAAACTATACATGTAAATGTTATCTGTTGTTTCTTTTGGTCTGTTATATTTTTTTGATTTTTTGTGTTAAATTTGAGTCTTTAGTACCAAATAAATGTTTTATCTGTCTATCTGGTACATTTGACTTAATTTCTTTTGCAGGTCGAATGGACTTTGATCCTGCAGAAGGGAAATACTTAGCCTATCCTAATAACAGGGAGATTATCTTGTTAGACTCTGAAACCTGGGGCCAGAGGATGACTTTCACACACAGTTCAGTAAGTTAAATAGAAGATTTATTTTCAAGTTGTATTAAAGAAGTTGTATGGTCTTCTTTGAATGGTCAATTCATGAAGTTCTTATTTTTTTTTCGATTTAATATAAATAGGAACACCAACATCAGTCAAATTATACATACCTTTTCTATATATCTTTCTTCTATAAAACTGTGAGTAATAGAGAACGTGCATATAACATATTTTCAGTTCCTGAACCGAGTTTCTAACAACATCTCAATTTATGAAAAGAACAGTGAAAACAGAAATAAAATTGATCAAAAAATCACCGAGATATACCATTATAAAGATAGACTATCTATCTCTCTCTTCGAAACGACAATTTATGTGGAATAAGTATGGCGCTCCTGTCTTATGACGTCACATGATAGCTCGGACCTCTCTTTTTAACTAACCACTTTAAGGCATTATAACTCTTAAACTAATGAATATTTTGCGAAAATTCCTTCACATCCGTTCATCTATGGTGTCAATAATTCTTACTAATACTTTTAAAAAAGTCATGAGTATTCCCTATTATAGCTTTTCTCATTTGCCTCTTTGTTTGCCAATGATGCCAACTCTATTCTTAATTTACCAGTGGGATACCAAAGGACAATAACTGCAACGCAATTCTTTATTTTCCAGATAAAATGTGCCATATCTCAAACCTGCTTCTCTCCGTGTGGTCAATACCTAGCGGGCAGCACAGTGGCCGGTCAGATCGCTGTATGGGAGGTGCAGTCAGGCACTTGTATGGGCATCATCGACCATCCCACATCACATAATGTGTCTGCTTTAGCTTGGAACCCTAAAGGTACCAATCATTTTTATAGGTTTTTGCCACAAATACTAAACCATATATAATATGATAATATACAAAAGCCAATGAAATGTGATCTTGGTCTCAGTCTTATCTACATGAAAGCATGTGATAACATTGCCTAAGATGGATGCCAAAAAAACAGGTCACCTATCATTTCCCAAATATACATGCATAATTTATTGTACTTCCATGCTGGACTGGAAGCGAGAAAAAAAACATAGAATGTGCCAGCTGCATTTCCTCCCGGGCATGCTGTAAAAACCAGCTAAGGGATCTGAGGGTTTCTGTATATTGCAATTTAGGCAATGGGCTGACAACCTTTCACTACAGCAGTATACCTACAATTCTATCTTAAATAACCCTCAAAACTTTGTCGCACGTGGCGGAACGACCTTTGTTTAGGTTGTTAAGGCTCTGCCTACCCCATTAGGGATAAAGGCGTGATTGTATGTTTGTATATTTATTTTCCTAATACTTTTCGTTCGAACTAAGCGAGAACTTTGCTAGAAAATTTTCCACATTACCTTTAAGGAAACGGCGTCCTGGCGTATTGCGACGTGGCGGGGCAACTGGGGTCGTTGGTCAACTGTTACGGCAAAGACAGCAGCAAGGTCGGTGCCGAGGAAGATGTGGAGATGGTAGAAAGGGAGGCTGGTATGTTAGATTTTACAATTTTTTAAATTTTGTAAAAAGTATTTATTTATTTAACAATTCATTGTACACAAAAAAAATATCATAAACACAGGACATAAAAAACAAAGACACAACAGGCACTGCTTATTTCTAAAAAGAAATTTCTTACAGCAGACCTACAGAAGTGATAATTTTAAAGATACGCGGATAAAACGTGCACAAAATTTAATAAATATTAATAAGATAATACTACTGTAAAATAATTATAATTATATAATGTATGTATGTATAGTAAAGTTTGTTTCGTCAGTCAAATTTTAGAAGTATTTTGTTGAAGCCAGTTGGCTTAGTAATAAATAATTATAATTATATAATGTATGTATGTATAGTAAAGTTTGTTTCGTCAATCAAATTTTAGAAGTATTTTGTTGAAGCCAGATGGCTTAGTAATGATGGATGGAAAAAGAGCAGCAACCAATCTGGTCGGGTGTCATGACCAGGGGACCGAAGTCCAACCGGACAAGTTTGGAACTAGCATATCTGCAGATCGCTAAGAAAACTTCGATACCGCGTTTCAGAACTTGTGTTTCTTGATGCGGCGCCATCTGTCGGCTACAAGATTATTGTACAATGGATGATAAAGTCCTGTTATTCTTCATCAGGGACATTGGGCTTGAGAATTGTACTTTTAATTTGCTGGTCAAAGCGTCCGTCATCATTCCACGTCTTGAGATCCTAACGATATGAATCCAAGTCATTCCGAGTTTTAAACGAGGTCTACTAAAGACCAGCTGATGTGATGTTTTCCCTTCACCATACAAACTTTTTCAGCCCCAAAAACCCGCGATCAAAATTGTTTATGATTACAGACAATGATGATCTCGTAGACGACCTAATAGAGAATTACGAAAGCGACGACGACGCGATATCCTTAGAGAAGATCAAGAACGACACGCTAGGGCTCCACGGGGATTCCCCCTCGCGCCCCGCCTCCCGCGCCACGCTGGTGCCCAGCGCCCCGCCCCGCGCGCCCCCGCAGGCCCCCTTTCAGCCTTCGGCCACTCCTGCGCATCTAGAACACAGGTATTTTACTTATACTTATATCAGATGCTAAATAACGTGAGGTCATGATCGGACAACCAACGAATAATTAATCAATCAACTGCCAAATCAAACAATTCCAGCTACCAATCAATCAACCAAACAATCAATCAAAAAACCTACCAACTACCAATCAATCAATTAATCAAGTATTATATCATTGAATCAAACAGCTAACCAACAATCAACCAGCCAAGTGACCAATCTAATAACCTATCAACTATCGATCAATCAGCCCGACACATCTGCCATCTGACTACAATCTGAAAGGCTATACATTACATCTCTAACATTATTTCCCCTTACAGATACATGTGCTGGAACGAGGTAGGCATAGTGCGCTGCCACACGGTGGAGAATGGAGAGTCAACAATAGATGTGGAGTTTCATGACACTACCTTCCACCATGGGATACATCTGAACAACTATTTGAACCACACAATGGCTAGTTTGTCTTCAAGTGTGCTCGCTTTAGCTTGTGAGACTCCTAGGTAAGTTACTTCTTTTCGTGTTCATCATTCCAGTTTAGATTTTAGATTAGTTCTGTTTATTATTATTTATATTGGTATATTTTTGTGGCCAAATTCGCAATTACTCTTTAAAACTGTTAAATATGCCCAATATCTGAGATATATTTTGCCTTACATACAACGCTAACACGCTTTCAAGTCTGTAATACATAAAATGCTATACTGTAAGGACCTTACTTAGACTAATTTTGCGACAAATTTATAGACTTGTGTTATTATTTCCCATGTAAACCTCTGCTATTACTATATTTTTCAACTAAACCGAAAGCCGTTGATCCATGTTACTATTTAACGCTCCTCAACCGCTGAACAATCCTACATGATACGTGCTTTACGATGACTTACTCTTTCGGTTTTTTAATAGTTTACCATGATCTAATAGCAGTTGAATTGCCACCTACAGTAAACTGGTGTGCATATCACTAGTGGGCAGTAGTAAGGAGTGGAGTGTATCGATGCCCGACACTGAGGAGATCACCAGCGTGTCGGCCGGCGCCGCGCTCGTCGCCGCGGCCACGACCGCGCGCCTGCTGCGACTGTTCACACCCATGGGCACGCAGAGACAGGTACACAATGCATAACATACTACCAAACGTTTAATCACCGAACCAATCAATCAAATTCTACCAATTGATTGATCAACCAACTGCAAACTAACAAATCAATCTAACAATAAACTGAAAACTAACAAATCAATCTAACAACCAACCGCAATCTAACACATCAATCTAACAACCAACTGCAAACTAACAAATCAATCTAACAATAAACTGCAAACTAACAAATCATTCTAACAACCAACCGCAATCTAACACATCAATCTAACAACCAACTGCAATCTAACAAATCAATCTAACAACCAACTGCAATCTAACAAATCAATCTAACAACGAACCAACCACCACTGATTAATCAAATAACCAACAAATAACTTACCAACTATCAATCAATTTTTTAAGCATCTTATCAAACAGTCAATCAGCCAACCAACCACCAATCCATCAGTCTACCAACCAATCTTCTACCAAGTACCAATAAATCAGCCAATTATCTTATCAAACAGTCAATCAGCCAACCAACCACCAATCCATCAGTCTACCAACCAATCTTCTACCAAGTACCAATAAATCAGCCAATTATCTTATCAAACAGTCAATCAGCCAACCAACCACCAATCCATCAGTCAACCAACCAATCATCTACCAAATAGCAATGAATCAGCCAATCATCTTATCAAACAGTCAATCAGCCAACCAACCACCAATCCATCAGTCAACCAACCAATCGTCTATCAAATACCAATGAATCAGCCAATCAAACAAACATAACTAATTGGTAGCTAAGCAGGATTATTGCTATTTCGGTTGATAACAAGAAACTTAAAATGGTAAGTAACACGTAAACCTTAATCAACTAGTAATTACTCAGAGTTCTCTTGTTGTAGGTAATTTGTTTATCCGGTCCGCTGGTCACCCTCGCTTGCTTCAACACGACAGTAGTGGCTGTGTACCACGGGGCCGACCCGGGCCACAACGACCAACATCTCAACATGGATATCATTGCATTCAATGGTAAGTCTTACTTTATGACTACAAAAAAGAATAGTTTAATATATAATAACATAAAATCACGCCTTTATCCCTTACGTGGTAGGCACAGCGTAAAACGCCTCGTAACAGGCGCTTTCGCCACATCTGACAAAAATGGAGGGCAAATTTTAGATTGTAATGATTTGTATTGCTGTAGTGACAGGTTGTCAACCCATCGCCTAAATTACAATACACTGTATGTAACCCTCGAATCCCTTTTGCTGACTTCTACAGCATGCCCGGGAGAAAGGGCAGCTGGAGCATTCTATGTTTTTCTATCTCTCCCAGTCCAACATGGAAGAAATAGTTTAATATTACCGAATAATTACTACAACAAAATGTCCTGCAGCGACGTTCCTATACTTTCCCGACCAGTCGATCGCATCGCTATGAAAAGTCAAAAGTATGACAGCACAAATCAAGTGTTTCATAGTGATCACTAGTAAAAGAACATGTGACTTCACTAGGAAATTCAAATCCCTTGTTTTGTTCCCAGGTCGTCAAGTCCGCAGCAAGACAGTCCCCTTACCTTTGACCCCCGGCTCCAAGCTGAGTTGGGTAGGCAGCACGGACTGCGGCTCGCCCGTGGCTTATGATAATAGCGGCGTGTTGAGACTGTACGACATCTCAAGCGGAGTGTGGATGCCGGTTTGTGACACCAACACGCACTCCAGGGGAGCGTCTGATGTCTGGTTCATTGTGTCCGTGAGTAGAAATATTTTTAAACTAAATGCTTGTCATTCGAGAGAAAAACATAGGATACTCAATAGGGTGGATCAGAAATGCATTTATTTGAAATTTCGTTTTCGGCCACCATGCAAAACTTGTTACACACTAACATGACATTAGATAAAATAATAAAAAGAAAAAACAAATGTTTTATACTGCCCCAAGGCTATCGAAGTTTCAAATAAAAAACAAAAAAGCCCTACTGGTAAACTTAACTTGTGGGTAAATAAAAAAGAGTAAATCACTGTTTATTAAGCTTTTATCGTTATTAATAATTACAGAAACTATATAAGAAAAAAAAACACCTACTTGTTAGACAGAAATAAAAAAAAAACACTTCAAATAAATGTAAAATTCAGGATTTATTGTGTTTTAAAATATTTTTTGGTGTTAAAAAATAGCATAATTTTTCGGGATTCTAACCTCGTTTTGATAAATCCATCCCTTCTGAATGGCCCACAAACTGCTACAGCTGCCTCTGTTACTGTTTTGACACAACTTTCTGTGGCTTGAGTGTGGCAGGGATAGTTTTTGATACGAGGTAAAATTTTAGTTTCTACTAACTGTGGGTTTTGAATGCATTCAAGAATCAATTCTCTGCTTATGTTTTTTGTTAAAGGGGGTTCTGTCAAAGAAATTTTATTCCAATTATCCATTTCAGTGTAGCGTTTTAGTGTAGTGTGTAGTTTTGAGCTTAGAAATTAAATTTTGGCAACACAAAATCTCGGGGTGCTATCGTGACCACATCTCGTGCTTTTATAATGTTTTGTAAAGCTGAAACTCTCACTTCCTATTTTTCGTCAGCTAACATGGCCAACAAAATGTTTTCAGGATGCCTAAAATAGCTATTTCGTTGAAAAACACGGTCTACGATGACCCTCATCTGTAGGGGAAGGTATCGCGATAGCATCGTAGTTCTGTGCAAATGTTTGGCTCCGTGAATACAGAGTGGTTCAGTTTTTATAGAAAACCACATTGGGGCATAAACTTTAATCACAAAATTTACTAATAAAAACAGACTCTCTGTTGGTTCAGATGTGGAATCGGTTTCCCGTAGTGAGCCATCTCGAATGAACAATTTTTCCGGATTTTTCTTTGCTAAGCTCTCACTGCACGATCTAGAATTGATAGCTTGGCAAATTTGGTACAAATAAAGCTGATCTGTACTTCAATCTTTTTTATTTGATATTTCAGGCAAAATACAGTCAATTGCCTGAAAGGGCTTCACTGGTAGAGTCTCACATTTTTTTAATGATTTACCGACATCTCCTGAAAAGCTGCGAGGACCAGTTGTAGTGCCATCAAGGGTCTCAAATAAATGACGCAAATTCAGCTCATTTGCGTGTACATGTGTGCATAAACCATTGCAACAGCCTTCCTAGTTTTAGCTCCAGACACCGTATAATACCACCCTTGTGTCCTGTGTTGACAGCAGTGCCATCACAACCAATAGCAACAAGCTTACCGCAATAAATTTATTTTTGGACCAAGAATTCACGTAATTTTTCGCTTATGTGAAGAGATTTTCCGCTTTGCAAAGCCAGGTGACCCATGTACTCAGAACCGGGTTCTTTGAGCATACTTATGTGTTCCTCTAGCACAACCTTCCTTCTTGAATCCTCGTATACTAAGGTTTTGTCTTTACGTCCATCAAAATAGAGGCCGAACTCGTTATGCTCAAACGTAAAGGATTGATTGGTAATTTTTTTCTTTCCGTTTCGCGTGCACGTCTAATTCTAATTCTATCTACAACATTTGACATATATTCAGCGGAAACAATCCCAATATCCTGCAGTGTTGCTGATACTATCGCTGCTCCAGCCCGATCAGACACACCAAAACGGTCTAAAGTCTTGGCAATAGTGGGATAGTCCTTCAGTACATGGACTCTTTTTGTAGAGGTAGTACTCTGTGGAGACTGAGAATCTTTTTGACAAGTACTAGGTAGTTCGATGGAAGTGCTTGTGGAAGGAGTAGACTCGATTGTAGAGCATTATCTTGTAGGTGGTTTGGGCTCAGACTCCGAAACTTGCTGGTGTTGAGCTTAACACCAAACCTCCTTTTTTCTTTTTCTAGCCAGACATTTTTCAGTTTGTTTGGTTAAATTCACATCAACACTGCCGATGACCATTTTTCGATTAGTTAGCTGGTCTTGCAAAAACGTTCGTTCACTTATAGGTACTTTTAGGGCTTTGCCGCAATTGCATGAATCAAAACATTTACATTTGCATATTGCTATGTCAAATAAAACCTGCGCGTTCTTTTTGAAAATTTTCATGCGTTCTTTGTAGGATTCAACATTTTTTCTTGATGAATATGGTTTTAAAAGGCTGCGATACTTATCATGATAGTCTTTGATCTTGCGAACTAAGGATCGATCGTCAATAGTGGGTATCAAAGTTAGCTTCCATTGCTTTGTGACTTTCGCAGCAACTTCCAAACAAGTTTCACTCACCAATTTCTTTTATTGGCCCTGTTTTTGTTTGTTCCAACTAATCCACAAATAACATAACATCTTTGTATGTTGGCAATGTGTTTATAGGCAAATCGCAAGCAATCCCGAACACAGGACACACTGTTTCACTTCGTAACAATGACGTAGTTTTTGCAATAATCGCCCGTTTATATGGCGTACAAGTAGTAGTTATGGCGAAAATACTGACAATGTGGGTATTTGAAGAAGTTCGTAGTGACAGACCACGTCAAATGGAACAACATTCTATCAAAAATAAATGATCCATATTGAATAGGAGGGTAGCGGAAGTCATGTCAAATATCACTATTTAAGAAAAGTTCGGTTAGCTTGGGGCAGTACTAAACATTAATGAATATCTTTCATATTTAATATTATGCATGTAGACTAGACGTAACAACTTTCTCATAGTTGCCGAAACAGAATTTATAAAAAAAAATATCATACATTGCTTGATCCACGCTAATACTCAAGCTCGCTCGCGCTGTGGTGGACTGGTGCCCGAGCTAGGCGTAAGAGCCTGTATTACAGGTCACCAGGCCTCCACCCCTCATTTACCATCATTTACATACTGTGTACTAATAATATAAGTTATGTGGTAGAGTAAAAAATACGAAAGGGAAAGTAAGAGATATAGTATGCATGCAATGTGTGTGTGATTGAGTATGTGTAATATATTGACCAAGAAGAGATAATTACTGACTGCCGACGACGGCGCAGTTTGAGGCCTTAAATTCTACTAGATATTTTTGTATTCATACATACATACATATTATCACGCCTTTATCCCTAATGGGGTAGGCAGAGCGCAAACGACCTAAACAAAGGTCATTCCGCCACGTCTGACAAAGTTTTGAGGGTTATTTAAGATAGATTTGTAGGTATATTGCTGTAGTGACAGGTTGAATAAATCCTAATCACAATATGCCGAAACCCTCGGATCCCTTAGCTGGCTTTTACAGCATGCTCGGGAGGTAATCCAGCTGGCACATTCTTTATTCATGCATTCTTTCTTCCATGCTGAACTGGGAGAGATAGAAAAACATAGAATGTTCCAGCTGCCCTTCCTCCCGGGCATGCTGTAGAAGTCAGCAAAAGGGACTCGAGGGTTACAGTGTATTGTAATTTAGGCGATGGGCTGACAACCTGTCACTAAAGCAATACATATTACAATCTAAAATTGCCCTCAGTTTTTGTCAGACGTGGCGAAAGCGCCTTTTACGAGGCGTTAAACGCTTTGCCTGCCCCGTAAGGAATGAAGGCGTGATGTATGTATGTATGTCTTTATTCAATCAGAAGCTCTCACTTTTATGAGCTTTGAGCCTTCAATACATTGTTTGTAAAATCCTTGTAAAAACACGAATGTTTTTGTTGTAGGTGAGCGAGCCGGCGCAGAAAGTACGTGCGATCCTTTGTAGAGGTACCTCGTTCCCTGTCACGGTGCCCAAACCAATCATATCAGAGCTGTCCATACAAGTAAGTATACATAACCTAGCATTTCATTCGCATCTACTACGAGTAACAGAAAGGGTATATGCACCCGAAAGGATATGAACCAGCCCGTGAAACTGAACAACTTTCCCCAAGGAACATAGGTCGAAAAACAAAAAAAAAAAATTGACTCCCCGTACTACAAGCGCTATCAGCTGATGCATTTTGTATGGAAGGTCAAACTTTTTTTCTTGTTTCGACCTATCTTTCTTTGGGAAAGTTGTTCAGTTTCATGTGCTGGTTTATATCCTTTCCGGTGTATATACCCTATGTGTTATACGTTGTATTTATAATTACGCATGCATGGAAGAAGATGATTCAAATCGCAACCGCGATTACAACCAACTGACTATGCACTCTAAAACCAGTGAAGAAAGAATTCAACTTTACCACCTTCGCGGGAAGACAGTTTGACAGACAATCCGCACACCTTTACAATAGCATAAATAAAACCTTACAGATATACCCAAAAACTTACTACGAATGCAAAAAAAAATCTCTAAACAATATCTCCTAGACAAATCTTACGATGACACTGAATCCATTTTACAGATAATCACATAAAACACTAAATATGTCCTACATACAGCACACCCGTATAATTAGGTTTTACACGTACGCATTCTCTCTCTCTCTCTCCTCTCTCTCTCTTTCTCTCTCTCTCCTCTCTTTCTCTCCTCTCTTTCTCTCCTCTCTCTCTCTCTCTCTCTCTCTCTCTATCTCTCTCTCTCTCTCTCTCTCTCTCTCTCTCTCTCTCTCTCTCTCTCTCTCTCTCTCTCTCTCTCTCTCTCTCTCTCTCTCTCTCTCACACACACACACACCTTTTATATTTTGTTTAATAATTTTAAATTGTTAGTTAAATAAATGTAGTTTTATAATTTTAACTTATATTGTACACCCGTATAATTAGGTTTTACACGTACGCATTCTCTCTCTCTCTCTCCTCTCTCTCTCTTTCTCTCTCTCTTTCTCTCTCTCTCCTCTCTTTCTCTCCTCTCTTTCTCTCTCTCTCTCTCTCTCTCTCTCTCTCTCTCTCTCTCTCTCTCTCTCTCTCTCTCTCTCTCTCTCTCTCTCTCTCTCTCTCTCTCTCACACACACACACACACACACACACACACACCTTTTATATTTTGTTTAATAATTTTAAATTGTTAGTTAAATAAATGTAGTTTTATAATTTTAACTTATATTGTATCGTTTTAAACCACAATACTTAGTTTTGTTTAATCCTTATGAAATAGCGGGGCCTCCTCACACAACATTTAAAAAAAATACTTAAAAGGAGTTCCTCGAACACTCTTGTTACTACTAAGATGCAGAAATAAACAATTTTTATATTTTATTTATTTTATTACATCCAAATTTTCTTTTTTTCTTTCTTCCATGCTGGCCTGGGAGCAAGAGAAAAACATAGAATGTGCCAGCTGCATTTCCTCCCGGGTATGCTGTAAAAACCAGCTAAGGGATCCGAGGGTTTCAGTATATTGTAATTTAGGCGATGGGCTGACAACCTGTCACTACAGCAATATACTTACAAATCTATCTTAAATAACCCTCAAAACTTTGTCAGACGTGGCGGAACGACCTTTGTTTGGGTCGTTTACGCTCTGCCTACCTCATTAGGGATAAAGGCGTGATTATATGTATGTATGTATGCAAAATTTCTCATTTATAATATCCGACGACAAGGAAGACCTCGTAGAAGATGGCGAGACGACTTGGATGTTTTCTGTGCGCAATGGCCGACAGAGGCTGCAGGTAGAAACGCCTGGAGAGATAAAAGGGAGGCCCTTGCCCAGCAGTGGGACGACCTATAGGCTAAGTACTGTGTGAAATTGTGTCTGTTTCATTTACACTAATTACTTACATACATACATACATCACGCCGTTATCCCTTACGGGGTAGGCAGAGCGTTTAACGCCTCGTAAAAGGCGCTTTCGCCACGTCTGACAAAAATTAAGGGGACTATTTTAGATTGTAATATGTATTGCTTTAGTGACAGGTTGTCAGCCCATCGCCTAAATTACAATACAATGTAACCCTCGAGTCCCTTTTGCTGACTTTAACAGCATGCACGGGAGGAAGGGCAGCTGGAACATTCTATGATTTTCTATCTCTCCCAGTCCAGCATGGACTAATTACTTATTACATAATATTTACAAACATAACTTATCTTACTTTAGCTTATTTTGTAAGTACCTACTAATTACAGTTTAGAGCCTAATTAAATAGGAGTATTTATTGCTGCCGACAAACTTTAAATAAGTTTGGCAGATGTAACAAATTATGTAATGTGGTTCTAAAATCAAATAAACGTATTTTTCATTTTTTTATTCATTTTCATTTATTAAAAAAAAATATAAAAAGGATTTGTCATATTTAGTATTGAAATCATATTGTTTGTAGATTCCTCTCTGCGAGCTGGATACAGAGAAGGGCCAATACGAGGAACAGCTGGCCCGCTGGGCGCACACCGCGGCCGACGTGCCCGTCAAGACTGCTAGAGAAACCGCACTCAAACTATTCGCTGTGAGTATCTTTTTATATGAGCCCGATGGTGTAGTGGATAGGGCCGCTGCCTCCTGAGCGGGAGGTCGTGGTTCGAATCCCACCACGTACCACTGTGTTTTTCGGTTTTCGAATTTCATATGTACGTTTATTCGGCGCTTTTTCCGTGCTTCAGAAGGCACGTTAAGCCGTTGGTCCCGGTTAATATCGTTTAATACCATAGATATTAGTCGTTAAGCCATTTCAGAGGCCATTGGCGGCTTGAAAACTCTGACCTAATCTAGGATTGGGTCTGGTTTCCCTTCTGGGTTGCAGAGGTCAGATGGCAGTCGCTCTGTGAAAAAACCAGTACTCTCGTTCAATCCCCTAGATTAGGTAGCCGACCCCGTAAGATACGGGATAAGGCTAGGGAGATGATGATCTTTTTATATGAGACCTTGCGCACAAGCTGCTTCAATGCTGGCCTGGGAGCGAGAGAAAAACATAGAATGTGCCAGCTGCATTTCCTCCCGGGTATGCTGTAAAAACCAGCTAAGGGATCCGAGGGATTCAGTGTATTGCAATTTAGGCGATGGGCTGACAACCTGTCACTATTTATTTTATTTATTTATTTATTAGGTTTGCCAACAGGTTTACAACTTCCATGCTAAAATGACAAAAACAAGAAATTGACTTGATGTAGACCCAATTACAGGCAAACACAGCTAGCTATGATAATACATGTACTTATTAACTATTGTTACAACTAATTAAGTAGGTTAACGGGGTGTTTATTAAAGTTTTAATTTTTCAGCCAATAATGCTGTTTTGAATTTATGTAGGGAAACATGAAAAATATCTATATTTGAAGATTTATACCAGTTATTGTGTTCACGGCATATTCTAGGTATCAAGCTGTATTGTCCCAAATTGGTTCTAGAAGTTCTTACATAAAACGGTCTATAGTTTACAATTCTGGCATTAGATCTTGGAACCACAAGTTTAATTTTTGGCAGCAAGCTAGGGCAATTTATGTTTCCTCTAATTATTTTAAACAGGGTAGTTTGGTCAGCTATCCATCGGCGATTTTCTAGAGATACAAGCTTAAAATGTTTTAATCTAGTCTTGTATGAATTAAACAAGGATAGCTTTTTGCCATGCACCGAGAGAAAGAACATAAAACGCTTTTGGATCCTTTCAATCCTATCTATGTGTATTTGGTAATGAGGAGTCCATATGCCAGAACAGTATTCTAAGCTAGATCGAAGAAGAGCATTGTATACTGCGATTAGAGCTTTGTTATTTTTGAAGGTCTTGCAGTTTCTCAAAAGAAACTACAGCAATATACCTACGAATATATCTTAAATAACCCTCAAAACTTTGTCAGACGTGGCGGAACGACCTTTGTTTTGGGCGTTTACGCTCTGCCTACCTCATTAGGGATAAAGGCGTGATTATATGTATGTATGTATGTTGCGCACAAGGTATAGTAACTATTACCCAATCATACTTCCCTGCCGGTTGGGCATGATGTATACAACGTGTAACAGTAAGGGTATATGCACCCGAAAGGATATGAACCAGCACATGAAACTGAACAACTTTCCCAAAGGAACATACTTAGGTCAAAATAAGAAAAAAAGTTTGACCTTCCATACAAAATGCATCAGCTGATAGTGTGTGTAGTATGGGGAGTTCAACGTTTTGTTTAGTTTTTCGACCTATGTTCCTTCGAGAAAGTTGTTCAGTTTCATGGGCTGGTTCATACCCTTTCTGTTACACGTTGTATAAGACCTTTCGCACAAGGTAAGGTAACGATTGCACAACCCTGCCGATCTTAGCGAGTGGATTCTCGAGTCAAACGACCCGATGAACCCTGGTGTCAGAGTTTTTCAAACCGCCTAGTAGCACGGCTAACAGTAACAACAGCTATTAGGCCTCTAAACATGGTGTGTGTAACGACCACTATCAAAGACAGCGACCGGGACCGACGGCTTAACGTGCACTCCTAACGCGAAATCTTTTTTCTTCCAGACAATCAGGTGATTCGGCCTGCATTGTCCTAACCAAACTGGGGAAAATTCTCACAAAGTGATAAATTGACAAATATCAACTTTGTGTTCCCTCCTAGGAATCGAACCCAGGACCTCCGGAGCGTGAGCCCATGGCTCTGACTACTAGACCACGTAGGCAGTTAATTAAAAGTATTACTCTTCCGCTCGCAGCGAGTGCAGTGTGCTACAGCTAGTGCGTGACAGGCCGTTACACCAGTAATCTTCGGTGGCCTTAAAAATATGGCCTTAGAATTGAAATGTTTTACCCCCTGACCACGATATAAATAGACCTGAGGAGTAAAAGACAGAGAAACAGGAAGAGAAAGACTTATGGACTTTTGTCTATGACAGATCTTTTAGTTCGTCATCGGAATATATTTCAATAAAACATTGTCCAAATGTTTTCTCTACAGTTGGCATGCCGCAGCGAAATAGAACAACGCGCTTTGGAACTAATGGAGATCCTGAAAGACGACCGCCTTCTCCCTCTAGCCGCTAAATACGCCTCACGACTAGGCAGGGTACATCTAGCTGACAAACTAACCGACCTAGCCCACGAGTGGGAGCGGGACGGGAATACACCCCACAACAACGCGCAGTTTGAGGCGCTGAGTGCGACAGAGACGTACGATGTGACGAGTGAGGACTTGAATCAGAGTTTGATCATACCGCAGCGAGCGAAAGAGAAGAAGGAGGCTGTTAATAATATCAAGCCCGTGGTAAGTTTTCCTTGAATGAAATGTTATTTTGTAGACATTCTAATCTGCTTTTTTTAATATTATAACCCATTAAAAAAAAGGTAAGCTACTTATTCTTTTTGTGACAGCCTTTGTAAACTAAAACCTTATTACTTACTTATTTTGCACATTATTGCGCATATTTTATCTCGACTATATCTTCTGGCATTATTCTATGGGGAGACTCAATTGATAAAAAAAAAGTATCTTTGTTCTTCCATGCTGGCCTGGGAATGAGAAAAAAGCATAAAATGTGCCAGCTGCGTT
Source organism: Scrobipalpa costella (assembly GCA_949820665.1). NCBI lineage: Eukaryota > Metazoa > Arthropoda > Insecta > Lepidoptera > Gelechiidae > Scrobipalpa > Scrobipalpa costella. The sequence continues at coordinate 4,587,151 of OX463299.1, forward strand.
TCCTCCCGGGCATGCTGTATAAACCAGCTAAGGAATCGGATGGTTTCAGTGTATTGAATTTAGGCGATAGGCTGACATCCTGTCATCCTGTGCAATATACCTGCATATCTATTTTAAATAACCCTCAAAATTTTGTCAGACGTGGCGGAACGACCTTTTTATAGGTCGTTTACGCTCTGCCTACTCCATCAGGGATAAAAGCGTGATTATATGTATGTATCTTTGTTCTTGAAAAGAAAGAAGAAGACTTTGAGATAAGTAGTGTGGGACTCGAGGCAAAAGAAACTGAAAAAATAACTCAACATACATCTTTCATCAAAGAAGTGATTCCATAAATTTTCCCCTATAGCCGATAAAGTCATCGCCAGGCGGAGCTCGCAATCCTTTCAAGAAGCAGAATGACGCCGCCAAGAATGTCCCCAGCCCACTCAGCTTGACTGATAGAAATTTCGTTGAAGTACACGCAGCGGAAGAGAATAGTGATGTAAGTACAATTTAATGCGTCCCGAACAGCCTGGGTGACCTCAAGTAGCACAAGATACTTGGGGCCAATCGCCTTCTTCACTGCGAATTTGTATTCTGCAGTAAAGCGGGACAGCGGCCACACGACAAAATTGCAGCTTGTGACTTAGCTTGAGACGACCTCCTACTAGACGTTTATATATTTATGGTACAAATGTTCTGATCTAAGAGAATCGTGATTAAACGAATGTCCTAAAAGAATCATGATCAGACTAATGTTCTTAAAGATTCATGGTCAAACAAATGTTCTAATAGATTCATGATCAAAGAAATGCTCTAAAAGATTCATGATCAAACAAATGTTCTAAAATATTCATAATCAAACAAAACGATGTTCTAAATGATTCGTGATCAAACTAATGTTCTAGATTCTTGATCAAACAAATGTTCTAAAAGATTCGTGATGAAACTAATCTTCTAAAAGATTCATGTTCAAACTTATGTTCTAAAATATTCATGATCAAAGAAATGTTTTAAAAGATTTATAACCAAAGAATGTTCTAAAAGATTCGTGATCAAATAAATGTGCCAAAAGATTCATAATCAAACAAATGTTTTAAAAAATATATGTTCAAACACATGTTTGAAAAGATGCATGATCAAACAAATATTTTAAAAGCCATTATCAAACAACTAAAAAGATTTATGATCAAACTAATTTCATGCTATTTTTTCAGTCTTATCTAAATTCAATTCTTGTCTGTTACTTTTATCTCTTTAAAAGGCTACATAAAAAAAGTACCTGAAAGTTCAACTTTCACTTATCCAATAAAATAACCTATCTTTTTATTTTCTACAGCCAATGAAACCCACCGAAGGCGAGAAATTCACCGACTGGTTTGCTCGCAACAAGACCGGCCTCGAACGGGACAACCCCGCACTCACACCCGCCGAACTCACCAAACACGCCATCAAGGTATTCAAGACACTGCAAACGAAAACTAACCCTATTGAGAACGGAGATAAGATACAAAATGGCGAAAGCAACAAGAGGAAGATAGAAGAAGTAGCTGACAGTCCGGTGACCAGCGCGCCCAAACAGTCCAAGCTCAGTGCATTCGCGTTCTCTAAGAAGACTTAAACAAGTTAATTTCAGGTAGGTTTTTAAAATTGTAGTATATTTTTATTATGGACAAATAATCTATCTTACAACAAGACAAACCCACACTTTCTATGGCATCAATTCATTCAAGACACTGCAAACGAAAACCAACCCTATTGAGAACAGAGATAAGATACAAAATGGCGAGAGTAACAAGAGGAAGATAGAAGAAGTGACAGATAGTCCAAGCTCAGTGCATTCTCGTTCTCTAAGAAGAAATAAACAAATTAATTTCAGGTAGGTTTTTAAAATTGTAGTAGTTTTTTTTTATCATGGACTGATATCCGCGCAAAGAATCTATCTTAGCACAAGACAAACCCACGCTTTCCATGGCATCAATTCATTCAAGACACTGCAAACGAAAACCAACCCTATTGAGAACGGAGATAAGATACAAAATGGTGGGAGTAACAAAAGGAAGATAGAAGAAGTGGCAGATAGTCACGTGACCAGCGCGCCCAAACAGTCCAAGCTCAGTGCATTCGCGTTCTCTAATAAGACTTAAACAAGTTAATTTCTGGTAGGTTTGTAAAATTTTCTACGAGTTAATTATAATTGTTGTAGTTTGATCGATATTTTGTAGTTGTTTCTTAGTGATTGACTGAATTTTGTAGTAATTTCTTAGTGAATGAAACTGGTTTTCATTTTCTATTTGAAAATGTGTTTTATACTTTTCCGTATATTTTTGTCAAGAAATGGCTCTAGTGTTAAAAATTGCAGTAGTTATTTTTATCATCGACTGATATCCGCGCAAAGACTCTATCTTAGCACAAGACAAACCCACGCTTTCCATGGCATCAATTCATTCAAGACACTGCAAACGAAAACCAACCCTATTGAGAGCGAAGATAAGATACAAAATGGCGAAAGCAACAAGAGGAAGATAGAAGAAGTGGCAGATAGTCCAAGCTTAGAGCATTTGCGTTTTCTAAGAAGACTTAAGAGGTAATATTGTTGTAGTTTGAGCGATATTTTGTAGTTATTTCTTAGTGATTGACTGAATTTTGTAGTAATTTCTTAGTGAATGAAACTGGTTTTCATTTTCTATTTGAAAATGTGTTTTATACTTTTCCATATATTTTTGTCAAGAAATGGCTCTAGTATTATCGGCAAATGAATCGGTTATCTGCATTGCTCTTTTTAAACATCGCATGGAAAGATCAAACTGAACAATCTGGATAATAGAATAATCTAAAAATAACTACCAACGATTACATAAAAAATCGATTAATAGAGTTCCTATGAAAGGATAAAACTTTTATTAGAAGACTAATCCTGGAAATATTTATTTTGTAAGTGGTATCCTTAGTAGGTGGTATCATGTTACATTATAGTTAAGTTTAATTAAGAATAAGATTAGTTAATAAAATTAAAGCTAGCAAAGTTGTAAATATATTTTGATAAACGTTTTACTAAAATAAAGACTCAGTGTATGAAATTACATAATTTGTTTGCATTTAATATTCTACTAACTTAATAAGAAATTTAAAATGTATAAATTAAACAAATTCCAACAATAAAGTAAACGTAAAAAAACAAGGATAACATCTTTATTTTTGATCCAATTAGAATGGAATTTTTGTATTTGAATGCGTTTTTGTCAGTTAGGCGCCCGTATGTCCGCGATACTTAGGTTCGTATTGATAAACCGCACTTGAGACTGGCAGCTAGTTTGAGTTTGTATCAGAAATGTAATTTCAGTACAATATGGCCTGTCAAATCAATACTTAATATTGCTCTCAATCTTGAGATAGCTTTATAAATACGGGCCTTACTCTCGCAAACTCTTGCCCTAAGTAAGTGACTTTTAAACGTTGACCAACTCAGCCTCATCCGGTGGCGGGAACACTCCTTCCTTGAACATCCTGACCCATTCAGAGCCGCGCGGGTAGCCGAACTTCTCTATGGTGCCGGGCTTGAATTCTGTACTGTAGCCTGCCATCTGAAACATGGTATTAGAAAACTTAGTACAGACTCTTACATACTTAAGTACTTACTGTGAAAAATAATAAGCAGGTATAAAGGATCAGTTACAAAATCTCGGCGCATTGAGAACTAATAGTTGAATTAGACTAAAATGAAGCTTGAAACCTTAGAATAACTCGCTGCTAGAATGTTAATAGTCCTCCCACCGATTTTCGGTAATGGCGGCCAATCTCCCAGAGATCAACCAACTGCGCAGGACTAGTTTTTAGTGCCTAAGTGTTAGCGATACACACGGGTGCACTCTCTATTCCTTCAATCTCTTATTCTGATGGGACAGATTAACTGACACGACCAGAGAGAAATCAAGCGCAGGACCGACCGACTATTTGCATGCCCATCCGACAGCATGGATCATTTTACTTTTCGGACAATCAGGTGATCAGCCTGCAATGTCCTAACCTAACTAGAAACAACAACACAAAGTCATTGTCCCCCGCCGGGAATCGAACCCGGGACCTCCTGATCGTGAGCCCATGACTCAGACCGCTAGACCACGGCGGCAGTTAGAATATTAGAAAGTATTTCAGTTGGAAGTATTTTGGGTATTTTTAACTCAAGAAAGCTGTCTGGCATTACCTTAGGCGCCATATATCTAGCTTGCTCTACGATGCAAAGGTCAATAAAATGCTCGTGTTGTTGATCCACGTACTCCGCTAAGCGACGTTCTATAGTGCACGATACACTCGGATAGTCCCAAACTTGTAGACGTTAGACCATCTCGCATAGACCTGACCTTGATCCTGGGTTCTAAATATTCCCGGCGGAGGAAGATTTATGTCATCATGATCAGGGCTATCAAAAAAGACGAAAGCCTAACCTTACCTTAATATTAGCCCGACCTTAGAAAGAACAGTAGGTATCTCACCTTAGGCGCCATATATCTAGCTTGCTCTACGATGCAAGGGTCAATGAAATGCTCCTGTTGTTGGTCGACGTACTCCACTAAGCGACCTTCCATAGTGCACGACACACTCGCGTAGTCCCAGAATCGCAGATGTTGAACCATCTTGCATATACTTAGTGACCTTGATCGTGGGTTCTATTCCCGGTTAAGGAAGATTTTTGTCATCAAGGCTAGTCAGAAAAGACGAAAGTCTTACTTTACCTTACCTTAAAATGTACATCAGATAGAGTATTAAGTATCTCACCTTTGGCGCCATATATCTAGCTTGGTCCACGATGCAAGGGTCAATGAAATGTTCATGTTGTTGGTCCACGAATTCCACCAGTCGGCCCTCCATAGTGCATGATACGCTCGCATAGTCCCAGAATTGTAGATGTTGCACCATCTCGCATAGGCCGACGCCGCCGGCATGGGGGCAGACTTTCACTGGGGAAATAAGAAAGTATTTCGTAAGATTTGAGATTGTCAATCCATCTTACAGATAGTAGGGTTACCATAGCTAAGTAAGTGAAAGCATACGGCCTAGACCTAGTGATATGCGTTTCTCGTAAAGCCGTAAACTATAGACATGACTCACTAGGGCCACAGGCTGGATGCTTCCAGAGTTGGAGTTGTTGACCGTATGAGTTTCGATTGATAAGGAAAAAAGAAAGGCTTCATCGGAACTGTATCCCCATTTTCACGTCTTTTTTTAAAGATTTGTCTAATACATGATTTAAATTTGGTCTTCTTCCATTTACTGTCAGATAAACGAAGTCTTGCATCTTTACCTCCAAGTTTCTCCGCCATGAGATACACAGACAGAATCTCGTTGACTCCTCCAATACGCGCGGAATCTATTTGACAGAACTGCATTCCACCGCTTTGAAGGAACTGCTTGAACATGACGCGGTTGGCGCACATCTCTCCCGTCGCCACGCCGATACCGTAAGGCCTGGGGATCACAAACTTTGAAAACGTTTGCTACTACTACTATTGCTATTACTACAGCCACAACAGGCCTCAGCTGGAATAGGCTTCTCCCGAATAATTATTCTTGCCACACTTGGCAGGCGGAAGGCGAGCATAGTGCAAGATGTTATTTACAGGAAACTTTGCTACCCTTGGGAATTACAGTTAGGTAAGGCGCTCAAAAACGAGATTGTTTTAAGATTTTACAAACATGAAAAGGAACAGGTTAAATGATTCACTCGGGTGGGATTTGAACCTACGACCTTCGGCGTAAACACTTTTAAGTTGATAAGGATATCTCTAAATAAAACGTAGTTCCCTTTGCCTTCTAATAAAAAATCTTACGCTAATGCCTTCGAGATGGCTGCGTGTCCATAAACGTCATCAGGGGAAGTCGGCTCTTCAATCCACATAGGCTTGAGGGGAGCGAGCTTCTTCATCCATTCGATTGCTTCATTCACGCTCCAGGCTTGGTTCGCGTCCACCATCTAGTAAAAATAAGTTATCTACAAAAAACCTGTTTATTTTTCAAAGCTTTAACTGGATGCTCAGACTGATAAGGGTCGTACAAACTGATTTTGGGTATACATACACCTCTTAACCGGTAAATTTATTATAGGCAAAGATACTAATAACGGGCACTCACTTTGGAATATAAGTCGCGTATTTCACGACATGTTTGGGGACATTCGGAGTCTCTTCATCAGGTTGAGTGTGTAGGTTGCGGAGTTGTCTAGGTTGCCAAAGTGAGTAAGTACCCTTTATTAAAATCTTTGTTTAGAATGTCTCACTTAAGTTTAAATAGTTTGATTATTGTAGGTTTCTTCCATGCTGGACTGGGAGAGATAGAAAAACATAGAATGTTCCAGCTGCCCTTCCTCCCGGGCATGCTGTTAAAGTCAGCAAAAGGGACTCGAGGGTTACATTGTATTGTAATTTAGGCGATGGGCTGACAACCTGTCACTAAAGCAATACATATTACAATCTAAAATTGCCCTCAATTTTTGTCAGACGTGGCGAAAGCGCCTTTTACGAGGCGTTAAACGCTCTGCCTACCCCGTAAGGGATAAAGGCGTGATTTATGTATGTATGTATTGTAGGTACTTCAATTATTTGGATGACTATGGTAAGTATAACCTCAGACTTACCAAAACCCTATCGTTGCCGATGTACTTCCTAACAGCGCTGCACCGTCGGTAGTCATCCTCAAAGTTGAGTCCCACTTTCACTTTGAAGTGCGTGAATCCAAGTTTCAGGTACTTTTCGCACAGCTCTTTGAGAGTTTCGTCGCTGTAGCCGAGCCAACCTGATAAACACGTTTACGTTCAGTATATAAGTACAACGTGTAACAGAACGTATATGCACCGAAAGGGATATGAACCAGCCCATGAAACTAAACAACCTTCCCAAAGGAACATAGTTCAAAATAAGAAAAAAAAAGTTTGACCTTCCATACAAAATGCATCAGCTGATAGCGCGTGTAGTATGGGAAGTCACACTTCTTTTTTTTTATTTTCGACCTACGTTCCTATGGGAAAGTTGTTGAGTTTCATGAGCTGGTTCATATCCTTTCGGGTGCATATACTCTTTTTGTTACACGTTGTATTGTACCTACAAAAATAACATGAAGAGGGGATTTTACCACGATACGAGATTCAAAAATACCATTGGCTTCCTAGGAGACAATTTTTAATAGATTCGATTTAATATTTAAAAAATCATAGTCAACAGCCTGTATCACTCCACTGCTGTACATGACCCTCTTCTAAGATGCACGCTTTAGCCCGACGTACAGCTTCGATGAGTTGTCAAATAAAGATGATGCCAGGTACCTACCGGCTTGAGTGGTATAACACGGATAGCCCTTCTCAATGAGGGTTTTGATTCTCTGTTCCTTGCCAGCTTGCTTCTGTTTTAGGAGTTGTATCGCTTCCTCTTTGGTAATCACGTCTGTTATGTAGCGGAAGTCTATTACTGATACCAACTCCTGTAACAAAAGTTTAAGGATAATCATTCATAAATTATACTATTTCAGGCAAGATTGTCTTGTAAGCGACAATGTTTGAAATAGATTTGATTTTGACTCTACTTTTAGTCTTCATCAGAGGCAGGCGAGATAGAGGCGACTATGATGCTAGCTCTATTGTTTTACTAACTTCTGGTTCCATATCTGCCAGCAGCCTCCACAGTGGTTTGTTCTCCAGCCTCGCCCACAGATCCCACAGCGCATTCAAGATGGCCGCCACTGCTAAGTGAGCCACTCCTTTCTCTGGTCCGATCTGGAAAAAATACGGATTAAGTCGTAAGTATACCAAGAACAAAGAAAATACACGAGGATTAACGCTTTTTACATTGACGATCTGCTGATATTTTCAGCGTCTTAAGAAGATATAACAGTTTTTTTTATTATTACTATAAATTCATTTTCTAGCTATGAATTTCTATTGATTATAAATAACAGAAAAATGACTTAAGCTTAATAATAAGATCATACCCATCTCATCTGAGAGTCATTCGTGATGGCTCGCCAGAAGGTCGCGAAGTCCGCAAAGATATCAGCAGCATTCTTGCCAACGACGAATCTCTTCATAGATCGGATGCATAGCACAATGATCTCTGTGCCTCTTCCGCTGGTGAAAGTCAGACCGAAGCCTTTCTTGCCGTTTTCTGTCGTGATGGTGACGTACGCGCAGGAGTAGTCTGGATCCGTGTGCTGTAGACATAAGGTTCATTTTATTTGGTAAAGTAAGGTCGATTCAATCGATTATACGATAAGGTCATTGTAGGCCTAATGATGTAATACGAATAACGTTACAGTTGAGTTGAATATATACATACATATGATCACGCTTTTATCCCTAATGAGGTAGGCAGAGCGTAAACGATCTAAACAAAGGTCGTTGCGCCACGTCTGACAAAGTTTTGAGGGTTGTTTAAGATAGATTTGTAGTTAAATTGCTGTAGTGACAGGTTGTCAGCTCCTCGCCTAAATTACAATATACTGAAACCCTCGGATCCCTTACCTGGCTTTTACAGCATACCCGGGAGGAAATGCAGCTGGCACATTCTTTGTTTTTCTCTCTCTCCCAGGCCAGGATGGAAGGAACAAATTGATGGAAGGAACTACGCAACGGATTTTGATGCGGTTTCTTTTAATGGATAGAGTGATTCAAGAGGAAGGTTTATATGTATAATACATGCATAATATAATAGAAAACACTGATAATTTCCGTGCGAAGCCGGGGCGGGTCGCTAGTACCTTATAACTAAGGTGGCCTTTCATTGTACAAAAAGTATTCATAAATTGACGACCAAACACAAGAAAAAAGACTATCACATCACGTACTGATAATAAATTGCTGCCATAACAAGTACCTTTGTAGTTAACATTTTATATTTACTTGCATGCGTACATAAAATCATACCTACATTTGTTTCGGGGTAGGCAGAGTCCACGTATATGAATTATTTTAGTGACGGATCGTTTTCTTTACATTTAATTATTATAAGCGTTAATGAGAGGATGCTTACAAACCAAGGTCAAACTGATACAGAATGCATAATTACCAATTTATCAATGGTTGGTTTAACGCTTCAGTAACTCAACTGCATTACATTATTAATACGAATATAAAGAGAAAGATAAGCATTTTACATACTCATTAGTAAACTCTAAAACTACTGGACTAATATATTTTACCACACTAATATCCCTATCTTCTGCCATGCTGGACTGGGAGAGAGAGAAAAACATAGAATGCGCCAGCTGCATTTCCTCCCGGGCATGCTGTAGAAACCAGCTAAGGGATCCTAGGGTTTCAGTATATTGTAATTTAGGTGATGGGCTGACAACCAGCAATATACGTACAAATCTATCTTAAATAACTCTCAAAACATTGTCAGACGTGGCGGAACGACCTTTGCTTAGGTCGATTACGCTCTGCCTACCCCATTAGGGATAAAAGCGTGATTATATGTATGTAAAACTAATTTTAAAAACGATACAGGATATTTTGTACCACGGAGAAATATCTTATTCTCATGGGAAGACTCATAAAACCGCGACAGTGCAACCGCTGACTGTCATTTACTTACAGAGCTAGAATCAGGTTCTATCGAGGTAACCGGTTTACATAGTGGTACCAATTCCTAGTTGCAAACACGACTTCACTACATAGTATAAAACAAAGTCGCTTTCTCTGTCCCTATATCCCTATGTATGCATAAATCTTTAAAATTACGCAACGGATTTTGATGCGGTTTTTTCTAATGGATAGATGGATTCAAGAGGAAGGTTTATATGTATAATACATGCATAATATAGTAGAGAAACATTGATAATTTCCGCGCGAAGCGGAGGCTGGTCGCTAGTATCTAATACAAGTCAATGCCTGACATTTTCTGTTATGAGAGAACAGAAGGGGACGCCAATAATTTTAGTCAAGATTTAGTTAAGTGTCCGCTCACTTATCATTATCACTTACCAAAGCATCAGATCCATGACCACCTAACGAAGTAGGGAACCTCACATCTTTCACATCTAGCGTCACTATTTTCAATCCATTTCTATTTGGCACGGGCATTATGATTTAAATTACCCGAATATAGCTAAATAAGATGTGTTTTCTCTTCGACCGGCGGAATGCGAGTGACGATGCGATAATGGGAAATCTTCTTGAAAACTTTAAGAAATTTTGCCAATCTAAAATTCACACTTAAGCGTTCGAGTCCAAGGTTGAATTTTCAACTATTATGTCAAGTTAAATGGCGCTGACTATACCAGCTGTGATATATGATAAATGATAACCTTTGTTTTTATGTGATGTTTATTTTGTGATACTGTTTGCGTTGACTGTCTTGTTTTTATTGTAATGTTTTTGTAGTTATTGAGATAAGTTGTTTTTTATAAGTAGAATGTTGCTGTTTCGGTTCTTATACCGGTTTAAAATAGAACAGATATAGTACATACGCCCCGTCCCATCCCATCATGTCCAAGTATGCTATGCATGCATATTTTTATTGATAAGCATTTGACGTGCTCTTTTACACCATGCCCTTTTATTAGTAATCGGCTCCAAGATGTTATTTTAGTACTAAAGTACAAATTATGCCTAAGCAACAAGTTATGCTGATGAGCTTAAGGTAGCTTAGTAGCCTGCAGGCTCCGTTATTACCAGGGTCTGTGCCACGAGCTTACGACCACATGAAAAGAGGTTTTAATTCTTACAAAGGATTTCGCTCTGCCAACTTATTATTGTATGTATTTAAAAGTAAATCTTTTGTCAAATTAATGTCATGTTTTGTCACAAAATCTACAGTCAAACAATATTTCTTGTTATTATTTTTAATTCTCCTGCAATTATTTTGTAACTTTGTACAAAAATGTCTTCAGATACTTCACAGAGGAAACCGTTCTTTGTGTCTCTATCAGATTTGTACCGGCTCGGAATTTTTGAAACTATTTACGCGAAGTCTGAGTCGGAACCGGGTTCGCGAGCGAGCACGCCGCGTGGGTCGGTGCTGTGTCCTGTTACTCACGCACAAGATAGGTACGGTGGAGGAGATGCGCCAACGATTAAAAGAGGATTCAGTAGAAGCGCCGAATCCGCCAGACCTACGACTGATCGTGGCAAAACCGGTGCAGGCGTCGTGGGGTGTAGAATCGGACGACACGGCAGCAGCGGCAGCGGCGGCGGCTCAGACAATCTACCTCGAGGCGCCAAAAACCCAGGCCTCCTCCGATACATACACAACGCGGCCAGATACCGCCTCCCACAATGCTTCGAAGGCGCGTCTGTTTCAATGAAGCAGATGTCAAGTAGTCGCTGGATACTCGGGCACACGATGGCGTTTAGTTCTGTATCACCAAGTGGTTACAAACTGCTCTTGGCGTATGCGAATCCGCAAAAACCCACGGCACCTCCTTACTTCGTGATGGAAGCGGCACCAGGCGGCCAGATGAGTTGCGAAGTGCGTGTCGGCCCGACTAGAGGAACTAGGGCAACAGTGGTTGCGCAAATAATGGACAGAGAATTGTACAGTTTTGAAAGCATGTTCGATATTTACTTGAGCAGTACAACGGCGTCAATCATCGCTGTGAATCGGGAGTTCCTGGCGTTTCACGTTTTGCAAGTGAGTGCCTTTATTTTAATTTTAGGACAGGACACAACCCAACATAAGTATCGGCTAAACCAATAGAAAAAAACTAGACTACTTTATATGGACATTATACTACTGTTTTCCTCTATCGAGTCGACGACGGCAAGTCAAACCCCATCTTAAATTTCTCTAGGCCAGTCGGATTTGTTATTATTTCTGCAAAATTCTTAATCAGTTTTAGCATACATCAAAACGCTGCGACTGAATTGCAGGAATTCTGTAGGTATTCTGTGTGGCTCTATTGGCCAGCACCAAGTAACTTTTAATTTGAAACATTGGATTAGTAAAATAGGCGGTAACGGAACGGTATACGCAGTTCAGATAAGCCCCCAAGGTCGACCGACGATCTGGAGAAGTTTGCAGGAGACTTTTGTTACTGGCGCTAGAGTCTAGCGGCTAGACCAATTCTCGTGAATATCCTTGGGAGAGATATAGGCATAGGTCCAGTAGTGGATATCTATCGGCTGAGACGACGACAATTTAGTACAGTTACTTTTCTATATGCATACGTACTATTCTCAAATCTGATTCCTCGACAACAGGCAGTCACTAAGAACCTTTCCTTGGGCGTTGAGCTGGTGGGTCGTGGCCAGACGGAGCTGAGTTCTGTGTCAGGCGCGGCGCGATGGGCCGACCGGTCTAATTCCCTGAGCGCCACCGCCGGCAACCGAGGTGTTGACGTGTGCTACGCGAGAAACATGAAGCCTTTCCTTACAGTCGCTGCTATGCTCGAGGTTAGCATTCAGAGATTTAGATAGTAACTAGCTCAGTGGCACAGTGTTCCTTAGATCAGCTCTGTATCAAAATTTGTTTGGGGTCCCAGCCCAAATGTATGTATGTGTAATTACGATTTATCACACAGAAAAAAGCCTTATGTTAATCATCACGAGCGTAGCACATTGATCGAGGTATGTTACGCGGGAGGAGCTCGAAATTTTACGTTATCGATTAAGCGAGCGAAGCAAGCACGAGGTATCACGTTATCAACCGAGACCAGTGCGGTTTGATCAACCAAAGCCAAAACTCTGTGAAACAATCGTTTAATAACCCCATTTTGCCGGTAAATGAGCCTTTATTTTCCACGCAGGTTGGTTTCGCAATCCGCAAGGCGCTAGGCACGCTAGCCTACGAGTGGCGCAGCGAGGAATGGACGGCTCGAGGGTCCCTGGACTCCGACGGCATGGTGGGTGCTACCCTGCAACGCGCCATCGGCGGGAAGAACGCCCAACTGTCCTGTGCCATTTCAGCTCTTCTTAATCACCCCAACGATAAGTTCCGCTTGGGATTTTCCATCAATGCTGCTATTGTTTAAGGTCCTGCTACATTTATACCTGCATATTCTGCTTAGGTTTTGCTATCAATACTGTTATTTGCTACTGGTTCTGCTAAGTTTTGCTTAGCAACAATCGAATACGTTCCAAGCCATTGAGGTCTTGACTGGGTTGGCGGTCCCAGATTTTCATTTTGAAGTTTTTTCCCAATATTTTTTAAACTCATTCTCTAACTAAAAAAAATACTGATCGTAGCCACATCGTAGCGCCATATTATATTAAGTAATTTTAACCACAATGGTTCCATTTTAGTTTTGAATGTTATATAATTTCAGGCGATATCCTGACAAATATTTGTAAAGACTAAAGACTATGAATGGAACTTGAATTCACAAAAGCGATGTAATTTTTGTCACTTACAAAATAACAAATATTAAGTGCGATCATTGAGAAGGTTTGCATTATTATTTTCACTTCACTTCTCTGCTCTTTTGTAACAACTTGTGACTGTTTTTGTTTCGTTTAATTTGTGTAGTCTTGTATTATGTACGAAATTATAATTTTAATTCAATTACCTATTAATGACATAATCTGATCAAGCGAAAAGGTGATATTCTAACATCTTAAATTTGATAATATTTAGTATTTGTTTTAGTGCTTAGATCTAGGTATTTTCTAGGTAGTTTACTTGTAATTTTCGAATAAAATATTAATTATGATCTTATTTGAATAACTTTATTTCAAGGTATTTAGAAGATTTACATTAGGGCTCAGATTAAGTACGCGGGGCGGCGGCGGCTGGTACACACAATTTTACGATACGAACTCGCGACACAAAGAACTCTACGAATACATTTTATAAAAAGTTCTGACCATTTTTTTCGCTATTATTAATACGGGGTGTAAGCGTCCCGCAAACTGATAGGGGTAGCTCAGTCAACGGAACAGAACTACTATCAGTACAGATGTTTTTTTCAGGAAGTGAAAAATATGTTGATTTTCCATACAAATTGAAAAATTAAATTTTGTTTTTCATCCCTGAAAGATTTTCCTGGTGATAGTTGTTCAGTTTCGTTGACTGAGCAACCCCTATCAGTTTGCGGTACGCTGTCTCTTACATCCGGTAATTAGTTAGGTAGATCTAAAATTGGTTGTGACATAAATCAGCTCAACACAACATAAATATAAAGCAACCATAAAGACAATACTCCGACAAAAGAAACCAAGAAAAATACCTCCACATGTTCACCGCCGCATAACAGCCTCCATCGTTCAACCTCAGCAGTAGTCGATTATCACAAATCGCTCAAATCACCACCGGGTGCCGACGATTTACATCCGTACACAAACACAAGAGGACTGTATTAAAAATTCATGTTCAGTATAACGATTATGTAGGCGTGTAATGTGCGGGGGACTCGCTCGAGCAGAGATGAAATACGCATGCGTAAAGTATGGGCGGGGCTTAGCGACCGCCCTCTGTAACTTACACTGGAATCTCGACCCCTAGCGTACCTAAATAGGGTTGAAATAAGTTTGTGCCTTGTAGAGCCTTTGAGTGTATGTGTAAGACCCGCCTTCGTAGACGCTTGTGGTGGTAGTGATGTGCCAGGCTTTGAAGCAGTAATGGTGATGGAGCGGCTGGCGGACTTCGTGAGCAAGTCTTTGGAGGGCGGCGAGGCGCCCGCTCCGCCGTCTGAACCTGAAGGTGAATACCAGTGTCAAATAAACTATTAGATTCCGAGCCAAAACATCGTACGTAGTGCCATTGCCGTATCGTTTATGGTGTATACCTGTGTCAAATAAGCAGCTTATCAAGCCAAAACATACGTAACGCCATTGACGTATCGTTTAAATTAGCGCGTACCACAGAGTGGCGGTTACGTCCATAGCCACGCCAAAAATATGTGGAAATCGTTCAAAAATGCGAATTCAAAAATAGTATACACAACATTTTTTTCTGAGCAGGCCATGTCCTAGCATAACACATGAGGAAAAATATTTGTAAAAAATACGAGATTCTGACTTATGTTATAATTAAAGAATACAACCACCTAAGAACGTTTTTTAGACACGAGTTTGTGATATGGTTTTATTTAAAAAAAGCAAACCATCTCAAGCATGTATTTCCAATTCTGATTTAGAATAAAGGGAAACAAAGTTTCATGTCTTTTTATTCAAAAACACATTTCAATAATAAATGATATGTGTTGGCAAATTTGTTAAATGACTAAAACTACTTCATTATGTTGTCATATCTAATAGCTAAAACTTATTTTAGAAACAAGATCTTCAGAATATTAAAAGACATGAAACTTTGTTTACCTTTATTCTAAAACTGCTGCTGCCATGCTGGGAGCGAGAGAAAAACATAGAATGTGCCAACTGCATTTCCTCTTGGGCATGGGACATTTATTTAGGTCGTTTACGCTCTGCCTACCCCATTAGGGATGAAGGCGTGATTGTATGTATTCTAAAACTGACTTGGAAATACATATTTTTACGAATGTGATATGTTAATAGTTACTAAGTATAACTCAACTTTAACTGTTGCGAATTTTTTGTTTATCCGCTTGAAGATAACGATGACGAAGAAGTGGATATCACAGCCCTGGAGGAGAAGGCGCCCCCGGCCAAGAGGCCCAGGAACTGGCTGCTGTCGCCGGTGCCGCTGCAGAACTGTAAACGGGAGGCTGATGATGACGATGATAAGAATGGTGAGTTTAGTTTGTGATGAGCAGCTGGATATCACAGCCCTGGAGGAGAAGGCGCCCCCGGCCAAGAGGCCCAGGAACTGGCTGCTGTCGCCGGTGCCGCTGCAGAACTGTAAACGGGAGGCTGATGATGACGATGATAAGAATGGTGAGTTCAGTTTACTTTTGATTATGCCTTGTGTTCCGGTTGTCAAGTGCTTAAGGTAGCTCATTATTTTGGAGAAGGAAACGGTAATCCGTGTTTGATGTGTCATTGAAATAAAATGACCATCATCATAGGCCTTTACGTCTCTGTCAGACGATTTAAACAGTGACTGGGATGTATCTTGTCTGATGGCTGTATAAGCCAATACGAGAGCGGCAGATTCTACCACACACGGGACAGGGAAACGTTGCGCTGCTTTTGGTTGCGTTGCGATCCTTCACGTTCTTACGCCATTGGTCTCTGTTCTCGGATAGTTTTTCCCAGTTATGGTGGTCAATATAAGTATAGGCCTTATTTATACCATAGCAATATCTGCTGATGTGTTCCAAACAAAGACAACGTTTTTTGGCAGTAGGAACCCATTGAGGATTTCAGTGGCTTGCATGAAGATTTTTACGGATCCTTTCTTGTTCTGTGGTATCGTTTCCTTTTGGACCCACATATTTGGCTTAATTCTGCTGACTAATTTTGTTTGGCAATTGTTTATTATTTAGGTTGAGTTGTTGATCTGATCATATGAGTGATACAACACCAACTGCATAATTAATTAGCACAAAAAAAGAGATAAACATGGTTTATGATAAACATAATTTTGTTTTTTATGACCAGTTCCTACCAGAGGTATTAATCTTAAAATCAGTACTGTGATGTCTGGCTTATCTTTCTATTCTATCGTGAAAATCAACTGCAAAAGGTTTTGCCGACGGTGATCAAATACAAACTGAACATATTTTAAGATAATAGCTCTAAAAGTTGAAGTAAAATTATATTCATTAATATTTACAGATTCAGTTTAGTTCATTTATTGGTAAAACTTAATATCATTTTACATTTTATTTAAACTATTTTCTAAATTTAAATAATATTAAAATTAACTAAAATAGAATTAATTACATATTTATTACATAATTCAACTATCAACCATTAGTATTTTACATTAACATATCATAATATTTATTTATTTTTATTATTTATGTGTATTTCATTTCGTAGTTCTTAAGTATTATTACAGTCATTCATTAAAAAGTACCTATAATCTATATTTATTTTTTCCGATATATTATTGCATACCGAACATAATTATTTATACTTATTAATGGTAGACACTATTTTTTAAAGCGTATATTGTCTTGCCTAAAGGGAAGCGTTGACTTCCATTCCATTCCCCTATTTCCCGTCGGCGTCGGCTGAGCTCAACCGTCGGGAATTCGGGATTCCACCACATTCGCTTTTCTTTGTAGAATTTAAAACCAATCAGTAAACTAACTGTAATATAATTTAAGGGGCCCTCCTGGGCTAAGTGGCGCCCTCATCAGTCAAAAAATCATAATTAACTGAAAACAAAATCAATCGAAAATCCGGTAGATCAGATTGAGGTTAAAGCAATAAAGGTCATTTGGAACTTCATAAAGTTGCAACTTATAGATCGTTGTAGTTACAGATAGGAAATTTGCGAAAAACGGCCACTTTTAGCACTTTTACTATCTGTAACTGAAGTGAACATTGAATTATTAATTTATAATGCTTAAAAAAAACTTCAGTACCCATACTTCAATCTGATCTACCGGATTTTCGATTAATTGCGTTTTCGGTGAGCAATGATTTTTTGACTGATGAGGGCGCTGGCGTGCACCGGGAATCCCCTTAAGGAACCGTGTACCAAAAACGGGAAGAACAACTACGATATCGTAATAAAAATACTTATGAACTCGACATTTTGCAAGAAGAATGCAACATTTTTTTTCCCAAAGGAATTTCTTTGTAAAAGTTGATCAATTTCGTTGACTGAGTAACCCCGTCTAATTTTCTGTACATCACTTATCTATATCGGGTGACTTGAGGTAGGACTGCATGTGCTGCGGATACCAATCCGTTTTTTGGTTTAACTTCAGTTCTTTGACACAAATTAATATAGTTTTTTTTTTTTTTTTTTTTTATATATATATATAGGCGAGCATTTGTCCGCCATCTCACCTGGTGGAAAGTGACGATGCGGACTATGTTGAAGCATACTCACCTATGTAGTGCCTATTCACTCTCGCCTTGAAAAGGCCCAGGTTATATTGTTCAGGTTATAGTACTTCCTTGGGGCAGATCGTTCCTTATCTCTATCATTAACTCTGTCTGTACAGAAAGAAAATCCAAATACCTTCTTTCCCCTTTGTATTTCTCAAAAACCTCTTTAAATTGCTATCTCGAAAACAATTATTTTAATGAACTGAACACCGGCTTAGCACTACGCGACAGACGCCCTAATAGATATCCGGAAAAGAGTTTTTAATCAAATAAATCGGGGGGTTTAAGTTATTCCCCGATCTTTGGGCAATTAATAA
Source organism: Scrobipalpa costella (assembly GCA_949820665.1). Lineage (NCBI taxonomy): Eukaryota > Metazoa > Arthropoda > Insecta > Lepidoptera > Gelechiidae > Scrobipalpa > Scrobipalpa costella. The sequence continues at coordinate 4,605,298 of OX463299.1, forward strand.
CATACGCAGGCTATGGAGTTAGGGGGTAAGGAAGACGGCACATATTACCTTTCCCAAAGGAAAATGTTTCATTCCCACGGGAAAACTTACTTCCATGCTGGACTGGGAGTGATAGAAAAACATAGAATATGCCAGCTGTATTTCCTCCCGGGCATGCTGTAAAAGCCAGCTAAGGGATTCGAGGGTTTTAGTGTATTGCAATTTAGGCGATATGCTGACAACCTGTCACTATAACGATGCACATTTTAGTCTAAAAATGCCCTCCAAACATGTTGGACGTGGCGGAACGACCTTTTCTTCGGTCGTTTACGCTCTGCCTACCCCATTCGGGATAAAGGCGTGATTATATGTATGTATGTATGTAAACTTATTTAGCGGCGAATGCGACCGCGGGCAGAGAGCTAGTATTTTGTAAAGTCTTAATTATAAATCGTTCAGACTATACACAAAGAAAACCCTAATCTTTCCGAACCTTTGTCTTTTATAAAACCGCTATCAGTTATTTCTTACAGGAATTAATTTAATGAACACCAGCTTAGAAATTCGCGAAAAACGCCCTAAAATTAGATATCCGGTAAAGAGTTTTCTATCAAGTAAATCGGGGGCTTTAAGCTATTCCAGCATCTTTGGGCAATTAATCACTGGCTAAGGAGTTACGTGGTGAGAGGACATAGCGGTTACTTTTTATTACAGGAAAATATTTCATTCCCACGGTAAAACTTATGTAGCAGCGAATGCAAACGCGGGCGAAAAGCTAGTATTTTGTACCTAAAGTCTTAATTATAAACCGCTCAGATTGTACAGAAATAAAATCAATATCATTCTGCGCCATTTTGTCTTTCTTAAATCCGCTGTCAGCTCTTCGAAAACAATAATTAATTTAATGAACACTGGCTTAGCACTTCGCGACAAACGCCCTAATAGATATCCGGAAAAGAGTTTTCAATAAATCAAATAAATAAGCTATTCTAGGATCTTTGGGCAATTAATAACAGTTGGCAGACTAAGAAGTAAGGGGTAAGGGAACACAAACTACCTTTTCTCTCGGGAAAATAATTTATTCCCACGTGAAAACCCGGGATTCAAAAGCTGGTATTGAGCTAGTATTTTGTAAATTCTTAATTATTAACTGATCAGACTGTGCAGAAAGAAAATTTAAATGTTTCTGCCCCTATTTGTCTTTCTTAAAACCGCAATCAATTACTTCTAACAATAATTAATATAATGCCACCGGCTTAGCACTTCGCGACAAACGCCCTAATAGATATCCGGAAAAGAGTTTTCAATCAAATAAATCGGGGGGTTTAAGCTATTCCATGTTCGTTGGGCAATTAATCACTGGCTAAGGAGTTAGGGGGTGCAGGAGGTGTGACCCGCGGCGCCGCCCATCGTAATCCCCCCATTTACATAATTGCTGTATAAAAGAAGAGGTTTTCAATTTGCTAAATTGCTGTGACGACAGTCTTGAGCTGATACGGTCCAGAGCACTTGAAAACTGGACTTTGTTTGATTCTTATTTCGATTGCAGTAGGTGCTAGAATCGTTCGCAGTATAAGGTGGATTTTCTTGCCTGGCTTGGCTCGTTCCGGTCCATAAATGACATTCAATCATTCGATCCTCCTGAGGATTCTCACTTCCCTTCTATAATTTATTTGAGTGTCACACTCTACCTGGCTGGTTTTTAAGGAAACTAACGAATATTTAAGATGAGAAAAAAAATAATATTTAAAAAAATAAGATTAGAAGAAATAGTTACCTACTCTTCCTCTTAACGAGTGGATTCTCGAGTCGAACAACGACCCGAAGAACCCTGCTTTCACAGTTTTCAAACCGCCTAGTAGCACCGCTATTAGGCCTCTGACATGGTTTGAGTAACGACCAACTATCAAAGACAGCGGACCGGGACCGACGGCTTAACGTGCCCTCCTAAGCACGAAATCCTTTTAATTTTCGGACGATCAGGTGAATCAGACTGCAATGTCCTAACACAAATTGGAGAAAACGTCACAAAGAAATAAATTGGCAAATGTCAACTTTGTGTTTCCCCCTGGAAACCGAACCCTGGACCTCCGTATCGTAAGCCCATGGCTCTGACCACTAGACTGCGGGGGCAACAGTTACTAAGAAGCCCTGTTCCAGGTATCGTCAGTCTAGCCATATACCAGTTGGGATACCTGAAAATAAAAAAAACATCCCTACCAGTGGGGACAATTGGAATTTTTATGTCCAACTATCCCTACTAGCAGGTTAAAAAGGGATAAAAAAAATGTAGTAATCTTAAACGGTCCTTGTCGACTGATTTTCCATCTCTATTCCATTATTAATCGACATCAATGTATCCTTCGCAAATACTATAAGTTGATAAGATGGTCAAGTTTTCTTCCAAAATCCAAACAAATCTCTTAAATTTGGCAAATTCAATTTGCTTGGAGTATTCTATTAAAAACGTGTAAGCTACCCCACATTCGCTAATACCCTAGGGGCCGGGGAAGCGCGCTGTATCATACACAACGTTGATTTAAAGATATGTTTCTAATAGTATTACCCCAAACTCCCCTCTATAAATATTTAGTGCTAAGTGGTGATCGTGATCAGACATATTATTGCTCGTAATTTATACTCATTTGATTAAAATACTGAAACAATTTTCGACTTTTCAAATTTTAGTTTTTTCTATGATTCGGAGATGCGATGACTTATCGTAATTAGAGGAACAGTGGGGGCAATTCGTATGCGCTCAATATCCACTAAATCTTGACCAAAATCGTTACCTGACATTTTCTATCATGAGAGAACAGAAAGGGACGGGAACAATTTTAGTCAAGATTTAGCTAAGCTGTGTCAAGGAATCGGTACCATTTTTAAACTAGCTAAAATATCATCATCATTATCAGCTCATATACGTCCTCGCCGAACGGCATAAGCCTACCCTGATTTAGGATCACGTGGGCCCAGTACGGATTGGTCGACCTCACACACTACCTTTGAATTTGTGTGCAGGTTTCCTCACGATTCCATCATACTTATACCATGTTCTGATTACCAGATTCCGGGGACAAATCTTCAAACGGCGTAGTGAACAACGGAAGTGGGAAGCAAAGAAGATCTCGAACGAACTTCACTCTAGAACAGTTGGGAGAGCTGGAAAGACTGTTCGATGAAACACACTATCCTGATGCCTTCATGAGAGAAGAGTTGAGTCAGCGGCTGGGACTTAGTGAAGCTAGAGTACAGGTAAGTTAGAAATTAACAAGTAAAAAAGATCTAGGACGAAATACACTCTAGAACAGTTGGAAGCGCTGGAAAGACTGTTCGATGAAACACACTATCCTGATGCCTTCATGAGAGAAAAATTGAGTCAGCGGCTGGGACTTAGTGAAGCTAGAGTACAGGTTAGTTAGAAATATTGCAAGTAAAAAAGATCTTCGATAAAAAGGGATTCGAGGGTATATTGTAATTTAGGCGATGGGCTGACAACCTGTCACTACAGCAATATCCAGTTCTATTTTACACAACCCTCAAAACTTGTCAGACGTGGCGGAACGACCTTTTGTTTGGGTTGTTCACGCTCTGCCTAACCCATTAGGGATACAGGCGTGATAGTATGTATGTATGTATGTAAAAAAGATCTAGGACGAACTTCACTCTAATGCAGTTGGGAGAGCTGGAAAGGCTGTTTGACGAAACACACTATCCTGTTGCCATGAGGGAGGAGCTAAGTCAGCGACTGGGACTTAGTGAAGCTAGAGTACTGGTAAGTAACAATAACTACCAGGTGTAAGGGACAGCGTCCCGCAAACTGATAGGGGTTGCTCAGTCAACGACACTGAATAACTATCAGCAGGAATTTTAATCAGGAACTGAACATAAAATTGACTTTTCCATACAAATTGTCTGATCGCGGTGAACATTTTGTATAGAAAAGCCTGGTATAGTAGAAATAGGTTTAGAAGAACTTCACACTAGAGCAGCATAGAGCTAGAGCGGTTGTTCGACGACTCACTATGCCTTCATGAGAATGAATGAATGTAGAACTCAGTCAGCGGCTGGAACTTAAAATAGTGAAACAAAGGACAGGTAGTTTATTGATAGAAATATTCCAAGATGCTTTGGGGCAATCTGGATTAAGTATTGAAAGAAACAATTAGAAAAGGATTTTAATGAAACACACAACTCCAGTAAAGAAAAGTGCATGCGATAGTAAAGCTAGAATTATCACAAACAAATTCTCATAATATCTAGATCCTCTACCTATTTGAGTTCAATCGACACATTAGTAAACGCATCTTTATTACACCACTTAAACAAATGCAATGTACTTACCTACTTAAAGGAATCACTGCAATAAATGCCAATAACGTCGCTAAACTGACAGTCGCACTTGACACTAGTGGAGACTTACGGCCTGGGGTCAAGTCGTTTGTCCACCCAACGGACACTTAGCGGATACTGAATAGGGTACCCAAACGATTTCCGGAGAGTTAGTGTTTCAAAATATATCAACCTGAAAGTTAGGAAGCAAGTCGTGTTTACGACCTAATTAATACCAATATGCTGTATGCCCTTCAATTCTATGACGGTTTTATATCCGTACAGACTCGATTGTTTGAAGTATTGCAAACATACATACATATAATCAAGCCTTTATCCCTAATGGGGCAGGCAGAGCGTAAACGACCTTAACAAAGGTCGTTCCGCCACGTCTGACAATGTTTTGAGGGTTAGTTAAGATAGATTTGTAGGTTGTCAGCCCATCGCCTAAATTACAATATACTTAAACCCTCGGATCCCTTAGCTGGTTTTAACAGCATGTCCGGGAGGAAATGCAGCTGGCACATTCTGCGTTTTTCTTTCGCTCCCAGGCCTGAATGGTAACAAACAATATAAAACACAAAAAATAAACAATTTGCTTATTTGTCCAGTTGTGGGTGATAAAATAATCGACATTAAACAAGTTATTTGAAACGGTAATGCTTATTATTATTAGTATGTACCTCGAATTAACTATCAACCCGGACAACTAACTAACACATCCGCACCCTACCCACTGGACACTTGACGCCGATTGAGCGGTAATGTCGATGTATGGGTGCATGCTATGGGGTAACACCACGTAATGCACTTGTTAGCCCTCGCTGTTAATTGCCTGAATTAGTAATGAGGACCAATTGCAGTCATGGCGACAGCGACACTGTTGCGGAGGCGGAATCTGTAGAGTCCAGTATTTGCCAGAATTATTATGTGGTTTTAACTTCATTGTCCTTAAGTCAGAAGAGTTTCTTTGCCTGTGCTTACCTATTTTCAGTCTGAAATCCGGTCTAGGAGCGAGAGAAAAACATAAAATGTGCCAGCTGCATTTCCCCCCGGGCATGCTGTAAAAAACAGCTAAGGGATCCGAGGGTTTCTGTATATTGCAACCTGTTACTACAAAAATAACCTTCAAAACTTTGTCAGATGTGCGGAACGACCTTTGTTTAGGTAGTTTAGGCTCTGCCTACCCCATGAGGGATAAGGGCGTGATTATATGTACAAATCCGGTCCAGAGTCGCCTCACGATGACCGACGCACTTTACTGTCTACATGTGTCGAGTGTATCATTAGCTAGAGGGTACTAAGTGATTTAAATTATGTTTTTAAATTGCAGTGCCCCTTTATAACAGGCGCACCGAATACTGGTTGACTTTTTAAAACTCATTACCCGTGAAAAGTTTACCGTGGTTTTCCATTTTTGGGTCAGTGTCCGATATTTCGATGTAGTTTAATTATTGTCACTGTTTGGATTATAAAGAAAATTGAAACGCTTCCGCTAGACAAAGAGCATATCGCCCTCACACACACTTTCATTATACACACACACACACATGAAACCAGTGTAAAGTGTTTTCACAGTGTGTATGAGGGTAGGGGACGGAGTAATGTATGTGTAATTAATATCGCACGTGATAATAGCAATGGAGATTTGACGATATCGCCGTTATGGCACCTCCTAATTTGAAGTGCATATCGTGCTTCGAAATGGCGGAAGTTTGCGTATTTGAGGTTTTGAGTGTACTTAATCTGACTAAATTATTAGAATTTCTTCTTAATGAACGATATAACCTGTGTTTTCTTTAAGGAAGATTAAATATCTACTAAGAAAGACGGTTAAAAAATATTACAGGTATTTAAAACATGATAACATCATAACAATGGGTAACATTCACTGCTTACATCAGATGCCTGTTATTTTATAAAACATAACTAGTAACTTCACTTTATCATTACACTAGCGACCCGCCCCGGCTTCGCACGGAAATTATCAGTGTTTCTCTACTATATTATGCAGGTATTCATATAAACCTTCCTCTTGAATCACTCTATCCATTAAAATAAACCGCATCAAAATCTGTTGCGTAGTTTTAAAGATTTATGCATACATAGGGATATAGAGACAGAGAAAGCGACTTTGTTTTATACTATGTAGTGAACACACCCGAAAGGAATATTTCTAACTGTGTTATCAAAGTGTAGGCAAAGACTAATGTTTATATAGATAGACTAATGTTTTAATTAAGTATTTGTCTCTTAAAACAAGTATTTAGGCTCGTATTTATAAAGCGATCTCAAGATTGAGAGCAATATTAAGTATGGCTTTGACAGGTTCTTTTGTACTGAAATGACATTTCAGATACGGACTCAAACTAGCTGTCAGTCTCTTGAGACCCCCGGGCTCTTGAGCTGTTTATAAATACGGGCCTTGATCACCTCCTATAATAAAACCTAATTACCAGTCCACACACTGCATATATACTCGTACTATTCATTCATACCCTTACTATCCAAGTTGCGCACATTATGCATCTACCCCCGATACCGGCTAGGGTCGTTCATTAGCTGTGATTGTTCAGACAATGCGACAAACAAACATACAAACACACCCGGGTACGTTTGCGTTTCCAATTCGCAAATTTAATAAGCTTAACTTTAGTATACGTATTGCTATGCGACGGGGATTGAAAATGCTTATTTGAAGTTTTCGTGATGATCTTGAACTTGTATGAAACGTTGTTTCATCCCTATATCCTTTATTTACTTTAATTTGTACCTTGATTTTTTTCTGCATTTTCTTTCAGACTTTATTTTAACGTAGCAAACGCTACGGGCTACGGCTGCTACGACGTAGCAGGTGTAAAAGTTGTGTTTGATTTTAAATACGGGAACGTATAATGTTATGACTATGTTTATTTACATTTTAAATTAATCAAAATATTACGTTAGAGTAGGATTTGTCGCAGAACGTAATTTGTTATTTATACACAACGCCCCCGAGTGCGTTATTCATAAAAGTACAATTTCATTACGCAATATACATCGAATTGTATTTGTATCTTGAAATAATAGTTCATTACTCCGAGGACGAAAAAAAGCAATTTAAGGTCGAGTAAGTTTGACCTTAAATTGCTATTTCGGCTGAGAGAAGTATAGTACCTTTCTTTCATTTTGCGAGGAAACAATAAAGATACTCTTAAAAACAAACATTTAACTTGCGATTACTCCATAATATTTTGACATTTAAGATTTGCATGGCGTCTTTGACAGGTGCATATTCCATTTTCTAAATTCAAAAAGTTGTATACGCATTCAGCCTAAAAATAATCAAAAATGTGAACTAAAAACACCTTAACCATACTAAAGTACTTAAAGACTTCGTAAAGCAGTCGTTAATTTCATTTTTGTCGTTTGAAGAAATTGCTGGTGTAGTGCGATTATGAGGACCGAAAAGAGTAATATAGATTCTATTTTTTTTTAATTATGAAGCTTTTTCCGAGCAAATTGGAGAAAAGTTTATAAAACGACCCCCTGTGTCATATTTCATAGAACTACAAATTATAAGTACAATCCGATGTACATTACATATTGGGTTAGCTAATTGTAATACCAGGAGGATCGATTTGCTAACCAGCTTCGCAATGTACATTAAATAGTACATGTAAATTGTAGACTGAGTAGTTTTTTTGTAACAACCCAATATTCGGTCGGTGAGCGGTGATTGTTGAGTAAACAACGTAATCCCGACGAGACTGCGGAATCCCGTTAGCGTAATGTTGAGTCAACACAACACACATGCACGCTTTACTAGGAAAATGTGTTTTTTTTTACTAATAGCTGACTGACTATGCAATGTACATTGAATACATAAAGTCGCGCCTTTATCTCTTACGGGGAGGCAGAGACTAAAACGCCTCGTAAAAGGCACCTTTTTTATAGATTGCATAAAGTCGCGCCTTTATCTGTTACGGGGTAGGCAGAGACGAAAACGCCTCGTAAAAGGCACCTTTTTTTTATAGATTGCAATATGGTAGTGTCAGCCCGTCGTCTAAATTACAATACCCTAAAAATACATGACTAAATGGTAGTTTTTAAAGAACCCCTTGTTCGACCGGTGAGCGGTGATTGTTCAACAAATAACGTAATCCCAACGAGACTGCGGAATCCCGTTAGCGTAATTTAGAGTCAACACAACACACATGCACGTTTTACTAGTAAAATGTGTTTTTTTTTGTACTTTGCTTTGTATATTGAATTGCACTACGGCTACTTCTTTTCACACACACGCATACATAATCACGCCTTCATCCCTTATGGGGTAGGCAGAGCGTAAACGACCTAAACAAAGGTCGTTCCGCCACGGCTGACAAAGTTTCGAGAGTTATTTAAGATACATTTGTAGGTATATTGCTGTAGTGACAGATTGTCAGCCCATCGCCTAAATTACAATATACTTAAACCTTCGGATCCCTTAACTGGTTGTTACAGCATGCCCGGGAGGAAATGCAGCTGGCACATTCTATGTTTTTCTTTTGCTCCCAGGCCATCATGGAAGAAATCTTCTTTCCATGTGGGTTTTAGATCGATTACGGTGACTAATACAGGTGATTTTTCATCCTTTATTCGAGTAGTAACAACTACTAAATACATGACTAAATAGTAGTTCCTGAAACAATCCGGTGAGCGGTGATTATTGATTATACAAAATGTACTCGTAATTCTAACGTGACTACGGAATCCCGTTAGCGTAATGTACAGTCAACACAACACACATGTGTATTTAATCTTAAAAAATAGTATGATTTTTGTTTGTTCTTGAACAATTGTTTTAATAACAGTCTTATCAACTAACCAACCAGTTGTTAAAGTCCATTCAATGTAGCTTTGTGATTTTGATATATACATATTTATTTATTATTCATTCATTTTTATAGGCATCGCTTTTTCACCTGCGATTGAATATTTTTTACCTGTTGTCAAAATCATCTAGCTAAAAGGGACAACCAAGAGTAATAATAAGGTGAACTAAATCCGATTACACGGTTTACTACACTAAACTCTAAACACAATTAGACCCTATACATATCATACATATATACATATAATCACTCCTTTATCCCTAATGGGGTAGGCAGAGCGTACACGACCTAAACAAAGGACGTTCCGCCACGTCTGACAAAGTTTTGAGGGTTGTAGGTATATTGCTGTGACAGGTTGTCAGCCTGTCGCCTAAATTGCAATATACAGAAACCCTCGGATCCCTTAACTGGTTTTTACAGCATGCCCGGGAGGAAATGCAGCTGGCACATTCCATGTTTTTCTCTCGCTCCCAGTGCAGCATGGAACTATCTAATACGTATGTTTATTTATGGTATACACACTGTATTGAATATTGTTCGCGGTGCAGTCAGACAAACACGGATAACCGCATTAATATTGCGCCGCCTGATTGCATATGTCCCTGCACGGCCCGCCTGCATGTTCAGTCAACAACCTCTTTAGGGTAACATGGCCGCTCCAAACCTATGAAGTTTACTCTTGATTACTTTTTCATGAAATTTCGTATATTGTGCTGGTTATCTTGTTCTTAGCGAGTGGATTCTCGAGTCGAACAAAGACCCGAAGAACCCTGGTTATTAAACTATACAAGGTGTGTATATGAAATGTTATCTAAATATATAAATAAACACCTGAGAACTTTGACTGGGAACGAGAAAAAAACATAGAATGTGCTAGCTGCATTTCCTCCTGCTGTAAAAACCAGCTAAGGGATCCGAGGGTTGCAGTGTATTGCAATTTGGGCGATGGGCTGACAACCTGTCACAACAGCAATATACCTACAATTCTATCTTAAATAACCCTCAAAACTTTGTCAGACATGGCGAAACGACCTATTGTTTAGGTCGTTTACGCTCTGCCTACCCCTTAAGGATAAAGGCGTGATTATATGTATGTATGTATGAAAACTCCAATGGTTTGGAGCAGCCCTGTTACCCTAAAGAGGTTGTTGACTGTACGTACATCCACGGGTAGTTACTCACTCAACCATTGGCAGTGTATGCTGAGTTGCAGTACCCTCATCCATCATTGAACAAGTCACTGGAACCACTGCCAAGGGATTTATATTCCGGGCGGTTTTAATTCGTTTTAAAATATCCCTAAATCAACCCACGGATAAATGAATAACTTTTGTTTGTCAGTCCTTTTCAGTTAACTATTACTTTAATTCCATGCTGACCTGGGAGTGAGAGAAAAACATAGAATGTACCAGCTGCATTTCCTTCCGTGCATACTGCAAAAACCGATCGACCGCTAAGCGATCGGAGGGTTTCAGTATACTGCAATTTAGGCGATGGGCCGACAACCTGTCACTGCAGCAATATACCTACAAATCCCTAAATCAACCTACGGATAAATGCATTATTTTTGTTTGTCAGTCTTTTTCGTTTTCCTTGCTCTAACAGTGCAATTTATCAAAAATTCAACCGCTTATTTGAACCCGCGTCGGCACTGTCAGCGTTTGGACGGTTTTCCAATGACGTGAGTTCAAATACTGTCTGTAGTTGAATTTTTGTGTTTTTATTTCTCATAAGTATTACTTATTAAAATTGACGCAATAACATTTATTTCCTTTTAACCCGACTACGGCAAAGCAAAAAGGAGGGTTATCTCTCTTCTAGTGAAAGTAATAACATATTTTAACAAAACTGGACTCACAAGTTTTTTCTTTTACAGGTCTGGTTCCAAAATAGACGAGCTAAGTGTCGCAAACATGAAAGCCAAATGCACAAAGGTAAGTCCGTCTTTTATTTATCCACTTTTAGTCATCTCATTTTATAAATTTTCGATTCTAACCTGGACTTTATCATCCATGCTGGCGATAGACAAAAATAGAATGTTCCAGCTGCCCTTCCTCCCGGGCATGTTGTAGAAAAGGAAATCAGCAAAAGGGATTCAAGGGTTGCAATGTTGGGCGATGGGTTGACAACCTATCTCTACAGCGGTACACATTACAAGCTAAAATTGCCCTCAAATTTGGTCAGACGTGGTGAAAGCGCTTTTTACGCTCTGCCTGCCCCGTAAAGTGCGATTTTATGTTATCTATTTTATATTCATACATTTCGCCTGTTTATGCAACTTGCAACATACGTAATGAACCGTCAAGACCCCACGATCAATTATACAGAACCATTTCCATACCGCAAACAGTTTTAATTGAAACAAATGTCTCCATGTCCGCGATTTACATTCAGCGGTTGGTGTGCAATGTAGTCGAAAGCTGCAAATTGCAAATGATGCCGACTATACAAAGTTGGCACTGGTTATGATAACTGTTATAATAACGGGTGTAAGGGACAGCGTCCCGCAAACTGATAGGGATGGCTCTGGCACTGAAACTGATATTACCGACTAACTACATACAAATTCAATTAATTTTACCATCTTGGCTAGATGGTATTCTGAAGCGGTAGATTTTACAAATTTTACTTCCATGCTGGCCTGGGAGCGAGAGAAAAACATAGGATGTGCCAGCTGCATTTCCTCCCAAGCATGCTGTAAAAACCAGCTAAGGGATCCGAGGGTTTCAGTATATTGTAATTTAGTCGATGGGCTGACAACTGACAATCTGTCACTACAGCAATATACCTACAATTCTATCTTAAGTAACCCACAAAACTTTGCCAGACATGGCGGAATGACCTCTGTTTAGGTCCTTTATGTTCTGCCTGCCCCATTAGGGATAAAGGCATGATTATATGTATGTTCGTGTGCAATGTAGTCGAAAGCTGCAAATTGCAAATGATGCCGACTATACAAAGTTGGCGCTGGTTATGGTAACTATTATAATATAATCTGTGATTGCGGTCACAGTTACTGGGAAGTTCGTTGCGATGCTCAGTCGAGTGAAATGTGAGAGCTAAATTCATTTATATTACCGACTAACTACACACAAATTCAATATCTTTACCATTCTTGGCTGGATGGTATTTTGAAGCGATAGATTTTACAAATTTTACTTCCATGCTGGCCTGGGAGCGAGAGAAAAACATAGAATGTGCCAGCTGCATTTCCTCCCGGGCATGCTGTAAAAACCAGCTAAGGGATCCGAGGGTTTCAGTATATTGTAATTTGGGCAATGGGCTGACAACCTGTTACTACAGCAATATACGTACAAATCTATCTTAAAAAACCCTCAAAGCTTTGTTAGACATGGCGGAACGACTTTTATTTAGGTCGTTTACGCTCTGCCTACCCCATTGGGGAGCTTGGGCTGGGGCTGCAAATTGCAAATGATTCCGTATGTACAGAGTTGGAACTGGTTATGATAACTATTATAATATAATCTGTGATTGCAGCCACAGTTGCTGGCGAGTTCGTTGCAATGCTCAGTCGAGTGGAATGTGTATGCTAAATTCATTTATGTTACCGTAACTACACACAAATTCAATCAATTTGACTGGTCTTGGCTAGGTGCTATATTAAAGCGGTAGATTTTACAATGTGCATTGTACATACATATAATCTGTGATTGCAGTCAAGTTACTAGCGAGTTCTTTGCGATGCTCATTCAAGTGGAATGTATAAGCATAATTATTTTATTCTTAATTCTTTTTCATCTTGGCTCGATGGTATGAATCGATAAATATTACAATGTTACTTCCTCTTTGTCTCATTATAAAAAATACAGAACTTGTAAGAAAAATATTATGTTTGTAAAGATTGTAGGCCATTCGTAGGCTATTTGCTACGGCGTAGCTCGTAGCGTCCACGTAGCATCGGTAATTTTTAACTAAGGGTTCCTATTTGTACATTTTATATGTTATCTATTTCTGGTATCATCGTCTCAGTAGCCTTATCCCGTATCTCACGGGGTCGGCTACCTTATCTAGGGGATTGAACGAGGGTACTGGTTTTTACGCAGCGACTGCCATCTGACCTCTGCAACCCAGAAGGGAAACCAGACCCAATCCTAGATTAGGTCAGTTTTCAAGCCGCCAATGCTTAGCACTGGCCTCTGACACGACTAATATCTACGGTATTAAACGATATAAACCGGGACCAACGGCTTAACGTGCCTTTTGAAGCACGGAAAAAGCGCCGAATAAACGTACGTATGAAATCCGAAAAACACACTGGTACGTGGTGGGATTCTAACCACGAGCACCCTCAGAAGGCAGCGGCCCTATCCACTACACCATCGGGCTCTCTATCTATTTCTGGTATATGTTCTTTAAATTCTTAAAGCAAAAACAAAGAATAAAATAGGAAAACACCTACTTAAGTATCTCAGTATTAATAAATGGCAAAAAGTTCAGGCAGTAGAAACTTGGCACAGTCAGGTTATTGCAATGAATTCACTGAGGCGGAACTCGTATGCTAAATTTATATAAACTCTGCAATGCAGGAACGTATGTAGACTACCTAGCTAAAGAGATATACCTATCCTTATCTTCCAAGTCTAAGATCGTGGGTACTTTGTGGGGGATAAAATAAATCATTGTTTTTAGATTACATCGGACATTTTAGAATGACTATCAGATTTTCCTATACAGGTGTAAGGGACAGCGTCCCGCAAACTAATAGGGGTTGCTCAGTCAACGGAACAGAATAACTATTAGTAGGATGTTTTTTTTTTTCAGGAAGTGAAAAGAAATGATTTTCCACACAAATTGTCTGATCGAGGTGGTCATTTTATTTTATTTATTGCAAGAAATCTTACAGCTATTACATTTGCATAAAAAATACATTTCGATTGCCAAAATAGATCTTCTTCTTATCGTGTCGATGGAACACGTAACTATCACAAAGTGGCGGCCCAGAACGTTGCCACTTGAATTGCGGATCGGCTGGCGTTCATTAGATCCGCTTGCGTGCAGGTATTAGGGCACGCAGGACACGATGTCAGATGTGCCATTGTTTGAATTGCACCGCAAACACAGTCGACCTCGGAGTTTCCCGAAATAGATTTCACATTAATACATTTAATTTAACAAATAACAGCGAAATTAAGTTATTAATCATTAAATAATATTTTGTTGAAATTAAAATGCATTAAATTCATAATAATTCAGATATGATAATCGTAGACATAACATAATTAGTATAAGAATATCATTTTAAATAAAAGAAGAAAATATAATTGTCAATAAGCGCGAATGTGTGTGTGTGTGTTTGTATAGGAAACTAAAATTTATTTTTCATCTAAAAGAAATTCCTGGTGATAGTTGTTCAGTTTCATTGGCTGAGCAACCCCTATTAGTTTGCGGGACGCTGTCCCTTACACCCGGTATTTCTACGAAATCTATCTTAAATGCATCAGACCCAAGGAGATAAAACAAGACTACAATAAAGGCAGCCTTATTGCTATGGGGTTCCAATATTTTCCAGAAAAATGAGCAAAGACAAACATTTTGTTGATTGTCGGCAAACCGCCCCGTCACCTCTTATTCCCTTTACTGCCACAATAATGTGACAAGAAGGGACGAATATCACCGCGGAACAACTGCAATTTATATCAGAGATATCGTCCAGCCAACGTATGTGGGTAAGTGGGACAAGAGATTTCATTAGCGGATCTCGGCGAAAGGGTTATTTTATTACTTTGCTAAGAGGAGTTGTGACGTAGTTGTGACACCAATCTTTTAAAGAAGGGAATCCAATAAAGAGAATTCATTTGTTTTAGTTTTCCTATGTCGTCAGTCTAGGAAAAAAATACTTTGTTATGTGCTAGATACAATTTAAAACATACTAACTTAAACATTATCAATGAATTCCTAAATATGAAAACTTTGAAGCCAGTTCTTTGATGGTGGTCCTAACTTGATAATATACTTCTAGGTTATTTTCTCTTTACGTGATTAATGAAAAAGAACTTTCATTTACCACAGAATTACCTTTAAAACTTTGATTTTGAGGTTTTTAGTTTGTTGTCTAAACAGCGCAGCTTTTAGCTTTTTTTATCTTCATTGATATAGAGCAAACTAAAATCCCCCTAATGCAACCCGACAAAACTCAGAAATATCTTTAAAACTATCATTTGAGGTTTTTAGTTTGTTGTCTACTACCTAAACAGCGGTTAGAATTTATTTTTTATCTTCGTTGATACAGAGCTAACAAATATTCCCTCATGCAACTAGAAAAACTCCATATCTTGACCACCCGTGCGATCGCTAAGTGCGTTGTGCAATCCGCAGAATTTATCGCCAGCAGTTTTTTCCGCGCGGCGCGGCGGTACCACGGACCTCCCTCGCACCGCTTTAATTATTCATACTGGTGAGTTATGGTCGAATTAAAAAACTGTTAGAGCGGCCCGCCGGCGCCGAGCGTAATCGAGTTAGACGCGAGTCATGGAGAATACGTAATCCTTGCGATGTACTTAGTCTAGTAACGTTTTTTCCCGGATACGTAAAAAGAGTGGTAAAACACAAAGATTATAACACATACACAACAATGGGTTTGTTCGTCGTGTAGCTTATATCGTCGGTGTCTTGTTGTAAGGGCCAAAATGCAATATTATTCATTTTACATGAAGCAACTTCTAAGTGTTTAATGAGTTACCTACTTCTTCTCTTCTTAGCGTGTCGATGGCAGACACTACACTGTTACAGCCCTGAATTTGGCCACGTTAACAGCATTATCAGCCGCTGTCATTTACCTGCTGCTTAATTATTTGCCGATCATACTCTACGAATTGGAATAAAAACGAGGCCCTGTTACTGTTCTAAAAGAAAACTTTTTACGAGAAATGGAATATTCGTCGATTTCACAAAATGTATAATGATTTCGCTGGTCCACTATTCTCTGCTCTTCATATGAGTTACCTATTTCAAACAGAAGCCCAACAACACCTTCAACTTCAACTTTTTGTGGTTTGGCGTTGCCGTGATGTTTCCACCACTCCAACTGCAAATCTAAAACCTAAAACTGATTGCAAGCGGGCACCGCTAAACGGGGCGTAAAGCAGAAAAAAAGCCGGTAGCCAGAATCGAATAAAATGATTCCCCCAGGGAGCCATTCGGACGCAATCGCGCCGTCCCCAGCTAAATGTCTTATTAACTTATGTGCCCGTTGCTTTCCCCCCTCCCTCTCCCCTAACACGAGAACAATCATGTAAAGTGAAATGAAACGGTTATTTGTTACGATACGCCTCTTTAAGCCGAGATTCTGCGCTGTTATTGATTTGTTCTGCCGTTTGTGGGGTTTCGTTTAGTGTCATTATGACGTACACAGAAAATGGAAAGTTGATGTATGAGTGACGTCATACTTTTCCTATAGAATGAGTTGTACAGTCGGCGATTGGCCCTATCAAACCTTTTAAATAGAGCTAGGCATTTGACTATGTAGGGCCCGTATTTGTAATCAGAACTCGAGACTGACAGCTAGTTTTAGTACGTATCAGAAATGTCATTTCAGTACGTGATGACTTGACAAATCTATACTTAATACTACTCTCAATCTTGAGATCGCTTTATTAACACGGGCCTAAGAACACACACACACACACACACACACAAACACACACACACACACACGCACACACACAAAACACACACTTCATATACGCATAGGTACACGTCACTTTTTCACTTTTTTCTTAATATTCAATTAACATATATATTTTTTCTTCTAAATTTTAATTTTTTAAAAGCAATTTTTCATTAAACTCCATACATTCATTTTTAAAATTGTACAGCATTATTCCGAGAGGGGATGCCAGGAGCTCATAGCACAGGGTAACCTAGTTTGAGTTTCTGACTCCCTTGCTTATGTGCACATGTTAAAACAATTAATTTAAGTACGTACATTATAATGTGAGTTATATTATAAGTCTTTTGTAATTGGGAGTAAAAATAAATATTATTATTATTATTATTAGTTTTGCGGAGTCAAAAAAAGACTAATTCATGCGTAAAGTTATATTACATTTAGCAAAACTGAAAGAAAGTTACATACTTAATCCAGAGCAAAATAATATTTCACTGTTGTTGTTCATAACAAATCACAAAGAGCAGGTAGTGAATCTTCATAAAATTAAGAATTCATTTTTAACGAAGAAATGAATCTCTGCCGGGCGGCGGGCGCCATAAAAACAATCGCAGCGCAAATTCAAGAATAAAAAGAATACAGACGCCTAATTGTTCCCCTGTTCATAAAATTGTAAAGTTATTCGCACGGAGCGAGGGTGGCCATTTTTTATTGCGCACAAACCGCTGTAAAGATGTTCCGAACGCTTTAAAATAAACGGGTGAGCTCCCGCGCCCGGCTCACCTCCTAATTCGATTAAATTAAACAACTCAGAGTTAATCAAATAAATGCACGGCGGTCTCAAGGCGAGGGGGTCAGGGGTCTATTTATGTCGGCACTTCTCGAAAGTAATTCGGTGTCAAATATGGAAATAAGTCATACGAGTAGGGGGCATCTATTTTGATAATGCCGCCGTCGAGCGGAGCGCTGATTTAGTAGCCGCCTGCCCCTCGCTACGCCCTCTCGTAGCCCGTAGTCTCTCGTAGCACGGGCGGCTACGGCTGCACACATACGTCATGGCCTCGTTTGCTACGTCTATGTTGGCTACGTGTCTTGCTCGCTTGTCTGGATTTGCTGGACTAACGTATTTGTTGGGTAAATAGTGCATGATGAGATCTCAAAGTCAAGGATACAGTGCATAAACTGAACTCTCACAACATGATGTGCGAATATGAACGTTTGTAAAAAATGTTCTTTCATGCTGGACTGGGAGCAAAAGAAAAACATAGAAGGTGCCAGCTGCGTTTCCTCCCGTGCATGATGTAAAAACCAGCTAAGGGATCCGAGGGTTTCAGTATAATGTAAATTAGGTGATGGGCTGACAACCACTCACTACAGCAATATACCCACAAATCTATCTGAGATAACCCTCAAAACTTTGTCAAACGTGGCGGAACGACCTCTGTTTAGATCGTTTACGCTCTGCCTACCCTATTAGGGACTAAGGCGTGATTATATTATTATTATATTCTTTATTGTTTTAAAAATACAGTTCAACTTAAAAAATTAAACAGCTTATCTCTATAAGAGATCTCTTCCAGCCAACCTAATGGGGATAAAAGATGGGAAATTCACGTCAACAGATACAGTTAGTATAATTTAATTACAAATTGATGTATAATAATACTAATACACATATGTATGTATGTAAAAAATATTTTTCAAAATTACCAACATAGAAAGCTTTTCATTTTTCTTAGTGATTAATTATATCACTAGAAGCGGCTTAATTTCAATGAAACAGTAATTAAATCACTTCCAACTCTTTAAAAGGAAATTTCTAATCGCGTACCAGGTAGCGAAGTAATCAAATTAATGAATCCTTTAGGATAGCAACACCTTAAGGCGGGTAGATCCGCCTTAATTTATTAATTGCTCCTCCCGGCTATAAACAAGGAATTCCAGTTAATTTACGAGCGAATTATGCTTTACTTAAATATCAATTTAATTAAGTGCCGGGAGATCTTGTTCTTGTAGGTTTCGAGTCAATCGACCCGATTGTGTTAGAGTTTGTACATATAATCACGCCTTTATCCCTAATGGGGTAGGCAGAGCGTAAACGACTTAAACAAAGGTCGTTCCGCCACGACTGACAAAATTTGGAGGGTTATTTAAGATAGATTTGTAGGTATATTGCTCGCATCGCCTGAATTTCAATATAGTGAAACCCTCGGATCCCTTAGCTGGTTTTTACAGCAAGCCCGGGAGGAACTGCAGCTGGCGCATTCTATGTTTTTCTTTCGCGCCTAGTCCAGCATGGAAGAACCGCCTAATACCACAGCTAATAAACCTTCGACATGGTATTGTGTAACGACCACTACCAAACACAGCAACCGGGACCGATGGCTTAACGTGCCCTCCGAAGCACGGAATCTTCTGGACAATCAGGTAATTCAGCCAGTAATTTCCTAATCTAACTAGGAAAAATCACACAACGTAACAAATTGACAAATATCATTTTTTTCCCTTGGGAATCGAACTCAGGAGCTCCAAATCGGGAGCCCATGGCTCAGACTACTAGACCACAGAGGCAGCTAATCTATTTAATTAAGTGCCTGGAGATTTCTCGGGTTCATCCCATCCCCGCCCAAGTCGTTTGTCTCTGCCAATCGAAGTGGATCAATCGGGAATTAACTCGTACTAAATGGCTCGTTAATTTGTTTTATTTAAGCGAGATTTAAATTCAGTATTTCATTTAAATATTTTGCACCAAATTAGTCTCACAACGAAATTCATTCAGAAAATGAAAAGGAAGGCCTACCTATACAAAAATTTACCACCTATTTAGACAATTTGTATGCTGATTGATTGTGTACAGTTTTCTTAGGGATTACACTTGACTCGAAACTTCACTGGCTCCCTCGCATTACATCTTTATCGGGGAGACTAAGTTCAGCCGCATTTGCTGTGCGAAGAATCAGAAAGCTCACGGATGTTGCTACAGCAAGACTTGTATATTTTAGTTATTTTCATAGCATTATGTCCTATGGAATTTTGCTGTGGGGCCGCGCTGCTGACATTGATTTAATTTTTGTTTTGCAAAAACGGGCTATTAGAGCAATTTACAAACTCAGATGTCGTGATTCCCTAAGAGAATTGTTCAAAGAGATAAATATTTTAACTGTACCATGTCAATTTATATATGAAAATATGATGTATGTTAGGAAAAATATTCATAGTTTTACCAAAAACGGTGACAGGCATAACCGGAACCTTAGAAGCAAAAATAAAATTGTTCAATCCCAGTTTACGTTAGCTAAAGTAAAAAGAACATTTTTAGATCTAAGTATACAATACTATAACAAAATACCTGACCATATATTAAATTTGTCAGAAAATAAATTTAAAGATGCTATTAATAACACATTATGTCAGAAAGCCTATTATAAGTTAGATGACTTTACTAATGACAAAGATGTATGTATGTAGCTTTGATATTTAAGTGAAGCCTAAGAAATTGGCACACATTGCGGTCACAAACCCTATTTTGAACAATAGGCAGGCCAAAAGTAAGAATAAGACAAAACGAAGGGAGGGGGCAAAGTGCGAGTTTCTCATGCTTCTTCATTGTGATGTAGTTTTATTTTATTTTGTGACATAGATATAATTTTCTTTGTAATAGACTCGCTTATGACTTTCTAAAAGTGTTCTCAGGAATCTATTTGGAAATAAATGATTTGACTTTGACTTTAGAATTTCTAGGTAAAACTTTCGTTGACTGAGCAACTCCGATCAGTTTGCTGGAAGCTGTTCCTTACACCCCATATAGGAAAATCTGTCAGTCATCCTAAATAACCGATGTAATAAAAATGATTTACACCCTGTATAGATATGTTGCTTACGCCATCGCTTAGAAACTTAGAAGGTTAGAAGCAACCACCCGCCTCTTTCTACCGCCAAGCAATTTGTAACTGCCAAACTGGCTGGACTCCCGGATACATACATACATATAATCACGCCTTTATCCCTAACGGGGTAGGCAGAGCCTGACAAAGTCTTGAGGGTTATTTAAGATAGATTTGTAGGTATGTTGCTGTAGTGACAGGTTGTCAGCCCATCGCCTAAATTACAATATACACTGAAACCCTCGGATCTCTTAACTGGTTTTTACAGCGTGCCCTGGAGGAAATGCAGCTGACACATTCTACGTTTTTCTCTCGCTCTCAGTCCAGTATGGAAAAATTGCCTACATATACAATACAATACATGTCACATATCACTTAATGGGACAGGTAGAGCATCAACGACCTAACCCAAACGAAGGTCGTTCCGTTTGAGGTTGTCAGCCCATCGCTTACATTACATTACAATACACTGAAAGCCTCGAATCTCTTTGCTGTTTTTACTGCATGCCCGGCAGGACAAGCAGCTGGCACGTTCTATGTTACACTCATTCTATGTAACTCTAATTTAGATCTGTGGTTTATGCCAACTTAGAAGGTTAGCTTAGACTTCCATGCTGGACTGGGAGTGATAGAAAAACAAAGAATGTGCCAACTGCATGCTGTAAAAACCAGCTAAGATATTAAAGGGTTTCAGTGTATTACAATTTAAGCGATGGGCTGACTACCTGTAGTCAACCCAAATTGTGACAGGTCACTATAGCAAATCATCTGTGATAAAATAACCCTCAAAACTTGTCAGACGTGGCGAAACGACCTTTTGGTCGTTTTTGCTCTGCCTACCCCATTAGGTATAAAGGCGTGATTTTATGTATGTAGAAGCAGCCACCCGCCACTTTCTACTGCCAAGCAATTTGTCAACTGCCAATCTGGCTGGATTTCCGGCTAGCCTCCACTAGATTAATTCGTTTTAAACGACCTGTTACGGACTTATTTATTTATTCTTCGAGGAACGTAATCGTTTGATTAAGTTGAGAGCCCTGATTAATTGAAATGAATGATCTCAAAATGATATCATTTCTACTTTCGTTTATTTTGTACTTAATTAGGCCACATCAGGCGTTAGAAAACCTAAAAAAAGGTGGTTCCGCCACGTCTGACAAAGTTTTGAGGGTTATTTAAGATAGATTTGTAGGTATATTGCTGTAGTGACAGGTTGTCAGCCCATCACCTAAATTACAATATACTGAAACCCCCACATCCCTTAGCTAGTTTTTATAGCACGTCCGGGAGGAAATGCAGCTGGCACATTCTATGTTTTTCTCTCGCTTCCAGGCCACCAAGAAATGAGAATTTTATAACATTTTAAAAAGTTATCAAAAATGGACTCATGTCTTTTTCCCCTATCCTTTCTTCAAATGCTTCAGATATACGATCATTAAATATAATACTCACAAAGTTGTGTGTTAAAGTCTTAAGGCGTCGCGGTTCCGAAATTATTATAATGCTAAGAATCACAACAAAATTCTGCCTGCCCACACTGATGCGATAATATTGGCATACTCTTGTTTATACAATTGGTTAATACACAAACATTATTATCAGGTATGCTGGTAGGCGGGGGAGGAACACCACTGGAGCCTTGTCGCGTAGCGCCCTACGTGTCCGTGCCAAGACTGTCTGCAGTGCCCAGTGTGCCCAGACCACCACCACCCTTGCCTCCGCCAATACATCATGGACCTCCGCCGTCTGCTGCGTTCGCGCCTTTTGACTCAGCGTTGCTTTCTGCTGCTGCACATCAGGTATTTACACTAGCTAATCTAAAGTGTCAAGACTGTCTACAGTACCAAAAGTACCAAGACCACCACCACCCTTGCCTCCGCCAATACATCATAGACCTCCGCCGTCTGCTGCGTTCGCGCCTTTTGACTCAGCGTTGCTTTCTGCTGCTGTTGCACATCAGGTATTTACACTAGCTAATCTTAAGTGTCAAGACTGTCTACAGTACCAAAAGTACCAAGACCACCACCACCCTTGCCTCCGCCAATACATCATAGACCTCCGCCGTCTGCTGCGTTCGCGCCTTTTGACTCAGCGTTGCTCTCTGCTGCTGCACATCAGGTATTTACACTAGCTAATCTAAAGTGTCAAGACTGTCTACAGTACCAAAAGTACCAAGACCACCTCCACCCTTGCCTCCGCCAATACATCATGGACCTCCGCCGTCTGCTGCGTTCGCGCCTTTTGACTCAGCGTTGCTTTCTGCCGCTGCACATCAGGTATTTACACTAGCTAATCTAAAGTGTCAAGACTGTCTACAGTACCAAAAGTACCAAGACCACCTCCAACCTTGCCTCCGCTAATACATCATGGACCTCCGCCGCCTTCTGCGTTCGCGCCTTTTTATAAATAAATAAATAAAATAAAAAAGTAGTTTATTTTCCAATTTAACAATATTAATTTAACAATATATGTGCCATTTTAAATTGAATATTTAAGAAGGGCCCTGACACCGAAACTAGGATTTAACCTGTATTTTGGGGGACAGTGTTCAAAGAGTAAAGAGGAGACCGACACATAATATTATTGCGTTGATTTTATACATGAAACTTTTGACTCAGCGTTGCTTTCTGCCGCTGCACATCAGGTATTTACACTAGCTGATCTAATCTGTCAAGACTGTCTACAGTACCAAGTGTGCCAAGACCACCTCCGCCCTTGCCTCCGCCAATACATCATGGACCTCCGCCGTCTGCTGCGTTCGCGCCTTTTGACTCAGCGTTGCTTTCTGCCGCTGCACATCAGGTATTTACACTAGCTAATCTAAAGTGTCAAGACTGTCTGCAGTACCCAGTGTGCCAAGACCACCACCACCCTCCAATAATCCCTCATGGACTAAGGCTCCAAGAGAACCGCCATATTGTTGTCCTCAATACGCCATAGACCACCGCCACTGCCTGCTGATTTCGCATCGTTGCTTTCTACTGATACCCATCAGGTATTTTAGGTACTGTCACACAGGTAACAAGATTCTGCGCTACCGAATCTGCAATAGCAAAGAAGGCGTTTGCACATTTCGATTTGGCGTTGCGCTGCTGAATATTCTCATCAACTACACAAGACATCAAACGAATGGTATTCAGAGGACCGCACCTGCTGTATGTAAATCTTCTCCTGACTCCTTCATCTCTCACATCAGTACACGAGTGCAGCAGTGGCTGCACCAGCCGCCCTCTGCCCCCCTACGCCGGCCTGGCACTGGCAGGCCTGGCCTTACCACCTCCTACATACATACATACATATAATCACGCCTTTATCCCTAATGGGGTAGGCAGAGCGTAAACGACCTAAACAAATGTCGTTCCGCCACGTCTGACAAAGTTTTGAGGGTTATTTAAGATAGAATTCTAGGTATATTGCTGTAGTGACAGGTTGTCAGCCCATCGCCTAAATTACAATATACTGAAACCCTCGGATCCCTTAGCTGGATCTTACAGCATGCCCAGGAGGAAATACAGCTGGCACATTCTATGTTTTTCTTTCGCTCCCAGACCAGCATGGAAGTAACCACCTCCTGTACTCAATATTTTATTTTCTCTTTCGTATAAGACCCGTACCTCACGTCTAGCACTTGCTTGCAGTACGCGAGTGCAGCAGCGGCAGCCGCAGCCGCCCTCTGCCCCCCCTACGCCGGCCTGGCGGCCCTGGCGGCGCGGTGCCGCTCTTCCTCCATAGCTGATCTCAGGCTGAAGGCTCGGAGACACGCGGCGGCCCTGGCAGCAGCTAGGGCTGCGACACCGCCGCCTGCTACAGCTGACACTTAGCAAGACAGCGAGTAGACCAGTGAGAACACTTACAGACAGTTTATAGCGGTGATGATAGAAGTTGCTGAAAGATAGGACACACGCAGCGGCCTTAGCGGCAGCTAGGGCTGCTACACCGCCGCCTGCTACTACTGGTACTTAACCCGGTGACAGTGATTAATATCATGCTGTGTGAGACCAGGATAAGAGGAAAAGTGAGACTTCTCTGTGACAGTCAGTGGGTATGTCTGTAAAAAGAAGAGGTGCTTAACATGAATTATGTGGAGACTAAGTTCGTATTTTAAAACTATCTCAAGATTGAGAGCAGTATTAAGTATAGATTTGACAGGTCATATTGTACTGAAATGACATTTCTGATACTTACTCTCAAACGAGCTGTCAGTCTTAAGTGCTGTTTATTAATACTGCCCTTAAGTGAAAAGCTAATGTAACTGGGTAAGTAAGTAATTCAACCTTGCTTACGACGGCTCTTTCTTAAAAGTATTGAACATTTAAGTATGGACAACATAAGTGAATACAACACAGTGTTGAACAAGTGTTTAGTTCCTAACATTTGCATAAGTATACTTCGAAATGTTGATACGGAACTCGTTTTTTCTAAAAATATTTATGTAAACAATGTTTTTTTTGTCTTCCATGCTGGCCTGGGAGCGAGAGAAAAACATAGAATGTGCCAGCTGCATTTATTCCTGGGCATGCTGTAAAAACCAGCTAAGGGATCCGAGGGTTTCAGTGTATTGTAATTTAGGCGATAGGCTGACAACCTGTCATTACAGCAATATACCTACAAATCTATCTTAAATAACCCTCAAAACGTTGTCAGACGTGGCGGAACGACCTTTGTTTAGGTCGTTTACGCTCTGCCTACCCCATTAGGGATAAAGGCGTGATTATATGTATGTATGTAAACAATGTTTTCACTAATATCCTTCGCTGAAAACATTATTTAAAATACATTTTTGGTATGTTAAATTCACGTATTTTTTTCGTTATATTTTTCTATTTATCAATCAGGCATTGAATAAGGTAAGTGGCAAAATACCTACGACCAAAATATTCGAACTGTGAGTTATCTTGTAATATATTGTACTGTGATAAATGTTAAGGCAACGACAAAGATCTCAGTTAAATAAGTGGTATGATAATACTATTAGCTTCTGTACATTTAGAACGTAGTTTAACTATAATCTACATTACCAATAAATAAAATATTGAACTTTTGTGTGATAATTTCGATAAATTATTTAATACGCATTCATTTGAATTTTCTTATTTCAAATAAGTCTATTATTTTCATTTTTAGATATTAAAAATCTTTGTAAATATATTTGACTACCAATGGTTATAGTTACGAAAATCAATGCTGTTCATTGCTGTATATTTAAAATATATTACTAGAAATTATTACATTGTCTATTTCTAATACCAACTCAACAGTTATGAAATTCTGATTAAAAATATAATAAAATAATTACCGCCATCGATCTTAAATCAATTAAGATCGATGGCGGTAATTATTTTATTACATTTTTACTTAAAGTTATAGAAATAATATAGAAATACGAAACCATCGGACATGATTTTTTGAACACACGCAGTGAGATTGAGAGCCGGGAAAATTTTACCGTACCTACTTAAAAAGGTGCATTTGGAATATACGCGTTTTCAAAAATACAATCTTAGATAAACGACTAGCCCTCGCGCGGATGCGTGGTTTCCATACAAAGACAAAAATCAGACAACGAGAAACACGTTTAGCTAGCAGATTCCGTTGCTACGCGCGGAGAAGCGTTTCAGTATGTTTGACATTGCGTGTTTTCCATACAAACCGGGCGTACTAAGTCGCGGACACAGCTAGTCTTAGATAAACGATTTTGTTTTCAAACCATGACAAAAGGATAAATAAATGAAATGAAAAGTGATTTTCCATTCGCAGATATAACCGCATGTAACAAGGAACATGGTATAACTAATGTTTAATCTGTACTTGTGTTGTAAATCATGGGTGCTGGCTGCAAGTGATGCCCACTGCTTAGACTAGAAGAAAATATAGATAGAATGACTCATAGTCCGAAATCGGTTTCAGCATCTGCCATATTAAATATCTACTTCGGTACCTATAGATAAAAATTAATTTATACATACATGTTTGTTTCGTATAATAGTTTACTGGGGCTAATAACTATAAAATTAAATTATACCAAATGCTAGAAAACATGCCTACCAAAAGTTATGAAAATTTGAGAAAATCGAACATTAATCACGTCGCTAATACCGCAGATGAATACAATAACAATTGTAATTAACTTTTAGCTACCTAGCTAATACAACTCAAGTAAAGAAACATCTTCTTCTTACCGAGTGGATTTGCGAGTCAAACGACCCGATGAACTCTGGTGTCAATTTTTAAACCGCCTAGTAGCACAGCTATTAGACCTCTGACATGGTTTAAGTAACGACCACTATCAAAGACAGCGACCGGGACCGACGGCTTAACGTGCCTTTCGAAGCACGGATTCCTCTTTTTCCTTTTCGGACAATTAGGTGATTCAGCCTGCAATGTTCTAATTGAACTGAGGAAAAACCTTACAAAGTGATAAATTGGCAAATATCAACTTTGTGTTCCCCCTTGGGAATCAAACCCAGGACCGGATCGTAAGCCCATGGCCACTAGACCACGGAGGTAGTTTAATAAAGAGATATTACAAAGGTGTAATACAGGGTGATATAGGTATCTATCAACCTATAGTATCTATCTAAAGGTATAAGCTATATTCACACTACAGTATATTTTTCAACAAGTTTCTGTTTATATCAGTTGTTCAATAAAACAATAGGTAGTTACGATCGCTGATTCTGACAATAACAAAAAGATTCCAGAGATGTATTGAAATTACGATTTAACATTTATGAACAAATATTTGCTTAATTTCTGGATTACAACTTTTGTCTTTTTTGATGTTGTTATTCTGAATGTGAAAGAACTTCATTTTATAATTTCACGCCCTGCATCTATATTTTTCTCTGAATTTGATGCCCATTTTTGTATACGTTTTGGTGGCTTCATTCTGTAGTTTCACACGCTCCATCTATACTTTTATTTGAATCTGAGGATCTTTTGTATATATTGGTTTCGATGGTTTTATTCAATAGTTTCACACGCTCTATCTATAGTTTTCTCTGGCTCTGAGGCCTATTGTTTCTACATTTGCCGCCCTGATGGATTGCAGTCCTGCCGGCTCGCAGTGTTAATAATAAACGCGCATTCACTGACAAGGGAAAGTCCCGAAATCAGACTTCTCCTTTACAATAATACGGCGTTTGACCCCTAGGGGTTGGGGAGAAGGATTTATCTACTGGGTTTTAAAAAGGTAATTCTTGTTTTCTTTTTATTTAGTTCTTTTATTTTTAAAAACGTAGGTACACTTTGTGTTTTTGCAGGTACCAATGTTCGTATTTAAATAACAAGTAGAGAAAAAACGAGATAAAATAAACGTGTTTATTATAAAGATAACAACTGTGAAGTGCAGTTTAATTCGTGTTCGTAATAAAAATGCTGGACTGGGAGCGAGAGAAAAACGTAGAATGTGCCAGCTGCATTTCCTCCCGGGCATGCTGTAGAAACCAGCTAAGGGATCCGAGGGTTTCTGTAGATTGCAATTTAGGCGATGGGCTGACAACCTGTCACTACAAATCTTCTTAAATAACCCTCAAAACTTTGTCAGACGTGGCGACGTGACCTTTGTTTAGGTCGTTTACGCTCTTCCTACCCCATTAGGGATAAAGACGTAATAAAAAAAATTAAAGGAAAAAATATCTGCAACTCTACATGATACACTGTTATAAAATTTTTGAACCGTGATTTGATTATGAATGAATGACATCAGAGTCTACGATGATGATGATAAATGCATGGATGAATATGACGAACTGAACCATTTTCCATGCTTTGGAACGTCAGAAGCCATAATAAATAGCGTAGCGAATAGTACGAGTAAGTTATGCTCTTGTGGTAGAGAGTTATTTTGTTTGTCAGTCTCTGAACAAGTATTCAAGCTTGAATATATTCCCAAAAATGCATATATGGGTTGTAAGAGACAAAGGGGTTGCTCAGTCAACGACACTGAACAACTTCCACCAGGATTTTTTTTCAGTTTACGTGACGCTGTCCCTTACAACCGGTAGAGAGCTGTGACATAGAGTTATTCGAGTTAAACAAGCGCAGTAGGTAAATTTGAAATAGTACTTTTATTTCTATTTTTCCACTGTTCTATTGCACAATAGTGTCTCAAGGGAAAAATGCGCGCTGTTACCCCAATTGACTCTGCCCCGCATTCCCTTGTACTCTAAAGACCTAACTCAACTATCAAAATTGTCAATACTAGCTGTATGCAGGCCAATTTCCGTGCTTTGGAAAGCACAGCCTATAGTAGCATAATAAAGATACTTGCGATACAGCAATTTGGGCGATAGGCTGACAACCTGTCACTACACCAATATACCTACAAATCTATCTTAAATAACCCTCAAAACTTTGTCAGACGTGACGGAACGACCTTTGTTTACGTCGTTTACGCTCTGCCTACCCCATTAGGGATAAAGGCGTGACTAAATGTATGTTGTATTTTGTATTTTTTTCAATCGCAGTACAAGCTTAGTAGTAAAAAACGCATACCTCGCATTCCCCTGCACTCTAACCCAACTATCAAAATGTCAACACTGGCTTTATTTGCCCAAGCTGTTAAAAAACGCCGCCCTGTGGGTGGGCAATTAGGGCCCGGGCGCTCGACGCCGCCTGCTGATTGGGCGTAATCGGGTTAGTATCGGCGGCAAACAACCCCCGCCTCCCGCCACCCTGCACCAGCTAGCACCCCCGCGGATACCCTCGTGACGACACATACAGACTGTGACATTCGTATGCGAGGGGTGGCTTAGCTAGTGACCAGTGACAGAAACTTTAGCATGTAATTTTATTCCTTCCATACTGGACTGGGAGCGACAGAAAATATAATGCGCCAACTGCATTTCCTCCTGGGCATGCTTTAGAAACCAGCTTAGGGATTCGAGGGCTTCGGTATATTGCAATTTAGGCGGTAGGCTGACAAGCTGTCACTACAGCAATGTACCTACAAATCTATCTTAAATAACCCTCAAAACTTTATCAGACGTAGCGGAACGACCTTCGTTTAGGTCGTTTACGCTCTACTCACCCCCTTAGGGATAAAGGCGTGATTATCTGTACGTGCGTAATTTTATTAGTTTAACTTTAATATGAAAAAATGCAATCTTGTACAAAGTTGACCTTTCTAAACTGATTAAATTACCTACCTCTGTTCTCTGAAGAAAGTTATTTGTTATCAAGGGCATTATAACCAGTTGCAAGTGTCGAAAACTAATACAATTTAACGCTTTGCCTACGTGATTATACGGAGTGTAAGGGACAGAATCCTACAAACTGATATGGGTTGCTCAGTCAACGACACTAAACAACTTTCAACAGAAAATTCTTGCGGGACCTGACTTTTTTTTGGTTTTTCCATACAAATTGTCTTATCGAGGTGGACATTTTGTATGAAAGAATTTCTTGTTGAGAGTAGTTCGGTATCGTTGACTGAGCAACACCTATCAATTTGTGGGATGCTGTCCCTTACACCCGGTGTTTTTAAGTGACCCAAAATGGTCTGCTCTCCCCAAACTACTTCGTAATCTTAGATTGCCATCTAACCTTATCTATGATGCAAGAAGAATCTGTGACGTCATCGGTTCTTCGTCAACTGAACCCGCAATTAACTGGTCCCGCGGGATGAGTTGACGAAATCATAAAATAAGTAATATTTTGCATTCGTCAACTGAACCCATTTATGGAAAGCTATCTGTTACATTCCTTCCATGCTGGAATGAGAGCGAGAGAAAAACATAGCATGTGCCAGCTGCATTTCCTCCTGGGCATTCTGTAAAAATCAGCTAAGGGATTCGAGGGTTTGTGTATATTGCAATTTAGGCGATAGGCTGACAACCTGACATTACAGCAGTACACCTACAAATCTATCTTAAATGACCCTAAAAACTTAGTCAGACGTGGCGGAACGACCTTTTGTTTAGGTCGTTTACGCTTTGCCTGCCCCATTAAAAAATAAAGGCGTGATTATATGTATGTATGTCTGTCACATCCTGTATACCACTAGTAATAGCATATAAGCGATATCAAATTCTGAACATAATTGAATACACACATGATTGAATTTTCTTATTATCAATGATGCGTAAAATACGTGTAAATAAGTTATAACCAAGCATGAACGCATGTTGCGTAGCATTCGCTCGCCTATTATTCGCCTAACTATTTGAGTCAGTGTTAAAGTGCTTTAAATAGGTACCTACTCTTTTATTTTGAATAATAGTCATTTTAAATTAAATGACAATGTTAAATAGGTGTGTTCTACTCAGGAAACTGAAAACTTTTCAACAAACGAATGTCGAAAGGTCGTAAATGAATAAAATAACTGACTCGATCAAGCGGATTAGGTTTTATTTTATTGGGAGGTCATTTATCTAAAATTATAACTTTCATTTCTTCCATGCTGGCCTGGGAGCGAGAGAAAAACATAGAATGTGCCCGCTGCATTTCCTCCCGGGCATGCTGTAAAAACCAGCTAAGGGATCCGCGGGTTTCAGTATATTGTAATTTAAGCGATGGGCTGACAACCTGTCACTTCAGCAATATACTTACAAATCTATCTTAAATAACCCTCAAAAGTTTGTCAGACGTGGCGGAACGACCTTTGTTTGGGTCGTTTACGCTCTGCCTACCCCATTAGGGATAAAGGCGTGATTATATGTTTTGTTTATGTTTATAACTTTCGTATTGGAAAAAGGCTTAGAGCATCAGTCGTTAAGAAAAAAAAACAAACCAATATCAGTTTCACAAGCAAAACAAACATAAAATATTACCACTTAATTAAAATGACCTTATATTATACTCTTACCTACTAATGCCCAGACTGAGGAATTACTAACTCATATAAGTTTTTAATTGTACTTATAAAACACATACACAACATACCCAATAACACACTCACATTCACACATACACTCTCATACATTGAACATTATGTTTCATTTCATTATTTTATTTACATTTTGTTCCTAAATCTCTATATTTTGTTCTTATTACAATATACCAGGTGTAAGGGACAGCGTCCTGTAAACTGTTAGAGGTTGCTCAGTCAATGATACTGAACAACTTACAGCAGGATTTGTTATTCAGGTTTTTTTTTAAATGGCATTTCCATACAAAATGTTCAACTCGATCGGACAATTTGTATGGAAAAGCCATTTTTTTTCACTCCCTGAAAAAAGTTCCTGGTGGAACGGGCTTAGTGTCATTGACTGAGCAACCCCTTTCAGTTTGCAGGACGCTGTCCCTTACACCCGGTACGTTACTGATGTTTACTTCGGTGTATTTAAAAAAAATGATTGTGACAAGTTGAACTTACAATTGCATGACGATTATCACCAGCTTCCTATAATATAGGTTAATTCCTAGCTTAGGAACTGTCTGATGCTCTGACAGATATCAATGCCTTCTGTACACATAATTTGTCGATAAACAAAGACTTGGAAAATTTATTATAGAGGTAGTAAAAATTATTACTACTTCAATAAATATATTATTATTTATTATACAGATACTATGAAAGTTACAATACACGTAATTCTATTATCGGCTTTGATATTCAATACTCATGGAAGCGAAGAGACTAAAAAGAATGAAGCAATCATCTGTGAGTTGAACTCCTCGGTACCAGATTCTCCGGATGATTTCTACTACTTCGCGTACGGGAGCAACCTTCTGCCATGCAGGATGCATATCAACGTACCTTCCGCCAGGAATTGCTCGGTAGCTAAACTTAAAGTGAGTACCTAGATCGAGATACCTATCATTCTAAAAAAAACGTCTTGTTTAGAACATGACCAACGAATATACTGGGTGTAAGGGACAGCGTCCTGCAAGCTGATAGGGGTTGCTCAGCCAACGAAACATGACACTGAAAAACTTCCTATGAAGCATACAGCGAAATATGAACACACTAGCTCAAATAAATACGTCCCCACCAAGGCGCGTAAGACGAGCGTACCCTGAATAAGGACGTGTACCCAGTACGGATTGGTTAACTTTACACACGACCTTTGAATTTCTTTGTTCTTTGGTTTCCTTGCTCACGATGTTTTCCTTCAGCGTAAAAGCTCCAAATAAATGTACGTATATGATTTTCGGAAACCAAAAACATATTGGTACGCGGTGGGATTCGTACAGTAACTCAGTAACAAGCGGCTCTATCTTCACCAGCGGGCTTGCCGGGTGTGAAGGTCAGCGTCCCGCAAACTGATAGGGGATGCTCAGTCAACGAAAGTAAACAACTATAACTAGGATATTCTTTCAGGAGGTGAAAAAAAAAATTATCTTCCCATACAAAATAACCTTCTCGGTCAAACAATTTGTATGGAATATAATTATTTTTTTCACATCCTGAAATAAGAACTTGCTGATAGGTGTTCAGTTTCGTTGACTGAGCAACCCCTATCAGTTTGGGGGACGCTGTCCCTTACACCCCCTATACATCCTTAACATGCACCTAATCTCACTCCGCACTTTAGGAATGCCTCTCTTTACTTGTAGTCTCGTTTCGAATGTGTCGCGCGGTAGCTGACACGTGTGCTTGTGTGCGTAATTTTCACCGTTTTTAGCTATTTGAGCGAGCGTTATAGGAGAGTGGAACTTCTGTACCGTAAGGTACTATTTATTATTCTGTGACCTAATTTAAAATAAACTACCTTGGTTGAATAGGATTGGCGCCTAGATTTCAACAATTTAACAGAGCTGCATCGCTGGAACGGTGGAGTGGCGACCATTGTGGAGGAGGAGGGATCCATCGTCATGGGAAACATCTGGAGGATATCCATGAATGACAGTGACAAACTTGACAAGTAAGAATTATTTCCTACTGCACTAAGTGTTTCTTTAGATTTTCCTTCTTCTTCTGTCGAGTAGGTATCGAGTCTATCGACCTGATGAACCCTGGTGTCAGACTTTTTAAAACCGCCTAGTAGCACAACTATGAGGCCTCTGACATGGTTTGAATAACGACCACAATCAAAGACAGCGACCAGGACCGACGGCTTAACGTGCCCTCCGAAGCACGAAATCTTTTTCTTTTCGGACAATCAGGTGATTCACCCTGCAATGTCCTAACCAACCTGGGGAAAAATTCACAAAGTGATAAATTCTCAAATATCAACTTTGAGTTTCCCCCCTGGGAATCGAACCCGGGACCTCCGGATCAGGAGTCCATGGCACTAGCCACTAGACCACGGAGGCAGTTAAATTAAGATTTTCCTGTAAACATCTCATTTTTAATTACAAATGCTATTATCCAGTTGGGACCAATGATATTATAAGAAAGATACGTTACGTTCATACTGCACGCACATTTTAATTGTTCCGCGACACATATACATACATATTTATTACATTGCATGTCTAAACAAACGCTAAATGCGACACAAAATAGGCAAAGCGTAAGAGTGAAACAGATAGCTATTTGTAATCAGTGCCGCCTTGAATATAATTTAACTTTTTTTCTCACTTCGCAGCTCGCAGCTCGACTGCCTAAAATGATCACAATTAGGACCATTTGACGGCACGAGTTTCGCGCGTTGGTCACGTATCTTCCTATATATAATATCATTGGTTGGGACTACGTAGTAGTTAGGCTCGTATTTATGAAGCGATAAAGCAAACTTAAGAGCAATATTAAGTATGGATTTGACAGGCCACTTTGTACTGAAATTACATTTCTGATACGAACTCAAACTCGCAGTCACTCATGAGAGCTGGTTATAAATACGGCTCTTAGTTTCTTACAGCAATAGAAAAACATTGAATGTGTTCTTTCCCGGCATACCTATTGTAGAAGTCAGTAAAAGGAAGCAAAGGTTTCATGTATTGTTGGTATTTTAGGCTGCTTTTTACCAGACCTGTGCGAGGATAGGTAGGGGGAATGTTTTTAAATCTACCAATAGAATCACTTCATTTACCTCGCCTCGCCTTGGAAACGGCTTTTAACGGAGCGAGGTTTTCTCCGTGCAAAGGAAGCGAGAGATGGCATGTGCGAGAAAATGCGCATTCCTCGCTCGGCTCGCACCGCACAAATGCGCATTTTGACAGCTCCGCTACCCATCCTCTTCCGACACATTTTCCTCGCACAGCTTTGGTGAAAACCCCCACACATTTTCACAGCACAGATAGGCATCCTCGCACGACACATTTTCCTCGCACATCTCTGGTGGGCGAAAGGCTGACAACTTATCACTATACTATACCTACTATAGCAACACACGGTTAGTTCTTTCTAAAATGTAAAATGACCCTCGAACCTTGTTAGACGTGGTAAATATGTTTTATTATTGACGGTCTGCGGATCCTAAAGGTTAGGAGGTTACAGGCGTCACTAAAATATGTTTTGTTAACGAACTCAACTATTCGCCTATACATACACATACTTTTCTAAACCAACAGGCAAGAAGGAGTCCCCCAGCACTGGTACAAGAGAGTAGAAATGACGTATGTGTTGCTCCGAAACAACGCAACTGTCACTGGTCGGACTTACATCATGGTTGACGTACCAGCCAAGATGGATCCGGAGAAATTACCCGCATTGAGACAACCCTCGAGGACGTATTTACAGGCAAGTTTGTTATGTTATTATTGTTTCCAACTTGCTATAGCAGTAGTGCAACTGTCACTGGTCGGATTTACATCATGGTTGACGTACCAGCCAAGGTGGATCCGGAGAAATTACCCGCATTGAGACAACCCTCGAGGACTTATTTACAGGCAAGTTTGTTATGTTATTATTGTTTCCAACTTTCTATAGCAGTAGTGCAACTGTCACTGGTCGGATTTACATCATGGTTGACGTACCAGCCAAGGTGGATCCGGAGAAATTACCCGCATTGAGACAACCCTCGAGAACTTATTTACAGGCAAGTTTGTTATGTTATTATTGTTTCCAACTTTCTATACCAGTAGTGAAACTGTCACTGGTTGGACTTACATTATGGTTGACGTACCAGCCAAGGTGGATCCGGAGAAATTACCCGCATTGAGACAGCCCTCGAGGACTTATTTACAGGCAAGTTTGTTATGTTATTATTGCTCCCAACTTTGTATAGCAGTAGTGCAACTGTCACTGGTCGGACTTACGTCATGGTTGACGTACCAGCCAAGGTGGATCCGGAGAAATTACCCGCATTGAGACAACCCTCGAGGACTTATTTACAGGCAAGTTTGTTATGTTATTATTGCTCCCAACTTTCTATAGCAGTAGTGCAACTGTCACTGGTCGGATTTACATCATGGTTGACGTACCAGCCAAGGTGGATCCGGAGAAATTACCCGCATTGAGACAACCCTCGAGGACTTATTTACAGGCAAGTTTGTTATGTTATTGTTGTTTCCAACTTTCTATAGCAGTAGTGCAACTGTCACTGGTCGGATTTACATCATGGTTGACGTACCAGCCAAGGTGGATCCGGAGAAATTACCCGAATTGAGACAACCCTCGAGGACTTATTTACAGGCAAGTTTGTATGTTATTATTGTTTCCAACTTTCTATAGCAGTAGTGCAACGGTCACTGGTCGGATTTACATCATGGTTGACGTACCAGCCAAGGTGGATCCGGAGAAATTACCCGCATTGAGACAACCCTCGAGGACTTATTTACAGGCAAGTTTGTTATGTTATTATTGCTCCCAACTTTCTATAGCAGTAGTGCAACTGTCACTGGTCGGACGTACATCATGGTTGACGTACCGGACAAGGTAGAGCCGGAGAGAATACCCTTATTGAGACATTGAGTCCTTCCTCAACTCGTACCTCAATAACTCGTACCTGCGAGTACGAGTCAGAAAAATTATATAAATATTATTTTCGTTCATCAACCCGTACCTGTCCATTTTTGTACATTTTAGGCAAGAAAATTCGATCGATTTTATTAGGTCTCAATAAAATCAATCGCTTATTAGATGACAAGAACGTTTTATTAGGCTGATTTTATAAAATTTCATTAATTTATTAGTAGACCCCGACATTTCCAAGTAAGTATTTCTTCATTTTGTAAGCCTCGTCACTATTTACACTTATATTCTACCTTTGATCAAAAGTGCAAAAAGTGGCCGCTAATTTTACCATTTTAATAATTTAAGCGCCTTAATAATTTACCATTTTAATACCCTTTTGCTTTCTGACTGTACCCAAAACGTTCAAACAAATGGACAGGTACGAGTTGATGAACAGAAAATATTTATTTTGTTTTTAGGTTAGAATATAAATTTAAATATAACTATTATTAAATAAATTCTCTCTTTAAATAAGTTCTCGCTTCCATGCTGGACTGGGAGTGAGAGAAAATCATAGAATGTGCCAGCTGCATTTCCTCCCGAGCATGCTGTAAAAACCAGCTAAGGGACCCGAGAGTTGCAGTATATTGTAATTTAGGCGATGGGCTGACAACCTGTCACTACAGCAATATACCTACAAATCTATCTTAAATAACCCTCAAAACTTAGGTCGTTAACGTTCTGCCTACCCCATTATATGTATGTATGTATTAAATAAATTAAATATACTATTAGGGTGTAAGGGACAGCATCCCACAAACTGATAGGGGTTGCTCGGTCAACGCAACTGAACAACTTTCACCAGGAAATTCTTTTTTTTTTCATCTAATACGGGGTTAACATTCCTGAATATAAGTCCTGCAGTTGTTTCCCAACTCGTACCTGCAAGTAAGAAAAAAAACTGAAAGAATTTCCTGGTGAAGTTGTTCAGTTGCGTTGACCGAGAAACCCTATCAGTTTGTGGGATGCTGTCCCTTACATGTTATATGTTATATTTAAATTTGTATTCTCACCTGTAAATCACACTCACAAATCACACGTAAATTTTTATCTCGATATTTCGGATCAGTTGCACACTCCATAATCGACTTGAAATTATTGATTAACATTATAGTAGGTATAATGATGATAAAGCCGTTCAAATTAAGTATAATTTTAATTAAACAATTCGTAAAGCCTTTTTTTTAAAGATTTGGTTTTATTATTTACATAATTATATTTATTTAATTTATATGTTTTATTTATTTATTTATTTTATTTTTTTATATGCCTTACTAACAATTATTTTTAATTGTGTTTGTGTTTTACTAACAATCTATGGATGAAAATCTTTCAATAAAGTAATTATTATTATTATTTACAAAAAATATAAATAAAATACAAAATATCGGGGCATGGTGCCTAGGACGGTGGCAGCGTTGCCCCTCTGGATAGCGAGGCTGATCCGTTGTGCCAGGAAGTTACCAGCCCTACGGTCACCAGTGACCCTACTGAGACACCCTGAAAGGTCCTGTTGGCAACTGGCTACAGCCAAACCTCTTTTTTACCATTTCATTGTATTTTTTCCATGCTGGACTGGGAGAGATAGAAAAACATAGCATGTTCCAGCTGGCCTTCCTCCCGGGCATGCTGTAGAAGTCAGCAAAAGGGACTCGAGGGTTACAGTGTATTGTAATTTAGGCGATGGGCTGACAACCTGTCACTATAGCAATACACTTTTCAATCTAGGCGAAAGCGCCTTTTACGAGTCGTTTAACGCTCTGCCTACCCCGTAAGGGATAAAGGCGTGATTTTATGTATGTATGTATGTCATTGTATTTTTTATTAAAAATGTATCTTTGAAAGGTTCTGCAGTACACGAATTATCGATCAAAAACCAAGTCGTATTTCTCATTAAAAATCCTAATTACAGTCCCAATACTCGCTATCTTCTACAGGCCCTTTATGTTTTTTTTTGTACACGAGCTTTTTGTAATTTGATAAATTTGATTTTGAAGGTGATGCTGTTCGGGGCCATCGAAAGTCACATCCCAGTGATCCACATCGAGTACATTCAAAGGTTTCCCCACAACGGGAAGATTGCTCCCATTGCAACAAGGAAAAGTCTCGGATATCCATTCCATGATGGTACTTTTGTTAATATTAATGAATAAAAGATGTGGAGCCAGAGATGCTCTGTCTACCCCATTAGGGATTTATCCCTAATAAGACGGGATTATTTGTATTTATGTATGTATGTGGAATATGTGGATCAAATTACATGTGGAGCTAATTGAATTTACCTAACTTATCCAGCATTTTTTTTTGCAGTTATTAAATAATAGCCAACAAATATAAAGAAAAATATCAAGTACACCGGGTGTAAGGAACAGGCTCTCGCAAACAGATAGGTTGCTCAGTACACAGAACTGAACAACATTCAGTAGATGAAAAAAAATGCCTTTTGCCAAAATTACCACCTCGATGACTGTGTCGATGAGACAATTTGTATGGAAAAGCATTTTTTTTTTTTTTTTTTTTTATATCTATGAAGATATTCCTAGTGATAGTTGTTCAGTTTCGTTGACTGAGCAACCACTATCCGTTTGCAGGATGCTGTCCCTTACACCCACCCAGTATCGTGGTATTCTACTGTACCCAAAGCAATTTTAATATTTGGACCTGTTTTTTTAATTTATGCGTGATAAATAAATATACTGATACTTACATATACTATTTTTTTTTTATTTTGTAATCTTATTGTATATACTAATATTTCTTTATTACCTCGTATCTCCGAAACGGCTTGATGGAATTCGACAATTAGGGTATCCTTCGATTGGTCTCAAGCACCCGAGTGTTCATAGATAAGTGTAATTTTTCTAAATTCAAAATGGTTGATGTTTGGTGCTAAATTGTAGATTAAAAAAAACGACTGAACGTATTGAATGGGGTATCAAAATAAAGGTAATTATAAGGAGATCACAAAAATATATCTAATTCATATGTTGACGTTCAATTAATTTCAATAAAACATGTTTTTATAGATACTACAGTCGGGTTGGTTGAGCAATGACAATTTTAGAGCAATTAATGCAATAAAACATGTTTTTATAGGTACTACAATTCAACAAGTATTTTTAGAAAGAATGATTAGATAACAATATTATTTTCTAATTCCCCAAATAGAAGTGCGCCAACAGTTGTGCAATTATTACGACTTCATCTCATAGTCGGCTGAACAAAGTGAACAAGCAGCAGGTTGACATTACGAACTGTAAATATTATTGTTCCGGTTGCAGGTACAGTCGCAGTTAATACAATAGTCTATTTAATACCATACACGTCATAAAGTCTGAACCTCATAAACACAGCGTAATCGCTACCTTCAGCAATCATTTCGGTAGTAAATAATCGCAGACTCCTTAAAACCACAGATAATCACAGCATAGTATAAAACAAAGTCGCTTTCTCTGTCCCTATATCCCTACGTATGTATAAATCTTTAAAACTACGCAACGGATTTTAATGCGGTTTTTTTTAATAGATAGAATAATTCAAGAGGAAGGTTTATATGTATAATACATGCATAATATAGTAGAGAAACACTGATAATTTCCGTGCGAAGCCGGGGCGGGTCGCTAGTATAATACTATACGAAACTGAAGGTGGTGATAAGTAAGTGGCGCCCCCATCAGTAAAAAAACATAATTCACTAAAAACGCAGTGAATCGAAAAACCGGTCCAACAGAATCAAGTTATAGTAATAAGTTACAGAATTATCTTAATAACTTGATTCTGTTGGTCCGGTTTTTCGATTCAAGTAATACCTGTTGTGCAATTATTACCACTTCATCTCGTCGTCAGCTGAACAAAGTGAACAAGCAGCAGGTTGATATTACGAACCCTAAGGCCCGTATTTATAATCTGCACTTGAGATTGTCAACGAGTTTGAGTTCGTATCAGGAATGTCGTTTCAGTACATAATTTAATTAATTACAACCGGTAACCCTGTTACAGTAATTAATAAAATAACATTGATGACCCATCAAATTCATATTTAATACTTCTCTCAATCTTGAGATCGCTTTATAATTACGAACCTTAATATTATTGTTCCAATTACTGGTAGGTACAGTCGCAGTTAATACAATAGTCATAATTTACGTTATAAAGTCCCAACCTCATAAACTCAGCGTAATCGCCACCCTCAGCAATAATTTTGGCAGTAATCGCAGGGTTCCCGAAACTGAAATGGTTGTTCAGCTAATGAAACTGAACAAATTCACAAATAAATTATTTCATAAATTGAAAAAAATACTTTTGACGTCGATTGTACATGAATGTATCATTAAAATGCAATCATTTCACGTTATTCAATTCTGTATACAGTAAAATTTTGCTAAAGGTCGACGACTGTTCAACTATTTATTCACATACTTTGTAATATTACAATTAAATTAATTATAATTTTATTTCAATGAGTATTTTAGTTTTGAAGACATATAGTTAATTATTACCAATTCGTTAACTGTAGTAAGTTCGAGTACCTACCTACTTATAAAAAAATACATTAAAATAATCAAACTTAAATCGAAAAATACAAATATTCTAGCAGAAAAATGGACTCCCTCATTTTATTTCTGTCGTTAATGCTCACATGCCTTGGAGAGAAAACCCCGAAAATTTGCACGTCTGCTCCAGAAACAGGCTACTTCTATTACTTCGCTTATGGTAGCAACCTGCTTCCCGAGAGAATGCTCATCAACTGCAAAACTGCTGTGAGCTGTCATGAGCCAGCCAAACTTGAGGTAAGAAGAAGAATTTACTTCTATAAGAAGCCTGTTATTAGTTCTATTAGGCGGTTTAAAAACTCTGGGTTGCACGTAGAATCAAATGAATACCTACTACTATAGAGTACCTACTATATAATCTTGGCGAAATATTCGTAATCGGAGGGCACGTTAAGTTGATTAACCGCCAAATAGCACACATAATAGGCCTATGACATGGTTTGTGTAACTACCTACTATACATATAGTAGGTATTCATTCGAGTCGACGTGCAACCCAGAATTTTTAAACCGCCTAATCGCACAAATAACTGGCCTAAAACATGGTTTATGAAACGCCTTCTATCAAAGACGAACGGCTTAGTGTGCCCTCCGATCACGAATTTTTCGCCAAGATTTTATGTCACCCATGGGTACAGAATTTTTACTTAGTAGAACTTGAACGTTAATATATTATATTACTTCTCGGTAGAGTTAGGTCTCATTTTCTGACTCGGTAGCTAGATCACAAATATGCAGTAACTTTAGCATGTTTACCTCATTATTTTAACCCTAATATATCGCACAGAACTACCGTCTGGACTTCAACGAGTCTTCTTCGGCATGGAACGGAGCCGTAGCCACCATTGTTGAAGACCCAGGCGAGACCGTGTGGGGCAACTTGTGGCAGATATCGTTTTTTGAGAGCACCAAGCTTGATCAGTAAGTACTTGTTTAACTATTCACACTGGACTGAGAGGTAAAAAACAGAATGTTCCAAATGATTTTCATATGAGGCATACTGTAGAAATCAGTTGATAGAGCCGAGAGAGAATTTCAGTGCTATTTAGGTGAAGGGCTGACACTGACCCTCTGTGGCGATACAATAATTTCCCTCGATCAAGGAGGCCCTCGATATTTCTCAGACATGGCAATAAGGCCTTTCACTAAGTCGTTATACTGTGCCTGCCCCGTAAGGGATACATTCGTGACTATATGTATGAAGTTAAGACTACTCTCTTTGAGTGTCCTCTCATTTACTTACTTATGCTGCTTTACTGCTTACTTTACCTACGAGTCTCGGAATTGGGGCTTTCGATACGGAGGATACGTATTGAAAAAGCTCAAAGAAGTAGTGACAGATGTAAAGAACATCCTTAAAACAAAATTCCAGGCAGGAAGGCGTTTCCCGTGGGATATATTACCCTAGACAAGTGAACGTGACTTTGGAAAGCGGACTGACTGTACCAGCCCGGGTCTACATAGGCAGTCATCCTCCTGCTGAGAAGGTAGCGCCTGCAGACCTGCCCAGCGAGAGACGACCTTCCAGGACTTATCACCAGGTCAGTCGGTATAGTCATCCTAATCGACAAGTGACTTTAGAAAGCGGGCTGCCTGTACCAGATCGGGTCTACATCGGCAGTCACCCTCCTGCTGAGAAGAGAGTGTTAAAAAGCGTAGAATGTGCAAGCGCTTCTTCTCTCGGGCATGCTTTATAACTGCAAAGGGACGCGAGGGCATATTGATCCTAGAGCTACCCTTGAAGTACTTCAAAATTTGTTTTAAAAAATAACTATCATTAGATTCAAATCAAATCAAATATTCTTGAACTAGTTGAATACCCTCTGGCCATCGTTAAAAAAGTACTGTTATCTACGCCCAATGAACGACTTTTGTGATAAAAATAAAGTATATTAACTCTAAAAGTATATATAATATTAACTATATTTTTTATATGAATTTTATAAATAATGAATTTAGCTGTATCTTGACTCAATAACTATTTAACTACTCTTTAAATGTTTCTTTAAAATCAATATTTTTTGAGTAAATTGAAGTTTCTTTTATTTTTTTACGACTGATGAATTATAGAGAAATGCATAAATGCTAAAATAAGTTGATTTATGTTTTATTCTGTTAGATTAAAGGTAATAATCTTTTATTCCTCTTTTGATTTTTGTCTACAATTTATTCCTCTTTTGATTTTTGTCAACGATAGTTTTCGAGTTATTACTCGAAAACTATCGATTGTATATCGATTGTAGGACTATTTTCCTCCCACCGATTTTCGGTGATGGCGGCCAATCTCCAGGAGATGGGCCAACTGCGCAGGACTTGTTTTTAGTGCCCAAGTGTTTGCGCTACATACAGGTGCACTATCTGTTTCTTCAATATCTTATTCTGATGGAACAGACTGACTGTCACAACCAGAGAGAATTCAGGCGCAGGACAGACTATTTACATGCCCATCCGACGGCATGGATCATCTTACTTTTCGGACAATCGGGTGATCAGCCTGCAATGTCCTAACCAAACTAGAAACAACAACACAAAGTCATTGTCCCCCGCCGGGAATCGAACCCGGGACCTCCGGGTCGAGAGCCCATGGCTCAGACCGCTAGACCACGGAGGCAGTTTTCGAGTAAATAAAGGTTAAAAAAAGTAGGGTTCATATTAAGAAATAGAATTAAAATATACTTATATTACTTACCTCGACAAATAAGCCGATACAAGGGTGTAAGGTCCACAGGTTTCCAAAAAATGAAACTTATGAACTATTACGTAAAAAAATCTTTCAGGGAATAAAATAAAAATTTCTTTCCCATATAAAATAACACCTTGATCGATCATACAATTTATACGGGGAAGCCATTTTTTAAAATCTTCTACTTAAATAATTTCTATGCGAAAGTCGTTTAGTTTCGTTGACTGAGCAATCCCTTTCAGTAAAAAAAAACTAACTCTAATTCAACATCGTACACCTCGTTCTACAACTATCGATGCGCACAGCTCTACGGCAAGTCGCCATATCAGTTCCCGGCTAACTTTAGTTATGCACGTTTCTTTCGTAATTATTTCATGTTCTCTATTTTTCCTTAGTCATTGTTCATCCATCATATTTTTTTTCAGGCATTTTGCCCAGTTATTGCCAGATTATTGTTAAAAAGGAGTATGTAATAGTAAAGAGGTCAAATATTTCTTTAAAGCAGTATCAAATCTTGTTAACGAAGTTGAATACTTAGGAGTTTATATTCCGCGCTTGCTGGCCATTTTATTACAAAAAAAACGATTATGAAATACATTCATACATAAAATCACGCCTTTATCCCTTACGGGGTAGGCAGAGCGATAAACGCCTAGTAAAAGGCGGTTTCGCCACGTCTGACAAAAATTGAGGGCAATTTTAGATTGAAAAGTGTATTGCTATAGTGACAGGTTGTCAGCCCATCGCCTA
The DNA here is from genome assembly GCA_949820665.1 of Scrobipalpa costella. Taxonomy (NCBI): domain Eukaryota; kingdom Metazoa; phylum Arthropoda; class Insecta; order Lepidoptera; family Gelechiidae; genus Scrobipalpa; species Scrobipalpa costella. The sequence continues at coordinate 4,649,745 of OX463299.1, forward strand.
AATTACGATACACTGTAACCCTCGAGTCCCTTTTGCTGACTTCTACAGCATGCCCGGGAGGAAGGGCAGCTGGAACATTCTATGTTTTTCTATCTCTCCCAGTCCAGCATGGAAGGATTATGAAAGCGTAGTATAAAAGCCTGGCATCTACAATACACCAATTTACACTTTTTTTTTTACAGGTAATTGTGTTAGGAGCATTGCGCTGCCACCTTCAGGCCAGCTACCTCGACTTTTTGCAGCGGTTTCCGAACAATGGACGTCTAGCCACAAGCTTCATGAGAGAAGACCTTGGATACCCATTTTATGATAGTAGCTTTATGTAAAAACAAAACTAATTTTACAGATCCTGGCAACGATTATAATTTAAAGAAATTAAAGATTTTGTTACAATCAGTTTTATTTCATATTCTTTAGATTTCCACCCCTACAACTTATTTTTCAACTCTTCAGAAATGAGGTCTCTTTTCTGATGTAAATTCTACATTGCTAATTATGCTATCTATTTGTAGACTAAAATATCCCTTTCTGTATAAAATGACAGGTGAAGACTTATATTAGTTAAGTCGTGATTATTGCAACTTCGAATTGGTACCACTGTATATCATACATGTATGTATGTATGTATATATTATTGCTGTGCTGTAATGACCGGGTTTCATGAACCCGTATCCCTAGGAGGAAAAGCAAGCGGCGCTTTTTGTTTTTCTATCAGTAACAGTCCAATAGCAAAGAATATCAAATATTCCTGCCATCTAGTTTCGAGTAGCGAAAACAGAATCTACATGAAAACCACCATTTACAGTTTTAGAAAGAAACTGCTGTATCGGTTTTTCTTCGGTAATAATCGGTAAACGGCCACTCTATTTGTTTTTTACGCGGTGCTGCAAACCTATGTGAAAATAGGTGATTTTCGTAATAATTATTTACCACTTTTTGAAATACTGCTACTGTGGTCTATAGATTTTCTTTCTTCTGGCCATGCCTTAGTTCATAATTAATAGTCCCACAAATATATTTAACCTTAATGTTTCCAGTTTCGTTTGGTTACTCAATAAAGGTGAAAAAAAAGTATTAGTTTTTTTTTTGTTTTGGAGGTTGCAGCGCCAACTTGTGACAGATCAGCTGATAAAAAATCAAACAGCCGGCTACGTCTCAAGAAAAATCTTCGGTTGCAAGTAATAAACTTCTCCTAACAGTGCTAAATATACAAAAAGGGCTCATGCATATCTCATCAAAGATGATGCAAGCAGTTCCTAACACGTTTCTGTACTTTGCTTATGGAAGTAATCTGTTGAAGCGGCGAATTCATATCAACAACCCAAGTGCCGAGTTTATGGGCATCGGAAAACTTCTGGTAAGTATTTAAATAGGTGGTAATTTATTTATCTGAAGGTCATGCAAAAGGCCTCTGTTTAGCTACTGTGCAAAATACTGTGAACTATAAATCATAAGTACTTATTCAGCGATTTTATGAGTAATTGTAACACTTAGGCTAGATACCTACTTATTTTATTTTTAAGTAAAGAAAATGTATAAAAGTACCGTAAATGTATTTACATTAAGAGATAGTGCCTAGAAGGTAATGCCTTCTAAATATATTCGAAAAATTCAAAAAAGTTGATTTTTTATTATTTGATAACAATTTTATTGTAATCAAAAACTAATTACCAATTTCGGTTTCTTGACCTTTAATCTAATTCTGATCTAATTTTGTACTTGCGTATTTTATTTATATTGAATTTCAGGGCCACCAATTAGACTTCATTAAGAGTTCACCGAACTGGAGGGGATGTTCAGCTACAATTGTACCAACAGAGGGGGCGTATGTGTGGGGCGCCATTTGGAGGGTGCACAATGACCACATTGAGTCTTTGGACAAGTAAAAATCATTAACATACATACATATAATCACGCCTTTATCCCGAATGGGGTAGGCAGAGCGTAAACAATCTAAACAAAGGTCTTTCCACCACATATGACAAAGATTTGAGGGTTATTTAAGATAGATTTAACATAATTGTCATCATTAACATAATTGTGACTAATATAAAGTTGCTCCCTGAAATAAAAAATAAGGAGACAATTTATGATGTCTATTATTTTCTTTTAAATAATGTTAGATTTTACTCAAAATATTCTTTGTACTCATGGAAATCTATTTAATACAAAATTAAGTATTCAACAGTATTTCCTTATTTGCCAACACATATAATTTATTTTTGAAATCTGTTTATGAATAAAAAGACATGAAACTTTGTTGACCATTATTCTAAATCTGAGTTGGAAATACTTCTTTTTATAGGTAATTTCTATTGCTTAATTTTCAGACAAGAGGGAGTGGACACTAAATGGTACTTTGCTAAATTGGTAGAGGTAGTGCTGCCCGATGGCCATACAGTGGAATGCCGCACGTACCAACAAACTATAAACCCTGAAGTCCGACAGAAGGGTGAACCATTACCCACAGACCGACTGCCGTCAAAGACATACATAGAAGTCATTATCAGAGGAGCTATAGAATGCCAGATGCCGGATGAGTACATCCGAATGTTGAAAAGTATACCGCATAATAACAAAGAAGCCTCACCGGAGATGATGGAGAAGTTAAAAAAAATGTAATTCCCAAATATTATAATTAATAACTGCTCATGATCATGACATAATTAATGGCTGAATTTACATTACCATTGTGAATAATGTTCACTAAGTATACCTTAATTCAGATATTATTTTTTTATAAAACTGTTATTCAAAATTGTTTTTTTCATTTCCAACACCTTTTAAACTTAGGAAGAAAATAAAATAAGACTAATTATACCGCTATTAAAAGGATGTACGTACGTTATTTCTGGTAAAAAATGATAATTTTTAAATTGGGCCTATACTTACCAAGTTAATTATTACAAGAACAGATTTTATTTAAGTTAATTATATAGTAATACATAATGCAGTGTATTTTTACATACTTCGCATTTAGTTACTTTTATTTTTCATTTTTGTTGCATATTTTTTAGACAATTTTTTGAAAAAATGCGGAAGTTAAGAAAATCTGGTCATTTCCTGTACTTTGCATATGGATCAAATATTTGGGGCTTCCGAATGAAAATGCACTGCCCTTCGGCTGAATTCGTATCCATAGCTCGAGCAGATGTGAGTAGTTACGTAGAAAGTAGCAACAGCATCCCAGAAATGGAATTTAAAAACAAGTACTAGTATTCCCATTATTACGAGGGAATTTGCGCACGTAACTAGTTTGGTTAGGATTGATTTTGTGGTTTCTGAGATAAACTGTTTTAATCAGTCTGTCCCATCAGAAAAAGTGATTAATGGAATAGAGATTGTACTTGTATGTTGCGCAAACACTCTCGGGCCCTAAAAACGAGTCCCGCGTAGATGGTTGAGCCGCCGTCACCGAAAATCGGTTGGGAGTGATCAGAAAATATACTTGTGGTTTACTTTTAGAATTACAGACTAGACTTCCACAAATACAACAAGTTTTGGGGCGGCCCGGAGGCCACTATGGTGCCCACAGCTAACGCCCACGTGTGGGGAGTTATTTGGAGGGTTAACACCGCGGATAAAGTATCTTTTGATGAGTAAGTATAATTTGTAAAAAATACTAATGTTGACTGGTAGAGATTTTACTTTAGGAATAAGGCCTATAATAATAAATTTATTTATTCAAGTAACATAAGACTCACTTTTTTAGTAGACTTAGAACTAAGTATGTGAGTAAGTCCTTTGCATTTCTTACTGTTTGAATGTGTGTTTGTCTATCACGTATTGCATTGTTTCATATTCCAAAGTATAGATAGCTACAAGTTAGTACAGACTTTTTGGAATGTTTTAAAAAAAGAAGTTCAATACTTAGGTACTTCATTTTATATTTTATTTTGCACAGTCTGGTGTTCCTTTTCAGCCAAAGAGGAATGGACATGAAGAAGTATTACCTGAAATACATCGACGTCTTGACTCCGTACACAGGTTACATCCACTGCGCGGCGTACATTCAAAGAATAAATCCACTACCGATGGCCGATAACGATCCGATACCCGTGGAGCGATGGCCGTCTTGGACGTACAGAGAAGTGATGGTCGAGGGAGCGAAGGAACACGAGATGCCACCATTTTATATTGAGTTCTTGAGCAACTTGAAAAATAACGGCGAAGAAGGCTTCCTACGAGTGTTCTGCTTGTGTGTTAGATATGGACGCGACAAGCCTTGCGAATGCTGGGTGCCCGGGCGAATACCTAGAATACCCCTCAAACTTGACTATAGGCGTTTGGAAAATTTAAAAACCATGAGAATGGCTGCCGAAAAAAATAAAGTAGCAGATGAGAGATCAATAGAGGCACAAAAAAGTGAACTAATAGATGTGAAAGGTGGACGATCCCGTTTAAAAAGTGTACAATTAGATGAAAAAAGTATTTTATTAGATGAAAGAAAAAGTAAAAGTGCTCAGTTAGATGCGCAAAGTGGGCCTTTAGATAGAAGGAGTAGTACAGCAGGTTCTAAAAAGAGTGTAGCTATAAACCCAGAAGTCGATACTACTGATTCTTAAAATTGTTGACCGTATCAACTCACATCACTACATGGTATAAAACAAAGTCGCTTTCTCTGTCCCTATATCCCTATGTTTACTTAGATCTTTAAAACTACGCAACGGATTTTGATGCGGTTTCTTTTAATGGATAGAGTGATTCAAGAGGAAGGTTTATATGTATAATACATGCAAATTATAGTAGAGAAACACTGATAATTTCCGTGCGAGGCCGGGGCGGGTCGCTAGTTACATATAAAATAAAAAATATAGTGACCATTTGTACCTATCCTTAGTTTTTATCTAGGTAACAATTAGTTCAATAAAAAATGTCCCGTCAAAAACGATTAAAATCACTAACTAAATTCAGTTCTCTGCCTACTACCTACCTCCAAAGTACGGTGGCGTAATTATTTTTTAGCCTATGTCATCTCCAGGTTACCATCTATCACTATACCAAATTTCATCATAATCCATTCATCCGCTTAAGCGTAAAATAGCAACAAACAGACAGACAGAGTTACTTTCACATTTATAATATTAGTATGGATAATGTTGTTATTAAAAACACTTGTAGTTGTTACACTTATAGTCGTTTATAACTTATAGTCAGCGAAACCGGTAGGATTAAATTATATTAAGTGAAACAAGTACAAGTGTTTTTAATAACAACATTATAAATATGGAGTTTCACCAAGTGCCGACAATCGCAAGTATAAATTATAGTCTGTCAACGTCGTGCTTACCGCGCCCTAGGGGTACAGACGTTGGCGGGGACGCGGTAGCACGCGGCGATTGCGAACATGAACACATTGCGTCGTGCTCGCTCACCCTCCTGCTTCACCGCCCGCACCCCCGTTACTGCGTCCCCGCGCACGTCTGTACCCCTAAGGCGCGGTAAGCACGACGTTGACAGACTATAGTATGGATAGTCAACTACATTTTGATTGCTGATTTATAGGAAATTATTTTCGTAAAAGGAAACAACCGTTTACTATTTTTTGTAACTTTTTATTAATATAAATATTAAAATTATTATTAATAGGTACTTTTTCATTAAATTAAATATAAAAATTGTACACTATCTCAATCGTTTGGTGAAATTGTATCTAAATTGAGCATAGAGCACAACGCTACCCCCACATTTCATTTACAAAAACACGCACACAAACACACGAGGAACACATCATTTGGAAATTATTTTATCAGTCAAAAATTTATGCATAATATAATTACTAAAAATGAGGTAATTTAACTGCCTTACTAGGTGGAAATCACAATAATAAGTAAATACTGATTAAAACAAGAGCGAAGTTATAGTATTATTAAAGCCCGCAGGGAACGCTGTGTGAGGCAACGTTGTGCGAGACTTGGCCGTGCCACTGCCGCGCCGCTACGTGCGCGCCGAACTTAATAATATACACTAGTACAGACTGATACCCAACACCTGCCTAGCTTTCCTATTACACAGTTAACGTTAATTCTCTTAAGAAAACTGTAGTTTATATTAAAGTATACACAGTGATATTGCATTCGTTTTAAAGCGACAAGGGATGTTTCCACTAGCAAAACTGAACAACTTTCCTCAAAGAACGTACTTAATAACTCAACCGCTTTTACGGCGATTTAATACAACGGCTCCGTTGTTCAGTTGCTTCAGTAGTACCTCCTTTCGCTTTAAAGCGAATACAATTCACTGCTCATACGCGGTTCTCACACTGCAAGCAGAATCTACCGGAGTGAGCATGTTTGTCTATGCTACCATTGTGTTAAGCCGAATCTCCAGCGCATAAACAAAACACGAGACATGGGAAATGATTGTGAAACCCTTCCCCTCTACCCGTGGGGTATGTTTTGGTGCGCAGGAGCCATATTTTAGAACCGCTCGAATCGAATTCGCATACGAAAGACTAACATTCGCATGGCAAATTGTATGAAAATCGTATGCGAAAGTTACTCTTTCGTATTGGAGTTCGAGCGGTTCAAAAATACGACTTCTAGAGTCACGGCTTAAAACAACGAAACCATAGACAATATCTGCCCGCTCCGGAAATCTACTTCCAGTGTTAGAATGGGTAAAATATTGCAAAGACCTTTTTAGCGCTACAAGCAGTTTACCACGCTGCTGGTAACATAAGCTGAGTGAAGACCATTTTTAGTCACAAAAATATTATGTTATTTCTTGTTTTCTACCTTGTAACACATTGTAACCTGTTTTTTGTCTAAAATAAATGTATTTTCTTTCTTCTTTCTTTTTAGCATGATAGTAAAGGTTTAGAACTGCCAGAGTAATAGTAAAGCTATCAGGCTTGGCGGTCTGCACGGTCGTTCGCTACACGCAGCAGCGCGCCTGCGTCACGGCTCGCTCGTCGGTTCAGGAACTGTGAGCGCGGTGTCCGGGCGCCCGCTACATGCCGGACTCCGGGCGCCCGCTACATGCCGGACTTCGGGCGCCCGCTACATGCCGGACTCCGGGCGCCCGCTACATGCCGGACTCCGGGGGCCCGCTACATGCCGGACTCCGGGCCACGCGGTTGGTTGCAAACGAACGAACATTCGTGCACAGCGGGTCACGGAAAGGGTATTTGCACTCTGAAGCTGCCCATGACACTGATCAACTTTTCCCCAGCAACTTATGTGGAAATGAAAAATAATAATACTTTCCATACTGATAGTTGATGCATTTTGTATGGGAGGACATTTTTCATTCTTTTCAGACCCATGTTCCTTGGGGAAAGTTATTCGGTTCATGGATAAATTCACATCTTTAAGCTTTTAGTATCAACATTCAATTTATTATGCGTAGTTGATATGTAGATGTTTTTTTTTAACTTTTCCACGCTGTACTAGAATGCCCGCTCGCGATAAGGTGGAACAAAAAATATGGCTCTAATATTAACATTACACTTAATGGTACCTACAACATTTCATAAATTGAGCAAAAGGCACTATGCAATTTCTAAAATTATAAAGAAATATTTGGATTTGAACTTTGGAAACAAATTTTGTTGAAAGGAGAATGTCCGCGAATGAAACAATACGATGCAACGTGCCTTGAGCCCTCTACAAACAACGACACACGGTGTAGGCACAGGAGTTCGTACTTGTACAGAGACAACGCTTCATAGAACCGCGCAGAGATAACACACAGTACACACATGTGGCAGGATTACCCCACGCACACATGAGCAGCGCAGTACACATTTCAATCTAAAATTGCCCTCAAAACTAGTCAGTTGTGGCGGAACGACCTTTTTTGTCGTTGATGCTCTGCCCACACCATTAGGGATAAAGGTGTCATTCTATGCGCAGCTATAGTCGTCGTGGTTGTATGAAGGTTTGTTTCTGTACGACTTCTTACTCCTGTGGTGTAGTATACAACAAACCCTCAACGTCGACGCTTGCTGCCTTAGTACACATTTAAGATCTTATTCGGCTCGGAAAGTAGAACAAAATATATGACGTGATAGGACATAAATAAAAGAAATAGTACGAAGAGATGAAAATACATGAATAAAAAATGAAGGGTACAAGAAGTCTATATAATTTCATTCGATAGACCTTATGTACCTTACTTTACTTAGTAAGTCGACTTTAGATTAATTATATGTTAAAGTAGATAGTTTAGAATGTTTGGCAGTAGGTACAGAAGGCAGCAAGCGGCGTCGTCGCCACAGATACACGTATATTGTATAAATAAATAGGTACTACCCGCTAGCCATTCGGATAAGCTTGCCATGCCCATTGCCAGCCCACATCGTCTACTCCACAGGCACGGTTCTCGATTGTGTACAGAATATGTTTACGTTACGAAACAAAGTAAAAAAATATACATTTCGATTCTAGATAAACATTTCCAACTCGTCACACACAAATGGAACGCTCTAGTCGTATACCATCGATGTAATGGCGTCACACAATCAACAATCCTGCATTCCGCTGAAGGCTGGATGTTTGAAGGCACTCGTTTATACCCTTATACCACATTATCGTTATATAACCGCGGGGGCGGGGCCGTGTGACGTCACGCAAGCCCCGCCCCCAAACAGGCAGCTTGTAGTATTGGAGTCTAACTTTGGTTGCATTTATACATATAAAATCTATAGAGTTATGTATGTTTTTATTTCGATTTTACAATAACATGTATAATGTAGCTAGCGTATATTTTAATATATTGAGATAATTTATAATTGTTGACGATAAAATGTATAAATACAATGTAAAATTATAATTGAATAGTAAAATTCATACATCCGACAATTTCTCACGACCTTAAGATCACCTTCACGCATACTAAACACGTGACTCAGGTGAAAACATACAAAAAGGGAAAAACGTCAAACATTCGCTAAATAAGTATAACTGTAAATTGACGAGAACTCAAGGTGTGAACTGTGATGACATCAATTTTAAATTAATTGTGTCCAAAATACAAGCATTTCCATGAATTTTTTACCTTTAGCGGAAATCACAAGTAATGTTCCATTTTACACCACAATATTATAATTCATAATTAGTATCTAAGCTTTGTATTACAAATGTGCTAAAAGTGGCCACTTACATGCTTAGTTTAAAATTAGATGTTTGTATTTTAGACACAATTAATTTATTAGTATTGAGGGCGCCACCTATGCTCTGTTTTCACCTTAACCGACATGTTTAATATGCGTCCAGTTGTCTCCACTACCCTGATACAAACCCACTCCATATTATAAAACACATCGCAATCCTTATGAATATGAATGCTGTATAATATATGATATACTAATTTGCCAACGCATACAATATTACAATACATTATATATTTCAGATTAAAGAATTATTTAGATTTTATTCACATCCAAAATATTGACAATATTTATTTATTTTAATACAAGATAGATGATTACAATATATGTAGTTGCATTTTAACCAGTCCATTGAAACCAAAAAGAGTGTTCGCCAGATATTATTTAGTTCATTAAAATTTGACCTATATTCAACTATAGGAAATAATTTGCTAAATTATATAAAATGTTGCTATTGTTAAGCTCCAATTACATTGTTATCGTATAGATTAATTCATTTGATATATAATTTTAACAGTCAAATATTCATATAATATGAAAGAAAGAAAATAATAAATTCGTTTCGAGCAGGACTCGAACCATTACTCTACCAACTGAGCTACAGAAACGGCTAATGGACCGCCATTCCAGAGACGCAGGTTTGAGTCCTGCCAGAAACGAATTTATTTTCTTTCTTTCATATTATATGAAATAAAAATTGAGTAATAAAATCTCAAAAATAGTCAATTATTCCTTAACTTTTCAAACGTATAAAGAATATTAAAGAACACTGTTTATTGTCTTCTATATTATTATTTTAGAGTGAAATTTTATATTGGGGTTTGTTGAATTACACATAACACTAATATTTGTGTAGTAAATTCATACGTTACTAATTATACGTTAGTATATTATATTACTCCGTGCTTCTAATAATAGTCAATGTAATTTGTAGCTTCCAATGCAAATTTCGAGGTCGATTAGAATCTGACGCACACTCTGTGATCTGCCCAACTTATAATAGGCTTTGGCTATATTCAAAGTATATCAGGATATTCTACTTCTTCTTAATTCGCTATTTATGTAAATATAATAGACATAGTAACAGTAATGAGGGGAGAAAATAATATCGGTGGGAGGAAGAGTATATATTTCATTATTGTATTGCATTTCTTAAGAAAAGAATAGTTTCACACCAAATTAAAAAGCAGCAGAGTATCCTATTTATACCAAACAATAAATGTAATATAACTATACAAACAACAATAATGGCAGGTATATCTATTGCATTGTAATTGATTCGGAACACATCGTTTTCAGCTTCATATAAGAAGAGTAACTGCAACAATTATGACTATTTCATCGGCCCGTCTATATACAATACGACGTCTAAACGGTAATAACAGGATAGTTCGAATTTCGTCAAGTCTTTGGTGGCTAAATCCGATTGTATGAAATCTTCGTCAAGGAAGAGAGATTTTGTAAAGTTTGCATGCAGTGTTGTGAACGGATTGAGTATTTTAACAGTTGCTTGGAGTTGTCGCACAAGTGGGCGGGGCTTGTTGACGCGCTCGGGGGGCGGGGGCGGGGGCGCGACCGCTCTCAACAGAGAGCGCTCAACAACAACGGCTCGGGCCCCCGCGCCCCGCGCCCACCCCCGCTACACCCACCCAGCGACTATAGTTGCCGGTTCAATATCAAGAAATTAATAAAAAGTATTTTGTACACGACCTAACCTAGACATAACGTTAACTATACACACTTTACAACTTACACGGTAGGCTTAATATTAATAGGCTATCGCCGATGTGCACTCGATCGAGACTGGGCTCGTCAACTGTCGGTTTATGTTTAGTATTAATTTTATTAGTATTTTATTACAGTTGCTTTGACACAAAAGTGATTCCCGGCGCTATTATGTAACTATTAGTTCGAGATGCACAACGACCTATGTCAAAAAGACACGCGTACAACTATATTATTGAGGTATAAACTATAGGATTCATGTCGAGACAGATCGACTCAATATCGCTCCAGCAAAAATATTAATTTCCTGATATGAAAACGAATCGTCTGACGAAAAGAAACGCATCCGTCGCGTCATTTCTCTTAAATAATTACCTAGATTAAGTTCTAGACAAAAAAACTTCGCCTCTGCACGTGAGCACACTCCGTGTGCAATAAATTAATGTAGTAAATGCAGAGAAGATTCAAGAACAAATTCTTATACATAAATTTATACTAGAGTGAAAATAATCAGTAGCGATATCGGTCGGAGCGCGTTCAGAGCTCGCCGACTCGAGGACACGACACTATGCACACACAACGAGGCATGACTGACTCGACCTGACTTTATATATCCTTTCAAACAATGTTAGTCGAGGATGCATGCGAGTCATACCTCGTAATGCGAGATATGACAACAACACGCCGCTCGGCCTTCGCCAAACGCCGAGCGACTTGAGCGATCACTACAACAAACGTGGTCATGTTCAATGTTAGCTGATTTAGCAATTATTTGCTTTATAACGAACTGAACCACTACGCATCGCAATCACGTTTGTTCTACCGAACACCCTTACACTGTACAATGAGCCGTTCCGTCCGCGCCCGTCGCCTGCAGTCTATATCCAACTAAGAATAGGACTGTCATGTCGCCATTTTGTACATAGCATTTCATACCAAAATGGCGGCAATCCTATTCTTATTTGGTGTATTATTGCGGGCGACGGGCGCTTGACGTTCACAATAAATAGAACTAAAACGCGTGGGGTATTCACTAGCTACACTTACGTCTAGGATTCGAAGAGCCGGCGGGGGCCGGCCTGAGGTAGATAGAGGGGCGCGGGGAGTGCGCGGGGGGCGCCGCGGGGGCGCGGGCGGGGGCGGGGCTAGCAGCCCGTCGACGCCGGCTCCGGCTCGCGGATCACGCCGTTTGGACCACCCTGCAAATACAACGTCAATTTATTTAGCGATTGCGCACTTTGACGACAAAACAAATAGTTGGAGATATTGCAATCTCTCTCTTTTGCCCGAAAAAAAGAGACCTGTTCGCTAACTGTTTTCTCGTCAGTGCGCGCTCCCTCAACATACTTGGCACACTGCTCCGCTTTCTATATCTGTAGTTTTATTTTTCAACAAAATGGAAGCAAGAAAATCACGCTCACTCCGGCAGATTCTGCTCATTCAAGTAAGGCTTAGGTTTAAAGAAACTTTATTCTCATAATAGACTTAATTACAAGTCACTTACATGAGAACAAGATTAACTTTAAATTAACAAAATCGTTCGTATCCTGCAGGTAAGTCAATCCTAAAACAAAACCATACAAAATCGGTATTCACTTTGCAGTATAACTAGGTAGTAGTAAGTAATCGTGTGAGAACCGTGTAACTAAAAGTAGTTGAAATAAATAGGGGCGGGCGCCACGTCCTTCGTCTGTACAGTTTTAATCAGCTCCTCCCACCTTGAGCGGTATGGGTGTGGGCGGGGCGGCGGGCGTGGCGAGCGCGGGCTGCGGCTGCAGGGGCTCGGCGGCGGCGTCGTCGGAGCCGCGGCTGCGCAGGGACGACAGTTTGCGCACCCACGACGCGAGCAGACTCACCTTGAGCGGTATGGGTGTGGGCGGGGCGGCGGGCGTGGCGAGCGCGGGCTGCGGCTGCAGGGGCTCGGCGGCGGCGTCGTCGGAGCCGCGGCTGCGCAGGGACGACAGTTTGCGCACCCACGACGCGAGCAGACTCACCTTGAGCGGTATGGGTGTGGGCGGGGCGGCGGGCGTGGCGAGCGCGGGCTGCGGCTGCAGGGGCTCGGCGGCGGCGTCGTCAGAGCCGCGGCTGCGCAGGGACGACAGCTCGCGCACCCACGACGCGAGCCGGCCCGACACGCCGAACAGGTTGGATCCGGAGCCGGTCGCCACGGCGCCTACGTTCACCTCTGCTAGCTCCTGCTCCTCGTCTGAGGAAAAGAGAATACAAGTATAAATTTTAGAAGCTAAAAGTAACACTTAAGCTAAAGTAAGATGCTTGAATGGCTTCGTTGCTCAGTTGGTTAGAGCGTCAGCACGGTATGCCAAAGATTGTGGGTTTAAATAAATACTATCTAAGTGAAACTTATATCTTTTACAACGAGTAACATAAAGGGTATATGCATCGATAAATGTTTGAATCTACGAACCATAGGAAAAGTTGTTCAGTTTCATGAGTAGAATAAAACATTTCACTATGCATATACCCTTTTTGTTACACGTTGTATATTTTCATATATGTATATTTCTATGTTTAGAGAAAAGTATTATTGAATTATATTGATGGAAATTTAGAATAGACAGCAGCGTTCTAAAGAAAAATATTTCACTGATTGGCTGCAGGTAATTTTGGTTGAATAATAAAATTCGCAGCGAATCACGCAAATTTATTTCAAAAATTATGATAATCGTGCTTACTAAGCAACGACTATCGATGTATAAATTTCACTATCACTCGTTCCAGTGAAGACGCGATAGAATGTTCCTTCATCTAAACGCACTCACTACGAAAGTTACAGTGCGTATCACATTCTCACTCACTGAGCGTTCAAACTCGACGCAACTATGTACCAGCCACACTGGCTATTGGATATTGCTTCCATTCTGGACTGGGAGCGAAAGAAAAACGTAGAATGTGCCAGCTGCATTTCCTCCCGGGCATGCTGTAAAAACCAGCTAAGAGATCCGTGGGTTTCAGTATATTCAAATTAAGGCGATGGGCTGACAACCTGTCAAGTCTATCTTAAATAACCCTCAAAACTCTGTAAGACGTGGCGGAGCGACCTTAATTTAGGTCGTTTACGCTCTACCTACCCCATAAGGGATAAAGGCGTGATTGTATGTATGTATAAACCTTTCTATAACGCGTTGCAGACACCTAGTGGCGCCATCTCTGTAAATGGGTTGGGTACTATTAGCGAACCCAACATAGAACTATTCTGAATGTTATGTTATGTGTGTGTACTTATCCTACGAACATAATAATATCCAAACAACAAAAGAAACTGCCGATTCAGTTTAGTTTAGTTTTAGGCCCTTATTAAAAGAGAAATTCATATCAAACTATATGTGTTGATAACTTAAAAAAAAAAACTACTAGCTTTCCGCCCCGCGGTTGCACCCGTTTACTGAGATTTCCCGTGGGAATCAAATATTTTCCCGCGGTAAAAGTATGCCTGTTGCTATTCCCAGTCATATTCAGTCTGTATAACAAAGGCCGTTTTTGAAATACCGTTTGAAAATATTCTCGTGGGAATGAGATATTTTCATACATACGCCTTTATCCCAAATGGGGTAGGCAGAGCGTAAATGAGATATTTTCCTGCGGTAAAAAGTAGCCTATATATAATCCGTTTAGGCATGAAAGAGCAACAAACAGACAGACAGAGTTACTTTCGCATTTATAATTTTAGTATGGTTTATGTAACAATTAACATTTTGTTGTGACTTCCGGACGTAAATATCTAAACGGTGCTTAACTTGACAAGTGTAAAAGCTGCTTACAAAGCACTAGGAGCCATAAATTAAAAGGCGAGGCAGCTGCATTTTAAAAAAATAAATGTGTAGGTACAGGGATTTGCTAAAATATTACTACAATATTGCCAAGTCTATCAGATTAGCTTCAACATATTCTTTTTTTTTAAGTGTTTTTGTTGTGAGTTAAAATGCATAAGTACAATATTGTTTGCAAAATAAATATAACAGTTTTAATAGCGGTGCTACAATATACCGGGTGTAAGGGTCAGCGTCCCGCAAACTGATAGAGGATGCTCAGTCAACGAAACTGAACAACTATCACCAGGAAATTCTTTCAAAATTTTTAAAAAAAAATTCTTTTCCATACAAACATTTTGTATGACAAAGTATTGTATTTTAAAATTCCTGAAAGATTTTCCTGGTGATAGTTGTTCAGTTTCGCTGACTGAGCAACCCCTATCAGTTTGCGGGCCGCTGTCCCTTACACCCCGTATATTTAACGTGGCAGTTGCTACACGACTTTGGTCACTCAGGGAATGATAACAAGGTGCTTATTACAACAGCATACATGCAGGTCCCACTTACGATCATTGGAGCGGGGTGTCTCCACAAACTTCTATGTGGGCATCGTGTGGACAAACAAGCAATTTATTAATACATACATACATATAATCACGCCTTTATCCCTAATGGGGTAGGCAGAGCGCAAGCGACCTAAACAAAGGTCGTTTCGCCACGACTGACAAAGTTTTGAGGGTTATTCAAGATTGATTTGTACGTATATCGCTGTAGTGACAGGTTGTCAGCCCATCGCCTAAATTGCAATATACTGAAACTCTCAGATCCCTTAGCTGGTTCTTACAGCATGCCCGGGAGGAAATGCAGCTGGCACATTCTATGTTTTTCTCTCGCTCCCAGTCCAGCGTGAAAGCAATTAATACAGGCTTATATAACCAATTTCAAACCCAATATCACTACATAGTATAAAACAAAGTCGCTTTCTCTGTCCTTATATCCCTATGTATGCATAAATCTTTAAAACTACGCAACGTATTTTGATGCGGTTTCTTTTAATGGATAGAGTAATTCAAGAGGAAGGTTTATATGTATTATACATGCATAATATAGTAGAATAGAATAGAAAACGTTTATTCATGAAACAATACAAAACTCAACATACATCAAGTAGATTTATGTAACATACATGAAAACATAACATTCTTTTTTATTGTATGCTGATCTGTATTGCACAAGAAATGGAGCTGACTCAGCATTTGTTACAAGTTATATCTATAACCAGTAACACTGATATTCTGTCGGCACCGTAATGCAGAATATAATAATACAATAAAAAAAAACAGAAAAAAAATAGAACAGAAGGAGACAGCAACCATTTTAATCAACATACATACATACAATCACGCCTTTATCCCTTACGGGGTAGGCAGAGCGTTAAACGCCACGTAAAAGGCGCTTTCGCCACGTCTGACAAAAATTGAGGGCAATTTTAGATTGTAATGTGTATTGCTAATGTGTAGTGACAGGTTGTCAGCCCATCGCCTAAATTACAATACACTGTAACCCTTGAGTCCCTTTTGCTGTCTTCTACAGCATGCCCGGGAGAAAGGGCAGCTGGAACATTCTATGTTTTTCTATCTCTCCCAGTCCAGCATGGAAGTAATTTAATCAAGGTTTTTAATCAAGATTTAGTTAAATTGTGCGCTCTACGAATCATGCATTTATATGAAATGTAATACGCAAATAAATGTCGTAACAGCTTACCTAGAGCTGAACAACATACATACATATAATCAAGCCTTTATCCCTAATGGAGTAGGCAGAGCGTTAACGACCTGAAGAAAGGTCGTTCCGCCACGTCTGACAAAGTTTTGAGGGTTGTTTAAGATAGATTTGTAGTTATATTGCTGTAGTGACAGGTTGTCAGCCTATCGCCTAAATTGCAATATACAGAAACCCTTGGATCCCTTAGCTAGTTTTTACAGCATGCCAGGGAGGAAATGCAGCTGGCACATTCAATGTTTTTCTGTCGCTTCCAGTCCAGCATGGAAGTTGATAGCATTGAATATTGTTGATATTGGGATGAAATCTACGATGTTATCATTTTCTGAATGCACCAAAATAGAGAACGCTTTTGAGCTAAAATATTTCTGCGTTGCATCACCATTCAAGTATATGGCGAATAAAAGAAGAGGCCGATACTCAGCAGGGGGTAGATGATAGCTGAAATGATGATCAATGATATAATAATATTCCTCCCACCGATTTTCGGTGATGGCGGCCAATCTCCCGGAGATAAGCCAACTGCGCAAGACTTGTTTTTAGTGCCCAAGTATTTGCGCTACACACAGGTGCACTCTCTATTCTTTCAATCTCTTATTCTGATGGGACAGATTGACTGACACGACCAGAGAGAAATCAGGCGCAGGACCGACTATTTACATGCGCATCCGACAGCATGGATCATCTTACTTTTCGGACATTCGGTGATCAGCCTGCAATGTCCTAACCAAACTAGAAACAACAACACAAAGTCATTGTCCCCCGCCGGGAATCGAACCCGGGACCTCCAAGTCGAGAGCCCATGGCTCAGACCGCTAGACCACGGAGGCAGAGGCTTAATGATATGATATTATATATAGGTAGATACGTTACCAACGCGCGAAACTCGTGCCGTAAAATGGTCCTAATTGTGACCATTTTAGGCAGTCGAGCTGCGAGCTGCGAAGTGAGAAAAACAGTTAAATTATATTCAAGGCTGCACTGATTACAAATAGCTATCTGTTTCACTCTCACGCTTTGCCTATTTTGTGTCGCACTCAGCGTTTGTTTAGATATGCAATGTTATAAATATGTATGTATATGTGTCGCAGAACAATTAAAATGTGCGTGCAGTATGATTTCTTCCATGCTGGACTGGGAGCGAGAGAAAAACATAGAATGTGCCAGCTACATTTCCTCCTGTGCATGCTGTAAAAACCAGCTAAGGGATCCAAGGGTTTCTGTATATTGCAATTTAGGCGATAGGCTGACAACCTGTCACTACAGCAATATACCTACAGATCTATCTTAAATAACCCTCAAAACTTAGTCAGACGTGGCGGAACGACTTTTGTTTAGGTTGTTTACGCTCTGCCTACCCCATTTGGGATAAAGGCGTGATTATATGTATGTATGTGCAGTATGAACGTAACGTATTTTTCTTAAAATATCATTGATGATGATGATCATTGAAAAGAAAACTCATGGACATGTGCATTCTCCCGATACTGACATATGGGGCACAGACTTGGTCTTTGACAGAAGCTCAGAGATTCAGACTCGGAGTTTGCCAGCGAGCAATGGAGCGAAGTATACTAGGCTTGAAACTGACGGATAAAGTCCGAAATGCCTTAATTCGCTCCAAAACTGGTGTTACTGATGTAGCCTATACAGCAGCTAAATTAAAGTGGGACTGGGCAGGTCACGTCTGTCGTATGCCAGATGAATTATGGGCCAAAATTACCACCGAGTGGATGCCTAGAAGAGGCAGACGGCGGCGTGGCCGACCCAGACGCCGGTGGCGAGATGAGCTCGACTCCTTCCTCGAGGACTGGCCGGAGGAAGCACAGGATAGAGAGTCGTGGAGAGACCGGAGAGAGGCCTTTGCCCAGCAGTAGGACATTAACGGCTAGACAAGACAAGATGATGATCACCATTCACCTCCTTACTCATGAAATACCTCTAGTTACCTAAAATGTAAAGTCGTGACTCCTGCTCTGAAAGATTAAACGAAACACCCCCGCGGGGCAGAGGGGGGAAAATGTTTGTGAAACACTTCCCCTCTCTTCCCGTTCATGTTTTCTTTGAGCGCTGGAGTCACGGCTTTAGAAAGGCGCCTAGTCAGCCGATAGAGCTCCTAACTCTGTCATCTCTACGACCTTTGGATCAGTAGCCCTCGGATAACTAGACTTCGGAGGCAGTTATGATGCTGCGCCACCAACTCCAGGAAGAAGAGGCGCTGATGGGGCTATACCCTTTTTCACATAGCATGAGCATCCTGACACATGTCAAATACATAATTTTTTAACAGTTATAAAGGAAAGAAAGGTTGCACTGACGTCAATTAATTTTATTCCTCTGTTTCCTATTGCCTGGAAGATATTGCTACATTAGCAATAAGGCCGCTAAAAGTACTACTTTTCTTTTAGCAATTTGTAATTTCTGTGTTTTTGTGCAATAAAGTATATTGTATTGTAAAGGAGTCTCTTTCGCCTGTGATGTTATATTTATCATCTGCTGTCAGGAGAGTCATGCTGTCTGAAAAATGCTAAAGGCTACTGGAGCTTACCGGCGCTCCTGCTGAGCTGGTACAGCTCCTGGCCGAGCGCGCAGTGGAAGAAGCTCCTCTGCCGGAAGCGGGGCTGCGCGTGCGGCGCCAGCTGCGCCACCAGCTCCAGGAACGAGGGGCGCTGGTGCGGGCGGTGCGCCCAGCACGCGCGCATGAGCTCGTACAGGCGGTCGGGGCACTGCTCCGGACGCTCCATCACGCCGCCCTCCACCACGTAGCGGACCACTTGCTCGTTGGATAGGCCCTTCAAGAAAAATTAACGAAGTCAGTGCGGCCAAACACACTTCTTAACTATTTACAAAAATTAAGATAGATATAGCAGATGCAGACCTAAAGACGGCAAGGTTGAAGTGGGACTGGGCTTGGGTCCCCCCAGACGGTCAACGTCGAAGGGGTCTACCCCTCGTAAAAGATGGCGGGATGACCTTGATGCTTATTGCGAGGATTGGTGGGAGATTGCCCAGGATCATGAGAGGTGCAAAAACGATGGGGAGGCCTTTGCCCAGAAGTGGGGCAATATAGGCTAATAATAAATATATAAATAAAAAAAAATGAATTTACGGCTGTCAATAAGATTTTTCTTATTTCACAACAAAAAAATATATTAGAAAACAAGGATACAAAACTCAACACTACCTCCAAGGTAGCCTAGCCTACCATAACAAAGTTTTGTAATGAATATAGTTTACCTGATATGGTTGCATAGCGAGCGTCGCCATTTCCCATAAGACGACCCCGTAACTCCATGCATCACTATTACTTGAAAAAACCTGCAAAAACAAGACAATACAATTAATAAACCGATCATAACAAAAATACCAAAAATAAGTCAACAATAAATATTAAAATCCCCTGCTACTTCACAGTAGTATTAGGCGATTTTAATGCCAGAATAGGTCAAACATGTTTGACAATTAGGGCTTGGTAATCGAAATCCACGATGGAAAACCCTGGTTAATTTCCTTGAACAACACCATCTCTTCACTATTAATAAATTTTTCAAAAAGCGCTTTTCAAGGAAATGGACCTGGGTTAGCCCTGAACTGAAAATTAATTTCTTCTTCTTCTTAGCGAGTGGATTCTCGAGTCGAACAACAATGAAATTGAATACATACTAAGCTCGCATAAAAGTAATGATACCAACGTTTCTGTATTAAGCTGCTTCAAAACCAATAGCAATCATCGTTTGGTGAGAACATAACACAACCCGGAATAAAGGAAATAAGACAACCTACAGAGGCAAAAGTTTCGTCTGACACAGTGCTCTTAATATCTCAAAGAAGAGACATGAAAAATACTACAACATCAGACCAGAGAGAACTCTAACACCATTAATTAGACGATCAAAAAGGCAATCTGCATACGAGCTTATAATACGAAGAGGCTATAAAAATGTAGTACGTTAAATCTTCAAACCTATTCAGAACTCTGCCTAAAATTGGCAAATCTTAATTCTTAAGTTTTAATTATTTTAGTTAATAAGTTACAAAACTTACTACAAAATATACAACAAAATCAATCCAATACAAATAATAAGTCAACTTAAAAACTAAACGAAAATCCCGCCCTGGGTCATTCCCGGTGCAAAGGCGCCCATTGGTGCCTATTGGTGAAAACCTGAAATTGGCTTTCTGTCTTGTATTAATTTTAAGCATGCTTATATTAAGAGCTGTTTATTTTTGAGCTGTGTATTTCCTCGAAATACAATAAATACGCTCGCTGCATTACCGCGTTAAACGGCAATAGACAGCCTTTGCAGCAGAAACGCGGTTGGCATTCTTAAATTGACTGTTTGGTGAAAATAGACTCACCCCATCTTTTAAGCTCTCGGGGCTCATCCAGCGCACGGGCAGCAGGCCCTTGGTGCCCTTCCTATAATAATCAGTCTCATAAATGTCTCTGGTCATGCCGAAGTCGCCCACTTTGACGGTGAGGTCGCCGGCGACCATGCAGTTGCGCGCCGCCAGGTCGCGGTGCACGAACTTCTTGGCCGACAGGTAGGCCATTCCGTCGGCTATCTCTATAGCCATCTGGAACAGAGAGTGAAACGGTAAGTAATGGAACACACGTATACATTCATACATACATATAATCACGCCTTCAATGGGGTAGGCAGAGCGTAAACGACCTAAACAAAGGTCGTTCCGCCACGTCTGACAAAGTTTTGAGGGTTATTTTACGATAGATTTGTAGGTATATTGCTATAGTGACAGGTTGTCAGCCCATCGCCTTAATTACAATATACTGAAACCTCGGATCCCTTAGCTGGTTTTTACAGCATGCCCGGGAGGAAATGCAGCTGGCACATTCTATGTTTTTCGCTAGCTCTCAGGCCAGAAAGGAAGAAACACACGTATAAATATGTATATTAAATATGTGTACGTATATTATGTAATGAGTATATGTTACAAAGTATAATAATAATATAATATGTCGGATAAATTTTATTTATTATTTATTTTACTTATTGTACCTATATCCCGTGAAGTCCCAACTTTCATCAGCACTAGGTTGGCTGGAAGAGATCTCTTTTGAGATAAGCTCGCCATTGATTTAATTTTAAGATTTAAGCTATGTATTGAAATTTATGCAATAAAGAATATAATAAAATTACACACATATATATACAAAAAATCACAGTTTATCCCAAATAGTAATGGTATGTTAAAATATGAGATAAAGGACCACCCAATAAAAAAAAACTGATCGAATGATCAGGTCAGTTATTTTTTCCATGTTACGAACATTCATTTGTTGAAATGTTTTCAGTGCATACGTAAGTCACGCCTTTATTTAGTACCCACATAATCATAACAATATGTAAATAGATAACTACTTATATACTATATACTACATCACCCTCCTTATATATATATATAAAAAGAAATAATAGTTACATTACCACACTTAATAATCTAATTTATATATTATAAATTTATAACAAAAGCAAAACAAAGTTCTTCAAAACAATAAAAATATGTAAATAGATGACTACTTACAGTACAGACTACTACATGACCACGTGACACCATCTTACCTGTAAGATGTTAGCAAGAGTAGGCGGATTGTTCCCCTCTTTCTTCGGAAGAGAGTTATCCGAGTCGGGCCTATGACTCCTCAGGTAAGTCTTGAGGTCTCCGAACTCCATGAGCTCCATGACCACCAGCGTGGGTTGTCCCCTCGACACGACGCCCAGCAGTCGCACCACGTGGAAGGTGTCGAACGCTTTCATCACTGACGCTTCGTTCAGGAACTCGATGCGCTCCCTGGATGGGACAAAACGAAAATGTTAAGGGACTGATGTTTTGAGAAATAAGCTCAAGAAATTCGCCTAATTGAGTTTAAGGCAATGTTTTTAATATGTTTTTATGACTTGGATTAAAATACTAAAATTAAAAAAACAATCGATTTCTACAATAAGTGTGAAGGGCATTAGTTTATTACGCCTCTTTCAGTGCCAAAATATAATCCTGTGTAAAAATCGTCCTCACCTGTCAGTAGCGTGTTCATTGACAGTTTTCACAGCGCATCGAGTTTCCGCCTTGCCTTTCACTATTCCTTTCCCTATGCCTTCATACACCTGAAACGAGAAAGTTTTAATTTTATGAAATACAAACAAGGTTATTTAAAAACTATTAGAATAATCTCGATGCAGCACCCATGCGTAAGTCATTTGCAAGGTAACGAGCGTGCATTAAAATGGCATATGAATGTATTCCGTACATATTGGATACGAAGAGTCGACGACCGTCTTGATTAAGCTGCGCTCTTGATAATTCGGTCGGACACTTTCAGATTAAACGCATGCCTATGGGCCTCATAACCGCGCCGCGTTGCGAGGCACTGAGTATTAAAAAAAAACGCCTGCTTGGGGAGAGATCTCTGCCCAACAGCGGTCTGATAAAGGATGGTGACACAAGTTAAGTATAGGAGTATCTGGAGCATGTATTTACCATGCCGAAGGATCCCTGCCCCAGCTCGCGTATGAACTCGATGTTCCCGCGCGGCACCTCCCACTCGTCCGGCACGTACATCGTCGACACGTACTCCGGGTTCACGCTCGCGAACAACTGCAAATAAAACGTCAGTCAGTTAGGCAGTCTGAATAAACCATTTATAGAGGAGCTAAGAAGCACCATATCATCCGCGTAGTTTAAAATTTCCTGAGTCATACATAAACCTCCTCAAGTTGAAGTCGGTCTTTTCCTTGATCCTGTGTGATGCTAAAACGACTAGAGTAGCCAACTATAGATATGGCACATCGTCAAATGTTGGATTTTGCAGTGCGTTATCTCCGTCGCACTTATACAATGATTTATCAGATATCAATGTCTCTTTCCAGTGAGCAATTTGCTATATTTAACACCTAGTACGTACCTTGTTAGCTTCATTGGGCTGCAGGAACTCTCTCTTGGCGTACCATATACCGATGCCCAGTACTAATATCAGCACGATGCAGCCGCATATAATGCCCCAAATCCATTCATGGCCTGCCGCCCGCTCCTAGAAGAAGAATATTGGGTTAAGGACGGTAACATGTTAATTTTACAAACTAAAAAAAATAATTCATCCATTTTAAAGCCAGGAAATGAATATTTTGAAGGTTCATCAGTATATTATTCATAGCATGCTGAAAAGTTGCAGGAGCCGTCTTTAGGCCAATCAGCATACGCTTAAGTTCGTAATGGCCTGATGGTGTCGTGAATGCTGTATTGGACCTATCTGATTATTTTGTTGTTGCTAATCTGTTAGTTACTCGCCTGTATGAACACGAACGCCTGCGCAGATCCGTTGCCCGCGCCGCTGACGGTCACGGGTGTGACTCTGACGCTGTAGTTGCCGGGGAACAGGTTCCGAAGCAGTGTTGTGCACGTGTTGTTCTTACACTCGGACGCCGTTATGCAGTTCTGGAGGCTCACGTCTTGTGCCTGATAAATAAAAATATTCAGATTAGTGTCTTTAGATAACTAGTAAAAATAAAATTGAATATACCTGGGAATACTTCTTAATATTTAAATTAGTTTCTAGGTAAAGAAGAGTCACCTGATTGTCCTCGACCCTCGAGTAGTGAACGTTGTATGCCACGACAAACCCGTTGGGGTTGAGCGGCGGCGACCAAGTCACATTCACTTCTGGTAAGGTCTTGTTCGAGGGTAACACTACTGCTTGGACATCTGTTACTATGTCCGCGTTCGCTGTAAACAACAATTTTAATGGTTAACGATATTGTTTTCGATAAGTTCTTAAGTTGACCGTATGCCACGAGACTTGACACAAGTCCTTGATCCTCACGTGAATATAAATATATAAATAAAATAGAAACTTACGCAATTCCAATGTTCTAAAGGTGTTATAAACCCGCTCGGAGCACCAAGTTTCTGCATAAGCTTCTTCTGTCTCGTTGCCCTGCCGCTCGCGACACGCCCAGATGTTGACAGTGTACCAAGTGAAGTGACGTAGACCTTTTATAGTCACGAATCGAGTCTTGCCGTCTAGGTTTAAGTACTGGGACTTCACGTACCCTGGAAGAGAGTATAATTTGTTTGTTAAGGTGTCTAAACTATGCAAAGGTGAACACGATTTCAATGGGTCTGCTTTACCTTCGATTGTGTGTCTGTCACATTTAATCTAACCTAGACTAAGGACAGAAAAGCGATTTTGAAAATTATTACTACAGACAAATTCATAAATACTGACGTATAAACTTAATGTGACATGTGACGAAATGAATGACCATGAGTATCTTCAATGAAGAATAATGTATTGCTTTTGTATGAGCCATAAATTTGATTTTGTTGTGGGTCTAAATCTAACCTTGCCCTAAATAGAAATTCCGTCCCGTGGGCAGGCTTTTGTGGGGGCTAAATTTAAGGCTTGCAGATCAAGTGTTTTTATTTTTATAAAGGTAACAGACGGCTTAAAACTAAACAATAAAGCTAAATAAAAATTTCACGTAATCATGCATAAAATAATATCGCTGGAAGCTGTATGGGCTATACGTATATTTACACTTTTCTACTACAAAATCTTCATGCAAAATCATACAATATTTTTCTACTTTCAAGACGATTGTCATGCCATTTATATTGCCCATCCAGCGTATATTTTAAAACTCTCAATCAAAATAGCCCTTGTTTACATTAAAAAAGAAAACGTTCACGAATTCAAAATAAATGAATCAAGTTATCCAAGTTGACCAGAAACCTTTATGTCAAACCAGGCTCACATTTGGACAAAATACGAAACGAAATACTACGTACTCGGCCTGCAGTTTTGAATAATTAAAACTGTATTTTGAAGTGTTATAATCGTTGACGTAGTCTCATGATAAAATAGGAAGGGTACTGAAGGTTTTCGAGTAGCTAACTTTCTGTAACCTTCTTCTTTTGTAATAACTGCAATGTGAGCCTTTGACAATTTCATTCGATTTGTGCATGCTACCAGACACCTAATAAAATCGTAGTATTTTTGACATTAACCTGTACTATTGTCGTAAACGATGCATACGTTAGCTTCGGCGTGACTGCAATTTGCTGGAAAGAGATGGCATGATGGTGATGAGGTGCGAATGAAGAAGAAGCAGATGCATGGTGATGAATAATGAGTTTAAAGTTAAATTGGGATAAGTGGAATGTTAGTAAGTACTTCATAGCGATCAATAACTTCGATAGATTAACATAATCAAATATCTACAGAGTTTGGAAAGAGACGCAAAGGAACTTTAAAATACAGCTACTCTTTTTCCTGTAGAGTTAGAGCAGGTTCCAAAGCGGTTTTAAACACTTTTTCGTGTGCGAATGCTACTCTTTGGAATGCGTTTTTTGAAACGATTCAGCTTTTTTAAACCACCCATGGTTCATCAAACGTCATTTTGAGTAATAGTGTATAGAAGTGTTGGATAACAGCTAGTACAGTCCATTTATGAGTTATTATCTTAATTATTACCAACACGTCCACTTATCCCAAATAGGGTATTTATTGGGGCCCTTATTCTTTTTCACGTACCTCCTTCAGTAGTGTTGATATAATGAAGTCCGAGCGTGGGTCGCGTGTTGCCGCTGAGTATGACGAGGGTTGATAGCAAGCTGCTGCTGGACTGCATGGAGCGGCGCACGCGCAGCCTGGGAAGCTTCTTCGTCTTGTTCGCTTTTACGTACACCTGGGGATGATACAACATGATACCAGGTGTAAGGGACCGCGTCCCGCAAACTGATAGGGGTTGCTCAGACAACGACACTGAACAGCAGGTATTTTTTTCAGACAGTTTTAAAAGATATTTTTTCCGTACAAGATGTTTACCTCGATCAGACAATTTGTATAGAAAAACCATTTTTTTTTCCACTTCCTGAAAAAAAATCCTAGTGATAGTTGTTCAGTGTCATAGACTGCGCAACCCCTATCAGTTTGCGGGACGCTATCCCTTACACCTGGTATAGAAAGTCTTAGGTTAATCAGTTAGTATTCGTGGATTATTGAGTCTGGCCAACGAAGTGCGATGCTGCCTCTCATTTCCATTCACACGACCGACTGTAATGATCTTCTAAAAGTATGTCGAGGTAGGTAGCGTGTTAAGGCGGCTTCTCGACATGAGTAGGAAGCCACACGCGCCGGCACAAGACGCAGAAACAGAAACTGGGGATCCGTACAAAACTTAATCTTAATTTGGGGTTCTAAGGCTAGTATTTTTTAAGCGATCTCAAACTTGAGAGCAATATTAAGTATGGATTTGACAGGCCAGTTTGTACTGAAATTACATTTCTGATACGAACTCAAACTCGCTGTCACTCATGAGAGCGATCTCAATATTGAGAGCAATATTAAGTATGGATTTGACAGTTCATTTTGTACTGACATTTGTGATATGAACTCAAACTCGCTGTCAGTCTCAAGTGCTGTTTATAAATATGGGCCTTAGTTGACTAGCATAAGACGAGCCAGCGTGTCGGCGACACTTTGAGTTACAGGTTTGAGCTACAGGGTTGGGTTGCCTTATTACAGAATGCCGGCGACATATTGAGACGAATGTGAGGGGAAGTAGTATAGAATGATGAAATAAGAGACTAATCTATTATTATAATTTTTGACTGCTAATTTGTAATCGCAATTTTATTATTTAAACTAAAATATTTTTATATGACCTGATTACTGTATTGTAACTGTGATTGTATCTACATAGGTACATATGTTATTACTAAATTTGACATCCATAATCTATATATATATGAAAATGAATCCCTATTTCCCTTGGTCACGGCATCACGCCTGAACGGCTGGACCGATTTCGCTAATTCTTTTTTTGTTCTGTTCGTTATTATCAGGATAAGGTTCTTATGAAAGAAAAAAAAATAACTTAATAAAATCAAAAATCTGCTCATTTATGGCGTCTAAGGCGGAACAAAGTTCGCCGGGTCAGCTAGTGAGTTTATAATTATAACGATTTGGTGTACTATGCTGTTATGTAATAAATTTACATACAATAAACGAATTTGAAATTTGAGTAAGACGCTTTCCTTACCGCGTTCTGTAGCTCATTTTCAAACTGTATGCTCTCCCGTCTCTCCTCCTCGGCTCTAGAATCGAACTTGGTGGCAGGCTTCCCGGCGGGGGGCGGGGTGCAGGCGCAGGAGCCGTTCCCCGCGCCGCCACTGTTGGCGCCCAGCCCCGCCGTGGTCTCCGGGCGACGCTCTACGTCCTCGCCGGAGCGGATAGCCATTAGCGAGGCTAGTTGGTTCGCTGAAATTATGGTGATAGTTTTTTTTACAGTTACTGTATACGGCCGCAGCTATCCGACTTTGTCAGACGCTGAAGCTACGGTAGGTTAGGTAGTTCGAGGTATACTAGGATGCCCTTTGCTGACAGTTATGCAAAGTACACGACAGAGGCTTAGGGAAAGTCGCTAACATCGGTTCACGGTATATTTCAACCCTCAAAAAAGTCTTACATTGGTCTTACATCTAAACACTTATACTTTTAGAGAAAACACAACGCTACCGCGTTTTAGAAACCCTGCAGCGACATCTGTGGATAGCATTGGGTACTAAATTAACATAGTCTGATTTTGCGGTACGGTGTCCTTACAAATATTAACAAACAGTTTTAATATGTTGTACATAATAGTAGTAAGTGAGTTATTCACATGATAATACGATATTGATAAGTCTTCTCTCTTCTTACGCTTTCTACTGCACGCAGACCTCAAAAGTAAACAATAGATAGTTTAGTTACTTGTTACAGTTGCTCACTACAGCAATATACGTACAAATCCATCTTAAATAACCATCAAAACTTTGTCAGACATGGCGGAACGACCTTTGTTTAGGTCGTTTACGCTCTGCCTACCCCATTGGGGATAAAGGCGTGATTGTATGTATGTATGTATGTACAGTTGCTCACAAAATGCCGTTTAAAATTATCATTATTATGACGACTTTAGATCTAGACAAAGGTCACTTCAATACTGTTGTCCCTGCCCCTTTTCAATAATACAGAATTAAACCATTTTAGAAGCCTTCTTCTTCTTTTCAAGGAGAATCATTTCCGAAGATAAAGCCACTTACGATTGGTGCAGTAGTTGATATTCCCCGACACGATGGTGTCCTTGTTGTACACGTTGGCTTGTATCTCGATGTGGTACATTGTGATAGTCCCATTTGGTAGCGCTGGAGGCATCCACTTGATGTAGACTGAACCAGGGTCGAGAGGTTCCACTGATAACGATTGAGGGGGGCTTGGCTCTGTAAACAAAATTAATTCTCATTTAGTAAGGCAACATATTGGTGTTTTTATAAAATCTTTTGTCGTAAGGCGTTAATATTACCCATACACAACGTTTCGACAGAGTTGCATTGGTTGCGGTTTTGAGCAGCAATATTATTTTTCCCACGTCGAAGCGCACTGTATGACGTATAAAGTCCGAGTTACTCTGAACACTGATTTTTGCTTTGAAACTATCTTAATTCCAGGCAACGACGTTTAGAAGTAGATTAATTTATATCGCTCTGCGCGCCCTTCTTATCCTGTGACGTCGTATAAGTCTTCACATAAACCGCGTATCTTATAAAGGGCGTTAGTTGTGTGACCGGGAAGAACAGGGGCTGTAGATGCAAGCAAGGATTCTTATATAAAACCAGTATTTACTTCCAGGCAGAGTCTTGAAGTAGATGTCACTCTGCGCTCCCTTCTTATCCTGACTAGTCGTCTAAGTCTTCACATAGACCGCGTATCTTGTTAAAGGTGTCAGCTGTGTCACAGGAAAGAACAAAGGCTGCAAATGTTGGCAAGGGTTCATATAAAACCAGCACTTACTGCCAGGCAGGGTCTTGAAGTAGATGATATCACTCTGCGCTCCTTTCTTATCCTGTGACGTGGTATAAGTCTTCACATAGACCGCATATCTTGTAAAGGGCGTTAGTTGTGTGACCGGGAAGAACAGAGGCTGTAGACACTAGCAAGGATTCTTATATAAAACCAGTACTTACTTCCAGGCAGGGTCTTGAAGTAGATGTCACTCTGCGCTCCTTTCTTATCCTGTGACGTGATATAAGTCTTCACATAGACCGCGTATCTTGTAAAGGGCGTTAGTTGTGTGACCGGGAAGAACAGGGGCTGTAGACGCTAGCAAGGATTCTTATATAAACCAACACTTACTTCCAGGCAGGGTCTTGAAGTAGATGATATCACTCTGCGCTCCCTTCTTGTCCTGACTAGTCGTATAAGTCTTCACATAGACCGCGTATCTTGTAAAGGGTGTTAGTTGTGTGATCGGGAAGAACAGGGGCTGTAGACGCTAGCAAGGATTCTTATATAAAACCAGTATTTACTTCCAGGCAGGGTCTTGAAGTAGATGATATCACTCTGCGCTCCCTTCTTGTCCTGACTAGTTGTATAAGTCTTCACATAGACCGCGTATCTTGTAAAGGGCGTTAGTTGTGTGACCGGGAAGAATAGCGGCTGTAGATTTTGGCAAGGGTTCAAATAAAACCAGCACTTACTTCCAGGCAGGGTCTTGAAGTAGATGATATCACTCTGCGCTCCCTTCTTGTCCTGACTAGTTGTATAAGTCTTCACATAGACCGCGTATCTTGTAAAGGGCGTTAGTTGTGTGACCGGGAAGAACAGCGGCTGTAGATTTTGGCAAGGGTTCATATAAAACCAGCACTTACTTCCAGGCAGGGTCTTGAAGTAGATGATATCACTCTGCGCTCCCTTCTTGTCCTGACTAGTTGTATAAGTCTTCACATAGACCGTGTATCTTGTAAAGGGCGTTAGTTGTGTGACCGGGAAGAACAGCGGCTGTAGATTTTGGCAAGGGTTCAAATAAAACCAGCACTTACTTCCAGGCAGGGTCTTGAAGTAGATGATATCACTCTGCGCTCCCTTCTTGTCCTGACTAGTTGTATAAGTCTTCACATAGACCGCGTATCTTGTAAAGGGCGTTAGTTGTGTGACCGGGAAGAACAGCGGCTGTAGATTTTGGCAAGGGTTCTTGTAGTAGTCGAGCTTGTTGGCGGGCTGGTCCAGCTCCGTGTTGTTGTCGTTGGTCTTGCGCACGTCGTCCATTGAAATGTCTAGAACGTTCCATCTGCGAAAAAGAAGGAAACATACATACATACATACATAAAATCACGCCTTTATCCCTAATGGGGTAGGCAGAGCGCAAACGACCTAAACTAAGGTCATTCCGCCACGTCTGACAAAGCTTTGAGGGTTATTCAAGATAGATTTGTAGGTATATTGCTGTAGTGACAGGTTGTCAGCCCATCGCCTAAATCACAATATACCGAAACCCTCGGATCCCTTAGCTGGTTTTTACAGCATGCTCGGGAGGAAATGCAGCCGGCACATTCTATGTTTTTCTCTTGCTCCCAGGCCGGCATGGAAGAAAAAGAAGGAAATACTTAAGTTATTGAGTTCGGCATCGTAAATGACACGACTCATCTAATATAGGTAGAGAATATAGGTAAGTATACCAGTCATTTTCTATCTTGAGAAAACAGAAAGGGACGGCAATTTTTTTATTACCGAATTACATTCTATGCCTTATGTATATAGATAGATAGACAATGCGATAATCATTTATAAAATCACAACCAAGTGTATCATTTAATAAATTAAATTCGTACAAAAGAAAACACTGTTCAGTTATTATTTTGAAATTCTCCGAATCACAAATATTTTTTGAGATTAAAAAATATCTCTTATCCAGCTGTACTGTACCCATAATTCCACAAGCACTCATGAATCTTGTTAGATGATGTACCTAAGATTTGCCTATTTTTAAATAACTAAAGACATATTGAACCTTATGTACTCACGAATCAGAGCAGGCGTCCCGTTGTCCGTACAGCGTGACGTTCTGTTCAGCCGCTATGTAGTAGATAGAATAACCCAGCAGCTTGCGGGTATCTTCTGTGCAGTATTGACTGCACTTTAGTATCACGAAGTTCTTGTGTAGCGTTTGAACGCCGAGATTCAGGTGCTCTTTGAAGCCTGGGAACAAAATATCGTTTATGATTATGAGAAACAGTCCTATAAATATTATTAGATAACTTTTTTGAAGATATACATAATTAAATACATACATACATATACATAAAATCACGCCTTTATCCCTTACGGGGTAGGCAGAGCGTAAAACGCCTCCTAAAAGGCGCTTTCGCCACGTCTGACATAAATTGAGGGCAATTTTAGATTGTAATGTGTATTGCTGTAGTGACAGGTTGTCAGCCCATCGCCTAAATTACAATACACTGTAACCCCCGAGTCCCTTTTGCTGTCTTCTACAGCATGCCCGGGAGGAAGGGCAGCTGGAACATTCTATGTTTTTCTATCTCTCCCAGTCCAGCATGGAAGAAAATAATTAAATATTATTCGATATCTTTTTTGAAGTCACTGATACCACGTCGAAGCTCTGATAAATCAATGTTCATTTAGCTATAGATTCAGGAAGACTCGCTTTATTTAGGACAAGTGTAGGTCCGAAACTATAGACGACCAAAACATCGACATTCATACAAGACAAGTAAGGGCGTTTTTGCACTGGTTTTGCAGCTGTCACACATATTCGCGCCAGTCCATTTAATTTCCCACGGATACGATCCGAATACGGAGCAATGCAAAAACGCTTTATTCGTGGTGTATGGTATGCCATAAAACCACTTTACCTTTCAAACAGAGATTTGTCAGTAAAATCTTCTACTTTTGACATTCATTATAATAATCGAGTCATACCTATAAGTATAAAAGCCCGATGGTGTAGTGGATAGGGGAGAGCCCGATGGTGTAGTGGATAGGGCCGCTGCCTCCTGAGCGGGAGGTCGTGGTTCGAATCCCACCACGTACCAATGTGTTTTTCGGTTTTCGAATTTCATATGTACTTTTATTCGGTGCTTTTTCCGTGCTTCGGAAGGCACGTAAAGCCGTTGGTCCCGGTTAATATCGTTAAATACCGTAGATATTAGTCGTTAAGCCATATCAGAGGCCAGTTCTAAGCATTGGCGGCTTGAAAATTCTGACCTAATCTAGGATTGGGTCTGGTTTCCCTTCTGGGTTGCGGAGGTCAGATGGCAGTCGCTCTGTGTAAAAACCAGTACCCTGGTTCAATCCCCTAGATTAGGTAGCCGACCCCGTGAGATACGGGATAAGGCTAGGGAGATGATGACCTATAAGTATAAAAAAATCTTTGTCACACAACATTACAAACTCACAAGGCGCCTGGTAGCCGTTGTTCTCCGGCGAGACCTCCATCTCGGTGAAGTCGGTGTGCGTGAAGTTCTTGAGCTCCTCGATGAGCCGGTAGCAGAGCTTCGGGTTGAAGTGAACGTACAGCTTGCCCTTGATCTCCATCTTCTTCATGTTGCCCCACTCCCACAGGAGCTCCAAGTTCGGGTTACCGAATATGTTAAGCGCGTCACTGGGAATTAATACAAATATTTTTTTAATTCTTCTTCCATGCTGGCCTGGGAGCGAAAAAAAAACATAGAATGTGCCAGCTGCATTTCCTCCCGGGCATGCTGTAAAAACCAGCTAAGGGATCCGAGGGTTTCAGTATATTGTAATTTAGGCGATGGGCTGACAACTTGTCACTACAACAATATACCTACAATTCTATCCTAAATAGCAAAGCTTTATCAGACGTGGCGGAACGACCTTTGTTTAAGTCGTTTACGCTCTGCCTACCCCATTGGGGATAAAGGTGTGATTATATGTATGTATGTAAAACAAATAATTTTGGTTTTCCATACAAATTGTCTGAACGAGGTGGTCATTTGGTATGGTAAGTTCTATTTTTTCCATCTTCTGAAATAAACTCCTGGTGCTAGTTCTTCAATTTTGTTGACTGAGCAACCCCTATCAGTTTGCGGGACGCTGACCCTTACACCCGTTATATCTATGAGTACAGACTGAATACATACATACATAACGTCACGCCTCTTTCCCGGAGGGGTAGGCAGAGATCACATCCTTCCATTTGCTACGATCCTTGCAAACTTTTTCGCTTCATCTACATTCATTAATCTTTTCATGCACGCTCGTCGGTTTAGGGTACTCCTGACCTGACCTTTCCCTAGAACGTCCCCGAATTGATCGCGGTACGTTCGCCGAGGTCTTCCCTTTCCAACATTCCCAGTACAGACTGAAAAAGAAACAATATTAGTTAGACTCACTTGGTGTTCCCGTTGGCGTTGATCTGCTGCAGGTTCTTGAGGAACATGAGCGACACGAGCGGCGTGGAGCGGGTCACCTTCAGGCACCCGTTGATGGTGCGGATCTCGCCCAGAGCAGACTCCAGCACCGCCATTGTGTTACCTGGACAAGACATTTTATAGTGAGTACCAGTGGCGAGGGGTGCAATTTTATCGAGGGTAAGCCACAGCAAAAAAAAAAAAGCATTCAAGTACTTTATAGTTTCGACGTAATTCCGGATTTGGTGGAAGTGGAGTTCTTCCATGCTGGACTGGGAGCAAGAAAATCGTAGAATATGCCAGCTGCATTTCCTCCCGGGCATGCTGTAAAAACCAGCTAAGGGATCCGAGGGTTTTGGTATATTGCAATTTAGGCGATGGGCTGACAACCTGTAACTACAGCAATATACCTACAAATCTATCTTAAATAACCCTCAAAACTTTGTTAGACGTGGCGGAACGACCTTTGTTTGGGTCGTTTACGCTCTGCCTACTCCATTAGGGATAAAGGCGTGATTATATGTATGTATGTATGGAATTCTCGAAAGGGAGGCCGACGGGAATCGGCTTGTATGAACCCTTCGCCAATGGTGAGTACTACTGTAAAAGAAAGAAATGCAGTGGCTGCTGCTTTCTTTAGTATGGGCGTAAGCTCAGTATGGCTCGTATTTAAAAAGCGATCTCAAGATTGAGAGCAATATTAAGTATGGATTTGGCAGGTCATTTAGTACCGAAATGAAATTTCTGATAGGAACTTAAACTATCAGACAGTCTCGAGTGGACTATAAATATGGACCTAAAGAACTTACAAATCAACGAGACACAGTAAGCTGTTTGGCGCCAAAGGGTATTGTATCGCCGCAAAATTGCACTTTCGAAATGTCCCTTTGAAAATTTAAATTATTTTTATAGTCTGTCAACGTCGTGCTTGCCGCGCCCTAGGGGTACAGACGTTGGCGGGGACGCGGTAGCACGCGGCGATTGCGAACATGAACACATTGCGTCGTGCTCGCTCACCCTCCTGCTTCACCGCCCGCACCCCCGTTACCGCGTCCCCGCGCACGTCTGTACCCCTGAGGCGCGGTAAGCACGACGTTGACAGACTATAGTTGGCCTACTATTTGAACTAAATATAACTTAAAGGAACGCTGTGCAAAAGGGATATTCTATGTAAAGGAACAATTAGCAAAGTGACTTTTTGAGAAAGGGACATTTTGCGAGGTGAGGCTTTTACAGCGTTGTTTGTGGTGAACCAATAGTAAGTCTAAGTTAGATAAGGTACGGTGCCAGCTTATCATCTTATCGTATCGATCGTAATAGCTTAAATGAATTTCGACCAGTACTCTGCCAAAACGCACAGCTTATCATCAGTCGGACGACATGCTAGTTTCTACTACTAGTTGGTAAGAGTACTTATGATCAAGAAGGAGATTATGATCAATTGTATCCCATAACCAAAATTCTACCGGTAAAAATAAAACTACATTATTTATTGGTTATAGAAAATTACTATCAAGAAGATCATAAAGTTATTGTTCATAATAGATATAATACAAGAAGAATGAGAGAAAAGAAGTATATTTGTACAAAAGCTAAAAATTATTATGGCCAAAGAACAAATGAATTCATTATACCAAAAATATTTAATAAATTAGACTTTTTAAGACACAATAAAATAAAGTCGAAGATAACCCTAAAAAAAAACTTAAAACTGTTCTTCAAAATAATATTATGTAACATACATACATACATACATATACTCACGCCTTTATCCCTAATGGGGTAGGCAGAGCGAAAACGACCTAAACAAAGGTCGTCCCGCCACGTCTGACAAGTTTTGAGGATTATTACAGATGATCATGACGTATATTGCTTTAGAGACAGGTTGTCAGCCCATCGCCTAAAATTGCAATATACTATAACCCTCGAATCCATTAGCTGGTTTTTACAGCATGCTCTGGAGGTGATGCAGCTGGCACATTCTATGTTTTAATATTATGTAAATGTGTCACATTAATGATTCTCCATATTTCATAGTTTTAAACACTTTTTATATTATTATTTTTTATAAGATACTAGAATATAAGATAGGTATTTGTTAGCCATTAAGTAACGAGTGCTACCTTGCCAACAAACTGCTTTCGCAGTTTGGCGAGAATGTAACATATAATTCTGTAAATACCTTTTTTGTGAAATAAAATAAATAAATAAATAAACTTACTGCCCGTAGCTCTGATAGAGATCTCCAGGTCCCCGTTGATGACGGTGCAGCCGCGGTACTTCTCAGTGGACCCGATGGAGTCGATCTTCCCTCCTTCGCAGTCCTTCGCGCATCCCGTCGGAGTGCATTTACTGCACACTGCCGTCTTCTCGTCACCTTGCTGTATATACAGAAAGCTATTATTAGATTCTTTGTATACATACATACATATAGTCACGCCTTTATCCCTAATGGGGTAGGCAGAGCGTAAACGACCTAAACAAAGGTCGTTTCGCGACATCTGACTAAGTTTTGAGGGTTATTTCAGATATATTTGTAGGTATAATGCTGTAGTGACAGGTTGTCAGCCCATCGCCTAAATTGCAATATACTGAAACCCTCGGTTCCCTTAGCTGACTTTACAGCATGCCCAGGACGAAATGCAGCTGGCACATTCTATGTTTTTCTCTCGCTCCCAGTCCAGCATGGAAGAAATCTTTGTATCTACATCTAAAAAAAAGTTATTGGTTGTAATGTTATGCTCGTTGGAAATTGATAGTCAAAAACTAGTAGTAGGCAGGTCCTAAATCATACTGTCTTTAGAAACAGAAGTAGGCAATCCAGTCCATGTTCAGTCCATAGAGGTAAAAATCTGTTCCCTTACCTCCATATACCCGCTAAGGCAGGTCCATCAGCTTCGTGTTGTTGAATATCTTATACGTTTGTACGTCTCCGGGAGGATGAATATCAGCATGTATAACTTGTTTTATCACCCCCAGTCTAGCATTATGTCTTACCTCCATATACCCGCTAAGGCAGGTCCATCAGCTTCGTGTTGTAGAATATCTTATACGTTTGTACGTCTCCGGGAGGATGAATATCAGCATGTATAACTTGTTTTATCACCCCCAGTCTAGCATTATGTCTTACCTCCATATACCCGCTAAGGCAGGTCCATCAGCTTCGTGTTGTTGAATATCTTATACGTTTGTACGTCTCCGGGAGGATGAATATCAGCATGTATAACTTGTTTTATCACCCCCAGTCTAGCATTATGTCTTACCTCCATATACCCGCTAAGGCAGGTCCATCAGCTTCGTGTTGTTGAATATCTTATACGTTTGTACGTCTCCGGGAGGATGAATATCAGCATGTATAACTTGTTTTATCACCCCCAGTCTAGCATTATGTCTTACCTCCATATACCCGCTAAGGCAGGTCCATCAGCTTCGTGTTGTTGAATATCTTATACGTTTGTACGTCTCCGGGAGGATGAATATCAGCATGTATAACTTGTTTTATCACCCCCAGTCCAGCGTTATGTCTTACCTCCATATACCCGCTAGGGCAGGTCCACACGCACTTGGTGTTGTTGAAGATCTTGTACGCGTTGATGCTGGGACTGCTGGTCTCCGGCCGGCCGAAGATCAGCGGGCCCGGCGTCTTGCGACACTCTTCTTCAGTCACACACCGCCTGTATAGCTGAAAAAAAATATACATTGTCATTAAAAGATACGACTGTCGACCGTAACTTACGGATTTGCCTCGGGACAATTCCTTACAGTGAATGTTCGCCAGTGCATGTAACGGTAAAACGGAAATTTTCTCTGAATAAAATGTCCTGTGTCCTAGTCGGTACTGCTAAGTGACCATGGACAAAGACACTAAATATTATCAACACATCCACTCATACATTTTATATTACAAATTCCAAACGCGTCCAGTTAAGTACCCAGCCCTTTACGCACGCCTCTTTCCCGGAGGAGTAGGCAGAGATCACATCCTTCCATTTGCTACGATCCTTGCAAACTTCTTTCGCTTCGTCTACATTAATCAATCTTTTCATGCACGCTCGTCGGTTTAGGGTACTCCTGACCTTTCTCTACAATGTATCCCATACATATCCGTCCAAAAACACTGGACCACTAAACTGTTACAGTGTCGCAAGACTCATTCAGCAGGTCATATTAACCTCGTAGGAGCCAGTGGGGCAGGTCTGGATGCAGGTCTTGTTCTCCCCGTAGCCAATAGAGAAGTGCCGGCACACGTGACACTGCCGCACACTGGGCCCGTCGCAGCCGCCCAGACACTCGCTGTGGCAACACTGCCCGTCCGCCATGCAAGCTCGTCCGCCGCACGCCGATGGACACACTGTGGGGAGGACATTGCTGTAAAATAGTGATTGGAAACTCTCTTAAATAAAAAATTATGGATTTCGATTCTATTTGCCACGACCACAATAAACAAAATATATTTATTTCTGTCTCTTTAACGAATGTCAATTGATTGAGATAGGAAATCTGCAACTAAGTTTCATATTCCAACATTCATAACAAGATAAACAATAGCACAGTCTTACGCGCAAAATAATCGAAACTTATATTATAACACACAATAAGTCTAGTTCGGGTTCTCTCGGTTACTATTCGGCCTAAACTTGAGTCCGGCTATTTTCCACGCTCACCTTTCTGACAGTGCTTGTCGTCCCAACAGAGCAGCCGGCCCTGGTTGTCGGCGGGGCACTGGCGCGTCTGTCTGTGGTCTTCGAGCCGGCTCTGTGCGTCTGGGCAGAGACCGCAAAGTCGGGTGTCGTAGTTAGACTGGAAATAAAAAACGTCTATATGTTAGTAAAGTGTAGATTACAATTTAATAACACCTTATCTGCCTTACTTATGCACTCTCACTACCGAAGGTCAGCTGGCAAAGATTTATTTTTAGAGATAAGCTGTACCTGTTATGCTATGTTTGTTTTAAATGTTTGTATCCATTATAATAGATTCATGAGTGCAATAAACTGTTAAATAAAAAAAGTGCTTATGGTTAAAACCTTAAGGTTTCTATTCAAAAGTGAATTTTCTTCCTAAAGAGGAATAGATAACTGTTTTTTTTCTGTCGAGGTTTTTTAAGGCCACGGTAAGGCGAACTCGATCGCTATCCCTGATGGTGATGGATGTTACACAAACCATGTCAGAACTGAAAGATAGAAGAAACCGCAATGTGAGCTACAGGCAACTTTTACTTTTACAGGAAAATATAGTTTCCCACAGTTGCGGTTCGATAAACTACTACACAATAAAATAAAACTAAATTGTCTTCAGCTTATCGGTCCCTCGACCCAAGTTCATAAAAACTACGCAAATTTAAAAAAAAACAATAGAGGAACTGTGTATAGGTGCGGTTGCGATTGCGAACCCATTCTAAACTTTATGATAGCCAATTATGTGTCGTAAACATCTCAATGGCGAGATTATTGACAGTTACGCGTTTGGCGAAACAAAAACATATCACGTTAAACGAGGGGCGCGGTTAACACTTAAGAATACAGAGTCTTAATAAATTAATAGCCGCAGTTTCACTGGCGGCTTAATAACTTTCCCTCTGGGAAGCAGATATTTTCCCGCGGTAAAAAGTATCCATTGTTACTCAGGCAGGGTGAGTTGATACTAATGGCGGAAGAATTTTTTAAATCGGTCCAGTGCTTTTAGGTCTTTTCGTAACATTTTGAACTCTACTTTGTTATTAAATTATGAATGAACAATCGCAATTTTCTGCTTTTTAGGTTAATTGTGAATGCGAGTTGGTACGACTTTTATGACATGGTCAATTTCCTCTTTATTGTTATTTTAATATAAATGATAAAACTAAACTCCGAAAAAACCTATAGCAATTAAATTTTCGCCGTGACGAGACCAGTTTTCCCCTGATTGTGTTTTGACTGATAATAATTTTCTAGCGACACTCTTTATTAATAGAAACACATTTTTACAGGAATTCAAGCAAATTCAAATTGGTGTAACTAATCTAAAACGTTGCACGCTTTGATTTATAATTATTTTTTTTGTGATATATTTAGGCCGAAAAAGAAACTTGAACGTGTTAAATTATCGTAACCTTAACTATCCTGCATACCAGGTGTCCTGCTAACTGATAGGAGTTGATCAGTCAACGACACTGATAAACTTCCACCAAGAAATTCTTTCAGGGTGAAAAAAAAAATGGCTTTTCCATAAAAAAATGATGATCAGACAATATGCATGGAAAAGCCTTTTGTCTTTTTTCACTTCCTGAAAAAATATCGTGATGATAGTTGTACAGTGCCGTTGACTGAGCAACCCACATCAGTTTGCGGGACGCTGTCCCTTACACCTGGCATATTTAGTATGTGTACGGACATTCCTGCTCACGGAACGAACATAATAACAAAACAAAGAAATCCCACAGTTCGCGCCGAAATCAAGTTCGTATGAGAACCGGCGCGGCGGCCACATGCGCAACTAACTATCAATCACCGGCTTTTGATTTAGACAATGATTAATGCAAATATTATAATACCTATGTAGTACATATATATAATCACGCTTTTATCCCTAATGGGGTAAGAAGAGCGTAAACGACCCAAACAAAGGTCGCTCCGCCACATCTGACAAAGTTTTGAGGGTTATTTAAGATAGATTTGTAGATATATTGCTTTAGTGACAGGTTGTCAGCCCATCGCCTAAATTGCAATATACGGAAACCCTCGGATCCTTTATCTGGTTTTTACAGCATGCTCGGGATAAAATGCAGCGGGCACATTCTATGTTTTTCTCTCGCTCCCAGTCCAGCTTGGAAGATCCCAGTCCAGCTTATAGTATGTGAAAGTATTTTGGTAGTTTTATTTACACAAAATATCCCGCTTTATAAATAAAGGTTAAGGTAAATCTTAAGCTAGATAGTGAAAGCTTTAAAGGACTACCTACTTGTTATGAAATATTCAGTACTTTCCTGAAATATGTCGTATATTTCAGTTTACCCAATTTTGCCTTAACCTCTTATGTTGTTGGTAGGCACTTGCTTTTTACGTTGCGTTATGAACATAATACAGTATATCTTCTCTTCGTAGAGAAAATCAAATAAACTTCAACCCTACATATTAAGGTCCTCCCGGTGTAGATTTCATGGCATGCAACCATCGCCCGTAATACCGTAGAATATCGTTCAAATCAGCGCGCGCTACAAAAATGTGCGAAATCGCCCAAAAAAGGTAATTCCATAAAAACTACGAGTCGGATTTTAAAAAAGATACGTTGCTATTTTAGATAATCATAATACTAATACTGATAATTTCGAAGGAACCGTAAAAGCGCTCCTAATAGTTTAGAAAAAAAAAACAAATTTACTGATAAAAACAGCTTTTCTTCCAGTATTTTTAGCATACTTATTTATGAACAGCATATTTTTAAATGTTGCAATTGCAGGCCATGAACTAATTTCTTAGATGTATATGTTTTTAGAATTTTCCAATGATTCGTTTTGGAGAAATAAGCTCTTATAAACAACCATTTGCCGGGAGGAATCACCATAATAAAACAACTACCACGCTCTACATTACCACTTTACCTACCCTGAAAGGGATACAGACGTTATTTTATAATTAAAAACCATGGTAACAAGGGCATGCCCTTGTTCAAAGAAATAACAAGATATAATATACAATCCGGAGTTTCCCCTATTGCACAATAATACAAACAGTGCAACACTTATTTACTATTCATAGTACGTCAGTAGTGAGTAGGTATTGGTACAATGTGTTATTCAAACGGAGCACTTTCATTGACCTTACTACAATACTACATGGTACTACTAAGGAAACAATGTTACTTGTAAAGTTTATACATACATACATACATACATACATAAAATCACGCCTCCATCCCTTACGGGGTAGGTAGAGCGTAAAACGCCTCCTAAAAGGCGCTTTCGCCACGTCTGACATAAATTGAGGGCAATTTTAGATTGTAATGTGTATTGCTGTAGTGACAGGTTGTCAGCCCATCGCCTAAATTACAATACACTGTAACCCTCGAATCCCTTTTGCTGGCTTCTACAGCATGCCCGGGAGGAAGGGCAACTGGAACATTCTATGTTTTTCTTTCTCTCCCAGTCCAGTATGGACGATAAAATGTAAAGTTTATTCTGCTTACTTATACATTTTATGTGTTTGTGTGTCCTCGGAATTGTATATGGAGTAGAGGAATATTTGATTTCTATTTTAAGTCTCAATTCTTCCTTACGCTAATAACACGCCGTCAATTTTCTTTTATGCTAAATGCTGGTTTGATCGTGGTATTTCGATCAGCAAAATTGTGTTCTTCCACGCTGGACTGGGAGCGAGAGAAAAACATGGAATGTGCCAGCTGCATTTCCTCCCGGGCATGCTGTAAAAACCAGCTAAGGGATCTGAGGGTTTCAGTATATTGCAATTTAGGCGATGGGCTGACAACCTGTCACTACAGCAATATACGTACAAAACCAT
The DNA here is from genome assembly GCA_949820665.1 of Scrobipalpa costella. Taxonomy (NCBI): domain Eukaryota; kingdom Metazoa; phylum Arthropoda; class Insecta; order Lepidoptera; family Gelechiidae; genus Scrobipalpa; species Scrobipalpa costella. The sequence continues at coordinate 4,691,861 of OX463299.1, forward strand.
CTTGATTAACCCTCAAAACTTTGTCGGACGTGGCGGAACGACCTTTATTTAGGTCGTTTACGCTCTGCCTACCCCATTAGGGATAAAGGCGTGATTATATGTATGTATGTATGTAAATTGTATTAAAATACACCCTGGCTTTGAGAAAAGAGTAGGTAGGTATTCCTCGCGGTCCAGCAAAGGCTTATCGACAAATTTTTCATTCATAAAGGTAAAACTTGAATAGAATCTATTTATTTATTTTATTAAACAGTTTATTGTACACAGAAACATACACGTAACAATTACACAGGAATCAAGACACAACAGGTACCGCTTATTTCTAAAATCAAATGTCTTACAGCAGACCTAAGAAGTGAGATAGCATAAAACGTAAAGCGGATAAGACGTGCACAATAAGAATACAAATTAGGTACATGAACAGTAAATAAGGATATACCTACCTAATTATACTATACTACCAATTACTACTAATTATATCTATCTTAATTCAATTATATCAGTTCTAAACCCCACTGTGTATCATGCTCTTGTATAATAAATATAATATACTGTGTGCGTTCATGTACATAATATAATATTATACTGCAGCTATAAATCTGTCAATGATCGATTATATTTACCAGCAATATTGTAGGTGGGCTTGTAAACACGCAACTTATGGGAGACGTGAACGATTATCGTGGTAATAAATTTTATGGCAAACAAAGTTACTTTCAGGAAATACAATCAATTGAAGAATGGGTGTGAAGGTGCATACATACATACATAAAATCACGCCTTTATCCCTTACGGGGTAGGCAGAGCGTAAAACAACTCCTAAAAGGCGCTTTCGCCACGTCTGACATAAATTGAGAGCAATTTTAGATTGTTATGTAATACATGAAGGTGATACGTGTTTAATACTGTTACGACCTAAACAACAGGTTTTGGTACAAATAGTATTTAAAAAAGTTGGAATTCTAGTTTGATAATTTACTGTTAGAAAATGCATACGATATACAGCTCCTGTGGTTACAGGTCAGAATAGCACTGCCCTATCCCCTTCCTTAGATAAAAGTAGACGAATGAATCTATGCAACGAAATTTGTTACTGAAAACAATGCGCGTGCATTTCACATCACCGCGCTAGAGCGTACACTACGCTAGATAGGGTTGGTAAAAGTCTACAAAAAAATACAAACGTTACCCTAATAATGTTGAGACTTACCCTGATCATGTTGTTGGAGTTTCCTTCGAGGATAATGCGGCCCCAGTCGATGGTGTCAGCATAGCAAAGTCGGTCATTGTTTTGGATCCTGACTGCGCCACGCTCGATGGTTGTCATTGAACGAAGGCCCATCATCTGTAGGAGAGACACACCGTGAATACCTAAAAACAATGTTACATAACAACACATTGGTTGGGGAGTATACGTTCATGGATGAAATTTCACTGGTTTTGATACTGATCATCATACCATCTGTTCATGAATTTCACTTTCTCCAAGAAACATAGATCGAAATATGAAAATATATCGCTCCCCCAACAAAAAATAGCCGATATTCTGTCAACAAATTACTCACTTACATTTATGAACCTTCCACCAAGATTGGTCCGTGAAGGTGATCAGTCCAAGTATTGGTCTACTCACCTCAAAATCCGGGCAATCGAAGATGACAAGTGCGAAGTCTTTGAAGAGCTGCATGCCTCGGATGACTTGCAGGTTCGGAAATAAGTCGCCGAGGTTGCGCATGCCTTTCATCCTGCAAGGAAACAGTTATATAACAGTACTTCTTTATTTTGTAGTATGATCAATGTTTTGTAAACAATGGATGAACGTTATGCGTCAACTAAAGGATCCTAATAACCGAGATTACATCGGCTTAGCTAGTGTAACCCCTGGGATCAGTGCCGCACAAAAGCACACTCAAAAAGGACGATGCTAAGTTTCAAACATCTAACATCTCATAGGATTTAGAAGCTACATGTACTTAAGCAGCGTTTTCTCGGGTGATTTTTATTATATGATGCTATTTTATCTACAGTCCGTCACTGCACACCTGTACAGCACAGATGTAAGAGAGGCCTGGCCTGTATACTTTTGGTAGACATGAGAAAACGACAAAGGAGAAGATGATGAAATTTCATGCACTTTACCTGCAGAACTTGACGTAGCCGGTGACCTCCCGGAGCTCGGGGAAGGTCAAGTTGGCGATGTCCTCGACCGACGCCGTCTCCAGGAGCACGATGCTGAGCTGGCCCTCGATTACGCGGCAGCCCAGCATCTTCTAGAAAGAGCTAGAACGTTCTAGAAGGTACCTGTAGAGCTTGACGTAGCCGGTGACTTCCCGGAGCTCGGGGAAGGTCAGTTTGGCGAAGTCGTCGACCGACGCCCGCTCCAGGAGCATGATGCTGAGCTGGCCCTCGATTACGCGGCAGCCCAGCATCTTCTAGAAAAAGCTAGAACGTTCTAGAAGGTACCTGTAAAGCTTGACGTAGCCGGTGACCTCCCGGAGCTCGGGGAAGGTCAAGTTGGCGAAGTCCTCGACCGACGCCCGCTCCAGCAGCACGATACTGAGCTGGCACTCGATCTCGCGGCAGCCCCGCATCTTCTAGAAGGAGCTAGAAGGTTCTAGAAGGTACCTGTAGAGCTTGACGTAGCCGGTGAGTTCCCGGAGCTCGGGGAAGGTCAGGTTGGCGAAGTCCTCGACCGACGCCCGCTCCAGCGGCACGATACTGAGCTGGCACTCGATCACGCGACAGCCCAGCATCTTCTAGAAAGAGCTAGAAGGTTCTGGAAAGTACCTGTAAAGCTTGACGTAGCCGGTGACCTCCCGGAGCTCGGGGAAGGTCAAGTTGGCGAAGTCCTCGACCGACGCCCGCTCCAGGAGCACGATGCTGAGCTGGCCCTCGATCACGCGGCAGCCCCGCATCTTCTCCAGCTTGTCGGCGGTGTTCCGCACGTCTATCGCTTGGCATACTGTAACAAGAGAAATGTACTATAAGTCAATCTATCTTCAAGCGACGATAATCTAGTCTTATTGTACGAATCCAGTAGCAGACAGGACTCAGAAGTTTGGGTGTATTGCAGTTTAAGTCATGGATTGAAAATATATAACATAAACAATACACATTTTGTATTACCTCAATATCCTATCTGAAAAGAATTGTCATAGGCTCATAGCGAATCTATTCATAAACATCTTAATAAAGACGTTTCTAGGCGCTGTGACTCTGACTAGCACGTAAGTAAAGGATATGGGTTTGATGAATTTACGCGATAAAGGGTATTTTAATCATAGTAGGGCTATAAGTATGATCGTAAATGATCCTCATATCAGGCATATAATAACTGTCCAACTGCGACATAAGCAAAACAGTAATATCCAGTTATATCCACCCTAATCCGGCTATCAGTAGCGCCGCCGTCCCTCAATTGCTTGAGATTAATTTGTTATTGTTTTCGCAAGAACTAGTCTATTATTTACTACTAATAGTCCCCCGCGAAGCAATTCCAAAACCACATGGGGTTGCGTCTAGGGTTGCCAGAGAACAGAGACACTCCTGGAATTTGCGGATTTGATTAAATGGGAACTTGAAAAGTCCAGACATTAGAACTAATAGATTTTCTGTTAGATTCTGGTGATATGTTTTTATCAAGATACTTAATTAACACTAATAGCGGGACAGAAAAGCTCATTCCTCAGCGTGAAACCTAAGGTGGATTATGTCAGTTATTTCGCTGGCTCCTGACCCCTCACTGGGCCATCAGAATGGATAAGCATCACATCACAGGAGTGCGATACGTTCTGTGTGGTGACAGAAATACGGCCCAATATTGATACTTGCCCAGACGGACCTACTTACCATATGTGTACATACATGCATACATACATAAAATCACGCCTTTATCCCTTACGGGGTAGGCAGAGCGTTAAACGCCTCGTAAAAGGCGCTTTCGCCGCGTCTGACAAAAATTGAAGGCAATTTTAGATTGTAATGTGTATTGCGAATGTGTAGTGATAGGTTGTCAGCGCATCGCCTAAATTACAATACACTGTAACCCTCGAGTCCCTTTTGCTGTCTTCTACAGCATGCTCGGGAGGAAGGGCAGCTGGAACATTCTATGTTTTTCTATCTCTCCCAGTCCAGCATGGATAAGATGGAAAGAATATGTGTACATACATACATAAAATCACGCCTTTATCCCTAATGGAGTAGGCAGAGAGTAAACGATCTAAACAAAGTTCCGCCAAATCTGATAATGTTTTGAAGGTTATTTAAGATAGATTTGTAGGTATATTGCTGTAGCGACAGGTTGTCAGCCTATCGCCTAAAATGCAATATACTGAAACCCTCGAATCCCTTAACTGGTTTTTACAGCATTCCCGGGAAGATAATCAGCTGGCACATTCTATGATTTTCTTTCACTCCCAGTCCAGCATGGAAGATTCACCAGTCCATATGTGTACTAGGCGCGAATAAAGGTTTACAAAAATCTACTTGCAAGATTATGATTACGACACTATATAAGTCATATAAGTTTCGACTCTAGACAGAATAAAGATTAATACAGAAAAAGCTGGCAACCCTGGCTGTATTCATTGCGTCTTCGCAATCGATTCGCGAATTGAGTTAGTCTTTATTAGGTTTAGTCATGGTTTTAGCCCTAGCTTTAGCTTATACAGCTCTATTATTGATCAAAGCAAACATAGCTAGATATTAGATACGGATGGTTGACCGACCGGTAACAGTAGCTACATTCAAAATTTCAAGGCGGAAACGCCTTTTATGAGATCGTTGTCGCTCTGACTTCCTAGTACATATGTTCATAAAATTCTAAGTATACCTAAAACTTTCGCACTCCTAGAAAGCCTTCCAAAGTTCTTTGACCTCATGGTTCGCATGCCTGCAGAGTCGTAAACTTGTAAGTACGTGAAGGAAGTGAACAGAATCGGAGCAGACGTGTCCTAAGCTATTTGGAAACCGGCCAAAAAAACACACACCTGGTCTCAATGAGGGTGACGCCTTGAAGGCAACGCATTGTGATTTATTTTATACCTGCTAGAGAACTGCTACACAGAAAGCAGTCCTTATAATACAAAATTAAAGTATAATTATGTTTGCAAAAGTTACACATGACCATCTTCGGCTTCTTTGCTAAAAGATTTTAAAAGATCCTTGAAGGAATCAATTTGTACAACTAAACTATTAAAATAACGAACAACTGATCTTTGACTATCTACAATACACCAATAATTTACAGTACAAGTTCCAAAATCATTCGAAATTCTAGTAGCGTTAAAAAACGTGAAACATATTTTAGAAAATATGATTCTGTTATGTTATGAATCGATAACCAAAACAATATCGGCAGATAATCAGATGACCTTCTATCTGTAGTATGCGCCGGCGCAGCTTCCGTAAACAATCAGTAGAAATAGCCGGATGACTCACGCGCACCGAGCCTCGTTAAAGATCACTTTATTTTGGTGCTAGTGCGAGTAAACAGAAACATGAGTGCAACATAGTGCATTGTACTGTTGGTGCTATTTCCCCATAGTAGTATTACGTAGAGAAGTTACGTAGTTATTCGAGTCGCAGTTTCACGCTGGTTTCCCATAAGGATAAGATATTTTCCCGTGGTAAAAAGTAGACTATGATATGGTTAATACAGCTTTCTAATAGTAAACAATCAGTAGAAATAGCCGAGTGACTCACACGCACCGAGCCTCGTTAAATATCACTTTATTTCGGTGTAGAGTTGATGAGGAAACCGCATTTGCATCCTCATAATGCGGATGATCCGCAATTTTTACATATCTTTATCCGCTATCCGAATCATCATAACATAAAGTCAAAATAACCTCATCTACATCCTCTCAATCTTAGAGGATGTGGATGAGGTTATTTTGACTTAATGTTATGTTTTGTTTCGCGACGACGTTACGGGACGACGCCTGCGCTGTTACTAGCCTATTGACAAAATATAAAATAAAAACAGAATGAACAAATTTATTTAAACAAATATACTAAACTTAAAAAAATAGGTATAAATTAAATTTTTAACCCTCTTAATTATTCATGCCCTTCCACATCCGCATCCTCTAACTTTAGTCTTGATAAATCCTCATCCTCATAGCCACATCCTCATCAACTCTATTTCGGTGCTACCTAACCTAGTAAACACAGAAACACCAGTGCGTCGTAGTGCATTGTACTGAGGGGGAATCACAGACGTACCTACTAAGCTAGGCACCATAGCTAGGCCTATGTTTAAGTTACGTCATCAAATACCATGATCAAATATTAACTGTTAATTTTAACTATTTATTTGTCAATCTTTTCTTACTGGGGAGTGGAGATTAGATTAATGTTTTTCTGTACTACGTAATTCTTCTGTCGAGTGGGTATCGAGTCTATCGACCCGATGTACCCTACGTAATAATAAAAGCCTATATTATACTTGCGAAATGTAATAGTTAAAGAATCTTATATTGCTTTCAATTCGTAGTAAACTATTGGCGTCCCTTTCTGTTCTCTCATGACAGAAAATTACACTTATATTAGTTTAGTCGTGATTTTTGCAACTACGAATTGGTACCTGTTATTAAAATTAGTTTGGTATTTTCGAGAGTACAAACAAACATAAGAAATTTCCCTCTATAACCTCTATATCATGAAACTGAAAGTGCTTTAGCTAAGTTGAATACTCGTATAGCTTAAATACACATATGTATTGCAACACAATTTCTCGCTCGTGCATTTTCCCATAGGCGTCCTAGGAAGGCTGAATCTTTGTTTATACTATTTATGGACACAATGACTCAGGGGCATCCGCAACTCTCCACGTGTCACTGTTGTTATTTGTTGCCAAGCAAGACAGGTCACTATCTAATAGACCACCGATACGATAATTTAAACGACTATCCTTGCTCGGGCATTTTCCCATAGGCGTCCTAGGAAGGCTTAATCTATGTTTATAGTGTTCATGGACACAATGAGTCACGGGTATCTGCAACTCGCCACGTGTCACTATTGTTATTTGTTGCCAAGCAAGACAGGTCACTATCTAATAGACCACCGATGCGATAATTTATTGGACTCCGCTTCTGGAGGAATTTCTTAGAACGGAAACTTTGTAGTTTTGGGTTAGATAGACAGTTAAACTTTTCACAGATAGTGTAGGTACAGTACACTGTTGCCGCTACGAGTAAGTACAACAATTTTCTTACAAAATATTTATTTTATTAAATTGAAACACTAAAAGGGACTTCCCTAATAGAAACGTGTCTCCGACTTGGTCTTGACCGGATTTTTACACATATTTGACAGTACACTGTTGGCGCTAAGTACAACAAATCTTACAAAATATTTTTTTATTTAAATTGAAACATTAAAGGGGATTTCCCTAATAGAAACGTGTGTCCGACTTGCACTTGACCGGATTTTTATGTTATCTCGCAGATTTTCACTCGCTCTATGCTGGGTTTATCGCGACTTAATTGAGAAGATAACTAATTATTTACCTTGAACCCGAGTTTCGTGTAACCGATACCGTGTGATCGCATAAAATCGCATGTTTTGGAAGTTATTTGTAAATTATATCTACGGGGTGTAAGGGACAGCGTCCCACAAACTGATAGGGGGTTGCTTAGCCAACGATACTGAACAACTTCCAACCAGGAAATTCTTTCAGGAAGTGAAAACATTTTGTATGGAAAAGCCAATTTTTATTTTCTTTTTAAATTTTACTTTCTAAAACTTCCTGAAAGAATTTATTAGTGAAAGTTGTTTAGTATCGTTGACTGAGCAACCCCTATCAGTTTGCGGGACGCTGTCCCTTACACCCGGTATTTTGATACATTTGTAGCGGGTGGCCTTCTGCCAAGCCGATAGCAGACGATGAATGGATAAGAAGGGCATACAATCGTATAGTAGATCAAAGTGGAGCCAAATACGAAAGGATAAACGAAGATTTTTCTTCCATGCTGGACTGATAGCGAGAAAAAAACATAGAATGTCCCAGCTGCATTTCCTCACGGGTATGCTATAAAAACCAGATAAGGGATTCGAGGGTTTCAGTATTATTGCAATTAAGGCGATGGGCTGACAACCTGTTACTACAGCAATATAAACACACCACAAATCTATCTTAAATAATCCTCAACACTTTGTCAGCCGTGGCGGAACGACCTTTGTTTAGGTCTTTTACGCTCTGTCTACACCATTAGGGATAAAAACGTGATTCTATGTATGTATATAAACGTAGATTCCCTAACCGAGTCCTATGCAGATTATCTATCTTTGGCACAATATATATTTCCTTGCGTCCCATTTCTCTTATAGGTCTGCTATTGGTCAAGCTGTTTCTAAGCAGTTATCAGTCCCTGGTGACGACTTCAATGTCCTAGTTAGAGTGAGTGTGAATAAATCTAATAAATAGTAGTTTTGAAATGCTTAGCTAAGATAAAAACACAGCTGAGTAATCAATTTGTTAAATACTTAACATTTAAGAATGTAAAGTCACTAAATCAAATCTGTGTTAAATAGTCGTCTTTTTCTGACGAGGTTTATGTAAAGACCGCCATCAAAGAAAACGACAGTACTATACTCTACTGTCATCATCTCCCTAGCCTTATCCCGTATCTCACGGGGTCGGCTACCTAATCTACGGGATTGAACGACGCTACTGGTTTTTACACAGAGCGACTGCCATCTGACCTCCGCAACCCAGAAGGGAAACCAGACCCAATCCTAGATTAGGTCAGAGTTTTCAAGCCGCCAATGCTTAGCATTGGCCTCTGTCATGGCTTAACGACTAATATCTGTGGTATTAAACGATATTAACCGGGACCAACGGCTTAACGTGCCTTCCGAAGCACGGAAAAAGCGCCGAATAAACGTAAATATGAAATTCGAAAACCGATAAACACATTGGTACGTGGTGGGATTCGAACCACGACCTCCCGCTCAGGAGGCAGCGGCCCTATCCACTACACCATCGGGCTCTTACATACATCGGGACTATACTCTACTGTATGTCCTCTAAATTTAAACCTCTGAAGTACGGAATCATCTTACTTGCTATTAGACATTCTAGTAAGCAAGTCAGGTTGGAAAAATAATCTTTATACAACGAAGATCGAACCTCAGTGTGAAATATTTCAGCGCTCCGATGCCTCTTTCTTATTTATTTAGACAGATAGGATACTTAACAACGCTGTAAGGCTTTCACACTTAATAAATGCTGTCTATTACTTCACTTGAATGCTCTAGCTTCTGAATTTAATGTATTGCTTACTCTTTGATGCTTCTATCTGATCACTGATCAGCTCAGCAAGTGAACAGGAAAACAGTTTTCTTTTTGTGAAATAGAATCATAATATACGTTGCGTAATACAGCGTCCCGCAAACTTATAGGGTTGGTCAGTCAACGAAACTAAACAACTATCAGCAGGATTTATTTGACTTTCCATACAAATTGTCTGATCGAGTAGGTCATTTTGTAACGGTTATTTTTTTCTTTTATCTCCTGAAATAAATTCCTGGTGAATGTTGTTCAGTTTAGTTGACTGAGCTACCCTTACACCCGGTATTAGCGTAAAATTTACCGACTGAAATGTATTATCATAAGCTTGCTTCAGTCTAGCTAGAACCGGAACTGGACAAGAGCTGGTCAAAAGCCAGACAGCTCCTCATCGCGTGGAGCCTACCACATCCACTTACTTTGACTCGTTCAGCCAGAGTTAGCCACATACAAACTATAGTCTGTCAACGTCGTGCTTACCGCGCCTTAGGGGTACAGACGTGCGCGGGGACGCGGTAACGGGGGTGCGGGCGGTGAAGCAGGAAGGTGAGCGAGCACGACGCAATGTGTTCGCAATCGCCACGTGCTACCGCGTCCCCGCCAACGTCTGTACCCCTAGGGCGCGGTAAGCACGACGTTGACAGACTATAGTGATGCAGTTGCTTGGGGAGTTCAATTCTTCCATGCTGGACTGGAAGCGAAAGAAAAACATAAGATGTGCCAGCTGCATTTCCTCCAGAGCATGCTGTAAAAATCAGCTAAAGGATCCGAGGGTTTCAATATATTGCAATTTAGGCAATGGGCTGACAACCTGTCACTACAGCAATATACCTACAAATATATCTTAAATAACCCTCCAAACTTTGTCAGACGTGGCGGAACGACATTTGTTCAGGTCGTTTACGCTCTGCCTACCCCATTAGGGATGAAAGCGTGATTACATGTTTGTATGTATGTATGTTCAGCTAGGAGGTTAATCCAAACCGCCTATTTGAATGTATTTTCCAATTCTGCCGCCGCCTGGTAGCAATACTTATCAAAATGTTTACGAAAATAAGTTAAAACAACACTGTTTATATTTGTACTCTAAGATTTAATTTCTAAGTTTAGATTGTCGCTGGCGGCTTCGTTCGACCTACAAAGTGTCAAATTATTTTGCGGTGAGAATATCTTCCACTTTAAGTGTGACCTTCTGCGACCGCGGCGTATTGCGAATTGACTAGTGGCACCGAAAAACAACTGCCTAAGTTATTCAAAAGAAATGCTACCCGTCTATTTATGGAACTTTTTATAGCTATTAAATGCTGAGTAAACTTAGGTCCTCGCATATTAAACATTCATGGACTATTAGACTCGATACATCTCTAACACTGTTCCAACTACAAATTTTAAATTCTATATTTAAAGTTACCCAATTAGGGATAAACATACATACATACATAAAATCACGCCTTTATCCCTTAAGGGGTAGGCAGAGCGTAAAACGCCCCCTAAAAGGCGCTTTCGCCACGTCTGACATAACATGGGGGCAATTTTAGATTGTAATGTGTATCGCCGTAGTGACAGGTTGTCAGCCTATCGCCTAAATTACAATACACTGTAACCCTCGAATCCCTTTTGTTGACTTCTACAGCATGCCTGGGACGGGAGGAAGGGCAACTGGAACATTCCACGTTTTTCTTTCTCTCCCAGTCCAGTATTAGGGGTAAAGGTGTGATTATATGTATGTATGTTTAAAGTAATAAAATTAAAAAACAACACGAAGAGTAACCAATAATGTTCTTAAAATATAAAAAGTAAGAAATCAAAACTTAACCGCAGGCAGGGTTTGAACCTGCGACCTTTGGAATGCCGTTCACTAGCTCCGGTCTAGTGCAGAAAAGATCCTGCCATTCATATTACTTGGATGTACGACATGGTAATGGATATTCCCACGGGAAAAAGATACAAATCTCGTAAAACAAACACAATAACGTTTTGTAAAGCAGTTATAGCGAAATCGTTAGGCATCAATATAGATTAGTATTCTATTGGTTCATGCCTATTTTTACTCGCGTTATTTTCACTGAATATTAATTGATTCTATTTCTGTACAAAACAAGTGAAATAACTGAAGATAATCTTGAACTGGTATGTTTTGTTTTATTACCTAAACATAAATAACTACTAAGAATTATTCCGCAAGTAATAAAAATAATAAAAGTCCTCCCAACCGATTTTCGGTGATGGCGGCCAATCTTCCAGAGGTCAGCCAACTGCGCAGGACTAGTTTTAAGTACCCAAGTATTTTCAAATACACAGGTGTACTCTCTATTCCTTCAATATCTTATTCTCATGAGACAGATTGACTGATACGACCAGAGAGAAATAGGTGCAGGACCGACTATTTACATGCCAATACGACAGCATGGATCATCTTACTATTCGGACAATCAGCTGATCAGCCTGCAATGTCCTAGATAAACTAAAAACAACAACACAAAGTCTTGTCACTGTCCCCCGCCGGGAATCGAACCCGGGACCTCCATGTCGTGAGCCCATAGCTCAGACCGCTAGATCACGGAGGCAGTATGCCGCAAATATTGCCATAAAATGTCTCTATCAGTCTCAAATATCTAATCGTCCTTAGTATTAGTATAAACAATTTGTAAATATTAACGTCTGTTTTCCTTTTTTTACCTGGTTTAAATTAATTGTTTATTTTGTTGAGGTATAAATTTTAGTTAGAGTGGACGGCTGTAATAATTAATTACGCTTATTTTAAACACAAGAATACTCTTCCCCACGGCAAAGTACTAGGTTATATGCTAATCTAGTTCAATTTGCGCTAGTTAGGCTTCTGCGTGACCTATCAACAACAAAACAACAACAACTACACGCCCTTTAATGAGGCAATTACGCGCAAGGTGAAGGTCGTTTAGAACTTGGTACAAATTTGTTATGAAAACTTCCCTAGATTTTTTATCGGGGAGGGCTCAAGCAAATGAAATCTCTCTAGGTATCTTTATTTTTCTTTGCCTGCCTGTTCCATTTATCTATATCTTGTGCTGTTTCGTCATCCATGTTTGATTCTTCTCCATCTAGCTATTATAAGTGAATATTTGCAGAGCTCATCCAGACTCCACGTTTGATTTTTTGCTACATAACATCACACCTCATTTCCGAAGGGGTAGGCCGAGAGCTCATCCTTTCACTTGCTACGATTCTTGCAAACTTCTTTCGCTACATCTTCATTCATCAATCTTTTAATGCACACTCATCGGGGTTTAGGGTACTTCTGACCTGACTGAATTTTTACTAATACTGATGATACCTAGTGCCTTGAGGAAATCATATTTTTTATTATTGGAAATGGCTTTGCACTTGACTCTAGACGCAAGGGATGACCGTGACAAAGTTGACGATGTAGCAAGCTCACCCAGAAGATGTATGTTACGGCACTGACAATCACACGCACCGACGAAACACAGCAAGCTGTTTGGTTTCGCGCCGGACTCCGGTGGTTGCGAGCCAGGCGGCCCCTTGCGGAGCCTACCACCGCTATGCAGGGATTTTTTCACAGGCAAACCTGTGTTGCCTTTGCCCGGGGTGGACCACTAGGAGGTAGATCCCATCCCACTTTGTTATTACCAGAACATCTAGTTTTAAGTATCAGCCAGTAGTAAAACCAATCCATGTCTGGGAAACATTACTGCGTCGTACTTATGAATGCAATGAGGAAGTGATCGCGATGCAAGGTTACTTGGTAGGTAAGCTACTCTTGGAGGTACTCTACTGCGTCGTGGAGTCTCCTAGATCCGGGTCTTGAGGCCTGAGGCTCACACAGCGATTGCTTATGCATCTACAATACATGCATAAAGTCACGCCTTACGGGGTAGGCAGAGCGTACAACCCCTCAGCCATGCTGTGCCCTCACCTTTTTCCGCTAAGATACCTAATATATGTTTTGATATTAATTAAACTTAACCGCTTAAATTATGCATTTTAAGTGACGGTTTTGAATGATTGTTTGTATTAATGTTATTTGTGTTAATGTGGAAATAAATGTATTTTATCTTTTTTAATCTTTTATCTTAGTAAAAGGCGCTTTTGCCGCGTATGAGGGCAATTTTAGATAATATTTAATTATTTAACAATTTATTGTACACAAAAACATCACGTGTTGTCCATCAATTGTTCCGGTTTTATTCCCCGTGAGGCTAGGTCTGCAGGGTTAGTGTATGTGTGTGTGTGTGTGTGTGTGTGTGGCACAACAGGTTGTCAGCCTATCGACTAAATTACAATACATTAACCCTTGAATCTCTTTTGCTAACTTGTACAGCATGTCCGGGTGGAAGGGCAGCTCGATTATTCTAAGTGTTTCTATCGCTCCAAGAAAGAGCAGAGCCCGATGGTGAAGTGGATAGGGCCGCTGCCTCCTGAGCGGGAAGAATTTCATATGTACGTTTATTCGGTGCTTTTTCCGTGCTTCGGAAGGCACGTTAAGCCGTTGGTCCCGGTTAGTATCGTTTAATACCATAGATATTAGTCGTTAAGCCATGACAGAGGCCAATGCTAAGCATTGGCGGCTTGAAAAACTCTGACCTAATCTTGGATTGGGTCTGGTTTCCCTTCTGGGTTGCGGAGGTCAGATGGCAGTAGCTCTGTGTAAAAACCAGTACCCTCGTTCAATCCCCTAGATTAGGTAGCCGACCCCGTGAGATACGGGATAAGGCTAGGGAGATGATGTTTCTATCGCTCCCACTCATAGAAGAAATATATACTAGAATTATTCATCAAATCACTCTTATATCTGTTTTAGCATAGATACAGTGCCAACATTACAGTGCAATCTTCCATGCTGGAAAGGGAGAGATAGAAAAACAGAATGTTCCAACTGCCCTTCCTCCCGGGCATGCTGTAGATTAGGGATTCGAGGTTACAGACGTATTGTAATTTAGGCGATGGGCTGACAACCTGTCACTACAGCAATACACATTATAATCTGAAATTGCCCTCAATTATTGTCAGACGTGGGAAGGCCTTCTAAGAGGCGTTTTACGATCTGCCTACCCCGTAAGGGGTAAAGGCGTGATGTATGTATGTACAATGTCAACAGCAGTATAAGCTATTTAGTCTATGATAAAAATACGTTGCTTAATACCAATATATCTCGGACCGTTTACTTTACAGACTAATTAATTGAGTTGAATACTGAACTTAATAATATTGAAGTATCTCTTGATAATTCTTTATTAGCTTTGAATCTTGAAGAAAACGAAGAGCCAAGACGCTCGAAAAATGTTATCATTAGAGGTACCTTTAAGATTTTTTTATTGCTCCTTGAAGAGCAATCATAAAAGTTGCCCCCGTGATCTAGTGGTCTGAGCCATGAGCTCTCGGTTCGAGAGGTCCTGGGTTCGATTCCCAGTGGGGGACACAAAGTTCATATTTGTGAGTTGATATCACTTAGTGAGATTCGCCTTAGTGTGGTTAGAACAATATACGCTTAATCACCAGATTGTCTGCAAGGAAAGGATTCCGTGTTTCGAAAAGCACGTTAAGCCTCGATATCTGTGCTATTAGGCTGTTTAAAAACTGACTCGAGAGTTCATTGGGTCGATCGACTCCAAACCCACTGGAGAAGATCAAGTTAAAGTAATAGAAAGCGTGTAATACAGAAAAGACAAGCAAGTATATTATGTACATACATATAATCACGCCTTAATACCTAATGTGGTAGGCTGAGCGTAAATGACCTAAACAAAGGTCGTCCCGCCCCGGCTGACAAAATTTAGAGGGTTATTTAAGATAGATTTGTAGGTAAATTGCTGTAGTGACAGGTTGTCAGCCCATCACAAAAATTACAATATACTGAAACTCTCACATCCCTTAGCTGGTTTTTACAGCATGCCCGGGAGGATATGCAGCTGGCACATTCTATGTTTTTCTCTCACTTCCGTGCCAGCATGGAAGTGTACATACATACATACATATAATCACGCCTTAATCCCTAATGGGGTAGGCAGAGCGTAAATGACCTAAACAAAGGTCGTCCCGCCCCGTCTGACAAATGCAAGCAGCATGCCCGGGAGGAAATGCAGCTGGCACATTCTATGTGTTTCTCTCACTCCCAGGCCAGCATAGAAGAATATAATGTAATGTATCTAGACACGCGGTAGCGTGTCCAAACCAAGCTCAAGCCAAACGAAGAGATCAGGCCGGCAGCACCGTGTGTATATTTACAGGAACCATTTGAAGCCACTTTTGGCCCCTTCATAACTCGAAAACTTCTTAACTTAAATACACAAAATTTGGTTTATATATTTATATCCTCTAGATAAACAAGTACTCAAAATTTTATTTAAAAAAAACTTTATTTCAGGGTACAAGCCCCATATATTACATTCCATGACATTAATTTTACAGTTTACATTTTTTAAAACATAGATCAAACGGTTATTTAAATATTAATTTAAAAAAATAGTTTTTTTTATGATTGATTGATTGACTGACTGACTGCATACATATCAAAAATCAATTAATCAAAAACCCATTGAACTAGGAAGCTGATATTTGGAATGAAGAATGATTATAATGACAGAAAGTTAGAAATGTAAAAATTAAATGAATAAAAACAAAATTGGACCCCCTATACAAGTGAAAGGGGGGGGGGGGGCAAGTTCTTTATTTTTTTAACTACTATATTGAGTGGGGTATCGTTACACAGGTCTCATAAAATTAGGTGGAAGTTTCTATGAAAATAAGTGCATTAAATGGGCCCTTCTCGAGATATTTGCATTTAAAGTCGCCGTTCTTAAAAACAAAAAAATAATCAAAAACCTAATCCACTTCCAAATAACCTAGGAAGCTGATATTTGGTATAAAGATTGATTATAATGACGCAAGGTAAGAAATGTAAAAGATAATATCAAATAAATAAAAAATTGGACCCCCTCCCATACAAGTGAAAGGGGGGCATTTTTTATTTATTTTTTAACTACTATATTGAGTGGGGTATTGACAGGTCTCATGAAATTAGGTACAGGTTGTACCACCTGTACCTAATTTCATGAGACCTGTCAATAAAAATAAACCTTATTGAAGAGTTTAGAATTACTATAATAAACCCTTGACTTGGCTCCCTTTTTAGATCTTACAACTTTTTGTGCGATTCACGCACCAAGACCACCATGAGCTTGGCTTTCACTTTTACATTTATGTTTTTGGTGGGATTATAATTACTGTAATATTGTATTTTTACATACATATAATCGCGCCTTTACCCCTTACGGGGTAGGCGGAGCGTTAAACGCCTCGTAAAAGGCGCTTTCGCCACGTTTGACAAAAATTGAGGGCATTTTTAGATTGTTATATGTATTGCTATAGTGGCAGGTTATCAGCCCATCGCCTAAATTACACTACACTGTAACCCTCGAGTCCCTTTCGCTGACTTCTACAGCATGCCCGGGAGAAAGGGCAGCTGGAACATTCTATGTTTTTCTATCTCTCCCAGTCCAGCATGAAAGTACTTTTAACTTCGTTAATTCAAATAACACGGTCATTCACAATCAATTATTCAGTTTACCCTATAATTACACGTTTTTTAAGGGCGCCATAATTAAAATCGTACAAATTTCATATAAT
Organism: Scrobipalpa costella; assembly: GCA_949820665.1. Classification (NCBI taxonomy): domain Eukaryota; kingdom Metazoa; phylum Arthropoda; class Insecta; order Lepidoptera; family Gelechiidae; genus Scrobipalpa; species Scrobipalpa costella. Next base: position 4,708,779 of record OX463299.1, read on the forward strand.
TAGCGGTCCTAAACAATATTAGTTGGTTGGTAATTATAACCATGGTGATACTTGTACCATATTGTACGTATACACATACATATAATCACGCCTTTATCCCTAATGGGGTAGGCAGAGCGTAAACGACCTAAACAAAGGCCGTTCCACCACAAAGTTTTGAGGGATATTTAAGATAAATTTGCATGTATATTGCTATAGTGACAGGTTGTCAGCCTATCGCCTAAATTGCAATATACCGAAACCCTCGGATCCCTTAGCTGTTTTACAGCATGCCCGGGTGGAAATGCAGCTGGCACATACGATGTTTTTCTCTCGCTCCCAGCCCAGCATGGAAGACGTATATATATATATTATAGGTATTATGTGCTGTACTGTACGACAAGGGTTTATATGAACGTGTGTGGGGTCGCTGCAATGTATGGAGAACTGTTTTCTTCTGTCGTGTGGGTTTAGAATCGAATAACCCAATGAACCCTGATGGTAGATTTTTTAAACCGCCTATTAGCACAGCTGTGGGCCTCTGACATGGTTTGTGTAACGACCACTATCAAAGGCAGCGACCAGTCCAGCACGGAATCCATTTCTTGCAGACAATCAGGTGATTCAGCCTGCATAGTCCTAACCAAACTGGGAAAATCTCACAAAGTAATAAATTGACAAATATCAAGTGTTCCTCCCCTGGACCTCGAACCCAGGAGCTCAGACCGCTAGATCTTGGAGAACTGTTAAAAATTGCGTTACGTTTGTTCCCTTTTTGGTCGCGTACTTTTTGTAGGAATCAACGAAGCGCGGGTGGCGCTCACAGCGCATATGCAAGAAAAGCGCGCGAGGAGGAGGGAACCTAAGATGGCGGCCGCGTTACTACCGCGTGCGTAAACAAAACAAACCGGCTGGAGCATGCAGCCCACTCCCTACTCTACTGAATATACCTCAAGTGGTTAACCAAGTTTTTGCAAGGTCTAAATTTTCTTTCTTCCATGCTGGCCTGGAAGCGAGAGAAAAACATGGAAAGTGACAGCTGCATTACCTCCCGGGCATGCTGTAAAAACCAGCTAAGGGATCCGAGGGTTTCAGTATAGGCGATATCTTAAATAACCCTCAAAACTTTGTCAGACGTAGCGAAACGACGTTTAGGACATTTAGATAAACCCCATTAAGGATAAATGCGTGATTATATGTATGTATATTTTTTATATGAGATGAAAGAAAGGTTTTTCTCTGATAATGAAAGTTCGATGATAATGAAAGACTCTTGTTTTACATTTCTTTGGAAGTTGTAAAAATAAATGTAGTTGGTAAAGTAATAGAAGTATCCTACTTTGACCCTTTACCTAGTGGTTAGCTTAGTTTTTACAAGTTTAACTGTTTGTTGTCTAGAGAAACTAAAGGTGGATTATGTTAAAGAAAACTCGCGTAATATTGCAGGGAACGTTTTGACACTTTATGTTACGTTATGTTACTTCCATGCTGGACTGGGAGAGATAGAAAAACCTAGAATGTTCCAGCTGCCCTTCTTCCCGGGCATGCTGTACAAGTCAGCAAAAGGGATTCGAGGGTTACAGTGTACTGTAATGTAGGCGATGGGCTAACAATCTGTCACTACAGCAATACACTTTATAATCTAAAATTACCCTCAATTTTTGTCAGACGTGGCGAAAGCGCCTTTTACGAGGCGTTTTATGCTCTGCCTACCCCGTAAGGGATAAAGGCGTGATTTTATGTATGTATGTATGTAACGTTATGACAACAAAAGTTTTGAAGTGTAATAAGTTGTAAAAGTAGTAGAAAAAAACTTATTTATCAATTTTACGCCGCAGTTTCACCCGCGGCTTACTTAATGACTTTTCCCGGGGGAATCACATATGTCCCTGCAATAAAGAGTAGCCTATGTTGCTCAGGATGAACGTAGCTTTCTAATGGTGAAAGAATTTTTGAAATTGGTCCAGTAGTTTTTGAGTTTATTCGTTACAAACATACACACTAAAATACAAATCTTTCCTCTTTTTTATAATATTAGTATAGAGTAGGTATAGAAGGGTGAAGGCCTCCATCAATTCTTGCCATTTTTCTTTTCCCTGTTCTAGCCCATATGCCTACATTAATACTAAGTTACTAACACAATAATAAAAATAAGAAAATAACTGTACTAACCTGATTCAATGCTATTTAAGTTCTTGGAAATAAAACGCTTTTTATTTTATTTTAATAGGTACATAGACAAGCGACCCGCCCCGGCTTCGCACGGAAATTATCAGTGTTTCTCTACTAAATTATGCATGTATCATACATATAAACCTTCCTCTTGAATAACTCTATCTATTAAAAGAAACCGCATCAAAATCGGTTGCGTAGTTTTAAAGATTTATGCATACATAGGGATATAGGGACAGAATAAGCGACTTTGTTTTATACTATGTATGAAGAACCTTTCCCCTACCTTTATTTCATTTTTATGTCTTCTCTATAGGTAGTATTTTAAGTAGGTGTTTGTAGAGCTACCTAAGTGTTAAACAGAACACGAGTAGGTACGACGTGGTGGTAATTTGCGTAATAACAGCCGTTGGATACAATTAGCGATATTCAGGCTGTCATGCCGGCGCCAGCGATGCAGAGGCCGTTTTACACAGTGTTGCCAGATGTAAATAAGCTTAAGTAAATAAGTAGATTGTATTCAGCAATTTGCACAAAACTGCAACCCTGATGCCTCCATCAGGATGTCAAGATAACCTTCCTTCACTACCTACGTGAATGCACAAATTCATCGTCACCCCTACGGCTATGCAGTAGCAATTATTCTTTACCAACAGCCTTTCCTATACAAAGGTCATACGTAGATATGTTAACAGAATTTATTAAATGCACCACAATAAGAGTTCGTTTTTTTAACGTTGCGTTATCGATACTAACGTGTTTTGCGGCCCATAAACAACATTTTTTTCGCAAGTCGGTAGGGCTTTGAATTTCGGAACAGCAAATTATAACTTTACCATCATATGTCTTGCGATTGACTTTCTTTAAAGTTGTAAAGAAAAAACAGTGCGTGGACCGCAATACACGATAACTCAACGTTAAATAAACGAACTTTACTACACGACTGAAATGGACTGAAGGTCACACCCATAATGTCTATCCATCGAACAATTGTTTTCAAAAACCAGTAATTACAAACCATAAAAATAAAACATAGTGTCTCAGTCTACAGTGACTGCTACGTCATTGCGCAATGCAACCTGCACGTTACAAGCAAACCGATGCAGCTGGCAACATTACACACGAGTAAACAACAAAGTAAACACGCCGGTGCAGTGCGATGCAAATGAACTCCCCCCCCCCCTCCTACCCCCGCACTTCCCTCCACTCCCATACACGCACACATGCATGAAGTCCAGTGGATATTTATAGAGAACGGAATGTTATTGTACTAGTGGGGTTAGTGATGCAGGATAGGATGCGACTGGGTCTATATCTATCTAGTTCTGTTTATGTCTTGGCATAGGTCTTGTCTGGGATAAGTGTTGAGAATTAGACTAGCGATCTATTTGGTACATACATACATACATATAATCACGCCTTTATCCCTAACGGGGTAGGCAGAGCGTAAACGACCTGAACAAAGGTCGTTCCGCCACGTCTGACAAAGTTTTGAGGGTTAATTAAGATCGATTTGTACGTATATTGCTATAGTGATAGGTTCTCAGCCCATCGCCTAAATTACAATACACTGTAACCCTCGAATCCCTTTTGCTGACTTCTACAGCATGCCCGGGAGGAAGGGCAGCTGGAACATTCTATGTTTATCTATCTCTCCCAGTCAAGCATCTATTTGGTTTAGGTACTATTAATCGATGCGATTGTGGGCTAGAATTTAATGAGGTAGAGGCCTACCTACTTTATGTAACTTAACATTCTTGTTAGTTCGAAATGCTCAATAATTAAAATTAGGAAAATAAAGAGCCAGGTTACATATGAGCATGACATGTTTATTTGAGATACCTATATTTTACGTGCGGAACTACATGGCTTGATACCCGTAATCAAAATAGATAACTGGTAAATATGTACCAAAGATAAAATAGAATAACAATGAATGTCAGATATTAACATAATCTTATCGATACCGAAACTATCGATAAAAACAACAACAACAACGTCACAGCTCTAGAAGGCTACATTGGTACTGAACTGACAAATATTGAACGCGACGAGCCGAGTCCCCCCTCCCCGCGCTTACTACGTCGCTACTACAGCCTCCGCCCCCCTCACCCGCCGGCCCCGTACCATGACACCCCGCCGCGCAGCTCTCGACGCGATATTACGACGTAAACAAGCTTTCGATGGAAGCTCCACAACTGAATACGACCTACCGCGCTCCAACGGACGCGGCGAGGTTCAAGGTAACAATCGTTTCGCGCGCGCAACACCGATTGCATGGTACAGGCGCCGGCTTGTTATTAATGGTGGAATCCGCGTCGCTTTTACGTTTTACGATAATTTTGTAAAATTATAGTCATTGAGTTCGCTCGGCGTTGTTCGACGAACAAACAGGTTGCGTCATGCGTGGTTGTAGTTGTTATGTTGGTAGTAGAAGTTGTGTACGATATGTTTGGTGCACATCTAGTAATTGGCGTACGTATGTGTTCGACAATGTACCCTATTGTTATTTTTGCTCGGTTGAATAGATGAATAGACTGCGCACCAAGCGCGCCAAGAACGCAGTATATTTGTATTGGTCTGAGCCATTGGCTCTCGACCCGGACGTCTCGGGTTCGATTCCCGGCGGGAGACAATGACTTGGTGTTGTTGTTTCTAGTTTGGTTAGGACATAGCATGTTGTTCACCTGATTGTCCGAAAAGTAAGATGATCCAAGCTGTCGGATAGGCATGTAAATAGTCGGCCCTGTGCCTGATTTCTCCTCTCTGGTCGTGTCAGTTAATCTGTCCCACCAGAATAAGATATTGAAGGAATAGAGAGTGCACCTGTGTGTAGAGCAAACACTTGGGCACTAAAAACTCGTCCTGCGCAGTTGGCCGATCTCTGGGAGATTGGCCGCCATCACCGAATATCGGTGGGAGGACTATTATTATATTTATATTGTAGTTGGTACTGTCTGTGATCTTCTACTCGCTCGGTTGATTCATTATGCAATGTGCGGTCACGATCTTACTTACGTCTATAGGAACATCTAGCTATTACGGACGTCTGGATCTTTATATGCGAATACTAATATACATACTACAGTAGATACATAGTGCATAGGATTCGCAGAGCGCACAACTTAACTAAACCTTGACTAAAAAAATATTGGCATCCGTTTCTTTTCTCTCATGACAGTAAATGACAGGTATAGACTTATATTAGTTAAGTCGTGAATTTTGCAACTACGAATTGGTACCAGTGTTAGGAGCTACACTGCCATTATTAACTTTAAACCTAATGGTATTCGAACGGTTCTACGCATTACAACGTTCCATAAGTACTAACTTTTTAGTTGGAAAAGGTGAAATTGAAAACATTTTCCTTTATAAATAATATTCGCGAGAATTAAAAAGAATCTTCCATGCTGGCCTGGGAGCGAGAGAAAAACATAAAATGTGCCAGCTGCATTTCCTCCTGGGCATGCTGTTAAAACAAGCTAAGGGATCCAAGGGTTTCAGTATATTGTAATTTAGGCGATGGGTTGACAACCTGTCACTACAGCCATATATACCTACAAATCTATCTTAAGTAACCCTCAAAATTTTGTCAGACGTGGCGGAACCACCTTTGTTTAGGTCATTACGCTCTGCCTACCCCAGGCGTGATTATATGTATGTATGTAAAAAAATATATGTGGTCAAGTATAACTTCTTTATCTATATGAAAATTCCTTTTGCAGACAAAACAGAATGAAATAAGTCACCACCGTGGTCCGTGGTGGTGATAATGACACGAGGTCGTGAGCGTACTTTCTCTACCTACATACATACATACATAAAATCACGCCTTCATCCCTTACGGGGTAGGCAGAGCGTCAAACTCCTCGTAAAAGGCGCTTTCGCCACGTCTGACAAAAATTGAGGGCAATTTTAGATTGTAATGTGTATTGCTATAGTGACAGGTTGTCAGCCCATCGCCTAAATTACAATACACTATAACCCTCGAGTCCCTTTTGCTGACTTCTACAGCATGCCCGGGAGGAAGGGCAGCTGGAACATTCTATGTTTTTCTATCTCTCCCAGTCCAGCATGGAACTTTCTCTACCTTCAGAATTTTAATGGGAATTCTTACGAATAGGTGTCGTACGGTGTTTTGATGGGGTTCTTGGTAGATTCGGTAGATTAATAAATAAATAAATAATATCTTTATTTCGGACAACCGATATTAGTAAACAGATTGAAATAAGTCACCGTGGTAATGACACGAGGTCGTGAGCGTACATTCTCTACCTTCAGAATTTTAATGGGAATTCTTACGAATAGGTGTCGTACGGTGTTTTGATGGGGTTCTTGGTAGATTCGGTAGATTAATAAATAAAATCTTTATTTCGGACAATCGATATTAGTAAACAGATTGAAATAAGTCACCGTGGTAATGACACGAGGTCGTGAGCGTACATTCTCTACCTTCAGAATTTTAATGGTAATTCTTACGAATGAATTGTACTTCCATGCTGGCCTGGGAGCGAAAGAAAAACATAGAATGTGCCAGCTGCATTTCCTCCCGGGCATGCTGTCAGATCCAGCTAAGGGATCCGAGGGTTTCAGTATATTGGAATTCAGGCGATGGGCTGACAACCTGTCACTACAGCAATATACCTAGAATTCTATCTTAAATAACCCTCAAAACTATGTCAGACGTGGCGGAACGACCTTTGTTTAGGTCGTTTACGCTCTGCCTACCCCATTAGGAATAAAGGCGTGATTATATGTAAGTATGTATGTAGGTTTTCGGTATTCGTACGGTGTTCTTGGTAGATTTGGTAGCTTAATAAATAAATTAAAATGTTTGGTACTCGAAATTACCTTAAATATAATATATTTGTATAGTGCTGAAGTATTTTACTTTCTTTTACATATAATTTAGTCTTTTATTTATGACAAACAATGTGTTTACTTTATAATAAAGTCATAATCATAATGATGAATCAATTTATATTTGTTGATCGTAATTGACAAATAAGTATTGTTATTGTACTTATCTATAACCACGTGACTTTGTTTTTGGACAACCTTTTCCTGTTAGTGAATCAAAACATTATGTATCTAACTAGGTAAGTAACTTTTTTTTTTTTATATATAAAGGCGAGCATTTTTCCGCCATCTCACCTGGTGGAAAGTGACGATGCGGACTATGTTAAAGCATACTCACCTATGTAGTGCCTATTCACTCTCGCCTTGAAAAGGTCCAGGTTATATTAACTAATTAGTTACAAATGGTTGATGTATGAAATGATGTGTGTCATGTGATGAAAATTTGTTTGATTTACGTAAATAATTATAAAGAGTAAAACCTATTTAAAATAAAAGAAACATGCATAATACAAAAAATATATTTACATTATACATTTAAAAAATCATTAATTTTAAATAGGCCGAACGATAATAACAATAATAAGAGTAAACCCGTAAAACTATGTACCATAAAAATATGCGAAGACAAATATATTTTTAAGTAAGAAAAATACCAAATGAACTCTAATTTTGGTGTACTTTGTCAACTACCTGCAACTCTACGTTTACAATTCTTGACTAATCATAATCATTATCTCACATACATACATACATCCAATCACACCTTTATCCCTAATGGGGTAGGCAGAGCGTTAACGATCTAAACAAAGGTCGTTCCGCCACGTATAACAAAGTTTTGAGGGTTATTTACTCGTAAGATAGATTATCTCACAATTATGAATTTTAGCCAACACCACAAAACAACAAGGTTACGCCATAGTTCGAAACTAGAGTTGATGAGAAATCCGAATCCGCATCCTCATAATGCGGATGATCAGCATTTTTTACATATCCTCATTCGCTATCCGCATTCTCATAGCATAAAGTCAAAATTTCCTCATCAGCATCCTAATCCTAAGATAAAGATGATTTGGACGAGGATTTTGTTGGGCGCAGAGCAACGGCGTGTGTGGGACTGCGCCCGCGCTGCAACTGGCCTATTGTCAAAATATAAAATAAAAACAGGATGCAAAGAACAAAGTTAAATATACAAAACTAAAAAAAAAAAGATATGAATTCAATTTTTAACCTTCTTTATTTTTCATCCTTTTCCTCATCCGCATCCGCATCCGCATCCTCATCGTCATCCGAATCCCTATTCGCATCCCCATCCGCATCCGTCTACTCACAGAAAATCCTCATCCTCTGAGCCACATCCTCATCAACTGTATTCGAAACGCCCTGCACGCGAGGAATCGTCTCCCAGACTGATTATCTTGAAGCATACTGTAGGTAGGTGGGATAAGCCGGATGTCCGGTGGCGTGGCGCGCTTGAGCGATCGCGTGCGCATATTTTGATCTAGGTCTACGCAGTGACTCAAATCTCCCGCACTTTTGAACTTTAAACAATAGCATTAAAGGACATACATACATACATATAATCACGCCTTTATCCCTAATGGGGGAGGCAGAACGTAAACAACCTAAACAAAAGTCGTTCCGTCACGTCTGACAAAGTTATGAGGGCCATTTAAGATAGATTTGTAGGTACATTGCTGTAGTGACAGGTTGTCAGCCCATCGCCTAAATTGCAATATACTGAAACCCTCGGATCCCTTAGCTGGTTTTTACAGCATGCCCGGGTGGAAATGCAGCTGGCGCATTCTATGCTTTTCTTTTGCTCCCAGTCCAGCATGGAAACGGACAATAAAGAACGGGCATTAAAGGACAATAATGCTCTTTATGCTCGATTGAACCAAGAACACGCGAGAAAACATCTCTCGGACTGGTTATCTTGAAGGATAAGCCGGATGTCCGGCGACGCGCTTGGGCGAGCGTGCGCTTCTCGTGATCTGGGTCTGCGCGAGCGCAGTTTTCTGTAGACCAACAGAAAAGTGCTATGAATCACGCCTAGAAAGAACCGCCAGTTTCATAATTTTATTTATTTACCGGTTTCCTGGATCCAAACAATTTATTATTAGGAGAAGAAAAAAGCAGCAACGACGGTAGATCGTAATAATTTAATGAATATTTAAAACATTTGTGCTGATTTCAAAAATACAATAAGCGTAAATATCTTATTCCCAAGGGAAAATACATCAAGGCGCAGGAACAACCACGTTTCTAAAAGCGAGTTCAGCTCTATATGCTCCATGAAATACTTTCGCGGTGTCTGCGCAAATATTTAGAGCAATCTCGAGTCCATTCGTGTTTGTTATTCGGAACACGATATGTTTTCTACGGAAGCGAAATCCGTCTTCCGTTAAGATACTCTTTAAACTTCATATCAAGTAACTAAACTTCTTAGTAAAGCATGGAACTTTAATTTAATATGTGTAATAAAAGGGAGTATCCATTAATTTCAATAACATCTAATAGAATTTAAGGCAGGGCATTATGAGAACCGTACTAAATCATACAAAGCCCAAAATCATGAATCAGCCATCAATCACAATTTACTGGACGAACGAACAGCTGACCAGCCGCCACATCCTAAACTATCAACACACAAACACAACCAAAGTCGATGATCTGATGTATCCTAATCGAGTGTTCAAGGTTTTACCGACTTGACCGTGGAGACAGTTTGATAAAACTACAAATTACTAATTATAATTAACTAACTAATTATACAGTACAGTAATTATAAATTACCGTAAAGTCATTTTTGAGACATAGAGCTAATTTGGGTTTTTTATAACGTATGCACAAAGCCTGCGCAAGAGTTGAAGATATACGGAATAATCCTGGAAGAGTATGACCAGCTGAGTCTGTCGCGTCCTAACCAAACTCGCAACAACAAGTAGATGCTCTGGTCGATTCTAACTCGAGTTCAGGGTTTTACCCACTAGACCGTGGCGGCGGTTATGGCTGTTTATAAAGTATGCACAAAGCCTGCGCAAGAGTTGAAGATATGCGGAATAATCTCGAGCAACAACGATCAGCTGAGCCTGTCACGTCCTAACCAAACCTAACTACAAACAACGTAAGTCAATGTCCCGATGTATCCTAATTGATATTTCAAGGTTTTACCACTAGACCGTGTCGTCGGTTTGGGCTGTTTATAACGTATGCACAAAGCCTGCGCAAGAGTTGAAGATATGCGGAATAATCCCGGGCGACGTGGCGGCCGCTGATTTATGTTTCCGGTGACTGAATGAAGACATCAATGGATGGACTGTGCCACTAGGTTCTTAGTCCTTTGTTCTTGAAACGGTAATATATAGATACGCTCGAAAGAAATTAGGAGCTTTATTTTTGAATCGAATTCGCATACGAAATAGTAACATTCACATGCCAAACAGTATAGAAATCGCATGCGAATGTTGCTGTTTCGCTTGCGCATTTCGATTCTAATAATTCAAAAATACGAATCCTGAACTAATATAACTAAGTAGTAAACTTTGTATGTATGTCTTCTACGGATACAATCTAAAACTACTCGACCGAGTAAAAAATAGGCTTTGTATATTAGAAAGCTACGTTTTCTTCCATGCTGGACTGGGAGCGAGAGAAAAACATAGAATGTGCCAGCTGCATTTCCTCCCGGGCATGCTGTAAAAACCAGCTAAGGGATCTGAGGGTTTCAGTATATTGCAATTTAGGCGATGGGCTGACAACCTGTCACTACAGAAATATACGTACAAAATACAAATCCATCTTGAATAACCCTCAAAACTTTGTCAGACGTGGCGGAACGACCTTTGTTTAGGTCGTTTACGCTCTGCCTACCCCATAAGGGATAAAGGCGTGATTATATGTATGTATGTATGTATGTACGTTATCCAAAAGTAAAAAGCATTTTTTTACCGTGGCAAAATATATTTTTTTTTCAATGGATTAATTGATACTAATTCCCAAGGGAAAACTAAGCCGCAAAAAAAAAAAAATTAGACGAAGTTTGAATATATAAAAATCTTAGATCCTAACAGAATGTCCTTTAAGTCTAACACGCTGCGCCCGCGCACCGCTCTCCATTGTTGGTGTTCATTCACACTGCCCATACGATGCAAAATACTATACTTAGACTTGATAGCAAGGTTTAGCTTGTTTGCTAGTTTGTTCTATGTATAAGCAAAGAAGGACTGGATGTATACAAACAAACATTGATATGTTTAGTTGCGCGACGAAGCAAAATTGTATGGCAATTATTTATAATTTAAATATTACATTAACAAAAAAAAAAAAAAATAACGAAAACTTTTACCTATCTTCCACTTAGCGAGTGGGTTTTCGAGTCGATTAACGAACTGATGTCCCGCCTAGTAGCGTAGCTATTAGGCCTCTGACATGGTTTGAGTAACGACCACTATCAAAGACCGCGAACGGGACCAACGGCTTAACGTGCCCTCCGAAGGACAGACTCCTTTTTCTTTTCGGATAATCAGGTGAATGTCCTAACCAAACTGGGGAAAGCCTCACAAAGTGATAAATTAACTAATATCAACTTTGTGTTCCCACCATGGAAATCGAACCCAGGACCACCGGATCAGGAGCCATGGCTCAGAGCACTAGGCCACGGAGGCAGTTATTATACCTATCTACTATACTTAGCTACCCAAAACCCTACGAGCTCTCGCGAAGGACGTGTCAAGGTCGCGGAAGTTTCGGCTTGTTCGCAACAACTTTGCCGTGTTTACTTTTCCTCATATTACAGCCATCTTTCTTGCCGCAACATAACCTATTTCGAAGTTCGGAAGAAAAGGGAAGTTTTACTAGGTAATCATCAGCCAATTTATTATAACCGTTACCATACATACATATAATCACGCCTTTATCCCTAATGGGGTAGGCAGAGCGTAAACGACCCAAACAAAGGTCGTTCCGCCACGTCTGACAAAGTTTTGAGGGTTATTTAAGATAGATTTGTAAGTATATTGCTGTAGTGACAGGTTGTCAGCCCATCGCCTAAATTACAATATACTGAAACCCGCGGATCCCTTAGCTGGTTTTTACAGCATACCCGGGAGGAAATGCAGCTGGCACATTCTATGTTTTTCTCTCGCTCCCAGGCCAGCATGGAAGAAAACCGTTTCCAAAGAAAATAATAAAGATGCGTGACATGCCTTGTCAAGAAAGAAGTAACCGGTAGACTTCACACATGTTTGCGGCGCATACTGAGTATCTACTGGCCACGAACCATTTCTAACGTAAAACTGTGGGAGTTGACTGACCAAAAACCCATAGACAACGAGATCCTTCTTAGAAAATGGCGATGGATTGGACATGTGCTGCGGAAACCAGACAACCATATATCCAAGCAAGGGTTGTCATGGCAAGCGTATGGAACACGTGGAGGCGCTAAGTCAAAAAAGCGGCTGCATCAACTGGTCTCGGCTGGGAAGACCTAGAAGTTACCGCGCAAGATCGAGAGCAGTGGAAATCCCTTCTTCGAGCCCTATGTCCCTGATGAGGGATATCAGGACTTCATCATCATCATTATCAAAGAAAATGAGGTTCATTACTGTGATTTTAACAATAATAAAGGTACGGGCTTTCGGTAAACAACTTGGCAGTCTCTTCTTCTTCCTAGCCTTATCCCGTATCTCACGGGGTTGGCTACCTAATCTAGGGAATTGAACGAGGGTACTGGTTTTTACACAGAGCGACTGTCATCTGACCTCCGCAACCTAGAAGGGAAACCAGACCCAATCCTAGATTAGGTCAAGAGTTTTCAAGCCGCCAATGCTTAGCACTGGCCTCTGATATGGCTTAACGACTAATATTTACGGTATTAAACGATATTAACCGGGACCAACGGCTTAACGTGCCTTCCGAAGCACGGAAAAAGCACCGAATAAACGTACATATGAAATTCGAAAACCGAAAAACACATTGGTACGTGGTGGGATTCGAACCACGACCTCCCGCTCAGGAGGCAGCGGCCCTATCCACTACACCATCGGGCCCTAGAAAATACCATAGTACGTTTTGTAAAAAATGGCCAATCACAAATAAAAACGGTACACTAAATTTAATACACGGATCAGTTTGCTAAAATCTTGGTTTTAGCACTTTTTTTGAGAGAATCATGTAAAGGATCAATTTCCTTTAAACTATTATTATAATAGTTACAGACTCGTCTGAAAAACGTTTATTGAACATAGTCAACACGAGCAAAACTCACTGAAAACAATTCGCGTGGGCGTAAACGTTGAGGTGGTACATGAAAACTTATGTTTTGCAAGAGGTTACATACATACATAAAATCACGCCTTTATCCCTTACGGGGTAGGCAGAGCGTTAAACGCCTCGTAAAAAGGCGCTTTCGCAGCGTCTGACAAAAATTGAATATTGTAATGTGTATTGCTAATGTGTAGTGACAGGTTGTCAGCCCATCGCCTAAATTACAATACACTGTAACCCTCGAGGCCCTTTTGCTGTCTTCTACAGCATGCCCGGGAGGAAGGGCAACTGGAACATTATATGTTTTTCTTTCCTTTCTCCCAGTCCAGCATGCAAGAGGTTTGGACATCATATATATTTTTTTAATTTTAAAAAAGAAAAACACATCAAGATATACTCTCCAGTCACAAAGCGTCGGAGACTTAAAATGTTTTCTAGATGCCGAAACGTTATCTGAATAGTAATTTATTCTATAAGATAGTGATTTAATTATAATTTCTTCCATGCTGGCCTGGGAGCGAGAGAAAAACATAGAATGTGCCAGCTGCATTTCCTCCCGGGTATGCTGTAAAAACCAGCTAAGGGATCCGAGGGTTTCAGTATATTGTAATTTAGGAACTAACTAACTATTTTGAACTGCCTCTGTGGTCTAGCGGTCTGAGCCATGGGCTCTCGACCTGGAGGTCCCGGGTTCGATTCCCGGCGGGGGACAATGACTTTGTGTTGTTGTTTCTAGTTTGGTTAGGACATTGCAGGCTGATCACCTGATTGTCCGAAAAGTAAGATGATCCATGCTGTCGGATGGGCATGTAAATAGTCGGTCCTGCGCCTGATTTCTCTCTGGTTGTGTCAGTCAGTCTGTCCCATCAGAATAAGAGACTAAAGGAACAGAGAGTGCACCTGTGTGTAGCGCAAACACTTGGGCACTAAAAACAAGTCCTGCGCAGTTGGCCCATCTCCGGGAGATTGGCCGCCAACACCGAAAATCGGTGGGAGGACTATATATAATTTAGGCGATGGGCTGACAACCTGTAACTACAGCAATATACTTACAAATCTATCTTAAATAACCCTCAAAACTTTGTCAGACGTGGCGGAACGACCTTTGTTTGGGTCGTTTACGCTCTGCCTACCCCATTAGGGATAAAGGCGTTATATGTATGTAGATAGTGATTTAAGGAAAATATTTTGGATTCTTTCCAATTTACCAATATGATTTTGATAGTACGGTGTCCACACTGTACTAGCAATCTCAATAATACTTCTCACGAATGAATAATATAAAATTTTGTAAGTGCAGGCACGCCTGAAAGGTTTCCCTATACGGGGAATCATACCTAAATTTCTGTACGCTCGTTTACATATATTTTCAATATGTTCAAGAAAATTAAGCTGGGAGTCCAAAGTCACGCCTAGGTCCCGTATCGTAACTACCACTTCTTCTTCAGCCAGGCACATATCCGACCTTGTAAAGATTAACATACATACATACATATCATAACGCCTTTATCCCTAATGGTACCCCATTGTTACTTTTGTAGCCATTTTCCTCCTTTCTCTTGGCAGTTTTAAACGTAGTACCTACTTTGCTTACTTCATTACAAAGTAAAACTTAATGAATTACACGCCACTTCATTGCTAGAATAGGGAAACCAGAAAAGTATACATACATACATACAATCACGCCTTTATCCCTAATGGGGTAGGCAGAGCATAAACGACCTAAACAAAGGTCGATCCGCCACATGTTGACAATGTTTTGAAGGTTATTTAAGATAGATTTGTAGGTATACTGCTTTAGTGACAGGTTGTCAGCCCATTGCCTAAATTACAATATACTGAAACCCTCGGATCCCTTAGCTGGTTTTTACAGCATGCCCGAGAGGACAGGCAGCTGACACATTCTAAGTTTTTCACTCGCTCCCAGGCCAGCATGGCTGTAAGAAGCAGTTGTAAAGATTTAGCCATATGAAAGCGTCACTAGCACTACTATAGTAAGATTTATTTGATTTATTATTCGCATTGCCTCAGGTGGCTTGTTGACTCGCTCACGACGAAAAAACAAAACGCACGACGTCGGTAATTAATTAAGATCGTAAATGTTTGTACTTATTTACGTTGATATAGCTGTGGGAGTGGGCCCCATATAGGTGGCGATATATGTATCTATAGCTACTAATATTGTATACAGGAAAGGTTGTTTGTATTTTTGTAACGAAACATTCAAAACCTACAGGACCTATTTAAAAAAAATATTTTGCAATAGAAATCTACGATCACCGCAAGTAAAATAAACGTCATTTTAATGGTTTTTTTTTTTTCGCAAAAATATCTGTTTCCCATGAGAAACTCATTTAACCGCAAGTGATACCCCGGGCCAAAAAGTTAGATCACAACCGCTTAAACTGTAAGATGAATTTCGATAAAATTTGCCAAGGATACAGATTATACTATACATGGTCAAGAAACCACACAATATTGTATCATTCGCATACATACATACATAAATCACGCCTTTATCCCTTACGGGGTAGGCAGAGCGTTTAACGCCTCGTAAAAGGCGCTTTCGCCACGTCTGACAAAAATTTAGAGCAATTTTAGATTGTAATATGTATTGCTTTAGTGACAGGTTGTCAACCCATCGCCTAAATTACAATACACTGTAACCCTCGAGTCCCTTTTGCTGACTTCAACAGCATGCCCGGGAGGAAGGGCAGCTGGAACATTCTATGTTTTTCTATCTTTCCCAGTCCAGCATGGAAGTATCATTCGCACCGGAAAAAAGACATATTTTTACGCGGTTTTAATTTGGAAGCAGGTGAAGCCGCGGGCCACAGAACTAGTGCGGTATATGTGGAACAAAACAAGTTGCGCAATGTCGATAACGGGCGAGGACCGGCGGCGGTCTTGTGACTTGCGCGTGTGGGCGAAATATCTTTCAAGAAACTGAAAAACAAAACAAACAAACACCACCCCGTTCATTTTAGGAACAAGTGTATAACACTACATGTCACGTCTTCAATGCTGGACTGGGAGCGAGAGAAAAACATAGAATGTGCCAGCTCCATTTACTCCCGGACATGCTGAAAAAACCAGCTAAGGGATCCAAGGGATCTGTATATTACAATTTAGACGATGGGCTGACATGACAACATGTCATTACAGCAATATACCTACAAATCTATCTAAAATAACCGTCACTTTGTCACACGTGGCGGAACGACCTTTGTTTAGGTTGATTTGCTCTGCCTACCCCATTAGGGATACAGGCGTGATTATATGTATGTATCTAAAACACAGTAAAAAGTCTTTAAACAAGTTACTGCCATTATTCATACTGACACACTTGTTACTTGCTACCCAGCAAAAGCTGAAAACCTAGTATCAAATCTAACTATTTGAACTTTGAATCAAGTATCAGCGGAACTAACTTAGGTAGTCTGGAAAGTTTCAGAATTATGTTGAGGTAGGTCTCCTAAACAATGTCAAATAAAGTACTCTCGATTACCCACAGTTGCCGAGGATAGGAGGAAAAGGGTATAAATGAAGAGTCCAGTTGAAAAGTTTCTAAGTTCCATAGTGCGAACTTTTGTAAATGGACCCGTCAAAAGTATATAATTTTGCAGTATTTCAATGATTTAAAAACGGTGCGAAAGCAACAAGAAAGTGTCTCGTTTCATCATCATCATAAATTTAAGCGCTTTGCTCTTGTCGTTGGAGTAATTGCCAGCTTTCTCGGAATTCAGCCTTCTATTTAACCTCTCTATACGACTTGACCTAAATCTTTTCTTTGATTTGATCCATATAAGCTCTTCTTGGTCTACCTTTCCCTCTTTTCCTCTCAATCTTTACGATTCAGAGATCTTTTTTCGTTACCTAGCTAAAGCATTCAAACATTTGAAAGCGAAGACAGCTAGCTACACGTGCCGAAACACCCTGTATAAAGTCGCTGACCCTGTTGATCATACCTCTGAGTTATAGCTAATAGTTTCCACTGACATGTCCTTGGAACTGGCACTGTCAACACGTGCTGCGAGTATGTTATATAGTCGTTTAATGACCTTAATGTATTAATAATGTGGTGGTGGCGGTCAACTGCGCAGGACTAGATTTTAGTGCCCAAATGTTTGCGGTACACACAGGTGCACTATCTATTCCTTTAATCTCTTATTCTGATGGGACAGATTGACTGACACGACCAGAGAGAAATCAGGCGCTTGACCGACTATTCACATGCCCTTCCGACAAAATGGATCATCTTACTTTTCTGTCAATCAGGTGATCAGCCTGCAATGTCCTAACCAAACTAGAAACAACAACACAAACAAATTTTTCTCCGCCGGGAATCGATACCCGCACGACAGAAGAAGAAGTACCTACTAAATTAGGATGCAATCACATTAATATTTAATTTCACACCTATGGTTCTAATCACTGTTCAATAAACTGGAAGCGTGACTTGTATGGTATATCGGTCGCTTAGAATAATGAACAAAAAAAATATATCAATACGTTTAACGATCGTGCGCCTGATCATAAGTGTTTTAAACATGTTTTATATAGTCACCACATTTTTTTTATATCTCAAAGTAATAAAAAATTACATTCTGTCTTCATAATATTTTTTCGTAAAATTAACAGGGAATTTAAATACTGAGACGTCAACAATGATGAAATTAGATCAATTTAATACACTTATCAGTATAACATAACCCAATATATCAATAAGAATAGAGTGCAGAGCTTTCTTCCATGCTGACCTGGGAGCGAGAGAAAAACATAGAATGTGCCAGCTGCATTTCCTCCCGGGCATGCTGTAAAAAACAGCTAAGGGATCTGAGGGTTTCAGTATATTGTAATTTAGGCGATGGGCTGACAACCTGTCACTACAGCAATATACCTACAAATCGATCTTAAAATAACCCTCAAAACTTTGTCAGACGTGGCGGAACGACCTTTGTTTAGGTCGTTTATGCTCTGCCTACCCCATTAGGGATAAAGGCGTGATTATATGTATGTATGTATGTATGTATGTATGCAGAGCTTTCGGCTTCCGAGCTAGATAACAGCTTAAAAACAAACCATATCAGTTACAGTCTCTTCCATGCTGGCCTGGGAGCGAGAAAAACATAGTGTGCCGGCTGCATTTCCTCCCGGGCATGCTGTAAAAACCTTTTTATTGCAATTGCAATTAAGGCGATGGGTTGACAACCTGTCACTTCAGCAATATACGGACAAATCTATCTTAAATAATGCTCAAAACTTTGTCAAACGTGGCGTTAAGACCTTAGTTTAGGTCATTCACGCTCTGCCTACCCCATTAGGGTTAAAGGCGTGATTGTATGTATGTAATATAATCGGGTCACATAGCCGCATACAAGTATAAAAATTTCAACATACCGAAAAAAAGATAATCGTTGAAGTGGTTAGTAATCAGGTTGATCTGTTTGTCAGTTTATTTGTCAGCTTCCGGTTGGGAAGCGTGTTTAGGCGGGTGATAAGTGTTGTTTTGGGTCGTAACTCGTTAACAAGCATGTGAAAGACTGATATAACATTGACCAAGTAAATATTAAGCGAAGGAAGCAGCCGCCTAAAGCGAATGATATTTCCACATTCCAAATCACTATAAAATACTTCTTCTTCTTCTGTCGAGTGGGTATCGAGTCTATCGACCCGATGAACCCTAGTGTCAGAGTTTTTTCAAACCGCCTAGTTGCACAGCTAATAGCTGTGCAACTAGGCGGCCTCTGACATGGGTTGAGTAACGACCACTATCAAAGGCTTTTTCTTTTCGGACAATCCTGCAATGTCCTAACCAAACTGAGGAAAAATTCACAAAGTGATAAATTCTCTAATATCAACATTGTGTTTCCCCCCCGAGAATCGAACCCAGGACCACCGGATCGGGAGTCCATGGCACTAGCGACTAGACCACGGAGGCAGTTAAATTTTAGTTTAGTTAATAAAATACTGGACTGGTTTGTAATCGGCTCGATCTGTTTGTTTGACAGTTTGTCAGCTTCCGGTTGGGAAGCGTGTTTACGAAGTTGATAAGTGTTGTTTTGGGTTGTAATTTTGGGTCATAAACAAGCATATGGAAGCATGATAGATATAAATATAACATTGGAACAAGTATATACCTAAGATAGAATAGACTGTTCATATTAAAGTTTGAAGCCACATTCTTTTCATGTGCGTAAAGAATGTTTGGTTGTTTGAGAAATATAAAAAGAATCACCAAGTAGGTACATAGACACAATGGACAAAAGATTCGTGGTAAAATAAGATGGTTTCCGTATCCTTCCCTTTTTACTATTAAACTGATCATTCCTAATATCTTTAGGGGTTTATCAAGGCATTTAGATTAATGTCGATGCCATCATCTCCCTAGCCTTATCCCGTATTTCCAGGGGTCGGCTACCTAATCTAGGGGATTGAACGAGGGTACTGGTTTTTACACAGAGCGACTACCATCTGACCTCCGCAACCCAGAAGGGAAACCAGACCCAATCCTAGATTAGGTCAGAGTTTTCAAGCCGCCAATGCTTAGCATTGGCCTCTGTCATGGCTTAACGACTAATATTTACCGAGATTAACGGCTTAACGTGCCTTCCGAAGCACGGAAAAAGCGCCAAATAAACGTACATATGAAATTCGAAATCCGAAAAACACATTGGTACGTGGTGGGATTCGAACCACGACCTCCCGCTCAGGAGGCAGCGGCCCTATCCACTACACCATCGGGCTCAGTTTAATGTCGATGTATGTTTAATAAAAAAATAGCAAACATTTTAGCAGGCATACATATGATCGAAAGTATCTTTAAAAGCTAACCAGGGAGTTATAAAACTTAAACTATGGCTTCAAATGATAGGGCTCAAGTGCAGTAGGCGATGACTTTCCAGTTGACCTGGAAAGTTGCGCAATCATAGATCCAGGCCATTGTTAGGTCACCGGGGTAAACGGTACTGCTACAACATATGGATCTTTTCCCTGACTCTGTATGATAATGAGGCTTTTAGTATACCTAATTGAAGGCATTATAATGATTAAAAACGGGAAATTTACCGAGGTTTTCCATTTTTGTATGATTGTCCGATATCCGATAATACCATGGTAAATTTCCCGTCTTTAATCATTATAATGTTGATAACCGTGAGCGTTTGAAAAAGACTAATTGAAAGCACTTTTGAATCAACGAAGAATAAGTTTGAAAGAAGAGTTCACGGTATTTTCTAGGCATAAGAACCTTAGACGAGGGTTCAGTGACCATAATATCTGAATATGTCAAATATTATCTGGAGCTTCGATTGTCGTAGTTATTAAGGGGATCCCCGGTGCACGCCAGCGCCCTCATCAGTAAAAAAAATCGTTACTTACTGAAAACACAATGAATAGATTATTCGGCAGATTAGATTTAAAAATAGATATTGAAGTTTATTTTAAGCATTATAAATTAACAATACAGTGTTCATTGCAGTTCCAGATAGCAAAAGTGCGAAAAGTGGCCGTTTTGAGCAAATTTTCTATCTGTAACTACAACAGATAAATAAAAGAGTCTAAATGATCTTCATCTGATCTACCGGATTTTCGACTGATTGTGTTTTCAGTGAATTATGATTATTTTGACTGATGTGGGCGCCATTTAGCCCAGGGGAGCCCTTTAACAGAGGTAAAATAAGCATACCAATACCAATTTGTAGACGTTTTTTCCGCGTTTGTAATAAGTCCAATGAACGTACCTGTAACAATAAAACATCAAGATAAGAGAATGTACATAGTACACACATACATACTATCAATCACGCTTGTATCCCTAATAGGGTAGGCAAACCTTCAACGACCCAAACAAAGTTCGTTCCGCTACGACTGACAAGTTTTGAGGTTTGTTATAAAGATTGATCTGTATAATGCTGTAGTGACAGGTTGCCAGCCCATCGCCTAAATTCAAATATACTGAAACCATCGAATCCCTTAGCTGGTTTTTACAGCATGCTTTTGGAGGAGATGCAGCTGGAACGTTCTGTGTTTTTCCATCGCTCCCAGTCCAGCATGGAAGACAATAGAATGTACCTAATGTATAAGAAAATTAAGATTATTATAATTTTATAATAGAAAGATTACATGTCGTAGGTTTCAAATAACACATACATACATATAATCACGCCTTTATCCCTAATAGGGTAGGCAGAGCGTTAACGACCTATATAAATATCGTTCCGCCACGTCTGACTAAGTTTTGAAAGTTATTTAAGATAGATTTGTAGGAATATTGCTGTAGTGACAGCTTGTCAGCCCATTGCCTAAATTGCAATATACAAAGCCTTCGGATCCATTAGCTCGTTTTTACAGCATGCCCGGGAGATAAAGCAGCTGGCACATTCTATGTTTTTCTCTCGCTACCAGTCCAGCATCGAAGAACTTTCAAATAATAAGCGAGTGTATTCTCCAGCTATACTAGCCCGGTAACTCTTTTAAGGTCTTATCAATTTCTGTGATAAGACGATCACCTTTTCTGATCAGATGTGCTGCGGGCCTGCGCCATTTTCACCACACACACACAAACCTTATTTACTTCCAATAGCATGCTTATATATTTTAAATTTCCACTGTGATAATATTTTGTTTTTTGCTTTGTCTTTTCTTTTTTAATCATATATTTCTACACTCCGTACCGGTAACAAAAGCTTGTTTGTATAACGCGCGATCTGGACTCTCGCGATACAGGTCCGACCTAGTGCGAGTTCCACTGGTATTTGTATTTAAGTACCTTTTCTTCCATGCTGGCCTGGGAGCGAGAGAAAAGCATAGAATGTGCCAGCTGCATTTCCTCCTGGGCATGCTGTAAACAGCAGCTGAGGGATCCGAGGGTTTCATTATATTGCAATTTAGGCGATGGGCTGAATTAGATAGATTTGTACGTATATTACTGTAGTGATAGACTACAGTAATATACGTACAAATCTATCTAATTAACCCTCAAAACGTTGTCAATGGTAGCGGAATGACCTTTGTTTAGGTTGTGTACGCTCTGCCTACCCTATTAGGGATATAGCCGTGATTTTATGTTTAATTTTATTTTTTAATTCAAAAAGAAATGCACACTGGCTAGTGATCCAAACAGCGTATGCCCCGTAGTTGTTTACCTCGCGCACGTTTTGCTGTGTCCATTTTGATAATTGAGTGTCGATAAAACGCTCGTAAACACTATTTATGGGCGGCGGTCTCTTCTGTCGCCACCGGGGCCCCAGGATATACTAAACAGGGTGTTACAGGTATAACATACATACATATAATCACGCCTTTATCAATAATGGGGTAGGCAGAGCGTATACAACCTAAACAAAGTTCGTTCCGCCACGTCTGACAAAGTTTTGAGGGTGATTTAAGATGGATTTGTAGGTACATTACAGTGGAGGTTGTCAGCCCATCGCCTAAATTGCAATATACAGAAACCCTTGGATCCCTTAGCTGGTTTTTACAGCATGCTCGGGAGGAAATGCAGCTGGCACTTTCTATGTTTTTCTCATGCTCAGACCAGCATGGTATAATAAAACTAAAGTAATAATGTAAGTACAAATGAAAATGCATAAAGAAAATAGAAAACCCTTGTTGCGCTCGTAGTAAATTAATCAATGTGCAATTCAGTGACGATAATTTTGTTGATGGGGCCCAATCTAAAGGTTAATTCACGAGTTTCATGTGTTCATTGACCACATGAAACGTCAGGTCAAGAGTACCCTAAACCGACGAGCGTGCATGAAAACATTGATGAATTTAGACGAAGCGAAAGAAGTTTGCAAGGATCGTAGCAAATGGAAGGATGTGATCTCTGCCTACCCCTCCGGGAAAGAGGCGTGACGTTATGTATGTATGTATTGACCACATACAAGGATATAACGGGTGTAAGGGACAGCGTCTCGAAAACGAACAAAAAAAGGGCTTATCCATACAAATTGTCCGATCGAGGTGAACATTTTGTATGGAAAAGCCACTTTGTCTTTCACTTTCTGAAAATAAAAACTGGGGGGAGTTGTTCAGTATCATTGACTGAGCGACCCCTATCAGTTTGCGGGACGCTGTCCCTTACACCTGGTATAGGTTGCCTGGAAGAAATTGCTGCTTAGCAATAAAGCAGCCTATTTGTACTACTATTTGTTTTATTTTCTTTTTTTTTTTCTGTGTCCTTTCTGTGCAATAAAGTATATCTTATCTTCACTACATAGTATAAAACAAAGTCGCTTTCTCTGTCCCTATATTCCTATGTATGCATAAATCTTTAAAACTACGCAACGGATTTTGATGCGGTTTCTTTTAATGCATAGAGTGATTCAAGAGGAAGGTTCATATGTATAATACAAGCATAATATAGTAGAGAAACACTGATAATTTCCGTGCGAAACCGGGGCGGGTCGCTATTATCTTCTATATCCTTAAATAAGACCCTGTATTAAGCCTAACAGGGCTGTTTTGTTGTGGTGTATGTGATTGAACTAACATTTATATGCCATTAGATTATATTGAAATTGACTACAGAATGATTGGACGGACAATGAACCTACAATTGATGACATGATGTCTTCAATGGAGTTATGCCTGATGTGATGATTGAGAGGCCCATGTTCAACAGTGAACTGCCTCCGCGGTCTAGTTAGCTGAACCATGGGCATTGGTTAGATCCGGAGTTGTTATTTGTTAATTTATTACTATACGAGACTTTTCCCAGTTAGGGAGCCCGATGGTGTAGTGGA
This sequence comes from Scrobipalpa costella, assembly GCA_949820665.1. Classification (NCBI taxonomy): domain Eukaryota; kingdom Metazoa; phylum Arthropoda; class Insecta; order Lepidoptera; family Gelechiidae; genus Scrobipalpa; species Scrobipalpa costella. Next base: position 4,732,805 of record OX463299.1, read on the forward strand.
TAGGGCCGCTGCCTTCTGAGCGGGAGGTCGTGGTTCGAATCCCACGACGTACCAATGTGTTTTTCGGATTTCGAATTTCATATGTACGTTTATTCGGCGCTTTTTCCGTGCTTCGGCAGGCACGTTAAGCCGTTGGTCCCGGTTAATATCGTTTAATACCGTAGATATTAGTCGTTAAGCCATATCAGAGGCCAGTGCTAGGCATTGGCGGCTTGAATACTCTGACCTAATCTAGGATTGGGTCTGGTTTCCTTTCTGGGTTGCGGAGGTCAGATGGCAGTCGCTCTGTGTAAAAACCAGTACTCTTAAAATCCCCTGGATTGGGTAGCCGACCCCGTGAGATGCGGGATAAGGCTAGGGAGATGATGACTTTTCCCAATTAGGATCAGGTTAGGAGGACATTGCAGGCTAAATCACTTGACTGTCCGAAAAGAAAATAGATTCCGGGCTTTGGAGGCCGTCGATCACGGTAGCTGTCATTAACAGTGGTTGTTACATAAACCATGGCGATGATGGTGTTTGATAAAAATGACAAGCATAAGTATTTGTTTTCAGACTACTGTGTTTATGGTAGAGGCACCAATTTTTAAGAAGCTTATTTAAGATTTTCGTCGAGTAGAATACCGACTACAGTAAACGAGATAATTTAGACACCGCATTTTCTCGCGCGTAGCGTACTTCACACTAAATAACGCCATGCTTTAAGCGTAGTGAAATTTTGCGCGCGCGCTGACAAAATTATTTCGTGCCGCGCATGTTACTGGTACTCGTTTGAATCTGCGTGAATTACGCAAATTTCAGTTTTTCAACTTGGACCTTCTAACATTTAATTTTATTACATTATGTTGTGTAGTCAATAGGCTATAATACAACACATTGGTTGCCTGCGTAAAATTTTTTGGTAAATAGGATTCAAAAGTGGTTATACTTTTTTTATTATTACAAAATATAAAACTTAAAGAATTGAAAATATGTTTTTTTTTTTTATTATACCTATAAATATTATAAACTATGACATATTGAAGGTTAATCAGATCAATTTCCGAACTAAACAATACCACATAGACCGTGGCAATAATAGCTAAAGGCCTGTAAATTCTCCACGGGTATTGAAGGCATTTAGTAAAGGAGTATTAGCTTATCGCTACGCCTAAACCCGTGCAATTTGCACTTGGCAACATTATTTTTAGTATTGTTACCATACCAACTGCTTCTATGATCAGTTGGAAGGCTGAGGAAATTTCAGCTTCCGTTTTTAAGGTAGATTTCCTCAATACTACTACATACATACATACATATAATCACGCCTTTATCCCTAATGGTGTAGGCAGAGCGTAAACGATCCAAACAAAGGTCGTTCCGCCACGTCTGACAAAGTTTTGAGGGTCATTTAAGATATAATTCTAGGTATATTGCTATAGTGACAGGTTGTCAGCCCATCGCCCAAATTACAATATACTGAAACCCTCGGATCCCCTAGCTGGATCTCACAGCATGCCCGGGAGGAAATGCAGCCGGCACATTCTATGTTTTTCTCTCGCTCCCAGACCAGCATGGTAGTACAATACTACTCAATACTACATTAGATAGCAATTCGGTAAGAATGCGACTTGACGAAATCTCAACAATAGTTATTGCCGTTCTTTATTGTTTTCTCATACATACATAAATAATGACGCCTTTAACAGCGTCTTATTAACAGGCGAAATAAATAACGTATGCTTTGCCACTGCTCTGTATAAAAATTAGCTCTACCCTGATTTATCTTTGACAACAATGGTTCTATGTATAGATTTCGCTCTTGAATCTTGACCTAAATCAGGTGTAGAAGGGGCCGCGATGGAACGAACTGGCCTAGAAATTACCAACTTCAAAGTTAAATGCTCAAAGGAATATAGTACCTTACCTACTTTTACAGGTATTGTATGAATTTTAATTAGTTTAAATTACATACATACATACATATAGTCACGCCTTTATCCCTAATGGGGTAGGCAGAGCGTAAACGACCAAAACAAAGGTCGTCCCGCCACGTCTGACAAAGTTTTGAGGGTTATTTAAGTTAGATTTGTAGGTATATTGCTGTAGTGACAGGTTGTCAGACCATCGCCTAAATTACAATATACTGAAACCCTCGGATCCCTTAGCTGACTTTTACAGCATGCCCAGGAGGAAATGCAGCTGGCGCATTCTATGTTTTTGTCTCGCTCCCAGTCCAGCATGGAAGTCATTAGTTTAAATTAGTCTCTTATAATGAGGCGAGAGCGAAAACGGAAGCTTTGCACTTTTCGGGATACAAATATCTCTGTCTGACAACAGTTATGCCTTATAAATAATTAATAATGTGAACTCAAAAACACCTAAACCATTCTAATGTGTCCTTAAAGACTTCTTGAAGCGGTCGTTAATTTCATTGTTGTTGTTTGAAGAAATTGCTGGCGTAGTGTGAATAAGAGCACCGAAAAGCGAGAACGTAGGTTTTTTTTAAATAATGAAGCTTTTTCTGAGCAAATCCCCCTACCAGTTTTCTGGACGCTGTCCCTTACACCCGGTATAACCGTCTTATAGAAACAAGTACTTTCTTCTACTGGTATTTATTACTTTTTTTCTTATTAGGTAGGTTTTTTTTCATATTACTATGCCTATTACGATAACAGTTGCCATCGTTGTTGGTATTTACCATTTAACGCCAGTTATTAGCTTATTATTTTTCTAAACTAAACTGCGTTTCTAATAATATGTATTTGATACCCTTACCATGGAATATTCTTCTCAATGGCAGAATTAGTCAGGGGCTGTCGATAATAATCGATTAGTACGAAGGTCGATTCATCTAAGGTATCAGTTCATACAGACGTACATATAAATCACGCCTCAAAAATAGGGTAGGTAGAGCGTTAGCGTAGGTCATGCCGCAACGTCTGAAAAAGTTTTGAGGCCACATTTTTAGGTATATTGTTGCAGTGACAGGTTGTCAGCACACCGCCCAAATTACAATATATTCATATTTAGGGAGGAAATCCAGCTGGCACATTCCATGTTTTTCTTTCGCTCCCAGTCCAGCATGGAAGATTAATTCATTAAATATTCTTATTTACACTAGTTATATCAAACATGTTATAAAATCATCATTTTCTTGCCATTATGCCATCATTTAGCGTCGGTGCAGTAAAGTTATACCTACGTACAAGAATATTACAAACTACAAGTATGAATATTTAGTCAACTTTTTAACAATCTAAGGCCAAATATTTTTACTTCACTACATAGTATAAAACAAAGTCGCTTTCTCTGTGCCTATGTATGCATGAATCTTTAAAACTACGCAACTGATTTTGATGCGGTTTCTTTTATTAGATACAGTGATTCAAGAGGAAGGTTTATATGTATAATACATGCATAATATAGTAGAGAAACACTGATAATTTCCGTGCGAAGCCGGGGCGGGTCGCTAGTCAAATATAAAAAATATATATAAATAATTCGTGCTACATTCTGCCATTGTAAACGTAAACAGTTTTTTTCCCCTGATTTCGATTTACGATGCCTCTTCCTGTTTGCAAATGCCGGAAGCGACTCAAAGCCCGCGGAAGCAGGGTCATCGTCCTAAGCAGACGTCATCACTTGACGGTGACCATCTAAGGACTGCCACTTACAATTCGGCAATGTATTCTTCAGAACTGTATTCTTCCATTGTTGTATTGTCTTTCAGGCATGTGGAAATGAAGGTGCTTTTGAGAACTTTGGATGAGCTCGTTACAACCTTTACTCTGTCTTAGTCACTTATTAGTCTGAGAAAATTAAGGAAATCGAATCAAAATGATTCGTGTAATTATACCAATTGGTCTGTTTGACACTTTTAAAACTAATTTTCTCACGATATCTGACTTGGAGTTGAGTCAAACACCGATAAAAACAAAATTGATATTCGGGATTTTCCATTAAATCAATTCTAAAATAGGGAATCACAAAAGTGATATCTTATTTTGGCCTAATTTTATCTATTCGTTTTATTACGTGTCGGATTTTACGATCTTTTAATTAGGCCTAATTGTATATCGTTCCAATGTTATGGCAATGTGGTAATAGAGTTTATGCATATAATAGTTATTTATTTAACTAGAGTGCAAAGTCGATTTTTACTGCGAGTGCTGATTTTGAATCCTGAGGTAGCGAAGGATACTAAAATTGAATCACGAGCGTAGCGAGTGGTATCCTGAGCTAACCAAGGGATTCAAAGCACGAGATGTAAATGAATTTGCTCTCGTGTGATACATACAACTTTTCCCTCTTCCAGTGAGAAAATGTTGAGTTGTGAGATTGAAACATAAGATAAACTTAATATGACTATATCAATTAATTTCTTTTTTGTATATTGTTTCTAAAAATCTGGACTGAATTACAAGCAATCTATATGTTTGTATAGAGACATTCCCGCCATATTTTTATTTTATTTGGAACGTTGCGTTTGGAAATTGCAACAACACTTAGTAAATAATCAAATATATTTAGTTAATATTCTAAAATTAGCAATACATGTTGTTTATTTTTAGCTTTTAAAAATAAATATTACAGACGTCATCATAATTTATTTGAAAAATAATATAAACAATATAACAGAAAGTAAAACGTAACAAAAAAAATCCCTCCAAAATTAAATTTTAGGCTGAAACTCAGCCGTACCTTTGCCTTATTAAAAAAAAAAAGCTACTTTGCCTCTCTTAAGAATAAAATGGGCTTTTACCCATGGAATTTAGGCGCGAAATTAACTCTTTTCGAGGTGGAAGTGGGAAAAATATTTTCTGTGCCTGAACTTGATTTCAGAAAATATCGAATATTATAATAACAACACTGAAATTAAATTAATCAAAATATCACCGAGATATGCCATTATAAACCTACTCTATATATCTCTCTCTTCGAAACGCCATTTTATATGGAACTAGTATGGCGTTCCTGTCATGTGACGTGACATGACAGTTCGGATATCTCTTTTGAACAAACTACTTTAAAGCATTATAACTCGTAAACTAATGAGTATTTTGCAAAAAGTCTTTTACATTTATTTTTGTACAAACAATACTTACCAATATTTTTTTTTAAAGTCATGCATACGCCCTATTGACAAACGTCTATGTATAGGTAGGTATAGGTAGATAGGAAGGAAAGTGTTCCATAATGATAAACTAACACGAAGAAAATCTTACCCTTGTTCAAGTGACATGGAAAATTCTGTTGTTATCGCACCCTCATAATATTTGCAAGCAAATATTTATGCAACTACACGCCGTTTACAAGAAATATACACAGAGTGCGAAGGTAATATAACACAAAATATTATTTTAATCCAATCATACAGGGTGTAAGGTATAACTGAATAACGTTCACAAGAAAAATCTTTCAAGAAATGAAAATAAATTGGTTCCCTCAGTCTTACAAAATTTCTGATTAAGGTAGTAATTTTGGGAAGTATTTTATACCTACATATAATCACGCCCTTATACCTAATGGGGTAGCCAGAGCGTAAACGACTTAAATAAAGGTTGTTCCGCCGAAGTATTTTATTTACTTCCTGAAAGAGTTTATTAGTGAATTTTTTTCAGTTTCATTGCACGAACAATCAACCCTTATCAGTTTGCGGAAAGATGTACACACACACACATACCTGTATATTCAAGCTAACAGGCAGACAAGCGACCTGATAAGGGCTGTTACGTCCATAACATTGACAGGTCGATACATGACGGACATGGTAAGTTCGCGTCCTTAACACAGTATGGCATCGAAATTGGTGTAACAATAAACCACACCGAACAATATCAATATCCAATAACTTTACATACACATCTTTCTTGGGTTTATCTCCAAAAAATCCGAAAGCAATCGCTAGCAAGGCGATAACTTCTAAGTTAATATTTCCAAGGATTTGTCGAGAGAATATCGCGCAGAATACGTAACTAGGTGGGATACTGACTGGGATATACCCAAGCAAGCCAAGGTGTTCGGAAGATACGCTATAAATCACAATAAAGCGTACATGTTTTCAGATCATTTTCCTGCTTTTATGAGAAAAAATGTAAGTTTAATTTCCTGGTGGTCGCGTAAATATTAAATAGGATGTATTATTAAAAACTGATTGTTTTTTTAATATATTAGTTCCTTATACCGGGTGTAAGGGACAGCGTCCCGCAAACTGATAAGGGTTGCTCAGTCAACAAAACGGAACAACTTTTTATTCTTTCAGGAGATGAAAAAATATTTGACCTTTCCATTCAAAATGATCAACTCGATCAGACAATTTGTATGGAAGACCAATTCTTTATTTTTGACTTCCTGAAAAAAAACCTGCTGGCAGTTTTTGAGTTTCGTTGACTGAGCAACCCCTATCAGGTTGCGGGACGCTGTCCCTTACACCCCGTAATATGAAACTGCCGATAGTCAATACTGGTAACTATGAAAGAATGGTAATTTTATATCTAAGAACCCAATATTACGAATTAGAAAAAAATCTACTGACTGTAAGACTGCCAACTAGAATTACAGCGACACTATACAATTTTCGTTTATCTACTTAACACGGAGTAATACCCCGCATTGCGAAACTGAATTGAGCAAAACCACAGCCATTTTGAAGCCGGCAAATGACTAAGATTAAAGGGATTGTATCTAGTCTAGTATGTACATGTTGTAGGGTTGAAATAGAACAAGACATGACATCGCTGCAGTAAATCAAGCGGGTACAACATCGATATCGACGGCTTGTCGATGTTAGCTATTGACATAGACATATAGGCATGAGTAGTGAGGTTCATTTAGACACGTTATAATAAATTATAAATTGATATGTTTGTATGTACGTACGTACATCCACACGAAAAAATATTTTACAAAATTGAGGTAGGTATATAATACTTTGTGCTTCGGAAGGCACGTTAAGCCGTTTGTCCCGGTTAATTTCGTTATTAGTCGTTAAGTCATGTCAGAGGCCAGTGCTAATGCTGCATTAGCGGCGTGAAAACTCTGACCTAATCTAGGATTAGGTCTCATTTCACTTCTGGGTTGCGGTGGTCAGATGGCAGTCGCTCTGTGTAAAAACCGGTACTCTCGTTCAATCACCTGGATTAGGTAGCCAACCCCGAGAGATATGTGATAAGGCTAGGGAGATGAGGTAGGTATACTATCATAACCGCGAGAAAAGAGCTGACTACATTCTACAGAAAAATGCGTCATTTTCACGAGATATAAACCTACTAGGTAGTATAACTTACTAGGCATTGCATATTTGGTTGAGTCAGATAGTTTATTTCATCTGAAGATATTTCAGCGAAAGTAAACTATGATTCTCATTTCTCATAGACGCCTACACACTTCCGAGAAGCCAGCTTTTCTCCCGAAGTTCTGTAATAATAATAACTGATTCTACGAATTTTACGGTATAAATTGAATACTAATGCTTGGCCTAATTAACGAGCAAATACTATATTTTTGTGTAGGTATATGATTCACAGGGTAACACCGCCTACACACTGCCTACACACTTCAATGTTGCTAAAACGGAAATAGAAACAAGCCTTCCGGCCTTCCGTCAGTTCCCTGTAGCTACGAACTTCATGGACGTGACGAGAATTTCATCAAATACATACATATAATCACGCCTTTATCCCTAATGGGGTAGGCAGAGCGTAAACGAGCTAAGCAAAGGTCGTTCCGCCACGTCTGACAAAGTTTTCAGGGTTATTTAAGATAGATTTGTAGGTATATTGCTGTAGTGACAGGTTGTCAGCCCATCGCCTAAATTACAATAAATTGAAACCTTCGGATCCCTTAGCTGGTTTTTACAGCATTTCATCAAATATTCAAAATATATTTTGTATTTAATTTTCAAGATATGAGCGAGCATTGACTGGCAACTTAAAAATATGTAAATAAACTTAATTTTATAAGGGAATTATAATCCTACTAATATTATAAATGCGAAAGTTTGAATGTTTGAATATTTGAATGTTTGTTACTCAATCACTCTGTAACCACTGGATGGATCAGGATGAAACTTAGCACAAATATGGATTAGGTCCTTGAACATTGAGTTTTATTTGTTTGTTATAGTTCATATTGATGTCTGCAGAATTCACGTTGGGATCCACCCAATCACTAAACACTATTGCCTTATACCTAATCTCCTTGAATGGATGAAACCGCGTAATTGTACTTCCACTCCAACAAAACACTCGAAAACTTTCGAGTATCAGGGGTCTTAGAATGGCGGAGTAAATTCGTAATGGAGGTAAACAGAGGAGCGATTTAATTGTATATTATACGACGGAATGTCGGAACACGGCAACACTCGGCGAAATTGTCGACTAGAGACTGCCAGGAATTAGTTTCATACAGCAAAATACAAGTACACTTGGTGAATAGGGGTTATAGTGTTGGACTGTTGGTATTCTTCTTCATGTTCTAAGATTTGATAAGAGCCCGATGGTGTAGTGGATAGGGCCGCTGCCTCCTGAGCGGGAGGTCGAGGTTCGAACCCCACCACGTACCAATGTGTTTTTCGGTTTTCGAATTTCATATGTACGTTTATTCGGCGCTTTTTCCGTGCTTCGGAAGGCACGTTAAGCCGTTGGTCCCGGTTAATATCGTTTAATACCGTAGCTATTAGTCGTTAAGCCATATCGGAGGCCAGTGCTAAGCATTGGCGGCTTGAAAACTCTGACCTAATCTAGGATTGGGTCTGGTTTCCCTTCTGGGTTGCGGAGGTCAGATGGCAGTCGCTCTGTGTAAAAACCAGTACCTTCGTTCAATCCCCTGGATTAGGCAGCCGACCCCGTAAGATACGGGATAAGGCTAGGGAGATGATGTTCTAAGATTTGATAATTCGTATCTTCGCGAAAATCCTAGTGATTTTGCGAAAACACGGATAATTAGACAATGGTGAAAACATTGTCATATGTTACTGGATAAAGTCTGTTGTTTTGCGGAAAAACGCGCTGTTTTAGTAACATTTGATGTACTTAACTTTGATTGGCTACATTGTTACTTTCTGATATAACTTTGTTCTGATTGGTTATATAACATGCGTTTATAATTGATATTGAAAACGTCAACCAAACAGAGGAGACAAATTAGTGTCCTTTTTTCAATTAAAGATATCAAATTATACTAAAACGACGAGAGCAAATATCCTTACTTTTGCCAGTAAGGTTTGACAAAGGTTTCACCATTGTCGAATTATCCGTGATTTCGCAAAATCCCTAGGATTTTTGAGAAGATTCGAATTATCCAATCATCTAACGACATCCGTAACGCACACGAGCCTAAATGGTTTAGTCACTAGATCCTGAAATATAGAATGTAGCAGGCGATTTTCTTTCTGTCGATGATGATCCGTCACTTCAGCAGTAATTATCTGAAGTGACCCTCAAAATTTGTCGATCGTGTCGGGCGTGGTTCGTTACCAAAGTTTATAAGAACTAGAGTGTCCAAAAATATCTCGACAATCTTCATTGTTCACAGTCACGAAATACAGGTGAAAACGCACAGCTGAAGACAGTCCCCGGGCCGGCACTTTATCTAGACTAGAGTTTAAGTCTAAATTCCTCTTAGCTTGGATCATTATGTAAATGTAAGAACACTACTAGCTACCTTCCATTAAGGTAATCTATTTTATCTAAATCTCTTTCAGCTGGTGTTATTCAAATCTCGTGATGATTACGAGTTACTTAATCATTACAGTGTGAGAAATTGAATTGGAGTAATAGTATTATACTCTTAACACACTTTCTTCCATGCTGGACTGGGAGCGAAAGAAGAACATAGAATCTGCCAGCTGCAATTTCCTCCCGGGCATGCTGTAAAAACCAGCTAAGGGATCCGAGGGTTTCTGTATAGTGCAATTTAGGCGCTAGGCTGACAACAGCAATATACTTACAAATCTATCTTAAATCTATCTTCCTTTGGAGAAGCGTCGGGACATTGCCGACATTATTTATCTTTTAAAAGTTGCTATTAGTATTGTGGATTGTCCCGAACTTCTTTTCAAAATCAACTTTCATACACCTCGCAGATATAGACGTAAGGTTCCACTTATTGTACCTTCGGCAGGTACTAATTATAGGCAAAATAGTTTTTTGTTGAGAGCCAGCAAGCAATTTAATACTTTATCGCTAAAATTCGATCTGGACATATTTAACACTAGCGTGAGCATTGCGAGAAAGCTTCTAAGCGAGAGTTATTTTGGTGAATAGTATATTTTGTTTTTTTTGTATTCTATAAATATTTTATTATGTACTAAGTTTTATATAATAGATTTCGTCTTTTAAAAAAACATTGCTGTACTGCACATTCAGTTATGCCGAATTCAGTGATCCTTGTCTCAATGTAATAGGATAAATAATATTATGTTAATTTATGTTAGTATTTATGGTTTTGCTCGTTTTGTCTATTTCGTTTCCTATATGTGCAAATCTGTAAATAGCTTCCAGTTTTGTATATTTTTGTATTATCATTTTATTGTCGCTGATGATTTGCCAAATAAATAAAAATAAAATAAAAAAATAAAAATAAATAACCCTCAAAACTTTGTCAGCCGTGGCAGAACAACCTTTGTTTAGATAGTTTACGCTCTGCCTACCCCATTAGGAGTAATGGCGTGATTATATGTATGTATGTATGTTTTAACACACAAGTTAAGATTTAATAAAGTAGGAGCCATTACTAATATATAAATGGTTTAGGCAAAGTTTGGTTTTAGAGTCTAATTTAAACTAGACCGCGGCTAGCCCAGAGGTGATAAAGACGGAATCTAAGATAGAACGAGCGTACCCAGAAGGACAGTAGCACAAAGTAAGGAATACTTAGCATGTACACATAGTAACGCTGTCTAGCATAGCTGCGTGCTACATACATAAAATCACGCCTTTATCCCTTACGAGGTAGGCAGACCGTCAAACACCTCGTAAAAGGCGCTTTCGCCACGTCTGACAAAAATTTAGTGAAATTTTCAATCTATAGTGACAGGTTGTCAGCCCATCGCCTAAATTACAATACACTGTAACCCTCGAGTCCCTTTTGCTGACTTCTATGTTTAAGGGCGGCTGGAACATTCTATGTTTTTCTATCTCTCCCAGTCCAGCATGGAAGGAACTGCGTGCTCCACCACATAAATTTAAGATGGACTCCAGCAATCCTACTACACATACAACTCCGATGGGATTCTTCACTGTGCTTCCTGCAATAGGACTTTCAAAACCAAATTTGGATTTGCTAGTCACGCTCGCGCCCATGCAAGGTCCCAGGCTAGCATAAGCTAAGGGCGTCGCCGTCGACGGATACGTCTGGGAGGACATCAACATCAAGTGTACAATCCTTACTACTTCTTACAAGCTGCCTCGTTCTTGTCCTTATCCAATGCAGCGAGCGTGTCATCCTATAGCATATCGTGTCAAACAACCATAGCAATTTTCATACATACATACATATAAATCACGCCCTTATCCCGAATGGGGTAAGCATATCGTAAACGACCTAGGTCGTTCCGCCAAGTCTGACAAGTTTTGAGGGTTATTCCAGATAAATCTGTATATTCCTATAGTGACAGGTTGTCAGCCTATCGCCTAAATTGCAATATACTAAAACCCTCTGATCCCTTAGCTGGTTTTTACAGCATGCCCGGGAGGAAATGCAGCTTGAAAATTCTGTTTTTCTTTCGCTCCCAGTCCAGCATTGAAGTAAAAAAAAAAAAACAAACAAATTAAATTCTACCGTACACATCGAAGTCACCGACGAATACTACAAAATTAAACGACATAAAACCTAAATGCTCTATATCAGTTAACAGTTAAACAAACAAGTATCCTAGTTAGTCCATTGATGTCCGCAACACGTGTCAAAAGGATTAGTAACAAACAAACGTATGGACGCGATGTATTTCATAACGGCCCAGCACGTTTCATTAACATGGTTAGTGTGGACGCTCTAATATATTTCAGCCATTGCATAGCAGAGCAAAGGTATATTTTCCATGGACTTTTGCAAATATAAACAAAAGCTCTGACACCAGGGTTCATCGGGTCATGTGTCGAAATGCCACTCGAAAATAAATATAAAAATGTATATACACGTTCTGGCTGGTGTCGTTTAAGAACCGTAACCGCAATAGGTATCAGATGTTGACTTTCTATTTATAAATCTGTTTAGTCAGTGTTCTTCTTCTTCTGTCGAGTGGGTATCGAGTCTATCGACTCGATGAGCCCTGGTGTCAGAGTTTTTTAAACCGCCTAGTAGCACAACTATCAGGCCTCTGACATGGTTTAAGTAACTACCACTATCAAAGACAGTGACCGGGACCGACGGCTTAACGTGCCCTCCGAAGCACGAAATCTTTTTCTTTTTCGAACAATCAGGTGATTCAGCCTGCAATGTACTAACCAAACGGGGAAAAAATCACAAAGTGATAAATTCTCAAATATCAACTTTGTGTTTCCCCCCTGGGAATCGGTACTAGCCACTAGACCACGGAGGCAGTTAGTCAGTGTTGATATTGCAGTTTGCATGCTCATCGTACGTTCTTGTTAAGCGTGTAATAGCATAGCTTATGTGTAAACAATTTGTGGGAAATTTTGTTAATAATCGTAAGCCTATTTGTTTTGATGACTCGTGGAAAACAGAAGGTCAGGTCTCATATTGTTGTTAGAGTTACTCGTGTACAGTTCAGCAATTTCGAAGCTTCTGATTTTGAGGTTTACGATTACTAATTACGTCTGGTGGCGCGTGGAAAGGATATTTATTTAAAAAGGAAGGAAATATCCAGGGTTCATCAGATAGTCCTATCCAGACAGGATTTACTGACCTGACCACAAACAAGAAAAATACCTATCAGTTCAAGAATAATCATGTTAATTTCGCTACAATGTGAATAAGAATAAAGTTAAGAAAGATTTAAGAGGACAATGTTAAAACACTTCATGACTGTAACGAATAAAAAAGCTGCATTATAGTGAGTTTATTATTATTTATTCCACGCTGGACTGGGAGCGAGAGAAAAACATAGAATGTGCCAGCTGCATTTCCTCCCGGGCATGCTGTAAAAACCAGCTAAGGGATCTGAGGGTTTCAGTATATTGCAATTTAGGCGATGGGCTGACAACCTGTCACTACAGCAATATACGTACAAAACCATCTTGAATAACCCTCAAAACTTTGTCAGACGTAGCGGAACGACCTTCGTTTAGGTCGTTTACGCTCTGCCTACCCCATTAGGGATAAAGGCGTGATTATATGTATGTATGTGTGTATTGTTATTTATTTAATTATTACAAACGTTCACATAAAATCTTAAGTAAGTATTAAGTATTATGGAGTCTGTTTGTAAACATCGAAGACAAACTAACAAATTAATATCGGTCGATGTCCTTCCCATCATTTAGAAACACTTCGACTAATACGCAATACGACAAATGCGCGTTTTATAGCCGCAACAATCTTGCAGTTTAACGCCCCCACAATTAGTTTGATGCGCTTTACGACGCTTGTTTCAGCATAACATCAGCATTATTGCGGCGTGCGCGTCGCATGCGTAAATAACTATCTGTGCGGAATTGGCGGATGTTCCGGCCGTGTGAGGCAGGATTCGACCATTTTGACAGATTATTTTATAGTTTAGAGACCCTTTATTTACAAATGTGGCAGTACTATTAGTTGTTTGATGCGCTTTACGGCGCTTGTTTCAGCATAACATCAGCATTATTGCGGCGTGCGCGTCGCATGCGTAAATAACTATCTGTGCGGAATTGGCGGATGTTCCGGCCGTGTGAGGCAGGATTCGACCATTTTGACAGATTATTTTATAGTTTAGAGACCCTTTATTTACAAATGTGGCAGTACTATTAGTTGTTTGATGCGCTTTACGGCGCTTGTTTCAGCATAACATCAGCATTATTGCGGCGTGCGCGTCGCATGCGTAAATAACTATCTGTGCGGAATTGGCGGATGTTCCGGCCGTGTGAGGCAGGATTCGACCATTTTGACAGATTATTTTATAGTTTAGAGACCCTTTATTTACAAATGTGGCAGTACTATTAGTTGTTTGATGCGCTTTACGGCGCTTGTTTCAGCATAACATCAGCATTATTGCGGCGTGCGCGTCGCATGCGTAAATAACTATCTGTGCGGAATTGGCGGATGTTCCGGCCGTGTGAGGCAGAATTCGACCATTTTGACAGATTATTTTATAGTTTAGAGACCCTTTATTTACAAATGTGGCAGTACTATTAGTTGTTTGATGCGCTTTACGGCGCTTGTTTCAGCATTACATCAGCATTATGGCGGCGTGCGCGTCGCATGCGTAAATAACTATCTGTGCGGAATTGGCGGATGTTCCGGCCGTGTGAGGCAGGATTCGACCATTTTGACAGATTATTGTATAGTTTAGAGACCCTTTATTTACAAATGTGGCAGTGCTATTAGTTGTTTGATGCGCTTTACGGCGCTTGTTTCAGCATTACATCAGCATTATGGCGGCGTGCGCGTCGCATGCGTAAATAACTATCTGTGCGGAATTGGCGGATGTTCCGGCCGTGTGAGGCAGGATTCGATCATTTTGACAGATTATTGTATAGTTTAGAGACCCTTTATTTACAAATGTGGCAGTGCTATTAGTTGTTTGATGCGCTTTACGGCGCTTGTTTCAGCATTACATCAGCATTATGGCGGCGTGCGCGTCGCATGCGTAAATAACTATCTGTGCGGAATTGGCGGATGTTCCGGCCGTGTGAGGCAGGATTCGATCATTTTGACAGATTATTGTATAGTTTAGAGACCCTTTATTTACAAATGTGGCAGTACTATTAGTTGTTTGATGCGCTTTACGGCGCTTGTTTCGGCATTACATCAGCATTATGGCGGCGTGCGCGTCGCATGCGTAAATAACTATCTGTGCGGAATTGCCGGAGGATTTGGCAATTATGACAGCTTATTTTATAGTTTAGTGTCGCTTTAGAAATGTAGCCATAAAATAATTATTAGTTGTTGGATGCGCTTAACAACGCTTGTTTTAGCATTATTGTATTGTAATGTGCGCGTCGCATGCGTAAATTACTATATGTGTGGAATTTCCGGAGGTTCTGTATGGCCGTGTGAGCCAGGATCCAGCCATTTCGACAGCTTAATGTATAGTTTAGTGACACTTTAGGACCCTACAATTAGTAGTATGCGCTTTACGGCGCTTGTTTCAGCATTATTGTGGTGTGCGCGTCGCATGCGTAAATAAGTATCTGTGCGGAATTGCCGGTTCCTGTGTGGCCGCGTGATGCAGGATACGGCTATTCTGACAGCTTATTTTATGGTGTGGCGCTCTAGAAAATGATTTATTTTTTTCATAATTTGGTTAAATTACAGAGACAAGGTTAATAATAGAACGAACTCACAAAGAAAATATCTTTAAAAAAACACATGATCCGCATGCATTTGGAAAGATAGACACAGTTATTTTGGAGTAGATAGATCCTGAGAACTTTAGTCAGGACGAAAAATTATAGAACAGTTTTTTGTTTTTTGTCAGTATATAGCACATTTCAAGAAATTGACAGTCCCTTCCAGGGTTAGACTTTCGCTGCTGGCAACACTTGGTGGTTCGGAGGCAGATCACGCGCCGGTCTACGCAGCCCCGACTTTTATTACATTCCGCGAATAAATGTCTCCGGCAGGCTCGCGGCCCGCGCGACGCGACGCGTCCTACACCACAAGAGACAGATACCTTACGACACGGAGTATAGAGACAAAGCTTCATACAACTGCGCTAGCTGGTCGAACTCGCATTGCTGTGCCAGGGCATTGAAAAACCTACCTTATTTATCAATGAACTAAAAAAGATCCTTATAGACAAATGTTATTACAATATTTCAGATTTTTTTAATGACAATATCAATGACTAAAGTTTTTCTATGTAATGATAAACAATATAATCATGTTAATTAAATAACTAAATTATTTTTCTTAAATAAGTATTACCTACTTGTATTTGAAATGCTGAATTAAGTATACATAATATAATAATGCAATAATAGTGAACATAACTTCATATTATCATATTTTTTTCACTAACATAGAATAAAACTTGATGTCTACTAATCAATACTGACATTCATTCATTTTTATAGTATAAAATTGTAATATTTAAATAATATTATTATTTAAGTAAGGCAGCTAGTGGCCTCTCTGATATTGGCTGTGCCCTTACAGGGCGTCACTTGTACTTCTTCTGAATATGTAACAACTATTTAACCTGTGGTTTTGCAATAAATGAAATGAAAAGGGCGCAGCCAAACGCAACTCAGTTCCAAGCTGGCCTGGGAGCGAGAGAAAAACATAGAATGTGCCAGCTGCATTTCCTCCCGGGCATGCTGTAAAAACCAGCTAAGGGATCCGAGGGTTTCAGTATATTGCAATTTAGGCGATGGGCTGACAACCTGTCACTACAGCAGTATACCTACCTATAATTATATCTTAAATAACCCTCAAAACTTTGTCAGACGTGGCGAAACGACATTTGTTTAGGTTGTTTACGCTCTGCCAACCCCATTAGGGACAATGGCGTGATTATATGTATGTATGTATATGTATGCAAACGCAAGGTACCGTACAGAGCACAGCTTCTTACAACAGCGCTGTGGTAGGTACCTCTGCAATACTAAAGGAAAGTAATGTGGCGACATTATGTGCTTTTCATCGAGCCGCGTTATCTACAAGTGCCAAACTTCACATAGTAGATCAAAAACTTTTTTATTTGTAAGTTATGACATCTTACAAATAAAAAGGTTTAAATAATAATTACGGTAAACTTTCCTTCCATGCTGGACTGGGAGAGATAGAAAAACATAGAATGTTCCAGCTGCCCTTCCTCCCGGGCATGCTGTAGAAGTCAGCAAAAGGGACTCGAGGGTTACAGTGTATCGTAATTTAGGCGATGGGCTGACAACCTGTCACTATAGCAATACACTTTTCAATCTAAAATTGTCCTCAATTTTTGTTAGACGTGGCGAAACCGCCTTTTACGAGGCGTTTATCGCTCTGCCTACCCCGTAAGGGATAAAGGCGTGATTTTATGTATGTATGTCTGAAATTCTCCCGCGCTGTGTTTTTAGTTCTGTGTAAAAATCGACATTGGAAGGTTCTGACGACATAGGTCACTACTACTTTTTAAAAGTGTACAAAATTCCTGACAGTTTAAACCCTAATTCGATTGTGTAGGTCTAATAGGTCATACGATACAGGGTTCCCAATGTTCACTATTTTCAACATTGGGAACCCTACCACAGCATCACGAGCACAGAGGCTTGTGTCATGACGACCTCCTGCCTGCTGCATGTCTGTAGTAGAGTGTTATCTCAGCGCGGCTGTATAAAACTTAATCTCTGTATGGTTCCTTGCTCTTGTGGCCTACACCGTGTACTGGTTAAACATCCCTTCTAACGTCGCCCGACATGAATTTTTATTTTTTTCTTCAGAGACCAAGAATTTTATAGGAGGTTTATGTAAGGACTGTTTGGGTGTTTCGACCACAATTCGGTCTATAAAGTTTTATTATGCCCCAATTTGGAGAGGCTAGAATTATAAATGGTACATAGCATCAACAGTGCTTCCTTTGAGGGTTATTTAAGATAAATTTGTAGGTATGTTGCTGTAGTGACAGGTTGTCAGCGAATCGCCTATATTGCAATTTACAGAGACCGTCAGATCCCTTAGCTGGTTTTAACAGCATGACCGGGAGGAAATGCAGCTGGCACATTCTATGTCTCTCCCAGTCCAGCATGGAAGAACAATGCGATCCTTACAAACCAGATGTTTCAATAATAATGGCAGTCAAAATACGTTCGATTTGTTTTTATGGACTCGCACTTGGAGGGCCACGCATCGGTTGTAAACATCCGGCTGTGCGTCACGCTACTGAACCAACGAATGTGTGACACAGCCTTTATCAAAAAGAAGAAAAAAAATCTTCTATATTACCGAAGAAATCTTATCAAATAAGAAGCTTTATTAGCGCATGGCCTTGAGATCCAGAATAATAGTTAAGGAAAAATCACATATATTTTCGGGCAGCGCAAGGCAGAGAGTTAAGGGTCTGCCGGAGTAGTGAAATCCCATAGAAACGTAGTTTTCATACCTAAACAGTAAAACCAAACATGGTACACATAACCAAATGCATCATATCTATTCTTCTACTGAGGTTTGGTTTGAAAATATTAAGCATAAACAAAATAAGACCGACAGTACGATTTTGTGTGAATAAGCCTAAAATTATATTTGCTTTCTAATTTAGTACTTGGTTAATATTTTTAGATCAAACTTATTAGAAGCATAGATATGATGCATTTGGTCATGTTTGCGAAGTTTGGTTAAGATTGGTTAACTGTGTGTGTGTGATGTCAATACTCCGGCAGACTCTTAACAGTTTAAGAAAAGTAGCTTCCGCTGTCAGATTTCCAGGAGATTTTTTGATAGAATACGCAATCAAAAAGACAAAGATACCCTGAAGCGTTTAGAAAGACACAAATCCGTAGTGTCGTTGGTTTCGTGGTACAATAACAAGCACACCCATGTGAGGCGCGTTTATTTGCGCGCGACCTCGACTGCGCACTCGAGTGCCGGTTGTAAACAACGCGCCACGCGGTGCGCGCGCCGCGCACCCGGCACTCAGTGACTCATTATCACAGCCTCACTGTTGCTACAGTTCCGAATCTTATTTGGAACTTAGGACTTCCATTCAAAATTGTTAATCAGCTGTTCGTTTTAGGCATCTCCTAAATCTACAAAGTTCCGAACCGTGGCTAAATGAGTTTAGTCCGTCCGTGGGAATTAGGCATTTTCTGTAATAAAAAGTAGCCTATGTTATTATTTCTTTTATAGTCTATCTGTATATCGATTCAGACATACATACATATAATCACGCCTTTATCCCTAATGGGGTAGGCAGAGGTCGTTACGCCACGTCTGAAAAAGTTTTGAGGGTTATTTAAGATAGATTTTGTACGTATATTGCTGTAGTCATAGGTTGTCAGCCCGTCGCCTAAGTTACAATATACTGAAACCCTTGGATCCCGTAGCTGGTTTTTACAGCATGCCCGGGAGGCAATGCAGCTGGCACATTCTATGTTTTTCTCTCGCTTCCAGGCCAGCATGGAAGATCGATTCAGTTCAGCCGTTTTATCGTGTAAGAGTAATAAACTTAAACATTTTAATATTGATGGTCGAACGGCATGATACTCGAATAAAATAATCAAAATAGCACGTGCTATTTCTATGTCAAGGTTAGCTACTTTATCTTCCGTCGTGTCCTTCATACATTTATATTTCAGCACATTCAACAGTAACATTCTATCTTTATTTGTTTTAATGTTAAAAATAAGTTCCAATAAAAACATTGCCGTTGGTGTAAATAAACTAGCTATTCTTCTCTTCATCCATCAGTAATAGATCTCTCCTCGTGATTTAAAATTGTAGCAGATGCGTATAGACAGCATCTATCCAATAGTAATCATCTCTTTAAAGTAAGAATTTGGAAACGATAGCGTTTCTATTCGGTACCTCTTTCATTCGGCCCTCTCTTTTATCATAAATAAATAATAATAAATCATCAATAAACATTTACAACTTCGTCTACCCTAAACTCTTAATTTAAAGAGATCCTGAACAACTGGTTTCTTTTTAGTTTTGCGTGAAAATTATCACATCTTACATAGAATCGGATAAAAGACAATCTTGAATTAATAGTGTAATCCCGCATGTGGCAGTGGCATTTAAATAAGAATCGCATTCTTTCGTGCGCCGGCGCCGGAGCCGTTCAGTCGTGGTATTTAATTGTTTTCCTCTCATTCACTCACAGCTGTGGCCTTCAATGAACAACGAATGTCACTTGATCCAAGATCGGCTAGTTTACTTTCCAATCATCTTATAAATAGAGCAAATATGTTGTCTTTTTATTTTTAATTTGTGTACTTCCATGCTTGACAACATAGACAAAACATAGAAAGTGCAGTCAGCTGCATTTCCTCCCGGGCATGCTGTAAAAACCAGCTTAGAGATCTGAGGGTTTCAGTATATTGTAATTTAGGCGATAAGCTGACAACCTGTCACTACAGCAAAATACATACATACAAATCTATCCTTTAGGGTTATTTAAAGGCGTGATTATAAATATGTACTCGTATTATAGTGTAATAAAGTATATATTAAATATAACGGGCGATGATATGTAGGATCTGCCAATTAGGAATAGGTAACTATTATAAAACGTATTTATATACTTCCAAACATGCTTTTTTGACAACAATATAACAAGAAAATCATTAATCATGCAAACAAGCAACAACTAAACAATTCCAATATCAATATTAACGGGAAGTCGTAAAAAATGCCTTGGCCATAATTTATGCGGCTTTAAATGTCGCATAAGCGCAGAACGGCAAAACGACAAAACATGGCTCGCGATGCTGCCAAGTGCGAAGACTTTTAGCGATTTAGGCATTCTTAAAGGGTGCTGTGGCGACTGAATATTGGTCGTTATTTAATGTACAGTCTCACCTGTATCTCTTGCGGGATAGGCAAAGCGTTAGAGGGGCCTCGCTTGAATGAATTTGAGCCTCTATCACGAAGGATTTGCTTACTATCTACCCGTTAACTAGAGTCCAGATTCAAAACATTGTCATAAAGGTCTCGAATAAAAAAAAAATGCTTATTTATAATTACGTACATCTATACTAAACATTTGGACGATTTTAGGCTAATAAAAAAAGAAAATAGGCAACTTGGAATTTATTTAATTGTGATTTTTATAGTTGGCAACTCTGATGGCTAGGGCTCGAAGGGGCCCTCGGGGCCCAAGGTCGCGCCGGCGGTCGTCGCCCCGGAAACGCATGGAGTGAGAGAGGTGTCTTCGGGGGCCCAGGACCCCCCCACTTGCGTTGGAATGCGCCATTATTGCGAATTACTACCGCCAAATGTCCGACGACATCTTGAGGCTATCAGATATTAAATTGACTCATATTAGGTACCGCGCGCGTGTCATCAAGGACAAATTCTGGGTCTATGAACGACTATCCATACTAATAGCACAAATACGAAAGTAACTACTCGTAAGTCTATCACTTTGCTTGTTCCTCCTTGACGCCAAAACCTAGTACTATTATATATTATTTGCCTAAACGTAGTACTATTATGTATTCTGTGCCTAAACGTCTGAATGGATTTGGATACAACTTGGCATTAGGGCAGATGGTAATCTGGAGACGAACATGGGCTACTTTAAACCGCGGGAAAATTACCTATTTAGGCACGGACATAACAATATAACAACAAAATAACAACGCAACTCTCATTGGCGTAGCGTTTCACCAATAGTAGCATTATAGTTCGTCAAAACGTTGATAAAGCTTTCATTGCAATAAAAAATAACATGATAACATATCACTCGAAAACAGACTGATCGTTGCGATCGTACCTACCAACATTCCTCGATTAACCTAGGTCCGGTATGCAGAAAAACAAGCAAGAATGCAATTAATGTGGATACGCCGGTTGGCGCAGGTGGCAAATGGCGGGTTGGACTACAAGTAGCGAATAAGTTGTTTACGTCGATGATATGATTGAGAGGATCCACTGACAAAACAACCAACTTAACTTTGATAGATGCTTGTGATGCAGGCGGCTTTTATATAAGACTCATATAAACATTTATGTTTAAGAAATATATCTCCAAATCTATCTTATATAAGTATAACCCTCAAAAGTATTCTGACGTGGCGGCACGATCTTTGTGTAGGTAGTTTACGCTCTGCCTACCACATTAGGAATAAAGGCGTGATTATATGTATGTATGTATGTTTAAGAAAAATGTTGAATGCAATTAATGCGGGTACGCCGGTTATAGGTAGGTAGCAAATGGCTCGCTGGACCACATGTAGCAGACAAGTTGTTTACGTCGATGATATGATTGAGAGACAATGACGTTTTGATAGATGCTGCTTGTGTGGGTAAGGCGGCGTTTTAATAAGAGGCAAACATTTATGTATCTGGAATTTTATGAATGCAATTAATGTGGATACGCCGGTTGGCGCAGGTGGCAAAAGGCGGATTGAACTACAAGTAGCAAATAAGTTGTTTACGTCGATGATACGATTGAGAGGATACACTGACAAGAGTCTTGTCTTGTCTTGTCTTGCCACAAAACAACCAACTACACTTTGATAGATACTTCTAGTGTATGTAAGGCGGTTTTTATATGAGAGTCACATAAACATTTATGTAAAGGAATTTTGTGAATGCAATTAATGTGGATAAGCTGCTAACAAAAGGTGGCAAATAGCGGGCTGAACTATAAGTAGCAAATAAGTTGTTTACGTCGATAATATGATTGACAGTATCCACTGACAACGACGCTTTGATAAATGCTGCTTGAAATATGGCTTTTAATAGGAGAGAAAACATGTTTATAGTATATCTGGAATTTTGTGAATGCAATTAATGTGGATAAGCCGGTTATAGCAGGTGGGAAACGGCCGTCTGAACTATGTAGCGAATAAGATGTTTACGTCGATGATATGATTGAGAGGATCCATTGACAACCAACAATGTATTGATAGAGGTTTCTTGTAAGGAGGTTTTTAATAGGATGTATATTACTTCCATGCCGGCCTGGGAGCGAGAGAAAAATATAGAATGTGCCAGCTGTAACAACAACTGGGTGCGGCAAATGGTCAACGTTTCCGCTTTCCAAATAAGGTATTGACTGCACCTTGTGACTCTCTTGTTCTACTGGAAGTTGACGAAGCTGAGGTCGAAGCAATATTATTAAACTTAAGACATGATTGTGCCATGGGATGGGACAATATATCTTCTGCTTTACTGAAGGAAAATCGACAAATTCTGGTACCAATAATTACCTATATTTGTAATCTTTGCATTGCGACCGGCGTTTTCCCTGATGTCTTTAAGTTGGCTATTGTGCATCCTATTCACAAGAGTGGGAGCAGAGACAGTGTCAACAATTATCGTCCTATTTCAATACTCTCTGCGCTTTCCAAAATTCTTGAAAAGATTCTGAACAGAAATCTTGTTAATTTTCTTGATAAACATAATCTAATTGCAAATAATCAGTACGGCTTTCGTAAAGGTGTTTCTACTGAAGATGCGGTAACAGATTTGACGCAGCATATTGCTAGGAACTTGGATAGAAGAATTAAGTGCATGGGAGTATTCTTAGATCTGTCAAAAGCTTTTGACACTGTCTCTGTTCCACTACTTCTAAATAAACTAGAAAATATAGGCGTTCGCGGATTGGCTCTGAATATCTTTACTGACTACTTGAATAATAGAAGGCAGCAGGTTAAAATTGAATCCTTGCTAAGTACAGAGCACAAGGTAACTTTTGGCGTCCCGCAGGGTAGTATTTTGGGACCTACCCTCTTCTTAATATATATTAATGAGATCTGTACAATGGCATTACCTAATTGCAACATATATGTCTATGCGGATGATACAGCTATAATCATCCAAGGTAAAAGTTGGGAAGAGGTTAAAATAAATGCAGAATATACAATAAAAAACATCTTCGAATGGCTAACCGTTAATCTACTTTCTCTAAATCTTGATAAAACTAATTACATAACCTTTGCCATTCGAACCAATACTAAACCCTCAGATGATTTTACCATTAAAGCCCATACCTGTTCAGGCCAACTCAGTGACTGTAAATGTTACGTACTCAGAGATACTCCTATTGTAAAATATCTTGGGGTGCAAATTGATGATGGATTGAGCTGGAATGCACAAATTGACACCTTATCCAAAAGAGTTGCTCGGCTGATATATATCTTGAAACTTCTAAGAGATTCAGCCCCTTGGGATATTTTAAAAATGATCTACATTGCTTTATGCCAATCCATCATCAGCTATTGCATAACAGTATGGGGAGGTGCCTACAAGACCTTTATGCTGGTACTTGAGCGAGCTCAGAGAGCTGCATTGAAGGTGATGACCAGGAAACCCTTCAGGTACCCCACATCGCAGCTATTCGAAGAATGTCAAATACTTACTGTTCGACAACTCTACGTTCTCAACTCCACTCAGAGATTACATGAAAGTATACCTTTACCAGATAAAAGGAAACGAAGAAATGACCCTATAAGTATACCACACAAAACTACTTTCGCGGAACATCAATTCTATGTATTAAGTTATAATATTTACAAAAAACTTAACAAATCTTTAAAATTGTCAAACCTTAATAAGTACAAATTAAAAAAATCTGTTACAGATTGGTTACTAACACAAGACTATGATAAGACTGAAAACTTACTTACCTTCATAACTTAAAATAAGTCTTACTTGAAACGTTAAACACCCATGCAAACACACACACACATACACACACACACACAAACACACACACTTACACTCTCACACACACTCACACAAACATATAAAAATCAACATATAATATAAGTTTAGATTAAGTGTTTTTGTTTTTTTACGTAGTTTATAATGTATAAAATCAACGCAATAATATTATGTGTCGGTCTCCTCTTTACTCTTTGAACACTGTCCCCCAAAATACAGGTTAAATCCTAGTTTGGGTGTCAGGGCTCCTCTTAAATAGTCTAAGAACAGTTTGTCACATCTATTGTTAAATAATTATTGTTAAATTGGAAAATAAACTACTTTTTATTTTTTATTTTATTTGTATTTCCTCCCAGGCATGCTGTAAAAACCAGCTAAGGCATATTTGTAGGTTTATTGCTGTAGTGACAGGTTGTCAGCCCATCGCCTAATTTACAATATACTGAAACCATCGGATCCCTTAGCTGGTTTTTACAGCATGTTCGGGAGGAAATGCAGCTGGCACATTCTATGTTTTTCTCTAGCGCCCAGTCCAGCATGGAAGATCACTTGGCAATCTTATTTAAACAAGTAAATAACGTATTTAAATAGCGATTCTCGTCACACTGTTGCATATTGCAAACCTCTCGCCCGCCAATACACAAACAACGCGACCGGTTTCCGAACGAGACTCATTTCAAATTTCGGAAAACCAACCGCTGTGGGAAAATAATCGTGCGAACTGAACAGCCTGCGTTCCACATTCGAGCCACATTCTAAATTCAAATTGTTTATTTATTTACCCGCACAAACTTGGTACTTTGGTACGTAGAATTTGTTGTTGTTTGTTTGTGAAGTTGAGTGAAATGGAACGAACCTACCGAATTTGGGTCATTCAGTATCCGGCGTCGGGCGTTGGTACAGAAGAGGCTTTGTTTTTGTTTAGGTGCGGGAAAAAATACCAAAACAATGTCCTACAGACATTTTTATTGGTCTATCTTTGCTAATACCGGGTGTAAGGGTCAGCGTCGCGCTAACTGATAGGGGATGCTTAGTCAACGAGAGATTTGAATTTTTGGTTTTTTGTAAATACATACATACATATAATCATGCCTTTATCCCTAATGGGGTAGGCAGAGCGTAAACGACCTAGACAAAGGTCGTTCCGCCACGTTTGACAAAGTTTTGAGGGTTATTTAAGATAGATTTGTAGGTATATTGCTGTAGTGATAGGTTGTCAGCCCATCGCATAAATTACAATATACTGAAACCCTCGGATCCCTTAGCTGATTTTTACAGCATGCCCGGGAGGAAATGCAGCTGGCACATTCTAAGTTTTTCTTTCGCTCCCAGGCCAACATGGAAGTTTTGTAAATTCAACAATAAAATTAAAGATATTTTCAAATTAATTGTTTTTGTTTTTTTAATAGTCTAATACATTTACGAGGTGTGGCTGATAAGTAATCTACCTAACTATGAAAGAAAAGACTTTGATGGCTAGTTTATTTTTTATTTTTCTATATAGTCTCCTGCAAGTGAAATACACTTATACATACATACATACATATATTCACGCCTTTATCCCTATTGGGGTAGGCAGAACGTAAATACACTTATGACATTTGCAAATAAGTAACATCATGCCGTTATAATAGTAATTTTTATTTTACAGCCTCTTTCATTTCTTCGTCCGTCGAAAATCTGCGACCCCTCAATTTTTTCTTTAAATCTTTGAATAAGAAATAGTCACAGGGAGCCAGATCTGGACTGTAAGGTGGATGGTTAATTTCTGTGAAGCCGTTTTTGCTCAGGGCTGACTTCGCCGTTAAGGCTGTGTGTACAGGAGCATTGTCTTGTAAAATCAGAACACCTTTGCTGAGTTTGCCTCTCCGCTTTTCTTTGATTTGTTCACGAAGCTGGTCAAGCAAGTTTGCATAATATTCAGCATTCATTGTTATATTTTTAGGCAAATAATCTATCATCAAAATCCCTTCGACATCCCAAAATACGGTGGCCATTAGTTTTCCAGCCGACGGCCGAACCTTGAACTTCCTTGGCGGCTTTTCTCCTTTAAATTTCCATTGCATTGACTCTTGTTTGCTTTCCGGATCCCACTGGCGAATCCAAGTTTCATCACAGGTCACAATTCGAGAGATAGTCTCTTCTTCTTTACCTTTGACCAGGTCTAGAAATGCCTGACAACATTCTACTCGCCTTTGTTTGTCAAAGGGGGTAAACATTCTAGGGACCCAACGCGCGCTCACCTTGGACATGCCCAAATGTTCGTGAATAATTTCATGAACTCGTTCCTTGCTAATGCCCACATCTCTGGCTATCTCCCACTGCTTGATTCGCCGATCTGCAAGAATCAGGTTCTTCACCTTTTCAACATTATCTGCGGTAACAGCAGAAATTGGCCTTCCACTACGTGTGTCGTCTTCCAGGCTCTCACGGCATGTTTAAATTACTTCGACCAAAACTTTATGACGAATTCAGAAGGACTTGAATCACCAAACACCTTTAACATGCGCTCTCTGATCTGCGTAGGCGTATTTCCTTCTTTACTTAGGAATTTAATCACTGCTCGATGCTTAAATTTCATCATTTTGCAATTTTCTTTCGACATGGTGAAATCAAAGCCGTGCCAAAAAAACAAAAGAAAGGGAAAAAAAAATAAGCGTCATAATTTTGAAAAAGGAATAAATATAGAATATGATTTTGCAATGGCCAGTTCGATTTTCAAAACTTTCTTTAACAAAGTAGATTTTATATCAGCCGCCCCTCGTACATTATATATTATCCAGAAGTACAAAGACTAGTTTTTACTGCTTGACAATATGTTATTCCTACACGGTAAAACTTAGTGGTTAAAAGAAGCCAGTTTATTATAATGATGTGTGTTTTTGTGTTGATATCATGGAAAATATTTGGTCACATTATGAACAACACCTAAATAAATATTATGTGTTGGGTATCAATCGATATGTTTTTAAATTATATGCACAATGTTGATTGTAGTCGACTATACTGTGTAAATAAGTTCAAAACACAATTTACACTTTTGAATTACGTAACTTTCAATTAACTTCCATGCTTGGTTGGGAGCGAGAGAAAAACATAGAATGTGCCAGCTGCATTTCCTCCCGGGTATGCTGTAAAAACCAGCTAAAAGATCTGAGGGTTTCAGTATATTGTAATTTAGGCGATAGGCTGACAACCTGTCACTACAGCAATATACCTACAAATCTATCATAAATAACCCTCAAAACTTCAGTTTCAACGTCAGACTTGGCGCAGCGACCTTTGTTTAGGTCGTTTACGCTCTGCCTACCCCATTAGGGATAAAGGCGTGATTGTAGGTAATTTATTGTTTTAAGGATAGGAGCAGTGAAGTGGTAAAAATGACAAAAAAAAATCCCGTAAAACATCGGGTTAAAATAAGAACAATGTAATAAATAATTCTTCCATGCTGGACTGGGAGAGATAGAAAAACATAGAATGTTCCAGCTGCCCTTCCTCCCGGGCATGCTGTAGAAGACAGCAAAAGGGACTCGAGGGTTACAGTGTATTGTAATTTAGGCGATGGGCTGACAACCTGTCATTACACATTAACAATACACATTACAATCTAAAATTGCCCTCAATTTTTGTCAGACGCGGCGAAAGCGCCTTTTACGAGGCGTTTAACGCTCTGCCTACCCCGCAAGGGATAAAGGCGTGATTTTATGTTATGTATGTATGTAATAAATAATAGATATATATACCTATAGTAAAATATCTAACTTGCTGAGTAAGTCAGATTAAGGAATAGGTAGACAAAGCACTGCGAACGACAGAAAATGTCCTCTTTTCACATGAATGAAAACTGAAATACAGCTCCAAAGTAGTGTTTTCTATGTAAGAACAGTGTTGTTTGAAATTTTGAATAAGTGCGCAAATTTATTTTAAATTACTGATTATTTTCGGCTCTTTCGTTTTTTTTTGTCACGTAGTTTCGTTTATTAATAGTGCTCCGGCTACTTCATTCCTTGATCTTATAAGTTTATTTTCGTATCGGCGGTGACTATCGATGAACATAATAGGGTCAAAGGTCGTAATGATCACGACATCCATTTTAAATTTCCACTGCAATGACAAAGTATTTTTAAAGCGGTGTATTAATGGTGTAGTGGATAGGGCCGTTGTCACCTGAGGTCGTGGTTCGAACCCCACCACGTACCAATGTGTTTTTCGGTTTTCGAATTTCATATGTACGTTTATTCGTGCTTTGGAAGGCACGTTAAGCCGTTAGTCCCGGTTAATATCGTTTAATACCGTAGATATTAGCCGTTAAACCATGCCAGAGGCCAGTGTTAAGCATTGTCGGCTTGAAAACTCTGTCCTAGTCTAGGATTGGGTCTGGTTTCCCTTCTGGGTTGCGGAGGTCAGATGGCAAAACCAGTACCCTCGTTCAATCCCCTAGATTAGGTAGCCAACCTTATGAGATACGGGATAAGGCTAAAGAGATGATGATGACATAGTATTTTTAACGGCTAATTTGTTCCTAGCGCTCCATCTACCTCCACTCCTTGATCTGGTTGATACGTTTATTTTTAAACCACCGGTGACTATCGATGAACATAATAAATAGGGTCAAAGTTCTCAAGTATCACGATCTTAACACTGCAATGATCTATTTTCAACTGTTAATTTATTTGTTGTGCTCCATCTACCTCACTCCTTGATCTACCTTTAGTATTTCCAACACAGTTTTAGAATAGAGGTAAACAAAGTTTCATGTCTTTTTATTAAAAAACACATTTCTAAAACATATGATACGTGTTGTCAAATTGGATGAATTACTAAAACTATTTCAATATGTTGTCATATTTAATAGCTAAAACTTATTTTGGAAACAAGATCTTCGATTAAAAGACATGAAACTTTGTTTACCTTTATTTTAAATCTGAGTTGGAAATACTATAATAAGTTATTTTTTGTCAATCGATGAACATAATAGGGTCAAAGGTCTCAAGGATCACGACCCAAATTTAAACCACTTGCACGCTATCAATTAGGAACTTTGATTGTGCCGTGTTTTGGGAGGTATTCTAATAAGCGTACCGATTGTGGTTTCTCTTCCGCCTTTGTAACTAGTTCAATGAACGTACCTGTAACAAAAAAAAGATAATGATTAGTGATTGTAATGTAAGTTTTTTTTTTATATTACTCTGACAATATTTTACTAATAAAAATATTTCTTGAAGGAGTTTACAGTAGCAGTCCTAGTCTATATTCTATACCTATAAAAAAAAAAAAAAAAAAAAAAAAAAAAAACACGATCACACTCATAGCCCCCACTAGGATTCCCTGTATCGGGGTGCCATGGACATACACAGAAACAACCACAAAGAACACCCAGACCCAGAAACAGACATTTAAACTCATCATTCAAATGCCTGCCCTGGCCGAGAATTGAACCCGGGACCCTCTGCGTAGCAGGCAGGTACACTGCCAACTAGGCTGCACGGGTCGTCAAACCTATACTACCTATAATAACTTGATAGTAATGTCACGATCTATAATAATGTTAGAAAATAACTCCGTTGATTTGTTTCCACATTAAAACGGGTAATGGAATTATAACAGGACAACAGAAAAAAAACATTCAAGCGCGGGACAACCGCAAGATGGAAAACTAGTAATTTGTTTGTCAAATTATTAAAAACAAATAATCTGCACAGCTAAACCTCAGATGAGTTTAGCACAATCCGTATGTTTGCGCGTTCCGTGACGTGCGCGAGCGCAACACACATACTTTTCCACTTAACACTGAATTTTGATAACCCACGTGAATACCTCGTCTATGTTTTTCTAATTAATACCAAATTAGTAATTTTCCGATTACCGTCGACTATTCGCGGGCAAATACTGGTCTTTGTACAAATAGTTGAACATTTAAACATAAAAGGCGTAGACATAGTGCAAATAATAGGTACAATGTTTAAATAGGAAAGCCATATTAGCAGAGATAATCACAGATTTAGGACTATTTATTTTAAAACAAGAAATAGTTATTTAATGCCATTAAATAACTATATTTATATCTTCCAAATAAATTAATTAATAGTATAGGCGAATATATTTTCGATACCCTCTTAGTTCGTTTGTCATTAAAATTGTATGCAAGTGTCAAAAGTAAAGTGAAAATGCGTCACGGGTAAATTTAAGGCACTCCAAGTCCAACTCTGAAATCACTACTCTTATGTTTACAAATGTTTTCTAAGTTTCTCAACAGTTACTTAGGTAGCTACAGTCAAAAAATCTTTTTGAATGATTCTCAAAAGCATGTATCTAAGTGCTCCTATATCAGATACTTATAAACTTTTCCAAACAACGACGCCTGACGTGGTAACCGTGTTGTTTTGTAATGAATAGAGTTTATCACGGAACAAATAATGGTCAAAATGGGTATGTTGAGGTGGTAAGGGCCTCGTTCGATGACATTAAAAAATATTGAGTGCCTGACGTCAATGGCGTCAGAACTTGACTCAACGCTGTGCGTATGTACTTGATTCAGCACATCACATGGAAATTTTCGTGAAACTAGTCTTGCGCCTTCTTATCATCAGGCTGGACGCTTTCCACATTAACGCTTTACGCATTTTTCTTTCACCAAAATGTTGCCCATATTATACTTGTCTTTTGTTGTTATCTGTTGTGTTGTATGATTTGTTTTCTTACGTGCAATAAAGTATTATTATCTTTCTTTGACTGCTTCGTTCAATTATTTTCTCCATTTTCTCTGTTTCAGCGATTTTTGTAGCAGCTGTTCTTATTATTTGATTTTATTGCTTTTTAAATTAATTCAAGTACGTTTTATTTTCCTATTCCATACAAATTAATAACAAATTGTAATTTTAAGTTTTACATCACGAAAGGAGTTTGTTAATATGAGTAGAAAACCATGATCATAGTATTTTTCATTACACCATATATTTGATTAGGGTTGCTTCAATACAAGGCCGATAAAGCCTCGTTCCTTGACATGAACACGCTGAAAGTGACGTGTGGTGACGTCGCTAAGTAAATGAGCCTGAAGCGACGCCTTTCACGGAAATAGCCGTCGTGTGTGTTGACTTGACTCTTGGTTGACTCGGTTGGCATTTGAAGAAAGCTTTTACACGGTTTTTCATTCCTATTGCTATAAACCTTTGAATTATATAACATTATACATTCGATTTTTAAATGTTTGAACTTTGGATATTTGAAAGTTTGGCAGTTTCACGCTTCAACCACTGGACGGACCGAGATGAAACTTGGCATACATATAAGTTAAGTTCTGAAATAGGACATTGGGTCATTTAACGAGGGCGAAACCGAGGGCGAAAAGCTTGTTGTTTATACAGAAAACAACTTATTCTTCGCCATACTTACAAATAACACGAATTCGCATCTTGAAAATATCAACACTCACATTCGGCCGGTTTTTCCTCATTCTAGATTTAGAAACCTAAATCATATCTAGGTCTCGTCACTAGTATCTCAGGGGACCTGTATTGTATTCTTGAGGCATTGACTAGGTCTGGAGGTCAATAGGTGAACCGAGCAGGAAGCTTAACCTAGACAAACCAAAATCAATGTTCACAAAGATCACTCAACACAAACATAGAGTGCGGTCAATCATCCCACCTCACTCTCACTCGCAATCATGTATTCAATATATGTTCATAAAGACTTAGATTCGTATTTGTAAAGCGATCTTAAAATTGAGAGCAACATTAAGTATGAGTTTGACAGAGACAGGTCATATTGTACTAAAATAATATTTCTGATACGAACTCAAACTAAATCTTAGTATCAAGTGTTGTTTATCAATACAGGCCTTAGTTCACAAGTTGGACAGAATATCTTTATTATTATTTATGAACATGACCACTTTTAGTTTGGATTTACTTCACTTAAAGAGAGAGATATTGAAATTCCGTTTCGAACTGCTCGAAAGTACAATACAAATTAATACAATACAATGCAAATATTTTTTATTGCACATAAACAACACATTGTACAGGAACAAACATTACAAAACAAACAGAGTACAATTAGGCGGCCTTATTGCTAGGGTAGCAATTTCTGCCAGGCAACCTTTGGGTAAAGGAGTAGTTTTCTAATATTATGCGGGATAGTGCAGTTACTATTGTTATAAATTTAAATAGAATACATAGACAAAGTACTTACTAGTTACATAAATACGAATAGGTACAATAGACTAATACATAAGTACAATTATAATATAATATGCTATAAGAGAGAAGAAATGCAATATTTCATTCAGATTGGGAAGTGAGATTGTGAAAAACGATGAAGACGATGAATGACATTTAATGTAGATTGTAACGTAACAACATCATTGTTACCTTAATAAAATTGCTAAGAAAAATCAACAAGTTTTGATCCTCGACAGGCTTTTTGTAATGTGTTCATTGTTAATTAATTAGTAGCTTATTGGAAGTAAATTCCCGCGGAAAATGCTTAGAAGATTCTGGAAAATCCTTAGTAGATTCTCAGAAGCCGTACAGAGGCTGTTAAAATGGCAGCCCCGAGGGCCTCTTTCATCAAAACAACACTTGTTGCTAAAATAGCGGCGACAAGCGGTTTCGGCGCATTCACATCATTATTGGCAGTGAGCTCACTGATCATTATTTTATCTCATCGAACATAAGATCTTATGCTTGATATACCATAGGTACATAGTAAAGAGAGTTACTCTTTCGCATGCGAATTTGATTCGAGTGTTTTAAAAATACGGCACCAGGTCATTGGCAGCTGAGTAAACAAAGACCACGACAATGTAAAATGTATTAGCATATACCAGAACTTTAGCTGAAGACTATACGAACCGGAACCGCGACTACAATAGGGTTTGATTACCTAGGTAGGTCGTGGTCCGACGCGTGTGAATACGTCGGTGCCGATGACGTAGGTTTATTGACAGTGGCCTCTCGGGTTATCATAGAGATGATCGCGAAAACGGTGATACGCTACGAAGAAAGGCGCTGTTCACAACCCGTCAAGTTACTAATACTGTCGATGATGATCATCAACCCAACCCACCTGTTTATATTTGTTTTGCTTGGATCGCATCGGGGAAGGTGTGGGTGGCGGTACGCGGTTTGCGTTTTATAATCGACTTAGCACATAAATAACTTTTAACAAACGTACACGCTTCTTGTTTTGTATTTTTTCCAGCGCAGATAAAAGTTTCCGTTCGAAACAACGGATGAATATTTCGCAATATTTTAGTAGGCGGAGAATCAAAACAAACCGTGTTTTGGCTTCATCAAACAAGATAGTTACGTACCGCGAGCGAGGCGCGATAAAATTAGACGATACACTGACATTGAACGCAAAAACAAAGTGGAGCGGTCCACGCATGCGCCCAGGTGGAGCGATTTTAGCGATCGCAATGCAAATAAGTGCGCGCGCGAATGCGGGCAAGAGAGGCCCATATCGGGGGCCGCTATAAATACTTACACCTAGACGTACTAATTGGAACGAGCGGAGATGACGGCGGCGGTCGTCGACCGCGCTGCCTCAAGCAGGAGGTTGTTTACCGCGCCGCAGCGGCGGCTGCCGGCCCGCAGCCGACCGGCGGTCGCTCGCTGCCCGCTGCCCGCCGCGGCCTCTCGCTCCCCCAGCACACACCACGCACCATCCATCAACATCACCAACTTCGCAGTTATTCATCGACAGACCTAGTTTGTAATCGTCCAAGGTGAATGGCTACATAATTGGATTGGCCATCACGATTGCGCACAATTTATTCGCCAGTTCTGATTGTAAACAAAATGTAATGCGAACACGAAACGGTGTTAGCTCTATCCAAATGTTTGTTGGTATAAAAAAGATTAATTATAGGAGCTTTCTGAGAAGGCGTGCAAGTAACGTTATTCGTAATAAAAACAAGGTCTAAAAGTCAAAGAAAATGACTTATTGAGAATGCGGCAAGATTTATACGGAATCGATAAACCTTATTCCCCTAGCGGCGGAGATCGTGTGGCAAAACAATCAAACGGAATATAGATGAGAATATTGTACGTCGTTTGATTGGCTTTATCTGGCATTGGATCAAAAATAACACTTTATCTGACATTCAATTAGGCAGACGGGGGATTATATCGGAAGTAGGTTTATGAACAAACTTTAGTAGGTGAGGCTCAACAGGGTAAAGGCAGACAATCAGGGACACGCGTAATCCTAGCGGGCCCAGCGATAGGGCTTCGAGCGGTAGACAACCCCAGTGACCCAGTTTGCGTCTTGTTAGAAAATAGGCCGAGATAAATATAAGCGCAGCCGCTCGGCCGTCTATTTCTTTCTCGGTTCGTAATTAGTAAACAATTCTGCGTACAGAAATAGTACGCACAGGAAATAGTTGGAGCGTTCACGTGACCGGTAGCATAGCGCCATCAACGCAATCAGTTCGTAAGTGCCTTATCTAGAAATCTTGCCTTACTGGCGTCACTCACATGCAAAGGCATACCTACCGCACGCTGCCTCAACGACACACGTATAACATACATACATTTAATCATGCCTTTATCCCTGATGGGGTAGGCAGTGCGTAAACGACCCTAACAAAGGTCGTTCCGCCACGTCTGACAATGTTTTAAGATAGATGTGTAGGTATATTGCTGTAGTGACAGGTTGTCAGCCCATCGCCAAAATTGCAATACATTGAAACCCTCGGACCCCCCTAGCTGGTTTTTACAGCATGCCCGGGAGGAAATGCAGCTGGCACATTGTATGTTTTTCTCTCGCTCCCAGTCCAGCATGGAAGAACACACGTATAATCTTATCAATAACCTATTACTCGAATGTGGGACGTCTCTTTATTTACGCGGTGCTTTGTCTCAGTCTTAGCCCTTCGTCTGACATAAATAACTAGCCGGCTCATTAAATGTTTTAGATCACATCGTATATTTTAAATCACGATATAGAAACATACGAGCTGCTGCTAGATGTTTGTCAAAGAAACGAGTGCATAAATTAGCAATAAGGTTAATTTCTTTACTAAAACAAATTTATGATCAACATAATGCAGACATTACGACAGCGGTGAATAGTGAATGAATACCGATTAATCAGAAGGTGTCAGAGCGCAAACAGAAGTATTAGGGTTGCCACATTTTGAATCAGTCTGCTCTGTAATAAATTTAATAGATCTTTAGAGGTTTGAAGGTCCCGTAAAGACCAGTAGCTCTTGACAAAATTTTCATGAGGGTAGGTATTTATAATATTTTATTATTTATTGTTATGTAACTTTAAGTATAGTTTAAAAGTGTTTATATTTGTACGCTATCAATAAGATGGCAAGTTATGGCGCACTACCTGTATCTTACAACATATTAGGTATTTTCAAACAGCTAGATTTTTTCTTTCACCGTGTGAGAGAAAGAGAACCAAACAGCCTTTGATTTGAGGCAATTTTGTGAGCTTTTTCCATCAGTAGTATTTTTCTATATCTATCTACTTCCAGGCCAACATGCCCTGGGAGCGAAGGAAAAACATAGAATGTGCCAGTTGAATTTCCTTCCGGGCATGCTGTACAAACCAGCTAAGGGATCCGAGGGTTTCAGTATATTGCAATTTAGGCGATGGGCCGACAACCTGTCACTACAGCAATATACCTACTTTATCTTAAATAACCCTCAAAACTTTGTCAGACGTGGAGGAAAGATCTTTGTTTAGGTCATTTATACTCTGCCTCTCCCATTAGGAATAAAGGCGTGATTATATGTATGTATGTCATTTATACTCTGCCTCTCCCATTAGGAATAAAGGCGTGATTATATGTATGTATGACGTATGTATCTACACTTATTAAAAGTATGAAATAGGAATTTTATTAACCTTCTGACGTAAATGCGTGAAAAAACGTGTGAAATGTTAGTATGATAATAAAGGAATAGCAATTCTCGACCATTTAATTAGGAAACAGGTGTGAAATGTTGAAGCTATATCAATATCTGCGAATAATAATAGCCGTAATAATATTTATAATTCAAATCAAACATACATACAAAGTAAGTTAAAATAAACATTGTAAATTCGTTTTAATATATACCCGAAAATCAAACAAAATATTTTAACAACCGTTTTTAAACTAGTTCAACCGCAGGCGGAACTTTCAACAAGTAGGTACTATAATACCTATTAAGTTAAACCGGGTGTAAGGGACAGCGTCCCGCAAACTGATAGGGCTTGCTCAGTCAACGATACTGAACAACTAAAAAGATTAAAAAGGCGCTTCCCATACAAAATGACCATCTCGATGAGACAATTTGTATGGAAAATCATTTATTTTTTCGCTTCCCTGTTCAATTCCGTTGACTGAGCAACCCTCATTCTTCTTCTTTTGTCGAGTGGGTATCGAGTCTATCGACCCATCAGTTTGCGGGAAGCTGTCCCATACACCTGGTATATAAACTGTTTGTGTTTACTTAATATATGTACGTAAATAACCAACTAGATATCCTCTGTGCATGTTATTATAGTGTAGTTTGTATGTGTGGTAGTTTTTTTTTTTTTTTTTAATGGACCTGTTTGCAAAATACTACAAAGTGTATAATTATAATGCGTCACCGGGCTAAGGCTACACGCAATCTACACCCTTAATGAAATGGCAACTGCCTAAGGGCGCCCACTAGGGCTCGAACCTCGGCTCATCGCGTTGCCTTGGGGACTCCTTATCGGAGAGAATCTATGTGTGGTAGTGGTAGCCCTGGATGCGCAGGCGCAGCGGCGGCGCGGGTGGCGCTATCTGCGCGGCTATCATATCATACAAACAACACCCGAGACCATGCACTGTATATTTATACCAAGTAATATTTACATGAAACACGATGAGAAGAAGGACACCTACACCAATAAAACTGTAAGATGGTAGGACGGTGCAATTTCTATTAATTCTTTCGTATTAATTCTGAATGTTGGCATAACTACATAGTATAAAACAAAGTCGCTTTCTCTGTCCCCATGTATGCTTAAATCTTTAAAACTACGCAACGGATTTTGATGCGGTTTATTTTAATGGATAGAGTGAATCAAGAGGAAGGATTATATGTATAATACATGCATAATATAGAGAAACACTGATAATTTTTATGCGAAGCCGGGGCGGGTCGCTAGTTGTTAAATAAATAAATAAAATGGCATCTGTCGCAACTACCATCTTACTGTTTTTCAAGTATAGTAATTTGTTTAATTGTTTTTTGTATCCCACACAACACTTTAAAAAAAAACAAAGAACCAACAAAACGGGTTCGTCTAAATTGCAATATACTAAATCCCTCGGATCCCTTAGCTGGTTTTTACAGCATGCCCGGGAGAAAATGCAGTTGGCACATTCTATGTCTTTCTCTCGCTTCCAGGCCAGCATGGAAGAAAGAGATAATGTGTAGACAAAAGGTAGTCTACAATGCGCACCATAGACCTTGTTATTATTCAGAATTGTTGTTAGGCAGGATGGAATACATGTTATATTCATTTACACTAGCTTTTCGCCCACGGGTTTCATACATACATACATACAATCACACCTCTATCCCTAATGGGGTAGGCAGAGCGTAAACTACCGAAACAAAGGTCGTTCCGCCACGTCTGACAAAGTTTTGAGGGTTATTAAGGATAGATTTGTAGGTATATTGCTGTAGTGATAGGTTGTCAGCCCATCGCCTAAATTGGAATATACTGAAACTCTCGAATCCCTTAGCTGTATTTTACAACATGCCCGGGAGGAAATGCAGCTGGCACATTCTATGTTTTTCCCTCGCTCCCAGTCCACCATGGAAGTACAGCACGGGTTTACTTGCAGCTACAATGGCTAAATGAAATGCATTTGCCCGTTGGAATAACGACACATTGTTAAGCCTATTCCAGGACCTAACCTATGTATATGCCAAGTTTCACCCCGATCAGTTCAGTGGTTGCATTGTGAAAGTAGGACAAACAAACACACTTTCGTATTTATATTATATATTAGTGGAATCTCTGGCTATTCGGAGCTTATCATCGCTTTGCATTACATCACCAGACCAATTAGAGGACATAACAAAGTATCATATCGTGTATCGTTGTGTAAATACACTAGCGACCCGCCCCGGCTTCGCACGGAAATCATCAGTGTTTCTCTACTATATTATGCATGTATTATACATATAAACCTTCCTCTTGAATCACTCTATCTATTAAAAGAAACCGCATCAAAATCCGTTGCGTAGTTTTAAAGATCTAAGCATACATAGGGATATAGGGACAGAGAAAGCGACTTTGTTTTATACTATGTAGTTATTTTACATACAGCTTGAACTGTGAACCTAGTGGATACAAACTTAACCGCAGGGCATATGCGGTGACTTTTTAACAATGATACTTCCTGCGTTAAATTTCGACGCTGGACTGGGAGCAATAGAAACACACAGAATATTCCAGCTGTATCTTCACCCGGGAATGCTGTAAAAGTCAGCTAAGGGATCCGAGGGTTTCAGTATATTGTAATTTCGACGATGGGCTGACAACCCATCACTATAGCAATATGCATAATTATCTGTAATAACCCTCAACTTCTTCGTCAGATATAGCGAAAGGACTTTTGTTTAGGTCGCTGACGTTCTGCCTACCCCATTATTAATTAACAGGGATAAAGGCGTGATGTATGTATGTACTTACTACTGCATCAGCTACAGCAGTCTATTGCTGAAAAAAGGCATCCCCCAAATAGGGAATGCCATACTTAACGAGCATTATAGGCTAGTCGGAAGCGCTCGGACCCTCTTGGAAAATATCGGAAAATGCTACAAGAGGTATTATTGTTTTAATGGCTTCACTTATTGTCCAATATGCCTTCCCCACCCTGCCGGATTTGTGCACAATGGGGGGATTACTATTTTTATGGGACTTTTTTCTTCGGATTCATATCGTGTGTGGTATCATATGAAAGGGCATTTTGTGCTAATTCTAAAAATATATCACACCATTACATATCAATCACCAATGTTAAATACATACCAAGTTGGGGCTGCTCAGGCATATTGGGCAGTAAGTAAAGCCATTATTTTCCGGTCGATCTTGTGGTTCCGACTAGCGTATTAGTGTAGTGCGAGATATTACAATTTTAGAAGGTGTGATAGATAAATTAAAACTTTATCTATCACACCTTTAAGGTTGCTATAACAAAAAATCTTTCAACCATATTTTCAAGCCAATTTAAAAATAAAAAGACAAAGTCGCACAAATGTAGATTCCTTTAACAATAAATTTTTATTTGTTTATATATCTTACCACGGATTTTATACGTCCATTCATACAATCGTAAAAAAAATACTGCGAGATAAGTACATCTTAAAGTTAAAATAAAAGCTAAATAATATTAAAACTTAAAAGCCAATGTAAATTCTTACCTATTTATCTTGAGCGCCATCATAATAATAATGAGGGAAGTTAATCCGAACATTCCAGTGCATATTAAACACTATACAGGGTGTTAGGAGAAAGTTATTCTGTTTGTATAAAATATTTTATAGCTTTGTCACTTCTGGATATGTTGTTGAAAGAATTTTTGTGCAGTACGTCTTAGGGCAATATTATGTTCAGTTTCTTGGATAGGTTCAATTCACACCCTAATGTTTCGTCAGCTATTTTTTTTACACCCGGTATAGATATAGATAACACACCCTGTATAAACTTTACCCCGCTACTAACGAGACCATCTTGATGCTTGTTGCAATAAACGTAGTGTGGTGGAAAATTTAATTAAAAATTAACACATCACGCACACGCCAACTTATTACCTCGTTAACACTAGTTGACTGCTCCTGACATTAACTTTACTGGTACCACCACAGAAGAAAATCATGCTTATTTTCCTTAGGGGGTAGGCATCAACAAACTGATAAGGATAAACTGTTTTACTTCCGCAAATAATTTTAAGAATTATTTTAAAGAACACTGAGTATTAGGTATTTTGGCTGATTAGGAATATGGAATAGCCATTCTTGTTGGGTATGTATTGGATGCTTCGGTACGCTTTTATTTGGTAAATACCACCGAAGGAAGTCACGCCTATTTGGCGTAGGAAGATGGCTTTAGGCATTAACGAAATCTCATAAGAGGTTTGCTACGTCAGACAATTTTTTAGATAATTCTTTTGGGGATCCCGCACACAACATGATTCGGTACACTTTTAGGAAGTTTTAGCTATATTATTCTACAGAAAACTTGCTAGAGCATCGCCTAGCATACATAATATTATATTACTGACTCATGAAGGGAGGATTCTGGGTTTCCCCGTGCTACAGAATACTTAGAGCGCGCACTCATTACAATATGGAAAACAAAATAATTACTCAAATGCATGCACTATGAATGCAGTCTCGCGTCTAGATGTAAACAGTTTTATAACGAGGGAGTAAATTAATACTAATAACTGTGAGAAAATATATAATTATATTCTTCTTTCTTATCTCAAGGCGATCAATTAGTTGCATATGCGAATTGTACAGTCGGACCAATAAAAAGATAATGACTTCGAGTGCAGTTAATTGTCAGTGGGTAGAGTTTCATTGTAGATTGGATTGTTGACAAAATATTGTGATTATTGTGTTTTTGCGATGAACCTGTTTTATTGGTGTAATTAGGGACATTCCACGATAATTTCGGGTAAGTAACGCCGTTTTTTTGTTGTAGTTTTGAGAAATGGCTTTGTTTATGCGTTTTTTTATCGCATTGGTATCACTTTATAGTCTGCCAACTATAATGCGTATTACGAAAAAAATACAATTTATTATTATTGAAAAAATTACGTAACGTGTCCAACACCCCTGTCAAATGGTCCTTTTATTACTAAGTAAACTACGTTAAGAGAGTTATACGGAAAGAATATTTTTCGAGATAATAGTGTCTCATTTGCATTTTAAACCTAGGTTTGAACCACAATTTAATGTGTTTTTAGGGAATAACGTAATATTTTCCCGCGGCCCGGTACCTTAAGTCAGAATCGTTGAAACTAAATCACCACATTAACAATTGGTTCAGAATTTGCACAATAATACTCGTATGTACGAATGAACCACACACACACACACGTGCGCGCGCGCGCGAAACAGTGAGGTAGGTCACGTTATCTGATGCAGCAGGCGTCAATAAGCCCCTTTATCGCGTGCCAGATAAGTGCACTGGACTACATAATACAGAGTGTTACATAAAAGCGCTGCAATCCTTTAACCTATATTTATCATGATAACATAACTGATCACGATAAATATAAAATGTTCGCACGAAAAATTAAAATTCGTCTCCTACACACAAAAATTGAAAATTAACTGAGTTGGTAACGTAATTTCCACCCTGGACTGGGAGAGATAGAAAAACATAGAATGTGACCTTTGTTCAGGTCGTTTACGCTTTGCCTACCTCATTAGGGATAAAGGCGATTATATGTACATATATGTAAGGTAACTGTGTTTAAAAAGGCCCATATTTTTTATCTGGAAAAGTAGTTAGTTATCACGAACATGTGGTGGAAATAATCGATGCAGTTTCCGCAACACCCTTTACATTTACAAGGCAAACGCAGCTGTGAGTGAATGAGTGAACGATTGCGCAACAGGTAGCAGCAGTACGTAGGTCGGGATCCACAAGGCCACCAAACATCCACCTATCAGTTACAACAGTACTATACCTCATTTGTTTTTAAGAAACAATTCCCGCCATGCTAAAACAACGATTTTGAGCGGGAAGAATGATCTCTTAAAACCAAATGGGGTATAGTTATCATGAGCAGAAATGTCTTTAAAATAATCAATGCACTTTCGCTACTCCCTCACAATGTAAACGCAGCTTTGATTTGTTGAGTGAGTGAAGGATTGCGCAACAGGTAAGCAGTACGTAGGTCGGGAGCCTCAAGGCCACCAAACATCTACCTATCAGTTACAAAGTTACGACACAGTACGGTATAGTTCAAGTACAGTCAAACGTGTTCTTTCAAGTAACCGAATATGATGCTGTATAGAAATGCTTCATATCCACCTCGACCAAAAATAGGTTGTTTTGGACTGAAAAGTAATCATAGAAAGATTTTTCCATGCTGCCGAGGAGGGGAGACAGTTCTGCATATCGGCCACCTGTCTGCTACTATCACCTCTTTACTACTGGAGAACGCCCTCAGATGTCCTTTTGAAGCTTTTATGACCGCTCAGAAGATCAGATGCGGCTAATTGAAAAGGTTATCTTCTTGAAGTGTCCCATCTTGTGGGCGCAGTTCCCTAACAGTGCAATCCAGATATTCAGGATCTGCTTGCTATGATATATGTAGATGTTGCTTGTAGGCGTGTGTCAAAGTCAGTCAAAAGTTGCAGAGAGATATTTTACTGCTATTTATTACCTCTGTGTTTACGATACTTGTGTATCACAATATTGTATCATACAAGCGTTATCATGTTATTATTGGACTGCACCAGTCATACAGCCTTGCGCAATCCATGATAAATACGTGCGTCCGTAGGGATGGGTTTGTGAAATACTTGTTTACTTGCTTAGGTGTTATATACGAGGATAAATGTATACAAATCGCCTAGTTCATGATTTTAAATTAGATATCTATTGAGAATCTATTCTTCAAACGTCATCAGAAGATAAGCCTAGCCACATGTGTGAAAATGTCATTATCTCCCTAGCCTTATCCCGTATCTCACGGGGTCGGCTACCTACACCGTTTTTACACAGAGCGACTGCCATCTGACCTCCACAACCCAGAAGGGAAACCAGACCCAATCCTAGATTAGGTCAGAGTTTTCAAGCCGCCAATGCTTAGCACTGGCCTCCGATATGGCTTAACGACTAATATCTACGGTATTAAACGATATTAACCGGGACCAACGGCTTAACGTGCCTTCCGAAGCACGGAAAAAGCGCCGAATAAACGTACATATGAAATTCGAAAACCGAAAAACACATTGGTACGTGGTGGGGTTCGAACCACGACCTCCCGCTCAGGAGGCAGCGGTCCTATCCACTACACCATCGGGCTCCTCAGTGTGGTAATGTATATATGCGTAATTATCGTACGATTTATTTGTGACGTTTAAGCGATTCCTAGATAGATTATCTGTATCTATTGCGTTAATATCGCTCCATTTATTAATAAAAATTTGCTCTATTAAAGTCTCTAGGCAGTCAAAAAAAGATTTTAAATTTTAGAATAATTTGTGAATAATTAAAAGATTTTAACTTCCATGCTGGACTGGGAGCGAGAAAAAAACATTTCTATGTTTTTGAATGACCCAGCTGCATTTTCTCCCAGGCATGCCGTAAACATCGGCAAAGGGATCCGAGGGTTTCAGTATATCGCAATTTAGGCGATGGGCTGACAACCTATCACTACAGCAATATTTCTAAAAATATATCTTAAATAACTCTCAACGTTTTGTCAGACGTGACGGAACGACCTTTGTTTAGGTCATGTACGCTCTGCCTACCCCATTAGGGATAAAGGCGTGATTATATGTATGTATGTAATAATTTGTGTCGAAAAGAATGAACTTCCAGTTTTAATATTTGTTTCAAAGTGTTACTGAAAAAATACCGATAGTACCAACATAATAGCATATTATTTACTAAGCATAACATGTTTTTAATTTTAATACCAAATGTGGTCAGGAAGTAAAACCCAACGTCGTTTTTGCATAATAGGCAGTTAAAAGTGCAATACATTTTGCATTTTATAACCTATAACATTTAACTGTTTTGCAAGACACAAATAAATTAAATATACATATTTTAGATTTTACATAAACATAGAAAAGTTGTTTTTATTACAAGTCAAACCAAAAATCAAACAAAGTATTTTCAATTATCAAAAGTAATTTGTCATAAAAGTTAATTTAATTTCTTCCATGCTGGACTGGAAGCGAGAGAAAAATAAAGAATATGCCAGCTGCATTGCCTCCCGGGCATGCTATAAAACCAGCTAAGGGATCCAAGGCTTTCAGTATATGGCAATGTAGGCGATGGGCTGACAACCTGTATCTACAGCAATATATCTACAAATCTCTTAAATAACCCTCAAAACTTTGCGCGATTATATGTATGTACGTATGCATGTATGTTAATTTAAATCATTATGATATTTCCGTGTTTTTGAAATCAGAGACCTATAGTATTTACCAACTTAGTTTTAGAAAAAAGGTAAACAAAGTTTCGTGTCTTTTTATTCAAAAACACATTTAAAATAAATGATTCGATTCGTTGGTTAGTAGTAGTTTTAGTATTTTAACTAATCTGTAGTTAAAATACTAAAACTACTATTTCATTATGTTTTGATATCTGATAGCTAAAACTTATTTTAGAAACAAGATCTTCGATTAAAAGACACGAAACTTTGTTTACCTTTATTTTAAAACTGCGTTGGAAATACTATAGGTATGTTTTAATTTATAGTTGTGAATGTACAGACTAAGTAGAGAGTCTATTGGGATACTTAGTTCTGGTAGGTATGTTTGTAACTAACTAACTAGTGACTACTATACTTTTAATAAGTAAGAAGGAAATTCAGTGCAAAA
Source organism: Scrobipalpa costella (assembly GCA_949820665.1). Taxonomy (NCBI): domain Eukaryota; kingdom Metazoa; phylum Arthropoda; class Insecta; order Lepidoptera; family Gelechiidae; genus Scrobipalpa; species Scrobipalpa costella. The sequence continues at coordinate 4,777,771 of OX463299.1, forward strand.
AAATATTTAAATCAACTCTGCCGATTTAATACTGTGGGATATAGAACATGGGTACTATTATGAAAACCCAGAGGTAAGAGAAGACCTGGCAGACCTATAGTCTGTCAACGTCGTGCTTACCGCGCCTTAGGGGTACAGACGTGCGCGGGGGGGGGACGCGGTAACGGGGGTGCGGGCGGTGAAGCAGGAGGGTGAGCGAGCACGACGCAATGTGTTCATGTTCGCAATCGCCGCGTGCTACCGCGTCCCCGCCAACGTCTGTACCCCTAGGGCGCGGTAAGCACGACGTTGACAGACTATAGCAGACCTGCTACGTAATGAACTGAAGTAAAGTTAAGGACAAGGAAAAGTGGAAGATGCTCTTGCATGTCCTAGGTATGTATCATTCAATATACCCTAGGATTATAAACAACTCATCATCTCCCTAGCCTTATCCCTAATCTCACGGGGTCGGCTATCTAATCTAGGGGGATTGAACGAGGGTACTGGTTATTACACAGAGCGACTGCCATCTGACCTTCGCAACCCAAAAGGGAAACCAGACCCAATCATAGATTAGGTCAGAGTTTTCAAGCTGCCAATATTTAGCACTGGCCTCTGACATGGCCCAGCGACTAATATTTTCGGTATTAAACGATATTAACGTGCCTTCCGAAGCACGGAAAAAGCGCCGAATAAACGTACATATGAAATTAGAAAACCGAATAACACATTGGTACGCGGTGGGATTAGAACCACGACCTGTCCGCTCAGGAGGCAGCGGTCCTATCCACTACACCATCGCGCTCAAACAACAGTCCAACTATACCTCGATAAGAACACACACAAAGCCCACAGTTACATGAACAAGTGTGTATCACAGGCTTATCAGAACACATTAAGACATTCCTCGGATGCAGATTACACGATTCCAAGAATGCGAACAGATACTGAGGAACTTGTTGTGGTATACGTGGTGTAAGGGACAGCGTACCGCAGACTGATAGGCGTTGCTCAGTCAACGTAACTGAACTACTATCAGTAAGATTTTTTTTTTCATACATACATACATACATAAATCACGCCTTTATCCCTTACGGGGTAGGCAGAGCGTTAACGCCTCGTAAAAGGCGCTTTCGCCACGTCTGACGAAAATTGAGGGCAATTATAGATTGTAATATGTATTGCTTTAGTGACAGGTTGTCAGCCCATCGCCTAAATTACAATACACTGTAACCCTCGAGTCCCTTTTGCTGACTTCAACAGCATGCCCGGGAGGAAGGGCAGCTGGAACATTCTATGTTTTTCTATCTCTCCCAGTCCAGCATGGAAGAAATGTTTTTTTTTTTCAGGAAGTGAAAAAAGAATTGAATTTCCATACAAATTGTCTGATTGAAGTGGTCATTTTGTATTGTCAGTTCAATATTTTTTTCATCTCCTGAAAGAATTTCCTGGTGATAGTTGTTTAGTTTCGTTGACTCATCAAACCCTATCAGTTTGACACTGTCCCTTACACCCGGTAAGCGAAGGCTTGCTAGCAAAAACAAGACTTGTTATGTATGATCAATTAATGAACGACATTCTTTAAGAAACATAAAACTCTGTTTTCTTAAGACGCCTCACCGCGAGCGGTGGCACCCTCAATCTTTTTTTTTTTTTTTTATTCAAAAATGGGTTTGCTCTTGACTCCAGTCTAGGTCGGAAACGACTGAGACGGAGTCGACGATGGTGCGAGCTCACCTAGAAGATGCCTGTTCACTCTAACTTTGAAATGTTGGGGGTTGAAGGCGTTCGGAAACACAGACGCAGGTAGTGAGTTCCACACTTTTACCGTGCGCATTACAAAAGAGTTTTGGAAGCGCTTAGTACGTATTGGTGGAATATCAACCAGGTATGGATGGTATCCTGCGGTGCGTCTAGATGTCCGATGGTAGAAGGGAGCTGGCGGGATAAGGTCGTGGAGCTCTTGAGCACACTCACCGTAGTACAGCCTGTAGAAGACAAGCAGGCAACCTTACGGCGATGTTCCAGGCTATAAAACTCGTTGTCATTTTCAAAACATTTCCCTGCCACTTCTTTAGATTTAGACCTAAGGCCTTTTTAGACGTAATGAATTGGGGAGCAAATAGTACCGGACAGTTACTATCGAAATTATTGCTAAAAACGGCCTCTTTTGGCGGAAATTTCGATTGTAACTCCAGGGTACTATTTGCTCCCCAATTCATTACATTTAAACATCCTTAGGTCTAAATCTAAGGAAGTGAGAGAGAAAAGTTTTGAAAACGTCTATATTTTGCAAGTTATCATTTTTTTCCGAGTGAGGGCGGTACCGCTCTCGTGACACCTCTTATACTTGTCAATAACATTATTGATATTAAAAATGCGAAAGGTTGAGTAATATTCATGGAGAATTCAAGGCGCGTTTCGGATACTCTATGAATATGACATGCTGCTCCTCTTATTTCAACTGTGGTTGAAGCAACAAATTACTGAGTTTATTTGATTAAAAACATTTCTGCTTTTTCTTATTAGTACCGAAACCGTATAAGCTAAAAAATCCCATCGTAAAGCGCTTTCACTGCCATCTATTTTTAGCTACAATCAACAGAACCGTAAGTGCGCAGTATAATGTTTGATGGTTTGTTTATATTACACAAAAGTAGACCAGCCATAATTAAACGTAACCTAACCCACTGTAAAGTTATGTGTTAGCCGAAAATATAAACTCAGTTCGTAGAAATGTTCATAAAAATGAACGCATTATCTGTCCAAAATGATTGGCCCTGTTCTAGTTTGCGCCAGAAGTACGTCTACAGTTTGATAAAGCCATATGGCGATAAGACTCACAGTACAAGACATTGTATTAACAGGAAACTGTGCTACTTATGTCCTAATTTAAATCCTTATCCTTCCTATGTACATCACATTGAGGTTGGTCACAATAGCTACTCTGTGGCCGAAATACTGTATGGTTGTGTCGGTTGTGCCAGTTCGGCGCAATCGGTCGCTCAGTGCCGTAGGTCAGGCATACTGACACCCAGATAAAAACACACCGACGAATTTGTAAGATAACAGACGAATTGTGCAACTTAAAAACAATGAAGGTGTTTGTTGAGCTCAGTGCTGCCCCCACAAGAAATAAATTTATTGTGATTATACTTTTGACACACTTAGGGATTAAAGTGTGTCAAATACAAACATTTTCAAAAATATTTTACGTTTTGCGAAGATCGGTAGTAATTCTTCATTTTGTGATCCATAAGGTCACAATCAAATGCGTTGAATGTTGATCTTGCCAAAAGTGGCCAATTTTAGCAAGATTGACATTTAAAGCTTCTCCTCACACTGGATTACAAAATTCAAAAGCCTCATAAAATAAGGAATTACTTCCGATTTTCGCGAATTGTAAAATTCTAGTGAAAATTTTATTAATTTTTACTTGTGGTGGTGCCATTGTGCTCATCGAACCGCCTGAAGCCTTCACCACAACATATAAGCGGGACGGGTTTTTAAAAACTCGATTGTTTAAAACAATTTATAAGCAAATGTTTCGCCGCTCAATAACTATAAATTATACGTGTGGGTGTCTAGCTATTTTTTTGTGAATATCTTTTAATAGGTCAACGGGGCTCTGCCGGTTCGAGCGGAGACCTTTGTTTACATAGTGATTGTGAGGATTATGAGGCTCAGACAGAAGTGGGTCAGGTAGGGCCATTACAAGAGCCGGTACTGATGCACCGGAGCACATCGGGCGAACATTACGTGTGCAACTCGAACCTCGATTCGCCAACTCAGTGGTTCTACTACCCTATAGGTTTGTTTATGCCACTTGTAAATATACCACGTCCATTGCTTCCATGCTGGACTGGGAGTGAGAGAAAAACATACAATGTGCCAGCTGCATTTCCTATCGAGCATGGTGTAAAAACCAGCTAAGGTATCTGAGAGTTTCAGTATATTGTGATTTAGGCGATGGTCTGACAACCTGTCACTACAGCAATATACGTACAAATCTATCTTAAATAACCCTCAAAACTTTGTCAGACGTGGCGGAACGACCTTTGTTTAGGTAGTTTACGCTCTGCTTACACCCATTAGGGATAAAGGCGTGATTATATGTATGATAAAATTACCACGGTTTTTCTTCACATCGCTGTCCATTACCGGCATAGTATACCAAGCAGCGTATGTCTTTCTTGTAGTTGAAGTGATGGATGCAAGACTACGATGATCGGGTAACGAGGCGGCGGCGCGGAAGCGTGCGGTAGGTCACGGTCGTACCACTCCGCTCTCACTCAATAACAAACTTCGAGTGGAAAATTTCTTTCATAACGAACAGAAAAACATTATTATGAAAGGATCTTTCATGTTATATTATGTAAACAATGTAATTAAACGTATACAGAGGACGACTGAATGGCAATTTATTGCGTTCCTAGCGCAACTATCGCCGAGGCCAACGGGGTTATTTTGGGAACAATGAACAGTTTTATACGAGTTATCACTCGATCGAGTCGATGCTGCGCGTGCACATGCGAGGGACTCGAACCTGTCATTGCGCAGTGTCCGCCCGCTGCCCGCCGGGCTAAACATAGCGCACACGTAACACGCGCTTAAATCTGCTTTTAGCGTTTTATTTTCACACGACACAGGTTTACATACATAAACATTTAATCACGCCTTTATCCGTGATGGGGTAGGCAAGGCAGAGCGTAAACAACCTAAACTCGTATAGCTGTAGTGACAGGTTGTCAGCTCATCGCCTAAATTGCAATAAACTGAAACACTTTACAGCATACCCGGAAGGAAATGCAGCTGGCACATTCTGTGTTTTTCTCTCGTTCCCAGTTCAGCATGGAAGAAGCAGGTTTAGATGTCGCAGATACATTTGTATATGCATATTTATGCATACATACAATCATGCCTCTATTCATAATGGGGTAGAAATAACATCAAGAACCGAAACAAAGATCGTTCCGCCACGTTTTGAGATTTGTTTTAGATTGATCGACGTACTAGTACTGTAGAGTCAGGTTGTCAGCCCATCATGCATGAACCCCTTTGCTGGTTTTATAGCATGCCCGCGAGGAGAATCGAGTCCAGGATGAAGAAAAGTCTAGTTTAACTTTCAAACGACACAGGTCTAGATGTCGCGGATGCAATGACACGAATCCGTATTGCCTCATAAGACCCGAAGGAGTTAATAAACCGTCATTATGTAACTGCTGACCAGTATTTACTCGTCGACTTTACGACTGATATTACAATTTCAACATTTTAATAAAGTTATTATTATAGATTTTAACACCACCTACGCAACCGACCTCCAGGAATATTTCCAAGGTGTATTTCTGACAAACAGTTTAATTTTATACTAAGACAAAAGATGTAATTTTTAAATAAATAGTGCGTATAATTGGCGAAGTAGCGAGTATTTAACAATGTCAATTAACATAATTACCAACCGCCGCCATAATATAGGTAACAATGTGAAATAAAGTTGATTAATGTCATTCAAAGTCAGGAAATAGTTCATTAATATGATTAATCTGTCTATTACATATCTGTATATCTAAAACTTCTAAACGATGAATAAAAAGAGGAAAGATTTGTACGTTGGTAAGTTTTATAACGAATAAACTCGAACCTACTAGATCAATTTCAAAAAGTTTTTCTCTATTAGACATAAATAGCTACGTACTACTTAGGGCAAAGTAAGTTTAGTGTCTTCTTATTATTTTTACCACCACGGAAAAACTCATTATATCGCGGATGAAACTGAGGCGTAAAAACATAGTATTTACGTATAATACAGAAATATGCCTTTGTTTTGACTTTCAATATCAAACTTTGAATGGTTTCATATAATACAATCTATCGAATTGCAAATAGTTCCGAAGTGAGCGTTTGATTCGCGGAATAATAGGTCACATCACAACAGAAACTTTCCAGAATATCGATTAAAGACATCTATTGTTCCCAACTCTAGTGTTTACATTCAAATGTTTCATCCAGAGTAGTATACAGAGTGTAACAAAGGTGACAAAGTTTACAACTTTGCATAGGACATAGGGTGAAATAGACGATCAAAATAAAACAAAGTCGCTTTCTCTGTCCCTATATCCCTATGTATGCTTAGATCTTTAAAACTACAAAACGGATTTTGATGCGGTTTCTTTTAGTGGATAGATTGATTCAAGAGGAAGGTTTATATGCATAAAACATAATATAGTAGAGAAACACTGACAATTTCCGTGCGAAGCCGGGGCGGGTCGCTAGTTATTAATAAGTAAACCCGAATAGCAAGGAGGACCACTCTTCGGAGATCATGCTTAACTCCTAAAGAGTTGGATTCCGTTCCGATCCAATCAAACTAAGCACTTGCGAACCCGAATAGTGTTGAATTTATATTTTTGACTTTACATTTTTATATTTTTAATCAGGGGTGACAAGTAATCAGGGGTTTTAATGAGGAGACAGAATCGCCAATAGAACGAGCACGCCGAAAAGTCGTCTGTTCATTATTTCTTTGAATAGATTCGTAAAAGACACAGGTAAAAAACTAAAGTTCCTTGGTAAAGCCATTTTGTTCCTTAATTAACAGCTTTGGTAGCAATTCGTAGTTGCAAAAATCACGACTCAACAAATATAAGTCAAAACCTGTCATTTTCTGTCACGAGAAAACATAAAGGGACGCCAATAATTTTATCAAGATTTAGGTAAGTTGTGCGCTCTATGAATCGATAGCATTGTCTTCCTACTTGTAGAAAGTATTTAATATTTCTGCTACACGCTGTATCGTATGAGTCTGGAGTATTTCAACACAGTTGACAAATAACAAGCTGACTGCTGATCCCAACAGAGTGTGGGTGAATCCTTGGATGAATCACTCGTCTAATTCTGCTGAGAGGAACCCTCGCGCCGCGCGCCGCTGGGTTCCAGTTTGAAGGCAAAAGGTTTAGTGATATTGTTTATTTAGATTGATATTTTGATTTTGAAGATATTTTGTTTAACTACCATGCTGGCCTGGGAGCGAAAAAATAACATATAATGAGCTAACTGAATTTCCTCCTCAGCATGCTGTAAAAACCAGCTAAGGGATCCGAGGGTTTCAGTATATTGCAATTTAGGCGTTGGGCTAACATCCTGTCACTACAGCCATACCTCTCAACAACATCTCTCTTAAATAACCCTCAAAACTTTGTCTGTCGTGGCGGAACGACCTTTGTTTAGGGATAAAGGCGTGATTATTTGAATGTATATTTTGTTTGAACTGACACAGCTAAAAACGGGACAGCTGTTTCTTTTTCTGAATGAGATTACTCCCGAATGGCTTCTTTGAGATGAACCGATAAGTCACTGATCTACTTATGAAATAACCTTCAAAAATACGTCTAGAAATACCCTGAACCCTACTAGATATGCGTGATATGCTAAAAATAAGATAACCCGATCTGTGGTGTAATAAATAACTGACTTAGTTTCTTTTCATTCTGTTTCGGGCGGCGTATTTTTAGAAGCAAGTTCTAAAATAAGATTTCAACATCTGTTCGTACAATTGACTGAATACCTGTTGTCCAACAGTCATACATTACATAAAGGACACGAAAAAAAAAGTATTTTTGAATGTTTTAATGATTCATTTTTTGTTCCTGAAATATACATTTTCTTCTTTTACGTGAGTTGAAGACCGAAATAGAATGTTCCGTAAAGAAATGGAGAAGAAAATTATTTATTTCTATGCAATAACCTGCGCACTTCCATTCTTAGAATAAACCAATTAATCTATAATTTCCTCTTACGTAATTTAACTATAACATAAAACCATTATTCCATGGTGGACTGGGAACGAAAGAAAAACATAGAATGTGCCAGCAATGCATTTCCTCCCGGCCATGCTGTAAAAACCATATATTGCAATTTAGGCGATAAGTTGACAACCTGTCACTACAGCAATATACCTACAAATCTATCATAAATAACCCTTAAAACTTTGTCAGACCTGGCAGAACGAACTTTGTTTACGTCGTTTAGGCTCTGCCTACCCCATTAACCATAACCAAACTTAAGGTTTGTTTACTTATATAAATTACAAAGAAATTAGACGTTAATGGTCATACAATTAGCTGTTACAGTGATCATGTAATGATTAATTCCTATCATATTGCTTATTATCTATCTATAGGTTAGTTTATATGAACTTGGCACGCGAACCATTATAGGTATTTCTAGTTTATAGTTAAACCTGAACTATCACATTTGAACTTATACTCTTCTACAAGTTATCACAGATTAAAATAAATGTAGAACTCATTATGAACTTATGACTTATGTAGAACTAATCCGTTTTAATAACGTGGCGAAAGCGAATACGTGCGTGGTCATGCCTGATGTTCTTTTTTTTCTTCTGGGATAATAAGTGTGTTAAAGTACGTTCATTATATATTGATTTTTCGCTACGTTATTATATAAGCCATGTCTTCCATGCTGGCCTGGGAGCGAGAGAAAGAGCATGCTGTAAAAACCAGCTAAGATATCCGAGTGTTTCAGTATATAGTAATTTAGGCGATGGGCTGACAACCTGTCACTACAGCAATATACATACAAATATCTTAAATAACCCTCAAAACTTTGTCAGACGTGGGGGAGCGACCTTTGTTTGGGTTGTTTACGCTCTGTCTACCCCATTAGGGATAAGGGCGTGATTATATGTATGTATGTATGTTATTTTATGATAACGTGGCGAAAACGCCCTTTTATATGAAGTTACATTCTGTATTATTAGTGGAAACTGGTTTGGTTCTAGTATTACTTAAGATTTAGACTTACACTTAACTATACACTGTACTGTATGTTTAACAGAAAAAGTGACATTTCCATTTCAAGGTTTCTCGTCTCTCATTTCTCTAACATAAAAACGATACAAAAAAAATACAGATTATATTTTGCGTCTAGACTAGACACATCTTTTTCGGACACTCAGTATCTAGAACGAGTGGGATCCTATTACTTAAATGTGAGCTATGCTAAAAGAAGGGATTATTGGGAAGACCTGAATTCCTAAAAATAGTCCTCTCAAGATACCGCAATTCCAAGTACAGAGAGAATAGGATAGCTTTGCCGATCGGCAGAATAAATCGGGTAAAGCTGTTTTTATATTTTATTCATAGTCATTTGAAATCAGATGAGGATAAATATTTTGATATAAAACAAAATACAAATTGTTAAGCGTAAAGATTATGATAAACATACATACATACATATAATCACGCCTTTATTCCTAATGGGGTAGGCAGAGCGTTAACGACGCAAACAAAGGTCGTTCCGCCACGTCTGACAAAGTTTTGAGGGTTATTTAAGATAGATTTGTAAGTATATTGCTGTAGTGACAGGTTGTCAGCCCATGGCCTAAATTACAATATACTGAAACCCTCGGATACCTTAGCTGGTTTTTACAGCATGCCCGGGAGGAAATGCAGCTGGCACATACTATGTTTTTCTCTCGCTCCCAGGCCAGCATGGAAAAAAATATATGACAAGATGAGTTTAAAAAGTAATTTTCTATTAAAAAATCGATTTTCAATGAGAGTTCTGATATTCAGCTTGACTGTCATATCTATGTTTCCAGTATGAGGATAAATTAGGGAAACGGAGCAAAACATTATTTCACAAGTAGGTACCAACCAAGCTGCATTGTCCTTGTAATAATATCAACTTTTACCAAAGGGAAATAATTGGGGAAATCCGACACAAGGCGGTTTTAAGCCACCGAAATGACACATGAAAACAGTAGGTATTTTGTTTATCAATTAATACGCAGTCTTCGTAAGCAAATGAACACGCATTAACTTTGGTATCAGCATTTCACGAACAAACAAAATCACACCTATATAACTCTTACGGGTAGACAGAGCGTATCATCTCCCTAGCCTTATCCCGTATCTCGCGGGGTCGGCTACCTAATCATGGAGATTGAACGAGGGTACTGGTATTTACACAGAGCGACTGCCATCTGACTTCCGCAACCCAGAGGGGAAACCAGATCCAATCCTAGATTAGGTCAGAGTTTTCAAGCTTATTGCCAATGCTTAACACTGGCCTCTGATATTGCTTAACGACTAATATCTACGGTATTAAACGATATTAACCGTGACCAACGGCTTAACGTGCCTTCCGAAGCACGCAAAAAGCGCCGAATAACCGTACATATGAAATTCGAAAACCGAAAAACACATTGGTACGTGGTGGGATTCGAACCACGACCTCCCGCTCAGGAGGCAGTGGCCCTATCCACTACACCATCGGGCTCTCATAGATCGTAATAGTCTGATAAAAAAGTATTTGGTGGTATTTTGTCTAATCTGTGCCTTGACAATCAGGTGATAAATTGACGAATCGAACCCAGGACCACCGGATCGGTAGCCCAATTCTCAGCCCACTAGACCACGGAGGCAGTTGATAACACGCAGGTATCTAGGCGCCGCACATTGTTATCACGCTGTGTAGGTTATTTGCCCGAGCGCTTATCAGTTCTGAGAAACGTTTGCGTAAAGAATTTATTTTTAACCTTCTCGCAATGAATATGGAGATTTGGAGTTTGTGATTTATTTGTATATGTTACGCTCAATTTGATGAATTTGGTTATGCCTGATGTTATTTTTTTTCTTCTGGGTTAATAAGTATGCTCAAGTAACTGCACTATCCCGCATAATATTAGAAAACTATTTCTTTACCCAAAGGTTGCCTGGCAGAAATTGCTACCCTAGCAATAAGGCCGCCTAATTGTACTCTGTTTGTTTTGTAATGTTTGTTCCTGTACAATGTGTTGTTTATGTGCAATAAAGAATATTTGTATTGTATTGTAAGTACGGTCATTTTATCTGGATTAGTGACAGCCCATACTAGGTGTAAGGGACAGCGTGCCGCAAACTGATAGGGAATGCTCAGTCAACGACACTGAACAACCATCAGCAGGATTTATTTTCAGGAAGAGAAAAATAATGGCTGCTCCATAAATATTTTCTGATTGAGGTAAACATTTTGTATGGAAAAGCCATTGTTTTTTTCACTTCCTGAAAAAATATCCTTCTGGTAGTTGTTCAGTGTCGTTGACTGAGCAACCCCTATCAGTTTGCGGGACGCTGTCCCTTACATACATACATACATACATACATAAAATCACGCCTTTATTCCTTACGGGGTAGGCAGAGCGTTAAACGCCTCGTAAAAGGCGCTTTCGCCGCGTCTGACAATAATTGAGGGTAATTTTAGATTGTAATGTGTATTGCCATAGTAACAGGTTGTCAGCCCATCGCCTAAATTACAATACACTGTAACCCTCGAGTCCCTTTTGCTGTCTTCTACAGCATGCCCGGGAGGAAGGGCAGCTGGAACATTCTATGTTTTTCTATCTCTCCCAGTCCAGCATGCTTCCAGCATGGCTGTCCCTTACACCTGGTATAAAATGTCATTTTCTGCATACATATACAATGAGCTGTCAGTCAGCGATCATCTTATAGCGAACGGGGTTTACGTACCAACACTTTGTCCTATACCCTATCTAGTGTTGGACAGACCGCAGCTTTCAAGATACGCTATTAGAAGATCTCTTGTGGTATGAAAGTAAAACAACGAAAATAAAAAAAGAACTTTATTTAAGTCTGTTTGTTAGAATCGCAACCAGTATCATATAAAATACATGACGAAAATAAAAATTACCTAAACATTTTCCTTTTAACTATTATTATGATTGATAAAATACTTGTAAAATGAATAATTTGCAAGTATCCGAAAATAACATGATTATCCTCTTTGGGAAAATGTGATCTAATGATAATATTTTATTACACACTTGATAGGATTGTCTATTAAATCAGTAGATTTTGATATTTGTCACAAAGGACATTTCTAATGTGTTGAAGAAAAGAGAAGGTACCTAAAACTTAGATTAGATTATAAAAATATGTATGTCGATTTGATAGCTTGCGTAGAATGTAGAAAAAAATAATGTTATTACTTTAAACGGGATAATTAATAAATGTTCGTTCATTGTCATTATGAATGCGAAAATTTGTAGGCATTTTTCTTTTGTCCTTCCATGATAAAACAACAACAGATTACGGCAAGTAATACGCCCTTTTTACTTAAATGAAATTTCTGGTGCTTTAATAAAAGTCAAACAATTCGGGGCGCGGAAACTGATAAAGCTCGGCGAAGGCGATTTGGCGTTGCATTGGCGAGTTTAATTAAGGCTGAGCAGAGCCAGCAATGTAACTTAAAACGGCTTTTGCCAGGAGTACCTTAAATTGGAGAAATATTGTGGCGGGCGCAATGTTTGCGGAGCGATATCACTGTGCGTTCGGAGGTAAAACCGCGAAGCAGAGATCTGTACCGCGCTATATGAAACTAAAAACAAAATGTCAATTGTATTGACACAACTACTTAGTATTTGCGTCAAACTGTAATTGTTTCCAAAATTAAATCACAAACGCGTGCGCGAGCGCAGGAAGCGGATGTGCGCTGTCTCCGTCTTCGTCGAATACTACGCGTCTTTTCACGCTGACAAATCGTGTCCGGAACTCCCCTCAAATTTCCGTCCACTCCTATTTCTTTAAATGACAATTTAAGTAGACTATAATCAATGAGAGATCAAGAACTACGTTAGCTTAGTTGGTAAAGCGTTGAAACTGTTATTTCAGGTTCAAATCTTGCCGACGTAAAAATGATGATTTGGTTTTTTGCCATTATGTTCTGGCTCGTTTGTTGTGCGCGATGACGCTGATAGTGTGTATGTACGTACATGAATGTTGCAGTTTATATATAAGGTACAAATATAACTTATCTGGTGGTACATAGTCAATATCTCTGCTGTGTGCCACGATGACAGCTCGCATTGGGCGACGCGGCGACACCTTGTTTTCTCGATTTCCCGCCCTAAACTAATTAATTTGCATGTAAATTGCCATTCAACTCGTTTAAATATTCAAATGAGGCATATCTACGCTAAATTTTGTTTGTCGGCCGCTATTATACTCTCAGATGGTCCTATAAAGGTAATAATAATGACCTTTAACTAACATTCAATGTGTGTATTTGTGAGTGTAAAACGTTTTGTTATCAATGTGAAAACGATTGTTATACAACGAATGAAATAGTGAATGAGTCTGTCGTATCGTTTATTATTAGTGCTTGGCTTTTGTAAAATCAACAAAATATTCAAGAGTGAAATGTGGGCTCTATGGTATTTCTGACGAATTTCGAAGAACAAGAAACGCATAGGTTCCCGTCCCCCACTGCTTCATCTTCAATTCGACTCTTCAGATGCGGAAATGTCCGCATGACAGTTGGTTTCAAAGTACTTTGCTTGTCAATAAAATATTCTTTAGGTTTTTAAAGTAGGAATACAAATTAAAATCTACAGAAATTCGTGTGCACCATTTGTACTGATATTCTTTTTTACAAATTAAGGTACAGTTAATGTATGTTAAGCTGAAATAGCAAAATTACGGTAAGAGGACTAACTTAGATTTGGATGTAAAAACAGAAGGGTAACGAATTACTTTTAGTCATGTTTCAGCTAACGAACCTAGCTCTATTCTATATAATATCAAGCTTTTTTCTTGTTTTAAAAAATATCTTGATCTTTATACTAGTCTTGTTTCAGCTAGAACAATATTTTAGTTTTATTTGAGTATCGCCAGACGGCAGGCCGTAAAGGGCAACGGACCGCATCAGTCTCGGACCAGATGGAAATTAGACTTAATAATCTAGAGAAAATATTCGCAAATTCATTTTGAAGAATTCGCAGACGTCAATGCGTCGTCGAAGATTAGTCTTAAAAATTGCGTCTGCTTTATGAATTTTCGAAAATAGTCTGAGTAAGAATGATTCCTTATGCAGCATGGACGTGTATTTGCGTCTTACATGTAACATAATAATTAAAGTACTTACTAAACACCTTCATAATTAAAATACCTATATGAAATTGCTTATCGCGAGGATTGGTGGGAGATTGTACAGGACCGTGAGACATGGAAGAAGGGGAGGCCCAGCAGTGGGACACAACAGGCTAGTAAAATAATATATATGAAATTGGGTTTTTGTATCCCGTATCTCACGGGGTTAGCTACCTAATATAGGCGATTGAATAAGGGTACTGATTATAAAAAAAAAATTGTAGTTAAATATTTGTTACTAGGAGAAAATAAATTGAACAAGGGAGGTCTTTGTGTTCTATGAACTAGAAATTCTAATCTTTAGGGAAATTAAGTTCGCCCACTGCCACGTTTTTGATATGCCTACAAAGGAGTACAACAAAGGTTAGATTACTAAGCTGTTCCTAGAGGTAGGCTTTCGAAACTTTTGTGGCGCCAGCGGCAAACGCCATGTGGAAATATATGCAAATGAATGAGATTTTCTATGAGCGTGAGGAATTTTCCCGAGTAATTTTATTCCAGAACTTCATTATACAGGCTGTAAAAAAAAAAAATGTGTTCGTTTAAATTAAGTGTTCCGTTGACGTCACTAAAAAACTTTCCTAAAGCACTAAATTTAAGCTCGAAAAAAAATGCCTTTTCTATACAAAGTTAATCTCCACATCTGCAATTTTGTAGGGACAAGGCAAAATATAATTTCAAGCAAAAAAATTTGCGCTATGTGAAAGTTGTTTGTTATCAGTAGAATATGTAGTTTATAGGAACGCAGTACTTATTTTTAGTGCCCGATGGTGTAGCGAATAGGGCCGCTGCCTCCTGAGCGGGAGGTCGTGGTTCAAATCCCACCACGTACCAATGTGTTTTCGGTTTTCGAATTTCATTTGTACGTTTATTCGCCGCTTTTTCCGTGCTTCGGAAGGCACGTTAAGCCGTTGGTCCCGGTTAATATCGTTTAATACTGTAGATATTTGTCGTTAAGCCATATCAGAGGCCAGTGCTAAGCATTGACGGCTTGAAAACTCTGACCTAATCTAGGATTGGGTCTGGTTTCCCTTCTGGGTTGCGGAGTTCAGATGGCAGTCGCTCTGTGTAAAAACCAGTACCCTCGGCTAATCCCCTAGATTAGGTAGCCGACCCCATAAGATACTGGATAAGGCTAGGCAGATGATGAGCTACGCAGTACTTTTTACACCATGTATAACATCATTATGATCTCGCCCTTTCGACGGGTTTAAAAGCTTACTTTTAAGAGTACGAGTAGTGAACTTTTATAAAAGCCATGTTTTGCTTAGAATGTCTATTGTATTGTAGACTAGTCTCGGGTACGCTTCGCCAGTACGCGTGACTTTCCCCTGGTTTATCAACCCTGGCGTCGTGGAGTCGCGCCGCGCCCAGTCGCACTAGACTCACTACAACTGTAGGCTCGCTTTTACTAGTAGGGACTTTTAGAATACCGGGTGTAAGGGACAGCATAACGCAAGCTCATATAGAAAATATTATTATAAAATCTTTATTTGGGGTTGCTCAAGCAACTGACACTGATCAATTTTTATTATAAAATTAGAAAAAGACTCGGGTTTCCTGTACAAATTGCCTGATAGAGGAGATTTTGTATGGGAAATTCGAAAAATATTTTCATACGTCCTGGTCAATGTTGTTCAGTTTCAGTTGACTCAGCAACACCTATTAGTTTACACCCCGTATATTACAGAATTCCCCACGTGTATGTGTTAAAATGCGTTCAATTATTATGAGGTTTATAATATTAACACATTCTTTTTTCCTTTATAAATAGATTAGCGACCCGCCCCGGCTTCACACGGAAATCATCAGTGTTTTTCCACAATATTACGCGTGTATTATACCCATAAACCTTCCTCTTGAATCATTCTATCTATTAAAAGAAACCGCATCAAAATCCGTTGCGTAGTTTTGAAGATCTAAGCATACATAGGGATATAGGGACAGATAAAGCGACTTTGTTTTGTACTATGTAGTGATTATAATATAAGTAATGGTGGTAAAAAACCACTGTTTATAAAAGGTTGAATAATCGATTGTAACTGGTCATTCATAGTTTATCTAAGTTTGAATAAAATAGGTTTATTTGAATAAAATAACATAATGTTATTTCATATCTTAACGGAAATGTGCTACTAAGCATAGAAGTTTATTTTATATTAATTGGTCACAAGTTCAATCGTAAAAACGATATAAGTTGATAAAGGCGGCAAAATTCTGGAGGCTCTTTTCTTTAACTAATTCTTGGCTAGCACTGTCACTTTCTTAACTTTAGACATAAGAACAGGACAGCTAATGAACACATGACTTTGATATTCCTAACTTGACGTAGGACGCTTTAAATAACTGAGCACTGATCATGCTCCCTTATTTTGCGTAAAATAAGCAAAGCAGTCTCATGAACAAGTCAAGAAAGTGACAGCGCTAGCATAAGATTAGAATTAGGATCTTGTCGCGAGAATCGACGCCATTGGCATTTCTACTATTAAAAGGGGTTTTTTACAATCAAAATTCCGAGTTGAATCATTTTATAGTCATGAAAGACCACTCCGTGATTTGAAAGGCACGTTAATTAAATCTTCGATACCTGCCTCTGACTTTGATTGTAGTTATTACACCAACAAACTGTATTAGAAGCCAATTTAAAATACTGACTCCAAGGTTTATCCATCCAGGGCTAAATGAAGAAGTTAATTGTAAACCTATAATTTAACCTTCAATGCTGGACTGGGAGCGAGAGTAAAACATAGAAAGTGCCAGATGCATTTCCTCCAGAGCATGCTGTAAAACCAGCTAATGGATCCGAAGGTTTCTGTATATTGCAATTTAGGCGATTGGCTAACAACCTGTTACTACAGCAATATACCTACAAATCTATCTGAAATAACCGTCAAACTTTGTCAGACCTAGCAGAACGACCTTTGTTTAGGTCGTTATGGCTCTGACTACCCCATTAGCGATAAAGGCGTAATTATATGTATAATTTAACCTCAGTGCTAAATCTTAGTATCTGGTTCTAATCCGAGCGCAGACTAAATATAAATAAACAAACATGACGTATAGTGTTTCAATACAACGGTTTATCTTCCAACGTAATCACTGCCATGGAGGGCGATGATCTTTTCAATGGTAACCAGTGGATTATGTATACCTACCTTATCTGTAGTTATATCTTTGCACTTTACAACATTAGCCACTCACCAGTGCTGCTTTGTGTTTCAATAAAACAAAATTAGCTGACCAAGCTTTCAAGTATGAACTTTCCTATGAAACTGAACAACTTTGTTTTAAATCATTAAACAAAATGTGAAGAAAATTATAATTAATTCCAAGGGTTTCTGTATATTGCAATTTAGGCGAAAGGCTGACAACCTGTCACTACAGCAATATACATACAAATCTATCTGAAACAACCCTCAAAACTTTGTCAGACGTGGCGGAACGACCTCTGTTTAAGTCGTTTACGCTCTGCCTACCCCATTAAGGATGAAGGCGTGATTATATGTATGTATGTATGTGAAGAAAATTAAATGGACCTTCCATACAAAATGACTCCAGTACCTGGCACTAATTTTAGGGTTCCGTACACAAAGGATAAAAAACAGGACCCCCATTACTGAGACTTCGCTGTCTGTCCGTCTGTCACCAGGCTGAATCTCATGTCATGAACCGCGATAACTAGAGAGTTGAAATTTTCACATGTGATGTATTAATGTTACCGCTATAATAACAAATACTATAAACGAAAATAAATAAATAACGGGGGCTGCAATACAACAAACGTGATTTTCTCTCGGTCACCGCAGGCTGTACCTCATGAGAGTGTGAGCTAGACAGTTGGTATTTTCAACGATGATATATTTTGAATGCCGCTATAACTAAAAATACTAAAAACAAAATTAAATTAATATTTAAGTGACAGGTTGTCAGCCCATCGCCTAAATTTCAATACACTGTAACCCTCGAGTCCCTTTTGCTGACTTCAATAGCATGCCCCGGAGGAAAGGCAGTTGGAACATTCTACGTTTTTCTATCTCTCCCAGTCCAGCATGGAAGTAATTAGGAAAAATAAGGATTTTCAGTACTTCGAACTGAATTAGAAATTAGTATTATTCGTTAATATCCATGATAGAAAATAACACATGTTTAATCTTTAAATCCGATCATTTAGCGAGCTACATTTATTAAACACATAATGTATTTCAGACATGGCTAAATTGCTGTAAGGAACCGAAATCCTTTACTGACTTTTCAAGTATGTCTGGAAGTTCTTATTCTATCTAGTCTGTCAACCCGATGAACCCTGGTGTCAGAGTTTTTAAACCGCCTAGTAGCACAACTATCAGGCCTCTGGTATGGTTTGAGTAACGACCACTATCAAAGACAGCGACCGGGACCGACGGCTTAAGGTGCCATCCGAAGCACGAAATCTTTTTCTTTTCGGACAATCAGGTGATTCAGCCTGCAATGTCTTAACCAAACTGGGGAAAATTCACAAAGTGTTAAATTCTCAAATACCAACTTTGTGTTTCCCCCCTGGGAATCGAACCCAGGCCCTCCGGATCGGGAGTCCATGGCACTAGCCACTAGACCACGGAGGCAGTTGTCTGGAAGTAGGAGCAGCTTATATGAAACACGTGTAAAGTCATTCAAAACACAATACCGCATAAAGTAAATACTACACATTATACCCTGTAATATTGTTAGCTTGCACGTAAAACGTAACATATGAGTAAAATATACATTGAACAATATTTCAGCGCTATAATAACACCAGTGCATCAGACTGCAACATTTAAACACCCACTGAATAAAACATGGATGTGTTTCTGTTTACTGTTTCACATAACACTTAGGAGCTACAAAGTCATGGATTTTGTAATAGCAATAAATTTTCTTCTACATATAATCATGCCTTTATACCTGATGGGGTAGGCAGAGCGTAAACAACCTAAACAAAGGTCGTTCCGCCACGTCTGACGAAGTTTTGAGGGTTATTTTATTTCAGATAGATTTGTTTGCTGTAGCGATAGGTTGTCAGCCCATCGCCTTAATTACAATATACTGAAACCCTCGGAACCCTTAGCTAGTTTTTACAGCATGCCGGGAAGGAAATGAAGCTTGCACATTCCATGTTTTTCTCTCGCTCCCAGGCCAACATGGAAGTTTTTGTTTTCTAAATTAAGTTAATATGGCCCATATATACCGGATAATTCTTTCTGTAGCTAAATTTAACTTAGCCTTAACACTTCCAGTAAATTCTGTATTTTAGCTGTTTTTTGCTTTCAGCAAATATTCCAGAAAAATTGCTAATAATGGCCACCAACGGCAATTTTTCTTCCTGTTCCTACAACGAGCTATGAATCGCTAATTTATAGAGTTCCCAATTATCTTAATTACTATAACTTAATTCTGTTGGATCGGTTTTTCGATTCACTGCGTTTTAAGTGAATTATATTTTTTTTACTAATGGGGGCGCCACTTGGCTGGTATTCTTCTTCTTAGCGAGTGGATTCTCGAGTCGAACAATTGTTACCAACACATTTAGCTGAAATGAAGGGACTCAATCAAGTCTCAACCTTGACCGATCAAGCTTAAAAATTCATGATTTCATTCCTATAACTAATAGAAAGTATCTTTGATTAACATAATCAAACAGCTGAATTTCCAGCGCTTATTCCTCCCATAGCAACAAAAAACACTTGATATGGCTAGCTGATCGCGATGTTGGAAGTATTATTTATTTTCAACGCGAGGGTCATAAACCAACAAGGGGTGGTGTCGGTCGTTGACCCCGACAGCTGGTGACTGTAGGGTAGTAGAAACAGGAATAAAGCGGAGATAAGGGTGGGTTTGCCAGATGTACACTACGTCAAGGCTTTAAGTGAAAGTGGACGGTTGCACTGCGTGTTAGAGGAACTATTAAAAATGGCAGTTCCTTCTCCGCTACAGTCAGCTCGCGACCACGACTGCTGTAACTCTGTCAAAACGTCGGGCTTTGCTACTTATCAGTACATAGTATACAACAAAGTCGCTTTCTCTGTCCCTATGTATGCATAAATCTTTAAAACTACGCAACGGATTTTGATGCGGTTTCTTTTAATGGATAGAGTGTTTCAAGAGGAAGGTTTATATATATAATTCTTGCATAATATTGTGGAGAAACACTGATAATTTCCGTGCGAAGCCGGGGCGGGTCGCTAGTCGTTTTATAAATGCCTATTAAATCTATACGTACTGAAATACCCGTGTTAGTTCCGTCTTTCGCCGCGTTCATTTAAAGCATAGTCGTAATGCTTCATTGAAAAGCGGGTAAGCTGTAAGCTGACAGGTTCATAAATTTGCTTGAGTGTTCTTTGACAATGGCCGTGTGACTGAAATGGTTATTTTATCGTTCGGATTTCGTGCTTCCGGTGTAGTGTTAGGGCGTTTATATTTTGTATTTATTTTATTACTTAATTCGCCCTATAATTGCATAACATACATGAGTGAAAATTGTTTGATTTATAGCTATTATTAACCCTTTTAAAATCTATGATGTTAGGTTAGGATATAAATACATATATTTAATCAAAAACATACATAATTATAATAGTTAGGATTTTGTGAATTGTATAGCCGTATTTGCAATTTGACATGTAGTTGAAAATCAAGGCAGGTTTTTATTTTTTTAAATGTTGTTAAATAAGGTAAATGAAGATTTATATCGTTAACGCCTCTGCCCACGCGTGGGAAACAGTCGTGAATTTACGTATTTGTGTATTAAGGTGATTCATATCGGCAAATGGTTGTTTTTAGGAGCTTATTTCTCTTAAAAAACCCATTGAAAATTAAAAAATAAATACATTTAAGAAATGAGTTCGTGACCTGCAATTGCAACATTTGAAAATATTCTACTTCATAAATAAGTATGCTTAAAAAATCTGGAAGTAAAATTATTTTTATCAGTAATTTTGATATTCCTTCTAAACTATTAGGAGCGCTTCCACGGTTTCTTCGGGAAAATATCCGTATTATGATTATCTAAAATAGCAACATAGCGTTTTTTAATCCGACTCGTAGTTTTCATGGAATTAGCTTTATTGATTTTCGTACATTTTCGACGCGGCCATGGACATAACCGCCACGCCAAAGCGCGCGCTGATTTGATCAACAGTCTAAGGCATTACGGGCGATGGTTGCATACCTTGAAATCGACCTGCTCATCTGCCGTTGGGATACACCTTAATGAGCGTCATTTATTTTTAATGACTTAATATTAGAAACACAAGGAAGAATTATCATCGCGATCTGCTGGTCCCAGAATGATTTACACGCCAACTCTGCATCCATAATTAATTAATTAAATTAATATCCGTCTGTTGCTTGTTCTGACTTCGCAGTTGTTATTTGTCACTTTTAATTTGTGTTAAAACTTGTTGTGTGTTTTGGTTAAAAATGTAATACATCACACATTTTATGACGATTACTTAATTTAGGTAGGTAGTTAAGAAATTCATTAGTTACTTAGTAGCTTTTCTGCTAAGACGTAACTCATTCTTTTTCTTATGTATAAGTTTATTTTTTATTTGTGGAATCTATAATTGGCTTATTTTTGTTATTTCGTTACCAAGTTGTTGTAGCTGTTAGCTTTCCTAAGAAGGTAAAATAAAGTTTTGACAATATTTACGTACAAAACCGAATTCCCGTCATTTTCTACCTGTGCTTTATACTCACTATATGATATTTGTATTTTGTGAACGGGATAAAAATGTGTTACTTTAATCGACATCAACGCAGTACAAAAGTTTTGAACTCGACGTTCGGTTCAAAATGTCGAATTGTTTCGACTCGATAACCTGCGACGATAAACTCATAATAATAGCCTGTACAATTTGCGAAACAGAGACAAAAATACAACAATGTATTTAGCGATGATGATAATACACAGTAACATGCATAAAGTTAAAATTGGTGGTGCAATATCAAATTACCATGCTGGACTGGAAATGAAAGTAAAACATAGAATGTGTTAGTTGCATTTCCTCCCGGGCATGCTGGATCCGAGGGTTCCTGTATATTGCAATTTAGGGGATGTGCTGACAACCTGTCACTACAGCAATATATCTACAAATCTATCTTAAATAACCCTCAAAACGTTGTCAGACGTGGCGGAACGACCTTTGTTTACCTTTTTACACCATTAGGGATAAAGGCGTGATTATGTGTATGTATGTATATAATAAATACGAGTAATACGCAGATTTATGTCGATTGTTTGCGGAAATGAAGTAGTAACTTCTATGATGAAGACTAGTCGTAATTGTACAATGTATTATTGTTTTGATTGAGGTACACCAACTTCCTGCATATTTGGCACCTACATACATATAATTACGCCTTTATTTCAATGGGGTAGGCAGAGCGTAAACGACCTGAACAAAGGTTTGAGGGTTATTTAAAATAGATTTGTAGGAATATTGCTGTAGTGACAGGTTGTCAGCACATCGCCTAAATTGCAATATACAGGAACCCTCGGATCCCTTAGCTGGTTTTTACAGCATGCCGGGGAGGAAATGCAGCCGGCACATTCTATGTTTTTCTCTTACTCCCAGTCCAGCATGGAAGAACTTTTATGAAGATTAGTCTTAATTGTTACATTGTGTCATTGTTTTGATTCAGGTACACCAATTTCCAGCATATTTTGGCACATTTCCCCGGAATTTTAGCAGCCATTTTATTACATGTCAGCTAAAATGGATGTATAACACGTAAAATAAGACCAGCTATTCAGTATTTAGTTTTTGATTTGCAAATTAACGTTTAGCACATTACACAGTTTTGATTAATCTTAACGGAAGAGCGGGGCCTTTCTTCTATGCCTTAGCTGGTTTTTACAGCATGCCCAGGAGGAAATGCAGCTGGTACATTCTATGTTTTTCTCCTGCTCTAAGTAAAAAAAATATAAAAAATATCAAACTCGATACACTGGCACGTTACAGTGTAAACGTAGACTAATTAACTTGCATTCACATTTCACTGACACAGGCTATGGTTACCTCCGAGTCTCCGACGCTCCAGTTCACATGACTTGGCGCCACATAATTTAGATAGGCAATCCATTTCAGCTTTTGCTGTAACTTGTAAACTCACTTCTTCCATGCTGGACTCGGAGCGAGAGAAAAACATTGAATGTGTCAGCTGCATTTTCTCCCGGGCATGCTGTAAAAACCAGCGAAGGGATCCGAGTGTTTGTGTATATAGTAATTTAGACGATGGGCTGACAACCTGTCACTACAGCAACATACCTACAAAGTCTATCTTAAATAACCCTCAAAACTTTGTCAGACGTGGCGGAACGACTTTTATTTAGGTCGTTGACGCTCTGCCTACCCCATTAGGCATAATGGCGTGACTATATGTACGTATGTAAACTCACTGACTTTGCAAATCCAGCAATGTACGTTGTACCAGGTAACTAGTGTGGAATTATTATACAGGGTGTAAAATATAGTACTGCGTTCCTTTGAACCACATGTCAACTAATGGCAACAAACAACTTTCCCAAAGCACAAAACAATAAGGTTGAAAGAAATTAGCTTTCCTATATTAATTCTCTGATCGAAGTGGCTTTTGAATGTGAAGAAGTCAAGATTATTCTCCGTGCTAAAAGTTTTGTGCTTTGGGAAAGTTTTTTGGCATCATTTGTAGAATACGCAATTTAAAGAAACGCGCCTTTTTATTTTACACCCTGTATAAACATAAATAAGACTCGGCGCCAGCTTAATAGAGTAAACAATCCATGTCTGGCTATAAAACAACATGCAAGTTTACACTCAAGTGCGAGAGGTAATGTAAAACGACACGTATTTTTGTGCTTCAACGTCGAAACGACTTGGCGCCGGCAATAAAAGATGCAGCGATATCCATTGATGCTTGTCAATGGGCGTATTAGTTTATAAGATGAGTAATGTATATAGGTGCAAGTCACCAAAAAAGTAATAAGAGGTCGAAGATATAAAACAGAGAAATATTAACTTCCCCATACCCAAAAATACCCATTTCAATCAGACAGTTTGTATGAAGAACCAAATTTTAATTTTCATTTCCCAAGATAATTTTGAAGGTTGTTCAGTTTCATTGACTGAGAAATGCCTTTAAGTTATAAGGACGCTCTCTTTTACACCCTGTATGAACGGTGGTGTCAGATATTGTGTGGTCTGCCTTATATCGCATCATTCATTCATTAAACCTTAGCTGTATACTGTGTTATATACAAAGGAATGTGTGGATATACACAAGCTAGCCACAGGGCGTGCACTCAATACAAGCCGCCGATTTTCGTACTGCATGCGCAATAACGTGTTCGTATAGGTTTGAAGTGTGTTCGTGTGCATGCTGCCGCCTAGTCGAAACGGCTCACGTACCTGTTGGCGCGGGGGAGACGAAGTGAGGTAACATTTCAAATCGGGGGTGGGAGTGCTCTTCTTTAGCGTTAGCTAATATTATATTTTCTTTGACCTAGGTCACATGAATGTTGTCAACTGAATGTGACTTTATAAGTACATATTTCATTAATAAAGATAAGCTCTGAAGTTATTTCATTCAATTACCCTTTGAAATTTACTGTTGATGAGGTATATTTTTAGGCCGTTCAGTAACATAAAATTAAAGCTTGTTTGTTTGTTAACTTAATTATAATAATAATAATAATTTATTTCAAAAATAAATATGTTTACAATATGAAATATTATTTAGGGACAAATTTAAAAGCAAATTTCTTATTAGTTACTAACTTAAGGATATATAATAGAATAAAACGTGTAAACAATAACTGATAAGCTTAAAATAAGTACTAAAAATTAAATTAGTGTCTCAAAAAATTTTATTTATACCAAAACTAAGTAAATATTTACCTGTATCTTAGGTATCTTACAATTAAGTAAGGCAATAATATTTACCTGAACTTGTGCACAAAAACAAAACAATTTTAAATAAGAATATACTAATTACTGATTTCACTTAATAAATTAGTGTTAGTATTTTCTTACTTAATTCTATGTGTTAGTTGAAATAAAATATTTAATGTAATATAGCAAAGATTTAGGCAGTCACTATTAAGAGCTGTTCTGTTTCTTCATAAGGTTTACCTATGAGCCACTGTTGTATAGTCCTCTTACATGAATTTTTGTGCATGGGATAAAGATCTAGGATGCGATTTAATTTATTATAGAGATAAGTGCCCAGAAAACAAAAGAGCTTGTGTCTGTTGCGTTCGAAAGTGGTCTTGAGAACAAACAATGTCCGCTCGCCTTTTATTGGGCGTAAACTCCTGGTCATAGGGTGTTAATAGATGTTTTTTAATGACGGTTATCTGGATAAATAACTGCCGAACTGAGAGTACGGCACATTTGCTGAGGAGTTCAGCGGTAGGAAAACGGAAAGGAAGGAAGGTTGCAACTTTTAATACAGCTCTTTGTGCTCTTTCTAATTTGATTAAGGCAGTTTTATCGGCACCACCCCAAGATGTAATACAGTAAAGCAGCAATGACTGACAAAGTGCGAGGGAGACTGTCTTTAATAAACTCTTACTGGCAGCGTGCCTTAAGTTTTTAAAGATGAAGATCAGTTTTCTCACTCTGCCTGTAAGGGCTATGTGTGCTTTAAAGTTCAGATGGTTATCTATAATAACACGTAAATACCTGATTGTTTTTGTTGGCCTTAATTTGGGACAGTTGCATGTGTCCGGATTTTGAAGTGAACAGTTGTGGGCTATTATACTGTACGTATGAAGTGGGGGCTGAGTATGAGATCTATAGGAGTAGGTCATGAACTTGGTTTTGTCGGTGTAAAGGGTTAGTAAATTTTCTCTAAGCCAGCTATTGACTCGATCAAATCAGTTTTGCGCTTTAGTGAAAACAGCAGGCCAGTTTTTGTCACTAAAAATAAGTACAGTGTCATCAGCATAAGAAATCAGTTTTCCATTTGGTAAGTGTAAGAGACATAGGTCATTAATATAGATGAGGAACAGTACGGGTCCTAGTATGCTCCCTTGGGGAACACCGTATTCTATGGATATTTCTTCACTTACTAATTCACCAATCTTAACTCGCTGTGTCTTGTTAGTCAAGTAGTCTTTGATCATACTATGTTGAAGACCGCGGATTCCTAGACTTTCTAACTTAAGTAAAAGTAATGGAATTGAAACAGTATCAAATGCTTTTGCAAGGTCAAGAAATATTGAAAATCATTTGTTTTGCGAGTCTAATTTTCTAGTTATGTAGTCTGTTATTATGACTTTACCATATAACATACATACATATAATCACGCCTTTATCCCTTATGGGGTAGGCAGAGCGTAAACTACCTAAACAAAGGTCGTTCCGCCACGTCTGACAAAGTTTTGAGGGTTATTTAAGATATATTTGTAGGTATGCAGTAGTGACAGGTTGTCAGGCCATCGCCTAAATTACAATATACTGAAACCCTCGGATCCCTTAAGACTGATGAATGACTTTACCTTAAGTAAAGTAAACAAAACATAGTATCTTAAAACTTCCATGTTGATCTAGGAGTGAAATAGAAGATGTCAATTACAATGTCATTGACTGTACTTACGAGTACATGTGCTTATGTTTATATAGAGTGGGTACCTACTTGATAAAACAAGAAAGTACATTTTGAGTAGAGGACGCGTGTTCGTATTACGACGTATTAGCGCGGATAGAAGGAAAATCGAAATTGACGTACTAGAAATTAGCAACAAACTTTATCAGACGTGGCGGAACGACCTTTGTTTAGGTAGTTTACGCTCTGCCTACCCCATCAAGGATAAAGGCGTGATTCTATAATAATAATAAATAATTTTATTTCAGGTAATATTTACATTAGCAGATGTTAACAAAGTAGACGTCTGACAAAGTTTTGAGGGTAATTTGTAGGTATATTGCTGTAGTGACAGGTTGTAAGCCCATCGCCTAAATTGCAATACAATACTGAAACCCTCGAATCCCTTAGCTGGTTTTTACAGCGTGCTCGGGAGGAAATGCAGCTGGACCATTCTATATTTTTCCCTCGCTCCCAGTCCAGCATGGAAGAAATAAAAGTTCCTCTTAAAACGTCATAATTCGCCGGTAATTTTACCGTAATCTATATAAATGACCGTAAAATTCCCGTATTTTACCGGCGTATTCTGTAAAATAACGTAATTTTGCATCGCTAGTCGTGACCGCACAAAGGTGAAACTATAGACTCCACGAGTAGTCGAGTATCTTAATGGTACATCGTGACATCTTCCATGCTGAACTGGGAGCGAAAGAAAAACATAGAATGTGCCAGCTGCATTTTCTCCCGGGCATGCTGTAAAATCCAGCTAAGGGATTCGAGGGTTTCAGTATATTGCAGTTTAGGCGATGGGCTGACAACCTGTCACTACAGCAATGTACCTACAAATCTATCTTAAATGACCCTCACAACTTTGTCAGACGTGACGGAACGACCTTTGTTTAGATTGTTTACGCTCTGCCTACCCCATTAGGGATAAAGGCGTGATTATATGTATGTATGTATGTACATCGTGACATGTGGGTTTGTTTTCGGAAGCTGTGTGTCGGTTAAGCCGCGTCAATCGACAGCGCGCCCGCTCCTGTCGTTATCACCTCCCCCCACGCCCCTGCTCCATACCTCACCTCCTGGCCCCCCATAGATATTATAAATACATCTCACTAATGACGTCTCGTTCGGTTATTCCCTTTCATTGAATATAACGCTTTATCCGATCCGAACGAGCATGTGTAGTACCTATTTGTGAAGATGATTTACTCATTGTTAGTTTTGTAGCCATTTTCCTCCTTTCTCTTGGCAGTTTTAAACGTAGTACATACTTTGCTTACTTCATTATAAAGTAGGATTGAATAAATTACACGCTACTTCATTGGTAGAATAGGGAAACCAGAAAAGTATACATACATACATATAATCACGCCTTTATCCCTAATGGGGTAGGCAGACCGTAAACGACCTAAACAAAGGTCGTTCCGTCACGTCTGACAAAGTTTTGATGGTAATTTAATATAGATTTATAGTTATTGCTGTAGTGACAAGTTGCCAACACATCGCCTAAATTACAATAAACTGAAACCCTTGGATCCCTTTGCTGGTTTTTTACAGCATGCCCGGGAGGAAATGCAGCTGGCACATTCTATGTTTTACTCTCGCTCCCAGGCCAGCTTGGAAGAAAAGAATAATAAACCTATTTATTGTACTGTGTTGTTTAAATATGAATGAAACTAGATTTCTGACGCAAATCTTTTCGCCAAGTTGAAAACCAGACAAGCATCTAATTTGTTCCGTATCGATATTTATATTTAACGAACTTCCAATCACTTGGAAATAGTCGTTACATCACAACAACACTCGCGATCGTTGGCCCGAGGTAGAAGCGGGAAGGGCTAGCGCTTGGATTGGGCAAAAACCCGCGGCCGTTGCTCTGGGGCCACCGGTGGGCCGCGTATTAACCGACTGAGCGAGGCAAAGAAGGGTAATAATGTGTTATATCACAACACTCGCGATCGTGGACCCGAGGTAGAAGGGGGAGTGCGTGGATTGGGCCACCGGTGGGCCGCGTATTAACCGACTGAGTGAGGCAAGGAAGGGTAATAATGTGTTATATCACAACACTCGCGATCGTGGACCCGAGATAGAAGGGGGAGAGTGCGTGGATTGGGCCACCGGTGGGCCGCGTATTAACCGACTGAGCGAAGCAAAGAAGGGTAATGTGTTTAATCACAACATTCGCGATTGTTGGCCCGAGGTTGAAGCGGGAAGGGCTAGCGCTAGGATTGGGCAAAAACCAGCGGCCGTTGCTCTGGAGCCACCGGTGGGCCGCGTATTAACCGACTGAGCGAGGCAAAGAAGGGTAATGTGTTATATCACAACATTCGCGATCGTGAACCCAATGTAGAAGGGCCTAGTGCTTGGATTGGGCAAAAACCAGCGGCCATTGCTCTGGGGCCACCGATGGGCCGCGTATTACCCGACTGAGCGAGGCAAAAAAGGGTAATGTGTTATATCACAACAACACTCGCGATCATTGGCCTGAGGTAGAAGGGGGAGTGTGTGGATTGGGCAAAAACCCGCGGCCGTTGCTCTGGGGCCACTGGTGGGCCGCGTATTACCCGACTGAGCGAGGCAAAGAAGAGTAATGTGTTATATCACAACACTCGCGATCATTGGCCCGAAGTTGAAGGGCGAGCGCTTGGATTGGGCAAAAACCCGCGGCCGTTGCTCTGGGGCCACCGGTGGGCCGCGTATTACCCGACTGAGCGAGGCAAAGAAGGGTAATGTGTTATATCACAACAACACTCGCGATCATTGGCCCGAGGTAGAAGGGGGAGTGTGTGGATTGGTCAAAAACCCGCGGCCGCCGTTGCTCTGGGGCCACCGGTAGGCCGCGTATTACCCGACTGAGCGAGGCAAGGAAGGGTAATGTGTTATATCACAACAACACTCGCGATCGTGGACCCGAGGTAGAAGGGGGAGTGCGTTGATTCGGCAAAACCCGCGGCCGTTGCTCTGGAGCCACCGGTGGGCCGCGTATTACAGATTGAGCGAGGCAAAGAAGGGTTAAGTTATATCACAACACTCGCGACAGTTGGCCCGAGGTAGAAGGGGAAGTGTGTGGATTGGGCAAAAACCCGCGGCCGTTGCTCTGGAGCCACCGGTGGGCCGCGTACTACCCGGCTACACAAACCAAAGATAGGTAATGTGTTTACCATCCTGTATGTACATATATTTGATCCTTTGTAGAACTCTTAGATACCTACATGGATCTACGCAGTCGGGTTTCGTTTTTTTGTCAAACGGCTTGTTTATTTTTATTTAGTGGTTTTTTGCCGTGTGGTATTGAACTTGGTATCGGCGTGCCGTTTAATCCGTCAGATAACAGAGCCCGTGTTGTTTGTTTGTGAGGCGCTGAGGCCGCCGCGAGGAGCGCCATCGAAGGAAACCCACTCGCCCGTGTAATACAACCACTACGCTCTTTATTTGCTTCCATGCTGGACTGGGAGTGATAGAAAAACATAGAATGTGCCAGCTGCATCTCCTCCCGGGCATGCTGTATAAGCCAGCTAAGGGATTCGAGGGTGTATTGCAATTTTAGGCGATGGGCTGACAACCTGTCACTATAGCAATATAGTACATCATAATCAGATGCTTACTCTGTAGTAATCTGTATGTAACCCTCATAACTCGTCAGACGTGGCGGAACGACCTTTGTTTAGGTCGTTTTTGCTCTGCCTACCCCATTAGGGATTAAGGCGTGATTTTATGCATGCATACGCTCTTTATCACCTATTTTTTTACAAGTATACTGTGTTCTTCCATGCTGGCCTGGGAGCGAGAGAAAAGCATTGAATGTGCCAGCTGCATTTCCTCCCGGGCATGCTGTAAAAACCAGCTAAGGGATCCGAGGGTTTCAGTATTTTGTGATTTAGGCGATGGGCTGACAACCTGTCACTATAGCAGTACATATTACAATCTAAAATTGTCCTCAATTTTTGTCAGACGTGGCGAAAGCGCCTTTTTCGAGGCGTTAAACGCTCTGCCTACCCCGTAAGGGATAAAGACGTAATTTATGTATGTATATATGTATACTGTGTTCTTCCATGCTGGCCTGGGAGCGAGAGAAAAACATCGAATGTGCCAGCTGCATTTCCTCCCGGGCATGCTGTAAAAACCAGCTAAGGGATCCGAGGGTTTCAGTATATTGTAATTTAGGCGATGGGCTGACAACCTGTCACTAAGCAATATACCTTCATATCTATCTTTATTAACCCTCAAAGCTTTGTCAGACGTGGCGAAACGATTTTTAGACTTTGTTTGGGTCGTTTACGCCCTGCCTACCCCATTAGGGATAAAGGCGTGATTATATGTATGTATGTATACTTTCTGGTTTCCCTATTCTACCAATGAAGTAGCGTGTAATTAATTCAATCCCACTTTATAATGAAGTAAGCAAAGTATGTACTACGTTAAAAACTGACAAGAGAAAGGAGGAAAATGGCTACAAAACTAACAATGAGTAAATCATCTTCACTAATAGGTACTATTCCTCTATCCATTAGGGATAGAGGCGTGACTATATATGTGGTTCAATAACATGTGAAGGCTAACATTTCCATGTATCAGCTCAGCAGTATCATGTGAAGGCACAGGGTCAGTCGCCCAAACACCATCGACACCAGCGCCGTCAACAACTCACCTCCCGGAGCAACCTCAATGGCGGCGGCTGCGCGCGCGCACAGCAGCAGCGCGCACGCCACCGCCGCCCACGCGGGCCCGCCGCCCGCGCGCCGCATCACGCCGCGCCGCGCCTGCGCGCTAACGACACCATCGCCCGAGCTGCAACAATAAAATATACGGTTAATATGCAGTCACCACAAAACTTAATTCATATCAAACATGTTACCAAACAGTAATTTTCCGAAACTAATTAAAACGTACGGGTAGAAGCTAAATCGCGAACGAGATAGTATGACGTTACGTTTTATGATATTACTCTCTTATTAGGTCTGCTGTAAGAAATTTCTTTGTAGAAAAAAAAAACAAAAACAAAAAACACGATCACACTCATAGCCCCTAGCACTAGGATTCCCTGTATCGGGGTGCCATGGACATACACAGAAACAACCACAAAGAACACCCAGACCCAGAAACAGACATTTAAACTCATCATTCAAATGTCTGCCCTGGCCGAGAATCGAACCCGGAACCCGCTGCGTAGCAGGCAGGTACACTGCCAACTAGGCTGCGCGGGTCGTCGAAGCAGTGCCTGTTGTGTCTGTATTTCTCATGTAATCATACTGTGTGTGTGTTCATGTGTACAATAAACTGTTAAATAAATATGATCCAACAAGCACATCTTCAGCAAAACCAAAACTAAGTAATGATCTAGGCGAACCACAATATGAATGACACCAGTTTTGGTTAATACTTTTGGACGTCGACCAGAACAATGGATGATGACGAGAACATAACAATCGATCTTATAGCCAGAAATAGCTTTGAGTTTTTGCGGTATAAAGTTAGGATATCGATAATGTTTTTATATTTAAACACATAACATGATAGTTTGATCTGTATCGAACAAATGAGTATTTGCGACAACCGCGCTGGGGCGTTTCTGCTGCAAAGGCTGTCTATTGCAGTTCAACGGCCACCTTTGCACCGGGAATGACAAAAGGCGGGCTTTTCGATTAGTTTTTAAGTTGACATATAATTTGTATTGGATTGATTTTGTTGTGTATAATACATACTCTTGAAATCTATATTTTATACTAATCTTAGAATGGGTATCTTCTATCCAGGTATCTCCAGGAAATTAACTGAAGAATGCTCATTGCATTCAATACGTGACTTTCCTCTAATGAAAGGAATCTACAAACCATCCTTGCTGTCTTAGATCCAAGCTCCAATAAAAACGAATAGTCTACTAGTAGTAAAATGCTGGTAGTGATGTCGATTTTAATTTCACTCTTGTCACTTGTATAAATAAGAAATGGCAAAGAGACAGGAAATCTACAGCTGACTTTACGATCAAAGAAGAAAAAGAATCCTACGACACTATGTGTATCTAAAATTTAGGGTGGGATGGGATCTACCATCTAGTGGTCCACCCCGGGCAAGGGTAACACAGGCTTGCCTGTGAACAAGTCCTGCTGAACGATTCCTACAAAGCGGTGATAGGCTCCGCAAGGGGCCGCCTGCGACCCGACCACCCTCTCACCGGAGTCTGGCGCCAAACAGCATGCTCCGTCGGTGCGTGAGAGTGCCAGTGCCATAACAGGCATCTTCTGGGTGAGCTCGCTCCATCGTCGAGTCTGTCACGGTCATCCCTGACTTAGTCTCTAGAGTCAAGAGCAAACCCATTCCATTTTTTTTAAATAGCACTGTCGTTGTTTTTCTTTAATTTTCTTATTTAACTGTAAGACAGGATCACTGATCAATTTATAATTATTTTTATTACTAATCGTTAGTTGAAAAAACATCGCCATTAGCAAATTTTCTATTTAAATACTTCCTTCTAATTTTGCAAGTATTACACTTTTTTTTGTGAAGTAAGAACACCAAGTCTTACACGTGGACAATAAGACGCAAATTGTATTGTAAGATTCTTACTTGAAATATTCTACGTCAGTGTTATTTTATTTGTTCAAAACATGTTTTGATTGAAGGAATCTACCTATTTGAAACGTGTGATGTTGACGAATCACGCTTATCATATATCATGTGATATCTTGAACTATTATTTGATTGAAGCTGTAGTAATGATAATGACATACATACATATATCCCTAATGGGGTAGGCAGAGCGTAAACGACCTGAACAAAGGTCGTTATGCCACGTTTGACTAAGTTTTGAGGGTTATTTAAGATATAATTGTAGATATATTACTGTAGTGACAGATTGTCAGCTTGTCGCCTAAATTGCAATATACTGAAACCATCGGATCCCTTAGCTGGTTTTTACAGCACGCCCGGGAGGAAATGCAGCTGGCACATTATATGGTTTTCGTTCGCTCCCAGTCCAGCATGGAAGAAATGATAATGAAGTTTGAGTATTTTACAACTTAGTAATTACGAAGAGAAGTGAGCCTCTTAAAAAGAACTTACTATAATAATGTACTTAAAACAAGTGCCTTACAATACGAGTAGGTACTTATCAATGTAATGAATGCAAAGTGTTTGAAAGAAACAATGTTGTCCTTATCATAACTTTCTAATATACGTGCGCAATAATCGACTTGCGTATTTTGCCCTTTATTAGAAAGGTTACTGTAGCATGCTGGCTGTTTCATGCTGGCTTGGGAGCGAGAGAATAACATTGAATGTTCCAACTGCATTTCCTCCCGGGCATGATGTAAAAACCTTCTAAGGGTTTCTGTATATTGCAATTTAGGCGATGGGCTGACAACCTGTCACTACAGCATCCCACAAATCTATCTCAAATAACCCCTAAAACTTTGTCAGACGTAGCGGAACGACATATGTTTAGGTCGTTTAAGCTCTGCCTACCCCATCTGCCGTCCATTAGGGATAAAAACCTGATTGTATGTATGTAACTGTAACAGCAGATCAGATCCATAACATACTTGTAACACGACATAATAACTTAGATTTGTTTTGTTTAAACCCCTCGGAAATAAGGCGAGTATCGGTCGCAAGCGCAGCATCACTCATGATCAAATTATTGTTATGTATACCTACATATTTAAAAATTTGTTGTCAATAATTAAATCTTTTTCTCTACCTTCTAAGTCTCCATCCAGAATTTGTATCTATCTGCGGGCACCTGTAAATGGATCTGTTGATATATTTTTATGTATTAGTTACTGTAATCTACCTGTAGGTGTTCTGAATAAAAAAGAAAATAAAAACTTATTTAAATAAGACTTCTTTTTCTTCTGTCGAGTAGGTATCGACTCTATCGACCCGATGAACTCTGGTGTCAGAGTTTTTCAACCGCCTAGTAGCACAACTATCAGGTCTCTGACATTGTTTGAGTAACGACCACTATCAAAGACAGCGACCGGGACCGACAGCTGAACGTGCCCCTCCGAAGCATGAAATCTTTTTATTTTTCGGACAATCAGGTGATTCAGCCTGCAATGTCCTAACCAAACTAAGGGAAAAATTCACAAAGTGATAAATTCTCAAATATCAACTTTGTGTTTCCCCCCTAGGAATGGAACCCAGGACCTCCGGATCAGGAGTCCATGGCACTAGCCACTAGACCACGGAGGCAGTTAAATAAGACTAATCATTGTTCTAGTAATTACAAGTAGAAAATGAAAGCACATAGTTCCGTTCATAGACATAGCGCAGACAAACGTTGGATATGGGCTTAGTCTGCAGTGTCTTAGTGAAAGTACTGCAACCAGCCCCAGACCGGTCTATAGCTCTATGCGCAAAGGCAACTTGCGCTTTCAACACTATTCGACATCCATTTCCGCATCCATTTGAAGCTTGTATGACGGGTTAGGATGGGAAACTTCCTTGTTGGGACTGGGAGCGATAGAAAACCGTAAATCGTAATCTGCCTCTCCTCCAGAACATGCTGTAAAAAGTAACTAAGAGGGATACAAGGATTAATATGTAATTTAGCCCATAGGCTGACAACCTGTCACTATAGCGATACATATTTCAATCTAAAATTGTCCTCGATATTTGTGATGAAAACTCCTTTTACTAGGAGTTTTACGCTCTTCCCACCCTGTAAGAGACAAATGCGTGATTTTATGTTATGTATAGGATGTCAAAAAGCAATGGAAACGGAACTTGTCGAAAGCGCACCGGATTCCTAAAGCCTCATGAATATCGCGCACAGTCTGAGCTCGCGCAAAGGCACAGCGAATTTCCATAAATTCCTTCTCCACCAAAAGCAACTGTCAGATATCGAAGTATTTATGTCGAACACACTTTCGCAGTGTTTATTATTTCAAGATAAAACGATGCCGTGATGCTGACGTGATTTAAAAGATCGGAGAATGTTATATTTTGTTAATATTACAAAGAGGAAAGATTTGTTTCGTTGTATGTATTCGGTAATCCTAAAACCACTGAAACTATTTTTGGAGGCATTTTCTATATAATTAAGCCGCGAATGCAACCGCAGATACCAGCAAATGCAAATATTTATCCCCCAATAATACCAAGTCCAAATCAACAGGAAAATCAAATGCAACGCGGTATCGCCACAATGTACAAAAAGCAATGGTTGTGTGAAGGAAACATTAATCTATCATTCAAACACATATCGTAAAATAATTATCCTCACTATTCAAAAAATAATTAAGACACAACCTCTACCTTGAAATTTCTGTAGATTTAAAAGACCGGAGAATGTTATATTTTGTTAATATTACAAAGAGGAAAGATTTGTTTTGTTGTATGTATTCGGTAAATCCTAAAACCACTGAACAAATTTTTAGAGGCATTTTCTATTTAATTAAGCCGCGAATGAAACCGCAGATACCAGCAAATGCAAATATTTATCCCCCAATAATACCAAGTCCAAATCAACCGGAAAATCAAATGCAACGCGATATCGCCACAATGCACAAAAATCAATGGTTGTGTGAATGAAACATTAATCTATCATACAAACTTTTTTTTTTAATAGCCTGTGATGTCCCACTGCAGGGCAAAGACCTCCCCTTTCTCCTTCCACATGTCGCGATCTTGAGCCATGTGTACCCAGTCTTTGTCAAAAGCATCTAGGTCGTCGCGCCACCATTTTCTTGGCCTTCCTCTCCCTCGCCGGCTATCGAGGGGGACCCACTCGGTTGCTACTCTGGATCATCTGTCTGGGTGCATTCTGCGTACGTGACCCGCCCAGTCCCATTTCAGTTTTACCGTCTTCTCGGTCACATCAGTAATGCGCGTTTTGGAGCGCAGAGTGGTGTTACGGATTCTGTCCAATCTTTTGACCCCAAGGATGCTGCGCTCCATCGCTCGCTGGCAAACCGCTAGTCTGGACTTCTGAGCAGCAGTCAGAGACCAGACCTGTGCGCCATAGGTTAGGACGGGTAGGATACACATGTCTACGAGTTTCCGTTTTAAAGATAAGGGAAGATTGCCTTTCATTAAGTCTTTCATGGACCAGTAGCTCTTCCAAGCATTATCGACACGGCGATCGACTTCTTTGTCCTGCCGGTTGTTGAAAGAGACTAGCTGGCCCAAGTAAATATACTCTTCGACATATTGTATATCCTCCCCGTCTACCGTTACCATATGTTGTGCGCTGTTGGTCATTAATTTGGTCTTTGATCGGTTCATCCGAAGTCCAACCCCGCGGCTCGCCGAGCTTAAGTCTTGTAGCATGGCCTGAAGTTCCCGAGAAGTCGGTGCAAAAAGTACAATGTCGTCGGCGAAACGCAGGTTTGTAAGCCTCTTTTCGCAGACTTCAATGCCCTTCTGTTGCCATGAGAGTGAGGCTTTTTTAAATACCTCTTCGAGGGTACTGGTGAACAGTTTGGGGGATAGCGGATCACCCTGCTTGACACCTTTGTTGATTTGAGATACTGGCCCAGGTGGTTGGAGTTTGATATCTGCCGTACTTTGAGAGTAAATGTTTTTTAATAGATCTATGTAGGTTGTTTCTATATTTTGACTAGCGAGAGCTTCAAAGATAGCATTGTGGCAAAGACTGTCGAAAGCTTTGCTGTAGTCCACGAATGCAAGATATAGGGACTTTTTATGCTGGACAGACTTTTCCACAATCTGATTGAGAGCATGGAGATGGTCGGTGGTTGAGAAGCTAAGACGGAAGCCGGCTTGTTCCGGTGGTTGGTGGAGATCTAATTTACCATCTATACGGTTCTGGATGACCTTAATGAAAGTTTTATACAAATGAGAGATTAAACTAATTGGTCTGTAGTTGTTTATATCCTGTTTGCTGCCCTTTTTATGTATGAGAATTATGTGAGAATGACAGATATTATTTGGTAGTTGACCTGTTTGAAGAATCGAGTTGTATAATTTTGTGATATGGGGCAGAAGAGTAGGTTCACCAATTTTAAGAGCTTCTGTTGTGACGCCATCCTCGCCGGGGCTCTTATTATATTTCATAGTTTTTAGGGCTTTATGCACCTCGTATTCCGTGATCGGCGGGATGGTATCAGGACAGGAGTAATTGGTTGACGATACGCTTCCTGTGGAGGAGTCCAAGTCAGAATATAGGGTCTTATAATATTCTGTACAAATTTCTGTAATCTTTGCTCTGTCTCTGTGCTTGACTTCGTTTTTGTCTTTAAGGCACGTCATCCAAGATTTTCCGCCCATGATGCCGTCTTTTGCAACTCTCAAAGATCTGTGTTTAGTTAGGGCTACCTGAACCAAATGTGTTTTCAGTTGCCTTATATCTTGCCGTATGTTACGTTTCACCTGCTTATTGATATTTCTGTAATCTATTGTGCCAAATTCAAGTTCTTTTCGGGTGGATTAAATCTTTAGTTATTTTTGATAGTTTGTTAAAATTTTCTTTTTCTGATTTAATGCTCTTGCTTGCCAACCGGATACTTTCTACGATGTTTGTGTATTGCCTTTGTGGAGTTTGTTGAATTTCTTCGACATTGAGGATGTCAAAAGAGTTTTCTAGTTCAATATTAAATTCCTGCTTATGGTTAATTAAGGTGAATCTGTTGTGCCTCCTAATTTTGTTCACGAAAAAGGTAGCCCTATGGAGTTTAATATTGAATTTGAGTCTCGCTCTGAGAGGTCTGTGGTCGGACCACTATTCAAAAAAATTAAAAGACACAACCTCTACCCTGGATTTTTTGTAGATTTAAAAGACCGGAGAATGTTAAATGCCATGCTGGACTGGGAGCGAGAGAAAAACAAAGAATGTGTCAGCTGCATTTCCTCCCGGGCATGCTGTAAAAACCAGCTAAGGGATCCGAGGGTTTCAGTATATTGCAAATTAGGCGATAGGATGACATTCTGTCACTACAGCAATATACCTACAATTCTATCTTAAATGACCCTCAAAACTCTGTCAGACGCGGCGGAACGACCTTTGTTTAGGTCGTTTACGCTCTGCCTACCCCATTAAGGATAAAGGCGCGACTATATGTATGTATGTATGTATCGTAAAATAACTATCCCCACTATTCAAAAAATAATTAAGACACAACCTCTACCTTGAAATTTCTGTAGATTTAAAAGACCGGAGAATGTTATATTTTGTTAATATTACAAAGAGGAAAGATTTGTTTTGTTGTATGTATTCGGTAAATCCTAAAACCACTGAACAAATTTTTAGAGGCATTTTCTATTTAATTAAGCCGCGAATGAAACCGCAGATACCAGCAAATGCAAATATTTATCCCCCAATAATACCAAGTCCAAATCAACAGGAAAATCAAATGCAACGCGATATCGCCACAATGCACAAAAATCAATGGTTGTGTGAAGGAAACATTAATCTATCATACAAACATATATCGTAAAATAATTTTCCCCACGATTCAAAAAAATAAAAAAGGCACAACCTCTACCTTGAAATTTCTGTAGCGGGCCATTTACACATTCAACAAAATTCTACGAAGAAAACCGCAGAAGAATAAAACACCAAATTACGAACTATCCATACACGTCCATACTAAGAAGGCTTGTCGATTAATTACAATCCGACACCGTGTCATACTTATTCTATGAGCCTTTTTACTACAACAATGGCTGTTTCATTGATGAATACAAATTTCATTGAAGAATTGAAGATGGCGGCGCCTGCGCAGCGCAAAGGCCGCCGTAATGAGCGTGGGAGTTCTGATGTTCCCACGAAAACTCACCAGGAAAATATCAATTAAGCAGCGCCTAATCAGCGGATTTGCAGAAGTGGATTTTTGTTGTAAACCTAAAGAGTCATCACATTAATCAGCGGTACAACAAACACACGGGGCGTGCAGGAACTCATGGAATACCCTTCAACTACAGATCAGGCATATTGTTAGGCAAACAGCTTTATATGTTTCGTCTGTATGTGGGAATAGCCATCGTCGACTGTTTCTCAGTATCTCTACATATCCTATGGCAAAGATAACGGAAAGAAAAAGGTCTATTACCACTCTACCTGTAGGTACTTACATAGACTACCTCTAGACTAGAATCTAGACTCTAGACTTAAACCGCGAACAAAATGTGCAAATCCCGTTGTGGAGTGAACCACAACATTTGCATGGGAACATGGATAAGCATGTAATGAAACTGGCAACAGCCATGGCAAAGTGCACGAAGGTCATTGGCGAACGCCATCAATTAATTTGAATGTTAAGGTTTTACCTTGAATTTTACGGTACAAATGGCTTTTTATACATACATATAATCACGCTTTTATCCCTAATGGGGTAAGCAGGGCGTAAACGACCTAAACAAAGTTCGTTCCGTCACGTCTGACAAAGTTTTGAGGGTTATTTAAGATGGATTTGTTGGTATATTGCTGTAGTGACAGGTTGTAAGCCCATCGCCTAAATTGCAATATACTAAAACCCCCGGATCCCTTAGTTGACTTTTTATAAGTAGTAAAAAAATATGTTTGTATGTTTGTGACTTTTTCAATACAAGGAGAGGTGTTTCAGATAGGGGGAGGAGGGTGTTTCAGAATGTTTAATATTGAAGTTATGGATTGTCAGCCCATCGGTACTAATATTGTAAAGAGGAAAGATTTGTATATTTGTGTGTATGTTTGCAACGAATAAACGCAAAAACGAATGGACCGAATAAAAAAATCCTTTCACCATTAGAAAGCTACGTTCAGCCTGATTAACAAAGGTTACTTTTTACCGCGGGAAAATATCTGATTCCCATGGGAAAACTCATTAAGTAAGCCGCGGGTAAAACTGCGGCGTAAAAGGCTAGTCCTCTATATTGCACCGCACTAAAACCATCGCATCTTCGGTCTTTCTCTGCGGTCCCACTATTTGCTTTTTACAGTTTGTCCGGGTAATGAATTCACTGGTACTTCAAATGTAATTTTAATCGTTTTCACCCAAAAATAGGAGTAAAAATAAAATAACAAAGTAGGTACCTAATCGCGGGAGTACATCGCAAAATAACAGCTAAACCGCAAAATGTTATTATAGGGTAGTAAGTTAGTGAACTGTTGCCAGCAGATTGTTTCCTGTGGAGATAACCGCCGGATCCTGTTATCAGGACATTGGCATTGAATTTGACTAATGTTTGTTTTGTTTGGTTGACGTCATGGTCACGCATGAGCCAAATGTATTGGTGCTGCGAACCGGTGGTTTTAAACGTGGGAACCGTTGAAGACACGTTTCCAAATGTTTGGAGATATTTCCATTAGGGATAAAGGCGTGATTATATGTATGTATGTATGTTTCACGTCGTTTTGACATTGTTCCTCAAAGTATTCATTATCAGTCAAAGTACTCTGTTCCTAACATACTTCCATGCTGGCCTGGGAGCGAGAGAAAAACATAGAATGTGCCAGATGCAATTCCTCCCGGGCATGCTGTAAAAGCTAAGCTAACCTAAGCTAAAGTATCCAAGTGTTTCGGTATATTGTAATTAAGGCGATGGGCAGGCACTACAGCAATATACCTACAATTCTATCATAAAATAACCCTCAAAACGTTGTCAGACGAGGCGGAACGACCTTCGTTTAGGTCGTTTACGCTTTACCTACCCAATTAGGGAAAAAGGCGTGATTATATTTCGAACATAGGACTAAAGATTTATAAACATAACAATACTATTTGAAACGTTATCAGTCATGTGAGGAACCAACTTATGACTTCAAGCGTATTCGTAGTATTTTGATCATCTTTCATCATTCATTTTGAGAAACAAGTTATCATAATGCCTATTGATAAAGATCACAATCACAATAAAACGCACGAAATCTTTCCTACTGATTTTATATGTGCGGTCAGGAAAGCATCTGGTATAATCCGGTTTTTACTGCTTCCCACTCTTTTCTACGGTCAATGCATCGTATTAATTTTAACCATAGAGACTAAATCAGTCTAGTGATTCAGATCACAATAGAACAAAGTAAATCCTTCCTACTGATTTTATTTTATAATATGTGTGGTAAGAAAAGTCTGGAATAATCCGATTTTTACTGCTTTCGAGTCTTTTCTTCGGTTAATGCATCGTATTCATTTTACCCGTACAATACAGAGAAAATCAGTATATTGATTCAGATCACAATAAAACAAATTAAATCGTTCCTACTGTTTTTTTGTGTGGTCAGAAAAGTTTGGTATAATCCAGTTTTTATTGCTTCCCACTTTTTTGTACGGTCAATGCATCGTATTAATTTCAACCAACAGTTTTACGATACGTTAAGCTATTTGCACGGTTACGTTGAAATGTGAGAAATCTCGCAGGCCTACTCTATAAATGCTATTTATGATGTGTTTTGTAGCAAAAGGGTATGGTATGTACATAAATCTAGACTATATTCAATATAGTCTAGATTCAGCAAGTCTTCCTACCTTGCGTGTACAATGGAAACTCCGATCGAAGGAAAAATATTAGTTTTTCAGTCCAGCTAAAGACAGTTTTAATTATCATTGTAATATAACAATAAATAATTAAATAAAATTGCTACGATATGCATGTCAATGTTTAACTGAATACAAGAATTGAGTTTGTAATTATATGTAAATTTAGATGTTTAACTGAATACAAGAATTGAGTTTTACAAATAGGGCAAACACTGTTTTACACACGGAACTATTTCTTACCAGTTCATTAGGTTCATAAAAATGTACACGCTTTCTTTTAATTGAAGTAACAAGACGTTGCGTGGTCTACTCCAGTCTAGATCTGTGCGGACAAGTGGCAAAAAGCGCTTCTAAAAATTTGCAAATAAAATTTTACAATCATATTTTTAGGCTGCAGATTGTACGTTTTACGATCTATAAATTATACGAGCTTATTGTCCACATAACAGAGGAAATTTTCCCACAGATAGAGGGATCTTAGTCATTCAGGAAACGTGATTCGTAAAGTTCAGATAATAATTAAAGATACAGAAAATAATGGTGCTTAATACATACTTCATACATACATACATATACATAAAATCACGCCTTTATCCCTTACGGGGTAGGCAGAGCGTTAAACGCCTCGTAAAAGGCGCTTTCGCCGCGTCTGACAAAAATTGAGGGCAATTTTAGATTGTAATGTGTATTGCTAATGTGTAGTGATAGGTTGTCAGCCCATCGCCTAAATTACAATACACTGTAACCCTCGAGTCCCTTATGCTGTCTTCTACAGCATGCCCGGGAGGAAGGGCAGCTGGAACATTCTATGTTTTTCTATCTCTCCCAGTCCAGCATGGAAGAAAGAACATACATACTTCAATGACAGTTATTTTTGTCGCACTACCAGAGTAAAGCAGTCTTTTAAGATATCTCAGATATGATCGCATTATTCTTCTTCTATCGCTGCGGAAACGTCATAATCTATAAAGTACTTCCTGATAAAGTAGCATATAATCAACTGCAACATACTGAGGGTTTCAGTATGTTGCAATTTAGGCGATGGGCTGATAACCTGTCACTACTGCAATATACGTACAAATCCATCTTGAATAACTCTCAAAACTTTGTCAGACGTGGCTGAACGATCTTTGTTTAGGTCGTTTACGCTCTGCCTACCCCATTAGGGATGAAGGCGTGATAATATGTATGTATGTATGTAATCCACTTGGTCATAAATAAGACGTGAACTTAGCTAGCACATTGCGCCACGCTTGCGTCCGTCACGCTACGAAACGCAAGTGAATCCCTATTCACTAAGCTAACAACGAAGTGCATGGCATATCAACAACCTGCATACAAAACAAACATGAATTCAGCACATTTGCATCTAGTTTAAGAGTAAGTGGCTTCTATTTCCAAGGGCTATGATTTATCGTCCTCGACCTGAGAGGCATAAGGTCGGATGTTCCATATTAAAACTACAGCACATCCGACCATAAGGTCATAAGTCATAAGTATCTCGGGTCGAGCTTTGTGGAATTGTTTCCAGTTCGGTTAGGAGAATGCAGGTTGAATTACTAGACAAGCAAAACGATTCCGTGGTTCTAAAAGTTCGTTAAAGAGTCTGAAGAGACTGTTGTAAGGCGGTTCAAAGCTCAGAATTGTTTACGTTAGCATTGTT
The DNA here is from genome assembly GCA_949820665.1 of Scrobipalpa costella. Classification (NCBI taxonomy): domain Eukaryota; kingdom Metazoa; phylum Arthropoda; class Insecta; order Lepidoptera; family Gelechiidae; genus Scrobipalpa; species Scrobipalpa costella. Next base: position 4,821,375 of record OX463299.1, read on the forward strand.
GCTCTAAATACTACAAAATGTGTTAGTTTCAAACAAAAATTAAGGAAGGAAATGTCATTTCTCGTGATCTTTTGAAGCGCCGACGCAGTTCCGCCGAGGAAACAGTAGTTTACGTGACCCAAATACAGTTCTACGAAGTTGTAGAACGCATTCATATCGTACAGTATGTAGAGTTATAATTACTTTACCTATGATACGGGATAATTACATACAATTTGAATACATGATAGGGTAGGGTATGTTAAACAAACAACTTTGAGGTATGTTTTTATTTATTAGAGTTAAAGAACTAGATATTATTCAGGTATTTTTTGTCTGATTCTATACTATGGGCTTTCTTTTGACTCTGGTGAAATAGGTAGGGTCGATATCAATAATAGAGGAATCTAACCAAGAAGTTTCAATGAACCTAGCTATCACTATCACCGAAGTACACATATTTGATCCTAGAAAACATTCCCGCGAATAAAAAATCTGCTCAAAGTATGTCCATCATGACAAGGAGGAAGAAACATAGGTCTCTCTCGAATCGGATGAAATTTTGTCTGAAAATATTTTATGAATCTTTATGAAATTTCGTATATTTATGCCGGTTAGCATACTGCACAAGTATACCAAATTTCATGAAAATACATCCATGCTGGTCTGGGAGCGAGAGAAAAACATAGAATATGGCAGCTGCATTTCGCCCCAGGTATGCTGTAAAAAACAGCTAAGGGATCCGAGGGCTTAGTATATTGTAATTTAGGCGATGGGCTGACAACCTGTCACTACAGCAATATACCTACAAATCTATCTTAAATAACTCTCAAAACATTGTCATACGTAGCGGAACGACCATTGTTTAGGACGTTTACGCTCTGCCTTCCCCATTAGGGATAAAGGCATAATAATATGTATGTACTATACCAACTGTTTCAATAAATTAATTCTCCAATGAAAATAAACGCGAAAAGACTAACTGCAGGATTCCGCTCTGCTTTCACATAAACAACTTACCGCTTGGCAGAAAGGGACAGCCTTTAAGCAGCATCTAGATCCGATTCTAATTGTTTAAATAAGTGAAAGACCTAGTTTAAAACCTAACTAGACTTGCAAAAGCGTGTAAGGTGTAATCTTACGTTGATGCTAATTAATAAAACTTAGTCATAGCCATGTAATAGCATTATCTAGCTGACATGTAATTTCTGGTAGTTTAGCTTAGTTAGCTTTACTGATAAAATAAATGAATAGGAAAACCCAACAACCGTTAATAGCTACTCGACTCGACTAGCTATCTACTATTCATCAATTATCGTGGTATCCATTCATTACTACATCCGATGGAAAGGTAATTGTCCTGTCGTATGGAAAACAATCTACACGTGGTGGCCGCGTGGCGTGGCGTCGGCGTCGCGTGGACGCTAAAATTACCGCGAAAGCGAGTAGGGCCGAGTAGTAGGGTCCCCAGTGTTGCCAAGTCTTTTTAGTATGAAATCGCAGACAAATCAATTTCAAGTCGCCTTAAAGTCACCTAAGGTGAAGCAGCCCAAAATATTTAACGAGTAGCCTAAAAAACTGAGTACCTAACCTAATAGTATTTTAAATACATGAGACCTATTTATTAAGACCCTATTGAAGATAATCTTAGATCAAAGAGCCTCAACGAGGTGCATAGTAAAAATATCCAATGAGTACCTACTAAGAAACCCTTGAGCTCATATTGTTCGTAGTCTTACAATGTTATGTTGAAGTAGCCTAATTAATTTTTCGAGATAGCCTTTCGACCAGTCGCCAAACGCAACTTTTGGTCGCCACAGCACCTCCAGAAATAGCCTATTTGGCGAAAAGTGCCCGCACTTGGCAGCACTAAGGGTCCCTCGGGCTCAGGCCAGCGCACTCGAGCAGGTACCTGGTAGTGGGGGACCCGTTTCCCGCGCTGCATTCTGACAGTTGTTTACGCGGCGCGTACCGGCCGGGGTCGACGACCGCGCGCTGCACCACGCCGCCATATTTTGGTAATAAATAATAGAGCAGCGCAGCACGATCGATCAGCGGGGGGAGGGGCGCGGGCGGCAGTGCGGCGGCGCGCACCACCCAAAACATTGCACCCCTACCCCCGCGAACCCCCGCCGCCGCCGCTCCCAGCACTCACAACCAAACGCAACTCCAAACAATAAATAAAACGCACTACGCTACGGTGCTCCGATGGCGCCAAAAGCTACATCCAAACAGCCTCGAGCCCTTTGCCTGAGCGCGAGTTTTGTTTTGTGAATGCAACATGCAACCACGTGTTTCTGTTTTACCCATAACATAACACAGACCTATTAAGTTTAAGCGGTAGGTACGTCACTATGAATTAATTACTGCTAATCTACGAACACGTAAAAATAGACTTGTCAAAACAAACTCGATTTTGCTTTTTATTCTATACGTATCGATATTTTAAAACGTCTATCCAACTCGAGGCCATGAACTTCAAAGACAAGATAAAATTAGCATAAAATATTCTACAGCAATACGTCAGAACTTTTCATAAATTCAAAACACATGTTAGCTGGCGATAGAGATAGTCTTTCTCAACGTAATTGTTGCTAAAGAAGTAGGTATGATAATCTTTATGTATTTAAAAAAAGCTGTTCATTTTGGAAATATACCTACAATGTTTTGATGAGGTGCCAAGGTCTAACATACATAACTTATCAAAAGCATGGTATGTTTATGTCCATCCATGGCTACTTCAAACATCCTTTAGAGTGGAGACAAGTATCGACGAAATTGATCACGATAAACAAGTACAGTGGTAGAGGCAACATTGTTTCCGTCGCTTAATCTAATCTAATCAGAACCATGTTATTACCAATTCTGATAGCTTTATCGCTCAAAACAGCGTTAAAATGGCACAGCGTAAACAAATAGGTGAGTTTTTTTTACCTATTTGATGATTCGAGTTCTAGGAAAAATCTTATAATCCATTCGGACAAACGAAAACAGGAAAACACTAAACTGTTGATGGTTGAATATCAGAGTTTGTATTAAGTAGCAAAGATAATTGCTAAAATTTTAAAGAGTAAGATTAGAAAATGGTACATATCATAGGTACTTCTAGTTATCATACTGTTGAGTTAGTAAACGGTCAGAATTCTCAAGCAATCGTCTCTAATAGACGACCGATCACACACACCAACATGCAAATTCAAACGACAAACATAATATATGTACTTCGGTGAAGGTACGTACAGCTATAGCCCAATCCAAAAGAATCGCGATGGTTTCGTGGTTCTAAATCATTATTGAACGTGCAAATTTCCTAAAAGATATTCAAATCATGATCGTAGCCTACTAAATTAAGTGCAAAGCTGCGGTTCGACTCTGCGACTATAGAAAAGATGCGCCGAATCTTTCACCTCAGACGGCACACAAACCTTTTCGTAATGACAATCTCGCTGCATCTATCATTTGATCAAGTTATCGTGGGCAATGATGATGAATCGTAGCCTACTAAATGAAGCTCAAAGCTGCGATTGGAGTCTGCAACTATAGAAAATACAATCTCGCTGCAACTATCATTAAAATTTAAAATTATATCAAGATATCGTGGGCAATGACGACGAAACTTAGCCTACTAAATTAGCTAATAAAGGTAAAAGGGATAACTCCAAATGTAAATACGGCCAAAAACCCAGAACAAGATTTGTGTAAGTTTATTTTGTGAATGAAACATATACATATAAATCTATCTTAAATAACCCTCAAAACTTTGTCGGACGTGGCGGAACGACCTTTATATATAGGTCGTTAACTCTGCCTACCCCATTCGGGATAAAGGCGTGATTGTATGTATAAACAACGTAAAGGTAATTAATTAACTATGTCCCTAAATGCTACACGTATATCTACCTCCGTACTAAATCGAACTGGGTCGAGCAACAAACTTCAGAAAGGGGGATTTAACAATGAACAAGTAGATACGTTGTACCTACGTAGATATAAGTACAACGTACCCATAACATAAATATATAAATAAAAAATAAACTTTCTAATGGTAATAAGACTTACTTCCATGCTGGACTGGGAGAGATAGAAAAACATAGAATGTTCCAGCTGTCCTTCCTCCCGGGCATGCTGTTGAAGTCAGCAAAAGGGACTCGAGGGTTACAGTGTATTGTAATTTAGGCGATGGGTTGACAACCTGTCACTATAGCAATACATATTACAATCTAAAACTGCCCTAAATTTTGTCAGACGTGGCGAAAGCGCCTTTTACGAGGCTTAAACGCTCTGCCTACCCCGTAAGGGATAAGGGCGTGATGTATGTATGTATGTATGTATGTAATAAGACAGAATATTAGGTACGCTCCTAATATTAGGTAGTAGATAGTATTTAGTAGGCAAAATATAAACTGAAAGTAGGTACTTATATTTTTTATACACGTGTAAGCATAACATACCTAAAGTTTACAATAACTATTCTTGTAAGAGTACGATTAGAATGCGTATGTTATGTATACTTTACTACCTACTATGCAGAAAACTATGCAGTTGTAAATCGTAGCTCGTGCGTTGTAAATGCTTATGGTGTATCAATCGCAGATGAGATAGAGATAGAGATAAATTTATTAATAATTGTAAATTACAAGTCAAGAAATTATAAGCACTTAAGTATATCACATTAATAATCATTTAAATTGTATTGCTTTTATTATCATTAAAATTAATAAAATACATACATACATACATACATATAATCACGCCTTTATCCCTAATGGGGTAGGCAGAGCGTAAACGACCTAAACAAAGGTCGTTCCGCCACTTCTGACAAAGTTTTGAGGGTTATTTAAGATAGATTTGTAGGTATATTGCTGTAGTGACAGGTTGTCAGCCTATCGCCTAAATTGCAATATACTAAAACCCTCGGATCCCTTAGCTGGTTTTTACAGCATGCACGGGAGGAAATGCAGCTTGAACATTCTATGTTTTTCTTTCGCTCCCAGTCCAGCATGGAAGTAAAATTAATAAAATCATTATAACTATAGAATGCCTGTTCGACAAGCCAACGCTTAAGCCGTGATTTAAAGCTATTTAAGCTTGGTGCCTGCTTGATTACATCGGGTATTTTATTAAATACAGCCGTGCCCATCACGTGCGTGGTCCTGGCGGTCTTCTCCAACGTGTGCCTCGCTACGTACAACATGTTCGCATGACGTGCGTTTTCTCCAAGTCTATCGCTTCTGCTCTGATACTGGTTCCTATTCACCCACACGTACAGGGCTATATTATAGACCAGTAGGGAAGGGACCGAATGAGAAGGGATGAGCAGGTATGCATACTTCAAGATATGCATACATAACATACATATAATCACGCCTTTATCCCTAATGGGGTAGGCAGTGCGTAAACGACTTAATCAAATTCGTTCCGCCATGTCTGACAAACTTTTGAGGGTTATTTAAGATATATTTGTAAGTAGGTACCTACATTTGCAACAATTGCAATTTTATTTTATTATCGCCTAAATTGCAATATACAGAAACCCTCGCATCCCTTAGCTGGTTTTTACAGCATGCCCGGGAGGAAATGCAGCTGGTACATTCTATGTTTTTCTCTCGCTCCCAGTCCAGCATGCAAGATATGCAACCAGCCCGTAATGCCTTAAAATCACTTTAGAATATCGTTTAGATCAACCCGCGCTACGCCGCGCCGCCGTGCACGGCGGTTACGTCCGTGGCCGCGTCAAAAATGTGTAAAAAACGCACAATAAACCTAATTCCATAAAAACTAAGAGTCAGATAGATATAAGCTATGTTGCGATTTTAGATAATTATAATAAGGATAGCGATATCGTTACAAATCCATCTTGAATAACCCTCAAAACTTTGTCAGACGTGGCGGAACGACCTTTGTTTAGGTCGTTTACGCTCTGCCTACCCCATTAGGGATTAAGGCGTGATTATATGTATGTATGTATGTATAATAAGGATATTTTTCCGAAGGAACCGTGAAAGCGCTCCCCTATTTAGAAGGAATATAAAATTTACTGATAAAAACAGCTTTACTTCCAGAATATTTATGAACTAGAATAGGTAGGTATTTTTAAATGTTGCAATTGCTGGCCATAACGTAATTTCTTGGATGTATATTTGTTTAGAATGATTCGCTTAGGAGAAATACGCTCTAAAAACAACCGTTTTTCGTTAGTTACCTTAAATCATAATAAATATGAGAGAACCTGCATTTATTCCATTCATTTCGAAGTAAATATTACGAAACCTGCATTGCTACATGATTGCTACTTACTAAACAGCGAACGAAGACTTGTTTTTTGATAAGATAATTTGACGTAAACAAACCTCGTTTGGGCGTTGCGTTGCGAGTTATCCAGGTTATCCCATTTAAATTCAACCTTGAAAATGTGAATTTCATATCCTGCCAAATATCTCGCGAGTTCTTGGAGACACGGAGGCACATTTATATTTATTTCAATACGAAAATGTCAGAACACATGCTTTTCTGTTATCAGCCCACATAATACACTATCAAAAACTTTACTTTCACTGTTCATTCACGAAACAAAGTAATGAAAATCGGGTAAATACCTAAAATACACAACTACGGAGCGCCAATTCGAGGCCCAAACAAACCTGACGTCAAATGTCACGTAATCTATGGTCACGTTGCACCAAAAACGTGTTGATGAATGGGGAATGGGCGGCCAAAGAGATTGTATTATGATTGTATCAGAACGAGAATATGTTTGGCGAAATGTTTTGAGCGGTTCGTCCGTGAGAAAAGACGCAGACAGAGATCCGGGCCGGGGGCCGAGCGCGCGGCAGCCGCCCTGAGCCCCTGTGCCGACGACGACGCGGCCGCGGCGCGTAAAGGGCACGGAGTTGTTTACCACCGCACCACGTGGTGAGCCGCCGCGGTCGATTGATACAGCTCGTCACGTGGCTCTGTTGTCGCCTACACCTGCACCACACACGCCACACACGCCCGTCTCGCAGCCGCCAGATTAGCGCGACTGTAATCAGATCGAAAACTATGAAATGCTACCTGAACTCGGCGCCTGCCGTGGCTGTCTGCTTCTCGCCCACCACTATAACAGTACACACACGTATCTTGTCACACAATAATTCACACACTGTCACCGACACTGATCACTGGTTGGTATATTTTGGTAACTACAACAATAACACTGTATTGTAAACACAGTACACGGTAACGAGCGGACAACATGTGGACAAGTTATCAGTAGCGGCGCGCGCGAACGACTGCGGCGCGCGGGCGGGGCGGAGGTGCGGGTAGGCGGGGGGTGAGGCTCCGGGGGGAGGCGCGGCGCGGGCGCGCGGGGCCGTGCCGTCGACCCAGTCGTGGAATGCGGCTCACCCGTTCCTCGCGTGCTTATTTTTTTGGTCGGTCCGGTGGGGCGCGCTGGCATGGCGGGCTCTCGGGCTCCGCATGAGGGCTTGCTTGCTCTCCACGCAGCGCAGCCACCCTCACACTCACTACCCACACTACGAGCACACGCACTTCGGCCTCTCTCTAAGCACTGCACCTGCGTCATACCAATCCAATCAATCTACCAGCCTACACACTGACATTTCCTCATTCTCTTCAAAACAAACATGGAATGGAAGCCCAAACAGATCAAACAAAACACCGGCTTAATTTGATCCAAATTAAGGTTCCGTAGTTTACCTATCAATTAATTACCTAACGGAAGCACCTACCTAACTACAATGTTGCACAGAAATTATTCTACTTTCTTTTTTATCAGAAAGAAAAAAAATGCATTAAGCAGATTAATGGTAGTCTCCTCCCTACCTATAATTTAAAAGTTTGTTAACTGAAAAACAAAACAAAACACTAGGTTAAACATAAAGCTTACCTATTATCACTATCGTTTATACCTAGTTATAAATTCGTTTGTCCTTACTGACTGATTCATCAACGCAAAAGCAAAGCTAGAATGATGAACTTATGTCAGCAATGGTCAGAAGGTTTCTATTACGACGTAACCTCCCACTTAGCCCATTTTGGATTTTCTACCCCTAAGGGGAATAAATACGATAGAATATGTATGAAAATTCCGTTAATTTAAAAGTTACGTCTTTCATTTTTGTATTCAGGCTAATGATTTGAAAATAAATGGATATGTGCATCAGCGTTTTTGGATGTTCTATCCCTAAGGGGGTTAAATAGAGAATGAAGGATTACATGAATTACTAATTACTTCCATGCTGGTCTGGGAGCGAGAGAAAAGCATAGAATGTGCCAGCTGCATTTCCTCCCGGGCATGCTGTAAGATCCAGCTAAGGGATCCGAGGGTTTCAGTATATTGTAATATAGGCGATGGGCTGACAACCTGTCACTACAGCAATATACCTAGAATTCTATCTTAAATAACCCTCAAAACTTTGTCAGACGTGGCGGAACGACTTTTGTTTAGGTCGTTTACGCTCTGCCTACCCCATTAGGGATAAAGGCGTGATTATATGTATGTATGTATGTAAGGATTACATGAAAGTTATATTTTTAGTTTATGCTTAGGCTAATTATTAAAAATAGGCTGCTTATTATCGCGCTAAAAAGTAGTTGCCACAGGAAATCACTATTAGCCGTGTGAAACCGTATGGCGGAAAGCCAATGTGAATATAGGGTAAAAAAAACGTAGGTATATCAGGTGTAAGGAAAAGCGTCCTTCTTCCATGCTGGACTGGGAGAGACAGAAAAACATAGAATGTTCCAGCTCCCCTTCCTCCCGGGCATGCTGTGGAAGACAGCAAAAGGGACTCGAGGGTTACAGTGTATTGTAATTTAGGCGATGGGCTGACAACCTGTCTCTATAGCAATACATATTACAATCTAAAATTGCCCTCAATTTTTGTCAGACGTGGCGAAAGCGCCTTTTACGAGGCGTTAAACGCTCTGCATACCCCGTAAGGGATAAAGGCGTGATTTATGTATGTATGTATGTAGAAACAGCGTCCTGTAACTGATAGGGGTTGCTCAGTCAAAGACACTGAACAACTATCAGCAGGATTTTTTTTAGGAAGTGAAAAATTATCCTGCTGCTTACACCTGGTATGTAACAAAAAGTACGTAAGTATTAAAAACTACAAGATTATCGACTGTACTGCTGTAACTCTACTAATGCTGTACATACATACATATAGTCACGCCTTTTTCCCCAATTGGGTAGGCAGAGCGTAAACAACCAAAACAAATTTCGTTCCGCCACGTCTAACAAATTGTGGAATGTTATTTAAGATACATTTGTACGTATTTTGCTGTATCACTACTTACGTTGTGACAGGTTGTCAGCCTATCGCCTAAATTGCAATATACAGAAATCCTTGGATCCCTTAGCTGTTTTCTACAGCATGCCCAGGAGGAAATGCAGCTGGCACATTCTAAGTTTTTGTCTCGCTCCCAGTCCAGCATGGAAGTGATGATGATCCTATTAATAGAATGAAATATATAATAATATGTATCGTATAACATATTTATAGTTTTCCCATAGGTATACTAGACACTACACGTCCTATCAACCGCAAAGTACCGTGGGTACATCGGCCGGCGCCCGGCAGCGATCGTGTTACCGCCTACTGCAGCGTAATTCCCTATAGTTAGATACTTACGTTTTTAGCAGGGACTTCAGCTCTTTTATTTAAAAATAAACCGACGAAGAAAATAATGTTCTTATAGGGCAGTAAACTGTACCGTAGAAGCCCGTTTGTCATTTAGCCAACTCTATTTCTCTGTCTGCCTTTCTGTCCGTCTGTCCCAAATTGTATTGTATTTATTTGTTATCTTTTTTTTACAATAAACTTATGTCTATTACAGTAGTCCCACAAAACTGCTTACACAGTTTGTCTGCAGGATCGATGAGTCTCATTTATAGGTACACTATTCGAATATGATATTTAATACATGCATAATTATGTTATTTAATTTAAACTGTTAAGTAGGTATTTCTTTAGCTTGGATGAAAACTGGACTGGGAGAGAAAGAAAAACATAGAATGTTCCAGTTGCCCTTCCTCCCGGGCATGCTGTAGAAGTCAGCAAAAGGGATTCGAGGGTAACAGTGTATTGTAATTTAGGCGATGGGCTGACAACCTGTCACTACAGCAATACACATTACAATCAAAAATAGCCCTCAATTTTTGTCAGACATGGCGAAAGCGCCTTTTTGGAGGCGTTTTACGCTCTGCCTACCCCGTAAGGGATAAAGGCGTGACTGTATGTATGTTGGGTGAAAACTTATATCTATTTTCTTCTTGTCTTATATCCACGGGCAAAGTATTTAGTAGGTATGAAATACGCTTTTAGAGCGTCCTATCGCCATAATAATTAATTACTCGGGGTACTTCATATTTTCCCGTGGATATAGACCTAGTAAAGTGTTCATGGGAGACTAGAGACTGACTCTGTTGGCTGCCATGGTTATTCATACATACATACATACATATATTCACGCCTGTATCCCTAATGGGGTAGGCAGAGCGTAAACGACCTAAACAAAGGTGTCCCGCCACGTCTGACAAAGTTTTGAGGGTTATTTAAGATATAATTCTAGGTATATTGCTATTCATTATTCATTCTATTGGTTATTCATTATAATTAAATATTTATGCTTTAAACTTACCGGTAAAATTTAACATATTTTGAATAATTTACTATAATTCCCTTTGCAGCTGTTTCATGTTTTCTTGTTAACTAACAGTATAAATATTACAGATTGACCGTGATTTTTGTTCAGGCGGACAAATTGAGGACTACAAAATGTTGGTCGCCATTTCACACTTTATTACTACATCGCCGCTGACAACTGTACCACATAACATATAATAGTACTACATACAGAATGGACATTCACCTCCCGTCCCACCACACTCCGCGCCGGATTGTGGGCCACATTGAGCGTACGCTTAGCGGGTATGGCGCGCGCATGTTTCCCAGTGTAACGAAAATAATAAAATGTTGTGTTCCAAAGATGGTTAGGTACTGTTCCGTGTACGGATATCGTTCTACCACAAGATATGACTCCAATAGGTTTTTTTTTTAGATTCCACAGTGAAGAGAGACGGTAAGTAAATTCATACAAAATATGCAACCTAAACTATTCTAACTATTCAGTTACAGTGGACTACTTTAAAACGTTGGTTTAATCAAGAACCAGATCAATCAATTGATGATTATGACCGGTTTAACAAATTTTGTCAACACGCACACAAACGCACGTCAAGTGCAATATGCCGTCTGTCGATGTGTGACCAAAATCACATGATAGTTAGGAGTGTCCGATCTGTGACTGTATATAAATCGCGGTTGATCTGTATCTATCTTCGATCTGGCTCTACGCTCAGATTTAAAAAAAAAACAGTAGACGTCTAGAGAGTAGGCTGAGACAAATAGATAACGGAAAATTTAAAATGTAGATGTTTTATGTATCTTCCATGCTGGACTGGGAGTGCGAGAAAAACATAGAATGTGCCAGCTGCATTTCCTCCCGGGCATGCTGTAAAAACCATCTAAGGGATCTGAGGGTTTCAGTATATTGTAATTTAGGCGATGGGCTGACAACCTGTCACTACAACAATATACCTACACATCTTTCTTGAATGGCTCTCAAGACTTTGTCAGACGCGGCGGAACGGCCTTTGTTTAGGTCGTTTACGCTCTGCCTACCCCATTAGGGACATAGGCGTGATTATATGTATGTATGTATGTAGATGTTTTATTTGTATGTACAATCGGCGAAATGATAAGGGGTTTCTAGTCAACTACGCTACGGACGGATCCCTAAAATGAATCATTTTTGCAACAGCTAAGTATTACTAGTATATAATAGTACGTCACCTCACCTCCTACGTCGAAGTCGGGTAAATAAGTCTATGGTCAATGGCCAGGCTAGACGACACGTGTATTCAGTACATCCGACACTTGAATGTTCTTTTAATTGTATTGAATAATATAACATAGTTTTTCAAATTGTTCCAGTAAATTAATTACTTCACGATATGGTGTGTTAACTACGGTGATTATTATGTAATATGTTATTTATTTTCTCATTTGCTAATTTATTTTATGGATATTGCTATGAAACCGTGACAAATGAGCATCTAAATTATTTCATGATATCTTAATTTAATAAAGGTAATGTAATTTATGTATAAAAGAAGAGTTTTTGCGAATTATTATCTGGTTCTGTCTTGCCATTGTTGCCATACCACGAGTCCGTCAGTCAAAAGATGAATGTGATTCTAAAAAAAAAACAGTAAACTTGTAAAACCCATCTAATTTTGACTTACCACGAAATTCCACATACATACATACAATCACGCCTTTATCCCTAATAAGGTAGGCAGAGCGTAAACGACCCAAACAAAGGTCGTTCCGCCACGTGTGACAAAGCCTTGAGGGTTATTTAAGATAGATTTGTAAGTATATTGCTGTAGTGACAGGTTGTCAGCCCATCGCCTAAATTACAATATACTGAAACCCTCGGATCCCTTAGCTGGTCTTAAGAACTATATCTCTAAAAAATAATAGCACAGAATATACAGGGAGATAATTTAACAGCATGCTGTAGCTTGGGGGGTGTTTTAGAACGGACAAAGTATCACATCAAAAATAATATAAGAATAAAAAATCTACTCTATAATTTTTTTTTTAGTTGTCACTTTATCGTCACCAAAACACTCCCTATGCTATGACACGCATCTGAATTAACACCCTAGTAGATAATAGTTACATTATCAACTTAAAATCCTATGACAAAAAATCTATAAAATATTGTAAAAGTAAGAAAAAATCTTAATAATTATTATTTTCTGTACATACATACATAAATAAAATCACGCCTTTATCCCTTACGGGGTAGGCAGAGCGTTAAGCCTAGTAAAAGGCTTTTTCGCCACGTCTGACAAAAATTGAGGGCAATTTTAGATTGAAATGTGTATTGCTATAGTGACAGGTTGTCAGCCCATCGCCTAAATTACAATACACTGTAACCCTCGAGTCCCTTTTGCTGACTTTTACAGTATGCCCGGGAGGAAGGGCAGCTGGAACATGCTATGTTTTTCTATCTCTCCCAGTCCAGCATGGAAGGTATATTTTCTGTACAAGGTGTACTATTTTATACAGAATTCATGCTTTACTGTAACCATCAAAATCCCATTCCTAATAATGATAAATACCTATTGTATTCTTAAAATCTATTTGAGTGAAGAATAGTTTTGTCTAAGCGGTAGAGGGATAACTTAAAAAATATTCTTTCCTAGTAAAGGTATTCATAGGGTATTATAATTATACTAGCGACCCGCCCCGTCTTCGCACGGAAATTGTCAGTGTTTCTCTAGTTTATTATGCATGTATTATACATATAAACCTTCCTCTTGAATCACTCTATCCATTAAAAGAAACCGCATCAAAATACGTTGCGTAGTTTTAAAGATTTATGCATACATAGGGATATAGGGACAGAGAAAGCGACTTTGTTTTATACTACTGGCCAGCAGACACTGCAATTCGCATACGAAACAGCAAACAACGGAGGAGTTTAACCGGGTGTACGGAACAGGGTCCCGCAAACTGATAGGAGTTGCTCAGTCAACGACACTGAACAACTTCCACCAGGTAATTCTTTCAGAAAGTGAAAATAGAATTTGGCTTTTCCATACAAAATGTTCACCTGGATCAGACAAAGCCAAATTTACTTTTAACTTCCTGAAAGAATTTCCTGGTGGAAGTTGTTGAGTGTCGTTGACTGAGCAACCCCTGTTCTGTCCCTTACACCCGGTATATGGTTTTATCAAATAGTAACTTTGGCGCCAAGAGTTATGACGCGCAGGCGCCATTGAAAAACAACATTTACGCAACGCGCGCGTTTTATCAATGAAAGCAAGTTTTTCTTATCGTAAGCGCTTCGTAGTAGTTTGTACGAGGTGACATTAAATGAGTACCTATTGTGACTGCACTTTTGGATATGAGACACTTATTGTATACTACAATCAATAAAACTTTAGGACACTAGAGTTCACCATTTGGCTAACACTAGATTTCAGTTTTACTGGGCGACTTCAAAGGCAACTTAGAATACGGAGTGTAAGGGACAGCGTCCCGCAAACTGATAGGGATTGTTAAGTCAACGACACTGAACAACTTCCACCGAGAAATTCTTTCAGGAAGTAAAGATAAAAATTGGCTTTTCCATATAAAATGTCCACCTCGATCAGACAATTTGTATGGAAAAGCCATTTGTTTACTTCCTGAAAGATTTTCCTGGTGGAAGTTGTTCAGTGTCGTTAACTGAGCAACCCCTATCAGTTTGCGGGATGCCGTCCCTTACACCCCGTATTGTGTTTTAAAAGAGGATTTCATCAGGTTGTAAGCATTTTATACTTATTATACAGGGTGTTTGGTAAATGAGAACAAAGCTAAGACAAACAATAAATTTAATTTTGAGATTCAAAGGAAACTCTCATGTGTCGACTTGACTTCTAAAAAAACTTTTATAGTAGACTATGTTTTTAGAAAAAAACTTTAATAATTAGATGCACCAAATTCATGTACAATTAAAAATAAATGAGAATATAGGCTGAGCAGAGTGGCAACCAAAGACTTGACTTATATTAAGGTGTATCCCAACGGAAGATGAGCAGGTGGATTTCAAGACATGCGATCATCGCCCATAATGCCTTAGAAAAGTCGAAATCAGCTACGGCGTGGCGGTTACGTCCGTGGCCGCGTCATAAACGTGCTAAAAACGCTCATGAAAGCTAATTCCATAAAAACTACGAGTCGGATTAAAAAAAACTATGTTGCGGTTTTAGATTATCATAATACGGAGATTTTCCCCAAGGGACCGTAAAAGTGCTCCTAATAGTTTAGATAGAATATCAAATTTACTGATATAAACAGCTGTACTTCCAGTAATTTTTTAGGATACTTATTTATTAACTAGAATATTTTTAAATGTTGCAATTGCAGGCCATGAAATTTTGATAGTAACTCAAGGATACTATATGCTCCCTAATTCATTACTTTAATAAAAATCCAAGGTGTAAATCTAAGGAAGTAATAATAAAAAAAATAATTATATTAAAATCTGTTTATTTCTCCACAAAAGATTTCTTATAAAAGTGTAGATACAAAAGAAATTTTACATTTGTGGGAGACTGAAGCCTAAACTAAGACCAGCTTGTAAGATAGGAAGTGACAGGCAAAAGTTTTGAAAATGTCTATATTTTGATTTTTTAGCGAGTGAGGGCGTCACCGCTCGCGGAGCGGCGTCTTAAGGCACCGAACAACACCCTGTAGGCACATTCTGTGGGCATAATGATTAACAAGGCAATTTAATTTTAATTAATACCTACTTAATGCGTTGTTAACCCGTGGCAATAAAGTGTTCTTAGTCCTCATACATAACGATACGATAATGTGTCGAAATCTACGCTTTTCGGTGTTTTAGGCGTTTTTATCACATGGGGGCGTTGCAAAGAATTTTTGATACATTTAATCACGCCTCTATCCTTAATGGGGTATTTAGGTAAACTACCTAAATACAGTCGTTCCGCCACGTCTGACAAAGTTTTGATTTATATGTATATTGCTGTAGTGACAGGTTGTCAGCCCATCGCCTACATTGCAAAACACTGAATTGAATCCCGTAGCTGATTTTTACAGCATGCCCAGGAGGAGATGCATCTGGCCCATTCTATGTTTTTCTATCACTCCCAGTCCAGCATTCAAATCCAAGCAGTCCAATTTTTATTCAGATTATGTATGATAATCGATGAAATCGTATTATTTTTTACAATATTAGTTGCCTGCAGAATCAAAAAATCTAGTCAACGCCTAAACTCAAAACGAGCTTGTTAAAAATGAAAAACTAAAAACCAACATCGCATTGTTTTGAAATTCATTAACACTAACAATGATTATTGTGATAGTCGGAGTGTTAATGTTAATTAATTAATTAGTCTGCTCCGGCGCCACGCCTCGCTGCGCACGCGCCTCGACACGTAACAGCCTTCCGAAGTGGTAGCGCCACTTTTCCTGAATACATACCCCAGCTGACTCACCTTCACACTGAGCCTTCACAGCAGTGTTAAGGTAGGGAAATATACATAAATACATTCACGCTTTAATGCCAATGCGGTAGGCATAGTGGCAACGACCTAAACAAAGGTAGTTTCGCCCCATCGGAAAAGTTTTGAGGTTTTTTCAGATAAATCTGTCTTTATAGGTTAGGACAGGCTTGAAAGCTTTGACAGCCTGTCCTAACCCACGTAGACAGATCATTACTGTATTGCACTGTTATTTTTAGGCTGTCGTCAAGGCTTTAAAAACATTTTCTTACTCGGGATTTTGTTCCAAAAAGTGGCGCTAGCTTTGCAGTTGAAGGTTCGTAAACCGCCATGTAAAAAAAGGAAACAGGAAACAGCCAACATAGGATTTATGATAACACTCGATAATATTAATTTCATATAATTACTAATTAGATGTAATCAAAGATATTTGAGCAGGCAACACTTGTACATACATACATATAATCACGCCTTTATCCCTAATGGGGTAGGCAGAGCGTAAACAACCTAAACAAAGGTCGTTCCGCCACGTCTGACAAAGTTTTGAGGGTTATTCAAGATGGATTTGTACGTATATCGCTGTAGTGACAGGTTGTCAACCCATCGCCTAAATTGCAATATACTGAAACCCTTAGATCCCTTAGCTGGTTTTTACAGCATCCCCGGGAGGAAATGCAGCTGGCACATTCTATGTTTTTCTCTCGCTCCCAGTCCAACATGGAAGACTCTCGCTCCCAGTCCAGCATGGAAGACTCTCGCTCCCAGTCCAGCATGGAAGACTTAAATGATTATTAATGTGATATACTTAGGCATGAAAGAAAAATTAAGGAAAACCATTCGACGCAGAAAAACCTTTGTAATTAGTCTACTAACGCCATTTTACCTACGTACAGCAATTACGTATTCTTACGTCAATACTATGCATGCACGCAATAATTAGTTGATTTGCTTCGACGAATTAGGAACAAATAAACACGTTTAATTTTGAAGTTCTTGTTAAAAATGTCGACCAACAGAAATCATCTGTCAATCGAAGCTAAATCTAACATAGTCCCACTTTCTTCATTCTCTGTACGTATAATATACCGTCCATATATATGACTTCCATGCTGGCCTGGGAGAGATAGAAAAACATAGAATGTTCCAGCTGCATTTCTTCCTGGGCATGCTGTAAAAACTAGCTAACAGATTCGAAGGTTTCAGTATATTGTAATTTAGGCGATGGGCTGATAACCTGTCACTACAGCAATATATACCTACAAATCTATCTTAAATAACCCTCAAAACTTTGTAAGACGACGCGGAACGACCTTTGATTAGGTCGTTTATGCTCTGCCTACGCCATTAGGGATAAGGGCGTGATTATATGTATATTGCCATCTCTTCCCGTATTACTATTCCAGCCCGGTACCGCACGGGCATGTCATTAACATCATTATAATTTAATTTACTGCAGTATGACTTACGTATTTCAAGAGGCCGTAAAACGCTTTATAATCTTCGTGTTTGACGTTTCCAAGTATCCACAATCAGAGTAATACATAAATCATAAAGCATCGTAAACTCGCCGAGCGGAGAACACAAAGTGATATAAAAATACTGAATATACAGAGTGTAAAAAAAATACTACGTTCCTTCAAATCACGTAAAATAAGAAATAACTTTCCTAAAGAACAAGACTTTCGCTTGTAAAACGGAATTGCCTTCTCCATACAAAATTGTTGATGAAGTGAGAATTTTTACATCCTATATATTCCAAGTTTGTTGATTCAGGTAGCGTGCGGCACGATTTTATTCCCTATGTGAGCAAAAAAAGGAACACTCGTCCATCCGTTGTGTAATTTCCCCGCATATATAAATAAAAAAATGCTTTTGAAATTCGAACAAGGCGGTACGAACTGCGAGTATGCTAATTCGTACATATGGCTAATAAGATTCATGGTATACCCTTTTCGGATCCAAGGTCTCACGTACTTTATGACTTCGGTCAAGTGTTGTTCGGTTACATTGTTCTAGATTTGAAATAAGCTTATGCTCCACTCGGGCACTCGGGCGCAGGACGTTTAAGATTCATGACATTCTGTGCGATGCGAATACATCGTTCCTTGTTTTAATGTCCTGCCTGTCCTACATAAAGGGAGGAGGGTATATTGGATTTAAATTCGGCTCCAACTGAATTTATGTTTTATTGTAATATCCACGCGTGTAGGCAAAATGTGTCTATCTTTTCATGGTTAGAAATCAGAGATAACAGTGGGTTATTGTTTACCTATATAAGAACGCAAGGAGAGCCCGATGGTGTAGTGGATAGGGCCGCTGCCTCCTGAGCGGTAGGTCGTTATTGAATCCCACCACTTACCAATGTGTTTTTCGGTTTTCGAATTTCATATGTACGATTATTCGGCGCTTTTTCCGTGCTTCTGAAGACACGTCAAGCCGTTGGTCCCGGTTAATATCTTTTAATACCGCAGATATTAGTAGTTAAGCCATGACAGAGGCCAGTGCTAATCATTGGCGGCTTGAAAACTCTGACCTAATCTAGGATTGGGTCTGGTTTCCCTTCTGGGTTGCGGAGGTCAGATGGCAGTCGCTCTGTGTAAAAACCAGTACCCTCGTTCAATCCCCTACATTAGTTAGCCGACCCGATACAGGATAAGGCTAGGCAGATGATAAGAACGCACGGGTCTTTTCTAGAAGATGCTATCTAACAGACTCATCGAGTATGGAGCTCTAGATGCGTCATCATCTAATAACGGACATTTATCATTATCACATACCTTAGTCATAGTACACAAACCTTTTATTGTGTCTAATTGGCCAAGTTTTCCTCTAGTGTCCGAAGTGATGTAATAATGGTAGAAGAGCCATATTGCCCGTCGGGTGTCGTCACTTCGATTCCCATTTGACCCCTATTACCCCCAATTGAAGGACTAAATTGTTTGCCCGATTGCTGATGTTATGAACAGTTATTATATGTGATTGAAATATATATGTAAAATAATATTATTGTACGGAATTGACCCCTGGCTCCAAAATTGCGACCCAGACTGGCAGACATTTATCTAATAATTGACTAGAACAGAATTTTGAGATAAGTAGGTATATAAGAATTTTGAGACCACCTACAATCCAAAGTAGGTGAGCCTAGGCACTGCCACGGTGAAAAGTTTGTTTGTTGAAATAGCTCGATGGATTTTCAATATTTTTATTCATACCTTCATACGTTAGTAGTCAGATATTTTAGAGGAATGTCATAGTCATTGGTCTAGAAATATGAACATGAAGACGATACATGTGATACATACATACATATAATCACGCCCTTATCCCTAATGAGGTAGGCAGAGCGTAAACAACCTACTCGAAGGTTGTTCCGCTATGTCTGACAAAGTTTTGAGGGGTTTTTAAGATGAATTTGTAGGCATACTGCTGTAGTGAGAGGTTGTCAGCCCATCGCCTAAATTGCAATATACTGAAACCCTCGGATCCCTTAGCTGGTTTTTACAGCATGCGCGGGAGGAAATGCAGCGAACGCTTTCTAAGTTTTTCTCTCACTCCCAGGCAGCATGGAAGAAAGAAATGTGATAATGTGTAGAAATTGAAACAGATGAAGTACCGAGCAAGATAAGCATTTTCTTTGGTATAAGGATGATTAAAACCTTATTGCGTTAAAAATATATTCCTGACAACCTGTAAATATATTTTTTCCATTTATGAACGGAGGCTCTACTTTGTATAAATTGTAACAATAACATAAAACTGTAGCAGACCTGAATTCAAAGTTTGGAAGCAAATTCGTTTACATTTTATGACCTTTTCCGGCGCCTCCAACCGAGGGTACACAGATTTCCTACATACCTACATAAAACATAAGTTTAGTAGTTACTTTTTATTTGTGCCTACGTGTGGAAATAAAACTTATTTTATTTGTTATACTTGAATATGGATAAAAACAAATGTGATAAAATGAAACAAATTTGAAAGCGGTCGGTCTATCTTTGTCACTTTTAAGCCAAGAGTCACTTTTAAGAAAACTTACTAAACTAAACCAAAAAGAAAGAATATACCTGTCTTATTCGAACTAAATTCTACGCGATCTGAGAAAGTCTGTAGCTAGTTAGTTACGAAAATACGTGCATAGAATGTTTCAAACTATTCTTTGCAAGATTTTAGAGTTTGAGTGCCTACACCGCTACAAAGTCTTGATAAGTATAAAAGTTATATTGTTCCAGTATCCAGAGGAGCTTGTTTTACTTTACTATCCATAAACAGGGATTTCTTACAAAGTTTTAAGAGCTAGCTTAGTTTTATAAAATATACTAACAATGTTGTTCGATGGAGTACGTTTTTTAAGATAGAGTTTCGCCCTTACTTAGTTGCAGTTACGGTATGCACCCGTCACCGTCACCCGAAAGGTGAGTGGCTGTTTTGTCTTCTCTTCTTCCTAGCCTTATTCCGTATCTCACGGGGTCGGCTACCTAATCTAGGGGATTGAACGAGGGTACTGGTTTTTACACAGAGCGACTGTCATCTGACCTCCGCAACCCAGAAGGGAACCAGAACCAATTCTAGATTAGGTCAGAGTTTTCAAGACGCCAATGCTTAGCACTGGCCTCTGATATGGCTTAACGACTAATATCTACGGTATTAAACGATACTAACCGGGACCAACGGCTTAGCGTGCCTTCCGAAGCACGGAAAAAGCGCTAAATAAACGTACATACGAAATTCGAAAAACACATTGGTACGTAGCGGGATTCGAACCACGACCTCCTGGTCAGGAGGCAGCGGCCCTATCCACTACACCATCGGGCTCCTCACGGGGGGACACATACATATATAATATCACGCCTTTATCCCTAATGGGGTAATCAGAGTAAAAACAACCTAGACAAAGGTCGTTCCGCCACGTCGGACAAGTTTTAAGGGTTATTACAGATGATTTAATTATTATATTGCTATAGACGGGTTGTCAGCCCATGGCCCTGTAATACACTGAAATCTTAGAATCCCTTAGCTGGTTTTTACAGCATGCCCGGAATAAGATGCAGCTGGCACATTCTATGGTTTTCTATTACTCCCAGTCCAGCATGGAAGTGGGAATCCATGTGGTTCACATTAGAGCATAAAGAACCGGCACCCCACGGGGGCATCCGTGTGGTTCAATAATCTTGACAGCATTTAAAGAAACCACCATGAACCGCTTATGTCGTATTCGCCTCAAACCAGGTTCAATAAAGAATACAAATAGCTAGTAAATGCCAACATGTGCGCATTAGGTACTATTACAAAGCAGATAGACACACGTAAGTTATGAATGGTAGTAAAATTGCTTTACTACCGGTACGTTGGCAAATTTGTAAAAAGGTAGCTCACCGAAATAAGCTCCGCGCTAGTCTGAAACCTAAAATAGACACTAGGCACGACCGTAGGCATTTAGGTAATAGCATTGTCTGTCTTATGTGTCTATGATATTCGTAAAATTATGAAGAAAATTGATTTGTTTATAGTATAAAACAAAGTCGCTTTCTCTGTCCCTATATCTCTATGTATGCATAAATCTTTAAACTACGCAACTGATTTTGATGCGGTTTCTTTTAATGGATAGAGTGATTCAAGAGGAAGGTTTATATGTATAATACATGCATAATATAGTAAAGAAACACTGATAATTTCCGTGCGAAGCCGGGGCGGGTCGCTAGTCTATTTATAAATTAATCAACTACTGTACCCAAATATTAGTATTTTCGTAATTTTCGCACGTGGAATATTAAATGAACTCTATAACAATATACTTACAGTCCGTATTTAATAATATTTAAAAGGTTTTTTATAGAAAGCTACAATTCTCTTGAAGCAGGTAACAACATACCTTAGAAGTTTATTTTAGAAGTTTTTTATCACGTTATTATATCAACAGTCGGCAAAAAACTGCTAAATTTAGTAAATTTTACTAAGTTGGGTGAAAATATATTTTTCTTTCTGCGCTTACAACGCAAACGCAATATTTTTATCCGAAAAACCTTATAAAATAAAGTCCTTAGCACATAAGTATGCAACTTAACGAGGCGGCGCGGCGACGCTTAAAAAAATTGCGCTAGACTAGATTGTTTATTTGAGCACATTTCAGCTTGAGCTTGAAACCCGTTGTAAAAAGTAATGGCTATGCCTGTGGCCAGAAAGCAGAACAATAATCCGCATACAGTACTATAATAAATCAAAAAGTATTAGTGTTTGTCTGATACCTCTCCTAATAAAGTTTCCCGGTACCTAGGATTATGTTTAACCTTTTCAGCGCCAAAGTCTGATATATCAGACATTTAAGTTTCGGGCCCTCGCCGCCAAAGTCTATTATATCAGACAAATAAATCTTACCAATCTAACTCATTTTTTTCTTATTGTTATAGTACCTGACGACATATTCATAACATTTTCAGACAGTTTATACTGTGGTTTATCAAAAATAACAATTTCACAATGTATTATAATGTTATTTTAATTAAAAATAATTAAAAACAAAACCGTGTTTATTACCTAAATCCGACTCTTTTTTTACTTCAACCCTCAGCGCCAACGTCTGATATATCAGACATTAATCAGACATTAGTGATGTTACATTACAATGTTACTACCAAAACCAGAAATCTGGAACTATAAGTGTTAACTATAAAGTAACATCTAAGAAAGTAAAAATTATACGGGTATTTATTTTGGGCATAAAACTTTTTAGTGTGACGTAATTTTACCACAGAAAATGCATTTATTTTCGAATGATCGGTGTGGTCGGCTCTCTCCAACCTTGTTGGAGGGGGGAGGTGGTGTCGAGGCATGGCCTCCTTGCCACGGCAATCACCGCCCCACGTAACAACGTGGGGGTCCTGGGGTTGGGGATGCGGAGCATCCCTCTCTTCACATCCTCGATTCTTCGCCGTCCGCGTGATCAAGCCCACCGGGTGGATCCCCGTTCGGGGAAGCCCAGTGAACGATCGACAGCAGGACGGCGTCGAGGCGTCATGTCCGGTGGGCGTGTTTCTCCCCCCGTGCGATCAAGCACCCCCACCCCATCCAGGGTATCGGGGGGGCGATCAGCGACGGGCGGCACGCGAAGTCTTGCAGATGGGCGTGTTTCCCCCCCCGTGCGATCAAGCACCCCCACCCCGTCCGGGGTATCGGGGGGGCGATCAGCGACGGGCGGCACGCGAAGTCTTGATCAGGTGGGCGTGTTTCTCCCCCCGTGCGGTCAAGCATCCCCACCCTATCCAGGGTATCAGGGGAGCGGCCAGCAACGGGCGGCACGCGATGTCTTGTCCGGTGGGCGTGTTTCTCCCCCCGTGCGATCAAGCATCCCCACCCCGTCCAGGGTATACGGGGAGCGATCAGCAACGGGCGGCACGCGGTGTCATGTTCTGGTTTCTCCCGCTGGCGCGATCAAGCCCCCCGGGTGATTCCTCGTGGGAGGAGGCCCAGTGAGCGATCAGCAGCCAGCGGTACGTGGTGGCCCTACGGGCCTGGCGTCGTCTGGGCATCCTCGGTCTCCTCCGGTATGGAGACCAAGTCTCTGGGGTATGCCTTACCGTCAGGTGGTCGCGCGTGCTGGGGCGCCAGCTCCCGGATGTGCTGGAAGTCTGACGCGTCTGCCCGCGCGAACATGCTGGTGGCAAGGCGGCGGATGAAAGTGTCCAGAGACTCGATCTTGAGCCCCCTGGATATGGTCTCGTTTCTAACGAAACGAGGGGCTTCTACTATGGTGCGTGTTTTGCATCGCATCTAGTAAATAGCATGGTATACCACAACACTATAGAGACACGATCATGCATCAGTCTCGTACGCCAACGTCTGATATATCAGACTCGGAAGTGACGTCAGAGGCGATAGATTTTTCTAGAACTATCTATTTAGTGCTGTACAATGACGGTAGGAGTTATCGATAAATTATGGAAGTACCTTGCAAAATCATGTTATTTAGTGTTACCATCTTGGCGTTGCTGTGTTAATATAATCAAAATAACAAAATCAGCCTACCCCCCAAATACAGGGACGTGATTATTTGTATCCTTAGCTTTTGCCTATTTAACAAGTGTTAAATAGGTAACACTTGTTAAATAGGCAAAAGCCTTATATAATAATTTAATTTAGTTCAAATGAAAAAGTCTTATCAAAAACGATTGAACATCACTAACTAAATTCAGTTCCCTGTCTACTACCTACCCCCTAAGTACGGTGGC
The DNA here is from genome assembly GCA_949820665.1 of Scrobipalpa costella. Lineage (NCBI taxonomy): Eukaryota > Metazoa > Arthropoda > Insecta > Lepidoptera > Gelechiidae > Scrobipalpa > Scrobipalpa costella. The sequence goes on from OX463299.1 coordinate 4,845,675, forward strand.
GTGATTATATATAGTCTTTATCTTCTCCAGGTTACCATCTATCACCATACCAAATTTCATAAAAATCCGTTTAGCCGTTTAGATGTGAATTAAATCACTAACTAAATTCAGTTCCCTGCCTACTACCTACCCCCTATGTACGGTGTTGTGATTATATATAACCTATGTCCGTCTCGAGGTTACTATCTATCATCATACCAAATTGTATCAAAATCCGTTCAGCCGATTAGGCCTGAAAGAGCAACAAACAAACAAACAGACAGACAGACAGACAGAAAGAGTTACTTTCGCTTTTATAATATTAGTATGGAAGTATGGATTTTTAAATCTATAATTAAATCAATAAGTTAAAAGTAACTCTTTCGTAAGGTATCGAAGTTTATGACCGGTAGTTGACACATCACTAACACTCGCCGAAAACTCATATTAAGCGTAAGCCACTGTCTGATATATCAGACACGTAGTGATGCAATTAATATCATCATTACTTGTGCGATTTTTCACTGTATTAATACGCCACTGACATTTCAATACATTTTAGAATGTTTCGAGGAGTAAAACATAATAAAGTAAATCCCATGAACTTGAAAATAACTATAGATATATTTTTAAAATGATTTATTTATTACAAATTAATAAAATCGATACTTAATATCGCCAACACTAGTAAATCAACCACGTTTATTGTCGTGGCGTGTGGTGAACGTTTTTGACAAAAACTCTTGGCGTGGAAAGGGTTAAAAGAGTTTTAATACATTTATATCACATAATTATTATACAGGGTGTAAAAAAAGGATTGCGTTCCTTTAAATCATGTAATGTATTAGTGATATACAACACAAAAAAAACGCATATTATTTTTTAATTTTTATTTCATCATATAGAAACGAGTATTTCTATCTTTACACGCACACTAAGGCGCGGAGGAGCGTCCGAGCGGACGCGGGGTGCGGTGCGGCGGCAGTGTATATGTGACAAACGCTGTAGTGTGCATGCCGTAGGAATGTACATTTATTTTTTGTTTTATGAATTTAATAAAAATTAAATGTCTTAATTAATTTTATTAAATGCGTGTTTTGTTGTGTGTCGCTTGTACATTACGTGGTTGAAAGGAAAACAGTACTTTTTTTACACGCTGTATAATTCGATGGATTGCTAATACCATTTTGATTTCTTAGCGATATTGAAGTGAGGAAAGAAGTCATGAGCCACATACTCCTCATCATGAAAACTGCGTCTCACTTGTTGTAAGTACATAGGTACTCCCAATAGATATGCAAAATTTTCAGTCGCATCGCACGCAATTAAGTATCCAGAAAGTTTTAATCAAATCTTTACAAACTCGATAAAACTTCTTATGCTTACTTAGTTTATAAGTATGATTAACTTTTCTGTTTTATGAATTTAACTGTATGAATAATAATTTTGTTAAATAAAAGTTGAAAGCATATTCATAGATGCTGTCTGTCTAGCCTAAATATATCGTTGTAACTGAAATGAAAAAGTCTCTACATTTAATTATGAAGTTACATTACAATACAGGGTGTTAATTACGTGCAATAGCTCAGGGCATGTTTCAGTAACGTAAAAGGACATATATACATATAATCACGCCTTTATCCCTAATGGGGTAGGCAGAGCGTAAACGACCTACACTAAGGTCGTTCCGCCACGTCTGACAAAGTTTTGAGGATTATTTAAGATTTGTAGGTATATTGCTGTAGTGAAACGTAAAAGGAACCTATAAAAATAATTAAAAATATCTAGAAAAAAGCCAATAATCGGTAGGCATTTATAATTATTCCCAGAACTGCGCCTGGTTGCACCGCTATAACTGATCCCGCGTAACGCGCGATAAGGCGAAAACCAATTATGTGCGACGCGCGAGTCGCTATCGACCAATGATAGCGACTCACTCGACCTCGGTTTTAGCGGTGCGGCTAAACGCAGCTCTTGGAATCATAATAAATACGACTATTGACTTTTTAAATTTTTGAGTTGGATTTTTTAAATATTTTTTATGGGCTTCTTTTACGTTACTGAAACACCCTCTAAGCTATGGCACGCTATTTAATTAACACCCTGTATGCATTTTACACACGCTTTTCTTTATGAGTGTTACAGTGCTTGTCGCCATTCTCATGTGAAATATGCCCTGCATTTGGCACTAGCTGGATTAAAGCCGCCGCGACTCGCTGTCGCCGAATTAACGACAAATTCAATTTTGCATCCCACTTCTGATCTCTGTTAAACGAGATTTTCACATCTACAACAACATAGTCGTAACCATAGCTGTAGAGCAGAGACCTAGTATTTTGTAAAGTATTTGTGTAGGTCGTGTTTCAGGACTTTCAGGGAAAATAAACAAAAAAGTTTGACGACGATTTGGGCCAACTCAGGAATAGGTCAATCCATTTGGGAGGGTAAACGGCTTTAACGGAAATCTATTGTAATGTTTTGCAGGTTTATTAATAAGTATTGACAGTGAGGTAATGTAATGCAGGTTCATCGGTATCATAGGTCTCCTTTAGGGTCTGAAGCACCAGGGACTGGATCATCTCCACCTAAAAGAGAAAGGATGTTCGCTATAAAAGGCAAAGGTAAAGGAACTAACCCCTAAAGTAGACACTAAACTAGAACAATGAGTTAATTGTCCAAAAGAAAGTAATACAAGGGTCAAAGTCTGGTTTAAAGGTTCGTTACAGATTCATGATAGAGTATGATAACACTTAATTACCTGACGCGGGGGACAATATCCGTCATCTGTTGATCTGGCAATGGTAATCAAAATGGGAGGCGGCAAATTTCGCAGTAGAGGTGACAGGGCTTCATGCACCATCTTCTTTATTTGCTCCTCGGAGCTGATGTGATGCGGCAGACCACCTTGGTCCCGGGTGCAGCCTCCAGCGAATACCGCCCACCAGTCTGGAGGTTCACCTAGTTTCTTAGCTTCCTCGTTTACTGCATCCGCAATGCTACACACCTAAAACAGGAACTAGTAAATGACACAGAAAGTTATAAGACCAAGGAAAAGTTCCTATAAGGCATCCAATCCCGCAACACCGAGATTCCGCGCCATTTTTCAATACCGCACTATTAATGTGCGGGATCCACGGGATTTGCGGTATGGAAAAACAGCAATAACTTCCAAGTAGCAAATATTCCATTCCATTTCATTTGATTTATTCCTTCCATGCTGGACTGGGAGCGAGAGAAAAACATAGAATGTGCCAGTTGCATATCCTCCCGGTCATGCTGTAAAAACCAGCTTAGGGATCCAAAGGTTTTAAGTATGTTGCATTTTAAGCGATGGGCTGACAACCTGTCACTATAGCAATATACATACAAATCTATCATAAATAACCTTCAAAACTTGGTCAGACGTGGCGGTACGACCTTTGTTTAGGTCGTTTACGCTCTGCCTACCCCATTAGGGATAAAGGCGTGATTATATGTATGTAGCAAATATCGATATCCCATGGGATTGTAAAACGTCAATCCCACAAATACCGATATCACAAATAGCTGCGGGATTGGGTCCTCTAGCAAAGTATGAAGTTTACTAACTTTATCAAACAGATCAGACTTCTCCCCGCCATACGTCTCCAGATTGCCGTGATCCTCTAGATGCTGGAATAACTTTTCCAGTTCTTGCAGCTGTGCCTCGCGCGACTCGGTAACTTTCCCCACGTCGTCAGAGCTTGCAGGAAGTTTGAACCCGAATATTGGTTCCAAACGATCGTACAATCCAATATTCTCGTACAATGATAAAAATGGATTGCCAGTGCTGAAGAAATCTAGATCTATGTCGAGAACGTACGGCTGCGATATATTGATATTTTCTGCTAGCTCTGGCACGGTTAGTTTGGGAGTCTCCGGAGTAAACGACGGGTATGAGAGTTCGGCGACTGTGAGTGTGAATTTTCTTTCGTTGATGAGCTCCGGTGTATATAAAGCATCTGACAAGTAGTAAGGTTCTGTACTGTCGACGCGTAGGAGGCCTGTTGCAGGGTGATCTCCGACGTGTATGGTGCGTGTGCCGTCCGTGAACTGCTCGGCCCAGGGTGGTCGCAGCCACACGACGCGGGCCAGGTGGCCTGCCGCCGCCGCCGGCACTATCCAGTTCTCGATCTGAAGCATCGGCAGTAAACTCTTCCCCGCTCGAGCGTCCGCCCCCTTCAGTTTACGATCTATGAGCATGTCTGGGTGGGCGTCCAAGTGCACTAAAGTTGTACCCTCTAATGGCAGTTTCTTACCCCCTATTGCGGAGTAAACAAACTGAAGTGCGTCATTGTGTTCCTCCACTACGTAAATGGGAATCTTTTTGAATCGTCTCGTGGCCGGAAGTACAATTTCTCCAACGTTTTCAGCCATTGTTTGAATTTCAAATCATGTTGATTTTGTGGCTCGTGAATTGTTTAGCATCCATAAAACATCTTCCTCTTCCAAATGAAAATGAATGGAATCTTACATCGGGGAGTGGCAGTCTAAAAGGAATAATTTTAAGATCAGAAAGGTGTAAGGGACAGCATCCTGCAAAACTGGGTTGCTCAGTCAACGACACTGAACAAATTTTTTTCAGAAAGTGAAAAACAAAATCGGCTCTACCATACAAAATGTTCACCTCGATCAGACAATTTGCAAAGCCATTTTTTTCATTCACTTCCTGAAAAAAAAAACCTGCTTATAGTTGTTCAGTGTCGTTGACTGAACAACCCCTATCAGTTTGCGGGATGCTTTTCCTTACACCTGGTATAATAAAGAGGAAAGATTTGTGAACCAGGATTTTGTTTGCAACTATTAATTAACTTAAAACCTAATTACTCAGTAACCTTTCTTCGATTAAAATCTACATTTTTCAGGAGTTTTTAAAGTAACATAGGCTGCTTTTTACCGGGGGGGAAAATACATATCTTCACAGGAAAACTCATAACATAAGCTACGGGTAAAATCGCTGTTACAAAAGCTTGTAATTTATAAACAAGAACCGACCAAAATGTTATTAATGCCCAGAATGATGAAACGCGGTGTAGTTTAAGGCGATTATTTAATGAAGCGGGCAAGTAAGTACCTACTCCAAGCGAAACGTGAAACAAACAGAGAGAGAGCAAGTAAATGGAAATTTATTGCCTTTGAATATATCCGAGCTGAAGCGAGTCAACAGGGCCTTCCGAATCCGGGTCAAGGACTGAGGCGAAAAAATACGAGGGTAGCTAACTCCACCCCGCCTCGCTACCACGCTACGCAGTTACCGTAACTGCGCACTTGTTGTTACAACGTGGAATGAAGCCTTCGCGGAAACCAATCCATCCAACAGATAAACAAACGCGATAGTCAACAAATTGGCTATCAATATCTTGAATGAAATGCTCACACTCGCCGTGCGAAGCTTATCTTTACGGGGATCGAATCGCAACGTAAACATAACCGCGAAAGCAGATCGCGAAAGCGAATCATTGCGTGGGATCGCAGATGGCAAAGAGATTACAGCGGCCATGTCGAGGTGTCACGCGTAATCCGCAGAGGGTGCAGGGTTGAGGGCCGCGGGGAGTCGCGGATCTCATCAAGGCGAGCAATGTTTTCCATTAGCGGCGGCATACTTCCGGCCGGCGCGCTGCGTAGATGCGCGGCGCTGAGGGGCAGCGCGCGCGGGGGGTGTTATGACGGCGGCCGGGGTCGATACGAGGCTGTGACGTCACTACGCTACTACGCCGCCCAAACACCCCCCCTCCCCCACGCCGCGCCGTGACCTATTGCGCCGCTACGCCCACCTGGGTCAAGGTGGCAAGCCTGGGCCCGCTGCGCCGCACTGACCATACCCCATTTATGTCATCCACTGTTCTGTAGCCACCCCACCATCCATTCTATTTCCAACACTGATAACTACTATCACAATAATCAGCTAGAGTGGACTACCTAGTCCAGTATTCGTTGCAGATCTTGCAACGTTTGGTAGGCCATACATACAATATGTTCGCCATTTATATTCCAGTCCAGTGTCTTGAACATATCTTCCAGAGCGTTCAACAGTTTCGGAGATATGACATCACCTTGTAGTAAGTACCGCTCGACAATAATATGTTCACCCTGTGATACTCCTCCTCGAGTCGAACGACCCGATGAACCCTGGTGTCAGAGTTTTCAAACCGCCTAGTAGCACAGCTATTAGGCCTCTGACATGGTTTGAGTAACGACTACTACCAAAAACAGCGATCGGGACCGATGACTTAACGTGCCTTCCGAAGCACGGAATCCTTTTCTTTTCGGACAATCAGGTGATTCAGACTGCAATGTCTTAACCAAACTGGGGAAAAATTCACAAAGTGATAAATTGACAAATATCAACTTTGTGTTTCCCCCAGGACCTCCGGATCGTAAGCCCATGGCTCTGATCACTAGACCACGGAGGCAGTTGGATATCTTCAGTCTGCTGATTCTGTATTTGATAATGATCGTTGCGACTTCATACTGACACCTCATCACCTCGATTGGCACAGCTGAGAACCGATCAGATTTCGACGGAGTCGAAGGCCTTCTTAATTTCTTATAGTTCATAAAGGCTGATTTGGTCTGATTGTAGGTAGGTAATATTTGGTCTTCTCTTGTACTCTACACATCTTCCACACTGTGTGCCTGTGTAGGGGTTGAAACGACGAGTCTTCCCCCCGCACGGCGGATCGTGATATTCGCGATGAATCAAATGTAGGCCGATAATATCAACGTTCTTGAAAAGTTAAATGACGATGCTTGCTTGTTGACATTTGCGGAGTTCTGTTCTACCAGAGTTTTTTTTAAACTTCTGAAAATCCCTCTGTACTTGAGTTCCACCTGGTTTAAGGTGTTCAGTCGTTATCTCGTCTTTTCCTGGGGATTTCCTATTTTGGAGTTGTAGTTTTTGGGCCAGGGTCGAGACGACTTCCAAGTTTGGCGTTTGGGTGGCTCTGGGATCTTCATTGCGAATTTTAGCTCTTCGGGTCGAACAACTCGAAACCCACACGAAAAGAAGATCGCGAATTTCAGGTCGAGGTGCTGAAGGGCGTATAGCTGGCTAGCAGAGACGAAAGGAGACGTAGCGATATTGTAGACGTATCTATTAGAATTAGAAATGATAAGGGCTGAGATGCCGTATAGCCGGAGTCCGGCGCCAAACAGCTTGATGTGTTCATAGATTGCCAGTGCCATAACAGGCATCTTCTGGGTGAGCTCGCTCCATCGTCGACTCTGTCACGGTCATCCCTGACCTAGTGTCTAGAGTCAAGAGCAAACCCATTTCTAATCACTTCATAGTATAAAACAAAGTCGCTTTCTCTGTCCCTATATCCCTATGTATGCATAAATCTTTAAAACTACGCAACGGATTTTGATGCGCTTTTAATAGATAGAGTGATTTAAGAGGAAGGTTTATATGTATAATACATGCATAATATAGTAGAGAAACACTGATAACTTCCGTGCGAAGCCGGGGCGGGTCGCTAGTAAAAATATATATAACACTCGTAACTTCCAAGAGAAACCCTGGTTTCCTAGTTAACCTCCATCCTTGCGGATGTGGACATTAAAGTATTGAATAAAACATTAAAGGACAATAAATACATCATCAAGTTTGTTTTGTGTTACCAATTCAGAAACTAGTCAGTAGTTACTCATTCAATATTCAACAAATGATTATCATTAATCATTCAAAGAATGTGTTGTGTTATGTCTGACCAACGTGACATCAGTGGAAGAGCTAGTTAGCTGAACAATACTGTACATTGATGTGCTATGAATAAATATTGGGAGCTTTTACTAGGAACTATGTATACGGGGTATAAGGGACAGCGTCCCGCAAAACTAATAGGGGTTGCTGTAAAAGAAACTCAACAACTATCTGCAGGAATTTTTTCAGGAAATGAAAAAGAAATTGCTTTTCCATACAAATTGTCTGATGGAAGTAGTAATTTTGTATGGGAAGGTCATTTTTTTTTCATCTTGTGAAGGAATTCCTACGGATAGTTGTTCAGTTAAGGCAGGTTTACACAGGGTTTAAACCGAGATTAGTCAGCATTGACCCGAAAATTCGTATGGGAATTTACAAGTCAGCAGACAGCGGACTTCTAAATTCCCATACGAATTTTTGGGTCAACGCTGACTTATCTCGCTTTCGGAGTCAGTAACTTACCCTGTGTAAACCTGCCTTAACTGAACAACTATCTGCAGGAAATTATTTAAAACTCGCTTTTATGTTGACTGCGCAACCCCTATCAGTTTGTGGGACGCTGTCCCTCACACCCGGTATAAAGCTCTGTGTATAAGTGGTTTCACTCTCTTGAAATGTGGTGTTGGAGTAAGCTACTACGCATTCCTTGGACAGCTATGAGAATCAATGTCTCTATCCTCGAAGAGCTGAAGGTAACAAGCGCCTGTTGACTACATGCCAGGAAAGGATCCGGAGTTTCTTTGGGCCCATAATGCGATCCCCATTGCATAGCCTGGAGAAGCTTATAATTCTCGGCCGAATGGAAGGGAAGCGCGCTAGAGGAAGAGCGCGAGCTAGATGGGTGGACCAACTCAAGGAGGTGACTGAAAGCCAAATGCAGGGAGCGGTACATCTGGATTGACATACAGTCACAATCCTTAGCAATGAGGGAACGAAGAAGAACTCCCAGTTAAGAGTACTGAGAAAATGTTAGTGTTTTCCTGAAGGAATAAGTACCTATATTTTCCAATGGCAAAAGTAGCCTATGCTATGATACTCCAACATAGTTATAAGATAAAAAAAATATATTAGTTTTAAATTTTACTCATAAATGAACAAACATGCAAAAGTTAAGAGTGACAATGATATTGTTTTGTTCTTTTATTCTGTAACATTTTTGAATTTTAGAAAATAGTATTACATAATTATATGATTATTGTCAATAATATTATTAACAGCTGATATTCAAAAAACAATTATGAAAACCTACCTACAGTCTTGAATCAAAGGTAAACTGCAACGGACAGTGTTCATAAACTGGTAGAGGTTTCTCAGTCAATTGAACTCAACATCTTTCAGGAAATGAAAGTAAAATGACTTTCCCATACAAATGAAACAATTTCCTGGTGAAAGATTTTCAGTTTCGTTGACTGAGAAACCCGTATGAATTTGTGATATGCTATATATTTTAAGAATTAGTATTTTTTCTTTATTCTCTTTCCATGTGGAAACTCTAGTAGGTAAAGGTAAGCTTTTAGAATAATATATCAAAAAATATGATAAAAAATCGAACTACTGTACTACACATGCTAGGCTGGCCGTTGGCGTTAAGTCCGCACATCATGTTGTACCTACATAAGTGATATTATTAAAGTTAGAAAAAAAACAAAGTAAAATAGATAAGTTAGGTACTTATCTATTACAAAAGCAAAAACACGTTAAATACTTATAGGGTTTTATTAGTTTTAAATTCTTGAGACTGGAAATCATTTATTCTGATTATTAAACTTGGAAGATGCTTGAAAACATTTGGAAGTTTGCAAGGAAGAGGAACCGACTTCTATGTATCAAATTATAACCTAAAATATTTATATTCCGATCATATCATGGCAAACAGAACTAAGGTGTTGTGGTGATTCTATTGCTTTTTACGGCCTTTAATATTGCAATACACATTAATATTTTAACGGAATAGGCAATTACAAATATCCAAATTAAGTGAGACATACTGACAGTTTATTTACCTTGTTGATTTTTGAGACGAAAGAGAAAATTAACAAAACAGAAGAATGAAATAGCGCTTTATGCCTTTTTGTTTTCTATCTCCTTCTTTTATTGCAACTACGTCTACGGTTCAATTTATAAAACGAGCCCGTCAAAAGACGTTCGGATACAATTGCAGTTTACCGGTTTTTAACGATTGTGTAAAATCGATTTCAAAATTTCATCAGTTCCGAGATTTTTATGTCATCAAACATTTCATCGATAATCAGGTTTAATGGTAACACTGTGGAGTGTTTACCGGTTTTCCAGTCTGAAACCTGGCGTTATTTTTAAACTGTAAGATTGTTGTCGTATGCAGCGTCTAGCGTGTCTCCGGAGCGACTGTATCCGTAGTTATTTCCATAGCTGGCTGGCGGCGTCCCCGACGACACTGGAGAGTTTCTTTTCTGGTATTGGCTGGAGATCTGCAAGTTCGTACGTATGTTGGACTTGCCAATATTCAAACATCGAAGAGCGATGTGCTGAGTTAGGGGCAAAAAAAAAAAAAACATTTTTAAACCTAAATATAATCTTTATTTCACGTAATATGTATTTTACACATGGAAGATAATTACTGCGTCCGTATTACAAAAGGTATCATGATTATTAACTTCACAATATATTTATTGAAAATAAAAGAAAAACAAATCAGATTCTATCCTCTCATGATTAAAACGAAAGAAAGCCATGTGAATTACATTTTTATAAATACATACTATCAATTATAGTTAATAATTACCAACCAAATACGAAATAAACTTAATATTTAGGAAAATCCATTTGATAAATGCTGCTTTATTTTTCTGAGAGCCTTGCATTTGAGACTTGCACCTGTTTTAAAAATATCAAAATGAAGACTTCAACTTACACTAGACAAAAACCTGAATTACCGTCAACAGACTTATTCTTAACAATGTTTCTAGATCGGGTCACTAATAGTTAAGTAGATTTCATCTACGCGCCTGTTACAGATGGGATACAATAAAAAAATACTTATCATCTAGTGCGTATTAGGGGGTGGGCTTATATTAAAACTTCAATAAATCTATACTTACCTTAATGTGAACATCAAAATTTGTACTAAGTTCACTGATCAGGCTGGGAAAGCTACGTGCGGCAGTGCATTTTTATTTCTAATTACTATTTCAATAATGCACAAGTTTCGCTATGTTGGCGACACTGCCCCTTGCAGCTATAAATGTCATGATTCATGTGCAATATTGAACCGTAATTCAGTGGCATAAGAAACGAGTTGGCGGCATCGAAATTCTACTCTATCTTGACTCCACTGCCTTACGGATAGTGTTCGGCATTTATCATTTATGTGAAGAGAATTTCGAGGTCAACAAAACATTTAATATCATCCTTTATTAAAATATTTAAAAACTCAAATCATCGAAAATCCGCACCAATAAATGCAGGGCTGGCTTCGCAAATGTTCGCAGAGAAGACACCGCTTATTAAAGAATTAAAATTTCCATTTTTAAAGGATACTAAAGATACAACAATTAAACGGCGTCTCGTATCAACACAGTTTACAAACATGTTAGTGCAGAACCATAAACAATTAAGGCGTGTTAGTACAGACATTTGTCCGACTTGACTTATCCTAAACCACTGGGTTGATATTCGAACAGATGCGAGCCCAGCGCGGGGCGATGCTGACACCGAACGGAAAGTATTCCAATTGGAAAGATGTTCGGTGTGTGCAGCGCCCGTGTGTGTGTGTGGTCAGCAGCCGTGTAGGCACGCGTGTGTTATGTGTGTGTGTTTGTTGCTCCGAAGCTTTACATGATGCGGCAGTTCTCGTCGCCCTCGCGGATCTCGCCCAGCTGTGGGAAACACAGGAACATTAGGTATTGAAAACAGAAGTACTAGAATGGGTAAATAACAAGAATTTGTTAGATAATTGACCAAAAATTGCTCATATACGTGACCAAGAATTGGTCACATAATTTATCAATAATTATTGATATAACTGACCAACAAATTGTCAGACAATTGATCAAGAATTGCTCATGTACGTGACCAAGAATTGGTCAGATAATTGATCAAGAATTGTTGATATACCTGACCAAGAAATGGTCAGATACCGGATAAATTGGGTTATTCCCAGTCGCCCCCACCGGCGTCGCCCCCACTGGGGGCAACTGGGAATTCGTAAGAAAATATGTCCCAGTTGCCCCCTATGCCTCTATTGAGGGGGCAACTGGGAGTATAATTTTTAAATTTTGAAACCTCCCAGTCTCCCCCACTTGAGACGCCGTAAAGTATAACTAGATATTATTTCATAATGTTGCCAGAAGTGAAGTGAAAAATGTAACAATTGTTTAAATAAAGTGTTTCTGAATGCCTCGTGGAAAAAATAATGTGTTATGGAATAAATAAAGAATCAAATCTAAGTTTATCGTGACAGTATTACGGGGTATTAGTATTGTTGTGTAAAATAAAACAAACATGTTCTATAATGTTTTATTTAGAAATCAATAACATCCAAAAATAAACTCTCATAAACATTTTACCTTACACTAAGAGTGAGGTAGATATTATTATACAAATATTAATTAACGCTATTAATAAAATCACAGTAAACATAAACAATGACTTATCGTCATTATCACATTATTTTTATGCACTTATTAAATACTTTTTAATGCAGTTGGTTAATTAAAAGACTAAAGAAAAATCACAGATGGGCATCATTGTAGCATAATTATTATTATTATCTTTAACTAATTTTCTGCAAAATCCTAAGAAAATAGTAGATAAAAAGTATATTCTTAAATACTTGTAACCTGCATAAAAATCACACATATTTCTTGACAAGATCACAGTAATTGCCGTACCGTAATTTCGGTTTCAATCACGTTTTTATTAAATATATTTTTTTACCATAATTAAATCAATTTTGATATAAAAAAATAACTTTAGCGCCGTAAAATTTCTAAACAATGACCCACTGTGATATTGCCATGAATTAAATCTAATTGAGTTTCTAAAATAAAGTCATCAGTGAGCACGTATTTTTTTTGCCTTTTTTTCAGGGGTTCATGGTTTTTATTACTTGTGTCACAAACTTTGAAATATGCCGAATCTTTAACCAAAACTTCCAATAAATGAATAATATTGGGATTCTTTTTTCCCACTGTTTTATTTAGCTTATGATTCCATGCTTCCAGAGAGTTATTGGTCCTGTGCTGTTCTCCATAAACACACCAAGTCGGTATGAATTCTTCTTTCATCCATTGATGATCCACGTAACTTCGGAATTTTTTCATGTCATCTTCTTGAGTACTGTGGCGGGTAATGTATTTCCAGCCATTTTGAATTTCATGTGACGGTAGTAGCGGCAGAACTGCAGTCAGTGCAACTTCCCTAATTTTTTTTGGATCTTTAGTTTTTGTAATACCAAGTTTGCTGCCTTTCTCCCAAATTGCGTTATTATAATGATAATAACATCCTGTAATGGTAACACACGGAAACATTTTCTTAATTGCTTGCATCGCTGCTACTTCGTAATCAGTCTTGTACTTCTTGGGATTCCACTCGGGAATTTCCAATTTGATCATGTCAAATAGACGAAAGTAGGATTCCATTTTTCTATCGCTCATGAGTGCATAAACAAGAGGTACAATATTCGTACAATTTACTGTACTGCCCAAATCTCCATGAATTACGTATAGTTGCGAAAAGGGTGCAGGGCAACTTTTAAAAGTTCCATCACTGTAGAAATCTGTCACTTCGCACATGTGCCGTTTTGCCTTCTCTGAGCAAAAAACCAATATACGGACTTTATCATCAAAATCAGCTAATAAGAATTTTTTAAATTTTGTTGGAATTTCAACATCGGCAGCTTCTTTGGGTCTTAATCGCTTTACTCCGGCTTCTGAATTTCTGTATCTATACAAAGATGATTTTATACTTGCAAACTTCGGTACTTTGCACAATAAATCCAATCCTGAATTTTCGAATTTGGCCACCATATTATTGTACGTCTGAGGTACTGGTGGGTAATAACCATCTGTTATTGCCTGTTTACAGCCATAGATTTGTTCGTCAACTTCATTTTTAGAAAAATCTGGTGTACATGAGTGTTTAGTTTCATGTGTGACATTTTCATTCTGCAAAAAAAATAAGAGTGATACCTATAAAAATTATAAATATAAGAATTTGAACTACCCCTAGCTAATACAATACAAAAAAATTTAGAGAGATAATAATATATCAACTTAAAATACTCACAAGAACCTTTAACACTCCTCTGCACTTCTTTTTTCGCTGAGTGCATTCCCATACATTTTCGCCACTTTTGTATTTTCTTTTCAAATGATACTGGTATCCTGCACGTAGTAAAATAGTCCCATGTCGTCTTTTTATATAAACAAATGAAACTGCACCCGAACTACAAGATGCACTTGACCCTGACATTGTTAGGAATGTACTGATAAGAAATATACAATTTCTTCCTGTTCTGTTGTCACACACTAGACGAGCAGACTAATAATAGAACCAAGTAAGCTACAAAGGTCGGCCATGCAAAAATGACATTTACTGCCCTAAACATTCGCTCTATATTTATTTAGCAAGTCGTGTTGCGTCGGCGAAAAGTTGTTTTGCTTTGAAATATTTCCTAGAATGCAGTGCATTGTTTTCGGCAACAAAGAAGTAACCGACACTTAAAAAATATTGAGGTAAAACAGTAATGTTGTGGTGAGTTTACGTATTATGTATGATTTTATTGGCTGCTCTTTATGTATATACAAAATTATGTACTAACTCGTGTCTTAACCTTAATTATAAATAATCATTATACTATAATTTTGATAAATCTTTTATTTTAACTAAACTAATATTAACGAAACTTATTTTGAAAGAAATATTTTTAAAAAGTACAGTTGTTCTTTTTTATGTAATTTTAAAATGGCAATTAATAGTAAATTTTAAATAGTTACCTATCTCAATTTGATGTAACGCATACGGCATTTATGAAAATGAGTTTATTTATTGAACATTATTATATTGCTTAATTTGACACAAAAATACTAATAGTACATACTTTGTAATACTGTAATTATATGCTTAGATTTGATTTTTTATTTATTGCATAAGACATTATTTTTTCCGCGAGGCATTCAGAAACACTTTATTCAATATTTAAAGAATTGTTACATTTTTCACTTCACTTCTAGCAACATTCTAGTTATACTTTACGGCGTCTCAAGTGGGGGAGACTGGGAGGTTTAAAAATTTAAAAATTATACTCCCAGTTGCCCCCTCAATAGAGGCATAGGGGGCAACTGGGACATATTTTTTTACGAATTCCCAGTTGCCCCCAGTGGGGGCGACGCCGGTGGGGGCGACTGGGAATAACCGAGATAAATGATCAAAATTTTTGATATACCTGACCAAGAATTGTTCAAATAATTGACCAATAATTGTTGATATACCTGACCAAGAATGTGTCAGATAAATTGACCAAGAATTGGTCATAAGTGAAAAAGAATTGGTCAGATAACTGACGAAGAATTGCTCGTATACATGACCAAGAATTGCTCATGGACATCACTAAGAATAGGTCCGATAATTGATCAAGAATAGGTGACATAATTGACCAAGAATTCCTCATATACATTCCCAAAAGTATATAGATGTGTAGTGTGTTTATGCATACCTGTTCCCTGCGCGGGTACTTGTGCGCGAGCTCGCGGTGCCGCTGCGCGCTCGTGCTGATCTGCCGCCGCTGGCGCTCGGACACCGCCACTTCCTGTAATCAAACTACTGGTTAGCATTCTGGCATGAGTTTAATTTGATGTAACATAACGTGAGCAGGTTTCTTCAAATATTACAATACAATATACTTTATTGCACAAAAACACAGAAATTACAAATTGCTAAATGAAAAGTAGTACAATTGGCGGCCTTATTGCTCATGTAGCAATATCCTCCAGGCAACCAGGCAATAGGAAACAGGAATAAAATAAATTGACGCGGGTTAATGCAACAAACATGTTAATAAATTAAATATACATATATATAATATTAAAGGATAGGTTAGGATTGGGTCTGGTTTCCCCATCTTGGTTGCAGAGGTCAGATGGCAGTCGCTCTATGTAAAAACCAGTACCCACGTTCAATCCCCTAGATTAAGTAGCCGACCCAGTGAGATACGGGATAAGGCTAGATGATGAGAGATGATGATATATAATATTAAAGGAAATAGTCCAAATTTTGTCAGATCCGGGCTAAAACCGAACCACATTTTGTAGCTTATAGAATCTACGATCAAAGAGATCAGAAGGTCCCAGCGTGGCAACCAAGGATCGGAAAGCGCATCGTAGGACGACCTCCTATCAGATGGTTCGATGTAAAACCTGTGGATTTTTGCCGATGGTAAAAAGCTTACCTCCTGGTCGGTGTTGAGCAGCTGCGTGGTGAAGCTGTCGGCGACGAACCACTTCTGTCCCTTCATGACGATGTGTCGCGGCGGGTCGTGGTCGGCGCCCGCGTCGGCCGACCACACGGTGGCCACGGCGCCCGGCTCCAGCTTCACGGTGCGGTGGAACTTGAACACGGTCTCCTGGTCGCCGGCCTTGCGGATCACTTGGAAACCGCCCAGGCTTAACTCCTGTGGGGTTGAAAAAATAATGAAATATCGTGGTATATCACTTATATCGCCTGCGTGACGAGTGCATGATATCACTTTATCGACCGAGGTGTTTTTACTCATATAGTGAGCGAAGCGAGTGCGAAACTTCACGCTATCGATTCAAATATGATAATTCATATCGTGAGCGAAGCAAGCACGAAATATAAAGTCACTGCTTGAAGTACAGTAACTCATATTGCGAGCGAAGCGAGGGCAAGATTTCACGTTTTTAATTGAGGTATACTGTGGCTACGCTCATGGATGTGAGTATGGGGTTCTTTTTATTTTTGAACAAAATAGTGGTGAGCAAGATACGACGGTTTGAACAGGCCTTTAAAGTATTTGCATGACCTAGAAAATGATTATTATTATTTTGAGGACAGGCAGCATATATATGCTGATAGGTCCTATCAGTGCTGGATTTATGTTGTTCGGTTATCACTATTCACCATAATTATAAAGTCTATTGTTCAAAAATGCTGCTGCTGGACTGGAAGCGACAGAATAACATAGAATGTGCCAGCTGCATCTCCTCCCGGGCATGCTGTAAAAGCCAGCTAAGGGATTCGAGGGTATATTGTAATTTAGGCGATGATCTGACAACCTGTCACTACAGCAATATCCAGTTCTATCTTAAACAACCCGCAAATCTTGTCAGACGTGGCGGAATGACCTTTGTTTGGGTTGTTCACGCTCTGCCTACCCCATTAGGGATACAGGCGTGATAGTATGTATTGTATTTATTCTTTATTGTACACACAAATATTCTTAAAATTAACTTAATCTAGATACATTATGTACAAAGGCGAGCTTAACTCAAAATATTTGAGTTGTCTTCCAGCTTACCGTGTGAGAGAAAAAAAAAATATAGATAACAGCAGGCATTGTATGAATTGTTCAAAAAAATGCACGAACCTTCTTCCCCTTGTTGCGGATCTTGACGAAGGTGCCGTCGGGGCAGGCCTCGCCGACCTCCAGGTCGCCCTTGGCGGACGACGTGACGTTGAAGTCGGTGAGGCTGCGCTCCTCGCTCTCGTCCAGCAGCGTGCGCTTGCGGGCGGCGCGCAGCGGCGTGGCGCGGCGGCCGGGCGTGGCGCGCGCGCTGCTCAGGCCGCTGGCGGACGCGCGCGACTCCGAGCGCGCCGGGGACTGCGCCGTCAGGTTCAGTCTGGACACCACGTTTGAATGAAGTAATGCATATGTTTGTGTGTACTGGACTAGAGTGTTTAAATATAGGATAGTAGAAAATTCTTTGGACTTTTACTGATTTGCATATGTTTGGGTATACTATACTAGTATTTAAATAGAATAGGATGGTAGAAAATTCTTTGGACTATTACTGATTTGCAAATGTTTGTGTATACTAGACTATACATCTCCCTAGCCTTGTCCCGTATCTCACGGGGTCGGCTTCCTAATCTAGGGGATTGAACGAGGGTACTGGTTTTTACACAAAGCGACTGCCATCTGACCTCCGCAACCCAGAAGGGAAACCAGACCCAATCCTAGATTAGGTCAGAGTTTTCAAGCCGCCAATGCTTAGCACTGGTCTCTGTAAGGGCTTAACGACTAATATCTACGGTATTAAATGATATTAACCGGGACCATCGGCTTAGGTATACTAGACTAGAGTGTTTAAATAGAATGGGACGGTAGAAAATTCTTTGGACTTTTACTGATTTGCATATGTTTGGGTATACTAGACTAGTGTTTAAATAGAATACTATTTAAACACTAGTCTAGTATACGAATACGATAGAATGGTAGAAAATTCTTTGACTTTTACTAATTCCACACCAGTGTTTTAAAAAAGTTACTTAACTTGTATATAGTGTGAAACAAAGGTGATATGTCTGAATCTATAGTTTGGGCATGGCATGCTAATTTAGCTTTAGAAATGTTATGATTATGATTTGGTATAAAGGAGTTCGGCTATTCAGCCCAACAGCCACTGCGACCTGTAGAGATCTAACCCTAACTATCTATAGAACCTCATCCAGACCGGTTGGTTCTCTTGAAGAAATTAAATGTCTGTATGGAGCCTAACAGTCGGGCTACGTCACTAGTCAGCTAATAGCCTGTTGCCCTGTTTCTAGCAACAATTAGAAACTTCTATGCTGGTCTTGGAGCGATAGAAAAACATAGAATGTGCCAGCTGCAATTCCTCCCGGGCATGCTGTAAAAACCAGCTAAGGGATTCGAGGGTTTCAGCATATTGTAAGTTAGGTGATGGGCTGACAACCTGTCACTACAGCAATATACCCATAAATATATCTTAATAACCCTCAAAACTTTGTCAGATGTGGCAGAACGACTTTTGTTTAGGTCGTTTACGCTCTGTCTACCCCATCACTACATAGTATAAAACAAAGTCGCTTTCTCTGTCCCTATATCACTATGTACGCTTAGATCTTTAAAACTACGCAACGGATTTTGATGCGGTTTCTTTTAATGGATAGAGTGGTTCAAGAGGAAGGTTTATATGTATAATACATGCAAAATATAGTAGAGAAACACTAATGATTTCCGTGCGAAGCCGGTTCGGGTCGCTAGTTTACCTATAAATATATCTTAAATAACCCTCAAAACTTTGACAGAAGTGGCGGAATGACCTATGTTTGGGTCGTTTACGCTCTGCCTACCCCGTTATTGATAAAGGCGTGACTATATGTATGTATAATTGAATGGTAATGTTACCTGTCCTCTTCACCCTCAAGCAGCGCCCGGTACGTGGCGATCTCGTGGTCCAGCGAGATCTTGATGTCCATGAGCGTGGCGTACTCGCGCAGCTGCGCGGCCATCTCGTCGCGCAGTCGCGCCAGCTCCTGCTCCAGGGCGGCCAGGTCTTCAGCGTGTCGCGCTCTAAGGAACAAACCATTAGTTTAGATTCTATGGAATATTTATTGAATGTCATGTAAATCTACTCTATACAAAGAAAAAAACATTTCGCTTTGCTGTTCGGAGAATATTAATAACTCTTATCATGAGCGTAGCAAGCGCGACATTTCGCATCACTGTTCGAAGAATATTAACTTATATTACGAGCGTAGAGAGCCCGATATTTCTCATCATTGTTCGAGGAATATTAAGTTGTATCACTAGCATAGCGAGCACGAGATTTCGCATCACTGTTCGAGAAATATTAACTTAATATTGCGAGCGTAGAGAGCGCGATAATTCTGATCATTGTTCGAGGAATACTAATAATAATACTCCGCTTACCGATTTTCGGTGATGGCGGCCAATCTCCCAGAGATCAACCAACTGCGCAGGACTAGATTTTAGTGCCTAAGTGTTTGCGCTACACACAGGTGCACTCTCTATTCCTTCAATATCTTATTCTGATGAGAGAGATTGACTATTTACAGGACATGCGCAGGACCGACTATTTACATGCCCATCCGACAGCATGGATCATTTTACTTTTCAGACAATCATGTGATCAGCCTGCAATGTCCTTCTTCTTCTTCTTTCTGGTCATTCCCTCAATGCTGAGGATCGTGACTGCAATGTCCTAACCAAACTAGAAACAACAACACAAAGTCATTGTCCCCCGCCGGGAATCGAACCCGGGTCCTCCTGATCGTGAGCCCATGGCTCAGACCGCTAGACCACGGAGGCAGTGGAGTTGAAGAATATAACTTATATCGCGAGCAAAGCGAGCGCGACATTTCGCATCACTGTTATTGACTCATATTATTACCGTAAGCGTAGCGAGCACAACAATTAGAGTTACTAATCGAGGTTGTTGAACTCTGTTCGCGACCGAAGCGATTTTTTTACTCAGCGCTCGTATTGCGTGGTGATGAGCGTGTCGATGCGCAGCCCCCCCCCCCCCCCCGCGCCTGTAACTGACCTCTCCCCCTCCAGCTGCCGCTCGAGCTCCTTGCAGCGGTTGCTGAGCGCCGCGTTCTTGTTCTCCAGCTCGTTGAGCGTGTCGATGCGCGTGCGCAGGGCGCGCAGCCCCCCCCGCCTGTAACTGACCTCTCTCCCTCCAGTTGCCGCTCGAGCTCCCTGCAGCGGTTGCTGAGCGCCGCGTTCTTGTTCTCCAGCTCGTTGAGCGTGGTGTTGAGCGTGTCGATGCGCGTGCGCAGGGCACGCAGCCCCCCCCTGTAACTGACCTCTCCCCCTCCAGCTGCCGCTCGAGCTCCCTGCAGCGGTTGCTGAGCGCCGCGTTCTTGTTCTCCAGCTCGTTGAGCGTGGTGTTGAGCGTGTCGATGCGCGTGCGCATGGTGCGCAGCTCCTCGACGGCGACGCTGGCGGCGGAGTTGTTGCGGTTGGCGGCCGCTTGCAGGTTCTTTATCTGTAGGTTTTGCTGGTAAGTACGCGTGTATTTGGTTATGATTGATGGAATGGTGATGATCAGGTGAAAGTAATAAATAATGTTTATGAATACAGGTGCGCATTTGTAATATGAAACACAAACTCAGTTACCTAATGTTGGTGTAAGCGAAATAAACTTTAGCTTGGCTATCATATTTCATGAGAAATTGTAAATAATTGTTTGAAGTCATCTAAATGAATAAACAAATGTGTGAAAATGGATATGTAATGAATAATTGTATGATTATAGTCTTTTAAATATATACATATAATTACGCCTTTATCCCTAATGGGGTAGGCAGAGCGTAAACGACCTAAACAAAGGTCGTTCCGCCAGATACAGATAGATTTGTTGGTATATTGCTGTAGTGACAGGTTGTCAGCCACAGCGCACAGTACGTATGTATAACAGCAATACACGTACAAATCTATCTTAAAATAACCCTCAAAACTTTGTCAGACGTGGCGAAACGACCTTTATTTAGATAGTTTACGCTCTGCCTACCCCATTAGGGCTATAAGCGTGATTATATGTTTGTATGTAAAAAGGTACGAAGAGCTTTATATGGGTAAACAGTGACGTACCTTGGCGTCATACATGGCTTCGATCTCGTCTCTATTGGCTTTGATGTTGGCTTCCTGCTGCTCTCGGAGCTCCTGGAGCGACTGCTGCAGCTTGGCCTCGTACTGCTGGGCCAGGCGACCGTCTGCAAATAAACGCACGATCACACTCATAATTCCCACTAGGAGTCCCTGTGCTGGGATGCCATGGACACAGAAACAAGCATTAAGGACGTCAAACGTTTATGTAGTTCTTATTTTTTCAGGGGAAAATTTAATATTTTAACAAAAAATATAGCCTGCTTTGCTTATCTTCACTTGTCTGCTGGAACACCTGGACCTTGAACGACAGCTCCTCAGGCTCTGGACGGTGTTCTCCAGGTCAATGCGGCTCAGCACCTCCACAGTCCCCCAGCACCTGGACCACTCACCGATCTCGCTGATCTCCACTTGTCTGCGCGTGCGGGTCTCCTGCAGCTCCTGCTGGAACACCTGGTCCTTGAAGGACAGCTCCTCGCGCAGGCTCTGGACGGTGTTCTCCAGGTCAATGTGGCTCAGCACATCCACAGTCTCCCAGCACCTGGACCACACACCGATCTCGCTGATCTCCACTTGTCTGCGCGTGCGGGTCTCCTGCAGCTCCTGCTGGAACACCTGGTCCTTGAAGGACAGCTCCTCGCGCAGGCTCTGGACGGTGTTCTCCAGGTCAATGTGGCTCAGCACATCCACAGTCTCCCAGCACCTGGACCACACACCGATCTCGCTGATCTCCACTTGTCTGCGCGTGCGGGTCTCCTGCAGCTCCTGCTGGAACACCTGGTCCTTGAAGGACAGCTCCTCGCGCAGGCTCTGGACGGTGTTCTCCAGGTCAATGCGGCTCAGCACCTCCACAGTCCCCCAGCACCTGGACCACTCACCGATCTCGCTGATCTCCACTTGTCTGCGCGTGCGGGTCTCCTGCAGCTCCTGCTGGAACACCTGGTCCTTGAAGGACAGCTCCACGCGCAGGCTCTGGACGGTGTTCTCCAGGTCAATGCGGCTCAGCACCTCCACAGTCCCCCAGCACCTGGACCACTCACCGATCTCGCTGATCTCCACTTGTCTGCGCGTGCGGGTCTCCTGCAGCTCCTGCTGGAACACCTGGTCTTTGAAGGACAGCTCCTCGCGCAGGCTCTGGACGGTGTTCTCCATGTCGATGCGGCACAGCATCTCCTCCTCCAAGGTCTTGCGCGTGTCAGCGTAGACCTTCTTGAGCTTCTCCAGCTCTTTAGCCAGCTCCTGGGTAAGAGAAAAATAAAGTGTGATGAATGGGGGGTAAACTTATAATACTCCTCCGAAAACGAACGCTTTTATTAATGTAAAATAACTATATTAGAGGAAATATATTTCGCCACATCGAGGCAAAGTTCCCAGATGAATTCGGTGTAATTTGGTAACAGCTCCTGATTTTGTATCAGATTATGTCTAAACTTATGAAATCCACAAATATTATAAACAATGCATCAACGCAAAATTATAACTTAGCCGACTCCGCAGAAAAAGTCAGCGAAATAAAGGCAGTGTTTGAATTTGAACAAGTTTACAAATTTGAATATTCGCATACAACGTAAGAACGTTTGGATTTAATATGAATACTACGTGTATGCGTTTTGAGTCTAATTATTCCTAATGATTTGTTTTGAAAACATTACTGTTTACATTTTACTTTTCTTTCGTAAGACAGAATGTGATAATGATAACATAGTAAACTTCTTTTATCTGTAAGTAGCAAAATATCGCGTTTTTTTTTTAAGATTATAGGACTCTCTTTCCAGTAACTACAACAAACTAAAAGGAAAAATACGTCATAAAATGCACGCATTTGTTAGAAACATTTATATTGAAGACATCAAAACAAATAACGGCTATTTAGATTTGGTAATAACAATAACCGAGAGTATAACGTATCGAGGTAATGAACCTATGAACCCACTCATGCGTGTATAATGTAATGTCTGAATGAATATGTTGCTCTTCTTGTTGTGTTACTACGGCGGCTACGTTTTGTTATTGTTCTTGAATTATCATTAGTTTAAAAGGTAAAAAAAAATGTATTAAAAAAATGCAATTTTTGATAGAAATGACTGCAAAGTAGAATGTTGTCTAAGTCATTAAATGATGCGTTATAAATATCGGCTATCATACTATCAAAGAAAGTTGATACCGTCGATTAAGTGTTCTATATATTGTAGTTTGACATTGCGTGTTCAACGTGAGGGCACACCTTAGAATAGCATGACGAGCATGACTCAATCGATACCCTTGACTCGCATTTCTTTAGGTAAAAGTAAAAGGCAAGCTAAGTTTTACTAAAACAAGTCTATTTAGCTAGTTCTATCTGTGGAGATTTGGGAATGCAGTATATTTTTCAAACAAGTTCAATACTGAGTAATATATATAGGTGTAAGGGCGTCCCGCAAACTGATAGGGGTTGCTCAGTCAACGACACTGAACAACTATTAGCAGTTTTTTTTTTTCAGGAAGTGATATGAAAAAGACTTTTCCATACAAAATGTTCACCTCGATTGGACAATTTGTATGGAAAAAGTTTTTACTTTTTACTTTGTTCAGTGCCCTTAACAGTTTGCGGGACGCTGTCCCATACACCTCGTAATATTTTTATCTCACGACTGCCGCTCGGCCATACTTGTGTGAACACGCGCACATGTGTGCGTAAATAGTATTTTACTATGGCAAACTCAGGCGCAATAAGAAAATGCGCGCGTAGGCACATTTACACACACAAATATGGCAACGCAGCAGTCGTGAGATAAAAAGTGTATACTAGAGTCAGCAGAAAGTCGTATCTTACCCTGGCCTCATCTTGAGCTTTCTTCTTGTCGACAAGTGCCGCGTTGTACTTGTTGCTCTCTTCATTGAAGCGAGTCTCGTAGTGACGAGCGAGGTTCTCAGCCTGGGTGCAGTCTTTGGTCTTCTTGTCCAAACTGGAAGGAACGATAATATTGTTAGTGATGCTGAATTCTAAATGTCTCTGAATCTTATCGGTATCTAGCCTTTAACATCCGAAAATTCCAATGTGATACGGAAATGCACCAAAATAAGATTAAGCTTAAAGATAACTTATTACAAAGGTTAAGGTGAAGTAAAGAGGAAGTCTCTTTCGCTTTTGTCACGTGGGTTGTCGAATTGGCGAACGACCCTCGTGAGCCGCCTTATAGGTTATTCCTCTGGCATAGTTTGTGAGGCGATCACTATATCAGAAACAGCGACTGGGTCGATTATCGTCCCTATAAAAGTTCGGGATCATGCTACTTGCTACTTCCTACCAGATTATTTTACATAAGTACATACATACATATAATTACGCCTTTATCCGTAATGGGGTAGGCAGAGCGTAAACGACCTAAACACAGGTCATTAAAGGTTATTAAAGATAGATTATTAAGTATATTGCTGTAGTGACAGGTTGTCAGCCCATAGCCTTATGTGCAAAATACAGAAACCTTCGGATCCCTTAGCTGGTTTTTACAGAATGCCCGGGAGGAAATGCAGCTCGAACAGTCTATGGATTTCTATCACTTCCAGTCCAGCATGGAAAATAAAATTGATTATAATAAATCGATAACAATGTTTTATTTTATGTAATTTTGCGTCTATTTGACTATCAGGTGCAATCATTCATTCAGTCTGCATTGTATTAACTGAACTGAGATACAAAGATATCTGATATATGACAACGAATAAACAATCTTACAAAGTTTCCTCTCCTTGGAAAATAGGCAAGAAGACGCAGAGAATTATGAGGAAGTTATTATGGTTCTATTACGCCAAAGTAGCGCAGTGTGATCAGAATCACACGCAAATGATAAAAGTAAAACCAGGTCACATAAAGTTGCCCTCAATTGAAAATAGATCCATAAATACGTCTAAACCACGTTTATCCTATGTCTCGTATTTATACAGTAGTAATATTATAAAGATGAATGACTTGTATTTTTGTGTATGTTTGTAACGAATAAACTCAAGAACACCTGGATTGATTCCAAAAATATCTTTCACTATAAGAAAGCTACGTCCTTGAGTCACATAGGTTACTTTCTACCGCGGTTAAATTCATCATTCATACGGGATAAAATATTAGCAGCAGGTAACGCTGGCAGAAATACTACATTGCAATTTAGGTAGCTTATGCATGAGTCAAGGATTAATTATTAACAACGAAGTAATAAAACTCAGCTAAATTGCAATAATGAAGCAAAATACAAGAGTTTTGTAATCTGAACCCAATTAGCAATGTTTTATTTCTAAAAATACCAAAATATCTTGTACAAATGATGTCATAAGGTACAAATGTCAACAGAACTTTATAAACATTTATGTAGGAAGGACAAGTTATTGATAAACCAAATTACAATAAATTTTCGGTGATGATCTCATTTTCATTGAGGATGGTACCTTGATAAGAGATTTGTACTGTTTTAAAAAATATATACATTGCTTTTTTTCCTACTTTATGGAAAGGCAGCGATAAAAACTGAATGTACTTACTGACTGTTGCTTTTTTAGATATTGTCAAAGCCAGGAAAATAACCGGTGATTTACATTTATTTTCCTATCTGTAATGCCTAATGCCGATCAAAATTTTATGTTTAACCGTTAGTACTTTGCATATCCTGTATATATAGGATAGGGTCGTAATTTATGTTATGATGCTTGATAAGAGACATGATTACAATATATTTTTATTTTACAAAGATAAGAATAGTCTGACAATGTTTCGTGACATTAACCTTTAGCTCAAGTTCAAACGAAGCTTAAATCCTACAGCACTCCTACAGCATTTAAAGGTCAGGCTATCGAAGAATCGGAACCATGACAACCGAATGAGGTAAACCTCGTCATAAAGCGGAGTCTCCATACGTAGAGTTACGTAACGCCCGGCGCGCGGCCCGCGGCCGCCGGAATGTTTTTATGTAAATGTAAACATCACACTATCCGGTTCCCGCGCATCTTCATACGTGAAAACTCTACACTCTATTCTGAGACAGTAGAGTCGATATTCGAATGGACGTTGAGGCAATTGTACGTAAGACTCGTCATCGATATCGTGTCTGTTCGATGCCGATTTTGTATATGGACTAGCTTTCCGGCCCGCAGTTTCACTGCTTCTATATGAGTTTTTCCGTAGGAATGAGGTATTTTTCCCCGGTAAAAAGTAGCTTATATCCCGTCCCCGAAACCCATTACCGTCCTGTCCAAGTTCATTTGATATCTGTTCAGTCGTTTAGGTGTAAAAGAGCAACAGACAGGCAGACAGAGTTACTTTCGAATTTATAATATTAGCATGGATTATATCAATGCAAGTTTAGTTTCCCGCGCGACATCGCGGGGGCCCGCCAGCCCGCTGCCCGCATGGGGGCCTTGGCCGACTTCTGTTCCCGTCTCGTGTCTACACACAATTAAAGAGAAAGGGGGATTCGGGGGGATGATAAACGATTACTCGCTCGCAGTCACAGAATTGAGGACAGGGACACGATTCCAAAATAAAACTGCGGAAGAGGAGCATAAGTTTTTTGAAGAATGCTTGTTAATTCCACGATGAAAAACTTGACTGTACTGCGTAGCTTCACTTCATTTGGGTATATACGAATAGATTATAGAGTAGTGAAGTAAAACTTAATATAGCAATTTTAAATTTTCGGTTTTGCATTTCACGTTTGAGGATTTTTATAATCGGTTCTTAATTTTTCAGTTTAATCATTTTACTTTATTAACATTAAAGTCATATTTTGCCTCTCCTTAGTATTGGCACAGTAAGTAAGTACAGATAGATACATATATTTCTATATTGAAGAAATACGGAAAAAATCGGCGTAAAATATAACAACGTTAGCGAATTAAGTAGACCGATTTCGTAGTAAATATTTCTAGAATTGAGTAAACATTTAATTTAGCTGTGACATAAACTGGTGACGCGATATTCGGTGTTAGGTGTCCACCTGCTAGGAAGCCATTGCTTGGTCACTTCAAGGTTAAATAATTCAAATACCTGGTACGGATAGCAAAAGAGATATATGTACAGGCCCGCTGGAAAGAGATGTAGTTATTTCAGGAGGTTATTAATGGTTTGTCGTGAAAATTCGTATTTTTGTACAATTTATTTACTTCAATAAATATACGAAATTTCATCAAAATCCGTAAACAATTTCCTGAAAAAATATCATCTGTTTCGAGCGAGCTTGCCCAGATGTCTTCTATGCTGACTGTACGTTGGTAGAGACAGAGGCAAGAAAATGTCCGTCCAGCCAGATCACGTTGGATTTTATATTTGTATTTCTATAAAAATAAGAGCTAGATTCGCACCGAAAGCATTTTAGTTGTGTTTTACGTTGTAGTTAGGTTATTCGTATTTTTGTACAATTTATTTACTTCAATAAATATACGAAATTTCATCAAAATCCGTAAACAATTTCCTGAAAAAATATCATCTGTTTCGAGCGAGCTTGCCCAGATGTCTTCTATGCTGACTGTACGTTGGTAGAGACAGAGGCAAGAAAATGTCCGTCCAGCCAGATCACGTTGGATTTTATATTTGTATTTCTATAAAAATAAGAGCTAGATTCGCACCGAAAGCATTTTAGTTGTGTTTTACGTTGTAGTTAGGTTACTATAAAAAATAAATATGCACACATTTCGGCAATAACTTAACACCAGGTAGAAAGAACATCATGTCCAGTTCGCGTTGGAGTTTACAGTTGTTATTTCAAGAGCGATAAAAGCTAAAATCGCACTGGCAGAAGATTAGATGGTTTTGAGTTTACAATGATGACGTCATCTTTACACTTTTTGGAAATAGATGAAAATAACACATCCATTGATCACCGCGCCACGCGCTTCATATTTTTATGGCACATAAACTGACGATCAAATTAATTTATTAATCGCTTTCTTGAATAAAATTTATAACAGGAGGTTCTGTAGATAATCAGATCTTCATAATGTTATTCTTAGGTTTTTGTTGTCAGTATCACAAGGGCGTGCCAAGTGAATTACTTATTCGTTGAAGGTTTTTCACGCGCATGAATTTCAAATTAACATGTTCCAACGAAACTATTGTTCTTACTTCTTAGAAATACGAATAATAACGGTGGAACTATTTTTATCAAGGTGCAGGGAAACGTGCCATCTGGCCATTTTGCGGCATTATTGCTATAATTGACAACAATATGACGCCGCGGGAGGCCTAGTGGAGGTAGCCCAATGCTTAAGCGAATTGTTTGCACAAATATCACATAGCTAAGTAACAAGTCATAGACTGTTTTTCGACTAGATGGCACGGCAACGGCACGGTACCGTGGCTCTATTTTTCCACTGAATGGGCGCACATACACACGCGCATGCTTCATACGTATACAAAACACAATCTGATGCAGTTTGAAATCAAAGCCGTGCCGTTGCCGTAACTTCGCAGTGTCGGCAAGTGGAAAAGCAGGTTATATAATTTTATTGATTTTCTTACATTCCCGGGCATGCTGTAAAAACCAGCTAAGGGATTCGAGGGTTTCAGTATATTGCAATTTAGGCGATGGGCTGACAACCTGTCACTACAGCAATATACCTACATACCTACAAATCTATCTTAAATAACCCTCAAAACTTTGTCAGACGTGGCTGAACGACCTTTGTTTAGGTCGCCTACGCTCTGCCTACCCCATTAGGGATAAAGGCGTGATTATATGTATGTATGTATGTTTTACATTCTCTACCACGATACCGATGCCGTGGACGTGCCGCCGTCTAGTGGATAAACGCCCAAACGAATTCTAAATCCTCGGATCGCGTCAGCAGCGGAATAAGGCGATGACGTCACGCTATATATTAGTGAATTCGTCAGGGCCTGCTTAGCCGCAGTTTGTGAAGGCTGCATATAAATACTAGTTACGTCACCGGAAGATCGGATTTTAGCTAAATACCGAGTTCGAATTTAAAGCTGGTGATGTCACATTGCCAAGCATAGGGATTATGTAGGCTAAATAAGAAGAAGAACAAGTCACATTATTTCGATTCCAAAAATAATCAGATAATATTGTAAACATGCTAGCATTGTTGAAGGATATAGAGGTTCTTCTTCTGTCGAGTGGGTATCGAGTCTATCGACCCGATGAACCCTGGTGTCAGAGTTTTTAAACCGCCTAGTAGCACAACTATCAGGCCTCTGACATGGTTTGAGTAACGACCACTATCAAAGACAGCGACCGGGACCGACGGCTTAACGTGCACTCCGAAGCACGAAATCTTATTATTTTTCGGACAATCAGGTGATTCAGCCTGCAATGTCCTAACCAAACTGGGGAAAAATTCACAAAGTGGTAAATTCTCAAATATCAACTTTGTGTTTCCCCCCTGGGAATCGAACCCAGGACCTCCGGATCAGGAGTCCATGGCACTAGCCACTAGACCACGGAGGCAGTTATAGTTATAGATATAGAGGTGATTAATATAGTTAAAGGACAGTCGATAATGAGTATTAGTATTGCGATTATCAATTATCCCACGCACATTGCATAATATGGAGCAATCTATAACAAAATAAGTTTAGAATAGCTCTACCTACAATAAAAATACGTAAACTCTATCGTCATCCAGCGTAAAAAGACCGGTTTTTTAGAAATTCAATGGGATAGAGTAGAGACGCGCGTTTTTCTAATCTCAATAAACATAAGTTATAGCCTTTTTGTGAAGCCAAGCGAACACGGTATTGCTAGCGATTACGTAGTCAAAGTCTACCAATATTAAAGAGGAAAATATTTGTACTTTTGTTTGTAAGTAATGAACTCAAAGAAGTGGAGCAATTTTAATAATCTTTTCATAAGCAGAGACATATTATTCTGATTCGTAGACTAAAACCGTTACCTGACATTTTCCATCATGTGAGAACAGAAAGGGATGGCAACAATTTTAGTCAAGATTTAGTTAAGTTGTGTCCTCAGTACCATTTTCCGCGGGAAATGTCTTATTTCCGCCAGAAAACTTACTAAGCCACGTGTGAAAATGCCGTTTTTAAACAAGTCTAGCGTCCGCTTCTGGTAGTAAAAGTCTAGCTAGACAATGTTGCAAGTTGAGATACGGTAATGGATACTGAAATAGTAAATGATACTTTACAAACAAAGCTTTTGTGAAAAGTGCTAGAACAAATAACTAGGCGTTTAATATCTATACAATTTTAGTATGACGAAGTTAGGAAAAACAGCTTATTTGATTCTGTTTATTATTCAGGTTATTCACCCATATTGTTTAGCCAGATGGTGCGTAAAACTATAAGCATTTTTTTGTCCACATTTCTCAATTTTAAACCAAATTTGAACTATTCTATTTTCAAGTCAAATCCTTCTTCTAAATGCTACGCGGTAACTTGTAAACATACGTTCGGAAATCCTTATTTTGGGTAGTGTTGATGTAAGTGCGTGCTAGCAAAGCGCGGTGCGGTGGTGTAGGCAGTGGGCGGCCCGGTAACGCGTGTTTGAAGTTTAGTTGTATGCCGGCCGCGTCGTCAGGGTCAACAGCCGGCGAAACGCGCGCTCACAACGCCAATATCAAGTTTAAGTCTTCTAAAAGTCACTAAGTTGCATTCTTTTTCAGCTTTTGAGGTCGCTTATGAGGTCATCTTTAAAAATACCACTCTAGACTATTTTTGCAAAGAGGAATAGAAGATTTGTATTTTGGTATTGCAGGACAGTTCTATCCAACAGGAAAACTCACAAACTAAACGCCAAATAATAGTTGTTTTGTTATCTAAAGTATTATATTTCAGTGCAGTTAGATTAGATATCTTTTTGACCTTCATTTCAACCAAAAACGGTGCTTTTTCCGTGCTTCGGAAGGCACGTTAAGCCGTTGGTCCCGGTTAATATCGTTTAATACCGTAGATATTAGTCGTTAAGCCATATCAGAGGCCAGTGCTAAGCATTGGCGGCTTGAAAACTCTGACCTAATCTAGGATTGGGTCTGGTTTCCCTTCTGGGTTGCGGAGGTCAGATGGCAGTCGCTCTGTGTAAAAACCAGTACCCTCGTTCAATCCCCTAGATTAGGAAGCCGATCCCGTGAGATACGGGATAAGGCTAGGGAGATGATGATTTCAACCAAAAACATTGCAAATGTTATTGTAAAAATACTCATTAAAAACAAAGCAGTTTGGTTGTTACATGAATTTTCACCTACAATAAAAATGGAAGAAGTCTATCAGATAGTGCATTATATTATAGACATATTTGGAATTTGCACGATTGTTTGAATGCCACAAAAAAATCTGCCTATTTGTTTCTTTGCAATAGAAATTTCACATTTAATTTAGTAGTAAAGATAAGATAAAAACCCTTTTATTTGTCTACTTCTCACGGCAGGATATGACTAAGAAGGCAATTATTATTACCAGTTCTGATAAAACTGTAGGTAAATACAAACAATTGATTCAATAATATTACTTTCCAAGTCTTTCAGGTTGATATAAGTTTCTTGAAAATGATTCTTATCATATCCACAGGCTTCAAAAGTAGACAGGTAGATAATGCCTTTGGCGTTAAGTGCACCCATGTAACATTTTGTATTTATATATATAATCATGCCTTCATCCGCAATGGGGAGGCAGAGTGTAGACAACCTAAACAAACCATGTCTGACAAAGTTTTAAGGGTTATTTTAAAATCTATCCTAGTTTTGGAGGTATATTGCTGTAGTGACAGGTTGTCAGCGCATCACCTAAATTACCATATACTGAAACCCTCAGATCCCTTAGCTGGTATTTACAGCATGCCTGGAAGGAAATACAGCTGGCACATTTTATGTTTTTTGCTCACTCCCAGGCCAACATGGGAGTAACATTCTTGTGCATAAAGTTAAATGAATAAAAGTTTATGTGAGTGATGTTGATGTCATTATGGACCATAAGCGTTTAAATGCGCGACCTCCAGCCTGTCAGTGCCATTCATCACTTGCCGAAGAAGGCAAGTCTTTAAGGTCAAGGGATGTAGGTCAGGCTTTTTTAAATCGTAAAATGTGTGACTAGTCTGAACTTAACCTTCATCATCATCATAAGTATGAAGTCCGTTAAGTATGAAGTAAACGCCAGTCCTCTCTCGATTCTGCTTTCTTTTTGACTTCCTTGTACGCCTTGACATTAATTTTGGCTTTAATTTGGTCAATGTAGCTTATCTTCAGTCTACCTTTTCCTCTCTTCTCCTCAATAGTCCTAACATCTTTCCCTCTTCTATTTTCTATGATATCATATTTTGCTTCTTAGAACTTAGCCTTAGTATGATGAAATGATTTCTTGGTAAGTTATGATTAATGTTTGGCAACTAAATACATATACAATGAGGTAAAACCTTCAGCAGGAAAAAAAAATTATAACCTTGGTTTTTTTTTTATTTTAAAATAATAATTAAATAATCTGACATGGTTTGAGTAACAACCACTATCAAAGTCAGGGACCGGGACTGATGGCTTAACATGCCCTAACGGACAATCAGGTCATTCAGCCTGCAATGTCCTAACCTATGGGGAAAACCTCTCAAAGTTATAAATTCACAAATATCAACCCAGGACCTAAGGATCGTAAGCCCATGGCTTTGACCACTAGACCACAGAGGCAGTTCTAATGCAAATGGAGGCAGACAGTAATAAATGGTTAGCATGTGCAAAAGCAGGAAAACCATGAATAAAAAGTGTAGACCTCACCTTGACATAAATAAAACAAGTAGGTCATTTCTTGTTCTAGAGACTATGCTATCTGACTGGGCTGTAGAATATACAACAATTAATTGGATAACACTTCATTGATCAATAAAATAGTGTCATATTCTGCTGACTCATCTAATAATTCAATTGATTGATTGTAATTGTTTTTAACATCAGATATTTAACTAAGTATAAAAGTGAACAATAACAACAATTCTCCAGATTGTTATCTGATCAGATAATCTAGGAGCAGATTTGTTTACAAACAAATTGTACCATGTCAAAATTCAAAGGCATGCCAGCATGCTGTAGTCTCAAATGTTGTTGGTGAGACATTGATTGGCCGGGTTAAATCGAGCCATGATGTCACTGTGTCGTAAACGCGAGGCCGCGCCGTCACCGCGCCTGCTGGATGACGTAAACCCAGTGAGGTTAGCCGGACGGAAGGAATTCCTTACCACTAAGGACATTGTTACTTAAGAATACTGATAATAGTATGTCTCAATGACTTTAGCAAATGCTTATCTTAGAATCTAAATGCTAAAACTTACCGTTTTTTCAGGTCATCGTTCTCCTCATATAACCTCTTCAAATCAATCTCTAATTTGGCTTTCTCGCGCGACGTATCGTCTAACAGCTTTCTGGCGTCTTGTAGCTCATGCTCGTACATCCCCTTTATGTTGGAAACCTCGCGTGTGACCACCTCCTGTGTGGTTTGGATCTCCCGGCGAAGGCCGGAATTCTCACTCTCCAAATTCCGGACTTTGTCGATGTATGCTGCGAGACGGTCATTGAGGTTTTGTAGATGCTCTTTCTCCTGAAGACGGCTGTGCCTCGTAGGGCTCAGTGGACTGCTGGGCCGGCCGGCGGAGCTCGAAGGGCGGCTACCGACCGGGGTGCTTGATTGAGGTGGGCTTTGCACAGATGACACAACACTTATGTTTGATGTCGACGACACAGTCTTTTTCGTTTTGGACGACATTGTGATTGACTTTTTATATCACAGCGATCAGTATCAGCACAAAAATAATAATCCACGCCAGCGCACACTCGAGGCAAGCGATAAACTCCAAGAAAAACCTCTCAAAATGAACCAACCAAAGCCAAGCTTGTGTTGTCACGTGACCGTTGAGTCACAAATAATGTTGCCATTTCAAAACCGGTAATGGAGTTGTACTTCATCTGCAAATCAAATCGATTCCAAATCGATTCATGTAGGTGTGTATCCGAACATGTGTGTGACGTCAAAAATGACGTTTGTTGATGCTTGAAATCTTAGCTTGAAATTTTCGCTCGTGTGCGACTATTTACAAATTCTAGATGAGTTCTTGAAATTCGTGTAAAATGGCTGACGTCAATAGTTTATTTGATTGTTTCGAAGATGATACTCCTAGTGAAAAAGCAATACAATTTCCCAACGTGGCGAAAGATGATGATTCAAAGTAAGTTCTAACCTAACCTATACATCTGTATTAAATCTAATTTCTTTGGAAATTTCTTTACTCAGCGGCTTTAATTGCAGAGAAAACCCTGAGGAAGCACCCGCTACGAGTAGCAAACGCCCTCACGAAGAGGTAGAGTACGCAGATACTTCAAAAAAGGTGAAAATTGATGATGATGAACCAGATATTACTGCTGATGTTAAGTAAGTTAAAACTACTGAATTTCATCCACTTTATGTTAGAACACAATCACAAAGAACCCTAAAATATTTATTTATTTATTGAAATATTTTTTCGAGATATCCTTTTGTAGTTATTATGTTTGTGCCTATCTGACTAACTCATTTTTTTTGCAGTTTGGATCTCCTGGCATCTCGTATTGTAATCCACACTCTAGAGACCCACGAAGGATGCACACACGAGGTTGCAATACCTCCTAACCATGAATATGCCCCACTGGCTCAGATATCTTCCGAGCCTGCTAAGCAGTACAGTTTTATACTTGATCCTTTCCAAAAAGAAGCAATTCTATGTATAGATAATATACAATCTGTGCTGGTCTCTGCTCATACCTCTGCTGGAAAAACTGTGGTGGCTGAGTAAGTATAATTCTTATTGGATTGTGTTTGTTCAAATATCATAATGAAATTTCTCTATGATAAGATTTCTCCTTTTATTTTATACCATATCAGATACCTAGATTAGATGTGCCAGTAGGTGGTTAAAAAACTGACCAAGGTTTATCGAGTTGATTTACTCAAAACCCCTTAAAACAACAAGAAGAATTTTATTTATTATTATCTTGTGGGTGGGTATTCCCCTGAAACAGAATATGTCAATGTGATAAAAGTATAAATAAGGGGAATTCCTCAATCTAATAGATATAACAGTTGGGGGAAATCCCCCTTTTACTTATAGAAACTAGTATTTATTAGCTTTAGAAATAAATATATTAACTATTTGGGATAATAAGGAAAAAAAAAAGAAAAAATAATTTATTCAATGTCAGATAGTAACAACTTATAAATAATTAATGAAAACTGTCACATCTAATACTGAAATGGGTATTTGCTCAGCATAGCTTACATACCGATGAGACAACCTACAAAGCTGGTTTCCAACTATACCCAAAAAAAATAACTACATATAACTATACTACATTAACTCATTCTTTTATGAAGAGAAGGTTGGCTGACTGAGTAGTTTGACTTCAGTCACTAATATTAATTTCCCTTCCAAATATTGAGAAAGAACTTTACTTTGAAGGTATGCCATAGCACTCTCCCTTAAGAACAAGCAGAGAGTAATCTACACAACCCCCATCAAAGCTCTGTCTAATCAGAAGTACCGAGAGTTCTCCGAGGAGTTCCACGATGTTGGTCTCATCACGGGAGATGTCACTATCAACCCATCTGCATCTTGTCTTATTATGACTACCGAGGTAAGGATTAGAATACAAAATATTTGCTGACCTTTTAACCGACTGACTGACTCAGTTTACTTGTGAGCATGTAACTGATTTGAAATATTGAGGTAACAATGAAAATAATTGCAGTGATAATCCTGTTCAAAACAACAATATAATGGTTTTAAGCTTTAATCATTCAAGGAAAACGGAATCAGCCCAAACCCAAAAAAATGAAACCAAAAATACAAAAACCACATACAAAAACCGTAATTGTTTTTGCTTTTAGCTTGACCATTATTTCGCTCTGCCTACCCCGTTAGGGATAAAGGCGTGATTATATGTATGTATTTATTCCACAGTGTTGTTTACTGGTTGTAAAGATAATTGGTACGGAACACTACATGCGCGAATAAGACTCGCACTTGGCCATTTTTTTATCTATGTTTTTTTTTTAGATCTTACGGAACATGTTGTACCGAGGCTCGGAGATCATGCGAGAAGTGGGGTGGGTAGTTTTCGACGAGATCCATTACATGAGAGACAAAGAGAGAGGAGTTGTGTGGGAAGGTAAGATATACTTTAAAATTGTTCCCTATCATTATTTTGTACTTTTAGACAGTTTTTTTTTTGCACAGTTATTATTTTATAATAAGGTAAAAATTACCCTACATTCGTCTCCAGGTTACAATCCCTCGTTTTGACAAATTTAATTAAAATTGGTTTAGACATGAAAGAGAATCAGACAGACTTACTTTCGCGTTCATAATATTAGTTAGTATGAAAATTAGTATAAATATGATAGTATGAATTAGTTAAAGTTGTAAAAGATGTTAGATAATGCAACTTGCCTCAATATAATTCGCCATTGACGAGGTAGGTAATTGCTTAATTTTAATATTGTTTGTAGCTTCCATGCTGGCCTGGGAGTGAGAGAAAAACATAGAATGTGCCAGCTGCATTTCCTCCCGGGCGTGCTGTAAAAACCAGCTATGGAATCTGAGGGTTTTAGTATATTGTAATTTAGGCGATGGGCTGACAACCTATCACTACAGCAATATACGTATAAATCTATCTTAAAAAACCCTTAAAACTTTGTCAGACGTGGCGAAACGACCTTTGTTTAGGCTCTGCCTACCCCATTAGGGATAAAAGCGTGATTATATGTATGTAACACTTTTGCCCAATGTCCAGTTCCAAATTTTCTTTACATTATTTTGCTTAGGTTAATATCGTACGTTATATTTAGTAGTTTAGTATATTATAATACTTCATGGAATAACAAATGTTTTGGTCACCAATATTACTATCTAAATTGATTTGCTCTCACACAGAAACACTGATCCTGCTCCCAGACAACGTTCACTACGTATTTCTCTCTGCCACCATCCCCAACGCGCGTCAATTCGCCGAGTGGGTGTGTCGGCTTCACTCGCAGCCGTGTCACGTGGTCTACACGGAGTACCGTCCAACTCCCTTGCAGCACTACATATTCCCCGCTGGGGGGGATGGGATACACCTCGTTGTTGATGAGAAGGTAGGAATACAGAGGGCTAAGCTAAAGAGGCATCAAGGGTTTTTCTACTTTCACACATAACACGTATCTTAACGCAACTACATGGTCTATACCTTAGACTTTACAGGAAGAGTCTTAATTCGCTACTACTAATCATAGTCCTACTAATCATAGTCCTACTAATCATAGTCCTTACTCGACACGACAATGGCTAAGGCGACGAGTCTTTTCCAAACAATGACACCAAGGGCCGCAGGTTGAGTATAGCTATTATATATAGTCGTGGTGAAGAGGACTGGCCATCCAAATACACCATTTCTCCATGCCTGTCACCATAAACTATAGTTAACGCTTCATTTGAAAGGTCGTAATTTCATGCCCTGTAGATTTCTAATTTCGGCAATATTTGTTTTTCCCAGGGCCAATTCAAAGAAGACAACTTCAACACAGCGATGGCGGTGCTAAGCAATGCAGGCGAGGCGGGGAAGGGAGACCAGCGCGGGAGGCGGGGGGGACCCAAGAGCGGCAACAACCAGACCAACATCTTCAACATAGTCAAGATGATCATGGAGAGAAACTTCGCGCCCGTCATCATATTCAGCTTCAGCAAGAAGGATTGTGAAACTTACGCTATGCAGATGGCTAAACTGGATTTCAATACAAGTAAGAATTAAATTGTTCAAACCAACTTCAAGTTATAGGGACTCAAACTCACGACTGCCGTTGGTTGCCGTAGCTTTAACAATCTATCGCTATCACCACTTCTTGGGTGGCCAAAGGGGCCCCGGCGCCCCCAGTGCACCTAGTGCTTCAAGGTTCCACAGTGCACAAGGATCTCCTGTGCCAGCAATGTCTCCCGTGCCCCAAGGACACCCAATACCCCACAAGTGGTACCAACCAGACCAACATGTTCAACATAAGTCAAGATGATCATGGAGAGAAACTTCGCGCCCGTCATCATATTCAGCTTCAGCAAGAAGGATTGTGAAACCTACGCTATGCAGATGGCTAAATTGGATTTCAATACAAGTAAGAATTAAATATTACAAATTCATGTTATAGAGACTCAAAACATTGGTGTTCTGTGTCGTAGCTTTAACAATCTATCGCTATCGCCACCTTGGGTGCCCCAAGCACCCTTGATGCCCCCAGTACACCCGTGCCCTTAGAACCTGCATTGCCTCCAGTTCCTTAAGGGCCCCCAGTGCCCCAAGGCATGGGGTCTCACTCCGAAGAACAGTAAATAGCTTCTAAAAAATATCAGCAGATGGCGCTAAGGGTAAGACGGGCAGGTCATTCTAAATAAAAGTTTACATAAAGCAATTTTTTTGTTTCTAAAGCCAGCAAATATATTGTTTAATAAATAATTCTGATTACCCTGAGCATTAAAAATCGTATAATATGCTCATTTTTAAAAAGTTTTAGATTAAAAGTTTCTTTTCAACGGCTACTCTAGCGACACCCACACAGGAGTGTCAAGGATATGAAGTTTTTCGACTTTCGCTCCAACCCTAAACACATACAGGTAGTACCAACCATTCACCAATAGATGTCACTGGTACAATTATCGATCCACAGATGAAATTAATATATCTACATATTTATAAAACTCACTTGCTTTCCGCCCCGCGTTTTCACCCGCGATTAAATGAATTTTCTCGTGGAAATAAAGTATTTCTCTGCGTTAACGGTTAGCCTGTTGCTATGTCACTCATACATATATACACATATATAATCACGACTTTATCACGCCTAATGGGGTATGCAAAAGGTAAACGACCTAAACAAAGGTCATTCCGACATGTCTGACAAAGTTTTGAGGGTTATTTAAAGATAGATTTTAATTTTTAGGCAGTTTCATGTAGTGACAGGTTACCAGCTCATCGCCTGAATTGCAATATACTGAAACCCTCGGATTGCTCAGCTGGTTTTTCCAGCATGCCCGGGAGGAAATTCGGCTGGGAGGAAATGTTATCAGCAGTGATCGGTATAGGTAGAGTATATTTACCTAAACTTCTAAAAAGAAGAGAGGAAAATGGAGACTTCCTTACTACTAAAACTTTTTCGAACATCTTGCGGGACATCACATAAGTAAGCTAGAAATATACTTTGAACCATGGCATTTAATTCTATGGACAAATACAAGCTAAAAATATACTTGGTTATTTTCGGCTACAGTGTCACATTGCCTAGATATTTTGAATTAAAGATTCTCTTACTTTATAGCTTTAAAACGGCTGTGTGCAGGAAAAAATGTTAAGGGAAAAAATTATCGCGTAATTTGTGTTCTATAATTTCTTTATAGGTGTCAACATCGTTGGAGTTATAGAAACCAAGATATTAACGAAAAACCATTTTAACGATATCTGACAGTTTTCATATTATGGACGATGTTAGTTATGTTTTAAGCTGGTCAACAAATCAGATAATTCAAAATAAATTTGAAAAAGTTTTAAACAGAATTCCGGACTACGATTTTATTACAACAATAAGTGAAAAAATTGTAAAGGGAATCGAAGTAGATGACGAAGTATTTTTTAAATATGCTCCTCTTACATCTGTAGATGTTGAAAGGTCCTTTTACACCTATTAGTGGATTTTAAGTGTAAAAAGGAATAGACTTAAACCGGAAAATATAGAAAAAATAATGCTCATCTACTTCAATTCCCGGCAAGAAAGCAATATTTCGTCAGTATCTTCAGATTCTGTCACTGAAGACGAAGACATTGACGACATATAAAATATATTATTTTTTAAGTAAAATTAATCGCGTTTACGATGTACCTTACGTGATCAGGTTTTTTTTACTGCATTACATGAATAATTGTCTACTTTAATAAAAATAAGCTTTATTTTAATTTTTATTGGTTCTTTGATTTATACCTTAAGTTACAAAAAACGAATTTAATTTTTATCATTAAAAACTACAAAAAACAAAATTCATATTTCGAAAGAGGTATGATTGTATCTGGCATACTAAATATTTTGCCGATATTTAACTGAGATTTGGTTCAAGTTGGCTGGCGTACGATCAACCGTGTGACGTTTGAACATGAAATAAATATAAAACAAAATATTACATTACCAAGACACATTGTTCTAAAGATTGCGATTTGGTCGTTTGGCCCTAGATAACCGGTCAAAAAGGGCCTACTATTCCTCTACTAGTTCTATTATGTGGCGTATAGTCACGTATAATACAGAAATGCATAAATTCAAGCCTCATTTCCTATTGTTCGATTATTTTATGACTTGCTTTATTTGCATTTGATTTTATCTTGCAAAGTTGACGGTTCGAAATTCGGAAACAAATTCCATTCATTTACAGCACGTGTTTTTTCAGTGTTTTTTTTTTTACCTGGAATCACTTTTCAGGTAAAAATAATTAGTGCAAGCCTTTTGACAATTGAGCTTCTTTTGTGTAGTTCTATTTAATCGCTTTGTTTACGAAGTTTTTGTTTATTTGTGAATAAACAGCACTTATTTAAAAGCATATTACTATCAGTGCAAGCTTTCTAACAATTAAAATTACTTTGTGTGTTTTATATCATACTCTTTACGGCGTTGTTATCAATGTCTGACTAAGGGGAACTTATTAAAAGCATCGGTTTATCTTAATCGAACCAAGACTTTTCACAGATTTATTTCGGCGTACGAAATGGTGCCTTAAAAAAACCAACCAGGAATATAAGCTATTCAAGGTCAAATGTAAAAATAAAACAATTTTTCGTAAATATCTTGGTTTCTGTAGCTCGTACGATGTTGACACCTATGAAGAAATTATACAGCACATAATTTGCGTAATTTTTTCGTCAATATTTTTTTTCCTACACACAGCAGTTTTAAAGCTATAAAGTAAGAAAATCTTGAATTCAAAATATCTAGGCAATGTGACACTGTAGCCAAATATCACCAAGTATATTTTTACCTTGTATTTGTCCATAGAATTAAAAACCATGGTGCAAAGTATATTTCTTGCTTACTTATGTGATGTCCCGCAAAAAGTTTACGTAGTAAGGAAGTCTCCATTTTCCGCTTCTGTTCTTAGAAGTTTAGGTAAATATACTCTACCAATTCCGATCACTGGTTATCAGCCATAGCGTTATAATGTCATGGTCATAGTCAATCGATACATAAAGTGTTGCCCTATACCCTAAATGCCGTGTGAAAATATTTCCCGAGGGAATAAGATCTTATCCTACGGTAAAAAATTGCCTTTGTCCGTTTCATCTATCCGCATGCCACCACATTTCATCAAAATGCGTTCAGAATTTAAGGCGTGAAAGAACAACAAACAAACAGATAGACGGAGCTACTTTCGGATTTTATAATATTTGTATAGAGTATGGATAGTATGTATTTTTCTTGCGATCAGCAGGAAAACTGTTTCTATATTTGTTTAATTTACCAACAACAAATCATTCACAATCTTCTTCCATGCTGGCCTGTAAGCGAGAGAAAAACATAGAATGTGCCAGATGTATTTCCTCCCGGGCATGCTGAAAAAAACCAGCTAAGGGATCCGAGGGTTTCAGTATATTACAATTTAGGCGATAGGCTGACAACCTGTCTTAGATAACCCTCAAAACTTTGTCCGACGTGGCGGAACGACCTTTGTTTAGGTTGTTTACGATCTGCCTACCCCATTAAGAACAAAGGCGTGATGTATGTATGTACAAAACATTGACATGGCCACGATTCGGCGTAGACTAGATTTAACTAACATAAAGAATATAAATATTAGATTAACTTACTTTTTTTCTCTCACTATCTATAAGAGCTATTTTTATATTATTAATTATTTAAGAATCTTTAAAAGAATACATATTTGAATTAAAACATATTTCGAGTAAATTGTAGCTGTAATGAAAAGACATGATTGCCTGCTGCCTAAAACAAATCATATCGATTCTTAAACCTTGCTTGGTAACACCTTTTACTTCGATGTGTTCTTAAAATGTCAAAGATATTTATGTTAAATAGTGATAAATATACATACATACATACATATAGTCACGCCTCTATCCCTAGTGATAAATATATTTTTATTAAATTAAAATTAACCAAATGAAACATACTTAAGTTTAAGTTTTAGTTGCTTTGAGATACTTGTCGTTAATTTTATTAAGTTTACCTATAGATTGTCTTCTGAAAGTTGTAAGCAAAATTCCGAAACTTGGTTTACCTATTCCTAATTCTATGAATCT
Organism: Scrobipalpa costella; assembly: GCA_949820665.1. NCBI lineage: Eukaryota > Metazoa > Arthropoda > Insecta > Lepidoptera > Gelechiidae > Scrobipalpa > Scrobipalpa costella. Next base: position 4,888,229 of record OX463299.1, read on the forward strand.
CAATTTCTGACCCACTGTGCAGCGTTGGCTCCGCAAGTGGCGTCGCGTCGTTGCCATTCAGTGCGGGCCCGCGCGCAACGTTGCCGGTCAACGTATGAATGGGTAAATGCGAATCCGCTCCGTTTATTCCGAAATTTGTAAAAATTACATACTTATATGTATGTTTTTTAGATCTTATTTCTCCTAAACGAATTAATGAAGAAATCATATATATATTTTCCTGCTAATTATGTCGATATTCTACTTGTTGTTTACGTTACTATTAAAAAAAATATACTCATTGATGAACCATAACAACTTCATGGGTAGCTTTTATTCGCAACTCAGTTCACCGGCGGGATGGCGCGTTGGTTAGTTGGTCGGGTTTCAGCGCTGTGATTATCCGGATCGAGTCCGATCGTTGATTGAAAATACAATTTCCTTTTTGTTAGAAACATTTATTTAGTATTAGTTTTTCTTTCTTTTACTTTTTAAGGTAAATATTTTACTGTCATACTACTGTCCAATTTATTACTTTTAAAGTGTATTTAAGGCCGATTTCTATTCTATTAATAAGAACCATCTTGATAAATAAAAATAGAGGCTCAAAATAGTGATAAGTGGAAGGAGACCAGGTGAAAAAAAGCAAAAGTAACAATCGTGTAAAGCAGTTTATTAAATTTATAAATGATAGCACCTAATATGATTGTAGAGTGTACGTAGTCAGCAGAGGAGACATCTGGTCAGGCCCGCTCGAAACGAAAGAGATCATTTCAGGAAATTATTGATAAACTTTAATAAAATCTCGCTTATTTGCACGATTCACTTACTGCAATAAATATACTAAACCACATTAAAATTCATACATAATTTCCTGAAACAATCTCATCCGTTTCGAACGGCCCTGCCCTGCAATAGCCTTTGCTGACAGTACATAAGATAAGTTTCATTATTCAATCTCTTGCAAATTACAGATTAAAACTGCTAATATCTGTGCTCTGGCGCAGCGTTCACTTCTCTCTTACCGCCATCTAGTAGTCTAGTAGAAAATTACGTACTTCGAACGTGCATTGTACCTACGTGGGGCCATCTGTGATCACGGCAAAATATTATGACCGAACACTTCCCGCCGTGGTCTGTCACGTGGTACCGTTGCGTCAGATTGTACTAAAATCTTGCGGCCCGCCACTCGGCCCGACTTATGGCGGACCAGTTTTGTTGTATGACATTAGGCATCTGTACTAGTATAGTATTATATTATCTGTGCCCAAGGGTCCCCAGTGTGCCCAGTGCCACCAGAGCATGCAGTGCCTCCAGTGCTCCAAGGGCCCTAAGTGCCCCCATAGCCTGCAGTGCCTCCAGTTCCTTAAGAGCCCCCAGTGCCCCAAGGGTCCCCAGTGCGCCTAGTACCACCAGAGCATGCAGTGCCTCCAGTGCTCCAAGGGCCCTAAGTGCCCCAATTGCCTGCAGTGCCTCCAGTTCCTTAAGGGCCCCCAGTGCCCCAAGGGTCCCCAGTGTGCCTAGTGCCACCAGAGCATGCAGTGCCTCCAGTGTTCCAAGGGCCCTAAGTGCCCCCATAGCCTGCAGTGCCTCCAGTTCCTTAAGGGCCCCCAGTGCCCCAAGGGTCCCCAGTGTGCCTAGTGCCACCAGAGCATGCAGTGCCTCCAGTGCTCCAAGGGCCCTAAGTGCCACCAGAGCATGCAGTGCCTCTAGTTCCTTAAGGGCCCCCAGTGCCCCAAGGGTCCCCAGTGCCCCAAGGGTCCCCAGTGCCCCAAGGGTCCCCAGTGCCCCAAGGGTCCCCAGTGCACCCATTGCACCCAGAGCCTGCAGTGCCTCCAGTGCCCCCTTTTCACATTAAAGTTTTCTTTCAAATGTTGCCCTATTCAATCTATCATTTTCTTATCTCCAGTCGAAGAGAAGAAGCTGGTGGACGAAGTGTTCAACAACGCGATGGACGTGCTCTCCGAGGAGGACCGCAAGCTGCCGCAAGTCGAGAACGTCATCCCACTCCTGAGGAGGGGCATTGGTATCCATCACGGAGGTCTGCTGCCCATATTGAAGGAAACCATCGAGATTCTGTTCGGCTTGGGACTTATTAAGGTAAGATTTGATATCAATTTTGAGTAGTACCTGTTTGGAATTAAAAGTTTTTTTTTTGCTAGCCTGATTTGTCCCACTGCTGGGCAGGCATCTCCCCTTTTTGTTTCCGCTTTTTTCGGTCTTGTGCAATTTGCATCCAGTCGTTTTCGAAGGCATCTTTTTCACGCCACCTTTTTCAGGGCCTTCCTCTGCCTCGACGGCTATCTTTGGGCACCCAGTCAGTAGCGATCTTGGCCCATCTGTCTGGACAGAATAAAAAGACAGAAAATAGATAGATAGATAGTTATTTATTCATCCATAAACACATACAAAAACACATTCACATGCAAAGGATGAAAAGGAACAGTCTCAACAAGGCTGCTGCTTTTCGGACTTCCCTAACATTATTATAAAACATATTATAATAAATTGGCTCTAGCTCTTAATGAACAATTGAAATATGAAGAAAATATAATTCAAAATAAGAATAAGAAATAACACTAGCACTCAAATTAACAACCTACAATTAATAATTCAGTTACATACATACATACATATAATCACGCCTTTATCCCTAATGGGGTAGGCAGAGCGTAAACAACCTAAACAAAGGTCGTTCCGCCACGTCTGACAAAGTTTTGAGGGTTATTTAAGATATATTTGTAGGTATATTGCTGTAGTGACAGGTTGTCAGCCCATCGCCTAAATTACAATATACTGAAACCCTCGGATCCCTTAGCTGACTTTTACAGCATGCCCGGAAGGAAAAGCAGCTAGCACGTTCTACGTTTTTCTCTCGCTCCCAGTCCGTCATGGAAGAAAAAATAAATAAATAATTCAGTTATGTAAAATAATAAAAATCAAACATGTCACAAGTATCAATACGAAGTACAAACACAATTAATTTACCTTAAAATACAATTATAATATTAAAGCTCATTCTACGACAAGGGACCAGTTACATTGGGACTTTTGTTGGTCAAGAAGCCATTCAGCGCATATTTTTTTAAACATATATCGAGACTTTGAGTTTTTGACCGCAGGCGGAAGACCATTCCATTGATTCGAGGTTGCACTTCTAAAACTACCTTTGTATAACGCCAAACGAGGAAGAGGTGAAACTCGTAATCCTTCTTTTTTTTCGTTTTTTATGTGTTTTTTCACTTACAGTCCTATCATTTCTTAAATATGAGAAACAACAAATCAAAACTCAATTTCAACATCAATCAGGATTTAAACCTGCATCCTTGTATAATACCGCCCCAACGCTAGCGACATCTTTCGTAAAGTTTTAATACTTAGTATTAAAGTTTTAATCAACAACATCAACCACAACAGTCCAGTGCTGGATATGGGCCTCCCCAAAATTGGGGCTATATGCCATACTCACCACGCTTGGCAGGCGGGTTGGTGAGCGCAGTACAAGTTTTCCATTCACAGGGAACGCTGCTGCCTATTCCTTGAATTTATCCCTTAGTCGCCTTTTACGACACCCACGGGTAGTTATGGGGTGATGCTATTCTAACCCAGCACCACACGGAAAAATACTAAGTATTAAAACACGGTTTAATACTAAGTATTAAAACTGTACGAAACGAAAGATGTCGCCATCGTCCATTCTTGACGATCCTAAGAAGCAACCAGTCACTAATTTTGCCGCTCAGGAATTTGTTAGACTTTTGGGACTGTATTCCAAGGTGGGAATTTCAAATCTTGTCTGCTGTAGAAATTTTTGATTTATTGTTTCTCGTTTTCATTTTTGGATTAATCCAATTCATTCCCTGCGACTATTAACTTTTGAGACTCGCAGTTTTCAGCAAGATATATTTCTATTCCAGGCACTGTTCGCGACAGAAACATTCGCCATGGGTCTGAACATGCCTGCCAGAACTGTGGTATTCACAAACTGTCAGAAATTCGACGGCAAAGACTTCAGATTCGTAAGTACTACCAAATAACGAATTTAACTTGTAATATTTTTTTCCCACTTCCACCTCGAAAAGAGTTCATTTCGCGCCTAAATTCCATGGGTAAAAGCCCATTTTATTCTTAAGAGAGGCAAAGTAGCTTTTTAATTTTTTTGAATAAGGCTAAGGTAAGGTAAAAATTATTCAAAATCGCATTGAGGGTTAATTAGACAGGAACCAACCTCCAGAACAAGCTGGCTTTCGTCCTAGTTTCTCGACTACCGATCACCTTCATGCATTAAATCAAGTAATTGAAAAGACCAGTGAACACAAAATTCCCTTGTATTTGGCATTCGTAGATTACAGTAAGGCGTTTGACAGTCTCCACCACGCTTCCATGTTTGCAGCACTAGAGTCACAGGGCATAGAACCTTCTTACATCCAACTTATTAAAAGTATTTATACTAATAGCACAGCCAGCATAAAGCTACAGACACAGGGACCACTTTTCAACATCAACCGGGGCGTAAAACAGGGTGACCCCCTCTCTCCCAAGTTATTTACGAGTACCCTCGAAGAGGTTTTTAAAACTCTTGCAACACCTTGGGAAAAGTTAGGCATAGATGTCGGCGAAAAGAGGCTCACGGATCTCCGTTTCGCCGACGATATCGTACTATTTGCTCCTACAGCCCAAGAATTACTAAGAATGCTTGAAGATCTTAGCATGGCAAGCCGCGAAGTTGGACTTGAAATGAATCGGTCCAAATCCAAACTTATGTCCAACAGCACGAAACATAAGGTACAGGTAGACGGACAGAACATACACTATGTCGACGAGTATATCTATCTTGGCCAGTTAGTCTCCTTTTAAAGCCGACAAGACAAAGAAGTCGAACGCAGAGTCGAAAACGCTTGGAAGAGCTACTGGTCAATGAAGGACTTTATGAAAGGAGATCTTCCTCTTATGCTAAAGCGTAAACTTGTCGACATGTGTAATGTGTATCCTGCCCGTCCTAACTTATGGTGCACAAAGTTGGTCACTGACCGATTTACAAAAGACCAAACTGGCGGTCTGCCAAAGGGCCATGGAGCGCAGCATATTAGGTGTGAAAAGGATTGATCGAATCCGGAACACCACTCTGCGCTCAAAAACCCGTATCAAGGATGTAGGAGAAAAGGCTGCTAAGCTTAAATGGGATTGGGCGGGCCACGTCTGTCGCATGCATCCAGACAGATGGGCCAAGATCGCTACTGACTGGGTGCCCAAAGATAGCCGTCGAGGCAGAGGTAGGGCTCGAAAGAGGTGGCGTGATGAGATTGATGCCTTCGAAAAAGACTGGATGCAAACTGCACTAGACAGATAAAAGTGGAAACAAAAAGGGGGAGGCCTTTGCCCAGCAGTGGGACAGATCAGGCTAGCAAAAAAAAAAAAAAAAGGCAAAGGTACGGCTCAGTTTCAGCCTAAAATTTTATTTTGGAGGGATTTTTTTTGTTACGTTTTACTTTCTGTTATATTGTTTATATTATTTTTCAAATAAATTATGATGACGTCTGTAATATTTATTTTTAAAAGCTAAAAATAAACAACATTTATTGCTAATTTTAGAATAATAACTATATATATTTGATTATTTACTAAGTGTTGTTGCAATTTCCAAACGCAACGTTCCAAATAAAAAAAAATATGGCGGGAATGTCTCTATACAAACATATAGATAGATTGCTTGTAATTCAGTCCAGATTTTTAGAAACAATATACAAAAAATAAATTTAATTGATATAGTCATATTAAGTTTATCTTATGTTTCAATCTCACAACTCAACATTTTCTCACTGGAAGAGGGAAAAGTTGTATGTATCACACGAGAGCAAATTCATTTACATCTCGTGCTTTGAATCCCTTGGTTAGCTTAGGATACTATAATTTTAGTATCTTTCGCTACCTCAGGATTCAAAATCAGCACTCGCAGTAAAAATCGACTTTTATCTTTGCTTTAGTGATGGAAAAACATTGAATGTGCCAGCTGCATCTTCTCTCAGGCATGCTGTAAAAATTAACAAAACTCTGTTAAATTTAGGATAGTAGCTTCGACATGTCATTCAGAAGGAAATCGAAAGAAAATGTATCTAAAACCAAGGATTAGATCCTTGATCCTTCCACACCCATACAAATTACATCTGTCACACCTTCCATGCTGGACTGGGAGAGATAGAAAAACGTAGCATGTTCCAGCTGCCCTTCCTCCCGGGCATGCTGTAGAAGTCAGCAAAAGGGACTCGAGGGATACAGTGTATTGTAATTTAGGCGATGGGCTGACAACCTGTCACTATAGCAATACACATTTCAATCTAAAAGTGCCCTCAATTTTTGTCAGACGTGGCGAAAGCGCCTTTTTCTAGGCGTTTAACGCTCTGCCTACCCCGTAAGGGATAAAGGCGTGATTTTATGTATGTATGTAATTGAAACAAACCTCAAATCTTGTCGGGCGTGGCGTGGCGGAGCGGTTTATTCTCACTAGTTCGATTCATTAGTTTGATCGTCGAACTAGTGAGATTTTTTTTTCTCATTTGTTCGACCGTGGAACTAGTGAGAATATTTAAATGAGAATCTTCCCTTTATTCTCACTAGTTCGATTTCTCAGTTATAAATTAAAAACGGTTATACATGTATAATAAATGATTACGTTTGATGAGAGTACGTTTTTAAGATATTATGTTTACAAATAGAACTATGTATGATTGTAATTATGACATTTTTAAATAGGTCTTTGACCAATAAATCATTTATTATACATATATAAGTCTTTTAATTTTTAACTGAGAAATCGAACTAGTGAGAATAAAGGGAAGATTCTCATTTAAATATTCTCACTAGTTCGACGATCGAACTAATGAGTCGAACTAGTGAGAATAAAGGGGCGGAGCGACCATTTTTTGGGTCGTTGGCGTTCTGTCTACTCCAATAGGTATACAATCGTGATTTATGTATGTATGTTATATTCTTAACTTCCATGCTGGACTGGGAGCAAGAGAAAAACATAGAATGTGCCAACTGCATTTCCTCCCGGGCATGCTGTAAAAACCAGCTAAGGGTATAAATAAGGGTTTCAGTATATTGCAATTTAGGCGATGGGCTGACAACCTGTCACTATAGCAATATACCTACAAATCTATCTTAAAAAACCCTCAAAACTTTGTCAGACGTGGCGGAACGACCTTTGTTTAGGTCGTTAACGCTCTGCCTACCCCATTAGGGATAAAGGCGTGATTATATGTATGTATGTCTATTTTATTAAAAATCGAGTTTGACAACTAATATGAAAAGTAATGCAAGCACCAGTGTTAAATCTATACATCTATTAGTATAGAAGAATATTATAAAGAGGAATGATTTGTATTTTTGTGTGTGTGCATGTATGTTTTGTAACGAATAAACTCAAAAACTGCCAGTCCGATTTCAAAAATTCTTTCACCCGTGGGAAGCTACGTTCACCCTGAGTAACATAGGCTACTTTTTACATCGGGAAAACTTATTTAGCAGCGGGTGACACCGCTGACAGAAAGCTAGTAGGACATAAAGTAGTTGATTTATATCTGCTCTATACATATAGCTCAGTGACCGACGTCAAGATTTTTAATTTGTCATCATATTTTCTCGTACGCAGATAACATCAGGCGAGTACATCCAGATGTCGGGCCGCGCGGGTCGCCGTGGGCTGGACGACAAGGGCATCGTCATACTGATGATCGACCAGAAGGTGACCCCCGCTGTGGTCAAGGCCATGGTGCAGGGCAAGGCGGACCCCATCAACTCTGCATTCCATCTCACATACAACATGGTAAATCATTTGCCCTTGCTTTTGTAGGTCAGCTGAAAAAAAAAAACTATTTTTGTATGCCTCGTACGACTGTTGAACACAGTAAAAATGAATCTAGAGAATTCTAAAAAAAATAACATTAAAAGAAAAGGTAAGGCTATAGGGCAAACCCTTGGACGCGTCACCAAACAAAAATGTATGAGAACTCGTTCAACCAAAACTAGGGGGGAGGGAGGTATGACAGATAATACCCGAACAGATTTAAAAACTACGCGCTTCCTAACATATTTGTTTATTTTTGACACTTTTTAAATATTCGGGTTGTATGTCTTTTTTGATCGTGTCATAGATAGTGTTGTACCCTAGTCGAGAATCGATAAAGAATGAATGTTGAGTGAATGATGTTTCCTGAATCATAGAAATATGAACACGTGTTTTTATTAAATTATTTTTGAAATAAAAGTAAAGTAAAATTTTCAAATAGATCACTATTCATTGAATTTATACCATTATCGATCTATACACTAAGAAATCTCTACAGGGGTCTTATCTGTACTTTGAATATTTTCATGGAAACATTATTGCAATAGGCATTATAGCGATACCACCAACGCCTATATAATAAATTTTAAATATTTATCTGTCTGTATCAACATGACGCCAAAACTACTGAATCGATTTCGATGGGAGTCTTTTTATTCAACTAAGTGACATTTGACTCAACAAAGGATACATATATCATACTGCCTTATTTAGGGGGTTGGCAGTTAATTGAATTTTGGTTGTATTTCAACCGATTTTGAAGCATCTTTTTTTTTCATCTAAATATTTTGTAGACTCAAACATAAATTTCATCACGCTACACGTAGCTTAAGTTACGACTTGGGGAAATGAATAAATTGTATTTTGGGTTTTGACTTGGAACTAAATACACATATCTATTAAGCTACGTGGCTTCGATTTAAAAAATGTACCTATTCATTTACATACTATAATAATTAGTCCTCCCACCGATTTTCGGTGATGGCGGCCAATCTCCCAGGGATCGGCCAACTGCACAGGATCCGTTTTTTAGTGCCTAAGTGTTTGCACTACACACAGGTGCACTCTCTGTTCCTTCAATCTCTTATTCTGATGGGACAGATTGACTGACACGACCAGAGATAAATCAGGCACAGGACCAACTATCTACATGCCCATCCGACAGCATGGATCATCTTACTTTTCGGACAATCAGGTGATCAGCAATGCAATATCATAACCAAACTAACAACAATGCAAAGTCATTGTCCCCCGCCGGAAATCGAACCCGGGACCTCTGGGTCGAGAGCCCATGGCTCAGACTGCTAGACCACAGACGCAGGAGCAATTTAAACAAAGAACAGCATAACCAACATTGTTTATGACTACCACGCGTACTAAAAAGTAGGCATAATTAGTTGTAAATGAAAATAAAAAGTCACGCAACCACAGATGAAGCTAATACCAGTCAACAGATCACAAAATATTAGCGTTGTCCGTTCAAATGTTTATGTTTTTCTTAGACCTACGACATGCCGGCGACGATAGAGTAAATAATTCCTATCGATATCGTTCATCGATTGTGTCACGTCTCTAGATTAACAAAAATGAATGAACGAATGGAAAAAATACAATTATAATCCGACTCATTAGAGAATGACAACATACTGGTTTACATGCATTCAGAACCCTGGATGTTTTATTGGGTCGTATTATTCACTCCTGTCACCGCGCAGTTTATTCATTTTAGAAGAAAATAACAAGAAATATTGATCTAAAATACAATTGCATATGAAAAAAAATATTGCTGATTCGATTACTATAAGTTTTGCTAAACAAAACAGCATATTTCACCATTTTCAAAGGTATTTTTCCTCCTCGAAATTTGAAGTCACACTGACGTTGGTAGTTTGTTTACTGTGTCCAAATTTCACACTATCGGTCTAGAGGGGTAAGGAGTAAAATGTCATAATTGCACGTCCAGAGGTTGTTTCGTCCAAGGGCAAACCCTTAATCTGATCGTCTTTGTTTTAGGCTCTGAGGAGATTTTCGCAAAATTTTGTATTTCATTTTTCGTTTCTAAAATATTGAGCGCTAAGATAAATAATCGGATAAAAAAAACACTATTTCGGCAAAAAATGGTGCTGAAAGAATTAAATACTCTGACTTTAGAATTTATCTGATTGTTCGCGGATCCAAAAAACCCACAGAACAGACAACAAGCAAACTTTTTTTATTTATAGGTGCTGAATCTTTTGCGCGTCGAAGAAATCAACCCAGAATACATGCTCGAGAGAAGCTTCTTCCAATTCCAGAACCAAGCGGCCATTCCAGAACTCATAGACAGTAAGTATGCTAACAACTAGTTTGTACATATATTTATACGATATTTAATTTAATTTTTTTTTGGGACCTTATAGCTATGGTTTTTTCAACTCAGGTTTAGAATAAAGGTAAACAAAGTTTCATGTCTTTTAATCGAAGATCTTGTTTCTAAAATAAGTTAGTTAATAAATTACCTATTAGATTATGACAACATAATGAAATAGTAGTTTTAGTAATTTAACTAATATTTTTTTTGAATGTTTATGTTTATAATCTTATATTTTCATCAATAAAGACAATGACAATAGATTGTTTTTGAAATGTGTTTTTGGATTAAAAGACCTAAAACTTTTTTTGCCTTTATTCTAAAACTGAATTGGAAATACTCTAGGTAAATATTGGAGATAGATTAAAAGTGTAAAAACCGACACAACAACACTTCGTAAGACGCACCGATTTCGAGTAGTAACCAAAAAACGGGGTATTCTTTGCGCCCCGCCTCTCTTACTGACCTAGAGGGTAGGGACTTTTAGTGTGTTTATCTCCTAGCTAGTTCAAACTAAAGTCCTGGAGTCAAACTTCCTGCTTTCGACCTTTCCGACTAGATTCCCCTTCTTCCTCTTCTTAGCGAGTGGATTCTCGAGTTGATAGACCCGAAGAACCTTTGTGTCAGAGTTTTCAAACAGCACACATAGATTCCCCTTGTGAGCATTCCTTTACCAACTTATTTCTAATGCTAGAGGTGCGAGCGAAACAGAAGGAGTACGACTTGGTCTCTATCGAGCAGGAGCACTCGATAGCTTCCTACTGCAACATCCGCTCACAGCTGGATCACGTCACGCCTTTATCCCGCAGCGGGATAGGTAGAGCGCAAAACGCTTCTTAAATGGCGTCTTCGTCTGACAAAAATTAAGGACTATTTTAGATCATAATGTGTATCGCTATAGTAAAAAGTTATCAAACTACAAAACACTAGGACCCACGAATCCCTTTGCTGACTTCTACAGCATGCCCGAGAAGAAGAGCAGTTGGAACATTCTATGTTTTTCTTTCGCTCCCAACATAGAAGACCCATTCATCACCATTTTTAAATTATATTCAATTTATACTTGCGATTGTCGGCATATTTATAATGTTGTTCATATATATTATTCAAGTTGTTTGTATCTCTTTCCAACGCTAGAGGTGCGAGCGAAGCAGAAGGAGTACGACTTGGTCTCTATCGAGCAGGAGCACTCGATAGCTTCCTACTGCAACATCCGCTCACAGCTGGATCTGTTGGCCGCGCAGTTCCGCTCATTCATCACCAGACCGGAGTATTTGAAGCCATTCTTGCAGCCAGGAAGGCTGGTCAAGGTAAGAAATTATACATACATATAATCACGTCCTTATCCCTAATGGGGTAGGTAGAGCGTGAACGACCTAAACAAAGGTCGTTTCGCCACATCTGACAAGGCTTTGAGAGTCATTTAAGATATATTTGTAGGTATATTGCTGTAGTAACAGGATGTCAGCCCATCGCCTAAATTACAATATACTGAAACCCTCGGATTCCTTAGCTGGTTTTTACAGCATGCCCAGGAGGAAATGCAGCTAGCACATTCTATGTTTTTCTCTCGCTCCCAGTCCAGCATGGAAGGCAAAGAAGAAAGAAGAAATTAATTACTTTGAAATTCTTAAAAAAAGATAATAGAGATGCTAAAAGTTACACTTGCACGGGATTTGAACCCACGATCTTTGGCGTACTGTGCGAACCAACTGAGCCGCCAAGCGATTCAATCCACCCAGTGAAACTAGTAGCATTCTGAAATGTTAATGTGTGACGTCATGCCATCTATTCTAAAGTATGTATGTGTCAATTTCATAAAATATTAATACAATGAAATTCTTATTTTGAATCAGGTTATTAGATAGTGTTTATTTTGATTATCTAGATATTTCGGGACGGTTGCACGTTCCATGATCACGAGTGGACAAGCAGTTTTTCATTCAAGTCACAATTCAAATCCTATAACATCAGGGTCACAAAATATCTACTTCGAAAAATTACTACTTTAGATTGCAGTAATAAAAATAACAAATTATTTTCTTTATTTATTACGATCCTACCAACTTGACTTGCTGGGAAGTAAGCTTTTGGAAATACGTTGTTTTGAGAACTTGGCGTTCTGAGAAGGTCAGGCCATTTCAGGAAGCTGGCTTTGTTAAGATTCTCACATCTCCCTTTCCCTTTTTAGGTGAAAACAGAGAAGCACGAATACGATTGGGGCATAATAGTGAACTTCCGTCACAAGATGGACAAAAAGAAGCATGGCAAGGAAGTGAACCCGCTCTCCGCGGAGGCTGTGATCATCGTGGATATACTACTGCACGTGAAGAAGGCTGGCGAGGGAGATGATAAGGCCAATGTTCCTTGCCCGCCCGGAGAGGTAAGGCAATCTTAAACCTTCAACTTTCGTTTTACTTTACAGAAAAACGTATAACACTCACAGAATCCCCTCATCAGGGTGCCATGGACCCACAAATAGTATTATATCAGGTGTAAGGGACGGCGTCCCGCAAGCTGATAGGGGTTGCTCAGTCAATGGAACTGAACAACTGTCACCAGGAAATTCTTTCAGAAAATTTAAAAATAAAATCCCGTACTAAATGACTACCTCGATCAGACAATTTGTATGAAAAACCATTTTTTTTATGGTGTAGTGAATAGGGCCGCTGCCTCCTGCGCGGGAGGTCGTGGTTCGAATCCCAACGCGTACGAATGTGCTTTTCGGTTTTCGAATTTCATATGTACGTTTATTCGGTGCTTTTTCCGTGCTTCGGAAGGCACGTTAAGCTGTTGGTCCCGGTTAATATCGTTTAATACCGTAGATATTAGTCGTCAAGCCATATCAGAGGCTAAGCATTGGCGGCTTGAAAACTCTGACCTAATCTAGGATTGGGTCTGGTTTCCCTTCTGGGTTGCGGAGGTCAGATGGCAGTCGCTCTCTGTAAAAACCAGTACCCTCGTTCAATCCCCTAGATGAGAAAGCCGACCCCGTGAGATACGGGATAAGGCTAGGGAAATGATGATGCCTACCTGTCCTGTTTGTTATGTTAGTGTTGATTGTGTGTTTTTATTGTTTGTAATGTGTTTTGTAGAAATAATGTACATACATACATAAAATCACGCCTTTATCCCTTACAGGGTAGGCAGAACGTAAAACGCCTCCTAAAAGGCGCTTTCGCCACGTCTGACATAAATTGAGGGCAATTTTAGATTGTAATGCGTATTGCTGTAGTGACAGGTTGTCAGCCCATCGCCTAAATTACAATACACTGTAACCCTCGAATCCCTTTTTTTCCCTTTTACTGACTTCTACAGCATGCCCGGGAGGAAGGGCAACTGGAACATTCTATGTTTTTCTTTCTCGGTCTCTTTCCAGTCCAGTATGGGAGAAATAATGTGATTTGTATTTTAGTATTTTGATTTGGTGTCTCTCTCATATTTTAGAAGCGTTGTCTATTTTGTTTCCTAGTCAGGCGACGTAGAAGTAGTCCCAGTGCTACACACGCTAATCTACCAGATCAGCTCGCTCCGGGTGTACTACCCCAAAGACCTGCGACCATCCGACAGCAGGAAGTCAGTGCTGAAAACCATCAATGAAGTCAAGAAACGGTTCCCAGAAGGACCTCCACTCTTGAACCCTGTGAAAGATATGAAGATTGAGGAACCCGTGTTTAAGGAATGTGTGGAGAGGATTAAGCAGTTGGAAGAGAGGTAAGTTAGAGGTATTTTTTAATATGAAGCTATTTTTAAAGCATTATTGTTTCTTTTTAATTGTAGCTTCCATGCTGGCCTGGAAGCGAGAGAAAAACATAGAATGTGCCAGCTGCATTTCCTCCCGGGCATGCTGTATAAATCAGTTAAGGGATTCGAGGGTTTCAGTATATTGCAATTTAGGCGATGGGCTGACAACCTGTCACTACAGCCGTATACCTATAATTATATCTTAAATAACCCTCAAAACTTTGTCAGACGTGGCGAAACGACCTTTGTTTAGGTTGTTTACGCTCTGTCTACCCCATTAGGGATAAAGGCGTGATTATATGTATGTATGTATGTTTTAATTGTAAATGGCCTTGATCTTGACTCGAGTCTTGGTCGTGGGCGACTGAGACGGAGGCGACCCTTGGAGCGAGATTACCCCATAAGTGTATGTTGTATGCATGCGGGTTGGTTTGAGTTTATTGCTTTTGACTCTAGTACAGGCCTCAAAAATGGAGACCGGTCAAAGGTGCTGGTATTTTATATGTCGACGGAACAATGGAAGGAAATTATTTAACAGAAGACTCCGGTACAATGGTGGTAAAAAAAAATACTAAGCGGTTCCTTGCCACTAACAAATCCTAATAATTTGAATATTCGATATTTTCGACCCTTTATAAAACACACATACATATAATCACGCCTTTATCCCTTTTTTAGGCAGAACGTAAACGACTTAATCGAAGGTAGTCACGTCTGACAAAGTTTTGAGGGTTATTTAAGATAGATTTGTAGGTATATTGCTGTAGTGACAGGTTTTCACCCCATCGCTTAAATTGTTAAATTGCAATATACAGAAACCCTCGGATCCCTTAGCTGGTTTTAACAGCATGCCCGGGAGGAAATGCATCTGGCACATTCGATGTTTTTCTCTCGCTCCCAGTCCAGCATGGAAGAGCTTTATAAAACCCGTGAAGACTAGAAGGATTGTTTTTCCTTCCTTGTTCAGAGATACAACCTTCTTTTTATTTATTTTAGTTTTTAGTTATACTTATTTTCACTATTCTATTTTTGTTGTATTTAAAGTATTTAAATATTTCCTATATTTCAGCACTACTCTCTTCGCTTTACATTCTCCTCTACCCAAAGGTTGTCTGGAAGAGATCGCTTCCAGCGATAAGACCGCCTTTGTGCACATTAATTTAAGTTTATTTTTGTATTTCTTGTTTTTTGTGTACAATAAAGTGTTTTTACTTACTTACTTACTTACTTCTTGCAGATTATACGCCCACCCCATGCACACGGACAAAAACCGCAGCGTCTTAACAGCAGCGTACGAAGGGAAACTAGAAATCTACGAAGAACTCCAACAGGTCAAGTCTGAACTCAGGAAAGCCAAGAGTATACTCCAGATGGACGAGCTGAAGAAGAGGAAACGAGTGTTGAGAAGACTCGGGTATTGTACCGCTGCGGATGTCATCGAGATGAAGGGACGGATAGCTTGCGAGTTGAGCAGGTGAGCAATCTGACATTATAATGCTTTTGGGCCTCTGATTTTCATTCAAACATATTGTTGGCAACTGGCTGCAGCGAAACCTCTTTTTACCATTAAATTGTTTTTTTTATTAAAAATGTATTTTTGAAAGTTTCTGTCAGTACACGAATTGTCGAACAAAAACCAAGTCGTATTTCTCATTATAAATCCCAATTACAGTCCCAATACTCGCTATCTTCAACACATATTTTATTATTTACTAGCGACCCGCCCCGGCTTCGCACGGAAATCATCAGTGTTTCTCTACTATATTATGCATGTATTATATATATAAAACTTCCTCTTGAATTACTCTATCCGTTAAAAGAAACCGCATTAAAATCCGTTGCGTAGTTTTAAAGATCTAAGCGTACATATGGATATAGGGACAGAGAAAGCGACTTTGTTTTATACTATGTAGTGCTATTTTTTTGCTTGTTTTTCTCTTTTCAGAGGTGTTTACATAGCATACGGGCTTTAGCCATTTTATTATTTAGGTATACTTTTCAGTATCACGGATCCACAGGGACCCGGCCTTTTAAGGCATACGAATTATTATTATTATTTTATTCCTGTATTTCATTCGTTTTCAATGTTTTTTTTTTCTATTTACAAATCATCCATTCTTTTCATTTGATCCTTTCCAAATATCTCAAGAACGGAAAAATTGATTTATTTTTAAGTCTAAGTTTCAAAGGGGCTCCCTACCAGCCTACCATCCCTTCCAACCACGTGAAACTTAACATAGAACAACCTTAGAGAAAATTACAGACCGATAACCTGATTTCCCTACTTCTATTACAGCGCGGACGAACTGCTGCTAACAGAGCTGATCTTCAACGGAGTGTTTACCAACCTCTCCGCGGAGCAGAGCGCAGCCTTGGTCAGCTGCTTCGTGTGCGACGAGAACGCCAACCAGGCCTCCGCCACCGGCGAGGAGCTGCGCGGCGTCCTGCGTCAGCTGCAGGTGAGCTAGGGCTCCACTAGCTGCTTAGGGGGCGACGAGGACGCCAACCAGGCCTCCGCCACCGGCGAGGAGCTGCGCGGCGTCCTGCGTCAGCTGCAGGTGA
Source organism: Scrobipalpa costella (assembly GCA_949820665.1). Taxonomy (NCBI): domain Eukaryota; kingdom Metazoa; phylum Arthropoda; class Insecta; order Lepidoptera; family Gelechiidae; genus Scrobipalpa; species Scrobipalpa costella. The sequence continues at coordinate 4,904,710 of OX463299.1, forward strand.
GCTATTGCTCCAATAGCTGCTTCGGGGGCAATGAGAACGCCAACCAGGCCTCCGCCACCGGCGAGGAGCTGCGCGGCGTCCTGCGTCAGCTGCAGGTGAGCTATTGCTCCAATAGCTGCTTCGGGGGCAATGAGAACGCCAACCAGGCCTCCGCCACCGGCGAGGAGCTGCGCGGCGTCCTGCGTCAGCTGTAGGTGAGATAGGGCTCCACTAGCTGCTTCGGGGGCGACGAGAACGCCAACCAGGCCTCCGCCACCGGCGAGAAGCTGCGCGGCGTCCTGCGTCAGCTGCCGGTGAGCTAGGGCTCCACTAGCTGCTTCGGGGGCGACGAGGACGCCAACCAGGCCTCCGCCACCGGCGAGGAGCTGCGCGGCGTCCTGCGTCAGCTGCAGGTGAGCTAGGGCTCCACTAGCTGCTTCGGGGGCGACGAGAACGCCAACCAGGCCTCCGCCACCGGCGTGCTTAGACAGTTACAGGTAACCGGAAGCGTTCTGATGATAGCAAATATACAGAATCTGCCAGTACTGCACAAAAATGTTTAGAATCTGACAGTTACTGCACTACTGTAGTGTTAAGAAGGGTTCGGAACTTGATATGGGCGCTTAAAAGTGTACAAAAACTGACCGTAGTGCTCAGAAATGTTTAGAATTCGTCAGTACTGCTCAGGTAATATTTAGAATCTGCCAATCATAATCTCCTGTTGCCTATCCCGTATCTCTCGGGGTTGGCTACCGAATCTAGGTGATTGTACGAAGGTACTGGTTTTACACAGAGCGACTGCCATCTGACCTCCGCAACCCAGAAGGGAAACCAGACCCAATCCTAGATTAGGTCAGAGTTTTTAAGCCGCCAATGCCTAGCACTGGCCTCTTACATGGCTTAACGACTAATATCTACGGTATTCACCGATACTAACCAGGACCAACGGTTCAACATGCCTTCCGAAGCACGGAATAGGCGCCGAATGAAGGTGCGTATGATATTCGAAAACCGAAAATCACATTCGAACCACGACCCTAGGAAACAGCGGCCCAATCCACTACACCAGTGGGCTCACTGCTCAGAAATTGTTAGAAACTGCTAGTTTTTTAGAATCTGCCAGTACTGTCCAAAAATTTTTAGATTCTGCCAGTACTGCTCAGAAATGTTTAGAATCGACCGACACGATGAACCCTGGTATCAGAGTTTTTAAACTGCCTAATAGCACAGCTGACATAGGTGGTCTGAAGCGTTCATAACTGCCAACAGTGTTGAGAAGGAATAGGAATATTTTATTGCCCAAAAATACTTAAGAATAGCAGTTAGATTACAATAAAACCGTTAAACATAATGACGGTATGTATTAGTATATGCTATAAAGTATATATGTATTCCGATAAATATGATATACAATATTACTTATTAAATATTGTCACTATGATTTACTTATTGTACTATATCCCGTGAAGTCCCCATCTTTCAGTAGGTTGGCTGGAAGAGATCTCTTATAGAGATAAGTTCGCCTTTGCTTTAATTTTAAGATTTAACTCATGGCGTCGATTCTCGCGATATAAATCTAATTCTTAACTAGCACTGTCACTTTCTTAAGTTTGAAATAAGAACAGGTTAGCAAGTAAACACATGACTTTGACATTTCTTATTTGACGCAAGACGCTTCAAATAAGAACTGAGAATAGAGCATGCTTCCTTATTTTACGTCAAATAAGCAGTCTTATGTCAGATAAGAAATGTCAAAGCCATGTGTTTATTTGCTGTCCTGTTCTTATGTCAAACTTAAGAAAGTGACAGCGTTAGCTAAGAATAAGAATAAAGATTGTGTCGCGAGAATCGATACCAATGTATTGAAATTTATGCAAATAAGAATATATCATCATCATCTCCCTAGCCTTATCCCGTATCTAACGGGTCGGCTACCTAATCTAGGGGATTAAACGAGGGTACTGGTTTTTACACAGAGTGACTGCCATCTGACCTCCGCAACCCAGTAGGGAAACCAGACCCAATCCTAGATTAGGTCAGAGTTTTCAAGCCGCCAATGCTTAGCACTGGCCTCTGACATGGCTTAACGACTAATATCTACGGTAATAAACGATATTAACCGGGACCAACGGCTTAACGTGCCTTCCGAAGCACGGTAAATCACAATAAAGAATATATAATATGTACTTTTCCAGGAATACGCGCGTCGAATAGCGAAGGTGTCGATCGACTCTAAAATGGACCTTGACGAGGACGAATACGTGTCAAAGTTCAAGCACACGCTGATGGACGTGGTGCTGGCGTGGGCCAAGGGCAGCAGTTTCTTACAAATTTGCAAGATGACTGATGTTTTTGAAGGTAGGGCCTTCTGTTTTTAACACGCTTTTCGGTCGACCTGTATTTTTTTAAATTTTATTTATTTAGTTGCAAAAGTATATATATACATATGACAATCGGTGTCGTTAAACCTGATAAGGTTTGTCAACGACACAACATTCCGCTTCTATAGGTACAGTAAATAAATTAACTTATATTAACAAACTTAAGCAATTCAAGTTTAGTACTTATACATTAGTTTAAACAGTATGTAACTATGTAATGGAATCTAAGGTTACTAATTTATTTATTGAATTTATTTATTGTTTTATTTCAGGCAACTGAGACCCGTGTCAATACATAAAATAATGTATAATAATGTATAGTATTATAAACTTAAATCTAATAAACAATACTATAAATATACTACAGTAAAATTAGACCTAAATATAAAATCTTCTTCTTCTGTCGAGTGGGTATCGAGTCTATCGACCCGATGAACCCTGGTGTCAGAGTTTTTAAACCGCCTAGTAGCACAACTATCAGGTCTCTGACATGGTTTGAGTAACGGCCACTATCAAAGACAGCGACGTGCCCTCCGAAGCACGAAATCTTTTTTTCTTTTCGGACAATCAGGTGATTCAGCCTGTAATGTCCTAACCAAACTGGGGAAAAATTCACAAAGCGATAAATTCTCAAATATCAACTTTGTGTTTCCCCCCTGGGAATCGAACCCAGGACCTCCGGATCGGGAGTCCATGGCACTAGCCACTAGACCACGGAGGCAGTTGTTTCTCTACTGTGCTACCTCATCAAATTCAAAATAATGTTATTTCGGAAAACATTCATAGTTGTTAGCATCATCGGGTTGCATTGTTTAGTAATTCCAATTTGGTTTTAGAAAAAAGGTAATCAAAGTTTCTCATGTCTTTTAATCGAAGATCTTGTATCTAAAATAAGTTTTAGCTGTTAGACAGAAAGACATAACGATATAGTTAGTTTTAGTAACTTAATTAATATGAGTAACTTACATACATACATAAAATCACGCCTTTATCCCTTACGGGGTAGGCAGAGCGATAAACGCCTCGTAAAAAGTGGTTTCGCCACGTCTGACAAAAATTGAGGGCAATTTTAGATTGAAAAGTGTATTGCTATAGTGACAGGTTGTCAGCCCATCGCCTAAATTACAATGCACTGTAACCCTCGAGTCCCTTTTGCTGACTTCAACAGCATGCCCGGGAGGAAGGGCAGCTGGAACATTCCATGTTTTTTTATCTCTCCCAGTCCAGCATGGAAGGAAGAGTATGAGTAACTTAATTAATATTTAGTAACTTAATTGATATAATTAATATAATTCTTCCATGCTGGACTGGGAGAGATAAAAAAACATGGAATGTTCCAGCTGCCCTTCCTCCCGGGCATGCTGTTGAAGTCAGCAAAAGGGACTCGAGGGTTACAGTGTATTGTCAGACGTGGCGAAGGCGCCTTTTAAGAGGCGTTAAACGCTCTGCCTACCCCGTAAGGGATAAAGGCGTGATTTATGTATGTATGTATTAATATGAGCTTTTGAATAAAAAGATATATAGATAATGAGGTTTTGAATAAAAAGATATGAAATATTGTTTACTGTTATTCTAAAACTGAGTTGGAAACACTACCAGGTGTAAGGGACAGCGTAAACCGAAACCGAATTGGAAATACTATAGTGATACATACATACATATGGGGTAGGCAGAGCGTAAACGACCTATAAAAAGGTCGTTCCACCACGTCTGACACACTTTTGAGGGTTATTTAAGATAGATTTGTAGGTATATTGCTGTAGACAGGTTGTCAGCCCATCTAGGCGATGCATATACAAATCTATCTTAAATAACCGTCAAAACTTTGTCGGATGTGGCGGATCGACCTTTGGGTCGTTTACGCTCTGCCTACCCCATTAGGCATACGTAATTGTATGTATGTATGTAGTAAACTATAGCAAAGTCACCATACAGTAAAAAATATATTCTCTCTCTCTCTCTCCAGGCTCAATAATCCGCTGCATGCGTCGACTAGAAGAGGTGCTTCGCCAGCTCTGCCAGGCCGCCAAGAACATCGGGAACACAGACTTGGAGAACAAGTTCAGCGAAGGCATCAAACTGCTCAAACGCGACATCATATTCGCAGCCAGCTTGTACATGTGAAATGGTCACTCTAAAAGTGAAGTCCTCCTTGCTTGTACATGTGAAGTGCTGAGGTGATTTTCACTCGTTTGTTCTCAAGGAGGACTTCAATATTGGTCACTCTAAAAGTGAAGTCCTCCTTGCTTGTACATGTGAAGTGCTGAGGTGATTTTCACTCGTTTGTTCTCAAGGAGGACTTCAATATTGGTCACTTCATAAGTGAAGTCCTCCTTGCTTGTACATGTGAAGTGCTGAGGTGATTTTCACTCGTTTGTTCTCAAGGAGGACTTCAATATTGGTCACTCCATAAGTGAAGTCCTTCTTGCTTGTACATGTGAAGTGCTGAGGTGATTTTCACTCATTTGCTATTAAGGAGGACTTCACTTATGGAGTGAGCATTCATACTTTTTTGTTCGAGACGCAACTTACCGCCTTAAGGCACCGAGAGAGAAATTTTCCGGCTGCTATAGTAGCTGACGCAATCATGGCGCAATGCAACTGATTATGTATAATGATTTAGTGTATTAGAATACTGAGAGAAATTTGCAACCAACAAAATGGGTTAATGTTTGGTGAGTGCATTTACCGGCATTCTTGCTCCAAAGGTTATTATCCTTGTTTCTTATTGAAATATTGTTTCTCAACGGTGTTTTGTACTTCAAAAAATGATTGTTAATTGAGATATTTTGTACACTTCGACTTGTAAGTTTCTTATATTTACGTAATAGACATATTGAACTACATAAACGATTTTTTATTGAATGTTTCCTGTAATTTAAGGGATCCGAGGGTTTCAGTATACTGCAATTTAGGCGATGGGCTGACAACCAATCACTACAGCAATAAACTTACAAATCTATCTTAAATAACCCTCTAAATTTTTCAGACATGGCGGAACTACCATAGTGTAGGTAGTTTACGCTCTGTCTACCCCATTAGAAATAAAGGCGTGAATATATGTGTGTATGTTTCCTGTAATATGTTATAATTTGGTGTTCTTGCCTCCCAATTTTGTGTGGCTATAATTTCTTATCTTCAATTTTGTGTAAAGTAGAATGTTCTTGCTCATCTTATTTTGAGCGGTTGTATGAAGTGGGAATGTTCTTGCTCATCTTATTTTGAGCGGTTGTATAAAGTGGGAATGTTCTTGCTCATCTTATTTTGAGCGGTTGTATGAAGTGGGAATGTTCTTGCTCATCTTATTTTGAGCGGTTGTATGAAGTGGGAATGTTCTTGCTCATCTTATTTTGAGCGGTTGTATGAAGTGGGAATGTTCTTGCTCATCTTATTTTGAGCGGTTGTATGAAGTGGGAATGTTCTTGCTCATCTTATTTTGAGTGGTTGTATGAAGTGGGAATGTTCTTGCTCATCTTATTTTGAGCGGTTGTATGAAGTGGGAATGTTCTTGCTCATCTTATTTTGAGCGGTTGTATGAAGTGGGAATGTTCTTGCTTATCTTATTTTGAGCGGTTGTATGAAGTGGGAATGTTCTTGCTCATCTTATTTTGAGCGGTTGTATGAAGTGGGAATGTTCTTGCTCATCTTATTTTGAGTGGTTGTATAAAGTGGGAATGTTCTTGCTCATCTTATTTTGAGCAGTTGTGTGAAGTGGGAATGTTCTTGCTCATCTTATTTTGAGCAGTTGTATGAAGTGGAATGTTCTTGCTCATCTTATTTTGAGCGGTTGTATGAAGTGGGAATGTTCTTGCTCATCTTATTTTGAGCGGTTGTATGAAGTGGGAATGTTCTTGCTCATCTTATTTTGAGTGGTTGTATAAAGTGGGAATGTTCTTGCTCATCTTATTTTGAGTAGTTGTGTGAAGTGGGAATGTTCTTGCTCATCTTATTTTGAGCGGCTGTATGAAGTGGGAATGTTCTTGCTCATCTTATTTTGAGCGGTTGTATGAAGTGGGAATGTTCTTGCTCATCTTATTTTGAGCGGTTGTATGAAGTGGGAATGTTCTTGCTCATCTTATTTGGAGTGGTTGTATAAAGTGGGAATGTTCTTGCTCATCTTATTTTGAGCAGTTGTGTGAAGTGGGAATGTTCTTGCTCATCTTATTTTGAGCGGTTGTTTGAAGTGGGAATGTTCTTGCTCATCTTATTTTGAGCGGTTGTATGAAGTGGGAATGTTCTTGCTCATCTTATTTTGAGCGGTTGTATGAAGTGGGAATGTTCTTGCTCATCTTATTTTGAGCGGTTGTATGAAGTGGGAATGTTCTTGCTCATCTTATTTTGAGCGGTTGTATGAAGTGGGAATGTTCTTGCTCATCTTATTTTGAGCGGTTGTATGAAGTGGGAATGTTCTTGCTCATCTTATTTTGAGCGGTTGTATGAAGTGGGAATGTTCTTGCTCATCTTATTTTGAGCGGTTGTATGAAGTGGGAATGTTCTTGCTCATCTTATTTTGAGTGGTTGTGTGAATTGAAATGTTCTTGCACATCTTATTTTGAGCAGTTGTGTGAAGTGGAATGTTCTTTCCCATCTTATTTTGAGAAATTGTGTGAATTGGAATGATTTTTTTTCCCATCTTATTTTGAGTGGTTGTGTGAAATGGAATGTTTTTTCCTATCTTATTTTGAATGGTTGTGTGAAGTGGAATGTTCTTGCTCATATTATTTTGAGAAATTGTGTGAACTGGAATGTTCTTGCCCATCTTATTTTGAGCAGTTGTATGAAGTGGAATGTTTTTTGCCCATCTTATTTTGAGCACTTGTGTGCAGTGGAATGCCCTTGCCTATCTTATTTTGAACAGTTGTGTGAAGTAGAATGTTTTTTTCCCATCTTATTTTGAGCACTTGTGTGTAGTGGAATGTCCTTGCCTATCTTATTTTGAGCAGTTGTGTGAAGTGAAATGTTCTTGCCGATCCTATTTTGAGCAGTTGTGTGAAGCGGAATGTTTTTGCCCATCTTATTTTGATCAATTGTGTGAAGTGGAATGTTCTTGCCCATCTTATTTTGATCAATTGTGTGAAGTGGAATGTTCTTGCCCATCTTATTTTGATCAATTGTGTGAAGTGGAATGCTCTTGCCCATCTTATTTTGATCAATTGTGTGAAGTGGAATGTACTTGCCCATCTTATTTTGAGCAATTGTGTGAATTGGTATGTTCATGCCGAACTTATTTTGAGCAATTGTGTAAATTGGTATGTTCATGCCAATCTTATTTTGAGCAATTGTGTGAATTCTAATGTTCTTGCCCATCTTATTTTGTGCGGTTGTGTGAAGTGAAATGTTCTTACTCGTTATTTTTTTGTAGCCGAGTCACAGAATAACAAATAATACCTAACGGTACAGAAAACGCACTCCCGTACAATACAATCCTCGCTCAAAAAGCTAATAATTAACAAGGAACTTATAAATGCAGGCAAATTGTATCTTACGCGTAACGCGGAGAGTCGAAATCAACCCCTATCAGGATGCGGGACGCTGTCCCTTACACCCGGTATTGAAGTAAAGAGAGACAGACCATACGTTCATCGAGACGATCGACAGCCTGACCGCTTAGCCGCTGTTGCTGGCGGTTGGCGGAGGCAACCGGTCTCATACCTAAACTCTAGAGCAAACAAAAATAATAATGAAACACGAATACACAATGTTATAAGAGAACTTTATTGTTTTAATTACGGTATATCTATAGCATGAACTGGCAAATAACAAAATGAAACAGTATTCGACTAGAAATTACACTAGAGAACCTTGATCAGAAACGGCCGTGCCCATACAATACAACTATTTGAATCAACTAATAAAACAAATATCTCAAACAGTGATTCCGAAAAATATTTAAAATTCAAATTTCGAATAATTAGTCCTAAAAGCTTTAACACGGTAAGATTCAATACAATAACGAAAATAGCCTTATTTGTATAGAAAACCGTACATAGTTAAACGGCGAAGTGAATGAGCACAGTTTCCCTAAATTATTGCACATACAAATTAGTTTCGATTAGTTTATAGAATGCCTGTCCTCACGTATCATATATTATTGTCTTTCATACACGCTTACTCTTAGAAACAAGAACCAAGTACAATCTTTCGCTTTAACTTAATTACAAACTTCAACATTTCTCTATCGCAGAGTGCTAAGACAGAAATTTTCTTAATATTATTACTCACGAGTAATTTTTTAAACGAGTTTTAAAATTGGGCAAATGAAAAACATAATCAAGAAGTAACTAATTCTGTTTTTACTGGGGTTAGTTTTTTTATTTTCACGGAATAAATAAAATAACTTAGGATAAGGCAGTGGACCTTATAGGTCTATTGGAATTTTATTAACTCAGATAGTTGGCAATATAAAGCTCATTTCTGTCTTAGCTTACATCGGTCCCACCCACAGACAACATAAACTAATCGACATACGAAACTATACTACCACCACGCTTATAATGAACGAAGGCGGGGGGGTTCCATGGTTGTGCATTTGCTGTTATTATTTGCATTAGTGGCTATTTGGAAATACTATGTCTTTTTTGCCGCGTTCATTATCAGCGTGGTGGTACTATACGAAAGTATTACAATAAAAAACATTAAAAAACTTATTCTATAGTCTCATTTGGTGCCTGAATTGATATGTCCGAGAAATCAACGCGAAAACGAATTCTAATTTGTCTAGCTAATACTTTTGCGTAACTAAACGAGGTATTCCTTTGTGTCTATAGTTACGTTCGACTGGGGAACCTTTTGGTTACGAACTGTGAAAATACGAAGGAAGATAGGGTATATGCAGGAAGGTAGGGTATAGATAGGCATTGTGCGCCTATTTTGTACGCACCTAAAAATTGTTGGAATAAAACATTTTGCTGTTGAACGTGAACAATATAATTAAAACTTTTTTTTAATAATATGCAATTTTTGCAAGGAAACAAAATGTAAAGTCAATTCTTTTTTTCTTTTTTTTACACGTTTTACACGAGTTTTTACGGCGATAGGCATCGACTCATTGTAGATATTCAATTTAGTTCTGACATTAAGTCGAGTTGCGATTGTGACCGAGAGATACATCGTTTTAGTAACACAACAGGAAGATTATCTACCTCACTTATGTCTGTATAGATTTAGTATTAGAAATAAACGTGTTGTTATTCTGTATGAGTGTCTAAAATCTATACATATAATAAATCTCTAAAGGGTCGTGTCTGTAATTGCAGCAGGCATTATTAACGATATAAAGATCAAATCGATTTTTTTTGATTTTTGTCTGTCTGTCTGTATGTTACCACATCACGCCAAAACTACTGAACCGATTTCAATGGGACTTTTTTTATTCAAGTGTGTGTTACCCGGGTTGCAACTTAGGATACGTAAAATCACGTTACCTAACTTAGGGAGTAGGCAGGAAATTGAAATTTGGCTGTTTCTTAACCGATTTTTATGGAACTTTTGTTATTCGATAGAGCATTATTTAAAATCAAAGTTACGACACAAATAATCAAGCCTCATGACTTAGGAGGTAAGTAGAAAATTTAATTTTGTCGTTTTTAACCGATTTTGATGGAATTTTTTGTTTGACTGAGCATTACTTAAACTCAAAGTAACGATACAAATAATCACGCCACCTGACTTAAGGGGTAGACAGGAAATTGAACTCTGATCGTTTTTAACCAATCATAATGGAACTTTTTATTTGACTTGAGTTTTTTAATTACCTGGTGTCCAGCCTAGGTTAGAAATAATCACATAAACCATTCTAATATTGAGTAAGTTACGATACAAATAATCACGCCTTATGACTTAGGAGGTAGGTAGGAAATTGAACTCTGATCGTTTTTAACCGATTTTTATGGAACTTTTTTTGTTTGACTAAGCATTACTTAAACTCAAAGTTACGATACAAATAATAACGCCACCTGACTTAGGGGGTAGGCAGGAAATTGAACTCTGATCGTTTTTAACCGATTTTAAAGGGACTTTTTATGTGACTGAGCTTTTTTTAATTACCTGGTGTCCAGCCTAGGTTAGAAATAATCACGCATACCATTCTATATTGAGTAAGTACCCCAGTTTGTATAGAAAACACGCAGTGTCGAACATACCGAAAACGCTTCTCCGCGCGTAGGAGCAGGATCTGCTAGCTCGCACGCGGAATCGTGTTTTCCATACAAATTACGCGCGCGGGTTAGCAGATCCCGCTCCTACGCGTTTTCAGTATGTTCGACACTGTGTGTTTTCCATACAAACAGAGCGTACGAAGCCGCGGGCACAATTATACATCATACATATGTTAACTCTTTATCTATTAAAAAACGTAAGTTGTAAATAATCTTAAATATTCAATAGTTGAATTACAAATTCAACGAAAAAATTGTACCATGAGTTTTATATAATTAATTGATCCCAAAACAATAAGAAATGGAAACTAAGAAACAACCGTTAGGTAACACAACTCCTTCCATATTTAAGTAGACAGGTACATATAATACCTACTATAATGTACTATGTTCGCATAGGTGTAATGTAAGACTGTATTCTATCCCAATTATGTAAAATATAAAAACAAAAAAAGGGATTAGGGATATAGGCGTGATTATATGTATGTATGTTAATCAAAAAAATACATTGCCATTTAAAATAATAACTACCACGCGCACGCAGTCGCGGGCACAGCTAGTAAATAATAAAATTGATTATTATAAAAAAAAAAGTCCCAATTTAAGTGTTAGGATGTGTTCAAAGTGTGTAATTGCGTTCTTTTTCCCGGGAATTATATTATCTTACTTCTAAAGATTTTTATAACACAATGTAGTTGTAATTTTAGTTACATATCTGAATCGTATGATTCTCGAACCAAAAGCTCCCCAGTCGCCGTCTCAACTGAACCCGCGAGGTGCACGTTAAAATATCAGCACACCGCCCAATACACTCTGCCTATGCTATATAAGTATACGCTATTATTATCGATTTAATACTTAGAAGTTATAACACTCCAGCGCGCCCGACTGCTATGGAAGACTCTACGCTTACACAACGGTGGTTCTTCGGCTGATTTTAGATAAAACCTTTATCAGCATTGAAAGTTGTTATACTTACTCGAAAAACTGTAAGAATGAATTCTCCGTTTTTTTAACGTTGCGTTATCGATACTAACTTGTTTTGCGGCCCATACCCAGTTATTGCTTTACAACTTTAAAGAAAGACAATCTCAAAACATATGTTTGTAACAAGGTTATAGTCAGCGGTTCTGTAATTTGAACCTCTGCTAAGTTGCAAAGAAAAAGCAGTTTAGGGGCCGCAAAACACGTGGGTAGAATAGAATAGAATATAGTTTATTTGCACAAAAATATCGATAATTCAACGTTATAAATACGATCAATAGCTTTAATAGATGCAATTCCTATGGGTTTTTTTTATAGTAGATTAGATAGGCAATCATTTGTCCGCCATCTCACCTGATGGGAAGCGATGTTGCAAACTATGATGGAGCATGATGAAACATCTATTTTCATTTGTTTTTCTTCTGAATAGAATCTATCGCAGCGCCATCTTATTTTTTTTCGTATATAGGTTTAAACAGTGTCCTTAACTAAAAGATTAAGATCCTAAGCAAGAACCTAATTTATTATAAGATATTTAAATAACAAAGGGAAGAATTATTTTTCATCATATAGGGCAAAACGTCATTTTACCGACCACCTCTAGTAACAAGTTACTATTTTCTTAAATATTGTACGAAACAAGAGCTCCACTGAAATAACACATAGCCTATTTTTTGTCAAACTCATGAAGTAAATATTAACACTAGTTACTGAAAGTGACCAATAACTGAAAGTGGCCAGTAATAGTACGTTTTACCCTACACTTCAGAAACTGTAAGATGGTAGCTGTCACCGATGCCATTGTTAAGGAAAACAAATTAGAATCCATAGGAATTGCATCTGTCACAGAAACCATCTTGAATTTTTTCGTGTATATTTTTTTTTTAAGCTTAAATCAGCCGAATGCTCACCAAGAAGCACATTCGATACACCAGTCGTACGCCCCTCATTTAAAACGAGCTACACCTTTATATCGACTCCTTACTGTTATTTTTACAAAATGTACATTCTTCAAAAGCGCCGCCGTCCGGTTATCAGTTACTATATTGCGTTACGATATGGTTATGTGTTCCATGATATGTGTATTGATGACAGTAATCTCTGGTTTTCTGGTTTTTGGGATCTGGTCTCTCGGATTTTGGACTTATTTATAAAAAAATGTGTTAATGATTTCATAGTGTGTTTGATATGATATGACAAAGTATAAACGTGTGAATGACGGCGTGTTAAACATAGAAGTTAAATTTCCACCATAGAATAGAACAGTATTTAATATTTGTTTCCTTACTGACTGATCCTAGATTTTTCCAAATTCCGTATCCTTTAATCCGTTTCCCGTGTTTGAAAGTGGCAATGCGCAAACCGCGTCAAGAAAAAGAAACAAAAAAACAGAGTGTTCTAGAAACTAAATTGAATTACTTGGACCTTCAATATAGCTGTAGTTAATCTGCAGATCGAGTCATTTTGTACGGAAGGTTCACTTATTTCTACTTATGTCATATCCATGTCAAAGTTTTAAAATTTTTGTGACTATCTCACTTTAAAAAAAGAACTAGGCAGCTAGAGACCAAATCCCAACAACCAATTTAGACTATATAAAATGTGCGTATATTCACCACTGCCTCCCAACACCCAACACTTATACAATCCTAGAAGATCTAGCAAAATATACCTCTTAAAATATTGTCCCTTCAGAAACACTCTCTACCTACTCTTTCATAATTCGTATTGTGTATTGCTATTGTGTTTAGGGTTGAACTAACGAAATAATGATTTGACAGTGCTATATTAAAATAGGCTATCGTAATTTATACGGTATGTTTAGGACGGTGTATCGAAAATTTAAAAAGATTCTTCGGTCAGCAAAAAAATTCTTTTGAGTGTACGTGTACGTACGTATATATACTTTGCAGTGTACGAGTTTCTTGATTTTTGAAGACTTTTCTATACTATTCTTGCGCCGCTTCTTATCCACTGCTATAACACGTAAAACAGTAGTAGACATTCAATAAGTATTCCATGGAATCTATGTTGAAGAATAAATTATTCATTATTTCTCTGAATGTATGAACAAGGAAAACATTTCCTAGAAGAATTTGTTTCGTTAACCTAAGCAATCCCTTTTAATTTCGGTGCACCATCTTTTACACCCGGTAAAATTTGTCTTGGTTCTGATTATTTGCTACGTTAATTTATCATGTAATTACATTTACATTTCTCATTACTAGCGAGGCTTTCTCTTCTATAGCACTGCCTCTCTTTCGGTAGCAGACCCTAAGTGTGAGATTACTGTGATCAATTAGACTTTACATACAAATGCGAGCTTGCTACTGTCCTTTACCGACTACTGTATACAATATATCTGCTTTCATTGGGATAAATATCGTGGTTTGGCACTCAATGTGTTTTGGTAAGACTGCTACGGAGATTTTGTACTATTTTGATAGTTAGGTTTACTCTGCGATGCAATAATTCTGCCATATTCTAAATCTAAGGATTTAAGACTGTCGAAAACAGCTGGACATCAGTGACTGATTTTATACGTGGACTGAGCATTAACCCCTCTCAGTTTGTGGGATGCTGTCCCTTACACCCGGTGTTACCTTACTTGACAAACAGTGACCGATTATCGATCATGTAATATACCGTGGGCATTATTAGTAACCCCAAGGCCGAAAAGGTGATGGATTGTTTGTATTAGTTCAGAACTATTGCATTTTAGAACAAACTTTGGTACCATTTTCATTCTGGATTTTTTATGGACAATAGCAAGTGATGAAATATTAGGACTATTCGATATGAATTTATAAAACCCTATGTATGTAAGGTATATATGGATCTGAATTTTATTCCTATGAAACATTCACATTTAGGATAGGTACAAACGAGTATTAAATATGCTTACATTCTTATTCCGCGAATTTAAAACTTACGTATGAGAGATAGGATATGGTATTAAATTTATCATTGATTTTGGAATGATATTTGATCTACGGATCCGATTTATAATGATATGGGAACAAATTGCAAAGTTCTAAGGTTTTACAGTTAAATTGATTTACATTAAGTTTTGTTTTTGCAGTTAAAAAATCTTTCCCAACCGTTCTGGTCTTCAAAACAAGTTATCTTATCAGAGCAGAGTGTCGTTATTCTTTAGGCCTTTTTATTAAGATAGTTTTTTTTAATTGTTAATCTTAGGATCTTAGGCCGTATTAATGCGACGAGTTATGAAAACTTTTATATCGCGTTTTAGGCAGTTTTTTTTGTTCCATGTAGAACTCCATAACTATTTCTCATGTAACTGTAAAACCTCTATAAATTGATATTACTCGATACATAGGTACACTATGATAATGATTCATGAACGACAGTAGAAGTCGAGTTCGAACGATTCAAACGTCAGCAACACACGTCTTACACCGTAATAGGCCATTTAAGTTAGTAAAATATTTACAGTAAAAATATGAAACCCTTCAGTTTCTCCAATACAACATTATTCGAAGATTAGGCGAGAAAATCTAACAACTAGACGATTTGGAAAGTCGTCTGAGGCAGCAGCGGGTAATAGAAGATATCTCCTCTTTTAATAATGAACTTGGTGTCAGCTTTATAGCACCAGATCGTACTTAGATTCAGGCCTTCTGAGTACTTGTCTGTGTTAAGTCGTGACTCCTGCTCTGAAAGATTACACAAACATACTCCCGCGGGGCAGAGAGGAGAAGGAGAATGTTTGTGAAACCCTTCCCCTCTATGTTTTGGTGCGCTGGAGTTACGGCTTTAGACATTTTTTTACTGATTTTAGCATGTATGTAATGTCGCCAATGCAAAAACACCCCGATTCAAAAACATTACTATAGACGATACAAGAAAATTTTCTTATTGACCGCGTTGCTGCCTCGATGAACCGACGACCCTACATGTCAGACACAGGCACACACAAATTAGCAAAGGAAACATCTACAAACAAAACACCATTATTTACATCCACTATGCAACTAGTCAATAAGTTTGCGATTAATTTGAATGACAGAATATTTCATGAAAAAAAACGAGTTAGGTTCAACATAGGTAAATTTTTCTAAAACAGTTTTAAACGATATTATTATTTTACATTAATTATCTTTCAATATCTATTAACATTAGCTATAATTTTATAAGATCTCCAAGTTTGTGATAATCCTCAATTTAAATTTAACAAGATATTCATTACCTACCTATTTACTGTATGCAACTTTTATAGTTGCAATATGAAAAGTGACCAACTTAACAGAATGGGAAGTATTATTTTTTATCATTATCGTATCCTACTCGAATAGATAATCCTGTTTCAAAACAAGATCAAAAGTTCATTTGGTCGGACCAAAACTTCAGTCAGTAAAAATTGATCAAAACTAGCTTTTCACTTATAACATACCACGCTCCAAGTATTATGAGGATGAGCTGAATGTAGCTGATCCTCATAGTACTGGAAGCAGCCTACATCACCACACACTTACATTCGAAGCGATTGTCAATACATTATTGCACAAAAACTGTCACACACTTGATGCTCAAATATTTGAACGCCAGCCAAAACTTTCCTTTTTACTTTTACTTTTATGGTCACTCGAATCGGAATCAAAATTGTATCTGTGTAGTTTCCACATTTTGATTATGCATAATTTTCTGGAACTTTCCGTCTTCTTCGGTTCATTGTTGTGTTGTCTTAGAAAGCTTGTAGGCATCGTTCGATGAGCTGGTAGCTTATATTGGTTGGTGTTTATAACTACTGCTGATGCAGTCACGTGGTGACAGACAGACATAGCTGCAGCACTATGACTGTTAGTAGACCGAGGAGTGGACGCAGTTGTGACCCGCGACCACAGGATAGGATCTCGATTTCCTGCAAAAAAGACAGCAGATTAGTCGCAGTCTATGGTCGCGCTGGTAGACTTGTGCAATCAATGAATATGAAGCATCGTGTATTCGTTATCAATATTTAGCTTTGAGTTATAAATTTGTGTATGTTTTCCACCACTACAGTGTGTAGGAATAAGGTTGTTGTATAAAGAGGTCGGGTTGATGTTTATATTGATCAGTTGGCTGTGTATATTGATCAGTTTGCTGTGTATATTGATCAGTTTGTTGTTTATATTGATCAGTTGGCTGTATATATTGATAATTTTTCTGTGTATATTGATGAGTTTGCTGTGTATATTGATCAGGTTGCTGTATAATTGATCAAGTTGCAGTGAATAATTGATCAGGTTGCAGTGTATATTGATCATGTTGCTGTTTACGGATAACAGCTTTCTATCTGCAGGAACTAGGTTGCAGAGCGTCGGGATCAGGCTGTTGTAACTAAAACTAACCTAGCTAGGTTACATTACCTCAGGGTGGTAGGAGACGCAGTCCCTGGGCCGGCGGCGGTGCGCGTGCGCGGGGTGGCGGCGGCAGGCGGTGCGGGGGGGAGCCTCCCGCGGCCGCACGTCCAGCCGCTTAGCGCCGCACGGGCAGAGCGTGTCCACCACTAGGAGTATCAGGTTACTGTGCCGGATCTTTTGGACGCTGAACGGCCTGGGGAAGTTAAGTTTTACTTAGTTAAATTTAAGTATTTTTTGGTGCAATCTGTAGATATGATGTCTGCGCAAGTAGACTAAACACAAAGCACTAGTTTTATGAGAATACGTGGTAGAAAGATTCGCTAAAAATGTGGATATGGACACGTTTCGACTGTAGAGTCTTACTGTAAAGAATCGTAAAATTACAATCGAATTTCTACCTTCTGGTCCGCAGTTACTTAATAGATTTTGGTGTGGGTAGGTATTTCCAGGGTAAGGAGTTGCTTGATTTATTCTTATTCTTAATCAATTATTAGCATCAAAGCTAGACAATTCAGTCTTACCTCTCGCATCCTGAATTATGACAATTAGTCAGCTTCCCTTTAAGCGGCTGCGCGTCTTTTAACCTCTTCGCCTGCAGTATGAAAAGCTCCGCGCTAGTATCACAGGGCCTTACTGCTGCGGACCTCACGGCCTCCCTGGGGGGCTCCCGAGGGGGCCCTAACGCTGGCGGCGGGGGGTCCAGACCCCCCTTGTCTTCGGAACCCCCTACTCCGTCTATGATGATCTCGTAGGTGCCTCTGTCGCGTTCTATTTCGTCGCTGTCTAAGTCCTCGTAGTCTTCGTAATCTGCTGATTATATATTTTTTGGTTATTTTGGGTAGTTGATATGGAGCTCATGATATTATTTAGCACTTATGTTTACTGAAGATGTATGTGACTTTCAAGATATTGGATTTGTAGGGTAATGAATATGATTCGGTAAGAATACAAATTAATCTAAATCTCAAATAAAATTATTGCCGGCCCTTTCTGTATAAAACGTGTAACAGTATATATGCACCCGAAAGGATATGAACCAGCCCATGAAACTGATCATATTTCATAACCTTTCCGGTGCATATACCCGTTCTGTTACTACACGTTGTAGAAAGTGACAGGTAAGGACTTATATGGCGGATGGACCTCAATGTATTTTTTATAGATATGAATATGAACTCCAAAAGGAGAATTATGACTTTGTTATGGTGTATCAGTGAATAATGATTCTCGAGTTGAAAATAATGGTATATGTTACAATACATACCACTATCCTCTTCAGCAAACGACCTCGGTCTTGCTCTGACAGACTCCCATAGCGGGAACCACACCGCCAGTAAACTTGTCAGGTACCCTCCCAGCCAAGCGAAGGGCTTTACAGGCTGGAAAAGAAAAGGAAACTTTACTCAACCACCACCACCACCGATTTTCATATTTTAGAAATAAAATGATATTTTACATAATTACATACACAATTTTCATATATAAAATTTTTGGTTGCATTTGGCTAGATACTATAGATTTTCTGTGTAAGATACGTAAAATAATTGGTTATTTGTAAAACCAATCTTCTTAATAATAGTCTAATCCAAACTTACCGACAGCTTGTTCCCATCACCACTGAAAGGATTCCTTGAGTCTGGACATCTGCCTTGATGGTCATGTACCGTCACTTTTTTGTAAATCCGATCTTGCACCAAAGAGTCCATGATAGTCCCGTCAATCTGCCCGAAGAACCGTCCAGTCTGTGACACGTCTTCTGATAGGATGATGAACCCGTTATCATCGAGGATGTAGCAGTCCAGGCTCTCTCCAGCACAGGTCTTAGTGCAGGTGCTCCCGGCAGTGCACTGAGAAGAAATTGCCTATTGTCCATAACAATAGAATTAGAAAATTTTAGTATAATGGATGAATGAAAGCTATACATCTAAAAGCTGATATTAGAAGAGGAGAGAGAGAGAACAGAAGCAAAGAGCATTTTATTTATGAAACACATTTTTGCCGCAATAAAGGGCATAGAAGAATTGTTATTTTTAAACTAAATGCTAACTAATTGCTTTCTATATATTGGCATACTAATGAATGGTCATCGTCTATTACAAAGAAGAATTTGTCAATTTTAACCCTTCTCATCCCTTATTATTATTAGCCGCACGGTTGATAGTTATTATCACATGACAAACACCATTTTCAATTATACTAATACAGTATCATGCAAACTATTAAAAAGTAAACTTACAGTGGACGTAACATTCAAGAAGTGTTTCGCTAGTGAGTCCAACTGGAAATGCAGACCCACGACAGCCGCTGGCGACTTATGTCCCTTATTCTCCACGAAGACTGCATGAGTAGCTAAAACCAGAGGCGGTCTTTCATTGAGGTCATCAGTTTCTGTTCCGTCGCGGAAAGGAACGGAGTATACGAAGCTTTCTGGCTCTATTGAGTGGTGTTCTATGGCGCGCCGGTACCATTCGGAGTCGAATGCGCGCGCGTATTTCTCGCTGAAGTGTCTGAAAGAAAGACCGGGGTTTCAGTCAACTGTGTTAAGTAACTAAATATGTTATTCCGTCTTATAATCAGTTTTCGAATAAGTACGATGTTCCTTTTAGTTCAACCGTTCAAGCAGCTCGAAATAAACAGAATTCGATGGTCAGGTCATCCTTTCCATTATCATGGTCATTTTCAGCACATTTACGTCCAAACAGAGGAACATGAGCTCACCCTGAATTAAACCGATCCTGTCCCTTAGTGGTAGTAATTTTTTTTGTAGCTATTTTCCATCTACGAGTATAAGTATTGTTCTGCATTGTAAGAAAGAAACATATTCTTTCTTTAACTTATGTACCAAAAGTGGTATCAAATGAGACTCACGGTTCAGAGTTATCGGTCTTGTTGCTATTTGTGTGTTCGGTCCACCTCAGCAGCCCACTCCTGGTCGCTATGAAGGATTGCGTCACCACGAACTTGGAGAATCGGCCTTTCCTGTGAAGAAGAGGTAAATATGTCTTTCACGAATATAAAAGTATGGCATTTACTCATTTTCTCGAGTTGGGTAAAGTTTGTGATCCTGATCGTTATCTTTCTTAGAGAAGGTCGTCGAAAGATTTGATCAAGATAGGACTGATGACTTTTAAGCATTTTAATGCGAAGCACCTTTTCGACAGGCGATCGATCAGAAATCTTGCCTACATTGTCATTAGCAACTGGGAAGAGAACAATCTCATATCATCATCTCCCTAGCCTTATCCCGTATCTCTCGGGGTCGGCAACCTAATATAGGTGATTGAACGAGGGTACTGGTTTTTACACAGAGCGAATGCCATCTGACCTCCACAACCCAGAAGGGAAACCAGACCTCCTGCTCAGGAGGCAGCGCCCTGTCCACTACACCATCGGGCTCTCGAAGGGAACAATCTTATAGATTGAAATTATTTATTTCGTTTGTCCCCGTTTGGGCATCGAACCCACGATGTCCGGATCTTAAGCTCCTGGCTCAGATACCATAGCTTCACAACATAACAACATATAGTTATTGTGACAAAACGAAGTCTGGTTCCACCCTCATCGTAATATTGTTTGCAGAGTTTGAACCTGCGACCATTGGTATAAATAACTTTTGGTGGTTAACACCAAAGTTTAATAACTTACTTAATAGTAATTCTATAATTTTACTTTACGAAAAAAAAAGTGTTGTTAAAATATCCTTGATAACTGTGAAAATCCATTGGCAGCAAAAAAATGGTCATTAATTACACATTCGTTACCTGTATCCTGGGACACTGTTAATAACCATGGAGAACTATCTTGTCATACTCGAATATAAAAATAACACGGCTTACGGGGTGGGAAGCAGTGCATCAACGGCCTAGTTGAAGCCGGTAAGATGTTGAAAATAATAATAAATTTAATGAATATTTATTTTAATAAATAGTTCTCCAAGGCTGTTAGAAATAAAATACACAGAATAACAGAAAAATATGTGCAGGTACATCCTAGTAATTTCATTTTACATTTTGTTCAAAAACTCGATAATTAAAACCAATACCTACCTACCTACATCATACTTATAACTTATTTCTTAAATAGCAATAAAATCTTCAAACAAAAATGTAGCGGAAAGAACGCTACGGGAGTGCTACGAGACTGAGTACGCTGGCTACGAAGTGCTACGACGTAGCTAAATCACAACGTACCACGTCCGCTACGTGTTTAAAAAACTCCACTCAGTAATAAGAAAGTATAGAATACTCGTGTAGAATAATTTTTATTTGGGCACTGATTTTCAAGAAATTATAAAACAAAAGAAAGGTGTTTTAGAGCTTGAAACGAGCTCACCCAGAAAAACGTGTTCACTCACACTTGTAGATAATAGACACATGCACAGGTAGTTTTGCTATTCGCATTATGAATATTAGCTAGCCGCACAGTAGAAATAATCTGGAGTCGTATTTTTGAACCGCTCGTATGAAAACTGAAAACGCATACGAAAATCATTTGTGTACGAAATCAAATTGTATCACACACGATTTTACGTATTTTTGAAGCAGTAGAAATCTGTGTTGCCAATAAAGTCTAATCACATAAATTGTTTTCGTTCTACGCAGAAATACACCTACAGCTATACCACCACTACCACTAACAAAAATCGTTGATTTGATAAACCGGAATTGAATCGCAGAGAAACAGAACGTAAGTTCAAGTTAAATTCATTAAAAAGTTGAATCTCTTGTCAAATGATTGTCTGTGTCACTGACATGATCATTGACTACTTAGGTTTCAAGTAGTAGAAAAGAAAATGAGTGGTTTGAACCACTCGTTGCAGAGTCGCATACAGTCGCACAGCAAGAAAATCGATGATTTTCAGGAACATATTGATGCTTATTCAGATAAGATTAAAGATTTAGAACGTAAACAAATTACACTCAAAAATCACATCACTCATCTCGACACTAAGATCGCATCATATGAACAAAGGCTTGAGATGACTGAACAGTCTCAGTTATCAACATGCTTAGAAATTGCGAATCTTCCTTACCATGACACGGAAAACGCACTAGAGATTGCTCGAGAAGTTGGTAAACTACTGCAGACTATAGACGCCGAGAAAGAAGTCTTAACAGCTAAGCGGCTGCCATCTCGGAAGAGCAAGGTTGCGCCAATATTAGTGGAGCTAAGAAGCATTCAAGATGTATCACGATGGGTTGCTGCTGCGCGAGCTGCCAATATTTCAGTCGTAAATATCCTACCAAACTCAACAGGTGAAACCGCAGACGAAAAGGTATTTATTCGCGAAGCCCTCACTAATCGGAACAAGTTTCTACTTGGTAAGGCAAAACACGAGCTGAAAACTACTTATAAATTCATATGGTGCAAATACGGTAAAGTGTTTGTAAGGAAATCAGAAGGTGACAAAATCTACTGGATTCGCAACGAAAAAGACATTTTGGCATTAACTGTCTAATCTATATAATTTGTTTTTATTTTGTAACCTAACTTTTTAATTCCTAACTATGGCTAACACAGATTTTATAGAAAATAACATAGTTGAATTATTCGATTGTAACGACTTTAATGACTTTTATAATCGTCTTCCTTTTCAAAACAGTTCTAAACTAGTTTGCATACATGTAAATATTCGTTCCACACTTAAAAACTTTAGCTATATCCAACATATTGTTAATTGCAGTAAAACAAGTATAGATGTAATAGTACTAACGGAAGCAAATATCTCGAATCGAATTAGCTACCTTTATAATTTGGAGGATTATACAATGCACACACAACTTAGAAAAAATCAAAAAGGAGGCGGTATTATACTTTATATTTTGAAAAAACACAAATTTAATCAGTATAAATCCACTGTATCTCATTGTGAGTGTATTACGGGTATACTAACGACTTCTTATAACTACACATTAGGTCTGTGTGCTGTGTATAGACCTCCGAAAACGAATAAACACGCCTTTGTACGTGAATTATCAAAAACACTGTCACTAACGCGAGAGAAGGATTTGATTTTTCTTGGCGATATTAATATTAAATTAAACTGTACCGATTCCATTATGAGAACATACGTTAATACATTGTACGGACACGGTCTTGTAAGCGGGATCTCTGATTACACGCGCATTCAATTATTAAAAGGTGTTGTAACGAAATCCTGCATTGATCACATCTTTGTTCGATCACGCTTACAAGATGTGTTCACTGGAGCGCTTGGGACAGTACTGGCCGACCACAGAATGACTGCCGTCGCATTGCTCAAGGTACCGCATATACAGGGTGTTCCTTCGTTAGTACCTAGATTGAATAACCGTATACTGAGACAACAGTTAGACAATGTTGACTGGAATACTATTTACAATTTAGATTGTCCTAATGAAATGTATGATGGCTTGAAATTTAATTTGCAAGAGTGTTACAAAAAATCACAATATTTACAAAAACAAAATAATTCTAAAAGAAACTCTGATCCATGGATATCTACTAAAGTGCAGAGAGAGTGTAAAAAAAGGGATTCACTGTTCATAGAATGGAAAAAAGACACGGAAAATAAAATTATTCGGATGCAATATAATAGACAGAGAAATAAAACATATAAATTAATAGAAAAAAGTAGAAACCAATTTTATAAAACACGTATTTATAGAAATAAGAACAATATGTTTAAACTTTGGGAGCTATTAAATGAAATATCGGGTAAAATTAAAAATTCAATAGATGATACTATAAAAACAGCATTTGAAAATTTAGGAACTGAGAAAGACATTGCAAACAAATTTGCAATTCAATTTAAACAAAACGTCAAAGACATTGTGCCTAAGTGTAATTTGAAATTGTTAAATAAAGAAACGTATAGATCATACACCGATAGGTCGATGCTATGCTCTAAAGCTAAAACTAAAGATATTCATAAAATAATTATGCAACTTAATAATAAAAAAGCCCCAGGTTGTGATGGAATAAGAACAATAGACATTAAATGTATAGCGGATAAAATTTGTAACATTATTGTAAAAATTATTAATACCAGTCTCGAAAAAGCAATTTACCCAGATGAACTGAAGAAAGGCTTGGTAAGGCCTATTTTTAAAGGAGGAGATTGTAGGGATTGCTCAAAGTACCGCCCAATAACTATTCTTCCAGTTGTCGACAAAGTGATTGAGAAGTACTTTAGCAATAAAATTCATAGTTTCTACCAAACAAATAACATTTTGTCCGACAATCAATATGGGTTTCAACCCAAAAAAAATACATCTCAGCTGCTAAGTAAATTCACCGACGAGATTAACGGATACCTCAATAATAAATTGCACGTTTTGATTATTTTCATCGATTATAGTAAAGCTTTCGACACGCTTCGACATGATATTCTGTTAGATAAACTTAGTGACACAGGAATACGAGGGTCTCTGCTAAAGTGGTGTAGTAGTTACCTAAATAATAGATCCTATCAAGTCAAAGTCGGAACATCGTGTAGTCAACAAATGCGTGTTGATGTGGGAACAGCACAGGGGTCGGTTTTAGGACCATTACATTACCTGGCTTACGTTAATGACATCAACAATACAATACGTTTCTGTTCAATATATCAATACGCTGACGACACATGTCTTATATCTGCAGCTAAAGATTTACACACTGCAACACAGAATCTTCAAAATGATTTTGATAGTGTCTGTCGGTGGTCTCACGATGCGGGCCTCGTGCTAAATGCTGATAAGACTAAACTATTACATATATGTTCGAGTCACAACACCTCGATTGATAATTTGGCCATAATTGCTCATACGCATGAGTGCTTACATTTGAATTCAACAACTAGTGCCTCGTATACTTGTAGCTGTCCTTCTCTTGAAGAAGTTCGCAGTCAGAAATACCTTGGCTTAATTATAGACAACAGGTTTAACTGGGCAGATCACATCGAGCATGTATGTAATAAGTTGCGCGCGATTTTGGCCAAATTTTACATTATCAACAATAGAATTCCTTTTAAAATTAAACTTTCTATGTATAATGCTTTAGCAGAAAGTGTTGTTTCTTATGGGTTAAGCAGTTATGGGCGTACATTTGATACATATCTAAACGAAATTTACAAAATACAATTGAGAATTTTAAAATTAATTATACCTTATAAAATCAAACAAAAATTTTACTCTGATGAAGATATATTTAAATTTTGTGACATTTTACCCATTAAAAATAAATTCAAATATAGTATATTAAAAGAACAGTTCTTTAGAGAAGAGATTCTGAACCCCATAACTGTAATTAAACCAACTAGATATAATACTAACAATATTATTTTAAGGAAACCTCGCTTTGTTAATTTTTATGGCAAAAGAACATCTCATTACATTATTCCAGATTTGATGAATAAATTACCCTTAACAGTTAAAAATGAAATAACCCCGCAAAATTGTGCTAAAATCTTAAAAAATAATATAGATAAACTACAGTAATTATCAAGTAATTAAATAACCAAATTGTTGGAAACGGTTTTATTGCAGACATTTCTCTGCCTACTCCGTAAGGGATTCAGGCGTGATTTTTAATGTATGTTCACCTGCTTTAATTTGAACACCCTGGATATCATTTTTTATTCGTGACGTAGTTAACCTGTTGTTGTTTACGCGCCTGACCGCCCGGTGACCGAGCAATGCGAACAATGCAATGTACCTGGGTTCCTTTGTGCGATGATGTTTTAAGGAAATATCATTTTATTTATGTGTTTCAATGTTTAAACTAATGTATAAGTACTAAACTAGAATTGCTTAAGTTTGTTAATATAAGTTAATTTATTTACTGTACCTATAGAAGCGGAATGTTGTGTCGTTGACAAACCCTATCGGGTTTAACGACACCGATTGTCATATGTATATATATATTTTTGCAACTAAATAAATAAATAAAAAAAAAAAAAAAAAAATACGTATGAGTATTCAAAAATTGTGATTTTGGGATTTTGTACGCGAATGTTGCTTTTTCGTTTGCAAATTCGGATACGAGCGGTTCAAAAATACGACTCCTGGAACTCTTTTTTTTTCACACTTACGCGGTTCTTACACTTCGAGCAAAATCTGCCGTGAATTGTGTTGAACAATGACACCATAGACAATATCTGTTCTACGCGACGGAGTGCGGAGCAGTGTGCCTAAAGTTTTACTTATAACTCCCATGTCTTTTTACTCCAGACCAGTTGTTTTGTAATCTAGCTATCTACTGGAATCGTATCAAATATATTCTGTTACGTTACCTTGACAGCAGTGCCATTAATGTTGCTATCGGGCTAATGCAAACATATACACATTAGTGACTGAAATTAACATAACATAAAGTGCTCAAAGCAAAGTTAGAGTTCGTGCTAGAACATGCTATAAGTTCGGGGTGCTTTTGAATTTTGCCTTCTTATTACATCATACAAAGAAATTAAGGTCTTCTTGAGACTAAGAAGCTGCTAAACTTTTTCTATAAAACATAATACGAAATTATGAAAGAAAGAAATGGAGCTCCTACACAAAATTAATTTTATTTTCATTGATTTTATTTCGACGTATTTTCCATAGAAAAAGTAGTTCAGCTTTAAGGTCTAAATGAGCCCTTAATTATTTTTTTGGAAATCAGTATTCTCGTATCTTGTCCTTTTACTTCTTAATTTTTAATTTGAATTGATAATATTTGTGCCAATAGTCATGCTGTAAGTGAAATGTGTGCTTACTGGTTGTGATGGCTGGTGTGTCCCATGTGTGCGTCCAATTCTTTGATTACCATTGCGTCCCTGATGAGAGATTGCACTAAAGTTTTGTCACCTGGAATGAGAAATGCATAGTTAGTTACAAATCTCTTAGCACCGCAAGAGTTCTTCAAAATTTTAATCAACTAAATGCGAGCAAAGTGAGCGTGATATGTCACAAAACATCACGCGAGCGGAGAGAGCGCGACAACTGACGAAAATTCAATCACCATTGTGACATTTCGTGAAAATCGGATCAATGCTTTACGTGAGCGAAGTGAGCGAGATACTTCACGAAACTGAATAGTGAGCGTGATGAACAGGAGCGAAGCGAGTGCAACATTTCACGAAAATAGATAGATGTCCCTTAAATGTTGGGTTTGTAGAGTGAGTTGGGTTAGTCAGTCCATCAAGTTTGTCGGGTCAGTCGAGTTTACCTACCGGTCGATCGTCTTCGGACCGGCTGTTCTTCGTGTAGGATATGTCGGATAGGTTGGGTCGGTTGGGTCCGTCATGTAGGTCCGTCGTTGAGTCAATCGAATACTTACAATAATAGGAGTCTCGCTCCTGCTTCTTATGCGCGTTATGAAGAGTCAACGCCCTTGGTCTAAGGGACATCCATTTCCATCCAGGTCGCCCGGCGCGGGATAAGAAGTGGACCAGCTGTTCTTCAGGCGTACTGAACGATTGTTCGGATGTTGATGCGTATTCGCAGTACACCCTGGAACAAAGAAGGGTAGATTTATAGTTCTATCGAACACATTATAGCAGAGGCAAGAAACACTTTTATAAGGTCGGAGCCTCAATAACTAAAAGGGTTTGCTTAAATATAATTCCTCTAAAAAAGTTGACTGAACGAAACATATTTTTTGTAGTAGTTGGTCAGTTAACCTAAGCAACCCCATTCAGTTTTAGAACACCAGACATTTATACACACCATACCATACATTCTGTTTATTTATCTTTCACATGTTAACCAAAATTATTACGTACCATTCAGGGTGGACTTTCCAGTTATCGCCTTTGAAATACTCCGTGACTGCAAAAAAGTATTGAATGGTCAAATAAATCAAAATTTTTTTTTAGCTTGAACCAATTCACTACATTTAATTTAATTTTAATTCTACATACATATAATCACGCCTTTATCCCTAACGGGGTAGGCAGAGCGTAAAAAACCTAAAAAAAGGTCGTTCGACCTCGTCAGATAAAGTTTTGAGGGTTATTTAAGATAGATTTGTAGGTATATTGCTGTAGTGAAAGGTTGTCAGCCCATCGCCTAAATTGCAATATACAGAAACCCTCGGATCCCATCGCTGGTTTTTACAGCATGCCCGGGAGGAAATGCGGCTGGCACATTCTATGTTTTTCTCTTGCTCCCAGTCCAGCATGGCAGAAATTCTTACCATTTATATTACTGTGTTTGACTTCTTGTTCAGCCTGCAGTTCATACATGCCGTAATTATCCGGTAGTACGACGGCTAGTGAGAACGGAGTGCCTTCCACTGGACTATAGAAGTATCTGTAGCAAGGAAACCACAAATTATAGAAATCACCTTCATCGAATTGACAGTGGTGACGAATTGGCAGTGGTGTTGAATTGACGGAGGTGACAAATTGACAACTGATGAATTTGTGTGCATCAGAAAGGTGGGTGGTCAGTCATAAAATCGATTGAAAGTAGTCTTTTTTAAAGATGATTTTGTACTATTTGGTGCCTAAGAATTACGTAATGTTAGGTTTCAGGTCCGCGGGTGAAGCTTATTGTTCTTCTCCATTGAGGTATATCTGTTCTAAGTATTAGATTAGTAGCGACCCGGGAATATTCTCAGAGAACGGCACATTTCAATCGATTTCATGAGTGAAATTCGCCTTTCTGATGCACACGATGAATTCACAGCGGTGACGAATTGGCAGTGGGGATGAATAAACAGCAACTGTTTTCGTAGAAATAGTTACCTCTGTCGCCTAGTAGCGACTCGTCTCATGTTGTCATATTGTACTTTGACGGCGATCTCTGATTCGCCTTCGCGTTGCTCTATCATGTCGTGTCGGAGCTAAAATAAACACAAAATGAATATTGAAATAATTACAATATTTAGGTACTAGAAGCAATCGTTTTTTGTTGCCCACCCCAAATTGTTGTGTGTGATTGATAGTAGGTCGACATTCTGCCCCAGAACTACACTATTCAAGTTGTGTGTAAAGTAGACCAATCCGTTAATTTTAAACTTTCGCGGTTATTTTCACTATAACTATACCAGCAGTATCAATAGTGTACCGGAAAAACTAATAAGATTGAGGGTAGACAGATATGTCTGTCCCTAAATCCACCAGCAGTTCTCTCCAGTCTACCCGCAATTATGATGATTGTAACAGCATCAACATTTCGGGAACTCATCAAATAATTTAAATCGCGGTAAGGAACCCGTAAAAGGTGTCATAGACCAATCCGTGCTGGGCCAGTGTGGTCGACTAAGGCGCTAATTAAAGGTAGACTCGTGCCCTCGCTAGAGACGTATTTGAGCTGTGATGATGGTAGAGTTATACCACAGCTCGGACACTCAAAGCTACAATGTCATTTTGGTCATACATCCACAGACGGCATGTTGCACTTGGCATGCGTTTGTGTGCGTGTTACAAGGGTTGACAAATTTTGTTATTCCGGTCATAATCATCACTTGATCAATCTAGTTCTTGATTTTTGATAACTGAATAGTTAAAATAGGTTAGGTTGCATATTTTGTATGGAGTTATTTACTATATCTCATCACTTGGGAATTTTAAAAAGTTGCTATTGGAGTCATATCTTGTGGTAGAAAGACATCCGTACACGGTACAGTAACTAACCATCTTTGGAACACAAAACTTTATTATTTCCGTTATACTGGGAAACATGCGCGCGCCATACCCGCTAAGCGTACGCTCAATGTGACCCACAATACGGCGCGGAGTGTGACGTATATCGGACTGGGGAGGGAGGTGAGTGTCCATTCTGTACGTAGTACTATTATATATGCTGTGATTATACCATGTTACACTTACATCAAGTAGTAGAGATGTGAGGTTAACTTTCGCGTTCTCGTCCGGATCTACGAGTAGTTCCACGTCAGTTATATCTACACTGGAGTAGAGTGGACGCAATGTCTCCGTGTACTGAAAATGTAGAGGTGAATTTAGTTGCAGGTTGTAGCTATCAAATAGTGGACACATTTTGTATTCCTAGGCAGTCAATACTAGGTAATTTACATGCTTAAAAATATCACAAATATTTCCAAAAGTCGATTAACTTACTTCCTCGTTAGTGTGCTGAAACAAAAGAAATAGAAAATTAGCATTGTGTTTTGAGACCTATTTTAAATACACACTTATTCACGTGAACATTTGATAGATGACTTACCAAAGGCCTCAAATCAGGATGATACAAAACATGCCCGTTGTTATCCACCATGAAAGAGTATCCGTTTGCTCCGAGCTGAAACAAAAACAGGAACAATAAGTTTTATACTCAAGGTAAAGGGAGAATAAATTCTCATATTGACATTTATTTATTTATACCGGGTGTAAGGGACAGCGTCCCGCAAACTGATAGGGGTTGCTCAGCCAACGATATTGAACAACTTCCAACAAGAAATTATTTCAGGAAAGTGAAAATAAAAATTGGCTTTTCCATATAAAATGTCTTCTTCAATCAGACAGAATTTGTACGAAAAAGCCAAAATCTTTTTTTTACTTCCTGAAAGAATTTCCTGGTGGAAGTCGTTCAGTGTCGTTGACTGAGCAGCCCCTATCAGTATACTCCTATTTCATTACAATCGTATTTCGTTCCGTATCTATGATAAATACAAAAACAACTTACCTTGTATGGTGGGACGAGCTTCTTCAACTGATCGACAGGAACGTCTGTTCCAACCACTCCCAGCAAGTTTGCCTCCCGTTGCTGAAAAATATAAAGAAGAAACTTATTAGATATCTGTACAAAGCCCCATCAGCCCGTCAAGGTATGGTGGACTGCATTCAAATAAATATAGAAGGATCCGAGGGTATCACTCGCGTTTCGATAAACAGCAAAATACCAATTTATATCAGTTAGCATTCTTCTTCTTCTTCTTCTGTCGAGTGGGTATCGAGTTAGCATTTGTTTAAGACATAATTATTTTATTATTTCGGGTCTTGTTTGCGGCGCCTGTCAGCTCGCGACCACGATCGTTGTAACACAATCGAAACGTTTAGCAAAGATATTTTATATCGGTGGATGACAGTCCGTCAATACAGACCTAATAGGCATGATTCAAATACTATGCTATGTGATGAGGGACTTACCGTGTGGTTTCTCCTGTCGAAGATAGGGACGGTGACAGAAGTCATCAGCTGGCCCATGCCGTCATCATCCAGGCTGCTACTCTGTAAGTTGGAGAAAGAATCTCATGACTGCTTTAGCTACAGTGACAATAACTCACAAGTTTAAAGTCTTCCATGCTGGACTGGGAGCGAGACAAAAACATAGAATGTGCCAGCTGCATTTCCTCCCGGGCATGCTGTGAACCAGCTAAGTGATTCGAGAGTCTCAGTATATTGCAATTTAGGCGATGGGCTGACAACCTGTCACTACAGACATATACGCACAAATCTATCTTAAATAATCCTCAGACGTGGCGTAACGACCATTTTTTAGGTCGTTTACGCTCTGCCTATCCCATTAGGTATAAAAGCGTGATTATATGTATGTATGTTTAAAAGATAATATGAAAAGATAGCGGAGAAACTTTTTGGTCGTAGAGTTCAGTGGCAGTAGAATCCTAGCCATGAACTTGTTTATACTTTATCTAGGGAGTTAAGCCAGGGTGTAGTGTCAGTCGAGAGTCATCCACTGCTAGACTGCTTCTTTCCGTGATATTTTTCAGATCACCTATTGGGTCTACCGTTGCTTTCGATATCGTAGTAGCCACTTGAGGATTTTATAAAGATGTTTGAAACTTACCCTGCCACCGACGTAGACCGGACTCCAGTGCACAGGATGGTACTGCTGGTACATCACGAGGGGGCGCGCGAGGACCTCCACTAGGTGCAGCACCTTGGGCCGAATCTCCGAGTGCTCGTTGATCGACACGTGGAAACCTGCGAAAGAACTATTATAAGTATGTTTGTAGTAAAAACATCTTCTGTTGTTTAGGTTCTTCCAAGGTCAGACGCAATGTCAATCATCCGAATCATCTTTGAACTTTTCAACCGCATAATTGGTGTCTGACGTGGTTTATTAACGTTGAATGGTTAAGCCCTTTCAATCACTTGCAGCTCTCTGGCCAATACTTGCCTTTGTTAGTACACGCCATGTCCTTGAGACTGTGTCCTGCAGCCGCGTCTGCTCCCACGCTGTACGTGAAGATTCTCACGGGCATATGAGGCCAGTTCCACGTGCGGAAGACGCCCTTGACGCCGCCAGCACCATTCCCCGCGCCGATCACCGCGATCGCTTGGTTGCATTGGCAGCCTTGGCCGGTGCGGTTGTACTGTAATGTAAATGGAAAAATATTAGACTTTCTATTAATTTCACTAGTAGGCAATAAAGTAGAAAGAAAGATTCTAAAGAAGGATCGAAAATAAAGTATTTAAAATACATTCGGTGAGCCTCTGGTCGCAAACTATTCACCTCACATTCAGTAGCTGTGCATGAATTTTTTTTCGTAGCAAAATAGTCCGGTCCCTTGGCTTCGTATATTTTTGGTTCATTTTGCTTGATAAAACCTTTAACTATGTTATTATCATCGACATTGACCGTGTTGCTGAGCTCCCTCTGCCTCATAATTATTCTCTGGTGGTACCTGGGAAGTTATTCTTCTACTTACTCTATGCAATATTTCGAAGGCTGCAGTAAGAGCTCCAGTCAGGTTAGCAGTTCCGCCAGTGGCTTCTGCTTGCCATAGGGATTGTTTCAGTTCTCTGATGGTTTCAGGAACGGCCTGCAAAAAAGAAAACAATCTTTGATTATTCTTGTCACTATTATTTATCGAACTTAATGGATTGAATTAAATAGGGACATATTACGTTAAGTTTAAGTATGAGACGAACTAAATATTAAATCGCAAAACGCCTTTAAATACATAATTAACACTTGAGTTCGTCTTACAAATGAAACATAGCACTAATACCTTGACTCAAACAGTATATCTTCATAGAAATTGTGATTCACTGCATGGAAATAGCAGTTACATATAAACGCCCTTGCGTGCTAGGGGGGGCTGCATTAGATTGTGTCTATCTATTATACCTAATCTGCTGCATACTCAACACAGACTTATAAATAGGGTAGACCCATCTCTGCGAACCAAATCTAGTAAAGACAAAGTCACGCAAGAAAGTAAAAGAGAGATTGGCGCCAAAGAGTTAGTTGTGTTATGTGTTGTATGGATGTGTCAGTGCCTTTATTCTTCTTGGTAAGCCCGCTTAATCGTCAACTATGCCTCGATCACCATTAGTATACTTGAACATCATTATCATCGTTTTATTTGTTTGTAGTGCTCTATCTACCTTATGGCTTGATCTAAAGCTGCATTATAGCCCCGTGCTAGATGCCTTGGTGGTTGGTACGATACAGCAGGTCAAGGTGTGTTGTGCAACATTTTGTTTTATGGGAACTTATGGCAAGGTGAACCACGTATAATGAAGATTTATGTCTATTCTATGCAGTCAAGCAATTTGGGATGATATTTATAGAAAAGGCCAAAGCCTGGTTCACTCTGCGATTTAAGTATAAACTCTGACACCAGGGTTCATCAGGGTTCATGGGTCGATATACTCGATACGCACTCGACAGAAGAAGAAGTATAAACCCGGTCGCTGCTGCGCCGACGTCAAGTCATGCATTTATAACATGCCTATACTATTTTCAAATCAGATTAAGCATAAAAGTAAACAAAGTTTCTTGTCTATTTTAATCAAAAACACATTACAAAAATAATTGATACGTGTTAGCAAATTAGTTAAATGACTAAAACTACTATTTCATTATGTTGTTATATCTAATCGTTAAAACTTATTTTAGAAACAAAATCTTCGATTAAAAGACATGAAACTTTGTTTACCTTCATTCAAAATCTGATTTGGAAACAGTATAGGCATGTTTTAGGTTTTTGAACGAAAGGGCGGGCCTCTGTACCTGTACTATCTATTCTGTGGCCAAGCAAGAGCATGTTTCACTAAACACACCCTTAAATGTCATCATCTCCCTAGCCTTATCCCGTATCTCACGGGGTCGGCTTCCTAATCTAGGGGATTGAACGAGGATACTGGTTTTTACACAGAGCGACTGCCATCTGACCTCCGCAACCCAGAAGGGAAACCAGACCTAATCCTAGATTAGGTCAGAGTTTTCAAGCCGCCAATGCTTAGCACTGGCCTCTGATATGGCTTAACGACTAATATCTACGGTATTAAACGATATTAACCGGGACCAACGGCTTAACGTGCCTTCCGAAGCACGGAAAAAGCACCGAATAAACGTACATATGAAATTCGAAAACCGAAAAACACATTGGTACGTGGTGGGGTTCGAACCACGACCTCCCGCTCAGGAGGCAGCGGCCCTATCCACTACACCATCGGGCTCTCCTCCACCTTTAAATGTCGCAGTTAATTTAAAATAACCTAAAACAGTTATTTGTTACGCCGAAGCAATCCAACCGAAGTAGCTAATAGGATCAAATCCATCCCAAAACATGAGATGATGGAATCAAAATACCCGCCAGAGAGTACGATCGCAATTAAAATTGGTTTTCGTTCGAGTACAGTACGACAAAGCTTTATATGAATGTGGACAGCAGCGCTGCAGTATACGTCGAACTGTCAAATCTCAAGTTCCTCTGTCGTGTGGGTATCAGAGGTTTAAACCACCTAATAGCACAACTATAGGTCTTTAACATGGTTTTTGTTACGACCACTATCAAAGACCGCGACCGGGACCGACCAAGCACGGAATCCTTTTACTTCCAGACATCAGGTGATAAATAATCTTCAATAACCCTCAAAACTTTGTCAGATGTGGGGGAACGACCTTTGTTTAGATCGTTTACGCTCTACCTACCGGTGTGATTATATACGTAAGTAATCAGGTGATTTAGACTGCATTGTCCTAACCAAACTGGGGAAAATCTCACAAAGTGCTACATTGACAAATATCAAGTTTGTGTTTCCCGAGAATCGAACCTAGGACCTCTAGATCGGGAGCCCGTGGCTCTGACCACTAGACCATATAGGCACTAGTTGTTTTATTTTTTCGCCACGTTCATTTAAAGCGTTGTCGTACTGTAACTGCGGACCCACTCCTTCGGGAAATCAAATACATGTGCGTAATGAAATGAAAGCAATGACTGCTGGTCCTATCAAATTAAGTAAAAAAATATTTCGAATACAATCGTTTTACGTGGTTACAAGAAATAGTATTTTTATTTTTGCTCTCGTAAATTTTGTTACCAACATTCGTATATTTTTATCTCGTATACTTTTTTATCAATTATTATTATTTTCCGTGCTTCGGAAGGCACGTTAAGCCGTTGGTCCCGGTTAATATCGTTTAATACCGTAGATATTAGTCGTTAAGCCATATCAGAGGCCAGTGCTAAGCATTGGCGGCTTGAAAACTCTGACCTAATCTAGGATTGGGTCTGGTTTCCCTTCTGGGTTGCGGAGGTCAGATGGCAGTCGCTCTGTGTAAAAACCAGTACCCTCGTTCAATCCCCTAGATTAGGTAGCCGACCCGTGAGATACGGGATAAGGCTAGGGAGATGATGATACTTTTTTATCAATATTCATTATTACATACATACAAACATAAATCACGCCTTTATCCCTTACGGGGTAGGCAGAGCGTTTAACGCCTCTTAAAAGGCGCTTTCGCCACGTCTGACAAAAATTGAGGGCAATTTTAGATTGTAATATGTATTGCTTTAGTGACAGGTTGTCAGCCCATCGCCTAAATTACAATACACTTTAGCCCTCGAGTCCCTTTTGCTGTCTTCTACAGCATGCCCGGGAAGAAGGGCAGCTGGAACATTCTATGTTTTTCTATCTCTCCCAGTCCAGCATGGAAGGAATTCATTATTACCAAGGTGTTTATTACTATTTGAATTAAATTAGCAATAACTTGCTAAATTAAACCTTGAACTTGATAGGTGTAAGTACGTGCTACGTTGAAGCAAAGTTTACGAACTTTAAATAGCTACAATGTCTATCAGCGGCTATTTTTAATCCAAGATCAATGAAAAACAATCAGGCTCGTATTTATAAAGTGATATCAAACTTGAGAGCAATATTAAGTATGGATTGGACAGGCCAGTTTGTACTGAAATTACATTTCTGATACGAACTCAAACTCGCTGTTACTAATGAGAGCTGATTATAAATACGGCCCGTAATGACAGGTCAAACATGTATCGTAAGATATGGAAATGAGAAATGATTATAAAATATTCGATGCATTTTACTTGCCTTATACCGAGTGTAAGGGACCATTCCACAAACTGAAATGGGTTGCTCTGTTAACGATACTGAACAAAATTCACCAGCAAATTCTTCTAGAAAGGGATTTTTTAGACTTTTCAGCAAATTGGACACTTTTTATGGAACACCAAAATTGTTTTTCACTTCCGGAATGAATTTCCTGGTGATAGTTGTTCAGATTCATTGACTGAGCAACCTTTATTATTTTAGCTTATTTTTTTCTTCCATGCTGAACTGTGAGCGAGAAAAAACATAGAATGTGCCAGCTACATTTCCTCCCGAGCATATGTAAAAACCAGCTAAGGGAATCGAGGGTTACAGTACATTGCAATTTAGGCGAAGGGCTGACAACCTGTCACTACAGCAATACAAATCTATCTTGAATAACCTTCAAAACTTTGTCAGCCGTGACGGAACGACCTTTGTTTAGGTCGTTTATGCTTTGCCTACCCCTTTAGGGATAAAGGCGCGATTATATGTATGTAATTTTTAATTACAATAAGCCCTCGGAGCACCCATTAAACATTCTGCAGCTTAGCTTACAGATAGCATCAAGGTAAGTCAAAGTTGTGGCATCATAATTCTATTGTAGCAGTTACCAGTGATTATTGTTGTTGGTGCAGTGTAGTAGTAGTAGAACCTTGGAAGTTGACAGTATTGTCTCAATGTCTCCGTGGTCTAGTGGTCTGAGCGTTAGGTTCCCGATCCGGATCGTCGTGCGTTCAACTCCCACGAATACAAAGTTGATATGTATCACTCGGGTCGTTATTTGACTCGAGATTCCTTTCTCCAAGAAGAAGATATACCACTTTGTTAGATTTTTCCAAGTTTGGTGGTTAAAACAATGCAGGCTGAGTCATCTCTCTGGCTAGAAATAGAACTCCGTGCTTTGGAAGGCATTTTTTAATCCAAGATCAATGGGAAAAATTTAATGACAGGTCAAATATGGCACTATAAAATATTTTATATCATGTATGTATTCGATCCATTTTACGTGCCTTATATAAGCCAGAAAAGGATCCGAAGTTTCTTTGGGCACATAATGCGTTCCCCATTGCACAGCCTGGAGAAACTCATCATTCTTGGACAAATGGAAGGGAAGCGCGCTAGAGAAAGAGCGCCAGCTAGATGGGTGGATCAACTCAAGGAGGTGACTGGAAGCCAGATGCAGAGAGCTTTACATCTGGCACAGAACCGGACCCAGTGGAGAAGATTAACATACAGTCGCGATCCTCAGCATGGAGGGAACGACCAGAAAGATATATTTAGTAGTAGCTTATTTTATAAGATCTATCTTTTTTTTTTTTTTTTTTTATATATATAGGCGAGCATTTGTCCGCCATCTCACCTGGTGGAAAGTGACGATGCGGACTATGTTGAAGCATACTCACCTATGTAGTGCCTATTCACTCTCGCCTTGAAAAGGCCCAGGTTATATTGTTCCGGAAACAGATCTATCACAGATAGTATCAAAGTAAGTCAAAGTTGTGGCATCATAACTCTATTGTAGCAGTAGCAGTGAGTATTGTTGTTGGTGCAGTGTAGTAGTAGACTAGACTGCTGTCGGCGTCGAGAAACCTTGGGAGTTGACAGTATTGTCTTAATGCCTACGTGGTTTGAGCCTTAGGTTCCCGATCCGGAGGTCGTCGGTTCAACTCCTATACCCACAAATACAAAGTTGATATTTATCAATTTGTTAGACTTCCCCAAGTTTGATTAGGACAAGGCACGCTGCCAAGAAATAGAATTACGTGCTTCGGAAGGCATGTTAAGACGTCGGTTCCTACCGCTATCTGTGATATTGGTCGTCATATGAACTATTATCAAATTCCTCCATGCTATTAGCAACCTATGCGGTTTGACATCTCTGACTTCATCGAGTCGTTCGTCAATTGGAAAACCCACTCTACTAAATAAAAATAGTATCATAATGATTGTGGGTGCAATGTAGTATTATTTAAACCACAGTCGCTGTTGAGAAACCTTGGAAGTAGACAGTATTGTCTCAATGCCTCCGTTGTCTAGCGGTCTGAACCTTAGATTTCCGATTCAGAGTTCGTGGCTTCGATTCCCACGGCGAGAACATACAATTGTTATTTGTGATTTTGTGAGAAATTCTCAAGTATGGTTAAGACGATGCAGGTAAATCATCTCCCTGTCAAGAAATAGGATTCCGTGCTTCGGATGGTATGTTAAGACGTCGGATCCTGTCGCTGTCCCTGATAGTGGGCGGCACACAAAGCATGCCAGAGGCACAGGTTACTTATGAGCGCGGCGGGCGAACTCATAGGCTTGGCGTTTTGACATCTCTGACGTCATCGAGCGTTGGTCAATTGGAAAACCCACTCTACTCGATAAAATATATAAGGTCATTTTAAATCAAGCTAAAACAGAACAACTTTCCCTAAGGAACATAGATCGAAAAGCGAATAAAAAAATTGGACCTTCCATACAAAATGCACCAGCTGATAGCGCACTTAGTATGTTTTTCATATCTCAACCTATGTTCCTTAGGGAAAGTTGTTCAGTTTCATGGGCAGATTCACACGTTTCAATATTTGCACTTGATTTAAAATGACCTTATATAATAAATTATTTTAGTGCAGTGTAGTATTATTTAGACCACAGTTGTCGAGAAACCTTGAAAGTAGGCAGCATTGTCTCGACTCGCGGCTGACGACAAGTTTCTCTTTGAAATGGCCGGTGAATAAAAATTACACTGGACTTTAATGAGATTCTGAAAGTTTGGTACAGTTCAAAATGTTTATGGTAATTCTTTTTACGAATTGTTTTAAAATTTTCTATTTTTTAGTTCTTCTTCTTCTAATCGTGTTAGTTTCGAGATGATCGAAATTTCTTCAGTTAATTTCTTTATTTAAAAGCTTTTATTTAACTTGCAATGTATGTATGTATGTACTTATGTATGTTCGGGTGGAATCTTGCTACAAAATTTTGAAGCACTTATCTGCAACCGATTGAGATGTTTTTTTTTTTTAAAAGAGGAGGGTGTTTTGAAATAATAATGTACTGAATTAAAATGCATGTGTGATGTTTCGCCACACAATATCACATGTCTGAACATAGCATGATTTAATTTTCTAATTACCCAGGTGTAATAAAACACAGGTCGGCCATTATGAAACTTCAACAATAAACAAAATTACCCATATCCTCGTATAATTACAACCATTACTCATAACCCATTTACCAAATCGATATCACTTCGGAAATA
This sequence comes from Scrobipalpa costella, assembly GCA_949820665.1. Classification (NCBI taxonomy): domain Eukaryota; kingdom Metazoa; phylum Arthropoda; class Insecta; order Lepidoptera; family Gelechiidae; genus Scrobipalpa; species Scrobipalpa costella. The sequence goes on from OX463299.1 coordinate 4,944,030, forward strand.
CATAAGTTACTTAAATCGTTTAGGACAGCGGTTCTCAAAGTATTCTGAACCATGGCTGATAATAAACAATACCGTTTTAAAACCCGTCCTGAGACAAAAAAAATAAACTGCGGGGCTATGATACACACAGTAGACTTCGATTTGTCTTCACGTGTTGCATACTTCACTATGATTAATGCCTGTCTTTTCCGTTGTGAAGTGCGCAACAAAAGAGAAAATGCGTAGACAAAACGAAATCTACAGTGCGCATCATAGCCCCGCAGGACTAGAATACTAGTGAAGCAATATTTATAACACATACAAAATACACAAAACACACATATATATCTTACACAATATTTCAGTACTGCGCGCTGGAGTCGTATTTTTGAACCGCTCGTATCCGAATTCACATACGAAAATGCAACATTCGCATAAGAAATCCCAATATCACTATTTTTGAATATTCATACGTATGCGACTATGCAACGAGTGGTCCAAATCACTCGTTTTCTTTTCTAATACTCCAAACCTAAGTAGTTTATGATCATGACAGTGACACAGACAATCATTTGACAAATGTCACTTTAACTTTTTAATTTACTTGAATTTGCGTTCCGTTTCTCTGCGATTCATTTCCGGTTTTTTAAATCAACGATTTTTGTTAGTGGTAGTGGTGGTATAGTAGATGTATTTCTGCGTAGAACGAAAACAATTTTCTGGGATTGGACTTTATTGGCAACACAGATTTCTACTGCTTCAAAAATACGTAAAATCGTGTGTGATATATGCGTATTTCAGTTTTCATACGAGTGGTTCAGAAATACGACTCCTTCTAATTCCGCGGCTTAAAGAGTTTTCCCGTTACGTGCGCGATTTAAAAAAAGCTTTTTTATACTGTACGTAGTCTAAGCAAAAACTTTTGAAATTTTCACTTCCAAATTGACAGACTTTCATCCCCCATCATTTTTAACCCCTTTTAAAATCCAAAAACGCTGATAGACGTGTCCCACAGTTTGAGAAACACTGGTTTATAAGCACCGCTGGAAAATGTTGAAATGATTAAACGGCGAAGTTGTGTAAATATGAACGGGAACATTGAGCAAACATCGAATATGGCTATTAAACTTTGTGTGTACAGATCTTGAATGGTGTCCTCGCTTAGCTTGATGTTAATTTACAAAGTTATACATGGAGTAACCTGTATGAATGAGATCGCGTGGTTTATCTAGCTATTTAAATTTACAAAATGTGGATTTGTTTTCGCACGTAAAACTGGTTATTTTTGATAGCCCTCTCTTTTAGCGAGTGGATTCTCGAGTCGAATAACGACCCGAAGAACGCTGGTGTAAGAGTTTTTTGATAGTATTCTTCAGTCTGTCTTATTATTCCAGGTTGATTGATGTGACGGTGTATAGGCATTTTTGATGAAACACTCTTAGTATGGAAGGTGTACTGTTTAATATTTCGACCTATATTTATTAGGGAAAGTTATTAAATTTTACAACATTCTAAAATATTTGCATTTTTGCACCTAACTTAAAGTGACTTATTTAAGAGAAAACCCAAGAGCGCTTCAACCCTACCACACGTCATTAGAAGAAGAAGAAGAAGAAGAAGGTGGGGTCTAAGAAGAAGTTATTAACCCCCCACCTGATAATGGGGAAGTTTAAAAGGAACTGTATTCGTGCGGCTATCAGAGATCGCGAGCGGTGTCGGCGAGTTCAAAAAGCCGCGCCTATTATCGCGCTGCAACTTTGTGAACTGATATTGGTACTTGATTACAAGAATACGAGTGCAAATACCTGAGTATAATATTAGCAGGTATTCTTATATATTATAATAAAAGGGACGATAAAAAGAAAAACGTCTTACAGACAGAAAGAAACTGAGAATTGAAGCAGAAATAGAGCTGAGGGCACAATGGCTGCTATTTATAAAACTACCGATTCCTACTTTAACTATTGCAATATTTTATGTTTCTAACATGTCGTTGATTTTCTAACTGAGTCATATTAGCCTAAGACTATCTTTAAACAGGTTTCACCTTGTATAAGATAAAATCGGTACCATTTTGTATTCTAAAAGAAAACTCTAATCATAAAGCGCGTTGGAAAAGTTCTCACTAAAAGTGTTAATAGTAACTTTGAGTAAACAGTTCATTGCATGGAAAGTGTTAACTCGCTGTGTTGTGTCTCCCCTCGACTCGACACAGCACAATAAACGTGTGTTTCTTTATGTTTCTGTTTATTAGCAATCATTTCCGGAAACGACGGTTTAAATTATCGAGCTTTATGCCGGTTTTGATGTGCCAGGGGTGACTTTTTGTTAGGGTACTTCGAGATTCTTCTTTCTTACAAATTACACAGAAAGCAAACAGATGCGTGCATATTACAATTATCCAATTACAGAAATTTTCTAAAATTTTATAACTCTATACCGGGTGTAAAGGACAGCGTCCTGCAAACTGATAGGGGTTGCTCAGTCAACGATACTGAACCACTTCCAAAAATAAAAATTGGCTTTTCCATACAAATTGTCTGATTAAGGTGGACATTTTGTATGGAAAAGCCTTTTTTCTTCACTTCCTGAAATAATTTTCTCGTAGAAATTCACTGTCGTTGACTGCGCAACCCCTATCAGTTTGTGGGACGCTGTCCCTTACACCCCGTATATAATCTTAACAGATATAATGACTACAGGTATCTGGAAATCCGCGATTTATAGCGTCATTGGTCATTGGAGGTCATTGGTTACGCCCTAGCTGGAGTCGTATTTTGCCGAGCGGCTCGTATCGGAATTCGCAAACGAAAGATCAACATTGCATGTAAAATCCCAAAATCATTATTTTATAATACGCATGCGTCTCGACTCTGCAACGAGTGGTCCAAACCACTCGTTTTCTTTTCTACTACTCGAAACCTTAGTAGTCTATGATCATGACAGTGACACAGACAATAAATTGACAAGTGACAGTTTAACTTTTTAATTTACTTGAATTTACGTTCCGTTTGTCTACTCATAAACATTTTGCATTACTCCCTAAAACGAAGACAATAGAGGCGGGCCTACGTTTTTCTTTACTATTCTGTCTACAGATTCAGACGATAGACACTTTTGTTATTAAAATTAGGAATTAATATTTATAAAAATGAAGTCGCACGATAAGAGTGGAATTAAAAACATTTTTCGGGTTTAGAAATGATTATAATCATCGTCTCTGAATAGAAGGCTTTTACAAAGTATTTTACTTCAAGATCGTATCGCTTTCCTTTGAGAAATCTTTTATTACATTGTTATTTTGCTGTAAGACCCTCTTTTCACGTAGAACATGATAAATGATACCTGATTATTCCCTGAAAACTACACGCAACAAAGGGAATATTTTATAATAAATTTTGATTAACATCTTCATTTACTTTTAAAATTAAATCATCTCTGATGATATAAATTTTTCATCATATAAATTATTTTAGTAGGTTTTTTTATTGCATGCTGGACTGGGAAGCGTGAGAAAAACATAGAATGTGCCAGCTGCGTTTCATCCTAGGCATGCTGTAAAAACCAGCTAAGGAATCCGAGGGTTTCAGTATATTGCAATTTAGGCGATGGGCTGACAACCTGTTACTACAACAAATCTACCTTAAATAATTCTCAAAATTTGACAGACGTGGCGGAACAACCTTTTTTTAGGTTGTTTACGCTCTAGTCCGCTCTACCTACCCCATCAGGGATAAAGGCGTGATTATATGTATGTTTTTTGTTAAATGTTCCTACTGCTTCTGTGTGAAAAAGTTTTGGTAAATGTTTGTGTTTTTGGACGTGGAAAACGTCTTTAATTTGATACGTAATTAACAGCTTTAAAAAGTTGAGGGCACATTTGACATTCTTCCGTCAATCTTATAACTTGAGCGTTAAAGAAATGTCTAGGATCGGTAATTTTCGTAGAACTCGTGGATGTCTTCGCTAATTGGGTGTCAATGTATGTTTTTTATTTACCAATACTGCTTCGACACGGCAATGGTACCGACCAATCTGCCTGGGAAGTAAAAATGTATAAAATCGACCGGAATTCAGCGCCGACTAGTGAAATTACATGTCTTAATTTTTTCATACATTTTTGCTTTTACGGCCGGGAAATGACCGTAAAATCTATTTAGTCGATATATAATTTCTTCCATGCTGGCTTGGGAGCGAGAGAAAAACGTGTAGAATGTGCGAGCTGCTTTCCTCCCGGGCATGCTGTAAAAACCAGCTAAGGATCAGTATATTGTAATTCATGATCTATTATCTTGGCTCCACAATTATATGTTATCATTTGGTGGTAATGAACACTGTCATACGCTTAAAAAATATCTATTCACTTCATACAACCAGGCATAAAGATGATGAATAATGTTGGTTTAATTAAAACACGTCGAAATAATTGAGCGCGAAATTATTTAGCGTCAAAACTGATGAAACACGCGATAGTTTACATGCAGGGATGTACCAATTGGCGCTATATAGTAGTTTTATAGATTTTATTTCACATTACCTCAAATTGGTCGACTATATGTCCAAGGTGTCAATCGGACTACAGATTCAAATGGACTGATCCCCCATTTTTAAAGACTGACTGCTTGACTAGTGTGCCTAATGGACTAGCGATCACATTTGCTATACACAAACGAAAACGAAATCGGCTAAAGCATTTATGGTGAAAATATTGTAACACCTTGTACTCGTTTTTTTTCAAGGAAAATTCACTTTACCGTGGGTAAAACCGTGGGGAGGAACTAGCTTGAAATAAAAGCATTTAGGTTATTGAATCATTTTTGAAAAATTGCGCCATGATCACTTTTTGCTACGCCGTAATCTCGTCGCGAGATTATTTCGGCATTCTAATGTACTTTGCCTTATCAGCATAAAAAATAAGACATATTTTAGTCCAAAAATTGTCCTCACTTAAATATCGAACACACATTAGAATAAAGGTTCAGTAGATTAGTCGGCAAATGCAGACATTGCGTGAGTAGTGCGATACGCATCAGCTGGTGCCGGGCGACGGTGGCTAATGGAATCAAACAAGCGAACTCTAATGCTGGCTCCATTAAAACTGGCCGTACATCAGCCGTTCTCATCGGCCGCCGAAAAAGAAAATTAGTCGGCCAGAATCAATATGGTTTGCTATATGACTGATTTGAGCGGTAACTTCGCAAAATGATCCTTTCGCAAAATGTCCCACTCTCATAATTTTCTGGAGACATAACGGCAAGGACAAGGGTAATAAGGGACATTTTGGGAAATGGGTCATTATGCGAAAGGGGCATTTTGCGACTAAGAGACATTTTGCGGAAGGGACATTCTGCGAAGTAAGGATTTAAGCATCAGATTCAGTTCACACAGGGACGGGATCTGCGAAAATAAAATTGGCTGTACGAGTACATCAGCCGTTCTCATCGGCTGGCGAAAAAGAAAATATCCATGATTAGTCAGCCAAAACAATATTGTTTGATATATACATACATATAAGCACGCTTTTATCCCTAATAGGGTGGGCAGAGCGTTAACGACCTAAACAAAAGGTCGTTCCGCCACATCTGACAAAGTTTTGAGGGTTATTTAAGATAAATTTGTAGGTATATTGCTGTAGTGACAGGTTGTCAGCCCATCGCTTAAATTGCAATATACTGAAACCCTCGGATACCGTAGCTGGTTTTTACAGCATGCCCGGGAGGAAATGCAGCTGTCCCATTCTATGTTTTTCTCTCGTTCTCAGTCCACCATTGAAGAATTGTTTTGTATTGTTTGATATATACGTAGATGATTTTAGTATCAGTTCACACAGAGACGGGATACGCACTTTTTACGAGCGTGATACAAGCGAACTCTAGGTAATGCTTGCTCCATTAAAACTAGCCGTAAAGCCGTAAGCCGTTCTCATCGGCCGCGGGAAAAAGAAAATATTCGCGATTAGTCGGCCAGAATTAATATTGTGATTTTTCTGAATTTAGGATTAATATATTAGGGAGCGATCCAAGAGAATTCTAATGCTGGCTCCAGTAAAACTGGCCGTACATCAACCGTTCTCATCGCCCGCCACAAAAAGAAAATATTCACGATTAGTCGGCCAGAATGAATATTGTGATTTTTCTGAATTTAGGATTAATATATTAGTGAGTGATCCAAGCGAATTCTAATGCTGGCTCCAGTAAAACTGGCCGTACATCAGCCGTTCTCATCGGCCACCTAAAAAAAAATATTTGCTATTAGTCGGCCAGAATGAATATTGTTTGGAATTCACACTGAAACGCGACGCGCACTTTTATGAGCGTAGAAATGTTTAGAACTGTACTTATACAAAGAGATATAGGATATAATAATAACCAAATGAATTTTATAGTTTCCGATAATAATGGACTGTAATAGATCTTCTTCTTTGCGTGTCGCGACGAATCAAATTCTCTCAGCCCAAAAAGTTGCCGTAATGCTGTAATAAAATAAATAATACATATACATACATATAGTCACGCCTTCATCCCTTATGGGGTAGGCAGAGCGTAAACGACCCAAACAAAGGTTGTTTCGCCACGTCTGACAAAGTTTTGAGGGTTATTTAAGATAGAGTAGATAAATTGCTGTAGTGACAGGTTGTCAGCCCATCGCCTAAATTACAATATACTTAAACCCTCGGATCCCTTAGCTGGTTTTTACAGCATGCCCGGGAGGAAATGCAGCTGGCACATTCTATGTTTTTCTCTCACTCCCAGGCCAGCATGGAAATTTGAAATTTTAAATAAATAATAATATAATATAATATTTAATTGAATCTAATGAATTGGAATGTATTGTTAATTTATTTATATGTTATATTTTTAATGTCTGAATGTTTTTAATTCTGAATGTTATGCTATGTTAATTTAAGTTTTTTGTGATAAATATGAATTTGGTGATATGGATATGGATCTTTGGTCTGGAATAAACGATTTTATTATTATTATAGGTACATTACATTGAGAGAATTTAAAGATTCCTACGCATCGTAACGCTTAGCTACGCAAATCGTAAGCTAGTCGCTGCAACGACTTGACTCCAGGCTGCACCAAACAGCGTCGCGATTAGGTATGTCCCTTTCCTACTTATGCTTACACTCCAAATTCTTCGCTAAACGTACAACCTTCCCCAAAATCCGCAGTTTTACTACACAGGTGCGTGGGGAACGGGAGAAGGGGACATTAATTACACTTATGTCATCTAATTGGCTGTATTGTTGCCGTGACACGTCGGCGGCATAAACTCCAGTGCTAACTTTCACTTAACGGATTGAATTATTAAAGTGATGTGCGTGCAGTGCCCACTTAAGCGTTTAACGGACGTGCTGTACGGTTATGGTGTGACAAAAGCTTAATGTCACGATAAACACTAGCTAGGGGTGGATCCCATAGGAGTTAATTTTTTTTAGTTGTATAAAACGATTTAGATGGTGTTTGATTGACCCATTACTAATAATGCAAATGTATGTTTATACGTTTTTCTCGACAGAATGTGATAGCTGCATAACCTCCCGGGCATGCTGTAAAAACCAGCTAAGGGAACCCAGGGGTTCAGTATGTTGCAATTTAGGCGATGAGCTGACAACCTGTCACTACAGCAATATACCTACAAATCTATCTTAAAGAACCCTCAAAACTTTGTCAGACATGGCGGAACATCCTTTGTTTCAGTCGTTTACGCTTTGCCTTCCCCACTAGGGATAAAGGCGTGATTATATGTATGTTTATATATTTGTTTGTTCAAGTCAACGCTTAACCTGCAATCACCTACGTATAACTTTTATCATAAGAATATTTTCAGTACCACATGGTGCCACTAAAAACTAGAGTGGTATTGTATACCGAATCATATTTTATACGATGATTATAGAAAAACAGTCAGTTTCAGCAACCACGCGTTTTAATTGTAAGTTTAAAGTGGAAATAACTAGGATATAATTTTGCAGTTTGCGTCGCTACATTTAATTAAATATATTATGATTTTATGTTTGCAGTAATGTGTAATGTTGGAGCTAAAATAAGCTATGTACGTGTTATTCCGTTTGATACGAATAGGAGCATTGTTATTTTGTGTTATTTCGTAATTTAACGGTACGTTAACGTTATCTTACATGCTGGACTGGGAGCGAGAGAAAAACATAGAATTTGCCAGCTTTATTTCCTCCTGTAAAAACCAGCAAATGGATCCGAGGGTTTCTGTATTGCAATTTAGGCTATGGGCTCACAATCTGTCACTACAGTAATATACCTACAAATCTATGTTAAATAACCCTCAAAACCTTTTTAGACGTGTTGTAACGAGTTTTGTTTAAATCGTTTACGCTCTTCCTACCCCATTAGGGATAAAGGCGTGATTAATATATCTATGTTAACGGTGTCAAACGAGTAAATTTAAAATAATTGAAATAAATAATTATCAATTTAATTGTTCTTGGCTGCAATTGATTTACGATCAAATCATCATGGTTTCTTTCGCTATATAATAGGTACGGTGGCACACCTTAGCCATTAAGTAAAGTAACTTATGACAGGTATGGATTACTTCCATGCTGGACTGGGAGCGAAAGAAAAACATAGAATGTGCCAGCTGCATTTCCTCCTGAGCATGCTGTAAAAACCAGCTAAGGGATCTGAGGGTTTCAGTATATTGTAATTTAGGCGATGGGCTGACAACCTGTCACTACAGCAATATACGTACAAGTCTTTCTTGTATGGCCCTCAAGACTTTGTCAGACGTGGCGGAACGTCCTTTGTTTAGGTCGTTTACGCTCTGCCTACCCCATTAGGGATGAAAGCGTGATTATATGTATGTATGTATGGATTACCTGCACGTTTTGAAATCAATAGGTCAAGGGTAGGTTTATTTTTAACAAATGATTATTTGTTATAGCTATCAACGGCAACAACCTACAACAGTGATACATGCATACATACATATAATCACGCCTTTATTCCTAATGGGGTAGGCAGAGCGTAAATGACCTAAACAAAGGTCGTTCCGCCACGTCTGACAAAGTTTTGAGGGTTATTTAAGATAGATTTGTAGGTGTATTGCCGATAGTGAGAGGTTGTCAGCCCATCGCCTAAATTGTAATATACAGAAACCCTAGGATCCCTTAGCTGATTTTTACAGCATGCCCGGGAGGAAATGCAGCTGGTACATTCTATGTTTTTCTCTTGCTCCCAGTCCAGCATGGAAGAATACAACAGGATGCCGTGACCAATTATGATGACGATTGTTTGTTACGATCTATCGTTTTTCCGGCCTAGTGCTATGTTTTTCAAAATATTGTACAAACACTGATCTGTTTTAACACTAAACGATAAACAAGTGATATTTAAAATGAAAACTGATCGCCTTATTTGTTTGTATTGGAAGGAAGGTCGACTACAGCGCCACCTGCCGTGCTGTCGGCGCGGGCGCAGCGAGCAGCGAACCGCAGTCGAAGGTTGCACTCACTAGTCGGGCGGTGGAGTGTGACTTTCTTCTCTCCTGATCCTGATGTAGGATCGAAACGTCGACGGCTTACCCCTTCTTTCAATACAAACACTGATCTGCACTCACCTGAGCCAAAATCTTCGTATAGCACTGATGGACTTCAGACACGGTATCACTATACCGGTAGACATTCACGAAGTCATTTGGTCCGAGGGTATCCAAGATCCCATTGACAGTCGCCTTCGCCAGCCGCCAGTACGAAGACCCAAGGTCATCGGAGTCGTCCAGGAGGATGACCAGGTCTTTGGGAGAAGTGGCTGCCTCGACGAACCAGTTGGAAGACCGGAAATCGTAGAAATCTCTGGCGTGGTGCGAGTAGCCGTCCTCTGGAGGCCAGGACATTGCTGGTGGATTAAAAAAGAGTATTAAATCAAGCTTGCCTGCGTTGAACTTGTTCAAAGCAACAATGAAGAAAATAACAGAATCTGGCTCTGCACTGCCAAAGTCAAAATAAAACGTTTTTTTTTACGTGAGCTTGTATGTTCTTTATTTGATGTAAGCCTTTCTATTACAGAGTTGACAGCTCTGTCAACCCATTGCAAATAGAAATCAATAATGTACGAAATAGGATCCAATTACTTTGAACAATGATCATAAAGGAATGTAACATGCCACGATTTGAAAAAGTGTCTCCAATTCGAATAGAATCGATTTAGTATTTTTAGGAGTCTTTCTGTATCAAAACAAATACATTTTCTCGTATTGACCACAACCCCTATTTCAAATGAAGCTTACCTGGATACCTCCTCATGAATCCACTGGATGAGGCGTAGTACTGCCACGAGAGAGACGCGTCGATCTCGTAGTTGTTCACGAAGATCGGGTCCAGGTGCTCAGACCATGCAATCTGGTTTTGCACCTCACCATCTGATGAACAAAAAAAAAATATCAATAACAAAAAAACACAAAATAACGCTTTTATCCCTAATCGGATGCAGAGCGTTAATGATCTTATTAAAGCCGGTTTTCGCCGCGACTGAGAGGAGTTTCAGTCAGCATTCTATCCTATACAGTTTTCCTAGGAAACGAATCAACTGGTACAATGTACATCTCAAGGAATCTAAATTGCTGCTTCTTTAATATCGTTAGTACGTCTGCAAGTCAGCAAAATGGTGGCAAAAAGTTGGCTCACTTCCGTGGTTTCGTAATCAACGAATTTGCATGCGGTATTTACCGTACCATTCAATTTTTTCCGGGTTTCTGGTTAAAGCAAACATTGAATCTGTGCACAATGGGATGCAATGTGACTGTGGAAATTCAATGCCCAATGGAGGGTTGTCGTGTGAATAAATTACAGCTGTTTCATTCGCATACAGTTCGACGATTATCTCTTTAAAATTGTTGTTGTCGATTATATTGAGCCATGCAAGAGTCCACGATGTGTGCACGTACGCCTGAATACGGAGCATATTTTTTTTGCCCGCCATCACCGGTTAACAGTCATGCGCTGTAGGTGCGAGCTAGAGTCTAGCCTATTTCAAGTTTTACCGTCTTCTTACCTAGTCAACATTGATCACAATATTTTTCGGGGTTTTGGTGGTTGGTAAATCTTAGGTTTTACCGTACTTTGGGGGTTTACAGCAACATAATTTAATTATTTCTTCCATGCTGGCCTGGGAGCGAGAGAAAAACATAGAATGTGCCAGCTGCATTTCCTCCCGGGCATGCTGTAAAAACCAGCTAAGGGATCCGAGGGTTTCAGTAAATTGTAATTTAGGCGATGGGCTGACAACCTGTCACTACAGCAATATACTTACAAATCTATCTTAAATAACCCTCAACACTTTGTCAGACGTGGCGGAACGACCTTTGTTTGGGTAGTTTACGCTCTGCCTACCCCATTAGGGATAAAGGTGTGATTATAAGTTTATATGTATGTAATTTAATTACAATTTGTTTCTGCGCGGCAAGATTTAATCTTATTTGATTAACTTTGCTACGCGAATCCCACTAATCAAAGGTTTTCCTAAGCTGTGGTGATGTAATTTCTACCTATGCTTTGCAAGTGCGTTGGCCAGTCCACTACCAAGTACAAAAAACCCTGATGACTTTTCAGGTTTAATGATATTTAAAAAAAAATTGAAATGGGTTTTCTTTTGACTCTAGACACTAGGTCAGGGATGACCGTGACAGAGTCGACGATAGAGCGAGCTCACCCAGAAAGTGCCTGTTATGGCACTGGCAATCTCTCGACGGAACACAGCAAGCTGTTTGGCGCCGGACAGAGCCTACCACCGCTTAAAATTTGCGTGCAGAGACGGGGTTGTGCTTTTTTGACCGTGCATCACATTTTTTTTATTGTCGTCTTGTACTATTTTAACACAATTTGCAGTACATAAACCAGTACATAAACACGGGATGTTTTTCTTTATGTAGGCTTTCCAGCGAAGTATTTTTATAGATTGTTATCTAAGTAAATTGTTCTGGCACAAAATAAAAAGCTCCCGGTTATGAATTATGTATGAGGCAATTTGTTGGGTGGTCGGAGCTGAATCCGCGACACGGTTGGCACTGTGTGGAACAATTAGGGAAATTTCCTTTAACTACCCATTAAAAGAAGCGTAATTGGCGAACTTGGTTCATTGGGCAGCCGTGATTGCTTTCTGGGGGATCGGGGGGGTCCTGGGGGATCCAGGGGGTAGAATTAATGGTCCGCCGTCGCCTATGGTCGTCAAATGAGTGCGGCTTACGTTCGACCACTCGGAATACAGTACGTCAAGGTTTCAAATGAATGTAGGCGGGGGCGGTGCATTGTATGGAGAACGATCAAAGGAGACGTTCCAGGTAAGAATGAACCTTTGGCCTGGACTACGTACAACTACTATTCTTCTTCTTCTGTCAAATGGGTATCAAGTCTATCAACCCGATGAACCCTGGTGTCAGAGATTTTTAAACCGCCTAGTAGCACAACTAACAGGCCTCTGACGTGGTTTGAGTAACGACCACTATCAAAGACAGCGAGCGGGACCAACGGCTTAACATGCCCTCCGAAGCACGAAAATCTTTTTCTTTTCGGACAATCAGGTAATACAGCCTGCAATGTCCTAACCAAACTGGGAAAAAAATCACAAAGTGATAAATTCTCAAATATCAACTTTGTGTTTTCCCCCTGGGAATTGAACCCAGGACCTCCGGGAATCCATGGCACTACCTACTAGACCACGGAGGCATTTCAAATACTATTAAATAAGTCAAATATACGTTAAGAGGATTATATCAATCATTTTGGGATATTTAAATTTATAAATATTTATTTATATTATTTATTCTAGTTTCTGTTTACAAAAACTGCACACAATTATCAAAAATCATACTATAAGCAACACGGAACAGATTTGTCACTTGTTTAGTCAAAATGTTTGGCAGTGACCACGCTGCCTAGAACGACCTGTCATGGTTACATTAATAGTACAAGGAGTTTACATCTTATATTTACCAAAAATATTTTATTTTGTACACGGAATCTATTGGATAAATTGAAAAGAAAAACTCGCAATAAACTTAATTATTACAGTTTTTTAAAGCCTTATTACCTGAAACGACACCTTAACGTTGGCGGCATATTGGCTGTGTTAGTTCCTAAATAGGCAGAGTATACGAAAATTCACCACCTTCATTTAAACCCTTGTCGCACTGTTAGCCATTGCAGTGCCGGTGCTCTTGTTCAGTGGTTAGTATTCAAGTGTTAGGATTCAATTGCTTTGTGAAACGGTTAGGTTAGATTTAGCACGATATAAAGTTCTGAATCTCGGAATTACTCTTCTGAATTTCGGAATGCAGTTCCGTCGCTCTGCCAACTGAGCTACCGAGGATGTAGTGGGAGTGTCGACTTTATCATAGTCTTTCTTATGACATATTGTCATTTTATTTTAATATCCTTTAAATTTTACTATAATATTCAGACACGAAACAGATAGTTTGCCACGTAATGGTGACTGAAACTATCTAAAACTTACAAGGCGTAGTGAATATAGGCCGTGTGACTCGACAACTAATGCCAGAAACACGTCAATTTGTTCATAAATCATGGGCCCAAGGATAATTTAACCTATGGCGTGAGCATTCTTTTTTTTTTTGTTCGAGATACAACTCTCTACTTTGCGGCGCGGGGGGAGGGAAATTTTCCGGCTGTTATTGGCTGCCGCAACAATCCTGTCTTTAACAACAATGCAACTGATCAATCAGTAACAATGCAACTGATCAATCAGTCAATCAGTGTGTTAGAACATTGACAGAAATATTGTGACAAAATACGAGTAGGCTAATGTTTGGTGGGTGCATTTGCCCTCGCATGCTTCCTCCATGCTAGACTGGGAGCAAGTGATAAACATACAATGTGCCAGCTGCATTTCCTCCCCGGCATGCTGTAAAAACCAGCTAAGGGATCCGAGGGTTTCTGTATGTTGAAAGTTAGGTGATGGGCTGTCAACCTGTCACTACAGCAATATACCTACAAATCTATCTAAAATAACCCTCAAAACTTTGTCAGACGTGGCGGAACGACCTATGTTTAGGTTGTTTACCCTCTGCCTACCCCATTAGGGATAAAGGCGTGATTATGTGTGTGTGTGTGTGTGTGTGTGTGTGTGTGCTTCCTCCATAGGTTAAATCCTCCTTGCATGGCCCCTTTCCTCTCCCAGTGGCTTCCCCATGTCAACAATATATTAGGCGTCATTATTCAGCCAGCGGGGCGGGCAGTTTCCCCAAGGATCACACACTGTCCTAAATGTGGCGTCTCTCGCTTGGATTATACTGATTATTTATGCTGTATCTGAAGGCTGGTTTTGTTTTGTGCTACATTGTGCGAAGTTTGAGCAAAGGAAAAGGTTTGCAACACCCTATTAGCAGAGCAAGGCATAACTTTTATGGTCAAAATGTCGGCTGGGAGTCAGCGTGAGTCTCCTAGCGTTCAATGACCCATCGTCAGCTGAGTATACGTACTTTCACGTTGTTGTACGGTGGCATCAGTACGGCGCTATAACTCGTATTCATAGAGATATCGTCGAAGTGTCGGCTGGGAGTCAGCGTGAGTCTCCTAGAGGTCAATGTCCCGTCGTCAGCTGATTATACGAACCTTCAACGTTGATATACGGTGGCATCAGCACGGCGCTATAACTCGTATTCACAGCGATATGGTCGAAGTGTCTGAGAGTCAGCGTGAGTCTCCTAGCGGTCAATGACCAGTCAGCTGAGTATACGAACCTTCAACATTGATGTAGGGCGGCACCAGCACGCCGCTATAACTCGCATTCACAGCGATATGGTCGAAGTGTCTGAGAGTCAGCGTAAGTCTCCTAGCGGTCAATGACCAGTCAGCTGAGTATGCGAACCTTCAACATTGATGTAGGGCGGCATCAGCACTGCGCTATAACTTGTATTCACAGCGATATGGTCAAAGTGTCGGCTGGGAGTCAGCGCAAGTCTCCTAGCTCGTGCTGCCAAGGATCCGTCGTCAGCATGGACGTTCAGCCAACGCGCGTCGTAGTATGAACCCGGGGTGCCGTCGCTGCCGCCGGCTGACAGCGCTGCGTTCTCTGCTGAGTCCATGATGCGCTGCAGAAGAAAGGAATTGTTAGAATTGAGCATAGAATTCAGATATTTCATCACTGGGTTTCAGCTTTCAGTTTAGGCTGATATAATAATAATAATATTTTGTTCGGAATACCAACAGCAGATAAACAAATGACACAATATAAAAACTTAGTAACTACTACATAGCCGTTTAGAGGTACTCTTGTTGTTGGTACTCTTTCTATTTCATCAATATTCAGTTAGTTACAAACACGTTATTTATATTTTGTTTCTAAAATTAATTCTAATTTTTGGAAGAAACAAAACAACCCACTGTTCTTCCGTTAGTACAAAATCCACGCACCCTTTGTTATTGTAACTACAAACCACACACGAGACGGTCCCCGCAAAAATAATATTTTCGTGCAAACTATTCAGAGCCAGCATTTCCTACCAGGAACCCATGAAAGGGGTGGTTTGAACACAAAGAGTGCTGGCATAAAAGCTCAGACAATCGTTGGCAATTAGCGGAGTAGAATTTGGCCTGGAGCGGTCGATAGCGGCTTTGTGAACGGACATTAGCGCGATGAAAAATGACAAATAATCAGCTGAAGGCTCTTAATGGCTCCGTCAGTAATGCTCGGAATTATGACGAAGTCGATATTACGGGTTGTAAATGTCGTAGTCGGTTTGTACTTGTGCGTACTGTACCTACCTGTTCAAATAGTATCTTATAAAAGCTATACTTAAATTGCAATACATACTACCAATGATATTTACAGCATGTCCGGAACAACGTATTTTTATTGCTTCCATGGTGGACTGGCAGCTATAAAAATGTGCCAGCTGCATCTCCTCTAGGGCATGCTATTAAAACAGCTAAGGGGATTCGAGGATTTCAGTGTGATTATTGTAATTTAGGCGATGGACTGACAACCTGTCACTCCAGCAATATACACCCTCAAAACTTGTCAGACGTGACGAAACGACCGTTGTTGACACTCTGCCAACCCCAATAGAGATATGGGCGTGATAGTACGTATGTATTTTATTGCTCCCTGGGCCAGCATGAAGGTATTTTCTTAGCCAATTAGGTCAAATAACAGTTAGATAAATAGACAAATAAATCCACAAATCATAATCCTAAAACCCCTTCAGACGTTTCAAAACGCGACACCATGTTTGTTTGGTAAATTGTGTTTGTATACTCACACACACACTTACACACTTGAAATTAATTCCTGCACTAGAAACGAGATGGATCAAGTCATTTTGATACTGGGAAGAGGTGGTAATGATATGTAGTGCGAAAGATGAGCTACATTGCATGCCGACACAGCGGTACCAAGGGGGTCGGGCCTACTGGACCGGGGGACTCCACAGCTGTATGGGATCTGAAATATGTAGTATTTGTATCAGCTGTTCCTAAGTGGTGCGTTGCACCGGGGGTGCCATGTTGCTGATACTGGCAGCCAAGGTAAGTAAACCTCCTTTTACATCTTTTTCTACTACTATTTGAATATATACGTGTGAAACTAGCTTGGTTCAGTTGTTTAATAAAGTTTGCCATTAGTATCACCCATTTATTTATACCCCAAAGTAAAAGTGTTAACGTTTCTTTGTCCTTATCCTTCCACAAGGTAACTACATAGTGAAATGACTTGCATACGAGATATAGGTACGTAGGAAACGCACTTTCATGTATGTATATCGATACCAACGTGTTTTGCGGCCCGTAAACAACATATTCTTTGCAACTTAGGAGAGGTTCATACAATAACCTTGCTACAAACATATGATTTGCAGTTTACTATCTTTAAAGTTGTAAGGAGAAAGCTGTTTATTGGCTGCAATCCAAGCTGGTATCCATAACTCAACTGTTATAATATAATAAAAAGCTAGTACCTTACTTAGTTGAGTGTATGCTCAAACATCAATGAGTCATCTCTTATACCTAACATCTTAGGAAAAACTAATCTGATCCTAGGTAGAGCAGCTCACATTAGCAATGCACAAAGTTCCCTTTCAGTTCAAGTCTAGATTAAACAAATGAAGGAGACGAGGAATAGAATATGTAGAATTTCCAACCAAGTAATGTTGACTTTCTTATCCTATCTCTTCAAAGTCTCGGATTGGTGTACTCTTCTCTAAATACGCGAGTCCTACTCAACAAACAATATATTTCGCTGGGGAACCTCTTACTTGGCTTTACAATGGCGCCCTTAGGTCGAAGGGTTCTCGTGAGTCGTGACCTGGGGCTGTGGGTAGGGTTGCCAGCTGCTCGAAATTCCACTCGACTTTTTTATTTGTGGTGGATTTTGCTCTTGAAGTCTTGGCTCTACTCATATCTAAGGTGACTGAGAGAATCGAATATTAAATTTATTTTAATTCCGTTAGGCTTGTGCACATTATTGATGATTTTGTCCATGATAGATTTGTAGGTATATTGCTGTAGTGACAGTTTTTCAGCCTATCGCCTAAATTACAATATACTGAAACCCTCGGATCCCTTCTGCTTAGACTGTCTCCAAAATCCTTAAATTCGGAACTCAATATTTTCTTGTATTGATATCTGACAGCCCTATCTGACGGTGCCCTAGTAATCTCAACGGGCGCGGTATCTTGCAAGATTAGCCTAATGTCCGATGCTATCGGTACTGTACTACCTACCAGTAAAGTAATTACTTCGGAACGGGCTAAGAAAACAAATAAAGGGGGTTTGGTAGTTTGATAAACGTACTAACGACTCAAAATTTGAATTCAATGAGGCGTAACCAAATATTTAAGTATACAAAAATTGGGCACCTTTTGTGTGTTCTCTCTGACCTTGGCTGAACTTAGGCTTTTATTTATAAAGCAATCTCAAGATTGAGAGCAATATTAAGTATGGATTTGACAGCCCACATACATATATACATATAGTCACGCCGTTATCCTTAATGGGGTAGGTAGAGAAGGTCATTCCGCCACGTATGGCAAAGTTTTGAGGTTTATTTAAAATAGATATTTCTGTAGTGACAGGCCACATCGTACTGAAATGACGTTTCTGATACGAACTCAAACTAGCTGCCAGTTTCAAGTACTGTTTATAATTATGGGCCTTAGTTGGATATTGTTTTTTTTAAATAAGTTATTGTTTTAGTTCTTTTGTAAATTTTCTGAGATTTGAATTTAAATTTAAAAACTCAATAATCAAGAACAGTGTGACTGCATAAAAAAACAATTATTACAAACAGATTACGGGCTGACAACCGGTCACACAGCGATATATCTACAAATCTATCTTAAACAACCCTCAAAACTCTGTCAGACGTGGCGGAACGACCTTTGTTTAGGTCGTTTACGCTCTGCCTACCCCATTAGGGATAAAGGCGTGATTTTACGTATGTATGTATGGACCATAGGGCGGTCGCGTGCGTCTAATAACAGCGCCGGGTGCTGCGTGCCATCACTCCGCCTACAGTGAGCACACATGAAGCTATTTTGCTTTTCTTTTCTAACTTTTATTTAGTCTAGGTTCTGGTTTTCCATTTTTTCATTTCAAAAATGGGAACATCTCACGTGAAATATAATATGAGTACATGTTTTCATTTAGACTAAAGGCCATATTTATAAAGCGAACTCAAGATTGATAGCAATATTAAGTTTGGATTTGACAGGCCGTTTTGTACTGAAATGGCATTTCTGATACAAACTCAAACCCGCTGTCACTCTTGAGAGTTGATTATAATTACAGGCCTCAAGAAAGTTTAAAATTGGACTTGAAGAATATTTCTTTATTTTTTGGTGTGGAGATAGTTACCCGCTGTTTATTTTCACCCGTGGCTTTCTTATGGGATTAAGATATTTTTTTTGCGATAGACGGTGCCTTTCGGATATTTCTGAAATTAAATGAGTTTAGTTTAGTAGGATTGACTCTACAATAAACTCGTACCTTAAAGGGTGACGCAACGGTGGCGCCATCAGTTTTAAATAACAATACATACATACATAAAATCACGCCTTTATACCTTACGGGGTAGGCAGAGCGTAAAACGCCTCGTAACAGGCGTTTTCGCCACGTCTGACAAAAATTGAGGGTAAATTTTAGATTGTAATGATTTGTATTGCTGTAGTGACACGTTGTCAGCCCATCGCCTAAATTACAATACACTGTAACCCTCGAATCCCTTTTTTTTTCCCTTTTGCTGCATGCTCGGGAGGAAGGGCAGCTGGAACATTCTGTGTTTTTCTATTTCTCCCAGTCCAGCATGGACGAATTAACTGTGCTTGAAATACAAACATTTTCATGAATGTTTTACGTTACGCGAGAATTGCAACAATTTCTGCACTTTATCGTCCATTTGAAATAATCTGCGTGGTGTGTTTCTAAATCACAGAAATTTAATCAAAATCTATTGTTGACCTCTAACCTTTATAGGTCACGGATTTGGCAAGCTGCAACCCTTTGCTAGATAATAGCCTAGCCTATCGCGTGCCGCTAACCACTTTTGATCACTGAATCATGTCCGGGGCCTTCGCAAATCCATGTCTGATTTCAATATAACCAGTAAAATAGAAAAAGCGTTTTCAAGTCAATTCGTAAATCTAAATAGTTACAAAATACTATACTAATGTACCTCAAGAAGTTGGTAGAATTTATTTTTCGTCGCTTTTGACATATTTCGAAGGATATTTCAGATTGGAAAACTTAAAAACAAGAACTTGTCTTCTTCTTCTGCCTAGCGTTTTTAATAAAGAGAACTTGTAACTTGTAAATAGTTTTAATTTGGTCCGAAGGTGTAGTGGATAGGGCCGCTGCCTCCTGAGCGGGAGATTGTGGTTCGAATCCCACCACGTACTAATTAGTTTTTCGGTTTTCGGATTTCATATGTACGTTTATTCGGTGCTTTTTCCGTGCTTCGGAAGGCACGTTAAGCCGTTGGTCCCGGTTAATATCGTTTTATACCGTAGATATTAGTCGTTAAGCCATATCAGAGGCCAGTGCTAAGCATTGGCGGTTTGAAAACTCTGACCTAATCTAGAATTATATGTGTGGAGGTCAGATGGCAGTCGTTCTGTGTAAAAACCAGTACCCTCGTTCAATCCCCTAGACTAGGAAGCCGACCCCGTGAGATATGGGATAAGGCTAGAGAGATGATGGGAGATGATTTGAAGTCCTATCCAGCATGGATTAGGAGCGATAAAGATGTGGAAAAAGCTGCTACTCTTTGTGAATACTGTGAAGGCCGCAGAGAAAGAAAAAGAGAGCCGAGATATTTCGTTTATTACAATTTTAACAGACTAGGTTGTCCTACACAATCCCATCTGAAACTTGTCATATGGGTAGGACCATAGCCAGAACACCTTTTCATATATATGATATGATAAACACGATCACACTCATAGCCCCCACTAGGATTCCCTGTATCGAGGTGCCATGGACATTCACAGAAA
Source organism: Scrobipalpa costella (assembly GCA_949820665.1). NCBI lineage: Eukaryota > Metazoa > Arthropoda > Insecta > Lepidoptera > Gelechiidae > Scrobipalpa > Scrobipalpa costella. Next base: position 4,964,490 of record OX463299.1, read on the forward strand.
CAACCACAAAGAACACCCAGACCCAGAAACAGACATTTAAACTCATCATTCAAATGTCTGCCCTGGCCGAGAATCGAACCCGGGACCCTCTGCGTAGCAGGCAGGTACACTGCCAACTAGGGTGCGCGGGTCGTCAATATGATATTATATAATGCATCGTGCATGTTTATTCTGCAATATGGGTGATTTTATGAGTGTGTTATAACTTCAAAATGGCGAAGGATGATAATTTTTTATGCGGTGTCCGTCCTGTCCGTCGCTCGATCACCGTAGCTCTGAATGCCCTGATTAATGAGTACCGGCATCGCATAAATTAAACGCCTACAATAGAAGCTGATTTCTGTTTGCATTTCCGCAATTTTATATGCGAATATTCCGAAAGACGTGTGTTCATGTAATAAGTCTGTACCTAAGTCGTGGGTTCGACTTCGTTTCATTCTCAAGGTAGATTATTGACGGTTTGGTTAGGGTTATGCAGTATGATCTACCTGATTGTTGTTATAAGAAGATTTCGTACTCTAGGACGCGTTGAGTCGTTGATTCTGATCGTTGTTGATAAACTATGTCAGAGAGCTATTTGGTGGTTTGTAAGTTTTGTGACCAGAGTTTCTTGCGTCCGCCAACTCGATAAGCGGCGGCGGCCATAATTTATGCGTGAGAGCTAACGCCCACAATGCCTCGACAAGTGAGTGGCCATATCAAAAGCAGATTTCAGTTTTCATTTCCGCATTTTATATGCGAATTTTAATTAATTTAATGGTTTAATAAGTTGTTCGTAAATTGTCTCTATTGATCAAAGCTTTGCACCCTTGATTTGAAAGGTTTGACACTTATGGGACACACAGATTTGTTATTATTTTTTGATATTAAGTAATTGGTGAAGAAATATTTTTGTTATGAAAGATTCCTCTACTCTAGGGAAGTCATTTATTTTGTGACAGGAATAATAGACATCTAGATGACAACAATCTGACAGCAAACAGGTGCCGGTCTTATTATTTTTGTTCAGTTTTGTAGATTTCAAATAATCAAAAAGTTGGTATTTTTGAAATCTGTATTTTGCACAGTGATAATGTAGAGATAAAGTAGTGAGCCACTTTCGGGCGCACGAGCGCCGCGCCGCGCCGCGCCGCGCCGCGCCGACTAGGATTCGAACAAGTCACCATGGCCGAAATCGGTCCGAAGTATCATCAATGTAGAGATACTTTGCTGTCTGTTTTCTGTTATTAATTCTCATAGTTGTTTTAACTATTTCTATTATCATATTAAAATGGTAAAAAATAAAAAGTTCTAAACTATTGACAAACTTTATATTAAACTGCACCGCCTGTTTAGCCATGAATGATTTTTAAAACTACCACATCAAAGTATGGAGTAATCTTCCCAACTAGGTTGCGGTATCGTGCAGTGGGGGGAGGCAGGGGGCGTTGGGGGGGAGGGAGGTTGCAAGTTTAATTATACTTGAGCAGATTCGCGAGCTCGTCCGGTGGGTTATTCCCCACTCAGCTGAAAAACGGCCATTTATAAAGTGGGGAAACATAGTCTTAGTTGAATTGTGTCTTCACTTCGTTTAGTTTTGTTTTTTGTTATTGTTTGATGCTGTTTTTTATGCTTGAATAATTGTATTGTGTGTTGAAATTATGCCAGTGCCTTTTGAAATTATGAGTGGGCTCATTTTGTCGTTTCTATCTTGGTTTGCTTTTGGTAGTGTTCAGAAAAAAAGAGGAGTTTACTGTTCTTCTTTGTGACCTTAGATTAGGTGACATTTGATGGCCAAATGATACAATCTTTATTTTTTATTATTGTATTTTAGATTAGTATAATTTATATATATTTATAATTTTTGTAAAATACTCCTTTTAATTTTTCAACATATATAATTTTTCAACAGATACGTTTGACACAGACTGGTCAGAAACAGCCAAGAATCGGGAAGCCTGGAAAAAGAAAGGGGAAGCCTTTGCCCAGCAGTGGGACAGTTTAGGCTAGTATAATAATAATAAAATAATTTTTCAACATAGCATCTCTAGCTCCATTAATTTCGCTTGGTTGTAGCAATGTACCTACGGCAAACCGTAGTTACCCCACCTCTTGCAAATATTTTAATTCGTCCATTACGGCCGTGAAAGCATCTCGGGACCATCTTGGGACAATACTTCGTTTCCGTAAATACAGGGATCTTTTGTTTGAAAATGGTTGTTTTATTTTATTTCTTTTTTTTATTTACACGCATGAATAATTAATTAAATTAATAATTAATAAGGAAGTTTTCCTATTTTACTATGGGTCATAAGTCTTGGTGAGCCAATAAGTAGTTTGAACTGTTCAATTCTGAGTTGGAGGGTAGAAAGTTAAAAAGGAGTAGTTGAAATATGCCTCGCAAGAACTAGTCATACGTTTATATACAGGGTGTAAGGGACAACGTCCCTCAAACTGACAGCAGTTGCTCAGTCAACGAAACTTAACAATTACCAGCAGGATATTTTTCAAGAAGTGAAAATAATAATGATTTCCCACACAAATTGTCTGAAGTTGTTCATTTTGTATGGGAAAGTATTTTTTTTTTCTACTCCTGAAAGACTTTCCCGGTGAAAGTTGTTCAGTTTTGTTGACTGAGCAACCCCTATCAGTTTGCGGGACACTGTCCCTTACAACCGGTATGTACACGTGTCCTATGTTTATGACCTTAATTTGAGAATTCTAGAGTCTGAAAAGTCTCTGTCTATAATATAGGTCCAGATTGATAAAAGTGTGATGATGATTTTAAGTATGTTAATTGTGCCATAATCAAGTATTTTTAGTGCTTGTTTTCTTTTTGGTTGGCGACTGCGGCGTTGTGGCCCCTCTGTCGCCTCTGTCGCCCGGGGGCGCAACAATCCCCCGATTATTCAACTTGATTCTCGAGCTAAGTTCTGCCACTCGGGGCGACACCGAGCCTTGTTCGCAACTCACTACGGCCCTGGACTACGGAGAACTTTTATAAACTTGATTATTATGAAATACAATATCTAGGTGCGCCAACTATTAAGTGGTTAGTTAATATTACTCTAACGGGCGTTGGTGGACTTTGCTTCTATTTTTGCTAAAGGGTAAATTGAAACTTTCTTAAGTGCATCATCTTTTGTTATTTGTGTTTTTAGTGAATATTGATATGCTATCAATTTCTTCGATGAGCCCGAAACAGTCTTTTTGAAATATGTATACTTTTGTTGGATCTCTACGTTAGTCAAACTGTCACACTCTTCTTAAAACATTTATATGCATACATAAATATAATCACGCCTTTATTCCTAATGGGGTAGGCAGAGAGTAAACGACCGAAGTAAAGGTTGTTCCGCTACGTCTCACAAAGTTTTGAGGGTTATTTAAGATAGATTTCTAGTTATATTACTGTAGTAACAGATTGTCAGCTTGTCGCCTAATTTGCAATATACTAAAACCGTCGGATCCCTTAGCTGGTTTTTACAGCATGCTCGGGAGGAAATGCAGCTGGTACATTTTATGTTTTTCTCTCGCTCCCAGTCCAGCATGGAAGTCATATTCCTAGCCTTATCCCGTATCTCACGGGGTCGGCTTCCTAATCTAGGGGGTTGAACGAGGGTACTGGTTTTTACACAGAGCGACTGCCATCTGACCTCTGCAACCCAGAAGGGAAACCAGACCCAAGCCTAGATTAGGTCAGAGTTTTCAAGCCGCCAATGCTTAGCACTGGCCTCTGATATGGCTTAGCGACTAATATCTACGGTATTAAACGATATTAACCGGGACCAACGGCTTAACGTGCCTTCCGAAGCACGGAAAAAGCACCGAATAAACGTACATATGAAATTCGAAAACCGAAAAACACATTGGTACGTGGTGGGGTTCGACGAACGACCTCCCGCTCAGGAGGCAGCGGCCCTATCCACTACACCATCGGGCTCTATACACCATCGGGCTCTATCATATCTATATCGGGAAGTATTATAGTGTATTTATATTACATTTCAATATTCCTAAACTTGAAGTACGCGAATCGCGTAGAGCATACGTAGGCAGTATAATAGGTAAAGTAACAGAAGAGAATGTGCGAAATAAGTGGGTCACAGTGTGAACGATGCGTGCCGCTCGCAGAAAAAACAAATTCACTCACGAAACACCAGTCTTTATCACCTGTTATGTGCTAGAGGGAGACGACGGAATGTTTTTGAGAGGCTCTCCTAGGCTGTGTGGCGCGGGTGGTCAGAAAATCATTGTCCACTGGCATGGGACTTGGGAAACAATTAATTGAAAAACCGGTAGATCACGTTTAAGAACCTTAAAGAAAATAGCGTACATTGCTATTTATAAGGTTCTAAATTATCTTCATTACTTTAGTTCGCTGTAGTGACAGACACAGCGTTTGCAAAAAAAAAAAATCACCACTTTTGCAACCTGTACCTTCAGTGATTAATAGGTAATTATGATAACTAAATTATTATCAATTTAATAATGTTTCAAATAAATATTAATATTTGATATGCCATTTTGATATGGCATTCAATAAGTACCTGTCACTACAGCAATATACCTACAATTCTATCTTAAATAACCCTTAAAACTTTGTCAGACGTGACGGAACGACCTTTGTGTAGGTAGTTTACGCTCTCTACCTACCCCATTAGGGATAAATGCGTGTTATATATATGTATGTATATCTATTCAATAAGTATCCCATGGAATCTATGTTGATGAATAAAATAATCCATTATTCCATTGACTGTTGGAGGCGCCACTTAACCCAGGGGAGCCTCATAAGGAGGATTCAGGGTCCTTTCCCCTCTGGCGCGGGGAATAAACGGGAAGATAAACGGGTCAGATAAACTCGACTGGATTCCCTATGGTTCCGTCTCGTTGGCGCCCAACGTGTCGGTAAATGCAGACGCTCAAATGAGTACGTTATGTCCTTATTGAGCAGAGCATCAACATAGCTGGCCTGGGAGCGAGAGAAAAACATAGAATGTGCCAGCTGCATTTCCTCCCGGGCATGCTGTTAAAACCAGCTAAGGGATCGAGGGTTTCAGTATATTGCAATTTAGGCGATGGGCTGACAACCTGTCACTACAGTAATATACCTACAGGTCTATCTTAAATAACCCTCAAAACTTTGTCAGACGTGGCGGAACGACCTTTTGTTTAGGTCGTTTTCGCTCTGCCTACCCCATTAGGGATAAAGGCGTGATTATATGTATGTATGTATGCATCAACATAGTGCACATTAAAATACGCGGCAATAACATTTATGCGGATGATATTATGTTGATAATGTTAGGATGTTTATTTATGTATTTTTGTTTTTGCTTATGAAGTCTACAAATTTAACGTGAGAAAACAATTTTTTTACTATTTATCATAAGTTATACTTCGCAACTGCTACATATTTTAGCGATTTACGCAGATATATTCAAATAACGCTTGGGTATTGAAGGAAATACTATTATTATATTATTCTGCCATGCTGGCCTGAGAGCGAGAGAAAAACAAAGAATGTGCCATCTGCATTTCCTCCCGGGCATGCTGTAAAAACTAGCTAAGGGATTCGAGGGTTTCAGTATATTGCAATTTAGGCGATGGGCTGGCAACCTGTCACTACAGCAATATACCTACAAATATATCTTAAATAACCTTCAAAACTTTGTCAGATGTGGCGAAACGACTTTTGTTAAAGTCGTTTACGCTTTTCCTACCCCATTAGAAATAAAGGCGTGATTATATGTATGTATGTCCTTAGTGTTGTGCTAAGCATCAACATAGTGTACATTAAAATACGCGGCAGGCCTGGTGGAAGTTGTTCAGTGTTGTTGACTGAGCAACCTTCATCAGTTTGCGGGACGCTGTCCCTTACACCCCGTATTACGCAACTTGATTTCTAGCGATGTATATTCCTTTTCGATTTTAATAACTTATTGTAGCTAAGTTTCCACATTGCACCTTGTACATGATACAAGTATCTAATATTCAAAATTACAAAGTTACAGGTAATTTTTTTTAATGTTTGTGATTTACGCCGATATACTCACAAAACGCTGAGGTATTAAAGGAAAGTTTAGTACAGAGGTATTTTGCTTGATTAAGATAGAAACGCTGTAAGTCAAACGCTTACTAGTACAGTAACTAATATCAATAATTAAAGCAGCTATTACACTAGTTGCTAATTAGCATCCGATTTATTATACATTGCTTGCTGTTTGCACGTTGACTTGAAATTTACCATATAGGCTAAGCAGCAATGTATATCAAATCGGATGCTAATTAGAAAGTAGCGTAATATAGCTGCTTAACTAGGCAAAATTAAATGCAGGCAAAGAATGATCCTAGACCACAAACCGTGAACAGACACGTAAACCTATAGATTAGTGCCTGCATCTCGCATTTTTAAAATTAAGTAGCACTTAGGCATTTACATCTGGCTAGCGGGGGGTTCTGGTGGGAAGAGATGGGGGGGGGGAGGGGAGCGGTTCATGAATAGGCGAGTGGACAAGTGGCGTAGATTAGTCGCCAGCCGCAATATCCGCGCGAATTTATTGCAGGCTTCCGGCGGAGGTGGTCAGATGTTTGTGAATTTGGTGGGTCTCGCTTCTTTTTGAGTTTATTTGGCCACATTTTTTAAATGCACCTTTGATGTACTTACTTTATTAAGACAAAAGGGTAGGGGGGGCGCGACTTTGGTGTACACAGTTTGAATAGTTGCCAAGATTTATGACGAATTAAAGTAAGGGTACTAGTGGGAAGAAAGGGAGGGTACTGGTGGGAAGAGATGGGAGATAGGTGGGACGAGCGGTTCATGAATAGGCGAGTAGACAAGTGGCGTAGATTAGTCGCCAGCCGCAATATCCGCGCGAATTTATTGCAGGCTTCCGGCGGAGGTGGCCAGATGTTTGTGAATTTGGTGGGTCTCGCTTCTTTTTGAGTTTGTTTGGCCACATTTTTTAAATGCACCTTTGATGTACTTACTTTATTAAGACAAAGGGGTAGGGGGGGGCGCGACTTTGGTGTACACAGTTTGAATAGTTGCCAAGATTTATGACGAATTAAAGTAAGGGTACTAGTGGGAAGAAAGGGAGGGTACTGGTGGGAAGAGATGGAAGATAGGTGGGACGAGCGGTTCATGAATAGGCGAGTGGACAAGTGGCGTAGATTAGTCGCCAGCCGCAATATCCGCGCGAATTTATTGCAGGCTTCCGGCGGAGGTGGTCAGATGTTTGTGAATATGGCAGGTCTCGCTTCTTTTTTAATTTGTTTGCCAACATTTTTTAAATGCACCTTTAATGTAACTATACTTACTTTATTTTGACGAAGAGGTACAGGCTCCGTCTATCGAATCGTGTAAGGAGCAAACAAGAAATTTCTATATGGCTAATAATGTTTAATGTGTAGCTGTCTAATTTATAAGTATCATTTAAGTAAGTATATGTAGTGATATTCTATCTACCAATTTCTCTGATATATAACATAGAGTATCCTATCTTATGTAGAATATATTATTTATTAGTTTATCATAAGATATGTATCAGTATATTTTATTGAAATATTTATTTAATAGTGTGTAAATATTGTCTAAGTATTATATGTAGTATATGTTGAGAGCCCGATGGTGTAGTGGATAGGGCCGCTGCCTCCTGAGCGGGAGGTCGTGGTTCGAACCCCACCACGTACCAATGTGTTTTTCGGTTTTCGAATTTCATATGTACGTTTATTCGGTGCTTTTTCCGTGCTTCGAAAGGCACGTTAAACCGTTGGTCCCGGTTAATATCGTTTAATACCGTAGATATTAGTCGTTAAGCCCTTACAGAGGCCAGTGCTAAGCATTGGCGGCTTGAAAACTCTGACCTAATCTAGGATTGGGTCTGGTTTCCCTTCTGGGTTGCGGAGGTCAGATGGCAGTCGCTCTGTGTAAAAACCAGTACCCTCGTTCAATCCCCTAGATTAGGAAGCCGACCCCGTGAGATACGGAACAAGGCTAGGGAGATGATGATTATATGTAGTATATGCACTATCCCGCTTTCTGCTTGTACAATTTCTATACCCAAAGGTTGCCTGGTAGAAATTGCTGCTTTAGCAATAAGGCCGCCTATATTGTACTGTCACGTTTGTTCCTTTTTATTTCTGTTGTATGTGTTTCTTTGTGCAATAAAGAATATTGTATTGTATTGTACAGGGCCGCGACTTTGGTGTACACAGTTTGATTGGTAGCCCAAATTTATGACGAATCAAAGCGGGGGTACTAGTGGGAAGAAAGGGGGGGTTCTGGTGGGAAGAGATGGGGGGGATATGTGGGAAGAGTGCCAGATTTGCCAGTCGCCAGCCGCCAGGCGGAGGTAGGCAGATGTTTGTGAATTTGGCCGGTCTCGCTTCTTTTTGCGTTTGTTTGACCACATTTTTTTTCAGGTGCACCTCATGTTGTCCAATCGCCAATTTAACTAACCAAGTCTATGACGAAATGCATACATACATACATACATATAATCACGCCTTTATCCCTAATGGGGAAGGCAGAGCGTAAACGACCCAAACAAAGGTCGTTCCGCCACGTCTGACAAAGTTTTAAAGGTTATTTAAAAAAAGTTTTGTAGGTATATTGCTGTAGTGACAGGTTGTCAGCCCATCGCCTAAATTACAATATACTGAAACCCTCGGATCCCTTAGCTGGTATTTACAGCATGCCCGGGAGGAAATGCAGCTGGCACATTCTATGTTTTTCTCTCGCTCCCAGGCCAGCATGGAAGGCATGATGAAATGCATTTCAGATAAAATACGGTCTTGAGAAAAACCATAAAACACTTTTGACTCACACACAGCTTTTATTTTAGAGTTTACGAAATTAAATTGTGTTTGTCTAAACGTGTTTTCTAGTTTTAAAACTCATGGCTCAGTTTTATACCGATTGCAGAATAAGGTAGAGTTGTACCAACAATTAACATATATTTTTAGAGTGGACTATATTATTTTTACTCTAATTTGAAGGTAGTATAAACCGCAAAATAATTTTACGGTGAACGCTATAAACCGACCCTAATAAAGAATTATTATGATATCTTCCGGCCCGTACATAGTTTAATTACGAATTATATTAATACGGGGTGTAATGGACAGCAGACCCCGTGAGATACGGGATAAGACTAGGGAGGGGTGTAAGGGACAGCGTCCCACAAACTGATAGGGGTTGCTCATTCACAACAACTGGCACATTCTATGCATTTCTCTCGCTCCCAGGCCAGCATGTTGTGTGTTGCTTGCTGCCCTTACACCAAATATTTTTTCCGGGCGTATTAGTATTTATTTGCCGATGTTGACCTCATCGACCTTAAGGGAAGTTTAGTCGAAGGGTGTAACCTGTGCCCTTAGCCACTTTGCTCTTTAAGGGCGCATTATCTCCACTGAAAGTTTCAGTGGAGATAATGCGCCCATTTTTTTTTCCTCCATGCTGGACTGGGAGCGAAAGAAAAACATAGAATGTGGCAGCTGCATTTCCTCCTGGTCATGCTGTAAAAACCAGCCAAGGTATCCTAGGGTTTTACTATACTGCTATTTAGGCGATGGGCTGACAATCTGTCACTACAGCAATATACCTACAAATCTATCTAAAATAACCCCTAAAACTTTGACAGACGTGGTGGTACAAACTTTTTTTAGGTCGTTTACGCTCTGCCTACCCCGTTAGGGATAAAGGCGTGATATATGAATGAATGTTCAAAGTAATCGTATCGTAAAACCAAATGTTGCAAGTCAATGTAGACTATTAGTTTTATGTATACCTTTACGGCCTACCCACAGACACAGTTAAATAAAAGCTTAAATAAATAAAATCTGAATTAGATTAATATTATAAAAGAAGTTTCTGCAAAGTAATTCACGTCCAACAATGACGGTAAATGTTTCATTTGTACTCAATAAAAGTGTAAAGTGTTATAATTACTAAAATTGAGTTAAATTTTAAGTAGTTCAATGAGGCTTTAGATGAAAACAATTGATAAATTATAAAACTTTTATTAGGTTCCATTTAATAAAAAATCCTTTATAAGTGAAGCAGCGTCGTAGAATTTAGCTACGAGCGTAGCAAAACCAATCGAGCGACATAGGCTCGTATTTATGAAGCGATCTCAGACTTTAGACCAATATTAAGTATGGATTTGACAGGCCAGTTTGTACCTAAATGACACTTTGGATACGAACTCAAACTCGCTGTCACTCATGAGAGCTGATTATAAATACAACCCTTATTATTTGATATTAGGATCGCTGTTTTACATGGAAGACAGTAATCAAATTCTTTTTAACCCTATTTCACTTTCTAATTTATGTTTGACGAGAGCTGTACCATTTTATAAACAGCATCCTACAGTATCTCCTTTTCTGTACCTAAAATGTACATTTACACAAACTTTATACAAGTATGTTTATATTTTACTACTTCCATGCTGGACTGGGAGCTAGAGAAAAACATCGAATGTGTCAGCTGCTTTTCCTCCCGGGCGTGCTGTAAAAACAGCTAAGGTATCCTAGAGTTTTAGAATACTGAAATTTAGGCGATGGGCTGACAATCTGTTACTACAGCAATATACCTAAAAATCTATCTTAAACAACCCTCAAAACTTTGTCAGACGTGGCGGGATGACCTTAGTTTTTTTTGTTTTTTTTTTTTAATTTATTGTTTGCTACACAAAATTACATGGCACAAATTATTTAATAATCTCCCAAACTTCAGATAAGTTTATCGGGAGGTCCACAGTTACAGCCTACAGTGTTTAGGTCATTTATGCTCAGCCTACCCCATTAGGGATAAAGGCGAGATTATATGTATGTATGTTTATATTTATACCTTATAGGTCTTCTAATTCACATGGTTGCCATCTCGCCCGCCGCGAGTGTTTTATTAAAATTACCCTAGGATTTTTATTAACATTTTCCTCTTCACCCAACAAATGTCGTGGGAAAAGTACTGGTAAAATATGCAAATATTAGTCCGGTCGTTTTTTTATTGAATATATACGAGATACGAAGCTTTTGCGAGCGCCCACTCGCATACCGCTGTGTCTCATAAACAACGTATCTAACTTTGATTGTGTCGTGTTTTTATGTGAATTGGACTCAAACTTGAGATTAATATTAAGTATGGATTTGACAGGCTAGTTTGTACTAAAATGACAGTTTTGATACGAACTCAAACTCGCAGTCACTCATGAGAGCTGATTATAAATACAACCCTTATTATTTGATATTAGGATCGATGTTTTTCTTCCATGCTGGACTGGGAGCGAGAGAAAAACATAGAATGTGCCAGCTACATTTCCTCCCGGGCATGCTGTAAAAACCAGCTAAGGGATCTGAGGGTTTCAGTATATTGCAATTTAGGCGATGGGCTGACAACCTGTCACTACAGCAATATACGTACAAAATACAAATCCATCTTGAATAACCCTCAAAACTTTGTCAGACGTGGCGGAACGACCTTTGTTTAGGTCGTTTACGCTCTGCCTACCCCATAAGGGATAAAGGCGTGATTATATGTATGTATGTATGTATGTAGGATCGCTGTTTCACATGGAAGACGGTAATCAAATTCTTTTTAACCCTATTTCAGTTTCTAATTTATATTTGACGAGAGCTGTACATTTTTATTAACAGCATCCTACAGATACTGTAGAAAAAAAAAACTGTGGGAAAAAGGATATCTGATACATATACTGTAGGATGCTGTTAATAAAAATGTACAGAAAAGGAGATATCCTTTTCTGTACCTAAAATGTACATTTATATAAACTTTATACAAGTAGGTTTATATTTCACTACTTCCATGCTGGACTGGGAGCGAAAGGAAAACATAGAATGTGCTGGCTGCATTTCCTCTCGGGCATGCTGTAAAACCTAGCTAAGGGATCGGAGTGTTTCAGTATATTGCAATTTAGGCGATGGGCTGACAACCTGTCAGTACGGCAATATACCTACAAATCTATCCTAAATAACCCTGAAAACTTTGTCAGACGTGGCGGAACGACCTTTGTTTAGGTAGTTTACGCTCTGCGTACTCCATTAGGGATAAAGGCGTGATTATATACAATCCACATAAAAACATACATACATACATGTATGGATTGGACAGTTAATCAATTTCCATGCTAGCCTGAAAGCAATTAAAACATAAAATAGTGTTTTGATTAATAACGGGCACTCACTTCGGAATTTCAGTTGCAGTATTACGACAAAGTTTCGGACTTTCGGTGTCCCTTCATCAGGATGGGTTAGTATGTCTCACTTCAGTTTAAATATTTTGAGACTTTTCGATTCCTAGGAATAATAAACGCCAGTGAATTGAAAACCTATCACTACATTACCTAATTGATAAAAATACTTATACAAAAATGTAAACGACTCTAGCTCTTTTCTATTGAATGTCAATCGATTTACAACATAATTTTGTAAGGTTAGTAAAAAAAAAACAGCTAACGGATTCCGAGGGTTTCGGTGTATTGCAATTTTGGCGATGGGCTGACAACCTGTCACTACAGCAATATGCTGTATACTAATCTATCTTAAATAACCCTCAAAACTTTGTCAGACGTGGCGGAACGACCTTTGTTTGGGTCGTTTACGCTCTGCCTACCCCATTAGGGATAAAGGCGTGATTATATGTATGTAGTAAAAAAAGTCCTCCGCCTTTAATATACATACATACAAGCTAAGTGGCGCCTCAAGTTAAATAAAGCATAACTCACTAAAAACACAATATGTCGGAAATCCGGTCCAACAGACTCAAGTCATAGTAATTAAGATAATTTAGCGGAGATAAGCGATTCATAGTTCGTTGTAGTAACAGGAAGAAAAATTGCGAAAAACGGCCACCAACGGTATTTTTTCTTCCTGTGTGTTGCTAATTTATAAGGTTCTCAATTATCTTAATTACTATTAAATGGGTCTGTTGGACCGGTTTTACTATTCACTGCGTTTTTACTACCCCACTAGGGATAAAGGCGTGATTATATGTATGTATGTGTTTTTTATTTGGATTGGACTAGTTAATTAATTTCCATGCTAGCCTGAAAGCAATTAAAACATAAAATAGTGTTTTTGATTAATAACGAGCACTCACTTCGGAATTTCAGTTGCAGTATTACGACATATTTCGGGACATTCGGAGTCCCTTCATAAGGATGGGTGCGTTAGTATGTCTCACTTAAGTTTAAATTTTTTGAGACTTTTTGATTCCTAGGAATAATGAACGCCAGTGAACTGAAAACCTATCACTACATTACCTAATTGATAAAAATACTTATACAAAATTGTAAAAATCTCTAGCTCTCTTCTATTGAATGTCAATCAATTTTCAACATAATTTTGTAAGGTTAGTAAAAAAAGTCATCCGCCTTTCATTTTACTAAGGTGACTATAGAAACTAAGTGGCGGTAAATAAAATCATAACTCACTAAAAACACAATAAATCGGAAATCCGGTCCAACAGACTCAAGTCGTAGTAATTAAGATAATTTAGCGGAGATGAGCGATTCATAGTTCGTTGTAGTAACAGGAAGAAAAATTGCGAAAAACGGCCACCAACAGTATTTTTTCTTCCTGTGTGTTGTTCATAGTTCGTTGCTAATTTATAAGGTTCTCAATTATCTTAATTACTATTAAATGGGTCTGTTGGACTGGTTTTACGATTCACTGCGTTTTTACTACCCCATTAGGGATAAAGGCGTGATTATATGTATCTATGTATGTATGATCTTTTTACTGATGGGGGCGCCACTTATCTCCTCGTTGTTTGGAGGTCATTGCTTATTTTATCTCTGGATCCTAACAAAGGAGACCACGATTTCGCTTCACCTGTAAATGGTGGGAATTCAGAGATCGAAACAGACCGCAGCCCGGGCGGGAGAACCAATTATAACATGATCCCAGGAAAGGTACAAACTATAATTTGTTTCAATTTAAAAAAGAAGTTCAAAAATAAGATAAAAGCAAAAAGCTGGCCATATTTAAGGGTGTGATTAAACCCATGAAACTGAACAACTTTCCCCAAGGAACACATACATACATACATACATAAATTACGCCTTTATCCCTTACGGGGTAGGCAGAGCGTTTAACGCCTCGTAAAAAGCGCTTTCGCCACGTCTGACATATATTGAGGGCAATTTTAGATTGTAATATGTATTGCTATAGTGACAGGTTGTCAGCCCATCGCCTAGATTACAATACACTGTAACCCTCGAGTCCCTTTTGCTGACTTCAACAGCATGCCCGGGAGGAAGGGCAGCTGGAACATTCTATGTTTTTTTACCTCTCCCAGTCCAGCATGGAAGTAAGTTCCCCAAGGAACATAGGTCGAAATATGAGACAGAAACAATTGGCCCTACCATGCAAATGGTGACTGCAGCTCGAGTAAATTTTTATGGTAGGTTTTTTTTTCATATTTCGTCTTATGTTCCTTGCGGAAAGAATGCCAGCAATTTTTTTGATCGAAAACCGGAAAACATAGTTGTAAGTCCTACCTTCCTTATGGGTGATGAGATACAATGGTGGCAAATGAATAATATCAAACACAAAATAGAATTTGACATCGCAAGCAAACACCGGCATGTAGGAAAACAATAAAAACAATTATGCTTTGTTCGTTTCCCATTGTAAGCTCGCCCTCACGCAAAGATAAAAAAAAATATTAAATCTCGAGAGGAAACAATAACATGATTGCCGTAGTATAACATTTATTAAAGCTCGGAGCTTTTGGTCGACGTAATCGCGTCCTTCTTTTATCGAGTGGGTTCCCGAGACCGGATGAACCCTGGTGTCAGAGTTTTAGAACCACTTGGCATGGTTTTTGTAACACCGGAAACGCTTAACCTGTGACTACAGCAATATCTATCACAACCTGTCACTACAGCAATAATAACCCTCAAAACTTTGTCAGACGTGGCGGAACGACATTTGTTTAGGTCGTTTTCGCTCTGCTTACCCCATTAGGGATAAAGGCGTGATATGCATGTATGGAAACGGTTAATGTAAACTCTGAAGCTCCGAATCATCTTTTATGATGGACAATCTCTGCTGCACGATCCTTATCAGAGAAAATCTTACAAAGAGATGTTTAGTATATCAACTTAATGTTCTCCTCCCGGTAATCGAACCCAAGACTTCCGGATCGGAAGCTCATAGCTTATCCCAACAGACCACAGAATGTAATAAGTAATAACATTTATTAAAGCGTAGGGCTTTTGGTCGCGTAATCACGTTTACTCGTAATATCGAGGTTCGTTGACCTCCGCCCTTTGGCCTTTTCTTCCCCCCCCTCTCCCCATATAGGGAAACTAGCCTTAGTTTGGGGGGATAACAAAATTTATTCGAAGAACCCTAGTATCAAACAACTACCTAGGCCATAGAGACAGAGCGTAAACGACCTAAACAATGGTCACTTCGCCACGTCTGACAAAATTTCGAGGGTTATTTAAGATAGATTTGTAGGTATATTGCTGTAGTGATAGGTTGTCAGCCCATCGCCTAAATTGCAATATACTGAAACCCTCTGATCTCTTAGCTGGTTTTTACAGCATGCCCGGGAGGAAATGCAGCTCGCACATTCTATGTTTTTCTCTCGCTCCCAGTCCATTATGGAAGATAAATAAAAATCCTACGACAAATTGTAGTTCCTTTGTTATTCAGTTTTTTTTTCTTCCGTACTCCATCTTTAAACATTTCTTTTACATTCGCAGACAAGGCTTTCCTGGCGTTGATAGAGATGCAAAGTTTATTTAGTTCATTTTCCTGGGTTATTTCCTGTGCTAGTGATGTGTCATGTAAACAGGAGTGCTCGGGAAAAGATTTCCCGTCTGGTCTGGTATTGTGACCAAGGGCACAGATAATATAATACTATACTAGTACCCTTACACATGGCTTACTTATTAAGATTGTATGCAGTTCATCATGAACTTCTTGACACCATTTTTTAGGACTTGTGTGACTTTATAAAGCGAGAAAAGAAACACAAAAAGAAAGAAAACCTTTGCTACAGTTCTCTACAAAGATCAAATAAGTGAGCAATTACACTTGCTGGCCTGGGAGCGAGAGAAATACATAGAATATGCCAGATGCATTTCCTTCCGGGCATGCTGTAAAAACCAGCTAAGGGATTCGAGGGTTTCAGTATACTGTAGTTTAGGCGATGGGCTGACAACCTGTCACTACAGCAAAATACCTACAAATCTATCTTAAATAACCATCAAAATTTTGTCAGACGAGGCGAAACGACCTTTGTTTATGTCGTTTACGCTCTGCCTACCCCAATAGAGATAAAGGTGATTATATGTATGTAGGTACACTTGAATATTTTAGTAGAATGTTTTTAAGCAAATACCCAACAACTGCAATCCCAAAAGCGTAGTGATTTTTCGGATGATTTGTTCTGTAAGCTTCAGTGATCCCTCCTAAAACTTCCTTCGCTTCACACTAGACATTCCGCTCGTACATTTATAGAGGTAAAAGGTTTATTCAGTGCATTTCCTGGGGTTATTTCCCGCATTACACCCGGCGCTGTCGCCGCGAGACACGGCGAACGAATCTAGCCTAGATTCCCACATTGTAACTCGTTTCAGAGAATAGCAACTGATGAATCTATTGTGTAATGGTTTTTGTTGTTGCGTCAAACGGATTACGCGGTTCGATTAAAGATAACGGTAGAAAATAACCTAGAAACGAAAGTGAGGTAGATGCTTCGATAGTTCAACACGCAAAGTATTCATCAAGTGTGTATAAGCGGTACAGACCTTTTTCTGTGCAAAGAATGAATAATACCGCCTCAAAGCCCATTTTCTGATAGAAGGGATTGACAAATCCTTTCAAAGGATAGGAAGAATGCAATTTATTGAATGGACGCGTATAAAACTCTCGTTTAGCACAGTGCGTGTTACCTAAGCATCCCATTACTGCATGTCCCGGTCCCGGCGCTTTTACTATATTGTGTAAGTACCCTACAGGGACTCGCTCTCTGTCCGTCGCGCGGGGGGAAGGCAAGAGCGAGCGGGATAGGCGCAGCGTCTCAAGACTGCGAATCAATAAAGTCCACTCGTATAAAGTCGGGCGGTGCAGCCAGGGATATGGGTCACGGTGCACTCAGCCCGCGAGACGGTATTTAATAACCCTCGCACCCCGACAGATATTGCTGGGTGCTGCCGGCGCTCCGGCGCGGGCCCGGCGCCCGGCGTCCCTCCGACTGTTCACTCGATTTTAAACGCTCCTCTCGATCGTTACGACATCATAAAAAATCTCAAGCGATCGCATTTCCATCGCCTCTAGGATTGTAGGGGGACGTCATAAATGTCGCATTGGAGATGATTGTCATAGCAATTTCCGGGTGCAATTGCGGTCCAATGGCGTGAATTATGTCAGAGATTTCTTGTCACAAACAGCTGGTGTTTCGCAATTTGCTGATGGCGGCATTAAGGTCGGCGAGTGCAGCGGTCTACTTCCTGTGCGGGGAGGGGGAGGATGGGGGGGGGGATTGTGTGAGGGGTGTCCCCCCCCTGCGGCATGCCTCCGGAATTTGGCGGTGCGCCTTGCACTTAGGCTTGCATCGGAATGTGAACACGGCGTATAGCACGCGGGCGCTAACGTATTACCGTTGTCTCCAGATTGTTCGTGTCACTAAGCTAGAAACCGAAGATCGAGCTGTATACGTATACATGTTGTTTAAGATGTAATTTCCTGGTCTTTGTAGGTAACTAACCAATAGGATTTAAATAGATTTAGTTTATGACATCATCAAAAAAGGGATTCTAGGGTTACAGTGTAATATAATTTAGGCGATGGGCTGACAACCTGTCACTACAGCGACACACATTACAATCTAAAATTGGCCTCAATTTTTGTCAGACGTGGCGAACACTCCTTTTATGAGGTGATTACCGTTCTGTCTACCCCACTACAAGCAAGTATGAAGAAGAAAACAGCCAGAATGTTTTTAATTTATTCTTCACATCCCTCGTACAGTGCAAGTACCAGTAATCATTTATAAATATTTAAAACAATATGTCTTTGTTCACCCTCTGGTTCTTAGTCCATCTTTATACTAAAACATGTCGGAACTCTAACAGAAGTTACCAACAAGAAACTTGCCACTCAACGTTGCTTACATTTATTTAATAACTAGCGACCCGCCCCGGCTTGGCACGGAAATTATCAGTGTTTCTCTACTATATATTATGTATGTATTATACATATAAACCTTCCTCTTGAATCACTCTATCCATTAAAAGAAACCGCATCAAAATTCGTTGCGTAGTTTTAAAGATTTATGCATACTCGTACATAGGGATATAGTGACAGAGAAAGCGACTTTGTTTTATACTATGTAGTGACTAGGTACGTCGTGTCCTATCGCCAACGGTGTTCAGATAGAGAAATTTACTTTGCTACGACTTGAATATGTATTCGACTGCCTCCGTGGTCTAGTGGTTTGAGCGGATCAGGAGTTCATAGCTCCTGATCCGGAAGTCCTTAGTTCGATTCCCAGGGGAGAACACACAAAGTTGATATTTGTCATTTTATCACTTTGTGAGGTTTTCCCCAGTTTGGTTAGGACATTGCTAAAACATCAATTTTATTGCTTGTAGTCCAATATCAGCACTTTTTAGGTGTGTAAGCTCAACATGAATTCAGTACTTATATCTGTGTGCGCCAGGTGTGTAGCAAAACGCTACGAACCTTGTAGTCACGTGCTACGTGTGTTGCTACGCGGGATTTATGTCTCAATTCAAAATTATATATTATTTAAAAATATTTGATAAATATCCGCTCTTTTAAAACACCATATGATTTTAGAAATGTACATTTATTTTTACTCATCAAATCATTGTGCATAATACCGTTAATATCGTTTAATACCGTAGATATTAGTCGTTAAGCCATATCAGAGGCTAGTGCTAAGCATTGGCGGCTTGAAAAACTCTGACCTAATATAGGATTGGGTCTGGTTTCCCTTCTGGGTTGCGGAGGTCAGATGGCAGTCGCTCAATGTAAAAACCAGTACCCTCGTTCAATCCCCTAGATTAGGTAGCTGACCCCGTGAGATACGGGATAAGGCTAGGGAGATGATGATGATGACGCTAGTTTCCTACTAGTCAAATAAGCAACTTTTTATGAAATGCCAAAAACACTTTTTTTAATGAAAATCTTGAGTTATGACGTCACTCCTTGGTAAATATTGTAATATTGAAATCAGTAACTTCTAATACTTTTAGATCGATTATTAAATCTAAATGTGCATTTTTTTATGATGAATGGGATCCACAATATTTTACTCATCAATTTTAGTATTTAACTTTTGATATTTTTAGCCACTAAGTCTACTTGCCTATATTTGGATTTGGTCCTCGTTTTGATGCGAGAGCAGAGATTATTAAGGTTCGTATTTATAAAGGGAACTCAAGATTGTGACCAATATTAAATATGAACATGACAGGTAGTTTTATACCGAAATGAAATTTCTGATACGAACTTAAATTAACTGTCACTCTTCAGAGCTGATTACAAATACGGGCCTAAGGGTCGTATTTATGAAGCGATATCAAACTTGTGAGCAATATTAAATATGGATTTGACAGGTCAGTTTGTACTGAAATGACATTTCTGATACGAACTCAAACTCCCTGTCACTCTTAAGAACTGATTACTAATACGGCCCTTAAATCGGTTTATGCATACATACATAAAATCACGCCTTTATCCCTAATGGGGTAGGCAGAGCGCAAACGACCTAAACTAAGGTCATTCCGCCACGTCTGACAAAGTTTTGAGAGTTATTCAAGATAGATTTGTAGGTATATTGCTGTAGTGACAGGTTGTCAGCCCATCGCCTAAATCACAATATACCGAAACCCTCGGATCCCTTAGCTGGTTTTTACAGCATGCTCGGGAGGAAATGCAGCCGGCACATTCTATGTTTTTCTCTTGCTCCCAGGCCGGCATGGAAGAATAATCGGTTTATGCTCTTCCTCAAAATGTAAACTTTAAAATCCGCAGCAGCTGCATAGACATGACACTTAAAATTCACGACATCCACGCCCCGGGAGATGATTTATAGCCACTAACACCAAAATCGCCGTAGTGCTATGTGATATTATGTGCATGTATACTTATTTCCATAATTTAGAAAGATATTTCAAGTTTCTAATAAAGATAAGATAGAAAAAATAAATATTCAGTAGCCTTCTTCTTCTTCTGTCGAGTGGGTATCAAGTCTATCGACCCGATGAACCCTGGTATCAGAGTTTCTTAACCGCCTAGTAGCACAACTATCAGGCCTCTGACATGGTTTGAGTAACGACCACTATCAGAGACAGCGACCGGGACCGACGGCTTAACATGCCCTCCGAAGCACGAAATCTTTTTTTTTCGGACAATCAGGTGATTCAGTAGCCTAGCAGTCACTCATACATACATATAATCACGCCTTTATCCCTAATGGGGTAGGCAGAGCGTAAATGACTTAAACAAAGGTCGTTCCGCCACGGCTGACAAAGTTTTGAGGGTTGTTCAAGATAGATTTATAGATATATTGCTGTAGTGACAGTTTGTCAGCCCATCGCCTAAATTGCAATGTACAAAAACCCTCAGATCCCATAGCCGGTTTTTACAGCATGGCCGGGAGGAAATGCAGCTGGCACATTTTCGTTGTTTTTCTCTCACTCCCAGTCCAGCATTGAAGAATAATTACGTATAGGTGTTATAAAATGTATTGTGTTATGTACAATTAATTTACTACAAATCCATCTTAAGTAACCCACAAAACTCGACTTGTCAGACGTGGCGGTACGACCTCTTTTAGGTCGATGACACCTAGCCTACCCCATTATTGATAAAGGCGTGATTATATGTATGTATGTAAACGTAATTAAGTAGTTTTTTTTTCCATATTGCGATAAAACAATACAAACAATCTGTGGAATAATCAAACAATTGGCATAATATGGGCAGAACGACCGCATTAAGAGTAATTAATGACTGAACTACGCTAGTTTAGCGCTGGAATTGTTTGAGCTACATTGCGCTGTTCAACATACAAACAAACAAACACTGGAAGTGAATTAGCGAATAATATGGATGGGTTTGTCACAATTACAATCTATATTTTTATTCATACATCTACATAATGCAACAAATATATTTTATGTTGGTTTCGAGCTCGCAAACGTAGATATTTGTGACTTGCAATTATTATTTATTTCTGTTTATTATGTTTTATAATCTAAAATACATACGGGAAACAATAACTCGAAACTGACTAAATATGAACCTTCAACCTTTTGATTCTGTCATTATCATATCAACCTACCATAATACATACATGCAATGAATACAATCCTGTATCCCCAATGGGGTAGGCAGAGCGTCAGCGACCCAAACAAAAGTCGTTCCGCCACGTCTGACAAGTTTTGAGGGTTGTTTAAGATAGATCTGTATATTGCTGTAATGACAGGTTGTCAGCCCATCGCCCAAACTACAATTATATATTTATCATCATCATCTCCTAGCCTTATCCACTATCTCACGGGGTCGGCTACCTAATCTAGGGGATTGAACGTGGGTTCTGGTTTTTACACAAAACGACTGACATCTGACCTCCGCAACCCAGAAGGGAAACCAGACCCAATCCTAGATAACATCAGAGTTTTTAAGCCGCCAATGCTTAGCACTGGCCTCTGACATAGCTTAACGACTAGTTTCTACAGTATTAAATGATATTAACCAGGACCATCAGCTTAACGTGCCTTCCGAAGCACGGAAAAAGCGCCGAATAAACGTATATATGAAATTCGAAAACAGAAAAACACACACACAGCGGCCCTATCCACTACACCATCGGGCTCCTTGGGACAATGTTATATATATTTATACATACATATAATCACGCCTTTATCCCTAATGGGGTAGGCAGAGCGTAAACGACCTTAACAAAGGCCGTTTCGCCACGTCTGAAAAGTTTTGAGGGCTATTTAAGATAACTTGTAGGTACATTGCTGTAGTGACAGGTTGTCAGTCCATCGCCTAAATTACAATATACTGAAACACTCGGATCTCTTAGCTGGTTTTTACAGCATGCCCGTGTGGAAAAGCAGCTGGCACATTCTATGTTTTTGGCCAGCATGGAAGTATATATAGTATATATTTATGATGGTATATATTAATGTTTTTGAGTTATACGTGGAAGATACTTCATGCCGAGAGTTTCTGGGCGGGCACGCGTTATAATTTGATCAGAATTTGAAATAAACAAACATGTTTATCATGTTACTAACTTCTATAGAAGGCTCTACATTACATGATTCTATAATGTGTAGGAAATTAGCAGCTTATTGCCGTATTTATTAGAAATGTTATTTCAATACAAATTAGCCTTTCAAATCCATACTTAATATTGCTCTCAAGTTGATATCGCTTCATAAATACGAGTCGTAGACGTGGCACCCAGGCACCTAACAACATTGTGTGACTTAGTAACAAGAGATAAAGAACTAGGTACCCTTTTTGGCTGTCATCAATAAAGTCGAATATATTTTAGAATCTAAGGCTCTAATTTATGATGCGATCTCAAACTTGAGACCAATATTAAGTATGGATTTGACAGGCCAGTTTGTACTGCAATGACATTTCTGATACGAACTCAAATTCGCTCTCACTCATGAGAGCTGATTATAAATACGGCCCTGAATGTTATTTATTACACCTACGCCCTAGATGTCATGTGGCCCTTGGACATGGTTTTTGCGCCCCTCGCTATGAATACTATCAAAGACAGGGACTGCTTTAAAGGGCTTTCCAAAGAACGGAATCGTTTTATTTGTCAGACCACCAGCAGATCCTGCATGTATTTTTCTAACTAAGCTCTATAAAATCATACAGGAGTGGGCTGGGTTCAATACTAGATGAGATAACAGACATGGTTATATTAGTATGTTAATTTATTAGCCATAGGACAGCAACACAAAGGCTTCAATTACTAATTAATGCTTTTTGCATTGCCTACAACACACATGCGTCATTTTACGCACTACGCGCAAGTATCGAGGACCTCTTCGCCGGCGCATCCCACAGCCAGTACGCACGCGTTATAGGCCATGCAATAAGCATTGACAGCGTGTTGAGCGCAACCTTGTGCGCAGTAAGTCTCACCTGTGTGTTACTGCACTTAGTCCAGTCGGACGAATCACAGACAGGTGGTATCTAAATGCAGAATAGCCATTTCACAATCAGAAATTCACAATGTAGGTAATTCTATTTTACACTGTCGACAGTTTAACGACCGTGCAGACACGCTGACGAGTTTGTACGAGTTCGTACGAGTTTTCGTACGATGTGCGTACTACGAGGGTACGAGGATGTTGGTTCATGTTTATAAACATACATATATTATTATTAAATACACAATTAATGTTTGAAAAGATGTATTATTTATAAGCTCCTGACGATTTATAAAACCACCACTAAATGGCGCGATCGATGAACTTTACAACTGTCAAACTCAACAATAGGGATGTGCCCATATTGCGCGACAGAATAGGGTGGTTCCTTGAAAATCGGTTATCTTCATCATCAGCCACAACAGTTCTCTGCCGAGTATGGACCTCCCCTAAATTGGGGGTATATGCCATACTCACCACGCTTGGCAGGCTGGTTGGTGAGCGCAGTAGAAGTTTTCCATTTACAGAGAACGCTGCTGCCCATTCCCTGGATTTATCCCTTAGTAGCCTTTTACGACACCCACAGAAAGTTATGGGGTGATGTTATTCTAACCCAGCACCACACAGACTATTTTCGACGATTCTTCACCTAACAATAATAATCACGCATGTAGGCTTTACAGGGTAGACAAAGCGTCAACTATACCCCGTCCACCATAAGATGGTTACTGACAGTACATACAAGTTGTGTGCACAAAATTGCATTTTCAGTGATCATTTTATGGTGGACGGGTTATAGTTATACTACAGTTTCCGCCGAACGGCTGACAATTTGCTAAAAGTTTACACTTTGCACAAAGTATACACTGCTGTAGTGACAGATGGTCAGCTTATCACTATTACCACAGAATATATAATAGTGCTACATACAGACTGGGCAGTCACCTCCCCAGTCCGATATACGTCACAATCCACGCCGGATTGTGGGTCACATCGTGGGTACGCTTAGCGGGCATGGCGCGTGCATGTTTCCCAGGGTATCGGAAATAATAAAGTTTTGTGTTCCAAAGATGGTTAGGTACTGTTCCATGTACGGATGTCTTTCTACCACAAGATATGACTCCAATAGGAACTTTTTTAGTTTCCCAAGTGATGAGAGACGGTAAGTAACTTCATACAAAATATGCAACCTAACCTATTCTTACTATTCGGAATCAAAAATCAAAAGTGTACTACTACTTTAAAACTATGTTTTAATCAAGAACCAGATTAATCAAGTGATGATTATGACCGGTATAACAAAATTTGTCAACCCTTATAACACGCACACAAACACATGCCAAATGCTACATGCCGTCTGTCGATGTATGACCAAACTGACATTGTAGTTAGGATTGTCCGAGATGTGCTATTACTATAGACCAAAATCATCTTCTTATAATATACCTACTAGGCAAAAATTGCCGATGGTACATTCTACGTTTTAATCGTTCCCACTGCTACGAGGGTTCGAGGATGCTGGTTCATGTTTATTTACTTTTAATTTGTCAGGCTATTGGGCGATTTCCATATTTTTATCTGGGCTAATAAAGCGGGTGGGGGCGGGATAGGTTTCGGTACGGTCGGTGACAACAGGTTGGTGTACAAATTTGGAAACGGTATGCGAAAAGTGAGGAGAGTTTTTCTGAATAGCTAATGTACAGTAAAGACCTAGAAACATGTAAAAGAAATTATAGCTTACTAGTTTGCCACTGTGGTTATTAATTGCGTTAATAATTTTGTCTGCCTCTGGTCTAGCGGTCTGAGCCATGGGCTCTCGACCCGGTCCCGGGTTCGATTCCCGGCGGGGGACAATGATTTTGTGTTGTTGTTTCTAGTTTGGTTAGGACATTGCAGGCTGATCACCTGAATAATTTTGAATTTGTCCGAAAAGTAAGCTGATCCATGCTGTCGGATGGGCATGTAAATAATCGGTCCTGTGTCTGATTTCTATCTGGTCGCATCAGTCAATTCTTCCCATCAGAATGGGCATGTAAATAGTTGGTCCTGCGTCTGATTTCTCTCTCTCGTGTCAGTCAATCTGACTCATCAGAATAAGAGAGTGAAGGAATAGAGAGCGCACCTGTGTGTAAACAAACACTTGGGCACTAAAAACTAGTCCTGCGTAGTTGGCCTATCTCTGGGAGATTTGCCACCATCATCGAAAATGGGTAGGAGGACTTATTAATTTTCTCTAATTAAGCCGTTTTCATAAATTTATAAAATATTTATTTATTCAAACAGTTATATTTTTTTGTAATAAAAAAGGGGTAATAAACTCGTACATTGCAAATCAACCTACTATTATTAAAATTATTTCTCTATAATTTGAAGTCAAGGACGTAAAATTCTTTTTGTATAAGCGTACCGGAACCCAGTCTCGCCGACCGTACTATCCGGGAGGCACCCGGGCGTTGTTTACATTATACCTATTATATAATGTCTATTATATTATGATTTATTGCTCAATCGAAGCTCTGCCGAGCTCGGGACGACGTACATATTTCCTTGCACTAGAAGAAAGCAAAGTTAAGTAAAGATTAGCCACTAAGGCTCGTATTTATAAAGCGATCTCAAGATTCAGAGCGATATTTAGTATGGGTTTGACAGGCCATATTGTACTTCTTCTTCTGTCGAGTGGGTATCGAGTCTATCGACCCGATGAACCCTGGTGTCAGAGTTTTAAAACCGCCTAGTAGCACAACTATCAGGCCTGTGAATTGGTTTGAGTAACGACCACTATCAAAGACAGCGACCGGGACCGACGGCTTAAGGTGCCCTCCGAAGCACGAAATCTTTTCCTTTTCGGACAATCAGGTGATTCAGCCTGCCATGTCCTAGCCAACCTAGGGAAAAAATCACAAAGTGATAAATTCTCAAATATCATCTTTGTGTTTTCCTCTGGGAATTGAACCCAGGACCTCCGGATCGGGAGTCCATGGCACTAGCCTCTAGACCACGGAGGCAGTCATTGTACTGAAATGACATTTCTGATAGGAACTCAAACTAGCTGTCAATCTCAGGTGCTATTTATCAATACGGGTCTAAAAGACCCTTCCATGCTGGACTAGGAGTGATGGAAAACATGCAATCGGCCAGCTGCAGCTCCTCCCGGACATGCTGTAAAAACCAGCTAAGGGATTCAAGGGCTTCAGTGTTTTGCAATTTAGGCGATGCGCTGACAACTCGTCACTTTTGCTATACACATTTCAGTCTAAAATAGCCCTCAAAACTTGTCAGACATGGCGGAACGACCTTTTCGTTGGTCGTTTACGTTTTGCCTACCCTATACGGGATAAAGGCCTGATTATATGTATGTATAATAATAATAATAATAATAATAAAATTCTTTATTTTCTCTCACAAGTGAAACACTTTAGCACAAAGTACGAGGGCAATTAAATTAAGTTTACACAGTTTCCATTGTGAGAGTCTGGTGTCCATACTAGGATAAACCTGTGTCACGGAGCACCAGGCCCCCACCCGACCGTCAATAGAGCAGACAGATTCTAAGTTCATAGTGACGAATATATCGCACAGTGTACGTGATATTACAGCAGGTAAGAGAAACAAGTTTAACACAATTTAGACTATAAAAGGTATGAATTTAAAAGTTTTCTTGTTAAATAATATGATGTGTGTGTGTGTGTGTGTGTGTGTACGTGTGTGTGTGTGTGTGTGTGTGTGTGTGTGTGATTAAGAAGGATGTTCCGTTATTTATTTATTTTTCTATGCTACAATCTGTACAAGTTTTTCAGTGCCATCATAGTCAAGATCACCCAAAAAATTATTTATTATTTCTTTCTGGAATTGATGTAGTGTCATATTTCTAACAATATTATTTTTTTTACTTAAAATATTATATATTCGCGGGGCTAGGAAATCGTAATGCTTTTGAGCAAAAACAGTGTTGGTGGAAGGAACTGGATATCGGTTATGTCTTTTATTAGAAATTTGCAACTGAGGGATGGTCTTTTTGTGGTAACGACGCAGGCTCTGGTATACGAATAATTTCCTAACACTGAGCGTTTTTGCTTTTTCATATAGCTTAGTTGTAGGAAATCTATATGGAAGTTTCATAAGAACCTTGAGAACAGCCCTCTGCGAAATTTCTGCTACCTTTAAGTACGTTTTAGAGGCACTACCCCAGGAACAAATGCAGTACATTACGATCGATTCGCACAAGGCCTTATAAACTCGCATAAGAAGTTCGAAATCAGCTACTTGTCTCAAATTTTTGAATATGTATATAAGCTTTCTTATACGTGCAGAGACATGTGAGATCTGTATGTCCCAACGCAAGTGCTCATCGATTTCCACTCCCAAATACCGTAGTGATGATGTTTTTTCTAGGTATTCACATGAACACAAGGGTCGCATGTCATTCAAAGACCTGTTACATGGATGGGTATGGATTTTGACAGCAAAATTATTATCAGGGGATGAAGCATCGGTTTTAAAGAAGCAAATATACTTGGTTTTGGATACATTGAGAGACAACAAATTATCTTCCAACCATGTGGTTACTTTTGCCATTCCAACCTCCACTAGATTACGAGTATCGTCCCATGTCTCACCGTGAAAGAGAATTACTGTATCATCAGCAAACATAATGAGTTCCGCATCTTTAAGTTCTAATTTACATAGCTCATTTATGTACAAAAGGAACAAGGTTGGTCCGAGCGTACTACCTTGCGGGACACCATACAAGACTGGTTGTTCATCACTGATGCATGTACCAAGACGCACTCTCTGGCGGCGGTTATTTAAGTAGTCTTTAAACCAATATAGTTGATTTCCCCTTATGCCTACATTTTCGATACGGGTTAGAAGGATGGGTATTGAAACTGTATCGAAGGCTTTTTGTAGATCTAGGAATACACCAATGCATTTTTTGCCTTTATCAAGATGGGATGTGATACTTGATGTTAGTTTCAACACCGCATCTTCTGTCGAACGATTTGCTCTAAAGCCATATTGGTTACCTGCAATTAACTGATTGGTTTCCAAGTAATTTACTACTCTTTTGTTGACCGACTTTTCCAGTATTTTAGATAGAGTAGGGAGTATTGAAATGGGACGGTAGTTAGTCGGTTGTTTTTTGTCGCCTGACTTAAATATAGGGGTTATAAAAGCTTTTTTAAAAACATCAGGGAAAACTCCAGTCTCGTAACTAATATTACATAGATGCGAGAGAGGTGCAGCGAGGATGTTCTTAAATTTCTTAATGATAGCTGTAGAAAGTCCATCCTCTCCAGACGAGAAGCCGCTCTTTAGATCATGTATTATTTTTAAGATCTCATTCTCGTCTGTAGGTAATAGACACATGGATGAGACAGGGGGACAAGTTGATGTGGCTTCATTAGCCAGTTGAATATCTGATTTATTTAATTTACTTAGAATTTTATTCGCCAATTTCCTTCCTATATCCACCAAAAATAGATTTACCTCATTTAGTGAACTTTTAGGAGATGCTTTTATTGTCAGTAATTCGTTATTCAAGTTATTAGTTTTTTTAGGTTGTATGTTACAGACCTCTTTTACTGTATTCCAGGTTTCTTTGGGGTTATTAGAATATTTCGCGAATTTATTTTTATAGTAGTCACTTTTTAATGATTTGACAATTTTAGAGCACCAGTTTCTATAGCATGTAAATTGTTTACGAAATTGTTCATCATCGGGTAGAGATTTTTGTCGTTTGTGCATATGGTCACGTTTTCGTAATATCCTGACAACACCAGGAGTAATCCAGGGCTTTAAAGGTGTAAATTTTCTCGGCAGTGTTCGTACTATAGTGTTGCTGAGAATAACATTTTGTAAATGGGTAGTGAGCCATTCAATTGCTACATTGGCATCCAATTTTGAGAAGTAATCCTCCCAGGGGAGACCAAATAGTTCTTTCTCAATTGCGTCATAATCTATTATATTTTTCTTCGTTTGTAGGGCAGGTCTTAAGTTTCCAGTGTCCAATATGAGCATAATTGGACAGTGATCGGTAAATTTTTCAAATATAAAGCTTTGCCATTTCTTATTACTTTTAATCATAAAGTGATCTAAGCATGTGCTCACCCTAGTAGGTTTATTTACACCTTGTAAAAGACCATGTGAAGCTGTGATACATAAATACTCAATAACATGACTATCCTGGCTGTGATTATCTGGACAAATGTCAAAATTCATGTCGCCAGTTAGGATCACGTTTTTTGAATTAATATTACTGAGAATCTCATGCAAGGACTGTAAGTATTTGCTAGGATTTTTATTATATTGTGGCGGGCGGTAAGTGCAGACCACATTCGTCTCATTGTTGTTTATACTAAGAATCAAAAAGTTACCGTCCTCCTTTAGTGGTTCCGATACCGATACATTAATTTCAGACTTTACGTATGTAACTACTCCATCATTCTGATTGATGTAATTTTTTGTAAAGAACATGTTATAGTTTCTTATTTCAGGTAGATTAGAGCCGACATTTATCCAACATTCAGTGAAAACTATTATATCGATATCGACAGCCAACGACGAACAGAATGCCATAAATACATCAAAATTTGCGTTTATACTGCAAATATTCACCGTCATGATCGACAGATGTTTATTTGTTATTGTACCTGAAATATTGCTAGCAAACTGTGTGAGATCTCTTATTTTAGTACATGGAATATTACTATTTTCCGTGTCAATATCTTCATTTATATTATTATTACGACAATCGAATTTTAATTATTAGGTACACTTGGATGAAGGAATGTTGAGACAGTTTTAATAATATAGTTTGTAGGGAGAAATGATTGCATGATTCGCGACTAGTAATGGATAATTGTGTGTGTGTTAGGATGGGTGTTTGTGTTTTTAATGTGGATATAATGGAATTGTTTTGTATGGGTTTGTATATGTTAAGTAGTATTAACTCTATAGTTGAGTGGCTAGAAAAACTAACGGAAAAACTTATTTCAAAAATAGCTATTACACATGCAAATTTAAAATAGATAAAAGTTAAAACAATGAAAGGATATAAAACTAGTCATGCTTTGGTGAGCTTAAGAATATCTAAAAATCATGTATGTTTTAAAAGACCCTGATAGACCTAGAAAGACTTTTTGGGTGGTTTGAATTCGTATTTTTTATGTTTATTTTGTATGCCAATAAAACATAGACTATCGAAGTCTATTTTTTTAAATCCATAAGATAAAATTCTAAAACAAAAGACTGTCTGATCTGTTAGACTAGGCTCTAACAGTAAGGGCCGTATCAATAGTCAACTCTTGAGACTGACAGCGAGTTTCTGTTTGTATCGTATATGTAATTTTAGTACAAAACGGCCTGTCAAATCCCTACTTAATATTGCTCTCAATCTCGAGATCGCTTTAATACGAGCTTTAGACCTAAGCCGAACAGATCAGATCAGACCTTTGATCAGTTAGAGTCTAACTAAATTAAAGACTTTTTAGAATCTCTATATTTTTACTGATATTATCTTCTGTAATTGGCTAAAACCTTAATCATTTTATTGTGCCTATTTTACGTCCTATTTCCGTCATACATTTTCTGACAAATAATTCCGTTATAATTATGAAGATGATTTCCTCGGCTCGATCGTAGCAGCTACGGCGTAGCAGGTAGCTACGGAATGCGAACTACGCCGCTACGCCGCTGCGCTAAAGGAATCCCGCCGCTTTGATATAGTCCTCGCCAGGTGGCAAAGGATTACGCGCCATCGAAGCCAACGAGCTATTTACTATGAAGAGGTTTTGATTTCATACCATTTATAGGGCAAAGATTTACATACATACATATAATCACGCCTCTATCCCTAATGGGGTAGGCAGAGCTTAAACGACCTAGACTAGGGTTGTTCGGCGACTTCTGACAAAGTTTTGAGGGTTATTTAAGATAGATTTATTGGTATATTGCTGTAGTGACAGGTTGTCAGCCAATCGCCTAAATTGCGATATACAGAAACCCTCGGGTGCCTTAGCTGGTTTTTACAGCATGGCCGGGAGGAAATGCAGCTGGCACATTCTGGAAGAAATAGAGCAAAGATTTACTGTGTTAGGTAAAGGCTTATAAGTCTAACTCTAGGGCAAAGTGACATACATTCAACTATTAAAAAAAAACACTTTTTACACTAGTTCCACCGACCGGTTTAGTTACACCTGCCTGATGATGGTGTAACGAAACCGGTCGCTTTAATAAATAATATATAGTGGAACTAGTGTAAAAAGTGTTATTTTTATTAGTTAACTATGGAGTTACATCAAGAAATAACAACACAAAGTGTAACATACTTGACATACATTCATTAGCGCTTGTATTACGAACCAATAAGAACTGTCATTTTCTTGTTAAAAAGAACAATGTTTTAACTATTATGCTACCACTCAGGTTTAAAACACCGGTTGTTGTGTTTTATACCTGAGTGATTGGATAATAGTTAAAACATCGTTTTTTTTTAACAAGAAAACGTCAGTTCTTCCATGCTGACCTAGGAGCGAGAGAAAAACATAGAATGTGCCAGCTGCATATCCTCCCGGCCATGCTGTAAAAACCAGATAACGGATTTGAGGGTTATAGTGTATTGCAATTTTAGGCGATGGGCTGACAACCTGTCACTATAGCAATATACAACAAAAGCATCTGTAATAACCCTCAAAACTTGTCAGACGTGGCGGAATGACCTTTGTTTATGTCGTTTTCGCTCTGCCTACCCCATTAGGGATAAAGGCGTGATTTTATGTATGTATGTTAATGTCAGTATTTGCGTACATTTGCCATGGAATATGATTTACATTAAGTAATAAGTAAAACAAACATTCGCCGAAAGTGAGAAATGATATTAATTCTTTATTTGCTTTTAACGTTTTGAGGATGAGAAAACAGTTCTTTGACTATGTCACTACATAGTATAAAACAAAGTCGCTTTCTCTGTCCCTATATCCCTATGTATGCATAAATCTTTAGAACTACGCAATGATGATTTGGTTTCTTTTAATTGATAGAGAAAGGTTTAATTCCAGAGGAAGGTTTATATGTAT
The DNA here is from genome assembly GCA_949820665.1 of Scrobipalpa costella. Taxonomy (NCBI): domain Eukaryota; kingdom Metazoa; phylum Arthropoda; class Insecta; order Lepidoptera; family Gelechiidae; genus Scrobipalpa; species Scrobipalpa costella. The sequence goes on from OX463299.1 coordinate 4,996,747, forward strand.
AATACATGCATAATATAGTAAAGAAAAACTGATAATTTCCGTGTGAAGCCGGGCGGGTCGCTAGTATTTCAATAAAGTCAAATCTCACAAGATTTTTTTTTATATGATGGACGTACTGATATTTTTTGACTTACTGTTATTCAAAATAATATTGTTTCCATGCTGACCTAGGAGCGAGAGTGAGTGAGAGCCCGATGGTGTAGTGGATAGGGAAGCTGCCTCCTGAGCGGGAGGTCGTGGTTCGAATCCCACCACGTACCAATGTGTTTTTCGGTTTTCGAATTTCATATGTACGTTTATTCGGCGCTTTTTCCGTGCTTCGGAAGGCACGTTAATCCGTTGGTCCCGGTTAATATCGTTTAATACCGTAGATATTAGTCGTTAAGCCATATCAGAGGCCAGTGCTAAGCATTGGCGGCTTGAAAACTCTGACCTAATCTAGGATTGGGTCTGGTTTCCCTTCTGGGTTGCGGAGGTCAGATGGCAGTCGCTCTGTGTAAAAACCAGTACCCTCGTTCAATCCCCTAGATTAGGTAGCCGACCCCGTGAGATACGGGATAAGGCTAGGGAGATGATGATGCTGACCTAGGAGCGAGAGAAAAATATATAATGTGCCAGCTGCATTTCCTCCCGGGCATGCTGTAAAAACAGCTAAGGGATCCGAGGGTTTCATATTGTAATTTAGGCGATAGGCTGACAACCTGTCATCAATATACCTACAAATCTATCTTAAATAACTGTCAAAACTTTGTCAGACGTGGCGGAACGGAACCTTTGTTTAAGTCGTTCCGTTCAATAGGGATAAAGGCGTGATTATATGTATGAATGTAAATTAGTAGTATATTGCTGCATTTTTTTTTAGAAATTAATTATTCGCCTTTGCTATAAAGGCGAAAACTATTGCATCCGTCTCTAAATTGTGCAGCCAAGTTCGCGAGCTGACTCCACATCCCCGAATTGAGGCGACGTCGGCTGATTACGACCCTTTGTGGGACTCTTTACTCTCTAGCGAAATACGGATTATTTTAGACTTTAATATAGAAGTCTTTCCAGCAGTTACATGGTTGACATAACAGAATAATATGTCTAGATACCAGTAAAATGTTGAACTAGATTTCAGGCATTTACAACCGAATATAAGCTTGCATGTGTTGAATTGAAGAAGAAAACGTACTGCGCCGACCCCGAGTACATGGGATAAGGGCATGCGAATGATGATGTGTTTAACTAAATGATCCCAAAAAAATACTCAGATACGAATTGCCAATGTACGCTAATCATAATAAATCGTAAAATTCACGGTTTAATGCAACTAAAAACTTGCTATATTGAGATATTTGTATGCTGGACTGGGAGCGAGAGAAAAACATAGAATATGCCAGCTGCATTTCCTCCTGGGCGTGCTGTAAAAATCAGCTATTGAATTCAACGTGTTCAGTATATTGCAGTTAAGGCGATAGGCTGATAACCTGTCACTACAGCAATATACTCACAAATCTATCTTGAATAACCTTAAAAACTTTGTCAGACGTGGCGGAACGACCTTTGTTTAGGTAGTTTACGCTCTGCCCACTCTATTAGGGATAGAGACGTGATTGTATGTATGAGATAGTAGTACGAATATCTCAAAAACTATGCTTTCTAGACTGTTGGTTTGTAGAGACGAAATATAGGGCTAAGGTCAGTTACATGACGGTATGGTGGTATGGTATTAGTCCCACCGTACCTCCAGGGGTAGTGTGAGTGGGATGGTGGGTCCGCAGCGATGGTAGTATTTAGAGATTGCACTAGATCTCGCATCCAATGTTTACTCGCTGACTCGACATTCTCAATCCGAAGTGAAGCGGCTGATTGCGACCCCCAGAGAAACCCACTGTTTGCTGAACTGTCATGCACTATTCCATAGGATTTAGGGACTAAAGTAGGATTTAAATTGGGCAAACGTAGTCACAGTTTGAAATAGTGTGCATTCAAACTCTGTTGAGCTGTCTTAGTAAACTAAATTGGTTGACTGTACAACGATTGTATTCTTCTTGTCTATGAAAATTTTACAGAAAAAATAAACGTTCTTTTATATTAAATATCTGTGACGTACGTACGAGTAATTATCAGGCCTTTAACGCTCTGCCAAAACTTATAAAGTGATCTTATCCATAATGTATTTATGTAAAATTCACTGGCTAGATAATGATTGCACAATCAAGTTTGATCACTCGAGTGAATCGATCAAAGCGGGAGCTTATTGTGTCATCAAGTTAACTGGTATTTGAGTTTTAATACAATCTTGTTACATGCTACAGATAAGTACATGTGTTGGTGATTATTATTATTAACCCAATAACTAAACGGATTAGATTTTAACTGAAACTTAGGTAAAATACGAAACAGTGCGAAACAATGAAATTAAACAATATTGGGTAATAATTCTTCTAGCATCAAAAATACTTTTCTGTACTAAATTACCATGGTTCAGTAAATTTTGATGGTGAAGTTTTTATATCTTTTTATCATGTCACAGAAAATATTTGTTAACGTTGTTCAGTTTTGAAATCAACCCCTTCTACGAGAATTGTTGCACAGACACTGATACTGGCACTCAGCATATTCTGCCAATCGATGATGTTTGATCACTCGAGTGAATTATTGCTGTAAGCTGCCAACAATCAAAGCGGAGCATATTGTGTCACTAAATTAACTGCATTTGATTTTGAAAACCGATTTTTTAGCTTTTGGTAGTTATGTTTTCAAACAAAAGTTTAAACCAAGATTTTGATCAGACCCGCAATAATCTTTTGCTTCTGTTTTTACTACGAGAGAGGTTTGGGTGTGTAACTCATACATACATACATATAATCACGCCTTTATCCCTAATGGGGTAGGCAGAGCGCAAACGACCTAAACAAAGGTCGTTCCGCCACGTCTGACAAAGTTTTGAATTCTAGGTATATTGCTGTAGTGACAGGTTGTCAGCCCATCGCCTAAATTATAATATACTGAAACCCTCGGATCCCTTAGCTGGATCTTACAGCATGCCTGGGAGGAAATGCAGCTGGCACATTCTATGTTTTTCTCTCGCTCCCAAACCAGCATGGAAATATCCCAGACCAGCATGGAAGTAACTCAAATAACCTAATTAACCATTTCATATGTTGGACGTTGTATGCATGATTAGTTCTAGAAAATTGCTACAGAATTTCAGTGTGTACCGCCCATATTTTAATTAAGAACCAGCGAACTACAACCGACGCGGGTCGAAAGAAATTCCACGAAAAGTTTTTGACCGAATCAATTTGCAATCGGAGAGCATTGATGGTATTGCGTACCGGGCACAAATCACAAAACATTCCAATCCCTTCGGTTAATTGAATCCCGTAGGCCTTCATTAGATCGGGGTAGGGGGGGTGAGCCGACAAAAACGAACTTTCACTGAAAGTATAATGCCCGGGTTTGGACAAAAACCACAAACGACGTTCTAGGGAGGTGGCGCGGATCGAATAATTACCGCCACCGACCGCGGCCATGATCGAACTTGGCTTTCACACACCAATGTCGACGCGAGAAAACTTCCCCGTCAACTTTGATGCCTAAATTATACATGTGTTACCAAGTTTGAGTAGCGAGTACCTACTTGTCAAACTTCGGGTTAAGAGGTGTTTATCGCTTCACATTATGAAGTTCGAAATCCGAAGCTTCATTTTGTACACTTAAAAACAATGTTAACTTTCAAGGACGGGATGTATAAGTATATAAGTATCTAGATTGCCCATGCTGACTGGAACGGTTCCACTTTTGCATTGCAGTAAGACTTTCGAAATTGTCAACTTTGCACCAGATTGAAAGTTGAGTCTTGAAGGCGCAGTCGGACTAGTTTCAGATTCAAAAGAATTCCAATATCAGTGGGCTGTATGCGAGGACTTGCAAAGGGGTGAGGGGGGTAGACTTCGGCCATCGCGGAATATGTTAATGCTGGGAGAGTAGCAAGTAGCGAGAGTAGCGGGACTCGACACGCCGCAAAACCTCGGCGAAACTTGCCCTCCCCTTCACCCCGCTGCCACATAGTTTGCGATAAGTGCACGCTGCGGCTGCGTTTATATACCCACGCGTATAGCTCGGGAATATGAAGTATTTACTCGGAATATTTCACTCGAGTCACACACAGTAAATAAGATGCTATTAGCTTAGCTCTGTTTTATATTTAAATCGTTTGACATGGACGTAAGGCCTATGATGATGATGATTTTATATTTATACAAGGTTAATACTCTGTCTTCTTTATTGGGATAAATAGAAAATATCAAAAGTTGAATCATAGCATGAATTGAATTTAATTAAAATACATTGAATATGAAGGCTATGCTTTTCACTATACCCGCATGTTTTGGGAAAACTATTTCATAGATCTATTATAGAGTAGGACTTAGAACCTAAATTAACAAAATTGAGATGAATATAAAATATCAAAAGTAGAATCATTGCATGAATTTAATGAAATCAAAAAACTTTGAATATAAAGGCTATGCTGCTCATTATACCCGCATTTTTTGGAAGAAGTATTTCATGGGACTATGATAGAGTAGGCACTTAGATCCTAAATTATTTATTTAACAATTTATTTTACACAAAAACTTAATTAAAAACAGGACATACAAAACAAAGACACAACAGGCATTGTTTATTTCTAAAAAGAAATTTCTTAAAACAGACCAATAGAAGAGTTTTTTTTAATGTTAATGAATTAACAAAATTGCAATAAGTGTTTGCTCAACAATAATACAGAGCAGCGAATATTTGCACTCTCTGTATCAAGCTTGGCAACCAAACCACACAGACAGACAAGCTGAGTGATTAGATTACGTTTTCCGTTCCTAGTATTAGCACGTCGCAAACAGTGTTCGAGAGTGGTTTAGTGGGGGTAAGCACTAAGCGCAACTCGCGGGGCCAATTCACACCGAAAAGCGACGCATCTCAACGCGGCGCGCTTTTTTCAAGAGCGTAATGTAATATAAAGTTAATATTTGTAATTTTTCCCTTTGTAAGGTTTTCCCCAGTTTGGTTGGGACATTGCAGGCTGAATCACCTGATATGACTGATATTCCGTTCTTCGGAGGGCACGTTAAGCCGTCGATCCCGGTCGCTGTCTTTGATAGTGCTCGTTACTCAAACCATGTCAGAGGCCTAAGAGCTGTGCTACTAGGCGGTTTGAATACTTTGACACCAGGGTTCATCGGGTCGTTTGACTCGAGAATACACTCGACAAGAAGAATTTGCAAATGGGTGCCGCCTGGTGCCAATTATATTTAAATAATTTAGGTTGCTCGACTCGAGCATCCACTCGCTACGAATATGTCATTTCGTGGTGAAGCGAGAAACATCTTCAAGCAGCAAAATAGCGTCGCATCGCTTCCCGGTGTGAACTGACCCTAAGCACTAAGCGCAACTCGCGGGGTTAGTCGAACATCGAGCTCGCTGCAATTGGCTGCAATATTGAATGCATGGCAGGCGGCGGTGGCGGCGGCCGGCAACTTTGCATATAGAGTGCGTGCTTTCCATTGCTTGGGTGCTGCAGTCAATAATATCGACCGGTATTTGGACTTTGAATAATTTATGAAGCTATATTGTTACAGTGTGTTAGGGCTGAGCTGTAGGCTACTAACGGGGTCCACAGGTGGCGGATAGAGGAACAGCCATCAAGATATGGTAGTTATCTGCGAATATATCAAATAAGCAGTCCCCGATCAAACAGCGGCAAGATCATCAGGATGTGGTGGGGTGTCCAGTGGGATAGGCTTCCCTAAAAAATGCCACAAATGTCCGAAAAAGATTTTGTGACGTAGCGACTCAATGCCGCCTCTAAATAAGCATTCACTTGGTGTCAGGCACCGGTGACACCAGTACTGGTTGAAGCCCGAGGACATGGATTCTGGAGGGCTCGTGTCCAGACTATGACGTGGACAAGCTTCGCTTCATATACAGCGGTGTGGAAGGTAAGAGGGAAACCACCACACAAAATTTCCCTAAAAAGAAGTAATATGAACAGGATTAAAGCTGGCGATTACTCCACCGACACCGAGCAAAGCTCTTAAATTTATGATGATGATTGTTACAGTGAGAGAGTCCGATGGTGTAGTTGATAGGGCCGCTGCCTCTTGAGCGGGAGGTCGTGGTTCGAATCCCACCACGTACTAATGTGTTTTTCCGATTTCGAATTTCATATGTATGTTTATTTGGCGCTTTTTCCGTGCTTCGTAAGGCACGTTAAGTTGTTGGTCCCGTTTAATATCGTAGCTATTAGTCGCTAAGCCAAGTCAGAGGCCAGTGCTAATAATAATACATCATTTATTTTAGATAAGCATTGGCGGCTTGAAAACTCTGACCTTATCTAGGATTGGGTCTGGTTTCCCTTTTGGGTTGCGGAGGTCAGATGGCATTCGATGTGTGTAAAATCCAATCCTCGTTCAATCCCCTAGATTAGGTAGTCATCCCCGTCAGATACGGGATAGGGCTAGGGATATGATGATGTATTGTTATACTGGCTTTGGAATACAAAATCCTAAATTCAAAAATTCTCATTCTTTACATACGATTCTTCTTCTTCGGTTTTGTAGGTATCGAGTCAATCCACATACATACATACATATACATACGCAAAAAAATTGTCTATGCCATTATCATCACTCAACTGCCTCCATGGTCTAGTGGTCAGAGCAATGGGCTTACGATTCGGAGATCCAGTGTTCGATTCCCAGGGAATAAAGTTGATATTTATCAATTTATCACTTTGTGAGATTTTCCTCAGCTTGGTTAGGACATTGCAGGCTGAATTACCTGATTGTCCGAAAAGAAAAAGGATTCCGTGCTTCGTCAGTCCCGGTCGCTGTCTTTGAATGTGGTCGTTACTTAAACCATGTCAGAGGCCTAGTGCTACTAGGCGGTTTGAAAACTCTGAATCTAGTCGCTAAGAAGAAAATCACTCATGATTCCCTATAGCGGAGTGGCATAGACATTCATAGAAATATTCACAAAGAACTTTCAAGAAAAACTTCAAGTAATTAAGCTACTTGCTAAGTACACATACAAATTGCAGTGTACATTACAATGTATCTTCAATTAGTGCGGAAGTAAAAATGGGTCTCGCGCCGCCGAAGTGCAGAAGTAAACATTCCGTTTTATTCCCCCAATAAACCGGTTTTATTTGCGCCTGCAAACGAAACTCGCCTCTCGGATATTTCAAATGGGAGCACTGAAAGGTCGAAATCTGTTTCCACGGGTTTGTGTTGGCGAATGCTGGCTCAAGCCTCCTTCAGGTTACTAAGGAATCTCGAATGTAAAATATTTGCGGAGAGGAGAGTATGTCTATTTCTCTGTTTACGCTCTGTTTGGGTATTTTGCAGCGCCAATTAGCTTTATTAGTTGGAAATTAAATTGAAGTACGGGTAACAGGTTCTCGGTACCAATGGAAAATTTATATATTATTCTCTATATCAAACAGTCGTGTTAAATAGGTAGAATCTAGAAAGCGGAGGAGCTCTTACGTGTAGGCATCGCGTCAAAATATTCTTTTTCGTCTTCTTTTTCAAAAAGATTTTTATGTTTAAGAAATGAAAATCACACACTTTTTGTTTAAATAGCACTTCTACCAGGTGTAAGTAAACTGATAGAGGTTGCTCCGTCAACGAAATTGAACAACTATCAGCAATAATTTTATTCAGCAAGTGACAATAAAAATGCCTTTTCCATACAAATACAAAATGTTCACTCGATCAGACATTTTGTATGGAAACCCTTGCATCCCTTAGCTGTTTTTTACAGCATGCCCGGGAGGAAATGCAGCTGGCACATTCTATGTTTTCTTTCACTCCCAGGCCAGCGAGAGTAGTATGAGAAGAGTAGTATTTATAGTAGGGGCTCATGTTCACTGGGCTGCTCTAACTTGCTCGCATGAAAATTCACTTTGGAGTGGATCTCACTACAGTTTCAGCGAGGCTCCGCGGCGCTGTACGGATTACCCCGGCCTCCAGCGAGACAATTAATCCAATCGTACTGAATTAGACGGTTCTGTTTGTACAATTCAGAGTCCGCTATGTGATGTACAGAGATTGATCGATTGGTCTTTATAAGAGCTAAATTAGGCCAAATGTGTGTATTAATCTTGAAAAACAGAATGTGCCAGCTGCATTTCCTCCCGGGCATGCTGTAAAAAACAGCCAAAGGATCCGAGGGTTTCTGTATATTGCAATTTAGGTGATGGGCGGATAACTTGTCACTACAGCAATATACCTACAAATCTTTCTTGTCAGACGTGGCGGAACAACGTTTTGTTTGGGTCATTTACGCTCTGCCTACCCCATTAGGGATAAAGGCATGATTACATGTATGTATGTATGTGTGCAAAAAATACACTGAAAATAAAGATAGCGGTTTGATTGCTTTGTGGTTTTCTGCGAAACCCATTAAAACTGACTTTTAAAGCAATAGAAACGATACTTTTTTGTAAACTTGAGGCTATTACATTATTTGTAATAGCCCAGTCAATTCCTTTGATTAACCCATGCTGCTATATTCTTCAGCCGCGCAACAGTGTACTTTAAGATGAAAGGCGAGACGCCCCGCTGTTATTTCTTTTTGTCTGCCAGCTATTTCGCATTTCCTCTCTCACTCAAAAAACACAAAAAAGTATCACCATTGTAACTGTAAGAATCTGTGAGGATAACAACTGTGTCTTGCCTTTTGGATGTGAGATAAAAGAGTTATTCATGATGCTTGTTTTATCTTCACTTTAAGCGATCTTTTCAGATTCAGACAGCGAAGTGAATGTTCAGAATTCAATAAGATGGCAGCGCGATAGCGTTGAGAGTTCTCTTCAACTAGACTACATAAATCATTATTGTAAGACAGGCTATCATGGCTAGATTTTTTATAAAACATATAACTGAATAGCAAATCAGAATTGTGATATGATCGACCGTACTACAGGTGTTTTTGACTATTGATTTTGCTGGGTGAAGTATTTCATTCTATCAATATAAAAAAAAAAACTAACTCTAGATTTAGTAAATTTTCAAAAGTTTACCTATGTATTACGATCTTGGTCTTTCTAGTAAGTACATGTACACCTAAATACTACACTAGGGCCCGTAATTATAAACAGCACTTGGGTAGTTTGGGTCCGTATTAGAAATGTAATTTCAGTACAAAAGGGCCTATCAAATCTATACTTAATATTACTCTCAGTCTTAAGATCGCTTTTTAAATACGAGTCTAGCTAGGACACTTAGGCCCATATTTATAAGCAGCACTTGAGACTGACAGCGAGTTTGAGTTCATATCAGAAATGTCTTTTCAGTACAAAATGAACTGTCAAATTCATACTTAATATTGCTCTCAATATTGAGATCGCTTTATAAATACGAACCTTAATAAACAACACTTGAGACTGACAGCTAATTTAAGTGCGCATCAGAAATGTAATTTCAGTACAAAACGGCATCAAACGGTATCAAACCCGTTTTGCGATTGCTTTATAAATACGAACCTAGAAAGATGTGACTCAGAATTATACACAAGCCAATACGTTTCAAGATTCCCTGTTTTTTCTACATTCGCAAAAAAAGCTCGTTTCTTTGCTCCGTTCGACCTAGATTTATTATTATGCGCATTCGTTACGAAAAGTTCAAAGTAACAAAATATATTAAAAGCTGTAGGCAGAAAATAGGACTACTATATTTGTCTTAGATTTTTATGTAAAATAAAATGTTTAGTAGCGGAAACTTGTTTAAAAGTATTTATAATTTTTTGTAGTATTGTTACAGATAAGTGTTGTTTCTAAAAGAAAAACCTATCGGTATTGTTTTTAACAGTGGCGTTTGTTATTTGCAAATAGTTTAAAACTATTGTTTGAAATATTTGTAAACGCTAAACACTTTTAATACCCCGGCGTGATGCGATCGCACGTTCGCGCATGCACACTTATTAGTTGTAAGAATACCGGGTGTAAGGGACAGCGTCCCGCACAACTGATAAGGGTTGCTCAGTCAACTTTCACCGGGAAGTTACTCCAGGCGATGAAAAAAACAAAGAACTTTCCATACAAAATACCACCATGATCAACCAATTCGTATGAAAAAACCATTTTTTCAGTTCCGGGAAAGAAATCCTGCTGATAGTCGTTCATTGTTGACTGAGCAACGGGACGCTGTCTCTTACACCTCGTACACTTTTTTTACAAGCCTATAAATCGTCCAAATACTTAGCCAGTTAAAATAATAATTGTCTATGGACTCACCCTGACGGCATGTATCTTGAAGTCCATGTGGTTCTTGACCTCGGCAGCCAGGTCCCGCACCAGCAGCAGACCATCCTTGCGCACCACGTCCATCGGGTTCTCTTTGTATTTCTGCACAGACAACAACACAGTTTCATACATATATACATACATAATCACGCCTATATCCCTAATGGGGTAGGCAGAGCGTAAACGACCTAAACAAAGGTCGTTCCGCCACATCTGACAAAGTTTTGAGGGTTGTTTAAGATAGATTTGTAGGTATATTGCTGTAGTAACAGGTTGTCAGCCTTTCGCCTAAATTGCAATATACTGAAACCCTCGGATCCCGTAGCTGATTTTTACAGCATGCCCATTACAGGAGTCCAGCATGGAAGAAGAGTTACAATATTTGTATGAAATAATATGATTAGGATTACTGATTAGGTAGAAAGAAAAGGCGCATGGCAGAATGGAAGAGTCAATTCGGCAGCGCCGCTGTCACTTTTCTCTATAGAAAAAATCTGAACTTAAAGATATAGGGGCGTAACGGAATAGTTTGCATTTCGTAGCTGTTACGATCCCGTTACAAAAAATAATTCATTGATTGATAAACATTTCTTTTCCTGTACCTTTATATTTTTGGTTCCTTTCCGGTGTTTCACTTGTTACGTAATTAAGTATAAGCCAGGAGGGTCACTGGAATTTTTATTTGTCTTTCTAACCTATAACATTTCCTTTACATATTTAAGCAGCACTCGGTCACACTCAATGCCACCCTAGTTGTACTACTCCGCCGTATCAAAGGAATATGGGTGGTGACACATTAATTATTCATGATTCAGATTGGCTCAAAGGTAAACTGTAAACACGGAGTTTCTAAGTGCAAATAGAGAGTGTGAATCATCTAGCCTGCATAGTGCTGCGCCCAGACATCATCCATCTGCGCGGGATTTAGTTTTTAGTGCTCAAGTGTTTGCGTAACACACAAATGCACTCTCTATTCCTTTAATATCTTTTTGTCATGGGGTGAAATAACTAACACGACCAGAGGGAAATTAGGCGCAGGACCATCCGACAGCTTGGATAATCTTACTTTTCTCATCAGTGAGGAGCCTGCAGTATCCTAATCAAACTAGAAACAACAAAACAAAGTAGCTGTCCCCTGCCAGGAATCGAACCCGGGATCTCCGGACTAGACTACGAAGTCAGTTAGCGAGGCAGAGGCGGACATAATAATAATTCAGAGCAAATAAACTAGTAATATCTGCGTAGAGCAGCCGCTGGGTAATTTAATGCTTTCACGAGCACAGATAAACATTGGCAGGCATGTAGCGCTCGCATAATTTGCGAAAATGACAACAATCGTGTCGCATTTGCGCTACATTACGCGTTGAGTTATTGGGCCCAACATGGCGGGTCCCGCGCACCCCCCGCGCCCGCCGCTCGCCGGGACCTGTCAAATTTAAAAATGGAACGAACACGTCCGGAATTTGGCGGATGCTGGCTGCCAAATTATTGTTATTCGGCAGAGGCGCCCGCTCCGTGCTGCCTTGTTATTGAATTTTGGATTGTGCCCGCCATCGCCTTTTGTTGCGCTATCAAATCTAACGAGACGCCTGTGCTTATAATACGATATAATATTTCTAGTAGATATCCCCTCCCTTCTTTCTTACTGGACTGGGGGTGAAAGAAAATCGTAGAATGTGCCAGTTGGTTTTCATTCCAACCATGCTGAAAAAATCTTATGAGGGTTTCAGTGTTTCATAATATGGCGAAAGGCTGACAGAAGATACTACCAAATCGGGCGTCGTGCCTAAATCGGGCGTTTTATATTCTGCATACCATGTACGAGGAAAAGACGTGTTATGTATGCATGTAATATTTCCAGCAGATATCCCATCCCTGGCATGTGACTCAAGTGACGGAAAGTTGTTGAATGTGTGCAATCAACGGAGTATTTCTAATTATACAAATAATTTAGTTTAGCTTGGAGTCAAAACGTGGACGTACACGAACGTGGTAAATTGACTCTTTCATACGTCGCATACGAGACACTCAATAAGCCTCATTTGGAGGGTGGCATGAGCATGACACGGTTAATCAACGAAGGAGGGCAACTCAAATTGGCTAGTATGTGTACCACAAATTTTTGTCGTCGCGTATCTCGTGTGTCGCATACCTTAGGTACACTTCTTTACTCATCTCCCTAGCCTTATCCCGTATTTCGCGGGGTTAGCTAAACCAGTACTCTCGTTCAATAATACCTAATCTAGGGGAGATTAGGTATTATTGAACGAGAGTACTGGTTTTTACACAGAGCGACTGCCATTCGACATTCGCAACCCAGAAGGAAAACCAGACTCACTCCTAAATTAGGTCGGAGTGTTGCCAATGCTTAGCACTAGCCTCTGACATGGCTTAACGATTGGGACCAACGGCTTGACGTGCCTTCCGAAGCATGGAAAAAACACCGAATAAACGTATATATAAATTCGAAAACCGAAAAACACATTGATACTTTGTGGGATTCGAACCACGAACTCCTCGCTCAGGAGGCAGCGGCCCTATCCACTACACCATCGAGCTCTTTCGAGGTACTCTACTTTACTATGGCCCGTATTTATAATCAGCACTTGAGAGTGATTCTGAAACGTAATTTCAGTACAATATGACCTGTTAAATCCATACTTAATATTGCTCTCAATCTTGAGATCGCTTAATAAATACGAGCATATGAGTCCTTTTCATTACAAAGGATTCAACGCGCGATATGATTCAACGTTCATTATGCTGTGGCCATGCTAGTCCTAAATAAATATTGTAATATAAAAAAGATTTACTTACAGGGATGGGCAGAGCATCAACGACTTCATAAATAAGCTTCATTGATGAGATTGGGAAAAAGGGCCATTGTAGAAAGAAATAACTGTATTGCTACGATTTTAGTGGTATAGGTACGCTGCCCACAATGTATCCCGCGTTTCGACTTCTACAGTATACCGGGAAAAGTATCAGCTGAAAAGCAAAGTCATCACAAAGGCCAAAGTGCTTTTACACTAAAAATTGCATTATCTCGACAGGGATACACGTGGGAAAGGGGAGGGAGGACCACTTTGCTGAGATCATGGTTAACGGCTGCTCCTAAAGAGTTGGATTCCGTTCCGATCCAAACAAGCTAAGCTCACAAGAGTGAAGCACTTGCAAACCAACTGTAATCATTTTCTCTCACAGTAATCACTAAGGCCAAAGCGCCTTTACACTAAACCACAGAATATATAATAGTACTAGCGTACAGAAGGCTCACTCCCTAAGAAACAGCAAGTTTAGGTATGATTAGATACCTACACTTCCCAGCGCCGCTTGCCTGCAAGCTAAATTGTACCTTATGTCAGCGCACGAACTGTGAACGTTGTTTGCGCGCCGCAGTTCAAGGACGTTGCCGCCGGCGATCGCAAAGGTTGTCACTTGCGAACTTTTTGAATCTTATTCATAAATGCGATTTTGATTTTAAACTAAGACATTATTATGTGTAACTAAGAAAACTACGAATCATTAAATTATTTAGCATAATAAATACACAACGAATCCATAACCTAGCCTTATTATGAATACGAATAAGTAGGTACAGTGGGCAGCAGGTCGAGTTATCTACTTGGCGGACCAATATATACTGGTTGTATCTACCTGGTTATACTGTATAACCAGTATAAATTTCCTTAAGTAATTTGTGAAACTATAATTATTATTGACAAAACCCACGACTCATGAAGTCACGCATTATAGTCACAACAATACCTTTTATACGGATTACTATAACTTTTAGCTTTGGTTTTATTATTAGATGCCATATTGCTTGTTGATTTTAGCAGCAAAATCACGAAAAAGAAATTGACGCAACGCGACTAGCGTGCGAACTGCGAGCCGCGCGGCAGCCCACTGACATTAGCCGCTCCAAGCGGCAGTTCGGCCGAACCTACCTAAACTCGCGAGTGAACCAAGCCTGACTAAACATTGTATTATCTCGACAGGGACACACGTGCGAAGCCGGGGCGGGTCGCTAGTACTAAAGCTGAATCCTTTTTGTTTTTTCTATTCAAGTCCAGCATAGAAACATGTCAGTACCGCAGTTTTAAATTTCTTAGAGACGAGCGACCAGCCGCGGAGTTCCGACATATAACATTGTCCAGGAAGAGACGCAACTGCAACATTCTACGTTTTTCATCACACCAGTCCAGCACAGAAGCGGGGAAGCATGGCAGAAGGTATTTTCTTAGAGTTCCAAGAAGACAGGCAGCTGGAACATTCTTTTTTTTATCGCTCTCAATGGCAGTGTGGACGTAGAGGCATGTCAGTACTGCACCTATAAATTTCTTAGGCTCGTATTTATAAAGCGATCTCAATATTGAGAGCAATATTCAAAGTATGGAATTGACAGGCCGTCTTGTACTGAAATGACATTTCTGATACGAACTCAAACTTGCTGTCAGTCTCAAGTGCTGCTTATAAATATGGGCCTAAGTGTCCTAGATTCGTATTTAAAAAGCGATCTTAAGACTGAGAGTAATATTAAGTATAGATTTGATAGGTCCTGAAATAACATTTCTGATACGAACTCAAACTCGCTGTCTGTCTCAAGTTCTGATTTTCAATACGGGCTTTAAAGTTCCGACATATAGTACATATAACATTGTCTACCCGGGAAGACATGCAGCTGGCACATTCTATGTTTTTTTTATCACTTTAAATGGCAGTGTAGACGTAGAAGCATGTCAGTACCACAGGTATTTTCTTAGAGACTCACAAACAGCCGCGAAGTTCCGACATATAACATTGTCTCGAACGGCGCCCGACCCCGATTTAATCGATAGCCGGAGTTTGTTCGCCGGCATTTATGTAAGATTTTATCTACGAAATAGGAAGTTTTTGTTGAGGGTAAGTAGGTCAGACGCTCCGTTAATTGCGGAGAACGTTTGGGAGAAGGCACGTGAGCTAACGATACATGTGTCGTTTCGGTACTCACGGATTCTTCATTGAAATTCTAAGCCCGTATTTACAATCCGTAGTTGAGTTCGTATCAGAAATGTAATGGATTGTCAAATTCATACATAATATTGCTCTCAAGCTTGGGATAGCTTTACAAATATGAGCCTTATTGTCAATGTACCTAAGTAGTTTGTTTACTTGACTTGGTTCAGCCATGAAATAAGTTTTTCTCGCGGCCTTATCGCTAAGGTAGCAATAACTTACACGGTGTAAAAATGGATTAATATGATTAAATTGACGCGCTTTAGGTATCACAATTTATTATGAACATCGTGTCGGCCACCGGGCTCATGGGATAATTAATCCTTTTAACTGCCTCCGTGGTCTAGTGGCTAGTGCCCTGGACTCCGATCCGGAGGTCCTGGGTTCGATTCCCAGGGAAACACAAAGTTGATATTTGAGAATTTATCACTTTGTGAATTTTTTCCCCAGTTTGGTTAGGAGATTGCAGGCTTAATCACCTGATTGTCCGAAAAAGGAAAATATTTCGTGCTTCGGAGGGCACGTTAAGCCGTCGGTCCCGGTCGCTGTCTTTGATAATGGTCGTTACTCAAACCATGTCAGAGGCCTGATAGTTGTGCTACTAGGCGGTTTAAAAACTCTGACACCAGGGTTCATTGGGTCGATAGACTCGATACCCACTCGACAGAAGAAGAAGACTACCTCTACCCTTTTCTTCGGTCACATTATACGAGTAGGTATATCTCTATACGGGGGGTAAGGGACAGCGTCTCACAAACTGATAGGGGTTACTCAAACAACGATACTAAACAACTTCCACCAGGAAATTCTTCCAGGAAGTGGAAAAGAAATTCGGCTTTTCCATACAAATTGTTTGATCGAGGTGGACATTTTGTATAATAAACCCAATTTTTATTTTCACTTCCTGAAAGAATTCCTGGGTGGAAGTTGTTCAGTATCGTTGACTGAGCAACCCCTATCAGTTTGCGGGACGCTGTCCCTTACACCCGGTATGTATTGGCGAGTCAGCCCAGCGAATCAGCAGGTACCTGCCAGCTACCGACGACTGCGGTCGGCTTGCATTATGGATTAGGGCGCGGTGTACACGATTTAGAACACATAGTTTATTAATCCTTCTGTCACCTGACATTTGACACAAAATTTGAATGAAAACAAAAGAAAATGGTACTCTAATGGATATTTTTCGGAACTGTGTCATAAACGTTTAGTATGTACAAGCGACCCGCCCCGGCTTCGTACGGAAATTATCAGTGTTTCTCTACTATATTATGCATGTATTATACATATGAACCTTCCTTTTGAATCACTCTATCTATTAAAAGAAATCGCATCAAAATCCGTTGCGTAGTTTTAAAGATCTAAGCATACATAGGGATATAGAGACAGAGAAAGCGACTTTGTTTTATACTATGTAGTGATAGTATAATCTTACGAATAAATGCCTCCGTGGTCTAGTGGTCAAAGCCATGGGCTTACGATCCGGAAGCCCTGGGTTCGATTCCCAGGGGGCTTACTGTCTAATCCAGTACTGGCTATGGCTTCCTCGAAATAGGTCAGTCTGTAGCTGGATGCTTCAAATTTTGTGACAGAGCCATATTAAAAAAAAATGGGTTTGAACAGCCTCCGTGGTCTAGTGGTCAGAGCCATGGGCTTACGATCCAGAGGTCCTGGGTTCGATTTCCAGGGGGGAACACAAAGTTGATATTTGTCAATTGATCACTTTGTGAGGATTTCCACAGTTTGGTTAGGACATTGCAGGCTTAATCACCTGATTGTCTGAAAATAAAAAGGATTCCGTGCTTCGGAGGGTACGTTACGGTACGGCCCGGTCGCTGTCTTTGATAGTGGTCGTTACTCAAACCACGTCAGAGGCCTAATAGCTGTGCTACTAGGCGGTTTGAAAAACGCTGACACCAGGGTTCATCGTGTCGTTCGACTCGAAAATCCACTCGCTAAGAGGAAGATCTTACTAATAGGGAATATTTTTCCAAATATGAGCTCTATTAATTTACTCATGCAACCAAGAATGCTAACATACATCTACATAAACGATATACATACATACATACATACAATCACGCCTTTATCCCTAATGGGGTAGGCAGAGCGTAAACGACCTAAACAAAAATGGTCGTTCCGCCACGCCTGACAATGTTTTGACGGTTATTTAGATAGATTTGTAGGTATACTGCTGTAGTGACAGGTTGTCAGCCCATCGCCTAAATTGCAATATACAAGAACCCTCGGATCCCTTAGCTGGTTTTTACAGCATGCCCGGGAGGAAATGCAGCTGGCACATTCTATGTTTTACTCTCGTTCCCAGTCCACCATGGAAGAATAAACGATATACTGGAAACAATTGACAATATTATCATTACTGCTCTACTATAGACATATTATAATATAGAATAGAGGATGGAAACAATAGCCGCATATGTCTGACTCTGAGTTCAATTAGATTTGAATGCCAATCCTGGCTGCTAATGCGGCCATAGGGACAGACATATTGCCTGACAAGGACTCTATATCATCATACATAAGTATATAGGATAGGCCTATTAGGGCAGCAGCACACAGGCGTCACTTATTGCGCGTAAGGTGGCTCCAACACGCTGTCAATGCTTTTTGCATTGGCTACAACACAGATGCGTCACTTTAGGCTCTACGCGCGCATAACGATAAGCTCTCGGCGCATCCCTCTGCCTGTATGCGCGCGTAGAGTGTAAGGAGACGCATGTGTGTTGTAGGCAATGCAAAAAGCATTGACAGCGTGAAGAGTGCAACCTTGCGCGCAGTAAGCGACGCTTTTGTGTTGCTGCCCTTAGCTGTTACTTGTTACTAATTGGAGATTTAAAAACACTGACACCAGGGTTTATCGGGTCATTGGTGACTTAAAAACCTGCTGGATAAGAAGAAGAAGACTGTGCAAATTGTTTGGTATAAACCTTTTATTTATTTATAAAGCAAGATTAGTCCTATTTATCTTACTCAGCAAATAAGAACTATATATAATAATAAACTATAGTTGTTTTATCTCACAACTGCTGCTTTACTATACTTGTGTGTTAACGTTCTATACGCGCATTGCCTTAGTGCGCATGAGTTCGCCATATTAAACTTGTAGTTACGCACACAAGCGCGCGTGTTCGTACGCACAACCACAAGTATGGCCGAGCGACAATCGTAAGATAAAAATACTATACCACGAATAGGCTAGCAACAAGTAGTAAATTCACATTGGATTTGATTTCCAATCCTCCCAGTATAACGTGGCCCTGGGGACACATTGGCTGACAAGGATCCAGGATTTAATTAAGTCGGTTAATTGACGAACTGACGGACTAAAAGCGATAAAAAAAGCATCTAGCTGCGTGCCTCTCCGGACGTACTGTAGGAATTAGTAGAGGAAGTCGAAGGTTTTAGTGTATTTCGGGCTATGGGCTGACAACCTATCACTCACAACTCACTATAGAGTGAGATACTTAAGTTCGACCAACGATAGAGTGAAGTGATTCACTCTATAACAAATTCACGCTAGAGCGAAAAACGCAGGTTCGACATATTTTTTGACATAGGGCAGCAACACACCCTCTACACTTTCCAGACGTTGCGA
Organism: Scrobipalpa costella; assembly: GCA_949820665.1. NCBI lineage: Eukaryota > Metazoa > Arthropoda > Insecta > Lepidoptera > Gelechiidae > Scrobipalpa > Scrobipalpa costella. Next base: position 5,015,649 of record OX463299.1, read on the forward strand.
AAATACTTAATTATAAGGTCATTTACACTGCCTATCCCGTAAGATTGATTTGAAATCCTTGCGTAAAGCGGCTTTAGGGACACATTGGCTGACAAGGAGCTGGAATTCAATTAAGTTTGTTAATTGACGAAGTAGTAACTAGTAGAGTAGTAGAGGATGAGTAGTAACTACTACACGGGATAAAAAAACTAGCTACTTCTCTTCCAGGACACACTGTTGAATTCAGTAGAATTAGATGAGGGCCTCAGTGTATCGAAATCTAGGCGATGAGCTGACAACTTAACACTGTAGCAAACACAGTCTAAAATGACTTTTTAAACTTGTCAAACGTGATGAAAACTTTATATTAGTTTAATTAATGAGGTCGTTGACACTCTGCTTAAGCCCATTGATTTGAAATCCTTGCATAAAGCGGGCCCTGGGGACACATTGGCGGACAAGGAGGCGGGATTCAATTAAGTTAGTTAATTTATCCGCTTTGTACGTTAACACCCGACTCGCAGATTAAACTTGCTTTCAACTATTTACTTGCTAGATTAAATAATACACAAATGTACGGTCAGTTAGGCAGTTACTATGCCACAGGACTTAAAAGATTACATATTTAAGTTCATGATACAAACCAATAACTATGAGTGCGAAGAATTTGAGAATGCTGTCGTATTAAAAATAATAAAAACTAGTCGCTTTCCATCCCAGGGTTTGATTGCTGTAACTTTTAGGGAATAATGACAAAATAATCGTATGTATTTTTTTCTTCCATGCTGGACTGGGAGCGAGAGAAAAACATAGAATGTGCCAGCTGCATTACTTCCCAGGCTTGCTTTAAAAATCAGCTAAGGGACCCGAGGGTTGCAGTATATTGTAATTTAGGCGATAGGCTGACAACCTGTCACTACAGCAATATACCTATGTTTAGGTACCTACCCCATTAGGGATAAAGGCGTGATTATATGTATGTATGTATGTAATTTTTTGTTATCTAGAGACGTTTACATATTACTTTAAGACCGCTGAGCAGTGCGTATCTATATTTCATCATTGTCAAAACGTGTGCGTCATATATTTTTATCAAGTCAATAATGTCATAAGTCAAATTAATTCAATCTTTCTAGATCCAAGATAGTATAGTATTTAACTTACTAACTACTCTATTAAGTAAGCTAAAGTTCCATATAGCGATAATATCATGGTAACCAAAACTGCACTGTTTTGGCTGAACCCGTAGTTACCGGAATATTCATGTAGGGAGAATAAAAGAGTAAGTGAATTTGTAGCTACAGCTATTTATGTTGTACATACATACATAAAATCACGCCTTTATCCCTTACGGGGTAGGCAGAGCGTTTAACGCCTCGTAAAAGGCGCTTTCGCCGCGTCTGACAATAATTGAGGGTAATTTTAGATTGTAATGTGTATTGCAATAGTGACAGGTTGTCAGCCCATCGCCTAAATTACAATACACTGTATTCCTCGAGTCCCTTTTGCTGTCTTCTACAGCATGCCCGGGCGGAAGGGCAGCTGGAACATTCTATGTTTTTCTATCTCTCCCAGTCCAGCATGGAAGTAGTTATTTGTTGTACAGTTGGCAATTATATCCCAAAACATTAATGTTAATTTGAACGACGTTAAAGATAACCAACATAACTTAGTTAATTTGGCAGGATAGCAATTCGGTGAATTTTGTAAGGGGGGTGCCGGCAATTTGTTATTTATGGGAATATATTAATTAGAAAATGTTATAAAGAATTGTCTAATTTCGGATAATTAACACAAGTTCTTCATTTACGTCCATATCTAACGAGCCTACTAAATTAGTAACTACTCACTTGTTTGTTTAACGGAGGTGTGA